>OY756222.1:18854870-20262370 GCA_963576875.1 Acrobasis repandana
GACGCGTGTGCCGTGCAGTGTGTGTTCGCCTGTTCTCGCCTCTCGAAGAGAACGAGGGAGAGGTGCGGGGACGCATATTCCGCGGGATCTTAGGAGTTCTTAGGATATTTTACAAAAAAGAGCAAATAGTGCCATTTACGGTTTAGGATTGACAGACTCACTGGGAGAATTATTCAACGAAATAGGTATACTTACTTTTGCATCACAGTTCATATTTGAAAATATAATGTATGTAAGAAAAAATATTTCCATGTTCAATAAAGTAAGTGATTTTACCGATAGACATTTACGTAATAAGAATGACTTAGTTAGCCCGTATTACAGGTTGAAAACAGTCAGTACGTCTTGTATGGGGAAGTGTATACTTTTTTTAATAAATAGCCAGAATTGGTCCTTGATATGCCGGACAGGAAATTCAAAGCCTATGTAAAGTAAGTACTTTGTGAGAAGGCTCATTATAGGACCGATGACTATCTTAAAGACAAAAAAATCTGGCTTGAGCTTGGCGCGGGCCCCTCTTCAAGGTTTGTATATTTAGACATATCATAATTCAGGTACATTGGTACATATTAAATTAACAAATTGACATTATTTAAAATTTCGTAACTCTTATAATTTAATTTAATTATGACATAACATAGCAAACAATGCAATCTCAGTCCATTCATATAACTAATTTTAAGTTTTTAGTTTGTTAGTTGACGTCTTTGGAGAAAACGTGCAGTGCAGTTTGTTGCCGCTTCTTCTTTCCTTGCGCCTAGGAAGCGGCATAAACTTAGCTGTAAGTAACAATTTGACGTCAACATTTGTGCAAAACAAAACAAAGTGACTATTATTAATAGATAGTATAAATATCCTATGATAATAAAGATATTTTGAATTGAATTTGAATTGAATTACATTGAATTTTCGTTCTGTATACTCTTACTGTCTTCTGTGCTAATGTGTAGTAATGACTTTTGTCACTAGATGCCAGTCATTGCGCTACATCAGATGCCTTTAGGCAGCTCGAAGAGTCTGATACCAGTGCTGCCAATACAATTCATAAGAGAGATGGAGAACTATATCTTACAAGCTTTTGCCCGCGGCTTCGCCCGCGTATACTACACAAATTAGATTGTATTTTTTTTTACTGGGGTAGCAATTTATTAAAATCCAATGAAATGTGTCTCGCTTCAAAAATTACGAAGATTCATACAAATTTGCACGCCTATTTCACCCCTATAGGGATGTAATTTTCAAAATCTAACGAATTATTATTCTTTTTTACTAACTATTAAAATGCATTAAAATTTTCACGTGTTTCACTTTAAAAATTAAAAAGTTTCATACAAACTGCCATCCCCTATTTCACCTCCTTAGGGATGGAATTTCCAAATATCTTTTCTTAGCGGACGTCTCCTAGTCACAATCTACCTTCCTGCCAAATTTCATCTTCATTGGCTAAGTAGTTCTCGAGATTTCGTGATGAGTGAGTGATTTTCGCTTTTATATAGGTACAGGGTGACTTTTTAAACACCAGCCAAATTTTTGGAGCAAGTTCAGTCCATGATACTGAACTGCTTTCTATAAAAAAAGTTGTTAAAAATCGATAAAAAAATTTCGTCCTTCCATACAAAATCCGTTTGGCTGAGCGCTGATTTGTATGGGAAGGCGTATTTTTATTTTAGTTTTTCGTTTATTGTTTTTATGGAAAGAAGTTCAGTATCATGGACTGATCTTGCTCCAAAAATTTGGCTGGTGGTTAAAAAGTCAGCCTGTATATTATATAGATTAAGGATTTCGAAAAAAGTTTTTATTTCTTCTAAGCTTTTATAATAAAGCCTAAGTACTTATCAAGACCAATGTAATAACCCCAAACTCATATGGCCATACAGGGTTCATATGGCCATATTTTATTATTTGTAGGCTTTTTCCGCCTCCATCATCGGATCAGCTTCTTGTCATAATAACATGTGACGTTCCACGGGTAAAGGTGCCTTATAGACGGTGGCACTTACGACATTGTGTTTATTCAAGCTAAGTTAATTGTACGAATTGTTTTTGTAAACGTCCTAAGCGCCACCGTCCATAAGGTACCTTTACCCGTGGAACGTCACATATTGCATTGTCATCTGATTTACATTAGCATACAAAACCTCATCTCAATCGGAAGCCGGGAAGTGGCTTTAATTTAACTTGCAAGATTTGACCAAAAAACAAACCACAACAAAAGGGCAAGCTAAATAAATGCTTGTAATTAGAAAATAAATAACCAATTAAATATTTGAAGGTTAAATAAATAAAATTCATCATCATCCGAGCGTATTCCCGTTTTCATCGTCAGCGGTAACGCTTCAGAGCCCAGGGTCCGCTACCTTACCTAGGTGATTTGACGAGGTTACTGGTTTTTATACAGAGTGACTGCCGTTTGACCTCCGCAACTCAAAGGGTAAACCAAAACCAATCCTAGGATAGGTACAAACGCTAGATAGCGTTCGGGTCTAACAGCTTCACGTGCCCTTCGAAGCACGGAATCATCTTTCGTTTCGGATAATCAGGTGATTCAAGCCTGCAATATCCTATTCAGACTGGATACAACTTTTCACAAAGTATGCTTCCCAGTGGGATTTGAACCCACGACCTCCAGATCACAAGGCAAACGCGTTGACCACTGGACCACGGAGGCAGTCAACAAGTTAAATGAATAAAATTAATAAGTCATTATTGCGGCAGTGTCCAACTACATGATACCATTTCATACACTATAATAGTAAAACAACATCAAAATCGTTTTACCAATATTCCATTTTAATTTCACGCTAAACAGTTTCATACGTTACGACCACTAAACCCTATCGCTTACCCCTGTAAAGAATTAATTTACCCTTAAACCGGGAGGAGGGAAACTACCCCAGTAACGGGCAAGAACAACCGCAAAACGGTTTGACCCTAACGAAGGGTGAAATAGGGTTAATATTAAAATTAAGTGTGGGATAGTGTCTTTTGTTTTGTCTTATACCTACTTAATTGAATATACACTAGTAGTTTCCCCTAACTCGCAACCTACAGGGCAACTTGGTAAATGGCCTTTTTCAAATTGTCCTGGGTCTTGGATGTTCATCTATACAGGTCTGGACGCGTTTCGTGCGTCGTTGATTTTTTGTAAACAAGCAAATTAGTCGCGATTCGTGCGTTTCCGAAAATTGCAAAAAAATGCCTTCATTGTATATAGTCGCCTTTCGTGCGTTCATGAAATTTTAAAAAAAATGCCTTTCTAACTTCTAACTAATATTATAAAGAGGAAAGATTTGTACCTATTTTTGTATGTTTGTAATGAATAGGCTCAAAAAGTACTGGGCCGATTTAAAAAATTCTTTCACCGTTGGAAAGCTACACTATCCCCGAGTGACATAGGCTATGTGTGTACCACGGGCGAAGCCGGGGTGGACTGCTAGTACCGAATATTTGCGTATAATTTTTTTTTTCCATAAAACAATATACCCCCCTAAAAGGCCGGTAAAGCTTTTGTTACACCCCTGGTGTTGCAGTTGTTCATGGGCAGCGGTGATCACTTACCTCCAGGTGACCTGCTTGTTCGTTTGCCGTCCTATGACATAAAAACAGAAAAAATACTTATACATTGTGTCGGAATATACCTACCTATAACTTAAGACTAACATATTTTATTATTAATTAAGTAACAATATATAATATTCAAAACATTTATGTCAACACAACGTGGAAGGGACATACCCGTAATAAATCGAAACACGGGAATACTATAGTATAATGAATTTAAAATAAAAGTCGAAAAACAAAAAAAAACATTTTGACATTTCCATACAAATCGCCCGGGCGGCTGCACACTTTTGTATGGAAATGCCGAATTAATTTGTCCCTTCCACGTTGTATATTATGTATTTATCGTGAAATATAGAATCGTTGAATTAGTATCCCATAATGTAGATTTTTAGATTAAGCACTAAAAAGTAAGGCAGAGAACCGAGAAGTCTGGCGCATACTCCACCGACAAGAGCCACTAAGCTCTTAAATAAGAAGAAGAAGAATGTAGATTTTTATAAGCTTTTATTTAATTTCACTTGTCCTGTTGTCTGCAAGCCTACAATGCTGCAAGCAAAATTTGCAAGCTAAATTAGACCCACTTTCCATTATCTGATCTAGTTGAAACTTGATATACTTTTGTAAGTTGGGTGACGATGCAATATGATGGTAACAATGATCTTATCTCACGATGAATCTGTAAGGTGGCCACGGCATCATCATCATCTGAGCGTATTCCCGGTTGCATCCTCAGCAGTAACGCTTCAGACCCCGGGGTCCGCTACTTTACCTAGGTGATTTGACGAGGTTACTGTTTTTACACAGAGCGACTGCCGTCTGACCTCCGCAAACCAGAGGGTTGACCAGAACCAATCCTAGGATAGGAACAAACGCTAGATGGCGTTCGGACCAACAGCTTTACGTGCCTTCCGAAGCACAGAATCATCTTTCTTTTCGGATAATCAGATGATTCAAGCCTGCAATATCGTAACCAGACTGAAAACAACTTTTCACAAAGTATGGTTCCCAGTGGGATTTGAACCCATGACCTCCGGATCACAAGGCAGACACCTTGACCACTGGACCACGGAGGCAGTCACTACAGAAGGTGGCCACGGCATCTCTGTGATAAAACAACATTAGCCCACCGAATTTCTCTAAACTTTTTAATTCATTGTTTCAGATTAGCTTGTTTATTAAAATATTTTTAAATAATGACTTGTTTATCAACGGCAACAAGCTAGGCAACTTCATTAGTTCATTGTTTACCTGTGTGGGTCCGGGTTAGAATAAGACCAATCCATCTCTTCATATAGATGTCGTAAGAGGCGACTAAAAGATTAAGCACAAACATCTCGTGCTACAATTGCATTCCCAAGGAGTGTGAACGTTGGGCGGCGGCCGGTTGTAAAACTTTTCGCACAAATACATTCCCAAAGAGGGTTGACGTCAGGCAGGCAGCCGGTCATAAAAGTATAGCCAAATCATTTAAACCGTTCCGGCTATTTATTCTCCATTAATCAAGGTCTTTGGCATCCTTGGCACCATTGACGTGCATCTAATATTTGGAGAAGAAAAAGCGAAAAGCGCGCCTCGGGCTCCGCTTCGCTCCGAACGCGCTTAGACGATGAAGAAGTACAGGCAACTTCATATGTAAATACCTATTATAAAGTACAGTTGTATATGAGTAAATTGAAGGGATAAAGCCAAACTAGAACATCTGATTTGCACTAACAATTAGGCTATTTCAAACATCGCTCTAATGAATGTTTGTTTTGTGAAACTGACCTGCATACATTCTACCGGCCGCTGCCTACATTACTGAGTAACGTACATATTTACATACAGTATCATGTCTTTAATCCTTAACGGGGTAGACAGGATCTAACTCTGTTAAACTCAAAGGCCACGTTTAGCTTAAATGGTATACGTTAAGACCTCTATAGCAGTGAAAGTATTTGGTATGCTGCTATGTATTTATTTATATATTAACAATGAGTTATTGCACTGTTTTGATATAAAATAATTAATAAAATATATGCAAGGGAATTTTCCGTGACGGCCGATTTGACAGGTTCGATATCAAGGGGCCATCCATGCGCGCGCACTGTTAGACGTGCGCTCGACGATGTCGTCATCTCTATGAGATTATTTACAAAGAAGGTTGGCGTACGGCAGGTCCGATACGCCACATTACTCCCCCGCTGAGACCGGTTCACGGTCGATAGTGCTGAAGATGAGCGGGGAATCTGACTACACGTCCGCTCCTTGTCCGTGGAGGATCCTTTTCTTCAGGTGCTGAAGAAGGATGGACGGTTGTCTTGTTTGAAGTTTTATTATCATCTAAAGTAAGATACGCTGGCTTCAGTCTGTCTACAGTGACAGTAATTTCTTTGCCCTGGACTTCAATTTTGTAGGCTTTGGCTCCTCTGTGCAGTACCTTATATGGGCCGACGTATGGCGATTCAAGGGCTCGTCTTTCAGGGCCCCGGCGTAGAAATACGTAATCCGACGTATGTATGTCCTTTGGCACGTAGAAAGTTTTGTTGCCGTGATTTGATGTAGGCACAGGAGACAATCCAGCCATGTGTTTCCTTAGGCGTGACACGTAGTCCACAGGATCCAGATGACTGGCTGAAGATGGAGTAAAGAATTGTCCAGGTAGTCTCAGAGGCTCGCCGTAGACCATCTCAGCAGCCGACGCGCCGAGGTCCTCCTTCCAAGCTGCTCGTATGCCCAACAACACAAGAGGGAGGGTTTCTGTCCACTGCGGGTTGTTGTGGCACATGATGGCTGCCTTCAGCTGGCGATGGAGACGCTCCACCAGTCCATTGCACTGCGCATGGTAAGCAGTGGTGGGGCGATGTTCTGCACCAATCAGTCGCGAAATGGCTTGAAATAGGTGTGACTGGAACTGCTGTCCTCTGTCGGTAGTGATGGTGGAAGGACAACCATGGCGCGATATCCAGTTGGATAAAAAGGCACTGGCACAAGTTTCTGCAGTGATGTCCGCCAGGGGATAGGCGTCAGGCCAGCGGGAAAAACGGTCGACGACGGTGAGGCAATATTTATACCCTTTGGAAAAGGATAAAGGACCAATGAGATCAAGATGAACGTGGGAAAAACGTTCTGAAGGTACAGGAAAAGTTTGAAAAGGGGAAGAGAGATGACGGGAGATCTTGCTTCGTTGGCAATCTGTGCATTGCTGAGTCCAGCGGGTGCAGTCCTTGCGCAACCCAGGCCAAATGAAGCGTTCGGCGATGAGTTGAGCGGTTGCCTTGGTTCCGGGGTGGCTCAAACCGTGCATCTTCTCGAAGACTTTCCTGCGGTAGGAAGGGGTTAGGTATGGACGTGGGTGATTTAATGAGATGTCGCAGTATAAATTGTTCTCAGGCAGTTTCTTGAGGATGTGGGATGATTTCTGCCTTAACAGGTCTTGCAGTTCAGGGTCTTGCTCCTGATCTCTTGCAAGATCTGCGTAGTTGATGAAAGATGAAATTTGTTCAATGCGGGACATAGCGTCAGCGACGACATTGTCAGAACCGGATATGAATTTGATGTCAGTGATGAATTGTGAAATGTAATCGAGGTATCTGAACTGTCTGGGTGAGCATCCGTCTCTTTTGGTGGTGAAAGCGAATGTGATGGGTTTATGATCTGTGTAAACCGTGAACACTCTAGCTTCCAGCATGTACTTGAAGTATCGGATGCCTTCGTAAATAGCCAACAACTCTCGATCATATGGGCTATACTTCTTTTGTGATGACGAAAGTTTGCGGGAAAAGAAACCGACAGGCTCCCAGCTGCCGTTGTTGTTCTGCTGCAAAACTGCACCAATGGCTCCGTCGGATGCATCAGTGAACAATGCCAGTTCTTTGTTGACATCTGGATGTGCAAGAAGTGCAGCTTGAGATAGGCAGTTTTTGCAAGCGTTGAAAGCTGATAACATTTCTTCCGTCATGTTAATGGGAGTAGCTCCTTTGATATTGCCAGTGAGGGCTTTGTCGAGCGGTGCTTGAAGTTCAGCAGCTTTTGGTACGAATCTGCGATAGTAATTGAACATGCCCAAGAAACGTCGAAGTTGTTTAGCTGTTGACGGAGGAGGATAGGCTTGTATACTTTCTACCTTTTCTGTTAAGGGCTTGATACCATCTGTGGAAACAGAATATCCTAGGAACTGTATTTCCTCAACGCCAAAAACGCACTTGGACACGTTAATCAGTAAGCCGTAGTCCTTGAAACGCTCGAACAAGATTTCCAGGTGTTGGAGGTGTTCCTCTTCAGATCTGCTAAAGATCAAGGTGTCGTCCAAATATCCGTACGCGAAATCCAAGCCTTGCAGTACTTCATCGATGAACCTTTGAAAGGTTTGAGCTGCGTTTCGTAGACCAAATGTCATGTACGGAAATTCGAAGAGCCCGAACGGTGTTGTGATGGCATTTTTCGAAATATCAGCTTCTTCGACTGGGATCTGATTATACGCCTTGATCATGTCAATTTTCGAGAAGATCTTGGCACCTGACAGCTGGTAAGTGAAGTCGTTGATGTGCCTAATTGGGTAGCGGTCTGCAATTGTTCTCGCATTGAGAGCACGGTAATCACCGCATGGACGCCAGCCATCGTCTTTCTTACGAACGAGATGGAGTGGGGACGACCATGAGCTTTCCGAACGTCGTGCTGTTCCATTCTGCAACATAGCATCAAACTCCTGCTTTGCGATTTTTAGGCGATCAGGGGCCAATCTGCGAGGACGAGCTGCCACTGGAGGTCCTGGAGTCGTGCGGATGTGATGTTTAGTATTGTGCTTGGGTTCTGTGGGCCTACCTGCTGGCGTGGTGAGGGTTGGGTACTGCTTCAGCAAGTCCAGGTATTTGGAGTCACCGCTGATGGTCTTGACTGTTTCGGTCTCTGGCGAAGTGCTGTGACGACATGGGACTGTGATCCAAAGCGTTGTGAGTCCGTCAACCAGTCGATGTTGTCGGCAGTCTACCAGAAGATTGTAGTGCTGTAAGAAGTCAACTCCTATGATGGGCCTGGATACCTCAGCCACGATGAAGCGCCAGCGGAAGTCTCTACGCAGGCCAAGATCAAGGCACAAATCCAGAAATCCGTACGTATTAATACGGGTGTTGTTCGCTGCATACAGCTCATACGTAGTACGAGGACGGAACCCTTTGGCCATCGATTTGGGGAATACGCAGAGGTCAGATCCTGTATCAATGAGGTACTCTACCCGGGTCTTCCTGTCGACGACGAAGAGGCGGCCGTTTCCTTGCGGGCAGTCATTTGCCGCCACTAGTGGCTGCCGCTGGAGTTTTCCGGCTTTTTATATGCGCAGGGCGTTGTGCATTTGAAGGCCGCAGCACCAAACTTGCGGTGGTAAAAACATAGGCCATTACCACGTGACCGGGATCGCGAACTAGACCGATATCGTCTGAAGTTGGGCCGACTCTCTCGCGTGGCTAGCTGCTGTACTTGACTGCGCAGCTCCTCTATTTGCTTGGCCATACTCTCCATTATACCTAAGTACGGGTCAGCTGAAGAAGTTGTTGGTCTGACGTCACATACCTGGGAAGCGGGCGAGGCGATAGCGATTACTTTATCAGCCAAATCAGCTAATTTCTCTAGTGGTGAGTCGGTCTGCGACGCAATAATTGGCTGTATTTGCGAAGGTAAGCCATTACACCATACCGTGCGTATAAATTCGTCTGAGATTTGAGGGCCCGCCAGATGTCTTAAGTGCCTTAAGAACTGCGAAGGTTTACGATTGCCCATTTCTTCTTTATTCAGGAACTGTAAGATTTTTTCCTCTCTTTGGGCTGACATACGCTTCACCAACTCTCTCTTGAGCGTTTCGTATTTATTCTCTTTGGGCGGGTTCTCAATGACATCTGCGACTTCAATGGCATACTGATGTTCTAAGTGACTACACGCAGTATAAAATTTGGTAGTATCAGCTGTTATACCGGCTAATATGAATTGACCTTCTAATTGTGCGAACCATAGGTTTGGGCGGTCAGGCCAGAATGGCGGAATTTTGACGCCGACTTTAAATGTTTGTTGAAATGTACCTTGAGTTGGTTCGGCCGTTGGGATTCCAAAATTTTCATCCTTTTCCATCTTCGCGAAGTACGGTTGCGGTATCACGTCGGGGTCACCAATATAGCAGTGAAAGTATTTGGTATGCTGCTATGTATTTATTTATATATTAACAATGAGTTATTGCACTGTTTTGATATAAAATAATTAATAAAATATATGCAAGGGAATTTTCCGTGACGGCCGATTTGACAGGTTCGATATCAAGGGGCCATCCATGCGCGCGCACTGTTAGACGTGCGCTCGACGATGTCGTCATCTCTATGAGATTATTTACAAAGAAGGTTGGCGTACGGCAGGTCCGATACGCCACACCTCGATGGGGTTGCGTCGTTTTATTACAGAGTTCCTATGGCCACCTTCCAGCTCCATCATCAGATCAGCTCCAAGTCATCATTATATTGCATTGTCATACGATATACATATGCGTGCCAAATTTCAGCTCAATCGGTTGAAGATATCTGCTTCAAAATTGAGTTGCATTGCAAGATTCCACCCGAAAAAACATAGTTCCATATGTACATACATACATCGCAAGTTAAATGAATGCTTGTAAAAATGAGAATAGTGATGATTAAGATTCTCGTTCATTCCTTCAATCAGCATTAACGATCGGCGCGGGTAGAGAAGCAGCTGGTATCCATTTTTTTTCTTTTTCCTAGACCCATATGAAAGGACAAGGTTTTATACTTTAATTTCTTCATCTTAGCGCGTTCCCGGTTGCATCATCAGCTGTGCTGCTTTGGAGCCCGGGGTGTGCTTTCCTGCTTTTTCTTCATATGAAATATAATAAGCATGTCAATGGTCACCCAAAGATGCCAAAGACCTTGCAAAGTGGAGAAGAATAGCTGGAACAGTTAAAATGATTTGGCTATAGTTTTACGAACGGCAGCCTGTCTGACGTTAATACACTTTGGGGACGCCATTAGAGAGAAGAAGAGATAGTCCTTTAGTCGCCTCTTACGACATCCACAGGAAGAGATGGAGAGGTCCTATTCTAGACCGGAAGCCAGGCTTTGTAGATACCTTTTTAAGGTTATTTAAGAAAACCATTTTAGTAAATCAGTTTGTTCTTTACTCTACTTACATACAGGCTGCCTTTTTTGACCACCAGCCATATTTTTGAGCAAGTTCAGTCCATGATACTGAGCTACTTTCTATGAAAATAATTACATAATTGAAAACTCAATAAAACATTTCGTCCTGCCACACTAAATCCGTAATTTTTATGGAATTGCGAAATTTTTTTTTCGTTAATTTCTTATAAGTTCACATTTTGTGCCATTGTATTTGATTAACTATGTGTAATTGCTGTGTGTTATTACGTACAATAAAGTTTATCCAATAAATAAGTAAATCTGTAACAGTCAACGAAAAACACATGTTTTAATGGAGAGTAGTTCAGTGTCATGAACCGAACTTGCTCCAAATATTTGGCTGTTGGTTAAAAACTCCTTTATAAAAGAACTTCTCAATAAGTATCTGAACTGCTAATAAAAAAGACATACAACCCCGCAACCCCATCCATCGCGGCGCTTCCATCCGCAACATTGCTATTTGGTGGCCAAAATAGTTAAATTGCTTCATGTAATGCCCACTATATTACGAAGTTTGGCAACCGGTCCGGCGCGGGTGTCGCCGTTTAAAAGTAATTTGTTTCACATGTAATTTCTATGATTTATTGGTATAATAAACTGGAATATTGTATGCAGCTGAGCTATGTACCGTGTGGCTTCTGGCCTGGAATAGGACCACCTCATCTTCCTGTAGAGGCGACTAAAGGAATAAGCACAAACATCTCGTGCCACAACTGCATTTCTAAATAAATAGAATTGACGTCAGACAGGCGGCCGGTCGAAAAATCTAAGCCAAATTGTTTACCGTCTCCTACGAACAATAATTCTCTAGAATTCTAACGCTACTACATTCACCGCTTCGATTCTGATTCCATTTACGCAAACAAACGAATAGTAATTACAACGAAACACTCGAACGCACACATAGACAAAGATGCATAAAATTGGTCGCGACAAGGTCACGCGTCGTCGTCGGTCGGGTGGGGCAGTCAACGCAACGAGCAGAGAGGTACAACGCGCGGATGGTCCTATTATGCAGTATGCTACGCTAATATAAATAACCTTGTTTACGTGTAACTTTCTTTTAATAACTAATTTTCATGTCTGTATGACTTCTACACCACTTCACGGCACATGACGGCATTTTTAATGAATCGATTATCGCAAAAACACAGCAATATTCTCAAAGAAAACTTTATGCGATGCAACCGCACGACTCGAGTGTTACGGCGAACTGTCGCGCCGCGCTGTTCATATTTTAAGCCCCGCCCGCCGCGGTACATATCGCGTGGAATGACTTTTCGGGATTATTTACGATTCCAGAGAATTATATTTCGATGACCGTCTCACTACAAAAAAGATAAACATCTGTTGAGCCATGTGGTTCCCGGAAGAGTAGAGTTGGACCACTCTAAGTCTTCCCGTGAATGTCGTAGAAGGCGACTTAGGAAACACAAGCTAAACAAAGCTTGTAAACATCAATGAGACCTCTCCAACCCGTCTGGCCAGCGTGGAGAGTTTTTTCCAAATCCTCTGACTACTCTGGATAATATATGGTTCTGGTAGTACAGAGAGAGTCGTGCTCCTGCAGTGGAGAGACCTGATGATGATGATGTTGAGCAAAGTACTTTTCTTGCTAAAACGAGTGTCTATTGGTATCATTTTTGCTCAACAGATGTTTATCTTTGTTGTAGTGAGACAGTTGGCCTCCACCGTTTCTTACACATTTTTAAGATTATTTTTATACATTTTTAAAAGTTTCTGGATATAGTTTAGAAGTCAGAAAGCAAACGGCGTAATCTTCGCAATATCTTCGCCGCGCAGCCTTACGTAAGTGATACCGCGGCCGCTCCAAATAAATCGACGGTCGGCTTCCTATCTTTACATAGAGTTATTATTATACTTTAAACAGAGGGTGCACGCGCTTTTTCCATACTATTTCTCTTCCCGCGCAGATCGTAAAAGATCGAGAGGATGGGCGTAAATGCAATTTAAGAACCTTTGGTTTTTGCGACTTTGGGTTTTGTTTGCATAGAGCTGCAATACCCGACGATTAAGACCATCATATATTTGTTTTTTTCGTGATCTTAATGGGTGTCGGCATTTTGGCGGAACTCACCTAACCTTAAATTACGATATTTTGATCCAAATGTACCATAGAAAGTCTACGTATTTATCGGATTTACATACCGACCCAAAAATGCAAATTTCAGGTAGGTGTTCAGTGACCTAGCCGGCTCTCCATACATTTGTGCAACAACTCCTTTCTGGCGACGGGGGACGGGGGACAGGGGGTTCTCTAGGAGGGCACATAGAGAGCAGCAGAAGCAGAGAGAGATGTAGGAGAAAGGTGTACGAATGGCAACTCCCGCAAAAAATATTCAACACAGAAAAACCAACACCTAATTGTAAACTTCGAGCTTGCCTTCTGAGACAAAACTCAAAACAATTTTAGTCGCTTCTACCCATTCTTTTTAGTCTATGCGTTACAGGCAGTATTGATAAATTGAGCAATCGACTTGGATGTAGCCCGGCGGTGCAAGCGACATAATAATTTCCACGGTTTGCTCGAGATGAGAAATTCAATCTAGTTCTTATTGAACGCTTGGACTTTTTGCTTCAAAAAGGTGTTTGTATGATAATAGTGACTTCTAGTATTATTTTTTCTTTTAAGGTGAAATGCCACCCAACAGAGACTTTTGACGCATTTAATCTGCAAGACAAACCATTTAGTGGTTTCAAAAACTACGAATTCACCATACGAGTAGGTTTTGCTCGATATTGGAAGTAAAATTTTTATCAGTCGCTGGCGGAAGCCAAAACACGATTCATTCATACAAATTGCCTCGATAGAAACAAAAAACTGAAAGTTACCTCTGATTCTGCAAATTGAGATTAAATTCTGCAAAGTGGCTTTGGAGAATTAGTTTTATAAAATAACTAGCTTTTGCCCGCGGCTTCGCTCGCGTATCCCACGGGAACATTACTTTTTTTCCGGGATGTAAGGTACCCTATGTCCTTCTCAGTACTCCTATGTGTATGCGAATTTTCAAGAAGATTCCGTAGATAAAGCGTGAAGAGGTAACAAACAAATATACAAACTCACTTTCGCATTTATAATATTAGTTGGGATTATGAATGTATTTGTTTTTGAAATTTTTTAATATAAGGCTTTACTTTACTACTTGATATTTTATGAACAAGCAGACATTTTTTTATAAAATAATAGTTTAGTATGTAATAATTTATTTTTTAAATACCGCGTTTTACATACAAATAAGAGTCTAGGAGTTGCCGCCATTAACCAGCCGCTATTTATATATTTATTATTACCTGTGACCCCCCCTTGCCCAAAAACGCCCCCTGTCGCCCCTTTGTATCTGGCGCCCTGGGCGGTCGCCCTTCACGTTTTCTCATTATAACGATTACCCTCAAAAATTTTTATTCCCCGCTTAATAGCGTTACGAACATTTATATAAATCCCTTAATTTGTGATTTCCGTGTCGGACCCTTTGACCACAGCATGATAAATAGGGGTCTTTTGGACCCCTATTTCATTACCATTAATTATTCCTTATACATCTGTTTCCCACTTATCTGCATAAGAAACGTGCCGGTTTTGCTAAAGGTCTGGCCGAAAAGGGTACATTAGACCCAAATGAGAACTAATTTATAAATCCATTTTAAACGGAGTTTATTGGAAACATTATTCAAATAAAATAGCTTTCATTATGTGATAATGCCTTTATTTATTTCTAAGTCAAAACGTTTGAATAAGGGTTAATCATACATACGTGCCTATTCCTCGATTTCTTTCTTAGATAAATAGATACTTATTTGCTAGCCTGTGTGTCCCACTTTTGGCAAATCAAAAGTAATCCCCATTATCCTTCCACGACCCTATCTTCTACGATCTCCTGGCACTTGCGACTCCTATCCCTATCCATGCGACCGTCCAGAATTCGGACAATTTGTCCAATCTTTTATGAGCTGACATGCCCCGCCCGGCCCCATTTCACCTTTGCAGTTTTTATACAATTTATGTTTTTGAGCGCAGTTTGTTGTTTCGCACCTTGTCGCAATCCAAGAATACTACGCTTCATAGCTCTTTGTTTTGAGCCTCGGTCGAAGATCATGTCTGTGCACATAGGATAGTATAGGCAGGGCACAGGTGGAATACATGCAGTTAGTAATAAATTATCGCTGATGTACAATAATTTTTTTTAAAATAAATTAAATAAAAAAAAAGTCTTCGGCAACCTACACCGTTAAAAATGATGTAATTTTATATGCAAAAAAATTATTTAATTTTACATAACTGTAAAATTCCCGAGAAATCTGGGAATTTAACGGAAAAATATGAAATTTTACATAATTTTTGTCATTTTTACATATTTTTCCGTAAATTTCCCAGATTTTTCGGGAATTTTACAGGTGTATGTAATTTTTTACATGTAAATTACATATTTTTTAACAGTGTATACCTCTCGCTCTTGTCTGTTTCTGAAGGATGCATCTTGGCTCAGATAGTATAGTTTGATGACTGCGAACCATAGTCGCACCTCAAAATGTTTTGCTAAGAAACGTATCTAAATGACAAAATGTATTACTTACCCTGTAAAGTGTACCTAAGTAAAATACACATTCGAGGGACGACGAGTGGTTGTAGAATTCTAGGAATTCGCTACAGACTGGAGGGAAAATAGAAATAGGTAGCTTGAATTTTCTGCAAGACAGAGTTACGTTTGCATTCACTAAATTCTTTCGTGTGCGCGAAAACTTGGACTTATCGAAACTTCCGTAATACTCTCAGAGTGTAAAATAAAATAACTCTGTTATAGAAAGATGTGTGATCGACTGGGTTTTTCAATGCTGGCCGTGGAGAAAAGAAAAATACCGGTCGAGTGCGAGTCGGACACGTACATGAAGGGTTCCATACCTCCGTACAATGTTTTTAAACGCTGAAGAAAACACGTTTCTTGCATGACGGCCCTCTTTTATTTTTAACTTTACCTTATTTTTAGTATTTGTTGTTATAGCAGCCATAGTGAAACATAATCGGTGAAAATTTCAAAAGTAGCTATTACTGTTTAAGAAGATAGAGTCCTGTGACCACAGCCTGTGACAGACGGACGTCCAGACGGATAGACAGCGGAGTCTCAGTAATAGCGTCCTGTTGGCACCCTTTGGGTACGGAACCCTAAATATAAAATTTTATTACTCATAGTGAAAATAATTCTCTTTTAACTAAATTTAAAATGCGCGCAAAACATCCGATATGTTCCTATATGAATTCTTACTTTTCCGAAAGGATTCTTTTGATAGAAATGTCCCTGCCAGTATAAGTTAAACACAATTTGATTGCCATAGATTGTTTGTTTGTTTGTTTTTCAAGTGTGTAAGTGGCCAAAACTGGTGTCAGATTTTTTAAGCTGCCTAAAGGCATCTGGCGTAGCTTGACGACTTACAATGATTTCAGCCGGGACCAACGTGCCTTCCGAAGCACGTAGGAGCTCGAGAAATTTTTGTACCACTTGTGGCCACCCATTCAAGTACCGACCACGCCCGGGGTTGCTTAACTTGTGAAAGCGCTAGCTATACGTACTCCCACCGGGCCACCGAGCTTCTCATCGCCGTAGATTAGCTCCATAGATTAAAAAAATAAGACATCAAAAAGTTTATTTCGATCAAGTCTAAAAATTAATCTTTTGTTTTATTAGGATTTTGGATTTTTTGCAAAAGAATGTACGTACATACATTGCAAGAAGCTCAATTAGATATATGTATGAGACGTTTATTCTCAAGTTTATTTTCCGTTCTCTCTTTAATTTACACTCAAGCGGAGTATCGGATAATTAAATACAATTCTAAGTAGAATTGGAATAGTTGTAAACTTGCAATAGCCATGCTATCTTTTCTTTCTAAAGTCAGGAATCAAGAACCAAGATTCATTTATTTGCATTATATTTTATACTACAGATACACTATCACGTCTTTATCCCCAACGGGGTAGACAGAGCCTAGGGCGGCAAAGCCCGGGCCACTTTTACTTTTTTATTTTACACTAGATAAATAAAATATAATGTTAGTAGATGATTGTACTATATAGGGTCTAACAACATATATTGAATTTAAGAGTATATTCAGTCCATGATACTGAACAACTTTCCCCAAGGAACATACATATATTCAAGTTGCTGTCCATACAAGTTGACCGGTCAGCTGATCCGAGTTTGTATGGAAAGCCAAAGTCTAATATACAAGTCCGATATACATGCATCGGATTGCATGCAAAAAAAAAACACACGAACAAAATCCTTTCGACA
This sequence comes from Acrobasis repandana, assembly GCA_963576875.1. Lineage (NCBI taxonomy): Eukaryota > Metazoa > Arthropoda > Insecta > Lepidoptera > Pyralidae > Acrobasis > Acrobasis repandana. The sequence continues at coordinate 18,871,915 of OY756222.1, forward strand.
TTTTGTTCAAGAGATTTTTTTGCGAAACACTGTAATCCGAACGAATGTAGTATCGAAGTAACATAGCTGCATCGACGAACGTTGCCCCGAAATATTTTTAGTCCAAACTTAACTCCTATATTTATTTGTCTTATTCATTTAATTTCATTACAGTACATGTTAACGGCGGACTTAGGGCCACGCCTTTTCTAACAGTCAACAAACAGGTCATGATATCCCGTGTGTGGGTAAGAATAGGGCCACTCCATCTCTTCCTTGAGATTAAGTTTGTGAACACCATTTTTCGATTAAGGGATACGTTTGTGAAATATTTGGGTTTCAATTGATACAATCCTCCCGCTCTTTGTCAGCTAGAAAGATAAATGTATATGGACACGTGAAAAAAATCACAGCAGTAGTATACATATATGTATATAATGAAGTTAAAAGGAAAACTATCAGAGCTAAGGAGGGTTTACAAATTAAAGAGTTATAGTCTACCAACTTACATACAAATCCAATGAAAATTTGTTATACAGTTGTTGGTAACGTAAAACAAGTAGGTACTAGAATAGATAATAATTTTTCTAATTTTCCTTATGAAATGGCATTACCTAATTACCTTTCTTCAGTAACCATCGTCCTATGTGGGCTCGTTTATACGTTTTAAATCGTTAAACCGTGAACTCTAAGTTGGCATTCGCAACTACGAAAACCTGCACTGCGCCTGACCCGACACGCATTTGGCCAGTTTTTTTACCTATTGGGTTAGTCTTAATTTTCTAGTACTTTTAGCTTTTAATTTGAATAAATTTATTTAAAAGAAGTATATATCTTTATTTTTATACTTTAAATCCTCACATTGCATGTCACATCGCTACGTCCTCAGAACAATGGGGAATGATTATTGTTCGTAGGGGAACGTCAGTCAAAACCGAGGTGAGGCGTGAATGGCTCCCTCTGTCAATCGAAGCGTTTGAATATTTTCGTGGAAATGAAAAAGAAACTAAAATATGAGACACCGGTCATGTGCCAATTCTTTCCTTTCTTTTTTAGAAGCTTATCTTGCCATGAGTCCTTGGATTACCAGACATTTTTTTCCTGGCAATGGTGTTTTGAATTACCTATTATGTAGTAATATTTTCCTAGGCAAGCTGTTGTATATCATAGACTGTGTCCGCTCTTTTAAAGGAATATTTAGCCGTGTTTTAGAACCACGCAGTGTTCCTTGCTCCGTGACAGTTTTTATCCGACAGCGCCAGAAGGAGGGTTATGTTTTTCAAGTGTATGTAAGAGTATGTATGTAAATTTCTTTAGCAAGCTCTGTAGCCTAAACGGCTTGATGGATTTTAGCTTTAGAGGAGTCGTTATATAGTTTCGTCTTAATTGTGAGAGTGACAAAATTCACAACATCAAAATTTTAAAAAGAAAACAAAATACCGGATTTTTGCGCCAAATGAAATGTCTTCAATTTTTTAAGCTATTGCATAGCTTCTATCGCGTGCTTTGAGCGCGGCGACCGAATCAAGAAATTCCGTAACGAAAATAACACCCCCCACTTCGCCTACTCGGCAACCGACGACCGGCACAGCGGCGCGGCGTTGAAAGCCGTGCATCGTCTAATGTCGTTTCAGTTCGGCAGACTTCGGTACGGTGTTTGTGTGCGTGCGACTAGACTTATAATTGCATAAGTTGATAAAAAATGCTATGCAATAGCTTTACCGCGGCAGTCCCCGAGTGCCACATTGTCAAAAGTCTAAGTCTCAACAGTGATTGATCCTCAGAACACTGGATTGATCGATTTACTTGGTTCGGTTTTCTATTTTTTTCGTATTTCGAATCTTCTTTAGTGGCTAAGCTGTTTAATATCATGGACTTTGAACAATATGGCTCTTCGAGGATTGTTTTACCATTTCCAAACACCCTGTAAGTATACTTAGTGTTGAATAACCAAAGACATAAACTTGGTAACTTCAAAATAATGGCTGTTAGAAATCAAACTACAAACAACCAAACACGCAACTCTTCTCTTGCAGCTGGCGATACAAAACTTAAAGCTCCGAAGTCACTTTACACACGAAGTTCAACTTTAAACCTCAGTTAGTAAGGTTGGTGTTGGAAGAAAACTGTAAAGTGGAAAGTGTAACTTAATATTTCATTTATATGTCGCCTACAAATGTTCGTCTTCTTGTTTGATACTTACTACGTACGAGTATGTATATAATAAATATGTCTTGTTATAAATTCTTAACTGGGTGACCGAGCTTCGCTTAAATACATGAATTTTTCGGGGTCCAGTGCTGCCCTTTGAAATAAATTATTCGGGAGCAAACAGAGATATCATTGAAAATTTTGTACCATACGGCTCTAGATAACCCTTCAAACTATTTTATATGGACTACTGTTTATAGTTTAAAGTAAGAACGTTAAGCTTTTCTTAGCATGTTTGCAGAAAATGGCCACTTTTGGCAACAATTCTAAGAAAAGCTTAAATTTCTCACTTTAAAATGTAAACAGTAGTTCATAAAATAGTTTGAGGGGTTATCTAGAGCTGTATGGTACAACATTTTATATGATTTATCCTTTCAAATAATTTATTTCAAATGATGGCAGCACTAGACCCCAAATAATTAAATAAACAAAAGCGGCCAAGGTGCAAGTCGGACTCGCTCATGAAGGGTTTCGTAGCAGCAAGTTACATAATAATATGTAAGTTCTAAAGGTAAATTGTGGTTTACGACTTATGACGTATTTAGAAAAAACTACTAGATGAATAAATTTTGTGGAACCCCCAAAATTTAATTTGAAACTCAATTTTTTTTTCATCAAACCCATACCTGTGGGTTATCTTTGGATAGGTCTTCAAAAATTATATTGAGGTTTCTTATATATTTTTTTTTTAAACTGAACAGTTTGCGCGAGATGCACTTCCAAAGTGGTAAAATGTGTGTCTGTAACTTCTATAATAAGAGATAGTTTCTGAAAAAAGTGGCTGTGACATACGGACGGACAGACAGACAGACAGACAGACATGACGAATCCATAAGGGTTCCGTTTTTTGCCATTTGGCTACGGAACCCTAAAAACAGGGAGAGAAAGAGGTTCTATTCTAATTAAACCTAGCTCGATCAATTTTTCACAGATAATAGAGAAGCGATATATAAGCGAATAACGCTTAATTATTTTTCTGCTGTTAAATAATAACATTCCTCTTTAACATATTTTTCAAGTTCAGTCATCATCATCATGATCATCATCATCAGGTCTTACTAATCCTTACTGCAAGAACACGACTCTCTCTTTACTACCAGAGCCTACTTGGCCAAAGTAGCCAAAGGATTTGGCCTACACTCTCCACCCTGGCCAGAAGGGGTGGAGAAATAAATAAATATTATTAATTGTAGCCACTTTCAACAAAGATTTCCAAGAAGTGGCTGATTTATTCCACTAGTAGGAGCTCGCAAGTTCACAAGTCAAGTAAGTCCCGTTCAGACTTCGCTACGCTGATGCCTACAAAAAGGGGTAACCCCTTTTTGTAGGCATCGGCGTAGCGAATTTGGGTTTTTTTTATCTAGTCAAGTTTATTAGATCTTGCAACTGAATGCGACTTTGACTAGATTAGATCCTCTTTTTCTAAGAAATCTTTATTTCAGATTTTAAAACATAATTTCCTTGTCTCAGATGGTTTTAAAAACTTAAAATCTCGACCTACCTACGAGTAGCCTTAAGAGTCCCCTTACCCTAGACAGAATCAGAGTTTCCCATACAAACGTAGTCTACGTTTTATTTTGAAACGACATGACAGATTTAGGTAAAAATTTGTAATTTTAAAGAAATTGCACATATCTAGGGTTATAATTAGTTTTCACAGTCAAAATATGAACTAGAAAGAGAATATAGTGTATTATATAATTTTTGGCCATCTGTATGTAAAACTTTTACACTCTTATATTTTCTTTCAAGTCCATAGTTTGACTGTGTAAACCAATTACAACCCTACATATAATCAATTTCTTTTAAGTTACAAATTTTTACCGAAATCTGTCATGTCGTTTCAAAATAAAACGTAGACTACGTTTGACTAGGGTAAGGGGATTCTAAAGGAACTTCGGCAGCGCAGTCTGAACTGCCCCACGAAGTTGTAAAGTTATAATTCCGCCGTAAATCCTTTAGGCCATTAAATTTATAAGTTGGAGGCTAGAGAGATAAGCTGCATTCTGATGAACTTAAATATCAGTGGACTGTATAATGTCACGTAAAGACTGTAAAATAAAAAGTATCAGATGTCGTCGTTTGTTTTAACCTAGGCACAGATAAAATTAATACTTAAGTACAGAACGAAAACTTGCCTCTCCTACGAGATTTTGTTAAGGCCGTATCTGAATTTTCCGGGGTCCAGTGCTGCCCCCATTTAAAATAAATCATTTCAGAGAAAACGGAGACATCATTTAAAATTTTGCTACTACCAAGTCCAAATAACCCTTCAAAGTATTTTATGAATTACTGTTTACAGTACGCACATTTGCGAAAAACGGCCACTTTTGGAAAATGTGCGTAGTAAAGCTTAACGTTCTCATTATATACTGTAAACAGTAGTTCATTATAAAATATTTTGAAGGGTTATCTAGGACTTGGTAGTAGCAAAATTTTAAATAATGTCTCCGATTTCTTTGAAATTATTTTTTAAAATGGGGGGCATCACTGGACCCCGTAAAATTCAGGTACGGCCTTAGGCATGAAGTTAGATTTATTGATATAAATCTGCCTTACAATAAAAATAGTATAAGACAGTCGAGTAAACTATATTGATCTACGGTAGCCCTACGTTTTACTTATACACGTACGCTTGTGTTCGAATATTGTATGTGTCAGTAACAAAAATGTTATTGGTAATCAAAACACAGCATATCCTCGCCCGTCTTAAAAATACGCACACACGCACGCACGCATACAAACACACGAATGCATATACGCATATACGCATGCATGCACGCACAATATAAAGAAGAAAACATAAATTGATAAGGATAAATCATACTCATTGAGCTAGCCCCGAAGTAACTTTAAGCTAGTAGGTATCATAGTTAAACGAAACTTAATTATATTAAATATGAACGCTTAACTTAAATTGTATCATTCCGAGTCAAATATCAACGGACTGTGCAACGCCACGTAGACGCAGTAAAATAAAAAAGTATGAAGTCGCATAAAGTCCTCAAATGGGCGGATTTCGGGCCTTTTTACGCGTTCCTCTCGCTCACTGTAATTTAGGCTTTGATGGCGTTTGAAGTTGAAGACTCTTTTACCCGACTATGGTGAAGCCAAAAGGAAAGTTATGTGTTTCACTGCTATGTATGTATGTACCTATGTATGTCCATTTGTTCCGCGTATATCTTTAAAGATATCCATGATATCTTGACAAATGAGGTATCGTCGACATCGTCTTAGGCGGTGATCCCACTGCACCGCGCACCATTGCGGAGCGCGGCGCGGCCGATTTTACATTGTATGCAAGTATCTCAGTCTGTATAGAAAACACGCCTAGTCCAACCCACTTAAAACGTGGCAGATTCCGTATAAACGCGGCAGATTCTGCACACCGTGGCGGGGTGCGTTGCCAGCCATAATAAAAGTCTAAGTAATTTTTTTTTTTACGGACAAATTACACTCATTGCTAGCTAGTTAGCTCCAAAGTAAGTTCGAGACTTGTGTTACGGGATACTAACTCAACGATACTATATTTTATAACAAATACATATTTAGATAAACATCCAAGACCCAGACCAATCTGAAAAAGATCATTTTCCATCTTGGCCTGACCGGAGATCGAACCCGGGACCTCCGGTGTGACAGCCTGGCATGATGACCACTAGGCCACAGAGGTCGTCAGACTATTAAACTAATTAATTTAATTAAGAAAATTCATAAATTCTGCGCCGTAAGAGAAGAAGCTGGTACACAATATTTTTTTTTCTCTTGGAAGTGTCTCTCACCTAAATCTAGTAGAAAAGTCATAAACAGAAAATGCGACTGACAACAAACCATGTATTATCGGAGATACCCTAGCTACTTATCATACAAATCGTTACCATAAATTGTATTTAATGGGGGTTTATCGAAATAAAGATGTCAACAAAAGGAGGAATGGATTGGAAACGAATCCGGAGGTTACTTAATATGAGGGCTACGCTTATTGTGAATGATTTATGCTAAAATATATAGCAGAAATGCAGATGCTTAGGTGGATAGGATGTATGAAGATGTTTAAGATCATGAGTGTATATAAGTATATAAGAGGGAGTTCAAATGTAGCACCGATTGTAGAAATGTTAAAAGCCACAGTTTCACATGGGATGGTCATGTCAAGAGAGATGGTATGCCTAACATCTAATAGTAACTTGAAGGTGGATGAACACAGAGATAGAGGACGACCTAGAGAGACGTGGGGAAATGTGTGAAGATGTAGGCGATGAAGGTGGATGACCACAGAGATAGAGGACGACCTAGAGAGACGTGGGGAAATGTGTGAAGATGTAGGCGATGAAGGTGGATGACCACAGAGATAGAGGACGACCTAGAGAGACGTGGGGGAATGTGTGAAGATGTAGGCGATGAAGGTGGATGACCACAGAGATAGAAGACGACCTAGAGAGACGTGGGGGAATGTGTGAAGATGTAGGCGATGAAGGTGGATGACCACAGAGATAGAGGGCAATCTAGAGAGACGTGGGGGAATGTGTGAAGATGTAGGCGATGAAGGTGGATGACCACAGAGATAGAGGACGACCTAGAGAGACGTGGGGGAATGTGTGAAGATGTAGGCGATGAAAGTGGATGACCACAGAGATAGAGAACGACCTAGAGAGGCGTGGGGGAATGTGTGAAGATGTAGGCGATGAAGGTGGATGACCACAGAGATAGAGGACGACCTAGAGAGACGTGGGGAAATGTGTGAAGATGTAGGCGATGAAGGTGGATGACCATAGAGATAGAGGACGACCTAGAGAGACGTGGAGGAATGTGTGAAGATGTAGGCGATGAAGGTGGATGACCACAGAGATAGAGGACGACCTAGAGAGACGTGGGGGAATGTGTGAAGATGTAGGCGATGAAGGTGGATGACCACAGAGATAGAGGGCAATCTAGAGAGACGTGGGGGAATGTGTGAATATGTAGGCGATGAAGGTGGATGACCACAGGGATAGAGGACGACCTAGAGAGACGTGCGGGAATGTGTGAAGTTGTAGGCGATGAAGGTGGATGACCACAGGGATAGAGGACGACCTAGAGAGACGTGCGGGAATGTGTGAAGTTGTAGGCGATGAAGGTGGATGACCACAGAGACAGAGGACGACCTAGAGAGACGTGGGGGAATGTGTAAAGATGTAGACGAATTTCACGTACTGTTCCTTGCATGTGTTGTATTATGTTTGTCTTCCTCATCAAGTATAACTAAAGCGCAAAACGCAAGCACTTTAGTTACCTATATACATTGACAGCATAAAGTTGGGGATTTAACTATGGATGACCTCCGTGGCGTAATGGTTAACACGCTAGACCGCTAATCCGGAGGTTCTGGGTTCCATTCCCAGCCAGAGCAAGTTGGAAAATGGCCTTTTTCAAATTGTCCTGGGTCTTGGGTGTTTATCTATATATGTATTTATCATAAAATATAGTATCATTGAGTTAGTATCCCATAACACAAGTTTAAAAAAACTTACTTTGGGGCTAGCTTAATCAGCGTGATCTGTCGTTATATATAAAAAAAACTGGGAAAAGCTATGATGAGTAACTATTCCGGGCCTAGACCTAGATTTATTTTTACGGTGTATAAACTCCGGGGGTAATTATACACAAATATACGACAAAATTCCCCGACTGCTCATGCTAAATATATGGCTCTGGTAGTACAGAAAGGGGCGTGCTCCTGCAGTGGAGACTAAAAAAGACCTGATGATGACCTGAAATGACTCAATAACTTTATTTTGTAGGCTATTGTTTTGAAATGTAAAAATATTGTTCACGATTATTGGCAAGTGACTCAGAATACAGTAAGAGTATACAGAACGGAATCTCCTTAGGTACGCGCATTATGCGTCCTCATGTTCGCCTGCTCTCGCACGTCGACAAAGTGAAAGCAGGGGAGAGGTGCGGGGACGCATATTGCGCGGGACCTTAGGAGATTCCGTTCTGTATACTCTTACTATCTTCTGTGCAAGTGACACAAACTTACACCAATTTGGTGAGTTTTTGGAGGGTTTGCTTTTAATTTATTTTTCAAATTGGTTTAAGTGGACTTTATAATATGTAATTAGTATAGTTTGGTGTTATAAATTCTCATGCTCATGGACCAAATGTGAAATAGTCAAAGTGGACAGTCATAATACGGCTGTAATGATATTTGTTTAGCGGACTATGTGGCGTCTTCAGGCGTTGTCCGCCACTCAATTGACTATGAAAACTAGTAAACTCGTTAGAATTGTCGCTAGAAGCTTCCCTGAAGCAATCAAAGGCCTACTTACACCAACCATTGATTGTAACTTGTTAGGAATAAACAACAAATCTAAAGATAGGCTTTAAAGGACTTGTATCCAAGGCCTTAAAATAATTAACCAAAAACTCAAGTTTGGTTGAATCATAACTTGGACTAAGTAATATGAGTTAGTACTGACTTCTACATAATGTCGAATATTGAACATAAACTACTCCAACTACTTGACGTCTCTCGCACAAGTTTCAAATCGCAGCAATCTTAACATGAACACATAATTTCAAAGAGCTAAACTCACTTCACAGAACTGAAGTGCTGTTCTACGAAGCTTCAAACCTTCGTTTGTGTTGAGTTCATCGTTGCTGAAATTATATCGGGTAGATACGTACAAGTACTACTGGCTACGCTCGCTCGTTCAATAGAGTTTTACACCAATTTTTGAAAAGTGTTTCAATTAGATTCCATAGTGCTAATAAATCACATAAAAACACGAAAATTTTAAATGACAAATTTTAAAATTTCCATAAGAAAAATAATAATTCAATTTTGAACAATAAAAACAACCATTTTTTTAGCAGTTTCTTCCACATCTCGTAAGTTCTTCATTATATCTTCACCAAATTAAAATGGAACCAATTTGGTAGTAAAGGCTTTCAAGTAAAAAAGGAATCATCAAAATCGGTTCACAATTGGCGAAGATATCGCGTAACAAATATACAATAAAAAAATACATACAGTCGAATTGATAACCTCCTCCTTTTTTGAAGTCGGTTAAAATGCATTAATTTTTTACATTTTCAAATGATTGGAAGCTCCTTGCATCCAGCGTCTTTCTGCAGCCTTGTTCTGGTCTAAACTCTAAACTGAACGTCAGCCAAACAAATTATTAAATTATTATATTGTATACTGTTGTATACAATTGCCCTGGGTAAGAAAATTTCCCTGTGTTGATGTACCTTCAAGGAAATTGTTATTAACAAGGGCACTGCACATTTTGCTAGTAATCGGATTTAAATTCTTTTACCGCAATAAAATCTATCCATTTCAATTATCAGACGCAAAATTAATTGCTCGCTTTTAAAACCAATTTTTACGTTCTACTCCCACGGGTCCAATATTTATATTTTACTTACTCGCGGTGGGGCCGTAAAACTACTACCAAGTATTTCACAGTAAGCGTTCCCTAATGGATTCCCGTTTCTCATTAACTGGTGTTAAATACAATGCAGGAAGAGTTGTTTTTTCTCGAATTTATTTTCTGGGAATATTGGGAATATGATCCTAAGGATTAAATTTAATTTTATCTTCGTAAAATATTTGCTTAAGGTGAAGTGGTAGCATAAGTGGCGCCCTCATTTGAAATAAATTGTTTAAAACTAAATATGGTAATCGGACTATTAGTAATAAACCGGCCAAGTGCGAGTTAAGCTCGCGTGGACAGGGTTCCGTACAATTGATTGAATTCTTATAGGTTTTCCTGTAATCTAAAAGTTGTGGATTATATTTTGTATTTTTTTCAAAATTTTAGGCTCAGTAGTTTCCGAGATCAGGGGGGGGGGGGGGGGGAATAGTCAATATTCGTCTTCTTTCATGAATAAAATCAAAACTATTTATTTTACAATTATAAAAAAATATATGAAATATATATGAGATCCTCATAATGAGCCCTTTCATTTGATATATGACACAGTAAGGTTAGCAAAACTTTTTTTTTCAATTTCCTAATTTATCCCCCGAAAATGACCCTTATTAAAAAAAAATTATTTACTTTGCACATATGTGTTTGGGTCATAGGATTACACCATCCTTCCAAATTTCACCTGATTCGGTCCAGTAGATTCGGAGCAAATTGGCTGTGTCAGACGGACGGACAGACAGACGCACGAGTGATCCTATAAGGGTTCCGTTTTTTCATTTTTTGTACGGAACCCTAATAATTTCAAAGATTATTCATTAAATAGTTTGAAGGTCTTTTTAGACATTGATACAAATCAAATTTTTAAATATCACCATATTTTGTTTTAAACAATTTATTTCAAATGAGGGCGCCACTTATGCTACCCTTTCACCTTAAATTATAGTATACTTAATAAATAATTTGCAATTGTTAGAATTAAAAAATCAAATCATGGTTATGCGGCTCACAACCCATCACTATTTTGATTCCTTTTTTTACCCTCTCGCCCACCATCACGCTAAAAGTGGCCCTTTGGTTTTGCGGTCCTGAGCTCTGCCTGCTTAGAGCCGCAAAATTCAAAATGCTGTCTTTATTATTATAGGGATAAAGACGCGATAGAGTATTGTTGAAACATTGACTTATACATATATTACTGGCGTATATGACTGCCATGTTGTACTTTTTATTTGATGACAGTAAAAGCAGAAAATTTCTAGGCAAAAATTAACACGCGAGCTGAAAGCGAGGGTGTTAAATATGAGTTTTAGTTGTGGCAGAGCCACGCTACCGGCAAAACTCAGTTTTGCCAGTAGCATGAATAGGCCGGCTCGTCGTAACGCTTTTGTTACACCCCTGGTGTTGCAGTTGTCCATGGGCAGCGGTGATCACTTACCATCAGGTGACCCGCTTGTTCGTTTACCGTCCTATGACATAAAAAATGAGGTTACTGAGACCTATAATCAACCTCCTTTATTACTAGCCATAGAAAGTATGGAATATTTCTTATAGGCACGTTTTATCCTGGCTATGACGTTTTTGCAGTCGTAATCGTAAAGGGCGTAAATCATTATTGTGGCTCGGGGATACAAAAATCCATTAGCAGCTCTGCATGCAGTCAAAAATCTAATTTTAAACTCTGCGTCAGCAAAAATATAAATGTGAAACTATAACGAGTCTCTTTCAAAAGATTGCATTGTGTGCTATAAAGCGCCAACAAGCCACCAAATCAAGAATAATCTGTGAAATGTCGCCGCAATGAAAATTTTTACGATTGTCAGCGCCGCTAATAGAGCTCCACCGACTTTGAATGCGCCTTTTACAGGTAAGGAATGCCATGGAAATCAAGACAGTATGCACTAAAGTACTAACACATATATTTATAACAGAATCTAACAAAATATACTGAAATTATTTTAAAGATGAATTCAGTCCATGATAAAAAACAATTTTTGCCAAGGAACATGTATGGTAGAACACGCATACAAGACGACCGATTAACTGATCCGAGTATTATGGATCCCAATTTTTTTTCATATTTTCATATAATGATTGTTGAAAACCCTTAATCGGCGGACATGAATGATAAGAGTGATAAGTGTAGATGAAGCGATAGAAGTCTGTCAGGATCGTAGCAAGTGGAGGTCCATAGCCTATGTCTATCCCCTTATTTTAGAAGCTTTGTTGTATGAGTATGATACAGTAAAACTACAATCGATTCGTCTTATCGGAGATATGCGAGGATTTGCTGTGTTTGGCAGCCAATGACAGTTCGTTATTGACACATTGAAAGAGACAGCATATCTGTCTAGTGACATTGGTATCTTATTGGCCGTCAAAACACAGCACATCTTCGCCCATCCCTTATGAAGTCTAGACCTTTCTTTCCTTCGATAAACAAAAGCGATTTGATAAAGATGGTTCCAAGATTGAATCTTGTGAATTACAGAGCCAAACTGCTCGAGAGATCTGATGATTCCAGAATACATGTTTCCCGTGCAATTAATCGTGAAGTGCATGGCTTGCTTTATGTATATCGTCATTTTATTTTACGTACTCCGGTTGTAAAACGGGACCTGTTGAAGGATGCTTATGTTGTGCGTAATTTGTTGTCTTTATGTCTGTCTGTTTAAATAACATAAAGTGTATATGTATGTAGATGTAAGTAATGTCACCCAAGCATGTTTAACAAAAGTGGAAATATATTTTTATAATTACGCATAAGTTTGCGTCATCTAAATAGTCATTGTATTCTTCCGCACTAACAATGTTGGCAGTAAGTACGATTTGGGTAGTTTTAAGTAATTGGCGTGAAAAGATTTCGTCACAAATTTTGTTTTTCTGGCTAGGTTTTTAAAGTTATTAAATTTTTTTTTATGTGTATTAAAGATAACTTTCTTTTACAGTTATTAAGGTGAATATAAAAGCAAATGGCCTTGAAGTGGCGCCCTCATTTGAAATAAATTGTTAACTCATAAATATGGTGATAATTTCCATATGGCTCTTCGTCATGCACTAGATAGCCCTTTAAATTATTTTATGAACCACGGTTGATAGTATTTACATTAGTCCGTCTAGCTTTAAAACTTGCCTCCGCCAAAAGTGGCCACGGCAAGTTTTAAAGCTAGACGGATCACCAACAATAGTTTCAACGGCAGTTCCAACTTACCTAACTTTGGAGTTTCAGAAGTTCTCTAAAAAAACTATTAACTTCTTGGCAACTTATTTTCTTTTAATATTGAAAATAGTTTATTTTAAAAAGAAAGATAAAATAATTTACATATTTACAGAAATAGAAAATTTAAATACCTACTTACTACAAATTTAATCTAAAAAGTCGTGTGCATGTGGCATATTTCAATTTTAAAATATTTAAGTTTAGCCAATTCTACTTCTTAGATATAGAAAAAAAACTTTGAAAAACCACTTAACATTTTAGCAATCACATTTGAGATCATTCAGATATGTAACTTAGGTTCCATTTAAAATTAAACTTATCATACTAAATTGTTAACTCATAAATAGGTGATAATTTCCATATCGCTCTTCGTCATGCACTAGATAGCCCTTTAAATTATTTTATGAACCACCGTTGATAGTATTTACATTAGTCCGTCTAGCTTTAAAACTTGCCTCCGCCAAAAGTGGCCACGGCAAGTTTTAAAGCTAGACGGATCACCAATAATAGTTTCAACGGCAGTTCATAAAATAATTTAAAGGGCTATCTAGTGCATGATGAAGAGCAAATAATTCACAAGATTGTCCGAAGTATCCCGTGACCAAAGGGCTGGAAATTATCTGAGGGTTAATATTTTAGTGGGATTACATAATTTGTAATTTTTTTAGTTTTAGTTCTTAGAGATCTACTTATAAGTTTTAATTTATAAAAAAAATATATATTATTTAGCTTTAATTTAATTTAAACTGTATTATATTTCAAATAAATATCATACTTAAATTAATAAGAGACTATCACAGACATTTGCACTAAGTAATAATAATAAATCAATATTAGTTACATTGTCTTAAATCGGCAAACCTCCAAAAATTTCTCTAAAATCTCATTTTCTATCTTCTATCTAAAAGAAGTTAATGGATTCAGGTGTTACTTTGCTGAAATCCAAGTTAAACTTCTTTGTGTACGTTTGACCACCAAAAGATCAACAGTTTGTTTTGGGCTTGAAGGTGCCTCGTGTAGAGGTAAAACACGTGTCGCGAGTACGACAGCCAACGATGCTGCAGCCACAATAGATGCAGCAGCAAAGACAGGGGCTTGCAACATCTCTATTGGTGGCGAGTACACTGGGACCAATATACCAATGTACCACTATATACCAATGTTGTATATAGCTATCATCATCATTATCACCATCTCAGCCCTTCTTCCGTCCACTGGTGAGCATAGACCTCTCTTTGTCGAAGCCACCTATCTCGGTCCTGTGCTGCTCTCATCCAGGTGCGACCTTCTTCTTTGATTTATCGTCAACCCATCGCATAGGCGGACGCCCGACGCTTCTCTCACCCGTTCTGGACTACCATTTGATATAGCTATCAAATAGCTATAATTGAACTAAAAAACTAACAATGTAGAAGTGTACAGCTATAATTTTTTTATTGAAATTTGTAATTGGCAAGGTATAATTAAACGCCTGTACTTATTAATTAATTTTGAATGACCACTTTAGAACGTAATTGCTTAGCGAATTTTATTAGTCTTGCGTCTATTAAGGTATATGTAGTAATACCATTTATAGGAACCTACTCAAACTGTGTAATCATAATCATACTTAGTATTTTTTTGTTCGTGGAATAATTTCACATTTTGAGGAAAAATAACTTAAACTAACTTCTAATTAAGTACTCATAACTTGTAATTAGTTTTATATGACTGTAACTTTACGATGGAATGAAATTATTATTCTTAAACAACGAAGAAGTAACCTTAATGATTTTAAAATTTCATTATTGTGAAATTGCAAATATAACAAATTGGAAATTATTACAAAAACGCAAACTAATTTTCTTGGCACTTATTTTAAAATTATTATTCTGTATTTACAAAACAAAGAAGTAAACCTAAATGATTTTAAAATTTCATTATTGTGAAATTGCAAATGTAACAAATTGGAAATTATTACAAAAAAGGAAACTTTTATTTTTTACACTTATTATTATTTGCAATTTTGGCATCATATACCTCAAGCAAACGATATTTAATCATTATGAAGAATACCCATCGACTGATAATATTAAAGTTACCGAAGAATCAATATTTTTTCACGAAACATCCAGTAAAGGAGAACTGACGATACGACAAGCATGCTCTGTAGAATCCTGTGCTAGAATGAATCCTGAATATCAAATTAATGTTATATTTTCTTCCCCCATAAACACAAATTCAGAAACGCTCAAAATATTGAAAAAATTTAATAATATTAGATTTTTTAGATTATATATAGAAAGTTACATACGAAACACTCCTTTGGCTCAATTTGATACGTCAGTTTTTACAAGATCTAAGTGGCCAATGCATGTAACATCAGATGCTTTGAGATATCTAACTTTATATAAATTTGGTGGAGTGTATTTGGATCTGGATATGATGGTGGTGAGACCGTTAAAGTTTTTGGGAAACAATTGGGCATATAGGGAAGAATGGCACATTGGTTCAGCAGCAATGGCTTTGGGACGCGACCAGTTGGGACGATATGTAGCTGCAAGGACAATCATGTATGTTGTATCTATATAATTATTATCTAATAATCCTACTGCTGAGAAAAGGTCTCTTCTATATCTTTCCACTTCTATCTTTCTAGCAGTCTCAGATGAATCACGATTAAAAACATAAAGGCCATTGCTGACGTTTTCTAGACCTACCTCCTTCAAGTATCCATTCAGCACTGCACTACGCGCGTCAATGCGCGTCACAGTTTCACCTGGAGTGTGTGAGCATTGAACACTTGGTGCCGCAGAGGAACAGGTGCTGCTGCAAATGTGTGCAGGCAGCTAACGTCTTGGCTACAAATGTTATCGACTTATTTTTTGGGTTTAATAAATTTTGTCAAACACTGACCTATCAAGGCGCATTTTATAGGTGTAACCTACAAATTCCATTTCAAGTTGGCGGTCTTGTTTCTAACACCTCATGCCTGTTTATCAATAAAGGCTAGTAGACATGGATAACTCCGAATTGAATATTTAAATGAGCCGATTCATCAACAGGAACCGATACCCGTACTGAATCCAGGTAATCGTTATCAGCTCCCGCGAGTCATTGAGTCCGCACCGATCTTAATCCCGCCGAGATTTTGACTATTCTTTTCAAAGTCAGTGCACTTCGCTCCATAGCAGACTTCAAACTTGGACTTCTTCTTCTTGAAGTGGCGCTTCATTCCTAAAGATTGGCAGTTAGCTCTTCAAATCTTGATTTGTCCATGGCAAGCAAAAACAGTTGTTTCACTGTTTTGATACCAGTCCATTGTCGAATATTCTCCAGCAATTCCGCATTTCGGACTTCTGATTCTGGATCAATGACCAAGGTTGAGCACCAGAAGATAGGGCGGGCAGGTAAGACAATGCAATGAGTGTCCGTACATCTACGAACAAAAAGCGTAGAATGTGCCAGCTGCTTGCTTTTCTTCTTTTCTTTCTTCTTGCGCAGATCGTAAAAGCCGATCAAAAAATGGCGAAAATCTAAATCATGTCAATAGACGGTGATGCTAGCACCCCATCGCAGCAAAACTGGCCTTTAGGTCTTGCGGCCCCAGGCTATAACTATCCGTTAGAGATAAAGATGTGATAGTGTAAATGTATATTATTTACAGAAATTTTTATTACAATTTTGACTTACGATCTTACAAAAACAATGGTCCTTGGGTAATAACAAGGGTGTTGACGAAACTGTGTTACCGTAAGTACTCTGCTATCCAACTAACCAAAATGGGAATGATCTGTGAAGGTAAGCTATTCGTTTATTTTACAGGGTCTAATACGAGTATATACTGAAACTATTTTAAAGCTGATTTCAGTCCATGATACTGAACAACTTTTCCCAAGGAACATAATGTATATCGAATATGAAGAACAAGTTTTAGCCTCCCACACAAGTTTACTGTTCTGATCCAAAATTTTATGGACAACCAAAAAATACACATTACACACACACACATTAATATCAGTAGCGCTAGAATTTTGTGCAGTTTTAAAATCTATACAACGTGGAAGGGACATATCCGTAATAAATCGAACTACGGGCTACACTAGATCACTATATTACAATGAAATTAAAATAACAGCCAAAGAACAAAAAAAATTTTTGGCATTTCCATAGAAAAGTGTGCGGCCGGCCGGACGATTTGTATGGAAACGCCAATTTTTTTTTTGGTTTTTGGCCGTTATTTTAATTTCATTATACTATAGTGATCTAGTATAACCCGAGGGTTGATTTATTACGGGTATGTCCCTTCCACTTTGTATAAGCTAAACATTTAGAAAGTTCATATTTTTGTCTTTGATAGGACATATTACGCAAAACTCGGCGTGGATGGCACCACTTGCACATACCTACAGTCATATTTTTTTTGCGCCGCAACATGATTCGTTACGTATCTGTTTATCCCTACGGTTGACTGGGAGAGAACGCTTTTAGCGTTAAGTCCGCCAATTGCACCATTTTTTTATTGTGAAACAATAAAGTTACTTAAATAAATAAATAAAACAAATAATTTTTGTAAAAGTATTTAATTTTAATCGTTTTATTATTATTTACTCATTCAAAACCTGTGCTATGGTGTTATGGCTACCTACGGCCATTCAAATACCTAATACCTATATAATTTTACAAATTTATTGCGAGTTTGATGTACTTGTCATTGTCAAACATTTGTTTATTTGTTGCACTCTGGCGGCAGAACATTGCAGTAATATCTCCTATTGATTGAGCGATCGAGCGAAGTTCTCCGAGTCTACTTGAACAATCCGGCATTTGTTTGTATGAGAATATGTATGTATGACGATAACTTGAGTAATAAATTAATTGATAGCTTTATTAAATTTAGTAGGCGTGTAGATGTAGCTAATAGAATTTTCAAGTTCGAACATGAGCCAAATCTGTCAAGAGAACCCCGAGATATGGGGTTTGCGTGTTCACCGTTCGAGCCGAACTGCTAGTTATTTTGTTGTTAATAAACGTTTTTTTTGCAGGTTTTCAAATATACAACAACGTTACTTTCAATCCTCTTCCATACACAATGGCAAATTTATATTTTATGTCACTAGTTGACGTTGATTCAAACAACACATACGGATATCACATGTACAACTACGTGACAAAACGGTTCCCAATCAAAAATGCGTCTTTTTATGCCAAATTAGCAAAGGAATTTTGTCCGAAGATTTATAAAACGTTTATTCATGAGTTTTCACATTAAATGGTTATTATAATTATGTATGGTTGTTTATTTGCGTCATCTTTTTTGATATTCTAATATTTTTCTTTTTTTTTACATGGCCAACACTGTTGTAAGATTTTTAAGCCGCCTTTCAAGGCATGTTGGAATTCCCTATTCTACTCGTGTGGTTCCGGGTTAGAATAGGACCACTCCATCTCTTCCTGTGGATGTCGTAAGAGGCGACTAAAGGACTAAGCACAAACATCTCGAACAAATCTCCCACAAATGAACACCCAAGGAGGGATAACGTCGGGCGGCGGCCGGTTGTAAAACTTTTCGCACAGATACATTCCCAAGGAGGGTTGACGTCAGGCAGGTGGCCGGTTGTAAAACTATAGCAAAATCATTGAAAGTGTTCCGGCTATTTCTTCTCCATTTTACAAGGTCTTTGGCATCCTTGGGTGACCATTGACATGCATATAGAATAAGCGGGAAAGCGCACCCTGGGCTCCGGAGCAGCACAGCTGAGGATGCAACCGGGAAATCGCTAAGACGAAGAAGAAGGAGGCATCTTGGAATTCAACAGGCGATGCGGCTAGGAACACATTACTATTTTGAATCCCTTTACCATCTTCATACCCACCATCAAGGTAAGAGTGGCCTTTGGGTCTTGCTGTCCTGAGGTCTGCCTTTCCCTTCAGGAATAAAGATATGATAGTATATCTCTTAAGCATCTGACATAGCTTGACGACTGCCATATAACGAGTGATTACAGTCGGGACCCACGGCTTAACGTGCCTTCGGAACAACCGAAATTATTATTATGTGGTAACCCATCCAAGTGCGGACACGCCCAGTGTCACTTAACTTGCGTAAGCACTAGTAATGCGTTCTCCCACCATACGCATTACTAGTGCTTGCACTACAGTTTTTGTTACTGCTTTGTATGTTACAAATGTCAAAATCACGAGTGGTCAAGACCACTCGTAAAAATCCTTCGCATACGATCCATTGGGTAGTATCCAGTGTCAAAAATAAATTATTTTGTAATGATATGAGAATAAAACGTCACAAATAATGTCACTTAATTGTCATTCATATTATCAATTTTGAACGTGATTTTATATTTATTAATGTCGAAAAACTGATATTTAATATATATAATATATAAATATAAACAAGCGATGTATGGCACAATGAAACTATGACGTCACGCCGTGCGTTTTTCATAGAAATCTCATAGGAAATATTTGTTTTGACGTTTAGAAAAAAGTATCTGTTTCGACTTGGGTGTTTTTGAGTTTGCTTTAAATTATTTTACAAATTGTTTTTAGTGGACTTTATAATATGAAATTGGTGTTATAAATGCTCATGACATGAACAATGTGTGAAATAGTTAAAGTGGACAGTCATAGTACGGCTGTAGTGATATTTATGCGGACTGTGTGGGCGTCTTCGGGCGTCGTCCGCCACTCAATCGTCTATGTAAACCAGTCGACTCGTATAGATTTGTCGCCAGAAGCTCCTTTGCAGCAGTCAAAGGCCTACACCACCCTTTGATTGTCTTGTTAGGATTAGGTTAGGATTAGGAATAAAGAACAAAATTAAAGATAGGCTCTAAAGGACTTGTATCCAGAGCCGTAAAATTATTTAATAAAAATAAAAAGTATGTGTTTTGACTTCACGGATTGTAGCTTTCTCCATAACTTCACTAAGTCGCTTGCTAGCTCCTATACCTATGTACGCCTAGTACTTTGACAGTATACAGAGTCTAACAGAATATACTTTCGGCATTAATATATCTAAAATCATGTCCAAAATGTATATGATAAATGACAAGTGACATTATTCTGTGACGTTTCCGGAGGTTCTGGGTTCGATCCCCAGCCAGGGCTAATTGGAAAATGGCCTTTTTCAAATTGTCCTTGATCTTAAGTGTTTATCTATATATGTATTTATCATAAAATATAGTATCGTTAAGTTAGTATCCCATAACACAAGTTTAAAACTTACTTTGGGGCTAGCTTAATCAGTGTGATTTGGCCCTATATATTTATTTATTTATTCTCGTATCAAACAAAATAATTTATTTTTGACAAAGGGACAAAACAGGGCTGTCTCCTGTAGTTTACATAATAGCTCTTTGGCTCCGTATGGATCGTACAGCTGTAAAAGCAGTCACGCCTCTTTTCACATAACTCTATTTTGTCATAATCCAGTTAACATCTAATCCATGTTTCTACGTGATATGTTTGACAAATATGAACACATTTTCAGCGAAATAACATTACTTAGTTCAAATGAATAATGTGAAATCTTAAATAACGCCACAGCGATCCATAGAAACATTTCGGTAACATGTTAATTAATTGAATTACTGTTTACACGAATGTACTGTTTACAGTAGGTATGTATATTAAAGAAAATACGAATCATATTAAAAGGCGATGTGGCTAGCAACCCATCACTATTTTGATTTATGTTTCCACCTCGCTCACCATTACGCTGAAAGTGGCCTTTGGATCTTGCGGCCCTGGGCTCTGTCTGCTTAGAGCCACAAGACCTAAAATGCTCTGTCTGTCCCATTAGGGATAAAGACGTGATAGTGTGTATGTATATTAACAGGACTTAGCAGGAACTTTTTTATTTATTTTTTACCATTGCTTTTAATATCGCGCAGATCGTAAAAGCCGATTGAGGGAATGGGCGCGAATCTGAATCCAGTAGGCGATGCAGTTGGCAACCCATCACAATTTTGATTCGCTTTTTAACCTCCACGCCCACCATCACTTTCATCACGTCTACGCCGTTTGGGATAGTGATACATGATAGTGTATCTGCAGGCTATTAAAAACCCCAAGGAATAGGAAATCGAACTAGGAAAAAAAAATTTTTGGCCTCCCATACTAGTTGACCAATCAGCTGATCCGAGTTTGTATAAAAAGCCAAAAAATATTTTTCATGTTTTAATTATATGTTCCTTGGAGAAAGTGGTTCAAGATGATATATGGAGTCCAGTGCTGCCCCCATTTAAAATAAATTATTTGAAAGGAAAAGTTTGTTTGTTTAGCTTTAATTTTTGCGGGAAACGGCCACTTTTGGCAAAAATGTAAACTTAAGCTTAACGTTCTCACTTTCAACTGTAAACAGTAGTTCATAAAATAGTTTGAATGGTTATCTAGGTTTTACTAGAACAAAATTTTAAATGATATCTCTGTTTCCTTTCAAATAATTTATTTCAAATGGGGGCATCACTGGACTCCATGTATCATCTTAAAATAGTTTCAGGATATTTTATTAGACTTAATATAAGTTCAAAAATGTAAATACCAATTAGGGTAAGGATTTTGTATTTTAAAAAGTATGGCCGGCAACTGTCTGTTTGTCAAAGTTTGCTAGTATCCAACAAACACATCGTTTTTGTGATACAAATACATCATTTGCATCGGTACCGTTTCCCCATAACAAAATCCCGTACTGTAACCACGAGTAAAGTATGTTTGTAATCCTATATTTAAATATGTGGATTCTCAAACATAAATAAAAAAATAAATAAAAAAAACATACCTTCAAAATGATAACCTCCTCCATTTTTAAAGTAGGTTAAAAAAAAGAAATATATTAAAACATTTAAAAAGGTGACGCAAATAAACAACAATAGGTACATAATAATAACAATTTAATGTGCAAATTCATGAATAAACGTTTTATAAATCTTCGGACAAAATTCCCTAGCTAATTTGGCATAAAAAGACGTATTTTTGATTGGGAACCTTTTTGTCACGTAGTTGAACATGTGATATCCGTATGTGTTGTTTGATTCAAAGTCTATTTTGGTGTAAACTAGTGACATAAAATATAAATTTGCCATTGTGTATGGAAGACGATGGAAAGTAATATTGTTGTATATTTTAAAACCTAAAAAAAAGACGTTTATTAACAACAAAATAACTTTTAAAAAGGACATCACAACGCGCCTCATTGAGGAAACTGGTGACCGTAGAGCTGGCAGCTATTTCGCTCAGCGTATAAGTATAGCGATACAGCGAGGAAACGTTGCCAGTATTCTAGGTACGTTGCCTCAATGCGGTGCGTTGGAAGAGGTATTCTATTTATAATGTTTATTTTTCACTCCACTGCAGGAGCACGACTCTCTCTGTACTACCCAAGCCATACTTGGCCAGAGCAGCCAGAGGATTTGGCCTACACTCTCCACGTTGGCCAGACGGGTTGGAGAGGTCTCACTTATGTTACTGATGTCACTGATATAAGCTTTATTTAGGTTGTGTTTCCTAAGTCGCCTTCTACGACATCCATCGGAAGACTTGGAGTTGTCCTATTCTACTATTATTATTATTTTTATCAGTGTTATCACAGAATAAATAATACTAACGTACAAAAGTCTCACTCAGCAAAGAAATTCAAAGAAATATCTACTCAATGTGGCTAGCGATATGGTTTAATTTAGCTCACGTCAGAACTCAGCACCTTTTCGTATAAATACCTAGACATCCATTGCAAGCCAATTTCATTCTTATTACTCTGGACAAACGATTCGTATAACTGAATTTGCCACCCGGAGGGGCCGCCTGCGCGCATTGTAATAATGTAGGTAAATTTTCGATACCTAAACGGGGAGTGACACAGGCCTGTTATTATTCGATCCTCACTAGGCGCGACTTGTACCTCTGAGTTTGTACTCATATACGGTCACTTTCAACTACCACCACCTGCTTCCGGTGAAGGAAAACATCGTTAGGAAACCTACACACTAGTGGCTATTAAGTTTACTAGTGTCACAGAATACATAAGAGTACAAACAGAATGGAATCTCACAGCGTCTCCCGCAATTTGGCATCCCCGCACCTCTCCCCCATTCTATGTGCCCCTTACTGCGCTCTTAAACAGGATTAGTTGCTAGCCGTAAGCGATTCGCGACGTGTCTTAAGAACTGTCAACCAATAGTAACAATCATGGTGAGAAGATGCGCATATAATAATTGTTTATCCACCGAATACAATATGTAAAGAACGTATTTCATAGATTTTCGAGTTATGAAAACAGGTAATTGCTTATCTGTTTTCAGCAACAATTTTCACGTTATTACATATAAAACAGAATATTTTTTACGTCATAGTGTTTGTAAATCTCCCGGTATGGAAAGATATAATCGTAAATATGTCAAACTCGTTAGTAGGTAAGTATTAAATTAATTCTGCAGTGAGACCCTGACTGAAAAATTTCACATATTGACGTGTGTACAGATATATTGTTTCGGTTGTAGTAGTAGAAGAATTTGTTTCTCTGATTCTAGGAAGGGTCATACCTGTGTTAGTGTGTGAAATGGAGAAGGCAATGGGAAACCACTTCATTATCTCTGCCAAAAATCGTCATTGTGTGTGACCGACAAGAGCCTGACTCTTAAATGTTAAGACAGAAGAAGATATTTGAAATCCCACTCGGCATGATTAAATTTGTTTAATTTTTTAGTTCATAATCCATATAATAACTTTATGGCGTATAGAGAGCGCCACAGTAGATTTACTGTGACGTAACATAGCCTATAACAGCCAAGACGATTCCGACGATGCCTCAATTGTCAAGGTATCATCGATATCTTTGATCTTCTTCTTCTTCGTCTAAGCGCGGTCCTGGTTGCATCCTCAGCTGTGCTGCTTCGGAAACCGGGGTGCGCTTTCCTGCTTTTTCTTCTCCAAATATAACATGCATAATATGTCAATGGTCACACAAGGAAGCCAAAGACCTTGCAAAATGGAGAAGAAATAGCCGGAATAGTTCAAATGATTTGGCTATAGTTTTACGACCGGCCGCCTGCCTGACGTCAACCCACTTTGGGAATGTATTTATGCGAAAAGTTTTACAACCGGCCGCCGCCCGACGTTAACCCTCCTTAGGAATGCAATTGTAGCACGAGATGTTTGTGCTAAGTCCTTTAGTCGCCTCGTACGACTTCCACAGGAAGAGATGGAGTGGTTCTATTCTAACCCGGAACCACACGGGTCTTTGATGATGAGAGAATAGACAAACATACACACATAGCAGCGAAACTCATAATCCCCGTTTTGGCTTAGCCAAGTAAAAATCGAGGCTAATAAATGAAAAGCTAAAGCATCATCATCATCCGAACGTAAGGTTGCAAACTCAGCGGTAACGCTTCAGAGCCCGGGGTCCGCTACCTCACCTAGGTGGTTTGACGAGGTTACTGGTTTTTACACAGAGCGACTACCATCTGATCTCAGCAACCCATAGGGTAGACCAAAACTATTCTAGGCTTGGTTTAAACTAACGCTAAATGGCGTTCGGGACCCATAGCTTTACGTGCCTTCCAAAGCACTGATAAATTTTTCTTTCCGGATAATCAGGTGATTCAAGCCTGCATCATCTGAACCAGACTGGAAACAAATTTTCACAAAGTATGCTTCCCAGATGGATTAGAACCCATGACCCTCGGATTGACCACTATACCACGAGGGCAGTCAGAAATCAAAAGAATCAATTGGTCTTAATCATTTGTCTTGCTTATCTCTAGTGGAAATGCAGTATAATATAACAAATACGAACCTTTACAATCGTTTATCTTTTGGGAATTAAGTATTACCTCTTTATATTGCTTATTACATAACCGTTTCAGAACCCGTGTTATCACCAAAGGGCCGTTATTCGAATAGGAAGTTATTCTGAATTTTCTCACAAAATCTCTGTAATATTACATCATCATTAAATATAATAATAATGAAGTCAAAAGCCAACTAGACACAGGCAATACACACATACTTTAATGCTGTTTTAGATACATATTTCCCCAACTTATCTCTTCCAAATGCTAATGCTCCTGAACCAATTTGACAATTTTCTTGAGATGCCCAGTTATTTCCCAAAACCCTCAACGGTCTGACCACCATCACATCTAGATCCAAGTATACTCCACCAAATTTATACAAAGTCAAATATCTTAAAGCATCTGATGTAACTTGCATTGGCCACCAAGAATTAGACAGAAAATTCAAATTGAATTTTTCCATAGGAGTTCCTTTTACATAGCTTTCAATATGAACTCTAAAAAATCTAATGTTATTAATTGTTCGTAGAATTTCAAAGGTTTTTTTATTACAGTTGATAGTGGATGAAAATATGACATTGATTTGTGATTTGACATTGTTTCTAGCACAAGATTCTACAGAACATGCTTGTCGTACTGTTAGTTCTCCTTTTGTGGATGTTTCATGAAAAAATATTGATTCGTTTGTTGCTATAATATGATCAGATGTTGGGATACAATCATTATTGTTACTATTATCATCGCATTCATTTTTAGATGAGATTTCTTTTAAGTGTTTAGTATAAATCGATACATTTTCGGCTGATTTAAAATCGTCATTCTTCAAAACTGAAGAAAAAGATTTAATATCAATATGATTGAATCCAATTTTCTTCTTGAATTTGCAGTAAAATACCAAAAATATTAGTAAAAACAGCATATTACAAAAAAGCTCGTTTTGAAATAGGTTTCTTTTTAGAGTTTTAAATTTTCTTGAAGCTTTTAAGTGCCATCTGTATTTCATTTTATCATCTGAATTTAACACTAGTATAAATAAAGTAAGATCATTTAATTTTTTTTGTGTTATAACAGTCAGTATTTCCTTTTTTGTAGTCGATGTGTATCAGTGTAATTGCTAGGCTGTATTACCTCTAGATAAGTACTCCTGAAATTAGTCATTTAAAAACTAATTAGTAAGTATGCATTTTATTATGGCTATACGAATTAAAACTACATAAGAGGGCGCCTGAGGTGGATAATCTAATTTTTCTCCCGCTTCCACGCACACATATTTACTCTTGCCGAAGCGAGACAACAAGCCATGCGTGGTAGGAAGACCGCGGTAGGTCAATGAGGCTGGATTTGGTTTTAAGGTTTTTTCCGTTTTACAAAGAATTGGTATGTTTAATACAATTATAATCCAAAGTTACAAGTCATAATTTATTGTATTTCTTGAATACTTTCAGTTTTAGTATAATTCTGAGGTGACTTGGAGGCAACTTCGCAATTTTTTTCCATCGAGAAAATTTTAAGCAATCGTGTTTTCGAAACATATAATGTATATAGTTAGTCCTGAACTTTGCCGTGTTTTATTTCGTTACTATTGATATATATTTAAGATCGCTCTATGTACTATTAGGGTCATACGGGCTCTTAAGAGCGTGTACACATTACGAAGCCGTGGCAGCTAGGCGCTAACGGCCCCGTTTATAGGACAGGAGGAGATGGAGTAGTCCTTTTCAATACCGGAAACCATACGAAACAAGATGCGAATATTTTTATATTGATTGTTAAGGGGAAAGTTTGAAAGTCGTATCAAAATCGTGTCGTATGGATAAAATGATTTGTGTTAACACCCTCAGGATTAAGTCGGGTTAATGAGGTGTAAAACCTTGTTGTTTAGTGAACTAGTTAGTAAGTTCATATTTTGAAGGTAATTGTCACCCCTACGTCATTGATATAAGGTCGGAAATTTCATAGAAACGTGACAAAATCAAAAGTGTACAATTATGGAGCGTCATTTCAGCGTAGAACTGTTTTGGTACAAAGACTTTTTGTTTCCGTAAAAAAAAAGAATGTATCAGCTGCAACGTAGGCTGCAATCTATCACCATGGACAAACAATACAAAAGGACTGACAACTTTAATCTTCTTCTTCGTCTAAGCGCATTCCCGGTTGCATCCTCAGCTGTGCTGCTTCGGAGCCCGGGGTGCGCTTTCCTGCTTTTTCTTATCCAAATATAATATGCATGTCAATGGTCACCCAAGGATGCCAAAGACCTTGTAAAATGGAGAAGAAATAGCCCGAACACTTTTAATGATTTGGCTATAGTTTTACAACCGGCCGCCAGCCTGACGTCAACCCTCTTTGGGAATGTATTTGTGCGAAAAGTTTTACAACCGGCAGCCGCCCGACGTTAACCCTCCTTGGGAATGCAATTGTTGTACAAGAGATGTTTGTGCTTAGTCCTTTAGTCGCCTCTTACGACATCCACAGGAAGAGATGGAGTGGTCCTATACGTACTAATCCGGAACCACACGGGTGACGACTTTAATCATTGAAGCGTAATTTGGCGAACAAATTACGCTATTACAGCTGTCATCCTTCTTTCAAACTAGTAAACTTACTAGTTTGAAAGAAGGATGACAGTAATAGCGTTCATTTTCTACGAAGAAACAAGCCCTATTCCTGATTCATGGACTGGATAGCTTTGTATGGGTAGCGGGCTAGATAGTAGTGACATCTAGAATAATACAGGATTTAGGCTTTTAGGCAGAGTACGCTTTTTTGTATGGTTTTTTTTTTGGTTATTTGGCTATTATTTTAATTTCATTATACTATAGTGATCTAGTATAGACCGTGGTTCGATTTATTACGGGTATTTCCCTTTCACGTTGTTTATTGATTTATTTAAAACTAAGTCATAGTTAAAATTAGAATTTTTAGACACCTCCATTTTCAATTAAATATGAGACAGACTTGATTGTATAATATGTATTTATAGATATGTATATATTTATTGCTCGTTTGTATGTATTTATGTATTTAATATGTAGGTATATGTATTGTTATAATATTTATATTTAGTATGTTTCTTTTTATTTTATTTTTAAGTTTAAAATTTTATTTAGGTTTTTATTGTTATTTTTTATTATGTGTTACACCCACATAAACACTCCCAATCAACCCAAAGGCTTGACTGTTAGAGAATGTTTTTAGCATTAACTCCGCCTGTTGTACTATTACATTTGTATGTGTGTACAATAAAGTGTAAATAAATAAAAATACTACCTCTAATTACTTAACCAGGCAGACAGATCCTAGGGCCGTAAGATTCGACCTATTATTAATTATTAATATATTTGGCCGCTATTATTATGAGGGGTGTGTTAATGGAAAAGAAAACCACTTTTAGTAAGGTTCAGGAATCAAAATAGTATCGTGCATGGTTCCTCAGATTTATCACTCATTTTCTAAAACGGCTTTTATGGCCAACGGAGTCAGTGTCCATGTCTTCTCGATTTTGTCGACATAGTCTTCGCCATAGAAATGTATGTTACAATATAAGGAGAAGAAAAAGCGGCAAAGCGCACCCCAGGTTCCAAATCAGTACGGCTGAGGATGCAACTGGGAACTCGCTAAGATGAAGGTATTCCAAAGCAACTGATATAAATACCGAATAGAGTGTCCCATTTCTCGTCGGTCCAAAATGCATGTAAAATATCGAAAGCACGGTAACAGTTGCAAACAAAATTTCAGAACAAACCAGAAGTTCCGTCAATGGGAACACGGAACTGGAAATTGGCAACGTTTTAATTAAAGCCACGAACATGCATAACATTTTTGAATACAAAAGCTATAAATAAATAGTATAATAAATATATCGTAGGTTGACTGGAAGAGATCCCTATATGGGATAAGTCCGCCATTGTGTATTTGTTCTTTCGTATTTTGTATTTATATTCATGTTTTTGGTACAATAAAGTTACTAAAAACAAACAAACAAATAGATAAGGACTGATCACACTGAGCTAGCCCCATTATGGGATATGTACTAAGTCAACGATACTATCTACACTAATATTATAAAGAGGAAAGATTTGTACCTATTTTTGTATGTTTGTATGTTTGTAATGAATAGGCTCAAAAAGTACTGGGCCGATTTAAAAAATTCTTTCACCGTTGGAAAGCTACACTATTCCCGAGTGACATAGGCTATAAGTGTACCACGGGCGAAGCCGGGGTGGACTGCTAGTATTTTATATAGATAAAAATCCAAGACCCAGGACACTTTGAAAAAACCCATTTTCCAACTTGCCCTGACTGGGAATCGAACCCAGAACCTCCGAAATGGCAGACCATACGGCTTTCTCTGCAAAGTAAACAAGATTACAAAGTCGTAAGGTCTAAAAGCACTTCTTACGAGAACTTTGCAAGTGTTAGTTTGTAGAATGTGTGAAACTATGCTCGATTTAACCGACTCCGCACAAATAAATGTGTACGGCTTTAAAAGCGATTAGCAGGCAGATGTACTTAATGTGCCAAGTTATTTGTTTGACTTTATATAACAGCGTTACTTAAAGGGAGTTGAATGGAGGTTTGATTTATATCTTACATGTGTGAAGCATGAGCAAGAAGAATCCATAATAAAATTTTGTTAATTATTTTGAATTCTTCTTGCTAATTGTATTTTTGAAAGTAATTTTAATTTATATATTTTCGACGAAGGAAAACTATCAGAAATAAGAGTCTTCTTACGCTAGACTAAATCCGAGTTTCTCATACAAACAAAGTCTATGTTTTATTTTGAAACGACATGTAAGTAAAAATTTGTAACTAAAGAAATTGCATATCATCTTCGTCTAAGCACGTTCCCGGTTGCATCCTCAGCTGTGCTGCTTCGGAGCCCGGGGTGCGATTTCCCGTTTTTTCTACTCCAAATATAACATCTTGGCATCCTTGCGTGACCATTGACCTGCAAGGTCAATGGTCACGCAAGGATGCCAAAGACCTTGCAAAATGGAGAAGAAATAGCCGGAATAGTTTAAATGATTTGGCTATTAAAGAAATTGCATATATACAGGGTTATAATTGGTTTTTAAAGTCAAAATATAAACTTGAAAGAAAATATAGTGTATTATATAATTTTTGACCATCAGTATGGAAAAGTTTACAACCTTATATTTTCTTTCAAGTTCATATTTTGATTAAATATATGCAATTTCTTTAAAGTTACAATTTTTTACCAAAATCTGACATGTCGTTTCAAAATAAAAAAAATCATTTGTATGGGAAAGTCTAAGGTAAGGGGATTTTTCAGTAGATACGATCCAAAACACACTTATGGCAATGATGTCGGAAACATTAAACCTTATAATGTTTTTACATTCATCGTTATAAAACAAGTTTATTTGCTAAGCAAATTAAAAAAAAAAAACAAAAAGAACGCCATTTAGTGATAAGTAGTGGAACTACCGATACGACTTGATACGGATATCAAGTCATAACGGTAGTTCGCTACGGGTAGCGCCATTTATGATTTGCTAGAGAAAGCCGTGACTTTCAAGCGTTAATCCACAATAACTTTTAAAAGGCTGAACCGATTTTTATCAAACATAGTTAAGAAAGGCTATGAACTAGCAGCGGAACTTGCTATTACGTAAAAAAACCGCATCCAAATTGGTCCATCCGTTTGAGCGCTACGATGCCACAGACAGACAGACAGATTTTAGCGTCAAACTTATAACATTCCTCTTTTTGTCGGGGGTTAATAATAAAAAAACAACTATGTACGAGATCGATCAAAAAGGAGTAAAACATTATCTTCACAGATTGTCATAGAGTATTATAAATATTTATATAGTTTATGAAGGGTTTATCAATTTATGAAATACTAGCTTTTGCCCGTGGCTTCGCCCGCGTAGACTACACAAAATAGATTTTAAACTGGTGTTGCAATTAATTTAAATACAATTAATGGATTATTATTTTTTAGTTACCACTAATTCAAAAATGTTATGTGTCTCGCTTTAAAAATGACAAAGATTCATACAAACTTGTTACCCCTATTTCACCCTTTTAGGGATATAATTTTCAAAATCTAAAAAATGCATTATTATTTTCTACTAACTACTAATATACATTAAAAATTTCATGTGTCTCACTTTAAAAATTACGAAGTTTCATACAAAGTGCCAACCCTTATTTCACCGCCTTAGGGATAGAATTTCCAAAAATCCTTTCTTAGTGGACGTCTCTTAGTCACAATCTACCTTCCTGCCAAATGTCATCTTCTTTGGCTAAGTTGTTTTCGAGATTTTGTAAAGAGTGAGTGATTTTCGCTTTTATATATATAGATTTGTGTATTGTTGTATGTAGGTTTATGTATGTATGTATATAAAATGAAAGTCACTTAAATATAGGTTTAAGGTTCATTATGAATACCTACCTAATATTGATAATGTGCCATAGCGTCCAAAATTTGCTTTTATCAGCACCACCTGTAGGTTGACTGGTAGAAAAGGCCCTGGGCCTTAAGTCCGCCAATTACATGTTTTGTAATAAAGTTAAATAAATAAATAAATACAAAACAAAAAACCAAACTCATTTGTGGCGAAAACAGATAGCTTTTAATAAAATAAATGAATTTTATTCAAATTACCATCCCTTGCTTTTGCATAAACATTTACTTTCTTAATTGAAAAATTATCTCGCCCGGTTTTCTTGGTGTGATCTCTACTGCTCTCAATTAGATAAAATTTTTACCCTTTCCCTGTTGTTTTCATGTCAGTATTTAGGGTTCCTTACTCAAAGGGTGCCAACGGGACCCTATTACTGAGACTTCTCGTCTGTCTGTCCGCCCGTCTCCTACATCTCTTGAACCGCTAACACTTGTGTTCACCGATTATGTATGACTGTGGCCGCTATAACAACAAATAGTTAAATCGTAAAAAGTCGTCATACAAGAAACAAGTTTTTTTCAACGTTTTAAAACATTGTGCGGAGGAACGGAAGCCTTCATGTCAAATTCGCACTGTTGTTTGTTTTGTTTGTTTGCTTAAGTAAGTGGCCAACACTGGTGTTAGGATTTTTCAAGCTGCCTAAAGGCATCTGACATAGCTTGACGACTGCCATACAATAACAGTTTTTTTTATATTGAATTAAATGTACTATTTTATAGAGTGTCATTAATTACATGAAATATGACAGTAAATATTAAAATAAATATAATTATCTGACTTATTTTTACGATCTGAGCGAGACGAGAAGTAGCTGGTACATACTTTTCTTTTCTCCCAGACCAGCATGGAAGAAATAATTAAATTAAATATGTTTTATATGTAGCCGTGTGGTTCCCGGCAGAGTAGAATAGGACCACTCCAAGTCTTCCCGTGGATGTCGTAGAAGGCAACTTAGGAAACACAAGCTAAACAAAGCTTATAGTCATCAATGAGACTTCTCCAACCCATCTGGCCAGCGTGGAGAGTGTAGGCCAATTTCTCTGGCTTTGTAAGCACAGAGAGGGTCGTGCTCCTGCAGTGGAAACTAAAAAAGACCTGATGATGATATGTAGTTTATCTTGGTTTTTAGCCGTTGTTTCTTTCCTTTGCCTAGTAATTTTTTTTTTGTAATCAGC
This sequence comes from Acrobasis repandana, assembly GCA_963576875.1. Classification (NCBI taxonomy): domain Eukaryota; kingdom Metazoa; phylum Arthropoda; class Insecta; order Lepidoptera; family Pyralidae; genus Acrobasis; species Acrobasis repandana. The sequence continues at coordinate 18,904,144 of OY756222.1, forward strand.
TGGTGTGAGACGGGCGGGACATGTGTGCCGCATGCATCCGGAGAGATGGGCCCGGCAGGCAAACCTATGGGTGCCAGAAGGCGTAAAGGGAGACCACGAAGGAGATGAAGACACGACATCGACAACTTCATGAAAGAATGGCAACAGGCTGCTATGAATACGGATCATTGGAGAAAAAAAAGGGGAAGCCTTTCCCAGCAGTGGGACCCATCGACGGGCTATTGAAAAAAAACTTCTGGTACCAATAGGAAGCCACCTTTTCTTTGCAGAAAGCTCAAATCACACAGACTGCAATCGCAAAGCGTGGCTGTTGTGTAGCATGCTGTTTTGTTATGCTAAGTGAGCTTAGAGCTATAAAGGGACAAATATTGAGAAGAAAAACTGAATAAAATTTTATGAAAAGTAGAATTTTAAGAAAAGAAAAATATGACATGCATATTAATCCAATAATGTACAAACCAAATTATGAAATATTGGTTAGAAATAAAAATAGAAGTAAGTGTTTCGAGACAAAATGACAGTAGTGGCAAGATACTTATTATATTAGCTAATTAATTATTGCTACAGACAAGATACTTAAGAGCACTAATGCTATTGTGATTTTTAAACGGGCGAGCAAAAATACCAAATCTGGTATTTATGCTTGCTTTTTCAAAAATCTATTTGGACAAAGGAAGCGTCTTCGTTTCAGTCTGTCCAGTAGATAGAGTTGATTTTTTAATGGAGACGCCATTTCAGTTAGGTCAAAAAATGATTTTGTATGTCTGTCCAGTAGATAGAGAAGATTTTTTTATGTAAACGCGGTTTCAGTTAGATCAAAAAACGATTTCGTATGTCTCTCCACTTACTTTGTACAAAAATCTACTTGACAAAGGAAACGCCTCCGTTTCATTTAGGGCAAAACATGCTTGTATGTCTGTCCAGTAGATAGAGTAGATTTTTGAACGGAGACGCCATTTTAGTTAGGTCAAAAATGCATTCCTATATCTGTTCAGTAGATAGAATAGATTTTTGAACGGAGACACCGTTTCAGTTAGGTGATAAAATGCTTTTGTTTGTGTGTCCAGTAAATAGAGTAGATATTTAATGGACATAGTTTCAGTTACTTTAAAAAATGCTTTCGTATGTCTGTCCAGCTGCTGCAGCTGTCTGGCTGTTCTCCTCTACAGTCGCACTTCTCATTCGATCCTCGTGAAATTTGTAAGCAGGTTGTATATGCATTTATATTGTTTAGAGTTTTAGAAAATTTTTGAAAAATATCAGACAGTCTCGCGAGGTCTACAACTCACAAAGCCACTTGTATGTATGTTTTTCGACGGTTTACTATAGTATTTTCGATTCTAATCAAATCTGCTTTATGCTTTATGAAAGTCTGCTTTATGATTCAAGTCAAAGTCAAGTCAACGCTGGGTTGTCTAAGAACTACTACTTTACTAGATCGTTTACAAAAGAAAAGCTGTGGTGGCGTCTTTGTTTCTAATAACCTCACGTAATATCACAGAATAAATATTACTTACATACAGAAGTCTCACTCAGCAAAGAGATTCAATTCTACTCAATGCGGTTAGCGACATGGTTTAATTTAGCTCACGTCAGAACTCAGCACCTTTTCGTATGGCGATACCTAGACATCCATTGCAAGCAAATTTCATTCTTATTACTCTGGATACACGATTCGTATAACTGAATTTACCACCCGGAGGGGCCGCCTGTGCGCATAGTAATAATGTAGGTACATTTTCGATACCTAAACGAGGAGTGACACAGGCCTGATAATATCAAAAACCATACGAGCAAAACTTATTATATAAAGCAATTACAAACATCAAACGAGATCAATACGAAATATTAATAGCAAGGGCGACGAGAAATGAATACAAATTTGGTAACTCTCTTCAAATAATCCAGTGTACCGATTTATACGAATGGCGACCGAAAATTTATTCATGAATCTTTTGCCGCCAAAGGTACTACAAAGGCTTTCCCACAAAGCAGCGATAAATTGGCTGGAATGTCACTAGCGTTATTGATATAACGCGTTCAGATCCAGAAGCGAACCTTTGGTTAATCAGGTCAATAGGCGATGTTACTTTTGTCCTAACTGCTTGACTCCCTGTTCAACGGCAGATCAATGAGGCCAACGACAAGGCTCAAAACGAATATTTTGATGTAAACGAATTGATTTTTAGGGTTCCGTAGCCAAATGGCAAAAAACGGAACCCTTATGGATACGTCATGTCTATCTGTCTGTCTGTCCGTCCGTATGTCCCAGCCACTTTTTTCCGAAACTATACTATTGAAACTTGGTAAGTAAGTAGATGTATTCTGTGAACCGCATTAAGATTTTCACACAAAAATAGAAAAAAAACAATAAATTTTGGGGGTTCCCCATACTTAGAACTGAAACTCAATTTTTTTTTTCATTATATCCATATGTGTGGGTATCTATGGATTTATGGATAGGTCTCCAAAATTATATTGAGGTTTCTAATATAATTTTTTTCTAAACTGAATAGTTTGCGCGAGAGACACTTCCAAAGTGGTAAAATGTGTGTGTCTCCCCCCTGTAACTTCTAAAATAAGAGAATGATAAAACTAAAAAAATATATGATGTACATTACCATGCCAACTTCCACCGAAAATTGGTTTGAACGAGATCTAGTAAGTAGTTTTTTTTAATACGTCATAAATGGTAAACCGCAATTTACCTTTAGAACTTTTATATTATGTTACTTGCTGCTACGGAATCCTTCATGGGCGAGTCCGACTCGCACTTGGCCGCTTTCTTAATTATTTATTTTATTTTGTTTGGGAAACAAACAGTAAAATAGATAGACAATATTATTAAAACATAAACCTAAATTCCCTTTTTTCATATAATATTCACGCTAAACATGGTCTTTGTGTTTTACGGAACTAGACTCTGTCTACCTTGTGAGGAGATGTGATAGTGTTCATACATTAAGTATATTTATAATATTGATATGTATAACTGTTTTGACTGTGGTCACAGAAGACAGTAAGAGAATTACATACAGAACGGAATCACCTAAGGTACGCGCAATATGCGTCCCCGTTCCCCGTCCCCGCACCTCTCCCCCGTTCTTGTGCCACCGTGCACTCGTCAATGGGTGTGTGTTTGCCTGCTCTCGCTCCTCGACAAGGCTAGAACCAGGAAGAGGTGCGGAGACGGGAAACGGGGACGCATATTGCGCGGGACCTTAGGAGATTCCGTTCTGTATGTAATACTGATACTGTCTTCTGTGCTGTGGTTTTGATGTTTTACACACCGAGCACATAATGAAACGTAGTGATTTTATCGACGTTAATATCGCGTCTGTTTGGCAGAAGCTTAACCCTAATGGACTCATCTGCTAATTTTCATTCGTCGCCCTTTGATTTATTATTTATATTATTAAAATCGTGATGTGAAATCATTTTCGCAATGTTTAATGTTTAAATTCGAAATGGGAAAATAATGAGAAGTAATTTCATTTGCGTTTGTAACAAAGTGTATGAAATAATTATAGGGGTGTAGACATTTTCATACTCCTTTTTTGGAGAGTTTAGTGTGGTGGTTTCTCCACTTGCCTTCCAATTATAGGGGTATTTTTTATTTTTTTTTATAACCTTAATTGTCACATTGTTGGGCAAATGTCTCTCTCATCTTCTTCCACTTGTTCCTTTCCAGTGTTAATCTCGACCATCCTTTTTGGAATGCGTCGAGATCGTCTCGCCAGCGCTTTTTAGGGTATAGAGCAATTTAATTAGATATTATTGTGAAATGCTTTTAAGCAACTTAATAAATATACATTAAGGGGATCCTACAAGAAATTTTAGAAGTAAAAAAAGGGGATCGGTGTCATGGTTTGAACGTAGTTCCTTAATGCAAAATCTTTGAATTTATTAAAAGGTACTTCGCTTCTAAAACTACTAACAGTGGCTTTTTAAGAAGAAGACCTCGCAAGTCTGTCTTTATAATATTTGTACGTTTCCAACCCATATAGCTCAGCAATTTTGAAAAAAAAAACAAAAACTAAATTGACAAAAAAAAATCATATTTATTAAACACACTCCGAGAATCGGTTGAGAAATGCAATAGAGTAGAACAGCCGGACAGACGAACAGCCGGCCAGATAGCTGAACTGATGGATAGTTGGACACACATACGAAAGTATTTTTTCTCAAGTAAAAAAGAAACGCTTTGCCCTCGCTCTCTCAATTTACTTGCGTTTGTCTGTATAAACATCAGATTGTCCGAGTAAAGTTGAAAACTTCGCTTGATCCGCTTGCTTTTTTATTTTAAATTGAAGCTACAGTCAAAGTCAAAGGCAAAGTCAAAATATTTTTATTCAATGTAGGATAAATATATCACTTATTGAAGGTCATTATTTTTTCGTTTCGCAACGACCACTGCTGAGAAGAAACGCCGAAAAAAACTCATTTACACAGTATTGGTCACCTACGCGCCGGAAGGGCTTTGTCAGTTTACAAAGACAATGTTCTCACAATATAACATGTAAAGCTTGCGAATGAGTGCCAAATTCAACAGTGAAACCATTTCGACTCGATAAGAAGAAGAAGCTTGCTGATTCAACAATATAGTCAATCCACCACAATTTTAACTCAGAACCTTCAATCTCCGACAAAATCAATACAACCTCATTACATATTCAACGAACTATCTCCAGAAGGGCGGGGAAAAATGGTATCAAACATTAATGATATCATTTGGAGGGCCACAAAGATGCTGAGCAACGATTCATAGTCAATAGAACGGCAGTAAAGCGGCCTTAATGCGAATATTATGCAGTACTTTACGGCCGGAGTATCTAGTCCTTGGGTAAATAGGGGGGCGCATAGTTCTGGGCCAATAAAGAGATCAATCAAGTAGAAAGAAAAACAAAAAAAAACTGGTTAAGTGCGAGTTTCAATCGCGTGAAGAGGGTTCCGTACTTCTCATAGGTTTTCCTATAACCTACAAGCAATGAACTATATTTTGTATTTTTTTCAAAATTTGAGGCTCAGCAGTTTCGGAGATCAGGGGGGGGGGGGGGGTAATGGGCAATTTTCATCTTATTTCATGAATAAAATCAAAACTATTTATTTTACAATAATAACAAATATATTTGAGATCGTAACACCGATTCCTTTCATTTGATATACGAGTATGACACAGTAAGGTTTGCAAAACTTTTTTTTTTAATTTCAATACAATACAATATAAAAATCTTTATTGCACCAAATAAAAACAATAAAAAATTACAAAGTTATTGGAACTTATAAATAAATAAGGTACAAGAGGCGGCCTTATCGCCGAAGCAATCTCTTACAGGCAACCATAAAGAGAAGGAGTGCGAAGTATATGAGTAAGATAACAGGTGGCGCAGTTAAAATTAAAATATAAATTATAAATTTAAATTATAAATTATTTCTGGGTTCGATCCCCAGCCAGGTCAACTTGGAAAATGACCTTTTTCAAATTTTCCTGGGTCTTGGGTGTTTATTTATATATGTATTTATTATAAAATATAGTATCGTTGAGTTAGTATCCCATAACACAAGTTTAAAACTTACTTTGGGGCTAGCTCAATCAGTGTGATTTGTCCTTATATATTTATTTATAAATAACCAATTTTATAATTTCCTAATTTGTCCCCCGAAAATGATCCTTATTTAAAAAAAATATTTATTTACTTTGCACATCTGTGTTTGGGTCATAGGATTACACCATCCTACCAAATTTCACTATATTCGGTCTAGTAGATTCGGAGAAAATGACACCTGTGACAGGAGGGACAGACAGACAGACGCACAAGTGATCCTATTAGGGTTCCGTTTTTTCATTTTTTGTACGGAGCCCTAAAAACGAGCGAGCCTTCCAGTAGTCGCATATGTGATATGATTGTTCTTTATTTCTTATCAAGTATGTTATTAATAACACTGGTGGCAGATTATTCGAGCTGCTTACGTAGCTCAATGACTATAATCATACTGGTTCTTATTTTGTGCTATCATCTAGCGAAAACTGTCTGGTCGCCCGCGTCGCGTCGCGTCTCGGTGTGATCTGACCCTAAGTACTCGTAGTTTCAGGCCACAGCTAAAAGTCAGTGTATTGCTCCCGGACAATATTCTCACTGAGCCGTGTCCTTTTTGTATTGCTGTAGCACACACATTGAAAATTGTGCAGAGAGGTTTAAGTATATTTTTTATGTCTCGTTTTATTAATTCCAGAATTAATTTTTTGTAGTATGTTTGTTATAGAAGCAAATAAATGACTTTATCTATCTATCTAGTTGTCCCTCGTGACCTTAACTCTGGATCCGCCCTTAACTTTACCCAACTCGAAGGCTTAAGATAATGGCCTTGTAGTAGAAAAGTTAATAAATATAAATAGTTAAGTGAATTATGGCGAAAAGTGCTTTAGTGGCGAGCTAAAGATACAGTGCCTATTCGTTGAAAAAAAATATTCTGTGTTTATTTTTAGGGAATAAAGTATGTACTCGTAGAGTACTGTAGACTATTTTCAGGATAGAGCTCTTGAGGTTGTCTTTAACTGGACAAGACAAAAAACTCATATCTTTTCATGCATGCTCTCAGGTTCCTCCACTAACCATTGTCTGATGGATTACCTAGCATAAGTCGGAAGACGCCCACTATTAATTCAATCCTAAATATTCACATGCTTAGACTGTGTGTGTAAAATATTTGGTCTTTGTTATAAATATCGATACGGTTAGACTGAGTCTGTAAAATTGATCTTCGTTATATATATCGACACGCTTAGCCTGAGTGTGTAAAATTGGTCTATGTTAAAAATATCGACATGCTGAGACTGAGTGTGTTAAATTGGTCTTTGTTATAAATATAGACACGCTTAGACTAAGTGTGTAAATTTGGCCTTTGTTATAACTACAGACACGCTTAGACTGAGTTTGTAAAATTGGACTTTGTTAAAAATATCGACATGCTGAGACTGAGTGTGTAAAATTGTGTAAAATTTGTCTTGTTATAATATCGACACGCTGAGACTGAGTGTGTAAAACTGTGTAAAAAGATCTTTGTTATAAACATCGACACGCTTAGACCGAGTGTGTAAAGTCGATCTATGTTACATTACACAGTAAAAAAATCTAGGTCTATGATCAAGAGTAATGTTTTCAAAATAGTTCTGTTATGTTATCTCTATTTATTTATTAGGCTTTAGAAACAGCTATTTTTTGATCATCACAGATTCTTCCATTACCTCTCAGCGTATTCCCTGTTGCATCTTCAGTTGTACTGACAGTAGCTGACTTTAACTTATTCACTTCGCACTGTCTTGTGCATCTTTGGAAGTAAGACCATTGGCACGCATATTTAATCATCCTTGACGACTTCAAGTCAGTATTTCTTGGGTCTACTACGTCTTTCGGGGTCAAGCGGAGGCCATATTTACATTTATATCCCACTTTACTTGCCAGTTTTCGCAAGACATGACCGTACCAACATAGGCGACTCTCTTGCAGTTTGTCAAGTTATGTCACGAACATGAAGGATGCCGAACGCGTGTGTACCTCACGCGGTCTCTCAACGAGACTCCGCATATCCAGTGCAATACTTGCATCTCCGTGACACGCAGTTTCTCTTTGTGCCGCGTATTGTCAGAGATCCTTATTAGAAGGTTGCAGTTGTTATATGACTGATAAAAATCAGGCTTTTTTTAACAAAAAAATGAATTAAAAATACATTCGTACAAAATTATATTATGTGATCATTATAGTGAACACTTTCGTGAGCTTTTGATATTCCAAAAGTTATTCATTACAAGTATTACAACGCAATGAACGTAGTCCAGAAATGTAGCTGAAATGATAAAAAAAGATGGATATCAAGAATTTTGAGTGCTATAATTCTTTAAAATTCTTTTAACGCACGTCAAGTCCTTGCGAGCCACAAGTCTTATACTATCCGCAGATTTATCCCCGAGATACCATCCACTTAAGGCGGTCTTTGCATTTTAATGTGCCATCGCTGTAGGGCGGCGTTTTAAAGTATATAGCTGAAATCACGTGATCATAGCAGTTTAAGTGGACTGAGAAATAGGTATCTTACTTTTGCTGATACGAAATATTTATAGTCACAAACAGTTACACTTTTCAAAAATTAAATTAATAATAAAAGCAACTTGTGACGAGCTGTTGGTGAGTATCGACACCACGGACCCGAGTGCGAGAAAGTCAATCAGAGTTCTCGTCTCCGACGTGCCTTCATCGGGGTGGAAACCAGAACTTGCAGAACTCTCAGCTCTGCATTGCCTTCATTGGCTGTGCAGAGAGGAGTCGTTAAAGCTGTTGCTCCAGGGCTGGAAGTATTATAGGGCATCATGCTGCGAGTAATTTCGGAGCAAAGCGCAGTTCTCCTCTTAACACCCCTGAGTCACCGGTGTTGTTCCTTTGCCGGGAACTATTGTTCGCTCGTTTGAGGGGTCTATCTAGTGGGTGGCAAGCCACCACCTACCTACAATAGTCAGTAATCATAATTATGGCAGGTGCTGTTGCAATAATAACCCAGCATCAGTCGTTCATTTGCTGCATAGACGACTTCAAGACCTTTATATCCTGGCTTCATTATTAAATTAGCATGTTTCAACTTCTTCTGGCTGTGATTTGAACCCAGAACCTTCGGAATGACCATACATGAGTTATTAGAAAAAATCAGAGGAATAGGTAAACCTAGGCAGGAATGAAACCCAGGACCTTTTCGTTATAGATTGCGCTTTTAGACCACTAGACCGTTATAGCTTTAAACTAAAGTAACTCAAGCTTTACTAATATCAAACTTGCGAGTTACTCCTCAAGTTAAGAACTTCGTATCAAAGACGAGGCCTCCGATTATAATTTCCTGAAAGCTCAAACAAAGACTTTCAAGACATTCGAGCTCTACTTATAAGTAGCTTGTGCAAGATAAGTTTCAGAGTAGATAAGTAGACCACAAACTTATATTATGTAGCAAAAAGTAAGAGATATTGGTGGTATATAGATTATACGATGAAGTGTCAAAAGTGTAACCTATTTTGAAACGAAGTGGAGTATTTTTTTAACCCGGTACAACAGGACGTGTATGATGCTACTAAAAAGAAAAGTCACGTAAACAGAAGTCAATGTCATGAGACAATGTCATTTAAATTTGTCGTATTAAGCAGAAAACAGGCTACATTTTTACTTTTGACGTTTAGCGAAGTCTGATTCTAGCAACAGTAAATGCTATTGTAATGTGATTTCTACGTACGCGTAAGCGCGAAACCTAACGGCAGTGATGTCAGATACCTATACATGCATCCATTTTAACAGTTTTTCTTTCCACCACATGTCAAAGACTTATAACTTCATTATATTAGAACCTATAGAACAGTATGTATGTATTTGTATTTATTTAATTATTTATATATATATATATATGTATGTATATATATTTTATATGTATGCGTATATATATCTTTATTATGAGTATATATGCATGTATGTGTATTATTTGGTATGTTATAAGTATGTAATTATTTAATTAATAAATAGCCTTTCGACTCGAGAAGAAGAAGATTTAATTATTTTGCGCCGCAACGAATTATCTGTTTATCCCTATGGTTGACTGGGAGAGAACGCTTTTAGCGTTAAGTCCGCCAATTGTAAGACAATTTTATTAGTAAGCAATTAAGTTTAAAAATAAATAAATAAATAACAGTGAGAGATTATTATAAAAAGCTAGTTAGTAACTCCAGAGGCTCTGGATTCAATGGCTGGGAAGCTAGGGAAAGTTACATTGCAACAGTTTCATGTGTGACATTATTCTTAACAGGTAGTTATTATATATATATACATTTCAAATAAAATCTACATTTTAACCTAAAATTAAATTGATATGAAGCCTTAATTTTCATAATAAAACGATATAACATAGCAAGCGAAGGCTTCTACAGAACATTTAAAACATTATGCTGAGTAAATTGTTTGAAGCGATGGTATCTCCAAGGAAATGACGTCTGAAATCAGTTGTTTCGCCACATTTCTGGCGGGAAATTGCGATGTTGCCTGATTTAGAGGGCACTTGGAGTTGTTACAGTTTAGATTTTACACCGGAATTATAACGACTAGCATTAGTTCTAAAAGTTAGAGTATCTGATTTTTAAACATTAATCCAAGGATAAATATATTATATTAGATATTAGTGTCTATTTGGAGCCAATAATTATTAATTAAGTAATGATAGAATATAAAGAAAATAAGAAACGTTTTGCTAAAGTTTTACAAGCTTTTTGACGGTCGCCGACTAGTGACGCTAACTGTAACTGGCATTGTTGCTTAACTTTGAGAGTTAGGTACGTATATGTTAGATATCAATTACCTACTTTCAAATGTAGTTAAGTCCATACGACAATGAAGTTCATTGTCCATAATAATGATAACAGGGTAACTTATTTTGTAATTTTAAATCAAAATATTCTATTTCGTAACAAAAAGATATAAGCAAAACTCAAGCAGTGTAACGACTAATAAATACAATTTATAGTCGGCGAAGATTTTTTTATTAAATCCGCCCCGGCCATAAAGAGAAGGGGAGGAAAATTTATTCATTTCAGAACATAATTCGGGTATATTTTAATAATAATTGGACTTCTACAATGTCTGTTTAAATTCTCTTTTGAAATTTTGTGGCCGAAAATATTTATTTTTACTTTTGATTTAATTTCGCGCTTGGATCAAACGTTTTTGAAGTTAATCTTGAGTGAAATAAAATTAATGAATTTTTCATAATAATTGGCTTTATAATTTGTTGCTTTAATATTAAACATAAGGGTTGCTTGGCTTGACTGCCTCCTTGGTCCAGTGGACGAGTAGGTGAGCGTTTCGTCCCATTAATTTTTCTACTACTTAAAAGCTACTTTCAAAAAGTTCAAAGTATGTATTGTGCGATTCGTCCCAATATTTTTATTATTATATTTTTTAAATTTATTTTGTACAGGCAGCAACACAAGCTTAATCAAAATAAAAATAAAAGACAAAATATTGATTTGTAAGTAATATTCATTTGTAATTAAAAGAAAATCAACAATAAAATGACAAAAAATTATAAAATGGTAATCATTGGTAATGTTATAAAACCCTGAGACCACACCTAGTAAGCCTAATATTAATAATATATAATTCGTTTAGTTTTTGCTGACATTACTTTCAGAAAATCAATGGGACGAATCACACACAGAATTCTAAATACTTTTTTGTGTGTGTTTCGTCCCATTGCGATTGGGACGAAAATTTTATGGGACGAAACGCTCACCTACTCCAGTGGACAAGGCAGTGTTTGTCTGTGATCCAGAGGTCGTAGGTTCAAATCCCACTGGGAAGCATAGTTTGTAAAAAGTTGTTTCTAGCCTGGTTAGGTTAGGTATTGAAGAGATTACACCCGAAAAAAAAATGAAAAAGTTCTTTAGAAACTCACCTAGATGATTGATACTGTGAACTGTATGTACTCGTAGGTGTTTGTCAGTTCAGAAACTAGTTCACCTAGCTCAAATATGTCATCTGACTGACAGTGTAATAAATTATAAATAAAAAAAAATAAAAAAGATAAACAAAATCAGACCCCTTTTATTTTTGCCCGCCAACAAGGAGACGTCGTATTTTTGAAATTAATGTAGCGAAGTGAATTTATTAGTTTTTTTTTTTTTTTTTTTCGATCGAAGCAATACGCTGTATGCTGAAGGCATTTTACAGCTCACCGGGCGCGACGGGTTAGGCGGGACCAACATTGCCAAAATGGCAAGATGTTGTCCACACCGTTAAGTGACAGCACAAAGGGCTCCCACCGGGTGGGAACGAACCTCGGCTTTGGGCGTCACTGGCGATCGGCTTTGACCAAGTGTCAAGCGCCTGAAGGGCTGACTGGCTAGAAGCGACCGGGTACCGTGCGGTACCTCGTGAACGCGCCAGTCCTATTCCTGATCCGCACTCGCCGGCGAGTGGGATTCGTAATCGAGAATTTATTAGTTTGGGACACTATCTTAAATGCTTTGGGATTAAGCACTATAAGTAACGTCCAAAACTATCCAAAACCAAACGACGCATTCTGATTGGTGGTTTCATTCGTTGGACGATAAATACATGATAAGACACGATCAGACATGAACAGACAAAATTAGACGTGAATTTGAATATAACAAAACATAGGTATTGGTCTTAATCGTAGTAGGTACAAATTACAATAGTTAAGTAAGTAATATAATAAAATGAATACCTACGAAGTTATTAGAGTTAGACAAGTAAAATAAATAGTTTTAACAATAAAAATAACTCAAATTAGCCTATATGTGACCTATGTGCTGCACTTACATATCATAGGTTACAGGTATGTGGTAAATGTCCAGCACTTACATAAAATAATAAAATGCGTAAAGCTAAGCTATGTGCGACAGGTACCTTGAGAAGGATTATAATCACAAACAACAAAACCCTATACGACGTGTAAGTAAACATTTACTGACCAACAAGGCAACCTTAATAAAAGCTTGTAAAAAATTTTTTTTGGTTTATTTAGTCGTAAAACCTATTTAAAATTTAGAAATAATTCTCTATTTTAGAATATTTGATATGAAGTAAACACAGCATGCAATTTCCATCACAATGACCGCCAAACATTAACCACTTTGGCTTATATCGACGAGCCATTAGCGGTCAAAAGGCAAATTTGACGCTGAAAATAAATAAATTATTTATAGGTGATTTTAATAGATTTTTAGGATAGAATAACGCATTTTTTCAATAAAACACGTCATACATAGGTAATCGAAATAAAAATAAAAGCAAAATACCTTATAATTTCTTTTTATATAAATAATTAATAGGAATAGTTGCAAACCACACTTTAAAAAATACAAAATTCTTACTTTACCATGCATTTATATTTTAGAATTGTGTAAATTCGTCCGTAAACATCCACACTTTTTCACAAGAAGAAAGGACATCGTCACTTAATATAAAAAAAAAAAAATTGTTTATTAGGTAACTATTTAAATTACAAGCTTTTATTGCTGGCGCCTCCTTTTGAGCAAAAAGTATGCTTGTGTCAGGAGACTCCGCTCTTTCTTATCACTAGTACTTTATAACATAGTTGACCAATTTATAAGACAGTTTGTCTTGATGAAAAACAATATAGCCTATGGGTGTGAATGTTTGTGTGTGTGTGTGTGTGTGTGTGTGTGTGCGCGTCAATGTGTATGAAATATACACTCCGACATCAAACTAAGTTGTAGCTACCTTCTTCACGCCTTGAACTTCACTCGTCTAGTTCTCTAGCTATGTCCATAAAACTATATAATAAACTACCGAAAGCCATACAAGACATAGAAAACTATAAAACATTTTTGAAACATCTTACAGAATTTTTGAATAACAAATGTTATTATTCTGTAAATGAATATTTAGAAGACAAAGAAAAATTTATTTTAAAATTGTAGATACTATTAATCAATGAATAAATGAAAAATGAAATCTATATCAATGTCTAGAATTAATTTATATTTTATAATAATATAATTTAACACTAGAGTACACGCGCGGGCTACATATGTAGCCCAGGGTATTGCTTTTATTCATAACTTTGTGAAATTGCGTGATTTAACTTCGAGCCTCTAGCTAAGCTCCGATTGGTTGTTGCTCGACGCATTCAGTGTGGCGTGAGCAATCGACGCTGGCGAACGTGCGACAAATAACGATTTAAAGTTGTTGGGCTACGTATGTACCCCACGCGTGCACTGGCGGAACTTATTAGGAGCAAAATATTTTTTTAAATTGATGTAAGTATTTATCTTTTCTTATTAATTTTTGTATTGTATATTATATTGATGTACTGTAAACTGACTATTCGTTGATATTTTATTAATATTGCTAAATATGAATTACAGAATGGAAGAAAACTTGTTGAGATGCCTATAAGAGGAGTTATATCAGGATGATTTGATTGAAAGCGAACAGGAAAGGGATTTGAGAGGAGAATAAAATATAGTTAATTCTGAAAGCATAAAAACAAAAGCCAAATTATTGTTGAATGTGTCAGAAGCTCCTCAACAAGGAAATATACTAATTCATGGGGGTTCGCACGCTGTGCGTTTTGTAGCAGAATGCGCGATCGCAGCACAGCAGAAAACTTGCTCGAAATGCTACAGGCGTATATGTAATGATCACCAAAATTTAATTTGTTTTTCGTGTAATGAAAAAAAAGGAATTAAAAAAATTTTAAATCTAAAAATTAAACCAAAAGTTGACTGATCTCAAATAAGTAAAAATTATGTGATTTTTTGAGAAGTCTGAATTTTTGTTAATATTTTTAAATTAAGAAAGAGGAGATTTTTGTTTTTATTTCCATTTACCTAATAAATGTTATTTATAATAATAAATGTGTTTTATTTAAAAATTCAACGATTATCTTTCAGTATATTTCAATTTAAAATGGGCTACAAGTGAAGCCCACGCGTGTTAATAATTACCTTTGAATTTATTAAAATCTATGTATAATTAATGAATAAAGAATAAAAACAAACAAATATTACATATAAAAAAAGCATGTATATAGTTGCCACATTAAATTGACCCTTCATAGTTAAAATAGCCCTTCTCCCGTTGCAGCGCCCATCAGGGCCCTTAATTGATCCTAATTTTGTAAAACACCTGTATTGTACATTAAGGAAGCAATCAATATTTGAGTATTGAGTATTAATCATTTAAAAAAAAAATACAAAAGACTTCCTTAAATTTGGGGAGTATGTTTCATATCTCCAAAGTTATTTTTGTCCATATCGTCCATATCCTCAAATTAATATGGGACGAACTTGGTAGTAAAAGCTTTCAAATAAAAAAATAAAACTGGCCAAGTGCGAGTTAAACTCGCGTGGAGAGGGTTCCGTGCATGTTAATTGAATTCTTATAAGTTTTCCTGTAATCTTATAAGCAATGAACTATATTTCGTATTATTTTCAAAATTTTAGGCTCAGTAGTTTCGGAGATCAGGGGGGGGGGGGGGGATGGTCAATTTTATTTATTTATTTATTTATCAAACTTTATTGTCCAAAGTAAAAATATACTTTTAACAAATGGCGGACTTAATGGTAAGAGCATTTTCTCCCAGTCAAACATAGGGATAAGCAGAGAAAATTGTGCGGCGCAAAAGCTATAAATACCTATATACTTACTTTATACACACTATTTATTATATTTTCGTCTTCTTTCATGAATAAAATCAAAAATATTTATTTTATAATTATAACAAAAATATATTTGAGATCCTCATAATGAGCCCTTTCATTTGATATATGACGCAGTAAGGTTTGCAAAAAAATTACCCTTATTTAAAAAAAATCTTTATTTACTTTGCACATAGGTATGTCTTTGGGTCATAGGATAGCATTTTTGTACGGAACCCTAAAAACATCAAAATCGGTTTATAATTGACGAAGATATTGCGTAACATACATAAAAAAAACTTACTGATCGAATTGATAACCTTCTTTTGAAGTCGGTTAAAAATTAAACATAATAATTATTAATTTATGATCGGGAGATATGGAAAATACTCCACCGACAAGAACATAGTTCTTAAATATATTAATGGATTGATTGATTCCAACCTTAACCTACCTTAATTAGGCGCAGTACTTTTAATATTTATATCCATTTAAAGAAAACGCCAGGTGAAGGGTAGATAAATGCTTAGGTAAACAAATATATATTTTTTTTAAATTTATTTATTCTTTATTGCACAATAAAATAAACGTACAAGTGGTGGACCTAATGCCATATGGCATTCTCTCCCGGTCAACCATTAGACCAAGCAGAAAATATGTGTGGCTGGCGTAATAAAATTCACAAAAATAAGCAAACTTAATATAAATAAAATATATTTAATCAAAAACACATATACTTATACACAAATATATTATTTATCGTCATTGGTGTCCATATAAATTAATAAATAAAGTTATTTATAACCTGCTTAAAGCGGCCACAACTGTAAAGTTCTAAACTGCTGCGCAAATTGATTCACTAACGTTTCTTTGTTCGACAACTTCTATCAATTGTCAGTCAGTTCTCCGAAATTTAAGGAGGCGATCAGCGTTGGCGATTGCGGTGCCTTAATTAACAAAGTTTTGTTGTTAAGTACACTTTGGTTTTCAGGGCTTCCATTATGTTTGAATGAGTTTTTATGGGTTTTTAGGCTCCTGTGTTCAAAAAGTGCAGTAACAAAAAGTAACGGCAGAGCTCTGAGACTTCAAACATAGGTTCGTACACACGCGTCCATGTGTAAGTAAAACGAAGGGATGCCGATAGGATGCTATAGATCGATTTTAACCGACTATGGTGAAGCCAAAAGGAGGGGTTATGTGTTTCGCCGCTATGTATATGTATGTGAATTTGTTCCTCGTATCTTTAAAGATATCCATGAATCCATAACGTAAGTTTTCACGCTTGGTCAACAAGGGCAAATCAAAAAACATATTAAGTATATTCTCCAAATCAGTTTAGATGTCAATTAATAAAAGTTTAACTGTTAAAAATAATATGTAATAGTAAAATCAATGTTGATTGCAATAAACGATCAGTCACGCGACGCACCGATGTACAGCGAATGTATAGCATAAGCGGCTTCTTTGCAACGACAAATTGTGCAAACCATTTGCGCAAATGAGCCGTAGCCTACGAACAATAACTCTATAGAAGCGTAACTAACCCCGAAAAATCATTGTTTGTACTGTATGTATGTATGTATGTCAAAATCATGTACCGCGGCGGGCGGGGCTTAAAATATGAACAGCGCGGCGCGACAGTTCGCCACGACACTCGAGTCGTGCGGTTGCGTCGCAAGAAGTTTCCTTTAAGAATAATGCTGTGTTTTTGGGATAATCGATTCATTAAAAATGCTGTCATGTGCTGTGAAGTGGTGTAGAAGCCATACAGACATGAAAATTAGTTACACGTAAACAAGGTTATTTATTTAAGCGTAGCGTACTGTTGTACCTCACCGCTCGTTGCGTTGACTGCCCCACCCGACCGACAACGACGTGTGACCTTGTCGCGACAAATCGCATGCATCTTTGTCTATGTGTGCGTTCGAGTGTTTCGTTGTGATTACTGTTCGTTCGTAAACAAGCGGAATCACCCTAAGATGAGCGAGAAAGGAGGTTGTTATTTTGACCTGATTTCCCTTTCATAAACACTTTCAAAAATCTCTTTACACAACAAAAGTTGAGTAAACACTAAACCCCCGTTGTAAACAAACAATTGTTTGCGCGAAATGTAAACAATTAGCCAACTTGTTCTTACAACTGTCAGACAATCATACCTGTCATTCAATTGACAAGTCTCGTACCAATTATTATCCGAATCTGACTGAAATGAACGAAACTCCTCATTTCAATATAAAATTGGAGATGTATAAAAACAGGATGTGACTATTTGTATCCATTTAAGTGTCACCCTACCCTAGATTTTTCTATACCAACGTACTCGTAGTCTAGCTTTTATTTTGAAATGACATGTCAGAATTTGGCCGTACCTGAATTTTCCGGGGTCCAGTGCTGCCCCCATTTAAAATAAATTATTTCAAAGAAAACGGAGACATTATTTAAAATTTTGCTACTACCAAATCCTAGATAAACCTTCAAAGTATTTTATGAACTACTGTTTACAGTTTAAAGTGAGAACGTTAAGCTTTACTTCGCACATTTGCAAAAAACGGCCACTTTTGGCCTCCGTTTTCTTTGAAATGATTTATTTTAAATGGGCTGATCCCCGGAAAATTTAGGTACGGCCTTAAAGAAGTTGCGTATGCCTAGCATATAACTAGTTTCCGACATTTAAAATTATGAACTTGAAAAATATATAATTTTCCATCTGATGGTCAAATATGATAGATACACTATATGTATTCTCTTTCAAGTTCATATTTTGTCTGTGAAAACCTAGATATAGTGAAAACATAGAAAAATGCAATTTCTTTAAAATTACATTTATGGAGCAAGTTCAGTCCATGATACTGAACTACTTTCCATAAAACAATTAACGAGAAACTAAAGTAAAAATTCGCCTTCTCATACCGATCAGCGCTCAGCCAAACGGATTTTGTATGGGAGGAGGAATTTTTTTTTTCTATTTTTAATAACTTTTTTATAGAAAATAGTTTAATGTCATGAACTGAATTTGGTAAAAAAATTTTGCTGGTGTTTAAAAAGTCACATCCGGTAATAGAAAGGTTAAGGTACTTCCGGAAGCTAAGCTGATTACGCATGTTATGTAACCCCGGTCGTGTTCCACAATTGGATGGGTGAAAAAGTGGCACAAAAAATCTTCAGCTCCTCCGTCTTTCAAAAGGGACGTTAAGCCCTTGGTCCCGGCGATATAACATGGCAGGCCTTAAAAGATGTGAAATGCCTAAAGACATTTAAAAATTTTGACACCAGTGTCAGCTACCATACATGAAAAAACAAAACAAAAAAGTATATTTTAAGGCACTTCCAGCAACTTTCTTTCCACGTTGCTGCTTAATTTATTATTATTTGGCCTCGAAATTAATTTCCTCCGATTCCGACCGGAGCGAGTCATTATTTGCATAATGTCTCTGATTTGAGAAATAATACGCCACGAATTGTGCTCTTAATGTTTTTGGTCATTGTGGCGCTTTTCGACCTCTATAGTAAAATCTTTATGGCAACGCAATCTTATTTATTCGTATTTGAAGTTTTTAATTTTATTTATTTTACTTTCTGCATCATTATCATCACATTGACATCGTAGTCACCTCTTCATAAATTATTATCATTGTCACCACCACCTCTTCAATGATGATGAATTTATCATTATCATCATTAAAACATTATCTTTATCATAATTATTAAATGTTGTAACATTAAAATCTTGTACAAGTACAAGAACAAAAAACAAATTTAAGAAAAAAAAATATTGTATCACTGCAACAGACTAATAAAATTAAAATAAAATATTTTTTTATTTTTATTTTATTAGTCAAAGTAATTTATAATAATTGATGAATTAATTATATTAAAAAACATCTTACTAACTACTTATATTACTCTTCTCACTAGGCATTTCCATAGTGGAGAGGTCCAATTATTATTAGCCACTGTTTTCAGGATGCTGTTCTGACTACACCTAACTCTGTTGATCAGGGATGCTGTTTTTTGCGGATTATAGCGTGAAAGCTATCAGTGTGGTAGTGCGCGAACATCCTTGATGCGCTACAGAAGCGAGGCAGCCCCAACAGCATTCTGGAAAGATTGTTGTATTGAACACGCAAAACATCCAGCGCTCTTTTGGTATTTTCCTCACAGATTTCTCTTGTAAAATGTCTGACAGTGAGCTTTGAATAGTGTCAGTTTGACTTGATCTGTACACATGTTTAGTTGTGATAGAGCCACGCTACCGGCAAAACTCAATTTTGCCGGTTGCATGAATGGGCCGGCTCGTCCGGGGAAGTACCACACTCTCACAGAAAATCGACGTCTGAGTAGTAGCTTCACCGCTTCTATGCTTCGTTCGGTGAGTGAGGGAGCCGGAAAATCTAAGAGTTAGAATGTTACCTCTCACTGAAAGGACTCTGCGCTCTCTTTCAATATCTACTAATGTAACGTATAGTCACTTAATATAAAGAAATACATTCTTAAATCCGCATCATCAAAATTAAGGTACTATACTACATATAATCACTAAAGCTAAATCTGGGCTTTTGGTCTTTCAGCCCTGGGTTCAGTCTCCTTAGGGCCGCAGGACCCAAAATGCTTTATCTGCCCCACTAGAGATAAAGACGTGATAGTGTATCTGTGTACATTATCATCCTCACGTATTCCCGGTTGCATCCTCAGTGGTAACACTTCAAAGCCCGCTGCCTAACCTAGGTGATTTGACGAGGTTACTGATTTATTGGTTTTTACCTACGAACAATAATTCTCTAGAATCGTAAGTAATCCCGAAAGATCATTCCACGCGATATGTACCGCGGCGGGCGGATCTTAAAATATGAACAGCGTGACGCGACAGTTCGCCGTGACACTCGAGTCGTGCGGTTGCGTCGCAAGAAGTTTCCTTTGAGACTATTGCTGTTTTTTGCGATAATCGATTCATTAAAAATGCCGTCATGTGCCGTGAAGTGGTGTAGAAGCCATACGGATATGAAAATTATTTATTAAAAAAAAGTAAAACGTAAACAAGGTTATTTATTTTAGCGTAGCGTACTGCATAATGGGTACTATCCGAGCGTTGTATCTCACCGCTCATTGCGTTGACTGCCCCATCCCGACCGACGACAACGCGTGACCTTGTCGCGACCAATCGCATGCATCTTTGTCTATGTGTGCGTTCGAGTGTTTCGTTGTAATTAATTACTGTTCGTTTGTTTGCGTAAATGGAATCAGAATCGAAGCGGTGAATGTAGGACCGTTAGGTTCCTAGCTAATTATATTTCGTATATGGTTTTTACACAGAACGACTGCCGTCTGGCCTCCGCAACCCAAAGGGTAGACCAAAAAGAGTAAACAAACGCTAGATAGCGTATGGGACCCACAGTTTTGCGTGCCTTCCGAAGCACGGAATCATCTTTCTTTTCGGATAATCAAGGTGATTCAAGCCTGCAATATCCTAACCAGACTGGAAACAACTTTTCACAAAGTATGCTTCTTAGTGGGATTTGAAGCCATGACCTCCGGATCGCAAGGTAAACGCCTTGACCACTGGACCACGGAGGCAATCTGAACCACAGAGGCAGTCATACTGTATAGTCGGCGATAGTGTATCTGTATATATCTGTATGACGTCTAATTATCAGAACACTGTTAAATGAGGAGGACTATTCGAGATCCCTTTTAATTTCTGCGTAAGTAGGTTCTAAATTAGAACATCCTGATTTATCAACGTCAAATTTTTGCTTATGTCGTATGTTTTCATATTGAACTGTATCAAATTGTAATGCAGCATAAGTCAATTCATTTTGTTCTTTTTTCTCATTTGCCATATGTATCGGAACTTGATTAGAATATTCTTCAGGACAATTCATATAAAGTGTCGGTTCTTTTGTTTGCGTACGATGCGTTCCTCCTAAATTGTCATTTGAGTTTGATGACGAATGCACTTCTAGATTTTTATAATTACTGGCTGTATCTTTCTGTAAAAAATATTTTACATTATATTATAAAGAAGCTTAACTTATTATCTTACCTCGTATGTTCAGAATATTATGATATACAAAGTGAAAGGGACATACCCGTAATAAATCGAACCACGGGCTATACTAGATCATTATAGTTTAATGAAATTAAAATAACAGTCGAAAAACCAAAAAACATTTTGACATTCCCATACAAATTGCCCGAGCGGCTGCACACTTTTCTATGGAAATGCAAATTTTTTTTTGTTCTTTGGCTGTTATTTTAATTTCATTACACTATAATACATGCATTTTTTGAGTCTGCGTGTTACACCTTAGACCTCATCTTAGCTTCCCATCAGGCTAGATAGAGGTCAAACGCACTCAAATCTCTAATAAAAAATAAAAAAGAATAGGACTACTCCATCTCTTCCTGTGGATGTCGTAAGAGGCGACTGAAGGAAGCATTCCTAAGGAGGATTAACGTCGAGTGGCGGCTGGTTGTAAAACTTTTCGCACAATTACATTCCCAAAGTGGGTTGACGTAAGGCAGGCAGCCGGTCGTAAAATTACAGCTGAATCATTTTAACTGGTCTGGCAATTTCTTCTCCACTTCGCACGGTTTTTGGGCTCCTTGGGTGACCATTGACGTGCATGTTATATTTGGAGAAGAAAAAGCAGGAAAGCGCACCCTGGGCACCGAAGCAGCACTGCTGAGGATGCAACTAGGAACTTGCTTAGATGAAGAAGAAGAAAGAAGCTTAACTTATTATATTTCTTCCATGATGGTCTGGGAGAGAAAAAAAATCTTAGAATGTACCAACTGCTTCTCTTTCCGTGCAGATTGTAAAAGTCAATCGAGGGAATGGGCGTAAAAGGGGAATCATGTTAATAGGCGATGCGACTAGCAAGCTATCACTATTTTGATTCCTTTTTCATCTTGCCCATCATTACTCTAAAAGTGGCCTTTGAATCTTGCAGCCCTGTGCTCTGTCTGCTTAGAGCCGCAAGACCTAAAATGCTCCGTCTGCCCCGTTAGGGATAAAGACGTGATAGTGTATACTTATGGCTCTGAAACGTATTCCTTACTATCGTTCTTATGACTTATAAAAAGGTATCTCCACGTGATCGAATCAGAAATGAGGAGATTTTTTTGCAACATCTTGCGTAGAATCACAGAATAGGATTCGAGTACTCCGTACAGAAGTCTCACTCAGCGGAGAAATTCAATGAAATATCTACTCAATGTAGTTAGCGATATGGTTTGATTAAGCTCACGTCAGAACTCAGCACCTTTTCGTTTAGATACCTAGACATCCATTGCAGGCCAATTTCATTCTTATTACTCTGGACAATTGATTCGTATAACTGAATTTACCACTTGGAGGGGCCAACGCGCTCTTAGTTATAATGTAGGTATATTTTTGATACCTAAACGGGGAGTGACACAGGCCTAGTAGAATGTAGTCCTTAGTATGCCTCTCAAATTTGATTGGAATCCATCAATAAATAACGCTTTAGCAAAGTTCCCCCTTATTTCTCCCCCAATCAAACATCGCAATCGACAAAAAAAATAATTAAGAAACTTGTCAAAATCTGTTGAAAATGCGAGCTGTAGGCGAGAACAGACAAACTTTTTTTTGTCAAAAAGATTTTTTTTTGTCAAAGTTTTTGAAACTGAGACGCTTCGCTCGCTTAGTTTGCTCGGCCAAAAAGTAATAAAAGGCATCACATACCAAATCAGTAGTATTTCTTCTTAAAACAATGACTGCGAAAATTATCACAATAATAATGATAGGGACGATAACACAACTCAACATTTTCCAAAACTGTAATGTCTCTGAAAGCAATAAGCAAAGTTTTCATCTCATCTATTCGAAAGACGATGAACTGCTGCTTAGCTGCTTCTCTTCCCGTGCAGATCGTAAAAGCGAATTGAAGGAATGGGTGAGAATCTGAATCATATGAATAGGCGATGCGGTTAGCAACCCATCACTATTATGATTTCCCTTTTCCACCTCCATGTGGGCATAATGGTGGGCCATTACGCTAAAAGTGGGTCTTACCGCCCCTGACTCTGTCTGCCCCGTTAGGGATAAAGACTTGATAGTATATTGATTTATATAAATATATAACGGGACTTAGCACGAAACTATAAAATGTGGATTATCAAAATCTGCGTTCACCATCAACAAGAAGACACCGCTGCCTTCCAGCCAGTCAGTATACGACCACGAAAGATGTAACTCTTTTTCGAAACGTTAGACAAAACAATAAAAAAGGTTAGTGCTAAGTCCCGTTATCTATACTAATATTATAAAGCGGAAGAGTTTGTTTGTTTGTTTGTTTGTTTGTTTGTTTGTTTGTTTGTTTGTTTGTTTGTTTGTTTGTTTGTTTGTTTGTTTGTTTGTTTGTTTGTTTGTTTGTTTGTTTGTTTGTTTGTTTGTTTGTTTGTTTGTTTGTTTGTTTGTTTGTTTGTTTAAACGCGCTAATCTCAGGAACTAATGGTCCGATTTGAAAAATTCTTTTTTTGTTGGGTAGTCCATTTATAGAGGAAAGCTTTAGGCTATATAACATTCCGACAACCACGCGAACGAAGTCGCGGGCACAGCTAGTATATTATAAATCATGAGTTCAAAGCGCGATAGTTTAAAAACCAATATTGATAGTGTATTGTATCTAGTATGCTTGTTTTTTGCTGGACATCCAACATTAATTCGGAAGATTTATCCTCTGTGCTTTTCTTTTTCACTATTTAATCCCACGGGTTTAACAATAGTGACTTAGTGCTAACATTTAGGAAAAAATGTCGGTTTTTAGCAATGATAAGATAAAAAAAGCACCTGTATTCGGCTCAGGATTTGCTTTTGACACGGATTTTTCTATCGTCTCAGTGGTAATGAAGGGCGTTTCTGTAAAAAATATGTTGATAAGATACATTTACACAGTGAGTAATTTGTGAGTAATCCTTACACAGTGAGCTCAAAAATCTGTAGTATCTTCTCACAGAAATATGTTGCACAAAAAAAATCTACATAATTATCAAATCTGCTCAGAAAATTTCACGAGAATTGGTTGGGAATAGCGACATATATAAATCATGTGTTCAAAGCGCGATAGTTTAAAAACCAATATTGATAGTGTATTGTATCTAGTACGCTTGTTTTTTGCTGGACAGCCAACATTAATTCGGAAGATTTATCCTCTGTGCTTTTCTTTTTCATTCACATAAAAAAAAAATGTTTTTTAAAAAAGCTATGGCATTTATAAATATACGGCCTGAGCTAATAGAAGACCATCATAAAAGCGATATTTTCTATACATTAAATATAGATAACTTACGAGTAGAAGGAATTTCAATCATTTCCAGTTTTATCCTTATTTCATAAATGCAACTCCCATATCTTTTGCACTTAAAGGGATCTGAATAACATATGATCCAGGCTTTGTCAATACTAGAATCTAATTTGATCGGCCAATGACAAGCATAGGGACATTTGACCTTACTATATTGATAAAAATCGTTTCCTGAAACAACAAAAACTATTAAGAGTCCCCTTGCCCTAGACAGAATCATACTTTCCCATACAAACGTAGTCCAGCTTTTATTTTAAAACGACATGTCAGATTTCGGTAAAATTTTGTAATTTCAAAGAAATTGTATATACTTATACATCGTGAAAATGAAAGAACGCCAAACCTCTCAGATGGTACCTCAGCTCATGTAACTGAACAACTTTTGTTCAACAAATTTCACAAAATCCAAAAAAAAAATCGGATTTTCATACAAATTTACTCGATCAGCTGATCAGTTCGTATAAAAATTTCGTGAAAGTTGTTGAACAAAAGTTGTTTAGTTACATGGGCTGAGGCATCATCTGAGACCTTGCGGCAACGTGCTCAGAAGACTGGCAGCGTTGTATGGCAATGCTTTTTCCGAACGATTTTCTGACCTAGATATAGGCTGGTGGTCTCATAGTATTACTAAATCTTGGTAGAATAAAGATGTGGTACCTTTACAAAAAATAATAAAAGTCAGTACGTACTAGAACTTTGGACAACATATAATTGTAAATCTAGGTTTACATATTTGTCATTTCTTCTTCCTAAACATTTCACATCTAGAAGATCACCATTATTGTATTTGTGTACATCTTTATCGTGTTTTATTACTCCATTTAGTTTCAACGACAACCCTAAAAGTTAATACAATTATAATTATACCTATACCAGTTTGAAATTGATATAAAAAAAAATCTAAAACGTTGTCCTAATGCCCGAAAAGGCAATCGTCGCAAGTCCGCGCGAACTGCACTCGTAGGAAAGCGCGATTAATGGGTTTTATTACCCGACTGCGTCAGAAGGAGGGTTATGTTTTTCTGGTGTATGCAATGTAAGTGTATGTATGCAAATTTCTTTGGTACGCTCTGCAGCCTAAACGGCTTGATAGATTTTAGCTTGAGAGAAGTCGTTAGATTTGTCTTAGTTCGAAAGCGGCGGATTTTTTTAATTTTTTCTTTCTTCAATATCTTTTGTTTAGCGTATCAAAAGAAAGGATTTTATATATATAAGAATGGCAAATATATGTATTTATTTTTGTTAAATTGTAATTTAGAATGAGAAATGCTAAAAAACTACAAATAATTTCGCTCATGTACCAGGCAGTCGGGTTTTTTGTTTTTTGAATAATCATTTGTTTTATATAAGTAGTTTTAACGAAACCATATAATTATATACCAGTCTGTAATGTGATATAAAAAAATCTTGAACTATTTTAACGCGAATAGCCGACCATCGCAAGTTCGCGCGAATTGTACTCGTACGAACGCGCGATCAAACGTACAAGGCATCGTCCTAATAGAACGCGAATACGCGATTATCGCGCGAGTAAGCGATGCGACCATCGCCGGTTGGCGCCATGGCAAAATCTAGGTGTCCTAATAGAATGCAAATTGACGACGCGAGCGACTACTATAAATAACTATTTAACAGTATTACGACTCGGCCCTAATTTATACTTTTATAAACTTTTATAAATAAATAACTATAAATGCGAAAGTATTTGTACGCATGTCACTTGTTTGTTTTTGTTTTTCATGTATGTAAGTGGCCAATACTGGTGTCAGATTTCTCAAGCTGCCTAAAGGCATCTGACATAGCTTGACGACTGCCATATAATGAAAACAGCCGGGACCAACGGCTTAACGTGCCTTCAGAGCAGCTCCAGAATTTTTAGTGACACTTTTTGATCACAGACGGATAGCCGGGCAGCCGGACAGACGAACAACTAGACAGACGGACAGCCGGACAGACGGACATCCGGACAGCCGGACCGATGGACAGCCGGACAGACGGACAGCGGACAGACGGACGGACGGAGAGACAGACAGTGGAGTCTCAGTAATAGCTAGGGTCCAGTTGGAACCCGTATGGAGATATACTACTGTATAATTCGACACTACTGTATAGACGACCTCCGTGGCGTAATCGTTAACACGCTAGACCGCTAATCCGGAGGTTCTGGGTTCGATCCCCAGCCAGGGCAAGTTGGAAAATGGCCTTTTTCAAATTGTCCTGGGTTTTGGCTGTTTATCTATATACGTGTTTATCATAAAATATAGTATCGTTGAGTTAGTACCCCATAACACAAGTTTAAAACTTACTTTGGGGCTAGCTTAATCAGTGTGATTTGTCAAAAAAAAAAATTATACTGTGCCGGTGCCCCGCCGCGCGAATATAGCGCGACGCGATTATCGCACGAATTTCAATTAGGACACCTATTTGAATTCAATATGTTTGATCGCCCGTTCGTACGAACTAAGTTACGCACGCACAAATAGATTTTCAGGCATGTTTCGTCGCGCGACCGCGTCGTGCGACGAAACATGCATTGTCAGTTAGGACACCAGTTCGAGTTCAATATGTTTGACCGCGAGTTCGCACGAGTAAAATTCGCGCGAACTTGCGATGGTCGCGTAATCGCGATCTATTCGGACAATGCCCCTGTAATCTCGCGATGTTTTCACGCTTATCTGCGCAATATGCAACGTTCCACATCATTGCCCCTGCGGCGATGGCGTTGATAGTTGAGACACCTCGATCTCTCAGGCCGTAAAAGTACAAGCCGTTTGAGACGGCACGCAGCCCTAAAAAACATTAGGTATTCATCGGGCTCTTGCCAGCATCCAGAAAAATGCAGTTGAATTAAAGTCGAAAAAAATAGCTAATCTTACCGAAAATATAACTGCATTCTAAATTGAAGGTTAAAAACAGAATTAATAAACGAACACACATATTATAAACGTTATTTCATTGGTACAGAAAACAAGAAAATGTTGCGATGTAATTACAATTATTGTTATGAGGAAGACTGTAGATTTAATTATCTTTATATAAGGTCATATTTAAAATTATATGAATAATCATTAATTTTAACTGCATTGACTAACTGACTCATTGTTTTTATTTGTTTGTCCTTTTGTCTACAATGTAGCAATTAAATAGCTGCAGCATTTAAATAAAAAGGATAGGAACAGAAACATAGCGCTCTTTCTTTTTTATCTGGTGTGTGTTCCTGGTTTCATATAGTGTGATACTTTGAAACCCGCATTCTTTTTACAACTACTCATAGGTAGGTACAAGGTACCTATCAGCTGCTTCTCTTTCCGCGTAGATCGTAAAAGCTGATCGGCTAGCACACCCTCACTATTTTGGTTCCTTTTTCCACCTTCTCGCCCACCATCACGCTAAAAGTGGCCTTTGCGTCTTGCAGCCCTGGGCTCTGTCTGCTTAGAGCCGCAAGACCAACAATGCTCTGTGTGCTCTATTATTAAGACGTGATATAATAAGTGCACTGCACTTACGTTGTATGACCCCATCATTATCAATTTTCTCTTCTCAGCTCTACGCATTCGCGAAATCTTCGCTCTTCTAATCTTCTAACATTATCCATCCCTCATCATCGCACTGAATTTATGAATAAATCTTTTCAAATTCAAGCCATCCTTCTTTGGAATTCTCTTACTGATTCTATTAGACGAGCGCCTAGTCGTCACGCTTTTAAACGGGTGGTTTAAAAACGGTTTCTCCAAGAAGTCTCTTCTTCTCGTCGTGTCCCTGCGCGGTAATTAGTAGTATAGTCATCCATATATGTATTAGGTCCTTACATATGAAATTGCCGATTTTCAATACTGGCAACTTTAAAATCAAATATCTTGCGTTTCATTAGGAATTCCAAATTCAAATTTATTTCGAAATAAAGTCAGAAAAATATTGTTTTAAAATTCGTATTTCATTTGTTTTAACATCATTTGTTTGAGTTTCAACATTGCTATAACAACAACTATGGACAAATTGAAAATTCGCGGTATTTACGAATACGAGTTCCACCGTGGCACCAGTGCTGCAGAAACGACTCGAAGAATTAACAACGTGTATGGATCAGGCACCGCTAACGAACGAACGGTGCGTTTTTGGTTTCAACGTTTCCGTTCTGGAAATTTCGATTTACACAATGAGCCTCGTGGACGACCTGACTCAAGTGAATAACGAAGAATTGGAGGCGATAGTGGAAGCGGATCCATCTCAAACCACTTCTGAATTAGCAGCAGCCTTCGGCGTAAGTGACAAAACGATACTTATCCACTTGCGCCAAATCGGAAAAATTAAAAAAACTCGAAAAGTGGGTACCGCATGAATTGACTGAAGCAAACCAACAAACACGCGTTGCTTGCTGCGTTTCGTTGCTTAATCGCCACAATAATGAGGGGATTTTGAACCGTATCGTGACTTGTGATGAGAAATGGATCCTGTACGACAATCGGAAGCGATCATCACAATGGCTTGACCCTGGAGAACCGGCAAAACCTTGCCCTAAGCGAAAACTGACCAAACAGAAGATTCTGGTTAGTGTTTGGTGGACCAGTGCTGGTGTTATCCACTACAGCTTCTTGAGATCAGGCCAGACGATTACTGCAGACTTGTATTGCCAACAATTGCAAACAATGATGGAAAAGCTCGCCATTAAACAACCGAGACTGATGAATTGCTCTAGCCCACTGCTCCTTCAGGATAACGCTAGACCACACACTGCACATCAAACGATCGCCAAGTTAGAGGAGCTGCGACTGGAACCTCTGCGTCACCCACCATACTCTCCAGATCTTGCCCCAACCGATTACCACTTTTTTCGAAATTTGGATAACTTTTTACAAGGAAAAAATTTCAAATCTGATGAGGCAGTCAAAACCGCCTTCAAACAGTTCATAGACTCTCGTTCCCTGGATTTTTTTCCAAAGGTATCAATGATCTGCCTATAAAATGGCGGAAGTGTATCGATAACAACGGCGCATACTTCGATTGATTAAATAATAATTTCATTAAAAAAAACTTGTTTCACTTTTTTGATACTGAACGGCAATTTCATATGTAAGGACCTAATATTTATCTATCCGCATACATATATAATTAGTTCTTTATGTATTATATTTATATAATTATATATTTTGTATATTTATTTTATCTATAGTTATTGTATTGGTAAATATTTCTTTAAAATAATATTTATGTATATTCTTGATTTATTCTTGTAGGTTTTTATAGATACTTTTAAATTATGTTTACACACTCTGTCGCACCACCCCAATTATTTCTCTACTTGGTCCAATGGTTGCCTGGCAGAGAACGCCATAAGGCGTTAAGTCCGCCATTTGTACACTTTTTTTATGTGCAATAAAGTTTAAATAAATAAATAAATAAATCATTATTACATTCAAGTAGGCGGAAAAAATGCCGCTCTTCGCCAATACCATTAATGACGTTACCTACTTTTAACCCCCGACAAGAAAGAGGGGTGTTATAAGCTTGACGCTAATGTCTGTCTGTCTGTGGCATCGTAGCACTCAAACAGATGGATCGATTTCAATGCGGTTTTTTTACGTAAAAGCAAGTTTCTGTTGGAAATCCAACATGTCTTTATTTAAAGTTGGTTAAAAAATGTAAACTAGCAAAATGCCTAGAATCCAAAAATTGTATATCATTTCAATTTTAGCCTTATTTGTAGCAACACTGTTTTTGTACTCTCTCTTCTTACGTGTACTTGATTGGGAATAGACGTGTTAAAAGTTGTTCGCTGTTTTAATTGGATCAGCCGCTACATGATACATACATACAGTCCTCTCCAGCTCTGGGAATATCGAGAAGACTAGATACACCTTTCTACATGGTCATACATATGGTGCAGCGTGCCAGCTCTTCAAAATCGCGCGCTGAAATTCCCTACCGAAGTGGAGCCAACAAATTGTCGGGATCTGGTGAAGTATCGTCATTTCGTCATCAAGAAAGTGATAACAAGCCTTGCAAGAAGTGAAAAAGTGTTAAATTTTCGTATTTTCAACCATTGCATTTCTCAAAGTTTCCCGCCGGAGTCCTCAAGGCGCCAAGCAGTCTGATTCGCGCATTCGTATCTATCGCGGAAATCTCCACAGCGCCATACAGTCTGATTTGCAAGTTCAAATTAGCGCGCCTACAGGAGTTTCAAGCCGAGAGCCAATACGAAGACGGGGATTCTGAAGCCACAAGATTGCTTGCTCGCTATTGGCCAGATTGTTTCGAGAAGTTACCATCGCAGCGCTGCGCGTTGCGACCTATAAGGCATTTTTTATAGAATTTTTATAAACGCACGAAACGCGACTATACTATGAAGGCATTTTCTTTTAAATTTTTGGAAACGCACTAATTGCGACTAATTTACTTGTTTACAAAAAATCAACGACGCACGAAACGCGTCCAGACCGCCGGGGGTTTTTTTAATTTGCCTAGCAAATAAAATTGCACTCCAATCGAACTTTACGCCACTACGAGGAACTAAGTACAACCACAACAACAAAGCGACAACATAGTCCACAAGAAGACTACGAGATGGCGCCAGCAGTATCCTACATCTCGATCTTAAAGTTCTGGTTGCAACAAACCGTATATAAAATCTCCGTCAATACACCGTCGGAGCCGCGGTTCCACAGGCGCGACACCATGCCTGGTTGGGAAGATCTTCCCTTTGGCGGTCGAGCATATCACCTCGCTCCAACAGGCCAATCAGTAGCTGCTAATGACGCTCCGTCATAGCTGACAATGGCCGACAGTTAATGCTGCGCCATGCAACAGTCATGTTCACACCGAGACGTGACTTATCACTCACTTTTGGGGAAATATAGAAAAATAAACCGGCCAAGTGCGAGTTAAACTCGCGTGGAGAGGGTTCCGTACAATTGATTGGATTCTTATAGGTTTTCCTGTAATCTACAAGCAATGAACTATATTTCGTATTTTTTTCAAATTTTAGACTCAGTAGTTTCGGAGATCAGGGGGGGGGGAATGGTCAATTTTCGTCTTATTTCATGAATAAAATCAAAACTATTTATTTTATAATTATAACAAAAATATATTTGAGATCCTCACAACGAGCCCTTTCATTTGATATATGACACAGTAAGGTTTGCAAAACTTTTTTTTCAATTTCCTAATTTATCACTCAAAAATGACCCTTATTTAAAAAAAATATTTATTTACTTTGCACATATGTGTTTGGGTCATAGGATTACACCATTCTACCAAATTTCACCTGATTCGGTCCAGTAGATTCGGAGCAAATTGGCTGTGACAGACGGACGGACAGACAGACGCACGAGTGATCCTATAAGGGTTCCGTCTTTTCATTTTTTGTACGGAACCCTAAAAAAGTACTAATTTCAGTTGCCACTCAATTCTTAGGCTTGAAATTAAGTCACGCGGACGCCCCGGAAGAGTTCAGTTTGTCTCTGTCATAAACCCTACGATATTTCTCTAAAAGTGGGCGCCACGTCGCATTACGTCGCGTCTCGGTGTGAACTGACCCTTATATAAAGTGACTTGCACGACGCAGCCTCAAAAAATCTTGATAATAAAACGAGTAAAAGATTAATAAAATTCAATAAAAAATTTATTGGAAAAAGAAATTACATGGATTACATATGTATACATTAACTTATTATTTAGAAGTTTTAATTTTTTCCTATTTCGTAAATTTTTTTCCAAGGAATGTAATCAGTATTATGGTCTGAAGTTATAAAAATTAAATCATTGTTTTCTTTTTTCCTATATTACTTATAAGTTCTCTTACGCTAGACATTATCAGACTTTTCCATACATATGGTTTTCGACTGTCAAAATATGAACTGATACTAATGGTCAATACGGATACACTATATATTTTTTTCAAGTTTATATTTTATCTGTGAAAACTAGTTATATGCCTAGATATGTGCAATTTCTTTGAAATTACAAAATTTTGCCCAAATCTGACATGTCGTTTCAAAATAAAAGCTAGACTACGTTTGTAGGGGAAAGTCTAAGGTAAGTGGACACTTAAGGTGAATATAGAAGCAAATGGCCTAAAAGTGGTGCCCTCATTTGAAATACATTGTTAACTCGTAAATATGGAGATGGAGAAAGAAACGGCAGTTCATAAAATAATTTAAAGGGCTATCTATATAATGCCTGACGATAAGCAATATGGAAATTATCTCCATATTTACGAGTTAACAATTTATTTCAAACGAGGGCGCCACTTCAAGGCCATTTGCTTCTATATTCACCTTAATTTGTTTCTCCTGATTTATTTTGCGCCGGAAGATAAGGTGTATATTGGGTTTACACAACCCTTTTTTGAAATACTTGATCTTTTGTCGATGACATCTTCCTTTCGGTATGCTGGAGGATCTTCTATAAGGTTTTCATACTTAAAGACATCAGCCGTCATAAGTTTCTGAAAATTTATAATAAATAAATAGATAGGGACAAAGCACATGGATTGATTGATTGATTGCTTCCGATCGGTCGTTTTGGAAATTCTTGGGGGAGGCCTATGTCCAGCTGTGGACTTCCTGTGGCTAATATGAATAAATGACTGTACATGGATTGAGCTAACCCCAATGTAAGTTTAAACTTGCATTATGGGATACTAACTCAATGATACATACTAGGTATATTTTTTTATATTAATACATAAACAGGCTGACTTTTTAACAACCAGTAAAATTTTTGGAGCACGTTCAGTCCATGATACTGAACTACGTTCCATAAAAACAATTAACAAAAAACTAAAATAAAATCTCGCCTTCCCATACAAATCAGCGCTCAGCCAAACGGATTTTTAATAGGACACAAATTTTTTATCGATTTTTGATATTTTTTTTTATAGAAAGTAGTTTAGTATCATGGACTGAACTTGCTCCTAAAATTTGGCTGGTGTTTAAAAAGTCATCCTTAATATAACACCCAAGTCCCAGGACAATTTGAAAAAGGCTATTTCCGAACTTGCCCTGGCTGGGGATCGAACCCAGAACCTCCGGATTGGTGGACTAGCGTGTTGTTCATTACGCCACGGGAAACGGTGGTCTGATCAAGAAGAGAAGCAGCGGGTCTACTTTTTTACAGACAAGCACGAAGGATTTCTTTAGAAAATTAAAAGTACATACGATGTCGGAATTTAATGGTTTGACTTTAGAAACTCCAGTCCAGCAAATGTAAACTACACAGGCTACAAAGACTATTGCACAGAATAAAAGACTCCAAAACCATGGTGACGCTGAAAAAAAAAGATATATCAAAACAAATGAAGGAAAATACATTTTTTAATTTTACTATCTTATTACAATTATGTACAACAGAATATTTCCATGACATTTCTATAAACCACATCATCATCATCCAAGCGTATATTCCCGGTTGCATACTCAGCGGCTATCATATTACAATTATGTACAACAGAATTACATGACATTTCTATAAACCACATCATCATCATCCAAGCGTATATTCCCGGTTGCATACTCAGCGGCTATCATATTACAATTATGTATAACAGAATATTTCCATGACATTTTTATTAACCACATCATCATCATCCAAGCGTATATTCCCGGTTGCATACTCAGCGGCAATCATATTACAATTATGTACAACAGAATTACATGACATTTCTATAAACCACATCATCATCATATAAGCGTATTTTCCCGGTTGCATCCTCAGCGGCTATCATATTACATTATGTACAACAGAATTACATGACATTTCTATAAACCACATTATCATTATCCAAGCGTATATTCCCGGTTGCATACTCAGCGGCTATCATATTACAATTATGTATAACAGAATATTTCCATGACATTTCTATTAACCACATCATCATCATCCAAGCGTATATTCCCGGTTGCATACTCAGCGGCTATCATATTACAATTATGTATAACAGAATATTTCCATGACATTTCTATAAACCACATCATCATCATCCAAGCGTATATTCCCGGTTGCATACTCAGCGGCTATCATATTACAATTATGTATAACAGAATATTTCCATGACATTTCTATTAACCACATCATCATCATCCAAGCGTATATTCCCGGTTGCATACTCAGCGGCAATCATATTACAATTATGTACAACAGAATTACATGACATTTCTATAAACCACATCATCATCATATAAGCGTATTTTCCCGGTTGCATCCTCAGCGGCTATCATATTACATTATGTACAACAGAATTACATGACATTTCTATAAACCACATTATCATTATCCAAGCGTATATTCCCGGTTGCATCATCAGCGGCTATCATATTACAATTATGTACAACAGAATTACATGACATTTCTATAAACCACATCATCATCATCCAAGCGTATATTCCCGGTTGCATACTCAGCGGCTATCATATTACAATTATGTATAACAGAATATTTCCATGACATTTCTATAAACCACATCATCATCATCCAAGCGTATATTCCCGGTTGCATACTCAGCGGCTATCATATTACAATTATGTATAACAGAATATTTCCATGACATTTCTATAAACCACATCATCATCATCCAAGCGTATATTCCCGGTTGCCTACTCAGCGGCTATCATATTACAATTATGTATAACAGAATATTTCCATGACATTTCTATTAACCACATCATCATCATCCAAGCGTATATTCCCGGTTGCATACTCAGCGGCAATCATATTACAATTATGTACAACAGAATTACATGACATTTCTATAAACCACATCATCATCATATAAGCGTATTTTCCCGGTTGCATCCTCAGCGGCTATCATATTACATTATGTACAACAGAATTACATGACATTTCTATAAACCACATTATCATTATCCAAGCGTATATTCCCGGTTGCATCATCAGC
Organism: Acrobasis repandana; assembly: GCA_963576875.1. Classification (NCBI taxonomy): domain Eukaryota; kingdom Metazoa; phylum Arthropoda; class Insecta; order Lepidoptera; family Pyralidae; genus Acrobasis; species Acrobasis repandana. The sequence goes on from OY756222.1 coordinate 18,939,572, forward strand.
GGCTATCATATTACAATTATGTACAACATAATTACATGACATTTCTATAAACCACATCATCATCATCCAAGCGAGTGTCATACTGAACTCCGACTTTTACAATACTGATGTACTGTATTCATAATGTACAAAAGGTAGATTTACATGAGTTAGAAAGTATGCTGAGCTGAGGCGAATTATTTAAATAAGAATGTTTATCATTGCGATGTACGGAACTTCGAAAGTTTGCTATGACGAATTACTGAATCGAGAAAGTTCATCATCGCGATGTACTTCGATCTTCGAAAGTTTGTTATGACGAATAACTTAAATGTGAATGTTTAATACACACGAAACAGTAAACTTAAATCATGTAGTATCATTACCAACTAGATTTACTCTCGTGACTTTGCCCTTTAATATATTTTCTCTATTATTTTGTAATTTTTTCGAGGAGTGGAGACGGCAATCGCTCTGTGTAAAAACACAGAGCGATTGCCGTCTGACCTCCGCAACCCAAAGGGTAGACCAGAACCAATACTAGGGATAGGTACAAACGCTAGATGGCGTTTCGGACCAACAGCTTCACGTTCCTTCCGAAGCACGGAATCATCTTTCTTTTCGGATAATCAGGTGATTCAAGCCTGAAATATCCTAACCAGACCGGAAAATCCGGAAACGAATTTTCACAAAGTATGCTCCCCTGTGGGTTCCCAGTGGGAAATCAAGGAAAATACTAAGAGGAAACACTAATTTCAAGAAAATTTTAAGTTGGTATTTATAAAATCTATTGCTGTCACGCTGTGTCCGAACAACAACCGAGTGAGACAATTGTAGCTCTGGCCGAAAATACCTACGAAAAGTACACAAAATCATCGTTTCGTAGTCTCCTGATTTCTCTTTAACGGGCGATTAGTTGGAAAAAAAAGGAAAATGTAATAGTGACTAGCCGCATCACCTATTGACAACATTTAGGTTCTCGCACAATCCATCGATCGCCTTTTACGATCGATACAGAAAAGAAATAGTAACTTAAGGCGCTGTAGATTCACAGCTCACTATATTGTGAGTATTTATGAAAAACTGCTGTTATTAAACTACTCCAAATTATTTTTCAAAAATTTTACATAGAGGTCTTAAATAAAACATAGCTAAATATCGTCCAATGTCGAGCACGGGTTCCGGCCTTTGTTCGCTCTCGACGATATTTCGCTGTGTTTTATTTATTATTTATATGTATTAAATTTTAATATTTCATTGTAGCTATTTGCCCTCGTAATTAAGATTTTTAAATACATATTTTTGGTATAATTTTTATAAAATTCATTTTCATAAAAAGGCGATTGTATAAAATATTTATATTTTATTTGGAAGTAGGTATATTTAGAGGTAACGAGTATGTGTGTGATTTTTAAAAACAGCAATTTTTCAAAAACACTTAAAATATTGTGACCTGTGGACCTACCGCGCCTTAAGTGAAATAAAAGCAAACTTGGTTTTTGTTTGAACAGAAAACAATGAGCCATAAGTAGGAATTTACCTGTTATACTTCTGGACGCAATCTTCGGAGAAGGACTTGCAATTTCCAGTTTCGTAGGTTTTGCTGCTACCACTGTTGTGGGGAATGAGAGATTAGGGTCAGTAGTCTCTTCTGTAAAATAAAATAAGATTTTTAATTTTTAGTTATTTACGAGTACGTCCTCTCGGGCCAAAAAGCGGCTTATTACGCCCGCTACGCTTGCGTGAAATACGTTATCTATAATACATACAAGCTTATAATATTTTATTTCGTATTTCGATATTAATTTATTTGAAAAAGTTGTTCAAAATGATGAAGTGAATCACCCCTTAAAATATTCGTACTTAATCAAAATTAGCTTGTATAATGTCATCTTTTCATTATCATTGGCAGCCTTCTATATCCCACTGCTGGGAACAGGCCTACGCTCCTCAATGCATGCCAACCACCTCGGTAATGCGCCTTACGAAACCAATTTTCTCAGCAGTGGTCGTTGCGAAACGAGTATCGGTAGCTATTGAACAAAGAAAAAATTATATAGATATTATACTTGGGTCCATTGACATGCATATTATATTTGGAGAAGAAAAAGTGGGAAAGCGCACCCCGGGCTCCGAAGCAGCTCAGCTAAGGATGCAACCGGAAATGCGCTTAGACGAAGAAGATCTATTTGACGCCGCCTTCTATTAAATTATCCTTACCAACTGAAACGCCATCGTTGCTCACAAATTTCACCTTGTCTATCAGATCAGAAACAACAAACTTCAACATTTTGTTAATATGACATAACGTAGATCTGAATACAGCATTCGGATCTGAGCAATCAACGAAGAGGACTCCATGGTCGTCGTTTTGTAGCAGATCTGGTCCAAACGGGTCATGATTTAGATGAACAACTGAAATAACATATTTTCTTACAAATTGTTTTTTGCTTAGAATGTCACAAGTTTATTTATTTATTTAATTTATTTATCAAATCTGTATTGACCACAATGGTACAAAAGGTGGACTTGATGCTAATGCATTCTCTACCAGTCAGCCTTTAGGAAAAACAGAAATTAATTAATTATCGATAGATTAGATTTGACGATCGCGATTTAATTAATATATATATATATAACCCAACGATACTATATATAAAAGATTCTAATCATGTTAATAGGTGATGCATCTAGCAACCCATTAAATTCTCTTTCTTTCTTATCGAATATGTTATTACTAACACTGGTGGATTGAGCAACCCAACGATACTATATATATATATATATATATATATATATATATAGAGTTTGTAGGGAAAGCCAAAAATTATTTTTCATATTTCGACATATGTTCCTTGGGGAAAGTTGTTCAGTATCACGGACTGAATCCACCCTTAAAATAGTTTCAGTATATTTTGTTACACGTTATATACATACTCGTATATCAAATGTATAATCGTACGTGATGTGCACTAGGAAATGTACCTATTTAATTAATAATATAATTGTATTTTGTTAATTTAGCACGTCGAGCACTAAACGGAGATCTAAGGTTAACTCTGTAAATATTTTAATATAAAAAAAACCACTGTTAAACATATAAATTTATTCACTATCCCGTCGCCATTTCTTGCCTATAGACCGTGATAGATCAAACAGATCTATTGGGTTTTATTAGCTCATCACTATTTAGTGATGCGCCTTAATGGTCGCTATTAAGTTTAATAATATATATATATATATAAAATCTTACCTTGGCGAGTAAATATAGTTTGAACACAAGTCACAAACACAAATAAAAAAATTATATTCATATTGGCTCTCGTTATTACAATACCCCTAACAAAACTGCAATGGTATAGTCTGTAGACAAGGAAAATAAATAAATTTATCATATTAGTAATAAACAAAATAAATTTCCTTGTTGCATTCCTGAAATAGCTGAAATCCACTTTGTATTATCATTAATTTGGAGGATTTAGAGGATAAACCAGTCATGTACCTAATAGAATCAGAATCAGAATCATTTATTCGCATAAAATATGGTAAGTACATAAAGATGTTCTACATAATAAATAGACTTAGTACACATATTTCACCAAATATGGCATGCAAATATAAGTAAAATTAGTACTGACTATACACACAAACAAATAATAACATATTGATTATTAATACATACATTTTATTTATATATTCATTTGCCAATATTATTTTTATTTTTATTTATAAAGTCCTTTACTAAGTAAATTTTTTTTTCTATAATCCATTTCATGATTTTACTTTTAAATAAATGGTCTGGCAAAGATTTTAGGTCAATTGGTATGGCATTAAAGATTTTAACGCACATACTATTGCATTGTCTTAAATAAAAATGTAATCTAGGATTTGTGCTATATACAAGTCTGTATGGATCTCTCTGGCTTTTGGAATTTCTGTCTTTTGCCTTATTAAAGAAATTAATGTTAAACTTTACAAAACAGGCAACTTTAAGTATGTACATACAAGGAAGAGGTAAGATCCCTTGACTTTTAAATAAAGGTCTACATGATATTCTGGGCCCTATACCGCAAATGGCACGCAAACACTTTTTTTGCATAGTAAAAACCTTATTAGCATCAACAGAATTTCCCCAAATATGTGACATATAGGTATATGCAGGTTAAATTTACACCTCGTAGTTATATTAAAATATTGCAATCAGAATCATTAAAAGAACACAAAACCGTAACAAAAATAGACAAATTTTTTGTAATACTTTTTTCCTAATTTGTAATCAATGGCTTTACTAACTTTACTATACGCGCGGACATTGCCCTCCCTGCTCAGCGGCCGCCACGAGCCCTGTAGCAAGGACATTCAAATGGGAGATTTTTATTTGTCGGCTGATAAGATCATAAGATGATGATGATAATTATGAAAAAAATTAAAAAACGATATATATATATTTATTTCGGTAAGTAGCACCGTTACAATAGATAGTACTTGGAGCCTCCTTATAAGTATGAAAATAATTGTGCCAGTAGGCTAGGATGTTACATAAAAACCTCCCTAAATGACGTACTAGGCGCCTCTGTACGTCAGACGCACTCTGGCAATCTGCGAGGACAGCCTAGTTGGTTACGCAGATTAACTGGTCCTTTCTCCACGAAATGACTAAGGAAAACCAACGGCTCGTCTCAACCCTTGTTGATTTGGCTCCGTCTTTTACCGATGGTGTCTGCAGTCGGCTTCGAACTTGTACCTTTATCAACAACTCACAAAATCAGCTTTCATTACCAACTTCTCGATGTGTCCCAACTGCAAACTGGTAGATAATACATAGCGTTAAGTTTGACCTATTGTAATCAATCAAATATGAGATAATTGCATTTTAAAGAAGAGTTGACGTCAGTTGAAAGAGGCCTCAAAAGAGGCCAGTTGTATCACAGTTAAATTGTTTTAATTTTTTCGGCTTTATCTCCACTTCGCACGGACTTAAGGCGAAGATATAGGCAAATGGCCTTGAAGTGTGAAATAAATTGTTAACTCGTAAATATGGTGATAATTTCCATATTGCTCTACGTCATGCACTAGATAGCCTTTTAAATTATTTTATGAACTGCCGTTGAAACTATTATTGGTGATCCGTCTAGCTTTAAAACTTGCCGTGGCCACTTTTGGCGGAGGCAAGTTTTAAAGCTAGACGGACTAATGAAAATACTTTCAACGGTGGTTTATAAAATAATTTAAAGGGCTATCTAGTGCATGACGAAGAGTAATATGGAAATTATCTCCATATTTACGAGTTAACAATTTATTTCAAATGAGGGCGCCACTTCAAGGTCATTTGCCTATATCTTCACCTGCAGGCTGGATGCACAAAATAGGGCATTTTAGATCTTGCGTCTCTTATAAATCAAAATAGTGATTGGTTGCTCAATATTTTGATTTATGATAGTGAATGCCGCATCGCCTATTGACATGATTCGCATTTCCGCCTATACCCTCGATCGGCTTTTACGATATTCCAATATTTTTTTCTCCCAAACTAGCATAGAAGAATTAACAAAGTCTTTGACTGCACAGTCTTTATGGAACGGAACGTAAATATTACGAGTATATATTCAATGGCACAGCACAAGTTAAATCACTTGAAAAGCCGGGATGTGGTGCTGAAATAAAATGCATTCTGCGGAGGTAAAATGTTCTTGTCATATTGTTCGTAGGCCTGGACGTGGAGACTTATTATTTATACAGTTCTTGGAACAAAGTTCCTAAATGCACCTTGCGGTAGGCATGCTTATGTAAAGGATAGAGCGGTGATAAACACGGGGAATAATGTTGTTCACGAGCCTTATTTTATAACATACGTCGAAAGGTTCATGGGCTCATCATGTGCCTCTCGTTTAGAATATAGGAATAACTCCTTTAATATGCGTCTGTCTGGGGTCGGAAGAATTTTGGGTATTTGCCTAGCAACCACGAGGCAAAGACGAATAGAGGTGCCGTGAAATTTTAGTGGGTTCGAGCCACACATTACCACATAACTGGACTGAACTGGAAGAGATTCCATTATGGGATAAGTCCGCCGTTGTCAATTTACTCTTTATGTTGAAATTTTCACAGATTATGTATTACTATGGCCACTATAACAAAAAATACCTACTAAAAATAAAAAAAGTTAAAAGTTAAAGGGGGTCGTCATACAAGAAACGTGTTTCTTCAGCGTTTTAAAACATTGTACGGTGTTACGGAACCCTTCATGTACGAGTCCGACTCGCACTTGCCCGTTTATTTTTCGGATATTCAGGTTATTCAAGTCTGCAATATCCTAACTAGTCTGTAAAAAATTTTCACGAAGTATGCTTCCCAGTGGAATTTGAACCCACGACCTCCGGATCACAAGGCAAAGGGACCACGGATAGGCAGACAGCACTTCAGTTTTTAAAAACAACGAAATATGCACTGTCTCTTGGTCTACAAGAAAAATAAAGTAAAACGACGGCATTCAACATGCGTTGAAGCGGAGAACACGTGGTTCGCCGGTGATTCTTTGAGAGAATGAACAGAATTTGTTTTTGTCTGAAATATATCTGGAACTAAAACCATTGTCCTTCCTTTTTACTTTGCCGTATAGTCGGGTAAAAAAGAAAAAATGTAGATACAATTGGATGACAATAGATAGATAGATAATTACTTTATTTGTATATATGAGGCACACACATAATATACATAAATTAACACTAAATATTAACAATATACGTCGACATTTGGTGTAGGTACCGCAGTGACACAAAAAAGCAATGACTCAGCTATACACTTGCTCAGGGAGCAAACGCTGATTTTCAGTCATCACCGTCATGTAAGAGAACGTAAGCCTGTCGAACGAGTGATTAATAAAAAAATAATACAATGAGATAATAATTTTAAGCTGGGACTAATGTGGGTTATGCATGCAAAATAAAAAAAAAACGAGTCTATATCTTCCTGAAAGGCCGGTAACGCTCTTGTTACACCCCTGGTGTTGCAGTTGTCCATGGACAGTGGTGATCACTTACCATCAGGTGACCCGCTTGTTCGTTTGCCGCCCTATAACATAAAAAAAAAAAATGCAAAATGATACCCTGCACTGAGGGTCATACAGGGTCTAAAAAAATATACTGACACTATTTTAAGCGTGGATTCAGTTCATTGTACTGAACAAATTTCCCCAAGGAACATATATCGAAATATGAAAAATAATTTTTGGTCTCCCATACGAGTATAAGTTGAATGATCAGCTGATCCGCGTTTGTATGGACAGCAAAAAAATATTTTTCATATGTCGATATATGTTCCTTGTTCAGTATCATGGACTGAATTCACCTTTAAAATAGTTTCACTATATTTGGTTAGACGTTATATAGGCTCATGAATAAAAAACACAACAGGACTGACAAACTGACAAGCTTCATATATATATATAGCTTCAATAATTTCGGAAAGATGGCAGTAGTGTTCATTTTCTACGAACAAACAAGCGCCATCTCTGATTCATCGTGAATATTATCAGCCTAAGTACCCAGCATCCTTTGTATGTCTAGCAAGCGAGATGGTAGCGACATCTAGAAATAAAACAGGATTTTGGCTTTCTAGCAGATAACGCTTTTTTGTTCACTGCCGTGTGGTTTCCGATAGAGTAGAAGGACCACTCCAAGTCTTCCCGTGGATGTCATAGAAGGCGACTTAGGAAACACAAGCTGAACAAAGCTTTTAAACATCTGTGAGACCTCTCCAACCCGTCTGGCCAGCGTGGAGAGTGTAGGCCAAATCTTTGACTGCTCTGGCTAATATATGGTTCTGGTAGTACAGAGAGGGTCGTGCTCCTGCAGTGGAGACTCAAAAGGACCTGATGACGACGACATATGAAATGAAAGAGCGTTTTATGAATTTTAAATATATATGTGACGTTACACGGGTAAAGGTACCTTGTGGACGATGGCACTTACGACATTGTGTTTATTCAAGCTAAGTTAATTGTACGAATTGTTTTTCTAAACGTCCTAAGCGCCACCGTCCATAAGGTACCTTTACACGTGGACCGTCACATATTTTCGATCGGTATGTTTAAAGTTATTTTTAAGAAAATGGGCAAAACTTGACCACCCCTCCTTATCTCAGACACTAGATTTTAGACTTTATTTATATTAGGTACCTCGTAAGATAAACTTTTCAATTTAACACTACTCTCACAGACACGTTATCACAGACAGAATCTCCCCCAAATGAGGGACATTAGACCCCCAAATCGATCCCATTTTGCAAGATAAATGTGTACGCCACAAAAACCCGATCCTATTGGACACACAATACAAAGTATTACAGATGCGACAATAAACATAGTCAAAAGAAGATGTATGGAACATGTTGGCAACCCAACATCAATTTTTTATTTTTCTGTTATGGCAACTTTGTTTATTTCCTTCGGCCAATAAAGCAACACGTTAAATTGAGCTACTGGATTTTTAATGATTTTCCAACACACACAGTCCATTCAGTTCTTCAATTTGAGTGGACACACTCAAACTGTGGTGAAAATATATCAGAAGACCGACAAGAACTCTGTTGGGAGCTCTGGCTGAATATGTTCATAGCTTCACACATCTTTTAAAAATGAGATATGTATGTCGAGAGGTCACAATACTTTTGGCTGCAGCTATTGTTAATCCGACTGTCTGCATGAAATTCCTAAGGAAATGCGTTTCTGATAAAAAAACTACATCTGGTCATTGACATCGATTATAATAGACAAGCTATCTCAAACCTTTCCACCTGTTGTATTTTTAAATATATGGCGGCGTGAATAACTACGTAGATTAAAATTTCAAACAATAAAATCTGGTGACTTACCGCTAGAAAGTTATTGCTTTAGACTTTGCCGTGTTCCTTGAATTATGCTTACTGTATTATAACACACACCAAGGCATCTTAGCTTATGTTTACCATATGTTCGTATGGTTTCTGCTTATAAACTGTCGTAAGTATACGTACTAGACGTAAAAGAGCAAGAAAGCGACTGGGCGAAGTTTATGGAGATAACAACTAATTACTAACAAAACGGAACCAAAAGTGATATGTGGTGTCTCCTCTAATATAAAAGCTCTTTGCATTCGGTCGCCGCCTTACGATAACTCTTTTTGTAATGCAGTTTTTGGACTTATCATTTTTTTTTAAAGAACAAACACAACATCACTCACCCTTTCTACATTTTCATACATACGTTATATATACTCTTCTGTTCAATTGTTAATTTTGTATTTGGTTCTTATTGGATCTGGAATCAGATGCGAGATAACGATTTACGTAAGTGGATGGACGTTTTTGTTGTAGTTTTGCGGTTCAATTAAGTTAATGGAGGGTAGATAGATAGCTAAGTCAAGGTTGTGGAAGATTGCGGTCATGTTATACTTAGAATTTACATTACCTACCTCAAGGAGGTCAGTTATGTTGTTTGATCTTTGACAATCATCATCATCTCTACAGGGCACGACTCTCTCTGTACTACCAGAGCCATATATTAGCCAGAGCAGTTAGAGGATTTACACTCTCCACGCTGGTCAGACGGGTTGGAGAGGTCTCGTTCATTTTTATAAGGTTTGTTTAGCATGTGTTTTCTAAGTCACCTTCTACAACATCCACGAGAAGACTAAGGGTCAGTTTACACCGAGACGCGACGCGACGCGACGTAGCGCGCACGTCAAAGAAATATAGAACTTGTTTACTAGACCAAAAGAGTGAGAGCTCGCTGCGCCTCGCTATGCATCGCTACGCAGCGCGGCAAAGCGGGCTGTCGCTGAAATTAGTACCGTTTTGCCTAGTAAACAAGTTCTATATTTCTTCCAAAGTGCGCACTTCGTCGCGTCGGGTCGCGTCTCGTTGTGAACTGACCCTTAGAGTACTATTTTACTCTGCCAGGAACCACACATCTTGGAAAATCTTTACTCCAATTGCCGAGATTTGTTATTTATTTCTTTGGTCCGTTTTTTAGCTTACATATTTACTTCTTTATTAACTGGGGCGCTACAACCCTTTGTGGGACTTTCTTGGCCTCTTCTACGATCTTCTTCCATTTCACTCTGTTACTAACCTCTCTTTTTCAAGAGGTTTTCCTGCCTATTCTCCTTAGATCCTCCATTTTTTAGCTCTTGGTATTTAGAAAAAATGAGACTTCCCTATCTGCTAACTACTGATTATATAAGTTAACTATACTGGGAAGTAAATAAATAGACTGTAATACATAGGACTGATTTATGCAAGGAATGGAAAAGAATTACAAAGATGTAGATGTTGTATAAGCCGTTAAATATGATGAAGTAGACAAAGGAATTGCGTTAGTCATCAGTTTTTGAATATTGAAGTAATTCCCCGGTGTTGCCCGCGTAGGAGTTGCGTTTTGTTTTCTTTCTTGTTTGCGTCTTGTTTGCGTTATTTAACAGTATTATTTGTTTCATAGAGTACCTACTTCTTTTACCTCTTTGCCCGCCTGACGTCGATCCTCCTTGACAATAATTGTTTACGAAAAGTTTTACAGTCGACCGAGCCGTTTCACGTCAATCCTCTTTGGAAATGCAGTTATTGCACGAGATTTGAGTACCCTTTTCTTACTACATCCACAGGATTAAGAGACGGAGTGAGCCAATTCCAGGCAGTCTAATGTAATCAGGGTCTAACAAAATATACCTACTGATTCTAGAACCTATTTTAAACCAAGAAACTATTTTAAGGGTGGATTCAGTCCATGATATTGAACAATTTTCCCCCAGGGAAAATATATCAAAATATGAAAAATTATTTTTTGGCTTTTATACAAGTTTACCGGTTAGCTGATCCGAGTTTGTATGGAAAGCCCACAAATATTTTTCCTATTTCAATATATGCTCTTTAGGGAAAGTTGATCAGTATCATGGACTGAATCTACCCTTAAAATAGTTTCAATCATTCAATCAGTTGTTAAAAATGTTTAAAAATTCTACTATGACAAAAAAGTGTTCCTCATTTCCCACGCAAATTGTATTCTGTCAATCAAAAGAATGAGCTGGGGATTCATTTAAATAGGCGACGAATTCGTTTAGTTTAAAACTTGCCCTTGTCTACTCAACAAGGACGTGTTTTGGGAGTTTTTGGCGGGAAGTCAAGGGGTTCGGTTGGGGTTTTCTTTAAATTATTTTGCAAATTGATTTTAGTGGACTTTATAATATGAAATTGGTGTTGTTTGGTGTTATAAATGCTCATGCTCATGAACAATATGTGAAATAGTTAAAGTGGACAGTCATAGTACGGCTGTAGTGATATTTGTTTCCCGGACTGTGTGGGCGTCTTTGGGCGTCGTCCACCACTCAATCGGCTATGAAAACCAGTGGACTCGTATAGATTTGTCGCCAGAAGCTCCCTTAAAGCAATCAAAGGCCTACACCAACCTGTGATTGTAATTTGTTAGGAAAAAAGAATTTCTAACGTTCTATTAACTTGTTCCTGGCTAAATACGCAGTAGCGTCAAGCAATTAATAAAAAAAAAAGGGTGTGTTTCGTTTAATTTGTAAAAGTAACCTCAGGATTTAGACAAATTAGAGCTCAGCCAATTCGCTGTCCGACATGTCTACCGTCTCCTTTATTCTTCATTTTCGAACCGTTGACCAAACATAAATAAACGCTCAAACGGGTTTCATCCCATCTAAGATTGATAGCTCTTTTCAAATACCCACTGGGTACAATTTGCGCCTTACACTTTACTTTCTTCTAATTTCTTTACAACTTATCCAAAATTCAACCCTAAAATTGTTAAACTAAGGTTGAGATTTGTTTGGACTAGCAATGGTCATGCATGCTTATAGGCCGTATCTAGAAAATTGGGCCCATTTTAAAAGAATGATGAGATGTCCTTTCTTGGAAGCATTTGCGATTTCTCACAATTTTATCGCCTTCTCAGTTACAGAACAATTTTTAGTTATTGCTTCCCTTTCTTTATGTTCTCGGAGGGCTTTGGGTGTTCATGCTCACACCATACACCGAGAGCATAGAGCGTGCTTTGAGAGAAATCTTACATCTATTCTTCCACACTCATAATAAATATGAAACGAAACGGAATGAAACGAATTTATGGAAGCAAAAGTATTTCCCAACTATGGTGAAGCCAAAGGGAGGGTTATGTGTTTCGCTGCTATATATATAATAATATAATATACAAAGTGGAAGGGACATACCCGTAATAAATCAAACCACGGGCTATACTAGATCACTATAGTATAATTAAAATAAAATAACAGCCAAAAAACAAAAAAAATAAAAATTGGCGTTTCCATACAAATCGTCCGGCCGGCCGCACACTTTTCTATGGAAATGCCAAAATTTTTATTTGTTCTTTGGCTGTTATTTTAATTTTATTATAATAAAGTGATCTAGTATAGCCCGTGGTTCAATTTATTACGGGTATGTCCCTTCTACGTTGTATAATAATATATATATATATATATAATATAGGGACAAATCACACTGATTAAGCTAGCCCCAAAGTAAGTTCTAAACTTGTGTTATGGGATACTAACTTAACGATACTATATTTTATGATAAATACATATATAGATAAACACCCAAGACCCAGGACAATTTGAAAAAGGCCATTTTCCAACTTGCCCTGGCTGGGGATCGAACCCAGAACCTCCGGATTAGCGGTCTAGCGTGTTAACCATTACGCCACGGAGGTCGTCATGCTATGTATTTATGTAGGTATGTATGTTTATCTGTTCCCTTGTGTCTTCCATGACTTTCATAGTATATTGACAAATCGTTGGAAATGTTTTGGCTGCCCGCTGGTTATAAGGTATGTAAAGTCACTGTAAATTTAATGTGTCACCCTCTATAGGCCATAAAGTAATGAACCAAAAATAAAATAAATTGTATCATACCGTGTTGGAAATCAAATGAAAGGGCTTAATCAGCACATTTTAAAATATACTTTTACCTGTTTTTCACTGCTTTTCTTGCATTCTAAATTTCTAATCATTCATTCAAATCATTCATTCAACCATTCATATATTAATTCATTCCGGTTAAACGTTCTATCCTGTAAATAAGTTTATTTGCTAGGCAAATTAAAAAACCCTTGACTATCAAGAACGCCATCTAGTGATGTGAACCAGAACTATTGATACGACTTCATACGGACATCAAGTCGCGCTACATGCGTGCTACGGATAGCGCCATCTATATATTTACTAGAGCAAGGCCTGATTTTCAAGCGTTTATCCTCAATAACTTTTAAACGGCTGGACCGATTTTCATCAATCAGTCTATCTGTTCGAGCGCAACGATGCCAAAGACAGACAGAACGACATTAGCATCAAACTTTGTCGGGGAATAAAAAATCCCATAGTTGGGTTTTAGTTTTTTAAACTTATATCTTGTAGTATTATGCAACGGGAAAATTATTACTTAATATTACGATTATCCAGTTACAAGCTTAGCAACCAGTACAGATGTGCTAAGTAAGCCCTTTCATTTGATACCCAACACGATATGATTCCACTTCTTTTACAACGAGAGTTATGTGTTTCGCTGCTATGTATGTACGTACATAGCAGCGAAACACATAACCCTCGTTTAAAATTTGCCGTAGTCAAGTCAAAATCTTCTTCTTCTTGGAGGACTTTGACTTCTTTGCAGGTTTAGTCTCTCCTCCTCGTAGTACCCCGGACGACGAAGTGGCGTCTTCTTGTGTTGGAGGCCAAGATCCACTTTAGGTCTGAGTCAACGCAGTAAGTAAGTAGTAAGATTAAACACACATAACTGGTGTTGCAGTTGTCCATGGACAGTGGTGATTAGTTACTATCAGGTGACCCGCTTGTTCGTTTGCCGCCCTATAATATTTAAAAAAAAACTAATTTAAGGTTGACGAACTTTCAGCCAATTTATCATTTGACGTAAATCTCCTGTAACTTATCTGACCCTAAACAGATTTCTCTGTAAGGGTCATCGCATCAAAGGGAGGCACGTCCTGCGACATTTGAGATCAATCAGGATTAAGTTAAGTGGTCATTGAATATTCAATACCCACATGCATATTAATGTCACTAAACATATAAGTAAAATAGGTACCTAATGTCTTTACTATATACAGTGGGATAATAACAATAAAGACGAGATGGGCTGATAAACAGAAATTATTTGAGAAGGATTGGATAGAAAAGACGCAAATTTTAATAAATTCACACAGGATAATGACTTCTAAATAATAATCTAGAAGAATAAACCTGTACTACAAATTAGCATGAGGAACGAAACATCGCGGGAATTTCTACATATTCCGCGAAAGTTCTTTTTGCTTACACAATTTTATATATTACTACATTGACATATAGTATATAATATGCTTTTCGCTTCCATGAGCCTTAAAATGAAAGTCGTCGGCCTCAGGCCGGGCCGGCTTAAAAAAATCCTATTGATCCGTTAGTCGCTTTTTATGACATTTAGAGGAAAGGATACAGCAGTATTTATCCCTAACGGGCTAGACAGAGCCTAGGACCGTAAGACCCAAAGGCCACGCTTAGCGTAAACATGGAAAAATGTAATGAAAGCAGTGTTGGGTTGTTAGCCGCATATTCTATATTATCATGATTAAGATTCTCGCCTATTCCCTCTATCGGCTTTTACCATCTGCGCGGGAAGAGAAGCAGCTGGAAAGATCTACGTTTTTTAGTTTCTCCCAAACCAGCATTAAAAGAGATATGAATGAACATAACCACGTTTGTTCCTAGAAGCTAGCAACACTGAAACAATGAGTTAGCACAAATGATGAACTTCCTGCAACGCGAAAACAAGAGGATTTCCGCACCGGAAGTAGCCGCGGAGTTCCGGTGTGCGGTGCGTTTTATGAAATTAAACTGACGTGGAATGAAATTAATTAACTCTTGTTTTAATATAATGAACCGTTATTATTCTTCCATGGTGGTTTGGAAGTACCAGTATATTCAGACAAATTGAGAAATAATGCGAAAAAAATATTAAAAGCGCCATTTTAATTTTAGGAACCGCAAACTTGTATATATAAGTATAATGTATAAATAAATATAAATGTATATATATAATTAACAAAATATACTGAAACTATTTTAAGGGTTCATTAAGTCCATGATTTTTGGCTTCGCATGCAAGTTGACTGATCAGCTGATCCGAGTTTGTATGAAAAGCCAAAAACTATTTTTCATAATTCGATATAATGTTCCTTGGGGAAAGTTGTTCAGTATCATAGACTGGATTCACCCTTAAAATAATTTCAGTATATTTTGTTAGACGTCATATATAGTTAAAAATATACAAATGTATAAACTATTTCTTCTTTGCTGGTCTGGGAGAAAAGAAAAAACATAGAATGTACCAGCTGCTTCTCTTCCCGTGCAGATCGTAAAAGCCGATCGAGGGAATGGGCGAGAATCTGAATCATATGAATAGGCGATGCGGTTATCACTATTATAATTTCCCTTTTCCACCTTCATGCCCACCATTACGCTAAAAGTGGCCTGGGCTTAACCGCCCTTGGTTCTGTCTACCCGTTAGGGGTAAAGACGTGATAGTGTATCTGTATCTGTATCTGTATCTGTATAAACTATTTATTTAATTGGATTCAAAAAACTTTGATCACTAATTTGCTTGCTCGGTTCAAAAAGTGTCTTTATAACCATTGTCAGTTTTTAGCTTGTACGAGTAAATTGAAGTCGCAATTTTTTTCCATTGTCGAATTTATCCAACTCATCCATAGCCAAACTCATCTCACAAGTCGAAATGATACAAAGCAAGCCGTCGTTCAAAGTTTCGCTTCGGCACTGCCAGATTGGAGTATTTTAAATTTCATATCGCTACAATTCACGGGGAAAAATTTAATCAGCGCTTGCAGACAGATTGAAATTCAGTACAGAGTCCGCCACGGCCATAAATCCTGTAGACCGGCATATAGTGAGATATACTAGGTTTAGGAAGCCCTTTGAAGTAAGTATTTCTGAGGAACTTCTGTATACTTCGTTTTACGTATCCGTGGAAGACCAGCGTTGTGGTGTGGCCACACCCAGGGCGTGCAGTACCGTTAAAAATCTGGTAACGTTAATTCTGTCAAATGGCGTTAACGTTATCAGCAAAGGTAACTTTATGCTGGGTAACGGTATTTTTCCCACTATTTACCGATAATCAGATAACGTTACCATTGATATTAACGGTAAAAGGTATTGCTAACACTGTATTTCTTTTTGATATTTAACAGAATAAACTGATGAGAGTTCGTCTAGTAGGCTACTAGAGCTATTGCACGCCTCATAAGCGAAGCGCATGAGGTAGTGCTCTACTCTCGCCTTACAAAAATCAAGTGATTTTTTTTAACTAAATGTGTCTCTATTTATTTTCTATCGCACTTGTACAATAATATTTACACATAAATGTCAAGGAAAAACACTAGTTTCAACACTTATGACATTTTTAAAAGACATCTTGCCTTTTAATTAAATAAAAACAATGTTTAATAAAATCATTTTGTGAACGTCCGTGTGTCTGTATGTATGGAAACTGGCGTGGTCACGATAACTCCCGAAGAACTTATCTGCTTCTATGCGCTTCTATGCTTTTATACGCTTCAGTATTATCCAAAACTAAGTCCTTTCGAAGATCACGGTCTAATTCAATGTAGTTTAGTTATAGCGAGCAGCAAAAAAATTCAAATCGTCGCGCGTGAGCTCGCCATTTTGTTACAAACCAAAATCTTACTGTCAAAAACAAATCAGGGTGACAGAACTTAAGCTGCTCTTCGCGCACGCGTAGATCGTCGGGGTGTAGGCAAAGAGGTTTGCAATATGGGTCCTCCTTCACAGTGCCCGCTATATCTTTCTCAGCGGGAAGTTAAAAATAAAAGTTAAAAATAATCTCCAGTCGTGCTTTAAAGCCGAACCATACTTTTCTTCGTTTTAAGCAATAAAACAATCAAAATCAAATTAATTGTGAAAAAATTGGTTGCCTGTAAAGTCGGTATACGGGCGAAAGTTTTACGTGACAACGACTTCACTCCACTTCACTCCAAACTTGACTTCCACTCGGGCATGGTTAGCCCGCCTAAGAGCGAGAGAGACAGACATAAAAAGTGAAAGGCACGCGTGCCTCTCACTCGCTCTCATTGTGAGCGCATAACGTGAGCGGAGCGTAACGCAGTTTCTTGAAGTGTCACCCGGCTAACCAATTTATAAGACGTTGTCACGTCAAAATGAGATTATGAGGCGTGCACTTTTGGATTTTCCAAACTATTTGTATAATATTTTACAAGTATTGAAAAAAGTATCGTTACTTATATCGTTAATTGATAACGTACTGTATTATCGATACCCCTTATAATGTTACCACTAAAATAACGTTATTTAACGTTACTTTTAGTGTGAATTTGGTATCGTTAACAATCCCTGGCTACACCACAGCATTTTCTGAGCGGACGCCATTTTGGTGCATTTAATGTAGTATTTATTTATTTACAAAATTCATGTACACAACATACAAACAAATTATTACTTTTATTGTTGTACATTATTTGTAACGGTTTGTACCAAATAAAGATTTTTTCTTTCTTTTATTGGCCTAGCGAGCGAAGCGAGCGTAGCGACTCAATTTCGAGATTGGCCCAAAATGCTTTTTGTCTGTTCTTGCCTACAGGTCGCATTTTTCAAACGGTTTTGGCAAAAACTGGCTCACAAGTTCCTTGATTTATTTAAATTTGGTAATCAATCGCGCTTTTTGATTGGCGATATAAATGGCGAAAAAGGGAGGAACTTTGCTGTAGCGTTATTTATTGACGGATTTCAAGCAAATTTGAGAGGAGCACTATAAGGACTTAATTCTACAGAACATTCGTCAACATTTGTGCAAAAAAAGTGACTCTTATCAGGCTTGTGTCACTCCCCGTTAAGGTATCGAAAATGTACCTACATTATTACTAAGCGCGCAGGCGGCGCCTCCGGGTGGTAAATTCAGTTATACGAATCGTTTGTCCAGAGTAATATAAATGAAATTGGCTTGTAATGGATGTCTAGGTATCTATACGAAAAGGTCCTGAGTTCTGACGTGAGCTAAAGTAAACCATATCTTTAGCCACATTGAGTAGATATTTCTTTGAATTTCTTTGCTGAGTGAGACTTCTGTACGTTAGTATTATTTATTCTGTGCTATTATTAAGAGATATTATAAACTAGCTTTTGCCCGCGGCTTCGCTCGCTTATCCCACGGGAACATTACCTTTTCCGGGATGAAAGGTATGTCCTTCTCAGTACTCCTAACTATGTGTATGCAAATTTTCAAGAAGATTGGAAGCGTGGAAGATAGATAAAGCGTGAAGAGGTAAAAAATAAACAAACAAACAAATTTACAAACTCAATTTCGCATTTATAATATTAGTTGGGAAGTTTGGATATCCTATGATTATAAAGATAATTTGAATTTTTGATTGAAGATGTTGCAAAAAATTTGCAAAAGGTAGGAGTGGAGGGGGGAAGAGGGGGAAGTTTTTTGTAGCGTTATATGTGGACGGATTTCATTGAAATGGCTTTGCAAAGCTAGAGGAAAGAGGACAGTGTCGGTTATGGCGGTGTTATAAGACATGACACCTTCATACTGCATGTTCAGCTGCTATCCACCTTATTTCTTCATTCTGACGAACTTAATGGCGTAGTGTTTAACACGCCAGTCCGCCACTCCGGAGGACCTGGGTCCCAATCCCCAACCATGGCAAGTTGGAAAATGGCTTTTTTCAAATTGTCCTTAGTCTTCGGTGTTACGAGTATGTATTTATTATTAAATATAGTCCTTCCTTGCTGGTTTAGGAGAAAATAAAAATCTGAGAATGTACCAGCTGCTTCTCTCACAGCGCAGATCGTAAAAGCTGATCGAGGGCAAGAATCATGGTAATAGGCGATGCAGCTAGCAACCCATTACTATTGTTTACCCCTTTTTTATCTTAAAGCTTACCATCACGCTAAACGTAACCTTTGGATATTGCGTCCCTGGGCTCTGTCTGCCCCATTAGGAACAAAGACGTGATAGTATATCTAGATCTGCATCAGAAACGTTTCAACTTTATTCAATACAATGTAGTTTAAACATAGAAGATTGATAGGACAATGCAATGTGTAAACCTTTTTTCTATTTATGAGCTCGGCAACCATCCATTTTCACACTTTTATATTGGCTGTAAATTAGAGGTATTTTTTAACAATTTTTTTTTATTTTGTTTAATTGTTTAAAACATTTTAACAATAAACGTTATTTTTTCCTATAAACAATATGATATCATATTTGCATACTCCCCATGTGGGACTACACAATTTCTATATTTTTTAGTTTTAGTTCTTCCGTGTACATAGTTTTCATTTAGTTTAAATTTTAATGGAACCAATTTTATTGATGTAAAAAAATTAAACATCAAATCCTGTACGTTTACTTTGGTAAGAACACAGTAACAGTTACATCAGTTGCAGCTAGTTACGTGACTTTTGTTTTATTTTTAATATGTGCAAGTGGCCAACACTTGTAACAAAATTTACAAGCAGTCTAAAGGCATCTGACTAAGCTAATAAAAACAAATATTAACGTATTAACATGTCTTCCAATAGTTCCAATCCTCGAAAAGGTGCCAATCACGCCTGTGATTACTAAACATGTCGAGTTGTCAGACCATCCAGCTTCTAAAATAAAATAAAAAATAACTTCGCAAATTCACATCATTATAAGCCAACAGTAAGGACACTGCAAGCCTCTTGGTTCATTAAAATGTCGCGGCACGGCGCGGCGCTCGCGTGGAGAGGCACTAGTGTCCGCTTGCAGGACCAGACGTCATAGAGCTAAGTGGGTGACAGAGCTCTTTTTATACTTTTTTTTACAAAAAAAACACACGGTTTTTTGTTAATTTTTCAAAGTATAACTGGATCTATTTTCAAAGACCAAATAATCTATACATAATAATATGTAAGTCTTCCAATTGGCTACAGGCTCAGTGAGGATTACTTTCCACTGATTACAAGTATAAATGTCAGATCTAGTTTTGTAAAAAGGGAAAGTCTGAGTCAAACTTAAGTGGATCTCAAATTTAAATTCATTTATTTACATAGCACGTTCAAATTAAATCACATATATTTATAAGTGTGCCTTTGTGTTATAAATACAGAGCACATTTAATATTCCAAAGGGACACGCAGACAGCACACGAGTGTTTTGTTTTGTCACTGGAACATACGGAACCCTAAACAAACAAGTAAAGATAATCAATCGCCATTTAACTTTGAAATACACATACAGAGACAGAACTTCAGCATTACAATCTGCTGATCGGATTTCATCTTATGTCCTTTGTATTTTGGCTGGGGTAGAGGGTCGCTACGGTATTTCTCCATCTCTCTCTATCTTAAACAACCCGCTTTACTTGAGGCATAGATAACCCGATTGTCTTTATTTTCGCTGCTTTTGGTTCGATTTTTGATTAGATATAGATCAGAAAGAAAAAAAAATAAGTAAATAATTCATCCTTACCTTGTGAGGTTATGGATTGCCATATCCTTTTAACCTTTTCCTTTTTGTTGCAATAGATCTTTTACTGCCGAAATCTACTCAATGGTAGTTACACCTTTAATTTCATCCAAGAATTGGTTTTAACGGGATCGCTACATAACATTAACTTCTCCAAAAATGCTCCTATACGTATTTAATCTGTATACGTGCCACGCCTTCCAAAGCACCAGAATGAAAATACAAGTGATCTAAACAAAAAAACTAGGTAGAGCGTATAGTTATCTTCGAACACTACCAAACACTCGAAACGGACAATATATATAAGTATGACGTAGCGTAGACGTGGAACTCATTAAATTGTCGCTGGCCAGTTCTCAAGTAGAAGAGCTGTTATTACTGTCCACGGGCCGTTGTGAACCTCTAGAATGCACGGGCACAGACTTCGAAATCAAACAGAACTGTATTTAAGTCAATAATAGCTTAAAGATTTCAAAGTATCATCCGATTATTATTTTATTCGATGGGTATATTATACCTAATCGACCCGTGTGGTTACGGGTTAGAATAGGATCACTCCATCTCTTCCTGTGGATGTCGTAACAGGCGGCTAAAGGACTAAGCACAAACATCTCGTGCTACAATTGCATGCCCAAGGAGAGTTAACGTCGGGCGGCCGCCGGTTGTAAAACTTTTCGCAAAAATACATACCCAAAGAGGGTTGACGTAAGGCAGGCAGCCGGTTGTTAAACTATAGCCAAATCATTTAAAGTGTTCCGACTATTTCTTCTCCATTTTGCAAGGTCTTTGGCATCCTTGGGTGACTTGATGCATGCATGTTATATTTGAAGAAGAAAAAGCGGGAAAGCGGGAAAGCGCACCCCGGGCTCCAAAGCAGCACAGCTGAGGATGCAACCGGGAATGCGCTTAGACGAAAAAGAAGTTATATTATACATAACCTTATTTGTATTGCGTTACTTCTAGTATGGAATAAAATATGTTAATTTGCTTTTAATTTGCAAATAAATGATTCTTGATTCTTAAAATGAATATTGTAAGGGGCGGATCAGACACCAAACAACATCAATGGTATTATTCATGTCCCAGAATTGGTTTGTGGGTTCAAATCTCACCTGTAGCAAATACTTTCACCACATCTTTTTCTTTCACAAAAAGGTGGTTGGTGGCTCGGTGGGATAAGTACGCATTACTAGCGCTTACGCAAGTTAAGTAACCCCGGGCGTGGTTGCCTATTGGATGGGTGACCACAATTTAAGTGGCATAAAACATATCTCGCAATCGGTGCATCGTATGACACGTAAAGCCTCAGGTCATTATAAAAGCCGTTGGTTCCGGCTATCATCATTGTACAGACGATTAATCAGATACCTGTGCCACCGCGCGCGTCGCGCACTTTCTGAGGTGGCGTATCTATGGCAGTCGTAAAGCTATGTCAATCTAAAAAATCTGTGATCTGAAAAACAATTATAGGAACTTGCTAACATCTTTAATTTGATGTCTTCACTTGTAAGTTAATAACTTTAGTTAGATTTTGTAAAACCCTGCACTCTCCACACTGAGCCACTTGCTCGGAACATTTTAATGATGTCTCATGCTTGTGGTTTGCATTATATGGAGTAAGTACCTACCTACCTACGAGCACCTAAGTACCTACGTAGTATAAGTATATTAAGTACATACAATGATAAAAAGTTTGGAAAATCCAAAAGTGCACGCCTCATAATCTCATTTTTCACAATTAAATTGATTTTGATTGTTTTATTGCTAACTTAAAACGAAGAAAAGTATGTGTCGGCTTTAACGCACGACTGGAGATTATTTTTAACTTCCCGCCGAGAAAATTGAAAATTTTCAAAATTCGGGACGTTATTAGTTTCACCCCGTTTTTGAAAAGTCGAGTTTTCATCAGATCTCGACGTTTCGACGACGAAAGGTCTCAGGAATCTTCCCTGACCACTCACGAGCAAGTGTCATGCACCCTATCCGTATGTGTGTGTGTGGGTGTGTATGTGACCCGCTTATAACTCTTGAACAACTAAACCGATCGGAACCAAACAAGTAGCTTTCCAAAGAGTTCTATACAACTCAGATTTCCTGTGAATTTAAACCGATTCGGACCGGTAGATTTTGAGAAATCGCAAAAAAACTAAGCAAAAACAAGAAAAAGACACAAGACTACGTCACGAATGTCAAGAAAAGTGTTACCACTGATTGTTCTTTTCATTCTCAATTAGTTAATGCAAATTAAATAAAATATTAACTAACTTATCGCTTCTTTTACATTTATTCGTCTTTCATATTTAATAAAACAAACAAAATCACAACATTCTTTATACAAATTTCTTTTTACTTCTTTTCTTACTTGCCAGTTACACATTCGTACTCATCATACATAGGTATTAACTCTTTCAACAAACCTCACATCCAAAATTATTTTTAATATGTCACCTGTATTTTTATAATAATAATTACGATTAAACTACATTGAATTAGACCGTGATCTTCGAAAGGACTTAGTTTTGGATAATACTGAAGCGTATAAAAAAATGGACTTGATCAGATAAGTTTTTCGGGAGTTATCGTGACCACGCCAGTTTCCATACATACAGACACACGGACGTCCACAAAATGATTTTATTAAACATTGTTTTTATTTATTTAAAAGGCAAAATGTCTTTTAAAAATGTCATAAGTGTTGAAACTAGTGTTTTTCCTTGACATTTATGTGTAAATATTATTGTACAAGTGCGATAGAAAATAAATAGAGACACATTTAGTTAAAAAAATCACTTGATTTTTGTAAGGCGAGAGTAGAGCACTACCTCATGCGCTTCGCTTATGAGGCGTGCAATATGTGCCTTATAGTGGGTTGTTGTAAACTCACCACTGAATTATTAATTCCATACATTTGGAGTAGCAGTACCATGTACTCTATTTTCTTAACTATTTTTTGTTCCTTTGTTTGTATTTTGTGTACATAAATTTTGTAAATAAATAAATTCACCACTTGTTAAAAAATAAACAGGCAAGTTCAAGTCGGACTCGTACATGAAGCGGAACCCTTCATGTACGAGTCCGACTCGAACTTGCCTCCGTACAATGTTTTAAAACACGTTTTTTGTATGACGACCCCCTTTAATTTTTAACTTTTTATATTTTTAGTATTTGTTGTTATAGCGGCCATAGTAATACATAATCTGTGAAAATTTCAAGTATCTAGTAAATGCCATTATAAAGATCTAGTTAAAAACGCTGAAAAACAAGTTTTTTGTATGGCGACATTGGTGACCCCCTTTAATTTTTAAGTTTTTTTTTTATTTTCAGTATTTGTTGTTATAGCGGCCACAGTAATACATAATCGGTGAAAATTTCAAGTGTATAGCTATTACGGTTCAAGAGATAGAGCCCTGTGACAGACGGACAGACAGCGGAGTCTCAGTAATAGGGCCCCGTTTGCACCCTTTGGATACGGAACCCTAATTATATTATTTGTACCTACTTTTGTTGTAAACTTACCACCTGACCTTTTTTGACATAAATTCGATCAACGTCTTCATCCCACCGGCGGGTATTCCAGAAAAATTGCGACATAAAATTCATGTACTTTTGAAAGCTCACACTCCTAAAGTTTAAAAGTTACAAAACTGATAACCGATGGCCGATGGGGCAAAAAGGTTCTCGAATGGCAAACGCGTACTGGCAAGCGAAGCGTAGGACACCCACCCACAAGGTGGTCAGACGACCTGACCAAGGTCGCTGGAAAGCGTTGGATGCAGGCCGCTCTAGATCGGTCATTTTGGAAAACCTTGGGAGAGGCCTATGTCCAGCAGTGGACGTTATGCGGCTGAAATGATGATGATGATGATATATCGGTGTGAAGATCCATTCGGCGGTAACACAAAAATATTTGTTTAACCCTCGAGACCCTCTTTTCACCCCATTTGATTATGGACATACCAGACAACGGGACAAGTGATACTAAATAAAAGCTTGTAAAATATTTAACCGTGTTTGTTTACACACTTCTTCCACTTAAATGCCGCTTCATTGCTGAAGATTGGCAGTCAGCTCTTTAAATCTCGATTTGTCCATGGCAAGCCTGAACAGTTGTTCTACTTTTTCTTGGTTTTAACTAACGTGAGACACAGACTACTAATAATCATTTTAATCGGGATGCGGGTTGGGGCTTTCCCGCCTCCTGGAAACCGGTTCTTCAGGAGATATATAGTGGAAACCATGTGCAGCCGACGGTCTTTGACACAGTGAGCTTTTTTCACACGCGGCCACCATCACCAGCCGCCGATGATGATGAAGAAGAAAGTGAGGCACCTTCCACCGCACTGTCATTGCGAGCGCAGCGGGCAGAGGCCCGCGCCACGCGCGCCGCCCACGTGACGCGCCGCTAGCATCAGTGTGGTTCGGGACGTCGTCGTTTGACGTCGCGCATCACATTCGCCCTGACGACGACCTCCGGATGAGGTCGAAACATGTCGGCCAGTAGCTGATTTTTTACGTGAGTGACCCGCTTATCTTAATTAGTAATAGTTGTTCTACTGTTTTGATACCAGTCCATTGTCTAATGTTCTTCAGCCAAGACATTTTGCGACCCCCTACCCTGCGCTTTCCGCAAATTTTACCCATCATTATTGTCTGGAGCAGATGATATTGTGGGTTTCTTAACACGTGACCAAGAATGTAATTTTCCTTATTTTAATGGTTCGAACGAGCTCTACTTTTTTTCCCATGCGCTCCACAATTTTTTTTTTTTTGTTAACTTTAACATAACACATTTACACACAAATATATTTCATTCCATTTCGTTAGTTTCGTTTCATATTTAATATTATACGAATATGAAAGGACATTGTTATCAAAGCACCCTTTATGCCATAATCCCGATTTCATGGTGTGAAGATGACGCCCATTTGCTCTCAGCGAATATAAAGAAAAGAAAGCAATAACTAAAAATAGTTCTGTAACTGAGAAGGCGATAAAATTGTGAGAAATCGCAAATGCTTCCACGAAAGGACATCTCATCATTCTTTTAAAATGGGCCCAATTTTCTGGATACGGCCTATAAGCATGCATGACCATTGCAACTCCAAACAAATTTGAACTTTAGTGTTACAATTTGAAGGTTGAATTTTGGGTAAGTTAAAAAGAAATTAGGAAAAAGTAAAGTGTAAGGCGCAAATTGTACCCAGTGGGTATTTGAAAAGAGCTATCAATCTTAGACGGGATGAAACCCGTTTCAGCGTTTATTTATGTTTGGTCAACGGTTCGAAAATGAAGAATAAAGGAGACGGTAGACATGTCGGGAGAGCGAATTGGCTGAGCTCTAATTTGTCTAAATCCTGAGGTTACTTTTACAAATTAGACAAAGGCAATTTAAACTAAATAAAGAATGGAATCTGACACAATGACACAATACTGGCTGGCTTGCTTCGAAAATGAAGAATAAAGGAGACGAGTGACATGTCGGAGAGCGAAAAGACTGAGCCCTAATTTGTCTAATATCCTGAAATTTATTTGTTTAAAACAAACGTGATGTGAAAACATCCCACTGGTGGTGAGAGAAAAGAAAAAACTTAGAATATACCAGCTGCTTCTCTTCCCACAGATCCCTCTTTTGACGGAGGGAATGGGCGAAAATGCCAATTATGTAAATAGGCGATGTGGTTAACAACCCATTACTATTTGATTCCTTTTTCCACCTTCTCGCCCACCGTCACGCTAAAAGTGGCATCTACCTACAGGAAAACGTTTTCATTACGTGTTTGTACAAGCTATTCTTCATTTCCACCCGAGGTATTTAATGATATTACAGTCCTAACTCTGCAATGCTTATCTGCACTCTGCAGTCACATGACTGCAGTTCATTGGGATTCTGGAGGTGTCTGTAGATGTAATCAGAGCCGGTGAGAGCGTTGTTATCAGCCTTGCTGCTTCATTGTTTTATAGTACACCGAGTCATAGGTGACAGCGATTTGTGATAGTACTTGTGGCGCCCTCTACGTTACAAACCAGAACACCATCTCTACATAGAGTGAACAAAAGGTGCGAGTCCTCGAATAATGTCAATCACATACGTAAATAAATTAAAAAAAAATTAAAGACACACGAACAACGTGCCTTACCCCTTAATAGAAACAGTAAGATAAGTGCCGATGGACACATTCTTATAATATCTATACTAATATTATAAAGCGGAAGAGTTTGTTTGTTTGTTTGTTTAAACGCGCTAATCTCAGGAACTAATGGTCCGATTTGAAAAATTCTTTTTTTGTTGGGTAGTCCATTTATAGAGGAAGGCTATATAACATTACGTTCCGACAACCGCGCGAACGAAGTCGCGGGCACAGCTAGTAAGTTATAAAACGATAATTAGTCTAAGTTTAGGCTAGATTGTAATAATATTACCGTACTTACCCAATGATTTTTAGTATGTACGTTAAGAAAAGAAATAAAATACATAAATACAGATACACTACCACGTCTTCATCCCTAACGGGGTAGATAGAGCTTAGAGCCGCAATACCCAAAGGCCAAGCTTAGTATGATGCCCAGTAGGAGCAAAAGACAAAATAATACGAAAGAGCATACCTATATACAAAAGCGGACTTATCCCATGTAGGTAGGGATCTCTTTCAGTCAACCTGCGATAGATTGAGAGGATAACTTTGTATTTATTTATCTTAAATAACTTTAATGTTCCAAAATCAAATTAGTGATGAGTTGTTACCCGCATTCGCCACGAGTGATCACGCCATCTGTACTCTGAGAGCACTTCCAATTGTGCTACCGTGACTTCAATACATATTTTTAATTTGAATATTGTTCAGAGCATTGTAATGCTGTATAATACGAGTATAATGTGCTATAAGTAGTAACTTTAGCTAGGAATGGTTGCGCAAATACTAAGTCAGATAAAATACCATTGGGAAAAAAATCTCGAGGCGTAACACCGTGCCTGGCAGGAAAATTTTAGCTTTGTGCCGCTTCGAAGCCAGGGTGTACTTCCCAGCTTTTTCTTCTCCTTTCTGACTTTGCATCACCTGACTTACCTGACTTTGTATTACTTTGCTTATTTTTCCTTATTCATGCATTCCTCTTGTGACTTAAACCATCATTTTAGAGATAGCAGAACTAGGACACCCTTAATTGCTAGCAAGAATCTCAGACTGATTCTAGGAGAACAGATTATTGCTAGAGTTATACAAACTTGCGACGTGAACACTAAGAAATCAGAGGGAACAAGCAGGTTGTTCCGTATTCATCCTTTGACGTCTCATCCCATTTCTTTACTCATCCCAAACTAGTATTCCTAACTCAACCTATTACATTATTTTGATATATTTTCTTAATTCAACCCAAATGCATTCCTTACACATCCCAAAGCAAATATTATCAAAAAAGTATGGATAGTATAACAACGCTAAATATTTTTTCTAAATATTATTATGTATGATTTTTTTACCTACGATTTTTTTTTTAATATATGATTTCATCAGATTTCCTGCCGTTTTATTTAATAGAACAACATAAAATCTAAAGTTAACTGAGCTTAAAAATATTTCTATAACAAATATATATATAAAATTATTTTTTTGTTGTGGGTTGAGTAAGGCACATAAATAGGTTGAGTAAGGAAAATATAATTAGTAAGATGAGACGTCATAGGATGAATACGGAACAACCCGAAACAGCAACTTAAGATTTATTGTCCATTTGTTACATTAATGAGAAAAGATTATTATTTAATACTAGTTAAAATAATTAATTTTTTTTTAAAGTTCCAGTGTAAATTGGCGCTTAGAATTTAGAAGGAATTATCCCTTTGACCAAGAGGTTGAAAAGAAAAGAAGACTTTTATTGGCGTACGTGACGATGTAATTAACTTGCTAGCCCATCACTCTAAATGTTTTAAATTTGATTTCCAGTCAAAGTAAGGTAAAAGACAGCCTATTCCAAATTGTCCTGAGTTTTGGACTCTTTGATATATAACTGTTTTGTTTGCAATAACTTTAATGTTCCAAAAATTTAGAGCTAGTCCCAGTAGTCCTACCAAGTTTGTCCTACCAGTAGGACTACTGGGAATTTTTGTCCCAATAGACCTACTAGTAGGACTGCTGGGAATGTTTGTCCCAACAGTTCTACTGGTAGGTCTATTGGGACAAAAAATCCCAGTAGGAGCAAAAGACAAAATATAATAATACGAAAGAGCATACCTATATATAAAGGCGGACTTATCCCATGTAGGTAGGGACTTTATCTTATTTTTCGTATTTGTTGTTATAGTGGTCATAGTAAAACATAATCGGTGAATTTCAGGTCTCTAGCTATTACCCATAACCGGCAGGCCATGTATGAAGAGAGTGATGAGTATAGATGAAGGTAGAGAAGTCTGTCAGATCAGGATCGTAGCAAATGGAGATCCATAGCCTCTGCCTACCCCTGTGGGAAATAGGCGTGATGATATGTGTGTTTGTATGTATTTATAATGATACAAATATACGACCTATCATCATCATCATCATATTAGCCAAAGGGAATCAACTGCTAGATATAGGCCCCAAGGATTTCCAAAACGCCCGACCAGAAGCGGTCTGTATTCAGCGTTGTTCTCCAACCTTACTCCTAGAAAATGGTGTCCTACGCTGGGCTTGCCGGTATGTGGCCGCCATTCGATAACCTATCTGCCCCATCAGCCATCGGTTCTTAAGTATTATGGACTGAAACCACCCATAAAATAGTTTCAGTTTATTTTGTTGGACCCTGTATTAATTGGTATGATTTGTTTGTGGGATTTAAGGGTCCAGTTAGAACACTTAAAGTACGGAAACCTAAAATAATTGTCTCTGTAAATTCAGCTATGTGGAAGACGGGATATCAAATGCACACACATAGAGCTGTCATGTATGTCCCAAGTTTTCAAGTTTCAGAATACACTACATTTCTGCTCCGTTTAATTTCAGCCAAGCTCTAACTTTGCTATCAAGTTAACGGAAGTTTAATTATAACAGTGAAAGTTTTAAGTGGTATTCTTTACTTCTAAGTTTAGTTTTTGCTTATAATTTGCGATATATTATTTGCTATAGTAAAATAGGGATGATGACTGGGTCAGAAAAGTATTATTCTAATTAGTCTGTTAGTAAGATTATCCAAAAATAATGTTAAAAGTTAAAATTTACAAAGATACAGAGTATCTAAGTTTCAAAGTGGGGGCTTGTGACGTCACCGATGTGTAAAAATCGTACGAAAGCGTGACGTCATGCGAAATTTAAATGCGCTGTATCTTCGTCATTTATTTTTTATCAGAGAAAATAAAAAATATGTGTACAATGTTTTTTAATAATCTAACCGATAGGCCAAAAATAATTTTTCAGTCATCATGCCTATTCAGAGCACTTAAGTAGTTTTTGTAAATATACCCTATTTTTAGGGTATGCACATAGGTATAAGTAGAGAGGAAGATACGAAATGCATACACTGTGAGTTGTAAGTTCTCATGCATATATCCCAAGTTCTCAAGTTTCAGAATACACTTACATTTCTGCTCCGTTTAATTTCACAATGAGTTAACAATAGTTTAATTAAAACAGTGAACATTTTAATTGTGATATTATTTATTTTAATACTTGATGCTAGAAAAGCATAACTTTATTTAATAGTTCAAATAACTGCCACCATAGGTGTCATAAACCGTGACTAATTATATGTAGAGAGGTTCCTTTTTCTGCCTCTGTTTGTACTATTATGTATTCTGTGCCTCTGTTTCAATTCAACGCGCATATTAGCAGTACTTACCTACCAATAAATATATGCATAAAAAATCTCCTGTTTCTCAAAAATCATACATTTTGTTTACAATTTTGTGACATTGAAAAAAAGTCGATATTTAAAGAGATTCTAATATGGGATAAGCCCATCGTTGTCAATTTACTCTTTATGTTGTTATTGTATCTAATTGTGTGTTTTCATAGTAAATACGTAAGTAAGTAACACTTTATTGCACCAAAATCTTTCTGGAGAAAATGCTCTTAGCATTAAGTCCACCATTTGTTAAAAGTATATTTTTACCTTGGAACAATAAAATTGATAAATAAATAAAAACACATTTAAATAATATTAAAAAATATGTACAGTATAGGTATACAATAGGCGGTCTTATCGCCAAGGCAATTACTTACCGGCTACCTTTGGGAGATAGGAATTGTGCTAAATATAAAAGGTAGTGCGATATAGAGAGTAGTAATGTGAAGCAATAATTTAGTAATACGAGTATACAATAAAATAATTCCAAACAAACTAGCTAGTCATTTGTACATCTGTCGACATTTTTCATCATCCAACGACAAACAAAAAATATAAAAAGCGACAGCTTTATAACCAAACCAACATGTTCTAGTGACAGTAGTCAGCATGTGTACAAAACTCAATATCGCCCAATATTGGCCTTATTTTCCAGAATAAAACAAACAGAGACGATCCGGGACGAAATAAAATAAAACAATAGAGTCAGCATGGACGCAGGGAGAATCGGGAAAAATCCGGCGGGAATCTCGACCGTCGTATTTACCGGCCTAATTGATACGGTGTGACCGGACGGGAAAGTTGACGTTGGGCCATGAAAAAAGCTTTTTTTAGGGAACCTTTTTCTTATTTTTAACTACAATATAACAATATTAATTAATAAACTTTATAGTTTTTGATTATTATTAATAAAACTAAACTAAGACTAAAAAGAAGAAAAGAAAAAATATAATAATAGCGTTTTATTGTGCTTCTTTTTTGCATGATAGTTACTAGTGAAAACACATACACAGGTACATAATTCAAAAGTGAATTTACAAAGGTTAGGTAGCCTATGACTGCATTGGTACTTAGGTGTTTTTTTAATACACCTGGAATCTCGACTGTCATAGAAAGAAATAAAGAAAGAAAAATTCTTTATCAATAAAAATACAATAACAAATACAAATTAAACGAACAGTATCAAATTGGTCTCCACTCAGCATTTTATCATGGGGTTACCATGATGTTGATCTTTGATCGACCATGATGCAGATGCCATGCTTAAACTTAAATACAAAATTATAAAATTATAAGTATGTTTATTCACAACATAATAAATAATTATAACTATGTAGGCATAACAATAAAATTATACTAAACACTATTAACTAATATATTATACTAAACTAAAACTAATCTAAATATAATTAGTATAAAAGACATTAAATTATATAAAAGATGGACCCCAAAATAATAAGTATGTTATAAAACGCATCTCACATTACACTATACTATATATAAAAATCTACTATACATACACACTATAGTGAATACTATGATAAAAACATTGAATATAGCAATTAAAAAATATTTACCAGCTTAATTGATACGGTGTGACTGGTCGGGAAAGTTGACGTTGGGCTATGAAAAAAGTGTTCCCTTTATCTTAACTTCATTTGAAAAGTTACAGAGCGATTCATAGTCCAAACTAGGATGGGTGTCTAAACAAGTGGCCTACAATAGGAGTGTCTGGAACATCTATGAACTCATACTCAAAAATGAGTATACATCAGCTTGAGATAGACTTGTCAGCTATAATATTTAATAAATTCCGTGTTTCGAGAAGCATATTAAGCCGTCGGTCCCGGCTGCTTTTAAAACACCTTGAAAAATCTGACGCCAGTGTGGGCAAATAGCGTGAGTTTCGTGGCCCAATGTGACATTACAGTTCGTTAGATCCTATCATATCTATATCATAGTTATACACATGCATAGACAAATATAGTGGAGAGAGTTAGTCACGGTATCTCTACATTGCAATATAAACCTTATGTCTGATGCTTACGATCGAGAATGAAAAACCGTGTAATTTCTCTGAAATGAGAAGTCATGATTAATTTGTGATGCTCTAAATATATAGGCGGGTAACCTCACCTGAATCATGAGTGATTAAATAATTAAAATCTTGGTGTAGTGGATTACATATAGTTAGGGTAAAGGATATTATGCGGAAGATTATGAATCCCGTTAAAATATTATAAACTACGTTATTCCAAACCAAATTAAAAACGGCCAAGTGCGTGTCGAGCCACGCGTAGTGTAGAATAACGTAGTTGCAAATGCCGACTTAAATCACGCCTCACGAAAATGTGTAGAAATTTGGTCGACTAACTCTTTAATTTGTAAACCATTCTTAGCTCTGAATGTTTTCCTTTTTACTTCATTAAATATATACTACTGCCATGATTTTTTTAACGTGTCCATATATAACTGTTTAGCTGACAGAGGGGGCGGACACACACACTTACTCATAAAAAAAATTTTCGCTAGTAGGGACTGGTCAGCTAGGCTCTGTTTTTTAAGACTACTTAGTATTTACCTACTTGTTTCTGTAAATTGGATTTGGCACTCGTTGGGAAGCTTTACTATTTATTTATATGTTATATTGTGATAACATTGCTTAAGGCATAATATCTTTGTAAACTGACAAAGCCTTTCTGAGGCGTAGGCGTTTTTCTCAGTAGTGGTCGTCGCGAAACGCTAATATTGGTAGCTTTTTTTAATAATCAACAATTTTAATATAAATATACATTACACGTAATGTAAACTAAAATTATTACGTGTAAGAGTGTCTGTTAATGCCAAATTATGGAATAAATATTTGATTATTTGAAAAATTTGCTGTAAGTGTTGACCACCAAAGCACAGGAAAAACAAATAAAAATAGATAACTTTTAAAACCTTATAAACATACGATTGCTTACTACATAGTTACGTACTAGTCACATAACCCAAGTACGTTTATATTTGCATGTCGGTTTGCACAAGTTGTTTGCCAGGGCCGGACTGTGAAATCAATCACGTTTCAGCACCAGTTCGTTAGTCTGGCAATGAAACCCGATACCTACGTTACGTGATCCCATGGGCAATGTAACATAAATGTTGTTGGTTTAAAACGAAATATTTCACAAACGGATCCATAAATAGAAAAATGATATTCGGAAACTCGCAATATTTTTAAAAGACCTATACATCGACACCCCACTTATGGGTTTGTCAAAAAAAAAAAGATTTTCACTTTAAATGGATAGGATTAAAACGAAAATTTAAGATTTTATTTTACCACTTTATCGGCGTGATAAATAAACATATCCATGCCAAATTACAGCTTTCTAGTACTAAAAGTCTCTGACTGACCGCTATGTAAATCTTTGAAATAACAAAATATAAATACTAGACTACGTTTGTATGGAAAAGTCTAATTTTGTCTAGGGTATCACTCTAAGTACAGACGGACTTACATATATTTTAGCATACATGCATAATTATAATATTTTTTGACATATATTTATTTAAATATAGTCTAATGTCACTTATTCGTTAATCACTATCAGTGCTATTGGTGATAAACCAATGTTCATGTACAAAAACATGTAACACAGACTGTAGAAACAATTCCTGATCACTCCAGGCTCTCAGTTCGTTAGTGCGGTAATGAAATGCGATACGATACGTGATCCGCCAGCGATGCAGACAATGTCTCTTTGTTACTCTTTGATTTTCCACTTAAACTTTGCCCTTTCTACCCGCCTACTCTAAAAAAGATGTAATGTAATAGAAGTTGACAATAATAAAGACTAAACGGAATGTAACACAGACTGTAGAATCAATACCAGTTCACTCCAGGCACTCAGTTCGTTACTGCGGTAATGAAATGCGATACGATACGTGATCCGTCGGCGATGCAGACAATGTATCTTTGTTACTCTTTGATTTTCCACTTGAACTTTGCCTTTTCTACCTGACTGCCCTAAAAAAGGTGTAGTGTTTGAAGGATTCATGTGAGTACTATGTGAGTTCGTTTATTTTGCAATAATAAACGAACTCACACAGTAGTGTCTATGGGGTCTCGTTGGAATTTTTTTCATCATCCCCTGAACGCAGGACAAGCAACTAAGCAAAGCCTGTCATGAATCCAAGATGGCCGCTGATTTTCAACTTCATGCAATTTGACTAAAACTGTATATCCAGGGTTTCCATTGGTCGCGGAATCCGAATCTAAACTTTTTGAAATTCAGCATGGAAAGTCCGGAAATTTATTTTCGAATTCTTGTTTTACAAAACATAATTGAATTGAATTTAAGTTAAGTCTTCACAAAACTTTCAATTTTTCAGTAAGGAATTTATTCTCACCGGGTGTACTACTACACCCATCCCCTTTTAGTGGCGGTCATGTTTTTTTATCATTGGTCTTTAAAATAGTATGTTTGAGTATGATTCTTGTCACCAAATATACATCGTCTTTGTGTAAGTCCTATCTTGCTTCACCTGCGTGCAACTCCATTGAGCCAGGTAACCTGTCCAGTTCTATTTAAGTTCCATGATCGTTCTTAACCCCTGATGCAAAAATATTAGTGTTCTGTTTGACGTGTATACGTGTGTTAGTTTATGACATTTTAGCGTAGTGAGTATTTTATTTTTGTTTCAAAGTCGACTTAATTGTGTAGTGTGTACTAGGATAACTTTACAGACGAGTGTCCCCCGGAATTTTGTATTAAAATTTGTCAGATTATAATAAACTAGCAGTCCACCCCGGTTTCGCCCGTGGTACACACATAGCCTATGTCACTCGGGAATAGTGTAGCTTTCCAACGGTGAAAGAATTTTTTAAATCGGCCCAGTACTTTTTGAGCCTATTCATTACAAACATACAAACATACAAAAATAGGTACAAATCTTTCCTCTTTATAATATTAGTATAGATTTAATTAAAACGCGGCTTTCTTGCCGAAATTCAAATTTAACGCCTCACTGAATTCCCAAAATCAACAACGGTCTGTCTCAACACAAGACTCACAAATCCTTACAGCGTAAGGTGTCTAAAGATGTCATTTATCCCTTCAATAAAGCTCATCGCTTACTTGACCCTAAATTCCTTAGCCGCAAATTTTAAGGCGTCGTCTTAACATTAGTTTCCTTTGTCATGTTGTACCTAAGCAGTAACTTGGTAAGTAGCAATTCTTAAAATTATACATTTTTTAATCTACTTCTTTAGGTACCATTTTTTAGGCCAGTCTCGGACGTCATAATTAGACGCCAGTTGGCCAGCTGAGTATGTCAAATGACTTATGATATTACATAAGTCATAAGTCATTTAAGACTTTCAAACATTTTAAATCACATTATACTGAAGAAATGATAACTGTCATATGCAGTGTTTTTTTTTCCTTTACATCATCATAACAAACTAGAGGTTCGGCGACCACTCCATCTCTTCCTGTAGATATCGTAAGAGGCGACTAAAGGTCTTAGCACAAACCCGTGTGGTTCCGGGTTAGAACAGGACCACTCCATCTCTTTCTGTGGATATCGTAAGAGGCGACTAAAGGACTTAGCACAAAAATCTCGTGCTACATTTGTATTCCCAAAGAGGGTTAACGTCGGGCGGCTGCCGGTTGTAAAATTTTCGCACAAATACATTCCCAAAGAGGGTTGACGTCAGGCAGGCGGCCGGTCGTAAAACTGGCCGGCTATTTCTTCTCCATTTCGCAAGGTCTTTGGCATCCTTGGGTGACCATTGACATGCATGTTAGATTTGGAGAAGAAAAAGCGAGAAAGCGCACCCCGGGCTCCGAAGCAGCACAGCTGAGGATGCCACCGGGAACGCGCTTAGACGAAGAAGAAGACCTTAGAATACTAAATATTATCATGGAACCATCATAGGTTCCCCAAAAAAAGTAATGAAAAATTTGTGCTCCGGCGAAGCATAGATCTTTTGCACGTACCTACCATAAAAGTTTCGTAAATAAAATCGAATTTTCTATTTTAAAAACTATTGAAAGTAGAAGAAAGAAGAGGATTAGACATCTAATAAGATATAACAATTTCTTCATAATAATACTTATTAACGTAGAAGAACGCGATGGCGCGATGAACTGGATAAATTTGATGGCAAATGGAAGGAGATAGCGCAGGACCGGACTGAATGGAAGAAGTGGAGGGAGGCCTTTGCCTAGCAGTGGGACACGTGATGGCTTGTATTATTATTATTATTTTAATACTTATTAAAAGGAAAAATAAAAGGGAGACCAGTAAAAGGAAGAACAAATTAAAGAAAAGTGAGGACTAAGGTCCTACCAGGACATTGAAAAATAGCAGAGAGAAAGAAGAATGAAATGGAAGCAACTCCACCGACAAGACCGACAAGCTCCGAAATTATAAGAAGTGAGTTTTCTGTACAAATAAACGGGCAAGTGCGAGTCGGACTCGTACATGAAGGGTTCCGTACCACCGTACAATGTTTTAAAACGCTGAAAAAACACGTTTTTGTACGGCGACCCCTTTAATTTTTAACTTTTTTTTATTTTCAGTATTTGTTGTTAAAGCAGCCACAGTAATACATAATCGGTGAAAATTTCAAGTGTCTAGCTATTACAATTCAAGAGATAGAGCCTTGTGACAGACGGACAGACAGACAGACTGACAGACAGCGGAGTCTCAGTAATAGGGTCCTGTTTGCACCCTTTGGGTACGGAACCCTAAAAATAAATTAAAAAATATTTAATAAAATAACAATACTACTTTGTCACTTACCAAGTTCTCCTTCCATTCACATCACGGTAGTCCCAATAAATCCCGGTGACGTCACAATCCCGTAATAGTGAATCCCGCGTCCGCTAATTGAATAAACGGGACCGGGAACATTGCCTGTCTATTTGTTACCTGGCTTTATTTCCAACGTATTGTGTACAAGCTTTTCCATTTTCTACCTTACACATGTTAACATAAAGTTTAATTTAACTTTGAAAGGTTGGTAAATAGGTAATATAAAGTTACATGTAAATTATTGGCAGGTCTTTGATGGAGATTCTGTTATAAACTAAACTAATTAGGCTAGGATTTCGCATAGCAGTTTGCTTTTCGTTAACGTAAGTAGAATTACTAGGAGAGCGAAGCTATTCAGCTATTATATTCATATCAGAAGACGATACACGGTGTCCAGTGCTACCCCCATTTTAAATAAATTATTTGTTAGAAAACGGAGATATCATTAAAAATTTTAAGCTACTAAAACTTAGATAACCCTTCAAACTATTTTATGAACTATTACAGTTTAAAGTGAGAACGTTAAGCTTTATTTTGCATTTTTGCCAAAAGTGCCCGTTTTTCGCAAATTTGCGTAGTAAAGCTTAACGTTTTCACTTT
Source organism: Acrobasis repandana (assembly GCA_963576875.1). Lineage (NCBI taxonomy): Eukaryota > Metazoa > Arthropoda > Insecta > Lepidoptera > Pyralidae > Acrobasis > Acrobasis repandana. The sequence continues at coordinate 18,977,327 of OY756222.1, forward strand.
AAACGGTAAACAGTAGTTCATAAAATACTTTGAAGGGTTATCTAGGACTTGGTAGTAGCAAAATTTTAAATGATGTCTCTGTTTTCTCTGAAATGATTTAATTTAAATGGGCAGCACTGGACCCCAGAAAATTCAGGTACGGCCTTAAAAACCAATAGGCAATAATTAGAGAGAATTAAGGTACTTATATGAAGCGGATGATTATCTAATGCTCTTTAGCTTTCACGCTAGTTTGGGAGAAAAGAAGAAGATATAGAATTAAACAGCCTTCCTGGGTTGCATTCTAATAGTAATGGGTGAGAATCAGAAGAACTACGTGAAAGGCGCTAGCCACCTTCAAACTAGACATTCAAACTATTAACGAGACTTCGAACTAATTTAATTTTTTCGCACAGTTGCCAAAAGTGGCCGTTTTTTGCAAAAGTGCGAATAAAAGCTTTATGTTCTCACTTCAAACTGTAAACAGTAGTTTATAAAATAGTTTTAAGGGTTATCTAGGGCTTGGTAGAGACAAAATTTTAAATGATATCTCCGTTTCCTTACAAATAATTTATTTCAAATGGGGGCAGCACTGGACACCGTGTATCGTCTTAAAACCAATAGGCAATAATTAGAGAGAATTAAGGTACATATAAAGCGGATGACTATCTAATGCTCTTGAGCTTTCATGTTAGTTTGGGAGTAAATGAGAAGATATCGAATTAAACAGCCTTCCTGCGTTGTATTGTAATAGTAATGGGTGAGAATCAGAAGAACTATGTGAAAGGCGTTAGCCACCTATACATTTTTATTTTTAAGGTAAAAGCGAGACACTCAAACTAACAACGAGACTTCGAACTATTTTTTATTATTTACTGTTTACAGTTTAAACTGAAACGAAGAAAAGCTTCATTTTTTCGCACAGTTACCAAAAGTGGCCGTTTTTTGCAAAAGTGCGAATAAAAGCTTCACGTTGTCCCACTCACTGTAAACAGTAGTTCATAAAATAGATTGAAGGGTTATCTAGGGCTTGGTAGAGACAAAATTTTAAATGATATCTCCTTTTCCTTTCAAATAATTTATTTCAAATGGGGACAGCACTGGATCCCGTAAAATTTAAGAATGTCATCACTGCCAATGTCGTCAATGCCATCACTGTTTTGATTCCTTTTTCCACCTTCTCGCCCTTTGAGTCTGCCGCCCTGCGGTCCGTCTGCAGGACAAGTTGACCCAAAATATACAGGATAATTTGGATTAGTCAGAAACGCAACTGGTCAGATAGAAATCTCGTCATCTCTCAGGATAGAGTTGCAACTCGACAGATACGCAACTTTTCAGAAACGCAACTGGACGGATACGCAACTTGTCAGAAACGCAACTGGACAGATACGCAACTTGTCAGAAACGCAACCAGATTGACGAAAGCACAAGGGTAAAAGCTTGTATTCTGACTTACAAAAACTGTGCAATTCTGACAATACTAGCCGTCCGCCCTGGCTTCGCCCGTGGTACATACATAGCCTAACACTCAGAGGTCTATCCAACGGTGAAATAATTTTTAAAATCGGTCCATTAGTTCCTGGGATTAGCGCATTCAAACAAACAAACAAACAAACTCTTCAGCTTTATTATATTAGTATAAATAGTGTCCAAAATATGCTTTTATCCGCACCACCTGTAGGTTGACTGGTAGAAAAGGCCCTAGGCTAATAAAGTTAAATAAATAAATAAATAGTATAGATTACAAATCGATAACTTCCTTTTTTGAAGTCGGTTAAAAAGTCAAATAAAAGAGTAAATAATAATCAGTACCCTTTGATAAACATAATCAATATCAAATAACAAATGCACTCAGCATATAAAACAATGTTAATTATTTCGTAATATAATTATTAATTAATAAATTAATTATTTAGTAAATTACTTCATTTTACTAGTTGCATATATTTATATAGAGGAATGGAGGCATCTTCACTTAACTCCACCGACAAGAGCAAGCTCTCAAGTTAAAGAAGAAGAAGAAATATGTATAATGACTCTTGTAGTTATTATACATATATCTCCTTCTTAAATAGTCATGAAACATATATCTTCTTCTTTGAAATTCTATTTATAATATTTACTGTCGAGCATATTTGTCGATTTTTTTTATTAAATAATTTTACGGCTCTGGATACAAGTCCTTTAGAGCCTATCTTTAATTTTGTTCTTTATTCCTAATCTTAACCTAACCTAATCCTAACTAGACAATCAAAGGGTGGTGTAGGCCTTTGACTGCTGCAAGGGAGCTTCTGGCGACAAATCTATACGAGTCCACTGGTTTACATAGACGTTTGAGTGGCGGACGACGCCCACACAGTCCGCAAAATAAATATCACTACAGCCGTACTACGTATGACTGTCCACTTAAACTATTTAACACATTGTTCATGTTATGAGCATTTATAACACCAAACAACACCAATTTCATATTATAAAGTCCACTAAAATCAATTTGTAAAATAATTTAAAGCAAACCCCAACCGAACCCCTTGACTTCCCGCCAAAAACTCGCATATCTGTCGAGTCGAGACGCGCATCTGTCAGGTTGCGTGTCTGTCGGGTTGCGTTTTGACGAGTTTCAAATCTGACGTGATGCGTTTCTGTCAACATGCGTTTTCTGGCGAAATGAGTATCTGACCAGTTGCGTTTCTGACGAAAAGCGACGAATCCGATGATTTCTTAAATATCTACCGCCCAAATTTTTAAAGCAAGTTCAATCCATGATACTGAACAACTTTTCATGAAATATAATTACTGAAAAACGATAAAAATTTCAATTTTCAATATTTATTTTTCTGATGAACTTGCTCCCAAAATTTAGGTGGTGGTTAAAATGTCAGCCTGTATACACTGTGATAAAGACGTGATAATGAATGTGTTAATGATTGGACTTTTAACATGTGAGTCCAAACTTGGTTATCTTATAGATATAGGATGGAAAATAAAAAAAAAACATCTTATTAATACTCGTATTGCAGTTTCTGAGTAACGATTTATTTTTTTTGAAACATGTCAAAAAATGTACTTAATTTAATTACTCTCGTGACTGAATTTTAATTATTAGCATAATCATTGTAGTGACGAGGCATCGATGTCCTGTCTGCAAAAAAAAAATGTAACGTATAGGTATATCATGAATATAAAGGATGATTTTTTAACCACCAGCCAATTTATTTTAGCAAGTTTAGTCCATGATGCTGAACTTCTTTCCATAAAAAAATAACGAAAACCTATTTCGCCAGCCTATCCAAATCGGCCCTGAACTAAACGTCGAATAAATCGAATAAAATCGATTTAAAAAAATTATGAGTATAATTCAGTATTAGGGACTGAACTTGCTTCAAAAGTTTGACTGGAGGTGATAAAGTCAGCCTGTATTAACTACAGTAAAATAGTATAAGAAATCCGGCAATTTTTTCTCGATTTTGCATGGTCATCAATGCGTGACCATTGTCATGGATGATATATTTGGAGAAGAAAAAGGCAATATATGGATGTAACCCGAAATGCGCTTAAATGAAGAAGAGTATATAATATGGTATTTGACTGGTTTTTTTTTCATTTTTCATATCAACAAGTATGTATTGTAATTATTTAAAAAAGACAAAAAATCCGATTGCGTGTGAAATGAGCAACGTTAGGTAAGTATAATTATGTTGTGCATTACTTATTCCAAATTAGATTTAAAGATATACGTTGTAAGTGTATATTGTTGTAATCCTCGTATAAAATCCTTTATTTTTAAAACCCGAGCGAAAGGTTTTTTTTTTAAATAAGTGGTATATTTAGCGCCAAAAATCCATCATGTTGATTTTTTCTAATGTTCAATAAACGAAGTGTCTCAAACGACACTTATAAGCTGCAGATCTTGCCAATAAATATGCTTACATATATTATCCATACATATATATACTCGAAAAACATAACCCTCATTCTGGTGCAGTCGGGTAAAAAGTAACATAAACCAAAAACAAAAATATTTTTTTTTAAATCCGTTTTGCCTACCTTGCGCTTGAGATCTGAGAACATTTGGTGACCTGAAAAAAAGCAGTTTTCCATATACATTAACATCCTACATACGAGTAACACTGTCATTATTTTATTTAAAGTAAAGTAATATTAATTCATTATTAATCAACATCTTTCCCACTATATTACGTGAGTAAATCGTATAACAATATTTATAATATATTTTACTATCGTCTAATCCATATTAGACGTCGATCTCTGACGCATCTGTTAATTTTCAAATGTATTTTATATCAAATTTACTATCTATTTATATTTAAGAGCTATGCTCTTGTCGGTGGAGTATAAATTTTCTTACTTTTATCTCTCTCATTCGCCAGTTGTTAAATCAAATTTACTAAATTTGTTAAAAAACATATCGCGAGTGGGTTGATTAAAAATTCCTAGCCTAACTATGATTATTAATTAGTTTACCGGCTTTGCTCCGCCAAGTGTCAGACGTGATGTGGCATGGGCGGTGGAAAATTTTAAGCAGTCAAACGACAAAAGACATTTACTCTACGGACAGACCCCGCCACCAGCTTGTCTCAAGAGCCGTAACAGCTTCCTCAGGCAGCCGAGCATACCAGCAGAGAAGAGAGTTAAGCGGTGGATAAGCAAGTATCCACCGTCAAACCTCCTATCTGCAGAAAAACTCCCACCGGGCAGAGACCTCCCCTGGTCAGTCTGGAAGTCTCTCAATAGACTTCAGGCTGGTGTTGGAAGGTGTCGAGAAAACCACGTCACGCTGATAACGATCTTTGCGATTGCGGTGCCATTCAGTCGATGAACCACCTCATGTCATGTCTGAGCTGCCCTACGTCATGTCATGTACCATAGAGGACCTTAATGAGGTTAACGATAGAGGGATCGCCGTGGCCACACTGGTCAATTATGATTTGAAATTGAAGCTACAGTGAAACCATTTTGACTCGACAAGAAGAAGAAGACCAGTATAGTTTAAACGTCCCATTTGTCTGTAGTCATATACTAGCGAGGGGTCTTAGTTTGGTCTTTGATAACTTAGTATCATAAATACTAAAAGTACTCACAAATAAATTAAACTATCCTTCTTTGCATATCTCACGTCTTGATTGTCAGCTTTATCTTGATTAACTTCACCATAATGTTCACCATAAAGTTCATCATTATCCGCTTTCCGTTCCCCATCATCATCTTTATCATCATCACGATTACGAGTATGATAATTACTTTCAAGAACCTCCCTTAGTTTTTCAATTAATTTATAAATAATATTAGCGTCGTTCACATCTTGGTTTGAACTATATACTTGGCTGTTTCTTGATCGATCTAGATCACGATTAGCAAGAGTTTGTGGTTTTTTTAATAGATTGAGAAGTGATGATTGTTTTCTACCATGGTGGTCGCTTTTGTCAATAAGATATAGTCGGCCATCTACAGATTCCCGGATTTCATATATTTCGGGTGTTTGTCTGTCACAGTTGGCTAAAGTAAGGCCTAAAAAAGTAAACAATTGTAAGAATAGTAGCCCATTACCTTATTACTTGCAAATAGTTTTTTTCTTTAAATATGAAGCAAAGATAGAAGGCGAATGGAAGAATGTCAGTCCATTTAGTAATGTATCGGCTTCGTGTATTTTCTAAATTCAACAATTGATAGACACGATTGAAAAAGAGTCAGTAAGGCGTGATCATCATTCATCATATTTCAGCCGCATAACGTCCACTGCTGGACAAAGACTCCCAAGGATTTCCAAAATAATCGATCTAGAGCGGCTTTCCAGCCTTTGGTCGGGTCGTCTGACCACCTGTAGGTGGGTGTCCTGCGCTTCGCTTCCCAGTGCGTAGTCACCGTTTAAGATCATTTTTGCCCCATCGGTCATCAGTCGTCGCGCTATGTGTCCCACCCACTGCCACTTCACTGAGCTAATCCGCTGGGCTATGTCAGTGACTTTTATTCTCCTACGAATTTCCTGATTTCTAATTCGATCACGTAGAGAAACACCAAGCATAGCCCTCTCCATAACGCGTTGAGTGATCTTGAGCCTTCTTATGAGACCCATACCTCTATGATCGAAGCCATACCATAACCACGTTTCCGAGCCATAAGTCACCACTGGTAACACACTGAATATAAACTTTTGAGAACCTTACTGCCCCATCAGCCATCGGTTCTCCCCGCTATGTGCCCCCAAGAACGAAGAGATTGAGTTGTCGTATTCCAGGCCAAAAAGTAATAAAGCCAAAAAAACTTACATAAAAGCAACACTACTGCAGTTATCATTCTACCCGAGCCCAGTAAACAATTTTAAGAGAAACATTAAATAGGTATAAGGTTGAATTTCATTTTCTTTATCGTCGTTTTACGAGTTTGAACCGGCGTTTATCTGGCGTATAGAAAATTGCTAAATCATAAATTGGAAATTTCATTTAGTTTATGGTTCGGTTTGTAACTATGGCTCGTAAATAAAACTCAAACGGTCGTAAAGGGAAATTAAATTGTAATTAATACTTTATTTCGATTTTGATGTTATTTTTAGCCTTTGTGACATTACAATGTCTTCATTTGTGGTTAAAGTAACCTGAACATCGTAACCTGAATCAGTTTACGAAATAGCGGTCAAATAAACAAAAATGTTCCTTAGTATATTGGGACAAAGCAAATAATGCTTCCAGTAAACTCTTTTTTAAAGTAAACTAACAATTAGTCACTATTTTGACAACCTTCATAGCGTAATACGGTATTTCACAAATTAAAAAAAAATCATTTTAACCTAATTCTTTATTACGTAATATGCACAATACATTAATATTTCCGGGATATCTATTGTATTATCAATAAAAATCGATGTTGAGGTTTCAATTTGCACAACTGCGCCACAAACGCTATTTCTGTCATAGTGGCGGTCATTTGTCAATCTTTGCAGATGACGTCAGACAGTCCGTCAATACAACACGTTTACTTCCGTTTGATATCATCAGGGATGAAACTATTCACAGAGCGTTTCCGACTTAGATAAAAAAAAAAAAAACATATTGTAAATCCACTATGTAAGTAGTATGTGTTGTGACATTGACATTTATGATGACGTAAGTGACTCGTGTTCTCCACGAGTCACTTAGACTCGTGGACTTCGTTAAGTTTTCGATCCACTCCAAAATCTTTATAAAATATTTTTTTAAATTTCTGTTTCGACTCATATGACGTCATACTACAGATAATCTATAGACTAATATAGCTGACTGCGTTTTCCCCTGTTTACGAAAGGTAAACATTTAACATAAAGTTTTGTGGTTTCGTAGGTCCTAAACTTATGGTTATATTTTTTTCGTTTTATACGACAATAATTTAGTACTAAAACTTACCTTTTTTTGGAAAGAGTCAAGTAGCCTATTGTGCTGAAAAGTCCAAAATCTTGAAGGATTATGGGATCCCCTTTTCTACCTTCATGCCCACCATTATAATGACCATTCAATTGAATTAAATGATCTCTGTCTACCCGAGCGTTGGATCCCACTTTTGGATTCAACTACAATAGCGAATTGGGATCAAATGGCAATACATCGTAGATATGTAAATAACCGACCAAGACCGTGTCGGACCACGCGCAGTATAGGGTTCCGTTGCGGATGCCAACTGAGTTCATGCCTCACGGTTTAAGGACTAATAAACCGGCCAAGTGTGAATTAAACTCGCGTGGAGAGGGTTCCGTACAATTGATTGAATTCTTATAGGTTTTCCTGTAATCTACAAGCAATGAGCTTATATTTTGTATTTTTTTCAAAATGTTAGGCTCCGTCTCGACATTTAATATATGACACAGTAAGGTATGCAAAACTTTTTTTTTAAATTATCTAATTTGTCCCCCAAAAAATGACCCTTATTTTATAAGAATATTTATTTACTTTGCACATATGTGTTTGGGTCATAAGATTACAACATTCTACCAAATTTCATCTGATTCGGTCCAGTAGATTCGGAGCAAATTGGCTGTGACAGACGGATGGACGGACAGACGCACGAGTGATCCTATAAGGGTTCCGTTTTTTCATTTTCTGTACGGAACTCTTAAAACGTGTAATAATTTTCAATTCATATGTAATGTAATGAAAAATGGTGTTCACAAACACACAATATTTTTAAAATACCTATTAAATGACAGCCTACACCATGGGTTAGTAAAAAAAATTATTAATTGATTTAAATGTACTAGCAAAAGAACTAATACGTGCAAATAAAAACTTTTCTCGAAATGAATTCACGGATTCGATATTGTTAAAAACAAAAGTTGTTTTATTGGAATATTTATTAAGTAATCAAGAAACTTTGAATGGCTTATGAATTATTAATTCAGAAAGCCAATTTTCCAATTACTAGGTCGTATTTACTCCGATCAAAATATTTGATATCGAAATTGGTTTAAGATGACTGTTGGAAATTTTATGATATTTCGTGAATTCATTACTTATATCTTGCTTAGGAGTTCTAGAGTTGAAGTCAAAACTATTGATAAAAACATATTATTTAATAATTGATTTATACAAGAATACTCGGAAAAATATCTTAATTAAAAATATTTAACAACGCAGCATAATGTGAGTACGTATAGTGGATAGGGTAGGGAATATTGAGTGTGGTTTTCGATGACGGCGTCAAGACAGTGTGTCGCATGCAGCCAAAGAGATGGGCCCTGTTGACTACCTTATGGGCACCACAAGGGCGCAGGCGTAGAGGTAGGCTACGGAGTAGGTGACGAGACGGCATCGATACCAACTTCAAAAAGGAATGGCAACAAGCTGCTATAGATAGAGATCAGTGGAAGAAGGAAAGGGAAGCCTTTGTCAGCAGTGGGACATAATAACAGATAAAAATTTTCGCCACGAGTGAGATCCAAACTTTTAAAAAAATATAAAAAAATAACAACTTAAGGGCCAGAAGACTGAGATGATATTAGTTAATGATTTTGCATAAGCGAAGCGCATGAGGTAGTGCTCTACTCTCGCCTTACAAAAATCAAGTGATTTTTTTAACTAAATGTGTCTCTATTTATTTTCTATCGCACTTGTACAATAATATTTACACATAAATGTCAAGGAAAAACACTAGTTTCAACACTTATGACATTTTTAAAAGACATTTTGCCTTTTAAATAAATAAAAACAATGTTTAATAAAATCATTTTGTGGACGTCCGTGTGTCTGTATGTATGGAAACTGGCGTGGTCACGATAACTCCCGAAAAACTTATCTGATCAAGTCCATTTTTTTTTATACGCTTCAGTATTATCCAAAACTAAGTCCTTTCGAAGATCACGGTCTAATTCAATGTAGTTTAATCGTAATTTCAATTTAATTGTGAAAAATGAGATTGTGAGGCGTGCACTTTTGGATTTTCCAAACTTATTTTTATAACTGTATCTCCTATAGCTCGTTCTCGTAGGCTTTTACTGCCAGTATCTTTGTTCATTATGGATAATGTGGATATAATGTAAGATCAAAAGTATCTACTTGTCTTGACAAATCAGTGCCGAAACTCAATTTGTCTGTGTACGTAAAAAAGAAGTACCTACTCGAATTCAGACAATATTTTTGAAGGTTGCAGTATTCAGGCAAATTTATTTTTTAATTATTTTACGGCCCTGGATACTGGATAGATATATATATAACCCATAACACAAGTTTAAAAAAAAACTTACTTTGGGGCTTGCTCAATCAGTGTGATTTGTCCTTATATACTTACCTGGATCCTTTAGAACTTATCTTTAGTTTTTTTATTTATTTATTTATCAAACTTTATTGTGCAAAGTAAAAATATACTTTTAACAAATGGCGGAATTAATGCTAAGAGAGTTTTGTTGCTTCTTTATTTCTAGTTAAGTTATAATCAAATATTAGTGTAGGCCTTTGATTGGCGACAACTCTATACGCCTCTACTGGATTTCATAAACGACGAAACGTCTTAAGACGCCCACTACAGTCCGCTTAACAAATGTCACGACAGCCGTACTATGACTATCAACTTTAACTATTTAACATATTGTTCATGAGCATGAGCATTTATAACACCAATTTCACATTATGAAGAAATTAAAGCAACCCCAACTGAACCGTTTGACTTCCCGCCAAAAAACATTGTCATTTTCCGATATGGCTGTTAAACATCTTGGTTTGAGGTACAAGCTTTTCGGTTTGAGTGGATAATATCAGGATAATCAAGAAAAAAAAATTCTTTAATAAAATAGTCTTAGTAGAAGACGAGATGTCCTTTAAAATGATTATATATCAATTACATCCGATTAAGGTAAAATGGTATGAAAATTTTCAGCTCAATCGATTAATCGGAAGTGGGTCGAATTTATGTTGAAAGTTACATAAAACTTTAAGAATAAATTTCAGTATTTTTGTATTAATTAATATACAGAAATGCGTCACCAAATTCTTTAACATGTAGGCGTGAGGGTAGTTTGTCAATAATTAAAATCCCAACCCTTATGTCGCAAAGGGATATGAAACGAGCCGGGAAGGCTGAGCGGGATACGGCTTTTGACATAACGGGCGACGTGTGTAACACTTTACTATTTTGAGTACGAAAACTGGCTGATGTCAGGATGCAAACTTAGTTACACTCACGTCACTTTATCGATGTCGCCCGCAATAGAGACTTTACATTGACCTTATTAAAAAATGACGGTAAGGTAGTGCCCCACCTCGCACTGACCCTATGAATTACTTCCTTGGGTAACCACATCCCAGCAATTAATCCTCTAGCCCACACAGGCATTCTGTGTCCAACAGGACTTACCGTACAGCTGAAATAGAATGTCATTGTAATAAATCGGTCTACCAATCCACATTCATTACAATAACCGCAATCAAACCAGTAATTTCCAGTCCCACAGTGAAATTATACAACATGTCGGCACTTGAAACAATCCTAATTTCACTGTTGCTAATCGACGGCTTTAACGTTCCGTTCACGCAGATTGCTACTCCAAAACAGCCACTGCACATCACACCGTACATCTTTCTTCTTGTACGTTGTAATGAAATCCCAAACGAGTTGTGTACGGCACGGCGCGGCGGTTCGAACAAGACTGCGTCAAAATTCAAATCGAATAACCGTGTTGCAAACAGTGTTCCCCTTTCTCAAAAAGTGTTGCCACTCACCCGTGACAACCTTAACCGAGCTTCTAGCTTGACGTATTCGTAACAAACAATTTAACAAACTATAAACTAGATGTCGCTAGCGTCTCCTTGATCAGACGCCCCGACATACATAGTATAAAATCAACAAATAACAAAACTCCAAACACTCAAATAGAAATCCGAGTTCTTAAAATAAAGGATACACCATAATTTCTATATTTTAAAAATGGCTAAGATAAAAGCGTTGTCGTGTCGTTGCAGTAGGAATCGCGACAGTAAACACTGGAGCTTTCTTTGTAGCAAATAATATCTCTTATAATATCAGAAGACATTGTAAGAGATATTATTTTTCCTTATAAACGTGTTTTACGTCTCATTTGGAGAGAGAATTTCTAGTGTACGTCGCTCGAGATGGGAAAAAGGAATGTTGTTTTGGATACAAGTTAATATTATTAATAATTACAACATCATTTTAGCCGCAAAGTTTACTGCTTCTGAAAGATTTTTCCTATATAATGTTAATTTTACAACAACTTCTGAAAGGTACTCCTACTTATTTAATAATAGCACAGAATAGGATACTAGTACTCACGTACAGAAGTCTCACTCAGCAAAAAAATTCAAAGTAATATACTAATATACTACTACTCAATGTGGTTAGCGAGATGGTTTAATGTAGCTCACGTTAGAACTCAGCATCCTTTCGTTTAGATACCTAAGCATCCATTGCAGGCCAATTTCATTCATATTACTCTAGACAAACGATTCGTATAACTGAACTCTTAGTAATAATGTGAATATATTTTCGATACCTAAACGGGGAGTTACACAGGCCTGATATTTTTTAAGAAAACTTCTTTAGCGGCGTTGTGCACTTTTTTTGTAATGGGTAAAAAATGTTAAACTCGCGTCAGGACACGTGTCCTGATCGAAAATCCGTAAGACGGATGGAGAGTAGACAGCCGGCGCGTCGTAGGAGAGGAAGTGTCCCCCTCTCTTTCTACGGCGCGGTGAAAATGTATGCCTGCGCCTGCTGTTTCGTTTAGCTGAGAGATAAACTTTTTAATATATTATAATATAAATTGTCATGTTTGTGTACGATAGCGCAATAAATAAATATTGTATTCTACCACATAAATGATAGTACTTTTATATTGATAATTAAAGCAATTCGTGCAAAATTATCCCCTAACCATTCCAAAATATCAAAAATGCACAACGTTAATATTCAAGTTTTCACTTCTGCCGGCACGCCCGGAGTGCAACCCGTCGTTTTTTTTACAAGCATTTGTAACTTGTTGTTGTTGTTTTTTGGGTAAAATCCTGCAAGGTTTTGAAACACTTCCCGATTTCTGATTGAAATTAGAATTTTGTAGAGATAAGGATTTTGTATGCTAATGTAAATCAGATGACAATGTAATATTAAAATGACAAGAAGTTGATTTGATGATGGAGCCAGAAGCTGGCTATGGGAACCCTGTAATACAATGACGCAACCCCATCGAATTTGGGCTATAAGTTCTTAGGCCTCACAATAAAAGTTTGTGGGTTTTTTTTTTTATAAATACATGTTATACAATAAGATAAAGGCGAATGGTCTACTGTTGGCGATGGACGCGCTGCTTCTGAAAAATAAACTTAAAATGTCAAATAAATTAAAAATAAGTAGACTTAAAGTAAATACATAAATACTTACCTTTTTGCTGCTCCTGTAAACCTGTAATTGAAAATTAATATTAAATAAAGAAGAATTTCGGATGTGCGAGGGATATAAAAATATACGTACCTACATTGTATTGCTAGATGCAAACGTTTGTTCGTATTAAAAGCGGGCCCCCACCGCTGCACCAGTCAGTCGCACTAATGATTCGCAACAGGACACGTCCGTGTTTATGTCCAACGCGCACCGCGATTCACCGAAAAATTAACCGTTTTTCTATTCCAACCACTTCCTGATAGACGCCAAAGAACCATCCCCTACATTGCTGGTCCATTCGAACCGAGATCACGTCGTCAGGAAGCAATTGGCCGTCGAATATGTTCCACACGCCTAAGACGTTGCGCAAGAAAAAAGCGCAACGCAACGCGCCCGGGCGCCCAGAATGTTCGACGCACGAGGTTAAGGAAGAAGACCGGTTCAAAATGAGTTTAAAGAACGAGGCTGTTGAAAAGCCACCAAGTGATAACTGCTCCCAAAAATTGGAAAAGCCAGCAAGTGTTATCAGTTCCGAAAAATCTGCAAAAACCGCTAAGTCAGCGCATACGTCTTCGACTTCGGCACGCCAGCGGATGCTCGAACTAGAAGTGGCGAGGGCTAAAGCTAAACTGGAGATGGAAGCGGTTCAGGCAGAGGCTGATGCCGTAAAAAAAAGAGTTGAAATACAGTCCGAGCTATTGAAAAAAGAGCTAGATGCCGAATTGGAAAATCTTAAGAAGTGTTCACGGTCAGTTTCTGGATCTGCAGTGTCATGCATGGATAAAGTGAATGATTGGCTGGAAACAAGTGCGGGCCCCTCCGGACTGCCGCCGCCTTCGCCGCCGCCTTTGCTGAGACCAGACCGGTCACCTTCTCCTCCCGCTCGAGAGAGTAAAAAAAGTGATGTAGACAAACTTGCAACCGCAAATCAGCAAATGTTGACAAGGTTAGCTACTTCCAAAGATCTTCCTATTTTTTCTGGCGATCCGTTGGAATTTCTGCACTTCAAAGAAGCATTTACAGAATCAACAAAGCTGTGCAAATATACAGACAATGAAAATATGTGGCGGCTACGTAAATGTCTTCGTGGGGAAGCCAAAGAATCTGCAGCCTTTCTGCTGATGGGCGGCACTACGCCTGCGCAGATAATGGAGGTTTTGGAGTTAAGATTCGGACAGCCCGAAACTATTATGAATAAATTGGTGCTCCAACTTAGTAAAATTCCCCCACTAACTGATGCTTATCACCACAACATTGTCAGTTTTTCTTTGAAAATAAAAAAATATGTATCAGCGGTAAAAGCGATCAAACAAAATGAATGTTTGCAAAGCCCAGAAATGGCAACAACAGTAATCGCCAAATTTCCAAATTCACTTGTATCTAAGTGGACTGATTACGCCTTTAATCATCAAGACAGCCCTCTGACAAAGTTAGAAAAATTATCAGACTTTTTATATATGGAAGCCGTCAAGATAGCGAAATCAGGCGTAAGTCACATTTATAGTCAAAGTACGAGCAAACCAGATGATCGAAAAAGTAAGCCGCACGCAGTACTAATGACCGATACTCGTACAATCGTCACAGAAAATACGAAGTGCCCATTTTGTCACTCGGGCGGACACCAGTTATGTAATTGCCCGAAGTTCAAACGAGCACTACGAAAAGATCGATGGCGTTTTGCACGAGCCACGAAACTATGCTTTAAGTGCCTGGGCTCTCGGCACAGTGACCCAACGTCGTGCCAAGGCAACAGTTGTGATGTCGAAGGGTGTGGCCAGCCGCACCACCGCCTCCTGCACTGGGTTGCACGAAATAAAGTGCAAGAGCCCCAGACACATGCTGATAACGAGTCGTCGTCGTGTGATCAACATAGTGAAACAATAACGCATACGGTCTCAACGCAATGTTCAAAGGTTTTGCTGAAAATTGTGCCATTGACTGTCCATGGACCGAAAGGAAGCATTCACGTGCATTGCCTGTTGGACAGTGGATCCTCAGTGACATTAATTTCCGCGGATGTGGCAGACGAAATTGGTCTTCGTGGTAGAAAAATCGAAATGCGCGCGCGCAGCGCATGGAACGGTTCCGAGTTAGTGTGTGATTCGGAAATTGTTAGCGTGGACATTACGAACGATACCGGTGACTGTTTTCACTTATCCGCGCGTAAAATAAAACAACTTAATTTGCCCGTGCAAAAACTGTCTGCTAAGGACCTTAACTACGAACATATACGGAATATTAAAGACTTTAAGATCTGTGAGTGTGGTGCTCAAGCTAAAGTGTTAATCGGAGAGGATAATCATCATTTGATTACTCCCATTTTGTGCGTTAGAGGTAAGAAGCAGCGCGAGCCGTACTTAACAAAAACAGCTGTTGGTTGGTGCATCCACGGACCTGTGGTAAGTGATTTTACACAGTCTAATCGTTTCGTCTCACTCACACACGATTGTTCGGAGCAGGAGAGAGAAAACACTGCCCATGTTTATCATTTATTTACTATACATAATAATAGTAAGCTGATGTCACAACCTGTGTCTCCTCTCACATCCGAATGCCATATTTCGAGTGATACAAAATTACATGATTTGGTTAAAAAGTCATTTGCATTAGATGCTATAGGTATATGTACCATGCCGCGGCAAAGTGCAAGCGATTTACGTGCTATTTCAATTGTGGATAGCACTGCCGTTTTAGTTGATAATCAGTGGACAGTCGGCTTGCCGTGGCGTTATGATAATTTTGTTATGCCCGATTCTTACCCTAATGCCGTTAGAAGATTAAAGTCAGTCGAAAATAAAATGTTAGCTAACAACGGTTATGCTTTACGTTATAAAGAAAGAATTCAGCATTTATTTTCTAATAATTATGCCCGTGAGTTGCGTGACGATGATAAATGTTGCGAAGGTCGTGTATGGTATTTGCCACATTTTGGAGTAGATAACCCCAAAAAGCGTAAACTAAGGCTAGTGTTTGACGCGTCAAGCAAGAGCGGAGACGTGTGTATTAATGACTTCTTATTACCAGGTCCCGTTTTGTTGCAATCCTTACTGGGAATTATGTTCAGATTTAGGGAACACGCTGTAGGTACAATTGCTGATATCCAGGATATGTTTTTAAAACTTAAAGTACGTAACGAGGACTGCTGTGCGTTTCGGTTTTTATGGGAAGGCAAAAAGTACGTTATGACGTCACTAATATTCGGTGCTTGTTGCTCACCATTTATCGCCCAGTACATAAATCAAACTAAAAACACTGAGCGATTTAAATCGAGTATGCCAGCCGCGGTAGAAGCGATCCGCACGAATACATATGTAGATGATTATATAGATAGTCATTCCGACACCGAAACTGCAAAGAAAATAATCAAAGATATTTTCTATATCAATCAACAAGGTGGCTTTTTAATGCGAAACTGGCTAAGTAATTGTCCTGAGGTGCTAATCGACACACCAAAAGAAACCTTAAGTGACAAGGCGGTAAGGTTCAATGTTGAAAGTCAACCAGAACGCACACTTGGTTTGTTATGGTATCCAGCTAGTGACACATTGGGTTTTGATTTGTCACTTAATCGCATACCGAAAGACGTTTTACAATCTAAAAGAAAACCTACTAAACGTGAAATTCTTCGCATTGTTATGTCAATATTTGACATACACGGATTTCTTGGCCCGTTTACCATGCAAGCTAAAATTATAATGCAAAGTACCTGGAAAGCTAATATACAATGGGACCAAGAAATTACTGATAACTTGTTTACTTCTTCTACCGATTGGCTAAGACAGCTGGATATGATAAGCAAAATACGGATACCGAGATGGTACTTTAATGCAAAAAGTGAAATTTGCATGTCGCCTGGCTCCGTTGCAGCGGCTTGCCCGCTCCAATGTGCAGCGAGTGCGAATGAGAGCACGCTGCAACTTCACGTGTTCTGCGATGCATCGCCGTCCGGCTATGCGTCTGTAGGATATTTTCGTAAGCGAAACAGTAATGGAACCGTACAAATTTCTTTTATCGCTAGTAAAAGTCGAGTAGCGGGAAATCGTTATGTAAGCATTTGTAGGCTTGAACTTCAATCTGCTTTATTGGGTTGTAGATTGGCGGATACAATAAAATCAGAACATCGTATTAAACCAAACGAAACCTTTTATTGGACAGACTCCACCACGGTACTACATTGGATACGGAATGAAGATAAAAATTATAAAGTTTTTATCGCTAATCGTTTAGGCGAAATATGTGACCTTAGTCGAATTTCTGAATGGCGTTATGTGCCTACTAAAACCAATTCCGCAGATCTTGCTACGAAGAAAAGTGACCATATCTTGAGCAGCGAGTTCGAGCGTCGTTTTTGTATCGGGAACCGGAACACTGGCCTCGCGATCCTATTAAAAAAGAAAATATTAGCGATGAGGTGTTAGAAAAAATTCTTACCGTATCGAGCGATGATGGCGAACCTTTATACCTACCAGTCCCCGACTCGCGACGATTTTCAAGTTGGTTGCGTTTATTGCGTACTACTGCTGCGGTTTTATTGTTTATTAAGAAATGTAGAAAGATAAATATTTGCAACTTTGATGCCGACTTACTGAAAGAAGCGGAAATATTATTAATTAAATATTCTCAAACACAGTCGTTTAAAGATGAAATATTTGCACTTAAGAAAAATTTACCTATTAAAAAAGATAGCCGTTTGCGTTCGTTGACCCCATTTTTAGACGGCTATGGTCTTCTTCGCGTTGGTGGGCGTATTGGCGCCGCCAAAGGAGTTGAAGAAGAAGTGAAGAATCCTGTAATATTAGACGGAAAGGATCACATATCACGTCTCCTTGTTAAAGACTACCACGTACGTGCACATCACGGCTATACTGAAATGGTAATGAACGAGCTACGCCAAAAATATTGGGTTTTAAACCTAAGGCCTACCGTTCGCACTGTGGCTTCACAATGTCTGATTTGTCGAATGCGGAGGGCGGCTCCTGTACCACCGCGTCTTGGTGACCTTCCGGAAGGTCGTTTGGCGCACCATCAGAGGCCCTTCACTATTTGTGGAAGCGACTTATTTGGACCAGTAGAAATTACAGTGGGACGACAAAGGCACAAAAGGTATGGCGTACTCTTTACCTGTATGACCGTACGCGCGGTTCATATCGAAGTAGTGGCATCCTTGACTGCTGACGCATTGATTATGGCTCTAAGAAGGATGGCCGCTCGTCGTGGATGGCCCCAAGTGATATGGTCTGATAACGGGACAAACATGAGAGGAGCGGACACAGAGTTGAAGAAGTCTTTCAGGGAACTTGACCAAACAGCACTAGCTACCCAAGCGCTTAATAAAAACGTGTCTTGGCGTTTTATAAGTCCAGCTTCACCGCATATGGGTGGAGCTTGGGAACGCCTCATAAGAAGCGTTAAAACTGCGTTGAAGGTAGTGCTAAAGGAAAGGGCCCCCAAAGAGGAAACGCTCATTACTCTTCTTGCCGAAGTTGAAAATATAATCAACAGTCGGCCATTAACTCACGTGTCTGTAGATCCACGCAGCAATGAAGCACTGACTCCAAATCATTTTTTAATAGGAAGCTCATCGAACTTACCTCTTCCTGGTGTATTTGATGATGGTGATCTATACCTCAGACGTCAGTGGCGCATTGCTCAACGTCTGACAGATCTGTTCTGGCAGCGCTGGCTGAAGGAAGTATTGCCAGCACTAATCCCACGTAGCAAATGGTCCCAAGAAGGATTGCAACTCAAAGTAGGTGACCTCGTTCTAGTTGTGGATCCATCATCGCCTCGCAACACATGGCCAAAGGGTATTGTTCAAAAGGTGTACCCCGGTTCCGACGGTCGTGTGAGAGTGGTAGATATTAGGACTAGCGGGACTGTGATGAAGCGTCCCGTGACTCGTGTGGCATTACTTGACACGGCTCGTGATGAGTGTCGCACTAGCGACACTGGGGGGGAAAGTGTTGGCGATGGACGCGCTGCTTCTGAAAAATAAACTTAAAATGTCAAATAAATTAAAAATAAGTAGACTTAAAGTAAATACATAAATACTTACCTTTTTGCTGCTCCTGTAAACCTGTAATTGAAAATTAATATTAAATAAAGAAGAATTTCGGATGTGCGAGGGATATAAAAATATACGTACCTACATTGTATTGCTAGATGCAAACGTTTGTTCGTATTAAAAGCGGGCCCCCACCGCTGCACCAGTCAGTCGCACTAATGATTCGCAACAGGACACGTCCGTTTTTATGTCCAACGCGCACCGCGATTCAACCAAAAATTAACCGTTTTTCTATTCCAACCACTTCCTGATAGACGCCAAAGAACCATCCCCTACAGTCTAAATTGTATTTTTAATATTAGTAATTAAAAACACGCATGCGGCCCACCTGATGGTAAATTTAACTATTGGTCTATGGACGCCTGTAACAAGAGCAATATTAGCGTCACTAACCCGTTAGGTCTATGTTTCATAGGCGCCGCTGCAGCGTGCGCTGCCACGTGAGCGTAGTACCAGGCCTGTGTCACTTTAGGTATCGAAAATGTACCTACATTATTACTATGCGCGCAGGCGGCCCCTCCGGGTGGTAAATTTAGTTATACGAATCGTTTGTCCAGAGTAATAAGAATGAAATTGGCTTGCAATGGATGTCTTGGTATCTATGCGAAAAGGTGCTGAGTTCTGACGTGAGCTAAATTAAACCATATCGCTAACCACATTGAGTAGATATTTCTTTAAATTTCTTTACTGAGTGAGACTTCTGTACGTTAGTATTATTTATTCTGTGTAGTACTGCCGCGTCCCGATTGCCATAAATTTAAGACGAGGAGAATTGCAAATTTGATTTTGTTTATTTTTGTATAAAAAATACTTCAAATTAAAAAAAAAGTCATAGAACAAAAATTGTCACTCTTGATTTACTTAAGTCGCCTATAGAAGGATAAGCGTTAGATACCAGTAACCCTGTATATCTACTTAAATAAATCGGCTATACACCACTCGCATAATTCGCACTACTGTAAATTACAGCTCAACAGTAAACAAGTCAAGTACCAACTGAAAATTACCAGCTTTCAATTTAACGTGACCGCCACAAAACAATCCAAAATCCACGCGAAAATGACCTTTACCGCGTTAAACCTAAGGCTTTCAAAGCCAATAATTAATCAATGTGAGCTTTAAATGGCACCAATAAATACGGATGAATTTTGAAAGCGTTCCTGTGTTTCCACAATCCAAGTGGAGGGTAGTTCTCCATCATTGTCGTTGCCAATTAAAGTGGAAAAATAAAAATAACTATTGACTATAAAAGACTCGTCTAATTTGATACGTTGACATAGCAAGTTCATAGATGACGACCATAAGACGACCTTCATGGTGCAATGGTTAACACGCTAGTCCGCCAATCCGGAGGTTCTTGTTTCAATCCCCAGCCAAGGCAAGTTGGAAAATGGCCTTTTTCAAATTGTCCTGGGTCTTGGGTGTTTATCTATAACTAGCAGTCCACCCCGGCTTCGCCCGTGGTACACACATAGCCTATGGCACTCGGGGATAGTGTAGCTTTCTAATGGTGAAAGAATTTTTTAAATCGGCCCAGTACTTTTTTAAACTTTTCATTACAAACATACAAAAATAGGTACAAATCTTTCCTCTTTATAATATTAGTGTAGGAGTTTAGATATAAGTTGAGTAAGTATCCCATAACACAAGCTTTAAACTTACTTTGGGGCCAGCTCAATCAGTGTATTTTTTTGTTTTTAGTTTCTGCCTATCCCTTTAATTGACCGAGCGACCGAAGCCAGCGAAGCTTCTTAGGTTCGAGTTCCGCACGGCGAGACTTGTATGTACCTTTGAGTTTACAGAATAATTTGACTCCGCTAGAATATTTGTACGAGCGAGCGAAGCGTTTAGGCCTAAAAGGCCAAAAGGCCAAGTACAGAACCGGCTGGAGATATTTGTTCACCAGGCCAAGACCCACCCGAGGCTGTAAAGCCTAAGATGATGAGCGAAGCGTCTCAGTTTCAAGATTCGCCAAAAGTGCATTTTTCCGTTCTGTTTGTTGTTGAAAATCAAGTGATTTTGACAAAAACTGTCACAGACGTTCCTTGATTTATTTAAATTTATTAATCGATCGCGATTTTTGATTGGGGGAGAAATAGGAAAGAATACAGCGGAAATTTACTGTAGCGTTATTTATCCTCTCATCGAAATGAACGCGACTAAACTTTTTCATACAAAGGTAATCTCTATATCTATGAGAAATAAGATCTAAAGTGGCATGAGGGGACGGCCCTGAGCGGCCATGCGGTATTTGACGGCCGCGGTACGGTCCGGCCCGATATGGCCGTGAGGGGATTTTAACATTTGAAAGGCACAGTAATGTCTTCATTCTACACAATGTTGCAAAAAAAATCCAAAAGGGGAGATTGGAGAGGGGAAAAGAGTGCAAAAGAGGGAATATTTGCTTTAGTGTTATATATAGACGGATTTCACTGAAATGGCTTTGCTAAACTAGGGGAAAGGGTAAAGTGTCGGTTATTGCATGGTTATAAAAGCTCGCAAGTTCTACTGTTCTCACAGAACCCCTAGTTAATAGGCATGGTGATATATAACGTCTTACAAAATATACTGAAACTATTTTAAGGGTGAATTTAGCCCATGATACTAAACAACCTTCCTTAAGGAACATATATCGAAATATGAAAAATATTTTTTGTCCTCCCATACAGGTTGACCGATCAGCTGATCCGAGTTTCTATGGGAAGCAAAATTTGTTTTTCACATTTCGATATATGTTTCTTGGGGAAAGTTGTTCGGTATCGTAGACTGAACCTACCCATTAAATAGTTGTATATTTTGTTAGATGGTGTAAACAGCAGGATTTTTCGATGCGCTGTGTTTCGCTGCAATCCATTCGGATTACAGTGGTTCGTAATAAAAATATCTCGAATTAAATTCAAATCAAATCCAATCATTTATTTGCGTAAATGTTTCATTCAAATATATCGGACCCTTTTGAACCTATATTCAACAAAAACTCTTTAAGCGAAATATAACTTACATTATACTTATGTACCTTGTTTCATAATAAACACAAAAGATATAAACCGACAAATACATACAAAAAATGTCACTGCCCGCTACCGGGCGACTGGGGAGGGCAACGGCAGCGTGTATAGTTAATTCGAAAAAAAGAGAAAAAAATGTACAAGAAATAAGTTTTTTAGGTATTTATTAAAATCTTTATTGACCACAATGGTACAAAAGGTGAACTTAACGCTAATGCATTCCCTACCAGTCAACCTTTAGGAAAAACAGAAATTAACTGAATTGCATTGTAAGCTAAACTTATCCTGCATAGAAAATTAACGGCTAAACTGTGTTCACACACAGTTTAGCCTTAAAAACGTTATTCCACTGTAAAAGCGGCTATTTTAAGTTTCGGACAGCCGTCCGTCTAGCGAACAATTACCACCTGAAGTTCTCCTGTCGCATAACACCAGAACGCTTTTAGATCCGCTGAATATTTTATAAGCCGTCAATGTCTAGTGAGACTAATATTATTGTACATATTTTAGTACTTAGTACTTAGTACTTACCTTAACAATCGTTAGGGTTAGATAATCGTTAAGCTTGCTTCTATACAGACCTGAGCAAAAATAAAAACAATTGACATATCAGCTGCTACAAAATTTAGATATCAAAAGTCTGACGGAATTGGCTAGAAATTGTGTCACTATTTGATGCCCTTTTCCATTTTTCTTCTACATTTGGGCTAGCACAATCTGTGTGATTATTCATAATAAAAATTGAGATTGAGGCTCCTTTCGGTGTCATTGTATAGATATATAGACGCACACAATTACTTGTTTTGGCTTTTTTGTGGCATTTCACACACTAGTTAACTTAATAGACACTTGAGTCAGAGCGGCGACACTCCCTGTACGTGAGAGTTCGAACGCCGGTGACCTTGAGCCGGAGCGCGTAACGCTAGGGTTGATACCGAACTGAAATGGAATATCGTGTGGTGCGTGAGAGAGACGCGAGCTAGGTAACAGCCCTCGTACAAAGCAGCCAGCGATGACTCGTTCCACGCCCCGTGCGCCTCTCAAGGCGGCGCACATCCAGACACCCACACATAGCCGCAAGCGATTTTACGTGCACACATTCTCAAGTGTCGTTTCTTTTCGCATAGTGTATATATTCTTTGCTAGTGTGCAGGTATAGGTACATTCTATGATTTTTTTTCCTTCCTTTCCTTCCTGGAAAAATGTATAGAGTATAAAAAGCAAAACGAATGCATCATAAATTAACGCCTAAACTATCCGAAGCCTTAAAACATTATTCCATTATAAAAGCTCGATTATTTAAAGATTCGGCCAGCTGTCCGTCTAGCGGACAATTACCACCTGAATTTATGCTGTCGCATAACACCAGAACGCTTTTAGATCCGCTGAATATTTAATAAGCTATCAATGTTGTGCGACACTAATATTATTATACATATTTAAGAGCTTAGTTCTAACGTTGAAAAATTCAAGTATTAGAATCCTAAACTCTTCTCTGCAAGTCTGAGGGAGAACAAGAGGATAGGCGTCGTGGTATACCCGGTGGGAACGAAGCTCCTTACTGCAAAATCGAAGGCTTTATGAACACTTTCAAAACGCTTTTGAAAGCCGCGTTTTGGCAGAGTAGAATAAAACCACTCCAAGTTTCCCCGTGGATGTCGTAGAAGGCGACTTAGGAAATACAAGCTAAACCAAGCTTCAATGAGACCTTGTGAACAGCCATTTCCCGTACGGGTACAGAGAGGGTCGTGCTTCTACAGTGTAGACAAAAAGAGATGATGATGATAATGAATTTAGTTGAATGATCAAACTCAATCAACAAACAAACGAAAAATAGAAAACAATCTCATTAGTCCCTTTCAGCCTGGGTTTCTACCGGGCCACAGCACTTCTACCGCTTTGGTGAATGTGACTGATGATAATCGCCAAGCTATAGATAATAAAACGTTAACTTTACTAGTTTTGCTTGATTTTAGTAACGCCTTCAACTCAGTAGACTTCGATATCCTTTTAGGGATCCTTCACTCTATCAATGTATCTCCTTCTGCCATAAATTGGTTTAGTTCCTATCTGCATGGACGCTCTCAGCGTGTCTGCCTTGATGAAACTCACTCAGAATGGTGTGAGCTGGGTGCTGGTGTACCTCAAGGAGGTTGTCTTTCCCCTTTACTGTTTTCTGTTTTTATAAATACCATCACTAAAGTTCTATCCTGTAAATTCCACTTATACGCGGATGATCTGCAGATGTATCGCCACTTCCCGGTGGATGATGCTGAATCAGCCGTTGCAGCGTTGAATGATGACCTTTGTCGTGTTTCGGAATGGGCTTCGTGTTATGGTCTCAAGGTAAATCCAATTAAGTCCCAGGCTATGGTGATTGGCACTAGTGCTTTGCGTAACCGGATTGATTTTAACGGACTTTCGCCTGTGATATTTGAGGGTTCTGTGATTGCCTTAACTGACACTGCCAAGAACTTGGGAATTTTAATGGACTCTAACCTCAAATGGACAGCTCATATTAACGAGGTCAGTCGTAAGATCCACTTTTCTTTCCACACCCTTAGATGAATACTTCTTGCCCTTCGAGACTAGTATTGCTCTGGCCCAATCCCTTATTCAACCAATCTTGGATTACGCGGATGCATGCTACTTGGATGCAACAGAAGACCTTTTAGATAAACTGGAGCGTTTCCAAGACCTGTGCTCATCATCATGTTTCATCTTTGGATTGAGGAAGTTCGACCATGTTTCCAGGTATCGTGTTCAGCTAAAATGGTTACCTATACGGCTCCGTAGAAACAATCGCATTATTTGTCTCCTTTACAACGTCCTACACTATCCTTCTTTCCCCTCCTATGTACGTGAGCGCTTTTCCTTTTTATATTCTCCGAATTCTCTTTGCAGATCCCACCTAAAAACTGTCCTTAAATACCCTTCACACAGCACCACTACCTTTTCCTACTCCTTCTCGGTACATGCGGTCAGACTATGGAACTCATTACCACCTATACGCGAATCTAAATCGATCTCTGTGTTTAAAAGACGAGTAAAAGATTATTATTTATCGGAATCATCATAGTTGTAGTTTATATTAAGTATATTCATTTCTAAATAGACATATGTATTTATTTAAGTATGTATGTAACATATGTATATGTATGTTTATCTGTAGTTTCATAGTATGTTAATTTCTTCTTCCTTTATTTAACGAACACGCCTGTATGCCTTTCATATATGAACATCTCCTCTCACGGGCCTACTGGAAGAGATCTCTTTTGAGATAAGTAGTGCCTTTGTACAACTTTTTGTTTATGTATTCTCTGTATGTATTGTCCGTGTACATAAATTGGTAAATAAATAAATAAATAAAGTGATGTTTTGGAAAAAAGAATTTTAGAATTAATTTCCAGATTTCACGAACCAAAAACAACTGTAGATACCTCTTTTCAGTCAAATCACATGCAGTTGAGAATCCACCCACCGAGATTAGAACCTTTAACCCTCGAGCTCACAGTCTACCGCTAAACAACTGAGCCACCTAAGCGGTGCTGGTGGAAGTTGAGGCGAAATTACCTTTCACATTTGATGCCTTATGAATTATACTTATATGCAAACAGGACATACATCAATCATTTCCTTATCTCTAACATGTTAGACAGACCCTTAACCCATAAAAGTCGGAGACATAAATCAAGTAATTGAAGTGTTACTAAAATGACATTTACATTCTCGCCCTTTTCCTCGATCAAATTTTACAATCTGGCAACACGGAGAAAGAAGTGACAGGTACATAGGTACCTACTGTGGAAAGAAGGTACTTCTCGCAAGTTGCAAGGGCGGAACGTGGCAGCTATCCGGCTTTTACCCAAAAGCTTTAAAACACCTCATCAATTATTCAAAGCAATAACATCAAACTAGGAATGTTCTAAAAACAAAAGGCGAGCAAAATCCACCAAAGTATACAAAGGAATACATTGCTCTACATTCCAATACTGGAAAACAAATCATCGTGAGTCTAATGAGCATCCGAAATTTTCTCATTAAAGGAAGGAGAGGGACAAAAGAGGGGGAGGGACAGAGAGGGATTCGTGTGTCACCGACACCTGCCACTGATTTATTTGTTCGAAAGAATTTGGTTTTGAAGGAAAAACGGAGAAAATACCACGCACAATGGCGACTTTTTTGCGATGTGTTTTGTCTATATCTGGCCAAGACTCTACTGTACATTTACAGTATCACACATTTTAAAGTTTATCTTTGATTAAATTTTATGCTTCCTTTGATAATTTGTTACTTTTTGGTTTTTGTATCTTTGTTGCGACCAATATGAGATGAGACCAATATAAATTTTAATTTTAAACATGGTTAAAATTGGTTTGTTGAGATGTGGAGTTCCCGACTTCACAATTTGGGCATACTACTAGTTTATTTAGTATAGCTACGTCGTCTAAAGGCAGCCGGTTGTAAAACTATTTTCGTAATTCTAGTTTTCGATCTGATCTGACGTCAAACCTCCTTACGCTAATATCAGAAAATTTGTTACTGTGATGGATTGATCTCGTTGATGAAAAATACGCACAAAATAATTTTTTAAATATGTATGAGGTGTGTGCATCGCAAAGGGGGCAAAAATAATTTACAAGCTTTTTACATGTCGTATTAGCTCATTGCAGTCTGCCCCATTAGTGACGACCTCCGTGGCGTAAAATCCGGAGGTTCTGGGTTCGATCCCCAGCCAGGGCAAGTTGGAAAATGGCCTTTTTCAAATTGTCTATATAATAGTCTAATAATAATCTATATATGTATTTATCATACTCTCGAAAGCATATTATACAATAAATGAATATCCAAACGATAAACGCTTACTCGCGTAAACATCTACTTACCTACCTGCAGTAAACGCCCGTTCTCAATCCCTCGTTCTATGAATAGTTAATTTTAAAAATGTGACTTCATAGCTATAGATTATGACATTATTGTTTGACTTCCTTGGACAACTTAAAATTCCGACTTAGCATATGTAATTAATTATTTACGAATGCATATTAAAAAAATAGGTTCTTTTATTTACGATTTCTATTTTATATACTCATACATACATTACATACATAGATACATTTTTAGATTTCATATTAAATCGATAGAAATAGTTCTGACAATCGCCACACCCAAACTAGGTACATGCACTCGTAGTACTGCACCAACATTTGTCATCTTATATTATGCAACACGTTAGCAATGAATAAATTATTATATGATTAAATTAAGTATCGTTGAGTTATTATCCCATAACACAAGTTTAAAAAAACTTACTTTGGGGCTACCTTAATCAGTGTGATTTGTCCCTATATATTTATTAGTTACACCAATATTACCCACTTACATACATATACAAAAAATCGTAAGTGTGCGCGTCGCGTCGCAGGGGGTGAAAATAATTCACAAGTTGACAGTATCTTTTGACGGTCGGCCGGCCGTGTATTGATTTATTTCTCGTGCATATTTTTACTTGTAGAGAAAATAGAACGCTGACCTGTTTTCTATTCTAGTAACGTACTGTGTAGTTTTGCCCTCGATCCTTATCGAGGGGTAATAGTTGACGAATGCATGTTTCGTAGTTATAACAAGTATATTTGCCAGATTTTAAAAAAACCCCGACTTTTAAGCGTTTTTTTTTATCGCGGGCTTTAAGCGCGGCGACCGAATCAAGAAATTCCGTAACGAATATAAAACCTAAAACCCCCACTCCGCCTACCATGTAGGCTTACAAGCTATATAGCATTTAGTGGAATGTATAGAGGGCTGGGGTTCGAGTACCAGAAAAATCTGACATTTGAGGATTTGCAGAAACCTGATGTGGAAGGGGTACGGCCTGGCAAAACGGTTAGACTTGGAGATTTGGCCCCATAGACAAAATGAAAGGAGTATCTAAGCAATTACCAGAAACAGTATTTTTTTGAAAAAAAATTGCCAATTTGCAAATTTCATACAAACGGCTCCCCTAAGTAACTTGGCGCAGCCTGAGGCAAAAGGCCATTATACAATTTTTTTTTTCATACAGACTGCAAATTCTCATTTATCTCTCAACTGGACCTGGAATATAGACCACTTCAACAGCTGCACGAAAAACCGCGAGCTGCTTGCAGCTCGCGCCGCACCCAAAACACTAGTTATAACCGAAACACTAATTATACTGAACAAGGAAGCGAAGCGAGCGGAATTTTTCGAGGCTTCTTAGACAAATTGGCGTTTATATGTACGAGTATGTACTAGCTGCAGCCTACGGCGTTGCCCGCGTTGTCCAATTTTTAAAAGACCCCGGTAACCTTAAATTTTAACATAAAAATCCAGGTAATAAGCTATCTACACACCAGATTTCATTTCAAGCAATACAGCCGTTTTGGCGGCCAAGCAGAACAAACGTCTATAAGTACGTCCATACATCCTGACATCCAGACATCCATACATCCTCACAAACTTTTTCAATATAATACTAACTACTAGTGGTTCTGTAAAAACAGTAGATCTCGCAAGCCCTTATAACCATGCAATAACCGATACAATCCCCTTTCCCCTGGCTTAACAATGCCATTTCAGTGAAATCCGTTCATATGTAACGCTATAGCCAACTTTTTCATTTCGACCTTCAATTTATTTATTTATTAAATCTTTATTGACCACAATGGTACAAAAGGTGGACTTAACGCTCATGCATTCTCTACCAGTCAACTTTTAGGAAAAACAGAAAAATCTATTTTATTGCGATTATTAATCAATTCCCCCTTTTGTTTTTTTTTTACATTTTTATGTTGAACTAGCTTTTGCCCGCGGCTTCGCCCGCGTAGACTACACAAATTAGATTTGTTATTTTTTAAACTGGGGCACAGAATACAGTAAGAGTATTGTATTGTATTGTATTTATTTATTTCAAACAATTGTCTTTACCGGCCTCAAGACCCAATGCGACATGCTTGCCTCTAATACAAATTATCCTCAAAGATATCCTTGTGAACTCACTCAGACTGCAACAAAATAGGTCGATCTCATTCGCTACTTGGTTCAGCGTGTGCAACGCCCGCGTCAGCGGAGCTTTCTGCAGCAGATTAGTTCGCGCGGCCGGCACCGCCAGCAGCGGCGGTTGTAGGCGGCGCCACACATACTTGTTAGGCACACACAAACTAATCTGTTCCAATACCTCCAGATTCGAGACTTTTCCCCTTAATAATTTAAACAAATATAACACCAGGGCTAACTGTCTTCTAACCCTCAGTTCATTGTACCCTACCATGCCTAAAATAAACAAGATTGGGTACTATTAAATTAATGCATACGGGAATTAACGCGAAACGTACCTTTTATTTATTTATTTTGCTGACGTTTCATTCGGGTTTCACCGAACGTGGTCCCAGCTTGACTTATATATATATATATTAATAATTTGAGTCAAGCTGGGACCACGTTCGGTGAAACCCGAATGAAACGTCAGCAAAATAAATAAATAAAAGGTACGTTTCGCGTTAATTCCCGTATGCATTAATTTAATAATAATGCAACGCGATAGTTTAAAAGTATTTAAGATTGGGTACATTAAAGGGTACAAGGGATAGACTCCATATAATCTCATATGTACCTAATGAATTTATTTTGTACTTTTTCTAACATGAGCCGATATTTATCTTCATGTGGATCCCAAACAATTGAGTTGCCCTCCAGCTGACTTCTCACCACGATGGCGTGGATGTTGGTAAAATCCCTAACCGTACGCAAAACAAACCCTAAATTCCTAAACGCTGTCTTGCATATTTGCGTTATATGATCAGCGAACGTTAAGTCTGTTGTGAAAGTAACGCCTAAGTCTTTCACCTCAGAGACCCTCCTTAATACTGCCCCGTCAATATTATATTCATATTGAATGTGATCGCGTGCCCTCGAGAACGTCATCGTTACGCATTTTGATGTGTTAAATTCTAGATGATTTCGCTTAATCCAGTTCACGACCCCATCAATATCTCTCTGAAGACCTTCACAATCTTCCGGCTTAGTGATACGCATTGTCAATTTTAGGTCACGAATAATAAGCATCGTGCTTCCTTTACCACCTGCGGTAGGTCGTTAATCAACAGGACGAACTGCAAGGGTCCAAGCGTACTGCCCTGACTCACGCCAGACCAAGTGAAATAAGACCTTAAAGAGTGCCCAGCATAGTCAACATACTGTTGCCGATCACTTAGTTAGCTAGCAAAAAAATTTTGTAAGTGGGGGGTAAAGCCAACAAAAGTAAACAGAACGGAATCTCCTAAGGTATGCGCAATATGCGTCCCCGTTCCCCGCACCCGCACCTCTCCCCCGGTTCTTTGCTGGTCTGGGAGAAAAGAAAAAACCTAGAATGTACCAGCTGCTTCTCTTCCCGTGCAGATCGTAAAAGCCGATTGAGGGAATGGGCGAGAATCTGAATCATATGAATAGGCGATGCGGTTAGCAACCCATCACTATTATGATTTCCCTTTTCCACCTTCATGCCCACCATTACGCTAAAAGTGGCCTGGGCTTTACCGCTCTTGGCTCTGTCTACCCCGTTAGGGATAAAGACGTGATAGTGTATCTGTATCTGTACTAACCACTAATTCAAAAATGTCTTGTGTCTCGCTTCAAAAATGACCAAGATTCATGCAAACTTGCAACTCCTATTTCAACCCTATAGGGATGTAATTTTTGAAATCTAATTATTGCATTATTATTTTCTAACTACTTTCTTTAGAAAGTAGTTAGAAAA
Source organism: Acrobasis repandana (assembly GCA_963576875.1). Classification (NCBI taxonomy): domain Eukaryota; kingdom Metazoa; phylum Arthropoda; class Insecta; order Lepidoptera; family Pyralidae; genus Acrobasis; species Acrobasis repandana. The sequence goes on from OY756222.1 coordinate 19,008,024, forward strand.
TAATAATAAAAATTTACAATAAAAATTTATTGTGTGTCACTTTAAAAATTACGAAGTTACATTCAAATTTCCAAGCCTATTTCACCCCCTTAGGGATGGAGTTTCCAAAAATACTTTTTTTCCTCCTCTTTGCGGACGTCTCCTAGTCACAATCTACTTTCCTGCCAAATTTCATCTTCATTGGCTAAGTAGTTTTCGAGATTTCGTGATGAGTGAGTGAGTGAGTGGGTTTTCGCTTTCATATATATAGATCAAGTCCTTAGTGCCTTAGCCTCCCTTTGATTGAAATCCGTCAATAAAATATCTCCTCCCTATTCCTCCCCCTATCAAAGATCGCGATTAATAAAAAAAATTAAATACATCAAGGAACTTGTGTGCCAATTTTCGTCAGAATCGGTTAAAAAATGCGACCTGTAGGCGAGAACAGACCGACGGACAAAATAATTTTTGACCTATCTCGAAACTTAGACGCTTCGCTCGCTCGCTCAATTAAGATAAATCCTCTGGCTGCTCTGGCTAATATAAGTCTTTGGTAGCACATAGAGGGTCGTGCTCCTACACTGGAGACTAAAAAATAATATTAGGATAATAATCTACATTAATTCAATTCAAAATTCAAATGCCAAATAAAGCAACTAAAAGAAAATTAATGAAGGTCCCGAGGACACGCATAGTATATAATTTACCTACATTTCGTTTGTTTAGGTTAAACCCGTAATTTTAGGTCGGTTTGCTTTTCACTGTAAATATTTACTCTTAGAATTCATTTACGTGTTTTATAAAATAATACTGAATTAAATATCTATTCTTTGCTAAATTAACTAATGAAAAATTAAAAGGAAAAACAAATATTGCAGGATAGATTTAATGAGCCTGTAGGCTTCGAATTATATAGGTATAATGAAGCGTAAACATCTAGTCAACATCAAGTCAACTTGTATGTTTATTATAATAAAGTTTAAATTAAATTAAATTCTTTAGGTCACCAAGTCAAAGGCCGGCGCAGCAGCTGCCACAGCAGAGAGCCTCAAAAGGCGCAAATATGTAGGCATCGGAGTAAACTACATATTTGAACCTTTTAAGGTAGAAACTTTTGGTCCGTGGGGTCCTTCAGCCCATAAGTTATTTAAATACTTGTCCACCAGATTATCCGAAGTATCCCATGACCAAAGGGCTAGAAATTATCTGGCACTAAGAATCAGCATTGCCATACAACGTGGCAATGCTGCCAGCCTTTTGGCCACGCTGCCGAGGGGTAATATTTTAGCGGGATTACATAATTTGTATTTTTTTTTAGTTTTAGTTCTAAGAGGTACTTTTATGTTGTAATTTATAAAAAAAATATATATTATTTAGCTTATGTAGTTAAAATGTATTTGATTTTAATTTATATTCTTGAAATATAGAAAGTATTTATAAAGTAGTTTACGAAGAAAATAAATTATCTCCATATTAACGAGTTAATAATTATTTCAAATGAGGGCGCTTCTTCAAGGCCATTTGCTTCTATGTTCACCTTAACAATTGTCACGCAGACTTATTTCAATCAAAAAGCATAAATTTCAAATCTAATGACCAAATAAAATCCTTTGCCGGATCAGCCATACGCTTAAATCCTCAGTTTAATCGCTGAGCACAAAATCTGCCCTAGAATTATACAAATATAGCGTCCTGTCCAAACAAACTTGTGTACTTTGCTGTTCTAACTAACAAAGAGTTTGTGAGGATAAGCTTTAAAGCTGTAGGCATATTGAAGTTAAGTTATTGGGGTAAAGAGATTCTGAAGGAAACTTCTGAATGTTGGATATTATTGCCTTTGTAGGCTTGCTTTGCTCTGGTCAGATTATATAAATAATACCGCCATTCGCTGGAAAACCAAATTAATAGATATAGGGAGAAAAGCTAGAAATAATTTATTTTATTTATAATTATTTCGTGTCTTAAATTCTTATTTCAGTTTGACAGAGGCTTACATGTGTATCCACCGAATTTATAAAAAAGTCACTCATACTTACTGTACTTTTAAAGTTGTAAAAAGTTTTAAAATTTTAATTGATAATGTCAAATTGATATTGCATATATTGTACAATGTGTTTTATGAATATGGGTTTATTCCTGAAAATAAATATTTATTATTATTATTAAAGCAGCCGGGCTCAAGTTGAACTGGGCTGATCATGTAAGCAGGAAGCACCCAGATAGGTGGGCTAGAATAAAAACGGAGTCCCTGCAGGCTGGCGACGAAAAAGAGGCCTCGAATTCTACGTGCAGACGATTTAAGGGCTTACGAAAAGAGCTGCGTATTATCGCCACTGAAAGTTGTTTGTGGAAAACTAGAGGGGAGGCTTTTGCACAACTATGGGACACAATAGGCTTTAAAAAAAAATGTATGTCGGAAGTTCCAGTCAAGGAAGAGGTTTTTATGCTCTGCGCGGGAAGAAAGGCAACACATTCTATATTTTATCTTTTCTACCAGACCAGCATGAAAGAGAATGAAATAGAAATTATTACTCTGCGGTTTTAATAAAATAATAAGATAACAATATACTTACCTACATGTACTAAAATCCATTTACGTCATCGAATAAACCTCGTGATGTGACGTCATTAGCCTTACAAGGTGTATCCAGATGATGGTAATCTAGACTCACATATCAGCTACTCGGCATTAACATCGCTTGACATGGTAATGCGCAATCAGGCCCGATAGGCCGCTACGGATGTGTGGCCAGTAAACCAGCTACTATCATCGTAATGTGACGTCATAATCATCGTATGCTAGTACATTATGTAAAACGAGAATTGTAAGTTTTTGTCATGTAACCTGTTGGTGTACCTAATATATGAAAATAAATAAAATCTTCATTTAAGCCGCATGAATTCCACTGCTGGACATAAGTCTTTCCCAAGGATTACCAAAATGATCAATCTAAAACAGCATGCATCCTTTTCCGAGTGAACTTGGTCAGGTTGTCTGATAGTATAGGTATATAATTATGTTCCGAGAGAAGGCTGGGCTGGGCTCTATCTACCCCATAAGGGATACACACATAATGTGTAATGTGAACGAGTTTATATAGGTAATATACTAGCTATTACCCGCAGCTTCACCCGCGGTTTCATTCCCTTAAGGGGATGAAAACTTAATATACTCGTATATCTTCCTGTCAAATTTTAGCACAACCCGTTTAGTGGTTTAAGCTGTGTCTTAATAAATCAGCCAGTAACAGTTGCTTTTTATATAAAAAAAGATAACAGATTAAAAGTCTATCTAATCTTGTTTCTCCACTCGATACAAACTTTAGACCCTCGTCTTATCCCCTAGGGGAGTAAATACTCCTCGGTTTTGTATGCTGGCTGCTGATGAGATGCTTGTGTCTCCTTCTCAGTTGTGTGTGCCTTCTGATCATCTTGTAACTTGGTATGTTTTGCGTTAATTCCCATATGCATTAATTTAGTAATGATGCAACGCGACAGTTTAAAAGTTATTTTTGAAATTGTCTTCAAATCGCTGTTGTAGTAGGCACACGTGGCTGTCAATCAGGGCTGTCGGTAATCCGTTTATCTGACGTCACGTCGCAATGACGGAAGTGCACACATCCTTATCTCAATGCCACCCCTCAATGCTTACGTTAGCGTTTTTGGAAGTTGCGTTACGAAATGACGTCAGCATTTACTCGATATGTCTAATACAAGTTTCTCTAATTTTTGTGCGTTCACGATTGCATTCTTGGTTGCGTACTATTTTTGAACTCAGGATCTGCTATTTACATTGACATAAAATAAATAGACCAGCTATCTCCAACGTTGGCCCCTGTTCTATTTTTGAATATATGGCGGCGTGTTTTATCATAAATATGTAATTTTCAAACAATGAAATCAGGTTACTTAACGTTGGAAAGCTATTTCGTTACACTTTGCCGTGTTCCTTGAATTATTATTATACTACTTTACCACACACCAAGGCATATTTAACCGACTTCAAAAAAAGAGGAGGTTATCAATTCGACTATATGTTTTTTTTTTTTTAATTTTTTTTATTTATGTTTGTTAAGCGATATCTCCGCCAATCGTGAACCGATTTTGATGATTCTTTTTTTATTTGAAAGCCTTTACTACCAAATTGGTCTCATTTTATTTTGGTGAAGATATAATAAAGAACTTTGGAGATATGAAAAAAAATCCTAAAATAAATTTTAGTCGCTTGTTTTTTTTATTTTTAAAATTATTATTAATTATGTGTTCATGTGGTTCTCGCTTATGAACTGTAGAAAGTACTGTACTAGGAGTATAAGAGCTACCAAGTGACTAAGTAAAGTTTATGTAGACAGCTACAATCGAACGGGATAAAACAGTGTTATGTGGTGTCTTCTCTGGTTTGACATAATATCTCTATGTAATTTTTTATCATCGCCAACATTCCCGACTGTAATCATCATCATCATCAGGTCTTTTTAAGTCTCAATTGCAGGAGCACGACCTTCTCTGTACTACCAGAGCCATATATTAGCTAGAGCAGTCGGAGGATTTGGCCTACACTCTCCACGCTGGCCGGACAGGTTGGAGAGGTCTCACTGGTGTTTATAGGCTTTGTTCAGCTTGTGTTTCCTAAGTCGCCTTCTACGACATCCACAGGAAGACTTGGAGTGGTCCTATTCTTATATACTCTGCCGGGAACCACGCGGCTGTAATCATTCGATGGCATTTGTCAAAGTATGTCACATGTCTTTAAAAGCCTGAAAATTCTGACACCAGTGTTACACACACAAAAATAAACAAGAGAAGACTATTAAGACAATATACCATTGAAATATATCAGACGTGAGAAATTCACACAAAATATTTGTGTATATATTATTATTTCCAAACACAAACACAGTTGAGGTGATTTTTTTGCTGTGAACTCTTTTGAATACAAAAAAAAATTATTATACAAAAGTAAAATTTAGTTTAATTGATTTGTAAAAGCATTGTTTTTTTGTTAATATTATCTGATTTAATTTTTTTTCTTTTTCGGTACTCTTTCATGTGCCTTAAATATGAAAAAAAATATTATTTTTAAATCAATACCTAGTAATATATGTCCATAAATTGCCAAGCGACGCCCGCCGGGATATAGAAAAGTAGAATATATACTTACTCGTACTAACCTAATCAGAGTTACTAACCTTTATTTGGTGTGGTTTTCACTAAAGACATTTAAAAAAAAATCGAGGTATACCCAATTACTTATACATTTTCCAGCCATTATTTCGTTGCTTTGCATATTTTTATATTTTCATACGTAATCTTGATATTCATGGTCGGCCTAAACTTGTACGTTTTTGTTATACTTACAATATTATGTTGGATTTTATATAAGATAGATTATATTCGTATTATTGATTTATACAGTATTACAATGCTCTGAACAATATTTTAATTTAAATATTTGATGAAAAATCTCGCCACGAGTGAGATTTGAACTCACGCCCCTCACATGTGTACTGTAACTGCATTTCCAAATTGTGCTACCGTGACTTCGAATCACCTGATGAATTTCCTCATCACATATTACTTACGCATTTAAAGCATGCGTTTTTCTTCATTACTATTGACTATTTAGAAATGTTGTATTCCAATTAATTTACATTATTTTCATTTTATTGGCTCAAGAGACGGAGACATGAAAACTACTCAACCCACAAGAACGTAGTTCTTAAATTATAGATAGATATATATTCATCACATATTTTTAATTTAGACTACAATTTAGATTTCATTTTTTTTCATCCGTGTGCTTTTTTTTTCACTTTTCAATCCCACGGGATTAAAAAGTGACTTGACTCCTACTACTAAGGGAAAAAGACAATGTTTTTCCGAGAGATGAGATTAAAAATTATTTGTCTTACGTTTTTTCCATGGAAAATGCCATCCTTTTAGTTTAATATGTAAAACCAATCGACATATGCTAAGTATGTGAGTGTGTAAAGCCAAACCTCTTCGTAACTGCCGTACCAACATCAAACTCGCCAAGTGACTCTTACTTTTGAAGAGCTCTTACAAACTCGATGTTTTGAGTTTAAAGTACCAAGTTCGGTTCGCGGAGTTTCGTACTTCTAATGTCTTTGAATGATGGAAGTTGTTCTTGAATGTCATGGTGATGTCTTGGGCTGCTGAGCCTGTACAGAGCACAATATTCGTTCGTTTTGTAATCTGGTCGATTATTCCATGACGTGTTCAGAATAAAGTTGGTCAGATCGAGGGACAGTGGCATATTTACAAATTCTCCGCCAGTAGATTATGCATATTTTGCCGCCCACAGTGGCGGATTCACACATTTGTCGCAAAAAGCTCATTTGCTTGACGCAGCGTAGAGTTGTACGTGGAAAGGTATTGCACAGCTAGCGGCGGCCTGTTTTGCTCTGGAGTAACTGCGTGTTGACTGTGGACAAGGGGAGGTTGAGGTGGGAGGGGGGTGGAATTGGCCTTAAATTTTCCGTCCCCCTGAAATCTGCCGTCCTAGGCTCTGGATTTCTCAGGCTGCTGGTAAATCTGCCACTGTCGATGGAAGTAACGTACCTATAAAGTTTTCAAGTTCAATACATCTTCTTCATTTCCAAGTGCGTTCTCGGTTGCATCCCCAGCTGTGCTGCTTCGGAGCCCGGGATGCGCTTTCCCGCTTTTCCCTCCCCAAATATAACATGCATGTCACTGGTCTATTTCTAAACCACACATTTAATTGGTATAAAAGAATTCGTTTAAATTATTTATTGATAGATTTGATATGAGTACGCGCGATGAATGATTATGTGGTACTAAATAGGTCACGGCGCGGTGCGCGTAAGATGTTGATACAAGCAAATTGTACGCTTAAAGCATCGTACAGTAAAGTAGCAAAAGGATGTCTATAGTCTCTGCCTACCCCTGTAGGAAACGGGCGTGAAAGTATGTAGTATGTATGTATGATTTTGGTGAAATAATATGTAGGTATGTATGTATTAATACATACCTACAATTATTTTACCAAAATCATTCAATAACTTTCCATCTGCTGGTTCCAAATTAGCTTATATGGTAAGACTTCATTAAGCATCTGTAATGGCCAGAAATGATTTATTACAGAGGTTTCAATCCCTTTTATTTGTTTGATTTATTTCATGACTAGCTTTTGCCTGCGGTTTCGCTCGCGTATCCCAAATCCCACGGAAATATTACTTTTTTCCGGGATGAAAGGTATGCCCTATGTCCTTCTCAGTACTCCTAACTATGTATATGCGAATTTTCAAGAAGATTGATTCAGTAGTTAAAGCGTAAAGAGGTAACAAACAAACAAATATACAAACTCACTTTCGCATTTATAATTATATTTGAGGCTGTGATTGACGTATATTAATATTATAATATTGAATGAACTATTAATTTATACTTATGACTGTTGCTAGTTAGAATTCATTTATAAATGAGTCAGTAAATAGTTTAGCTTTGTATTAATTTCTAGATTAATGAATTGATGAATTTGCATAACGATCAGTATTTAAAGAGCTAGCGAAGTAAACGTATTTCTCCTGTGTTTATACATATAATTATGTATGTATGTTTAATGATATGTTTGTTTGTTTTATTTAACGGGTATGTAAGTGGCTAACACTGCTGACAGATTTTTGAAGCTGCCTAAAGGCATCTGATATAGTTTGACGACGACCAGAAGCACGGAGGATCTCGATAAAGGCCTATTAATGCGTTCTCCTACCTCTATTATTATATCAGATGATAAGAAGTATGTCAGAACTAAATAGACCTGTACAATAAATTTTAAGATCAAACATTTGAAAAATCTATCAAGGGGTCACCGAGTGATTATATTTATTTATTTATTTAATTTTTATTGAGCCAATAGCTACAATAGGTAGACACTACAATAGGTAGTGCTAAAGCATCCTCTCCCTGTCAACCTATAGGAGAAGAGAAACAGATAGAATAGTTGGCGTCTAAAAAAGATAGAAACAATCCAGAAATAATACAGATACAGATACACTATCACGTCTTTATCCCTAACGGGGTAGACAGAGTCAAGGGCGGTGAAGCCCAGGCCACTTTTAGCGTAATGGTGGGCATGAAGGTGGAAAAGGGAAATCATAATAGTGATGGGTTGCTAACCGCATCGCCTATTCATATCATTCAGATTCTCGCCCATTCCCTCGATCGGCTTTTACGATCTGCACGGGAAGAGAAGCAACTGGTACATTCTATGTTTTTTCTTTTCTCCCAGACCAGCAAAGAAGAATAAAAGTAATTTTGATCATACATAAATATCGTATAAAATAAATACTATATTTATACATACAACATATTATATACACTAATTTATTTATAGTATATAGATTATAGTACTTACTTGGAAGGTTGTGAATTTTGTTTTTCATCCCAAGAGGCTGTGTTAATCTGCGCGTTCAATATAATCATTATCGATATTTTTTGTTACTGTATTTGTAATATTTATACCTCCTTACTAAATATAAACCTGCAAAAACTACAGAAAAAAGTAAAAACATCTCTAGGTGTGTCCCATTTTCCATGAGTCAGCATTTCACCGCTAAAAGTGTTAGGGCTCGACTCCATCTATAGTCGAAGTCACGGCGTCGAGTACCAACTTGTCTCACAAAGGACTGCGATTTCAAGAACAGAAGTTTTAAAATAATTTCCATTTAATGCTACGACTGTAATTGTTTCAAAATACCACAAGGTGTACCACAAGTCTGTGTTGTTAAATACCACAAGGTGTATCCCATTTTCCATGAGTCTAAGTGTTAGGGCTTGACTCCATTTACGTAGGAGTCACGGCGTCGAGTACCATCGTATATTACAAAGGACTGCGTTTTTTTAGAACAGAAGTTTCAAAATAAACGATTATTATTATTTCATGATGCAACTCTCTCTCTCTCATCTCTGCGTATTCCCAGTTGCATCCTCAGCTGTAATGCTGCGAAGCTCCAATGCCGCTTTGTGGCTTTTGCTGATGACGTCAAGCCAACATTTCTTGTATCTACCACGCCAGCTGGAAGCGTCATAGTTACGCATTTGTTTCTTACGTAACTTGGCGGTTTCCGCAAAACATGACCGTACCATCGTACGCAACTTTCTTGCAGTTTGTCTGCTATGTCACGGATATGAAGGCTGCACGGATGCGGGTGTTTCTCACATGATCTCTCCGTGATACTCCGCATATCCAGCGCAACATTTCCAGTTCCTGCTTGTGCCGCTCAAGCAAAGACCTCGCTTCATGGTAGTAGGCTCTGTCTATCGCAATAGGTATAAATATGCGACAGTAATATTGTTTTGTTAACTGTACCACAGATGCGGGTGCTTCTCACGCAATCTCTCTGTGATACTCCACATATCCAGCGCAACCATTACATGCTACGACTGTCAATGTATTATTTTACCAGACTAAAAAATAAAACTAAATAAGTCGTATCATCATCATCAGGTCTTTATTAGTCTCCACTGCAGGAGCATGACCCTCTCTGTACTACCAGAGCCATATATTAGCCAGAGCAGTCAGAGAATTTGGCTACACTCTACACGCTGGCCAGACGGGTTGGAGGGGTCTCATTGATGTTTATAAGCTTTGTTTAGCTTGTGTTATCTAAGTCGCCTTCTACGTCATCCACGGGAAGACTTGGAGTGGTCCTACCTTATATCACCTTCAATAAGTGATATATTTATCCTACATTGAGTAAAACTTTTTGACTTTGACTTTGACCTATTCTACTCTGCCGGGAACCACACAGAAAAAAGGCGTATAAAAAAGTAAAACCATCTGTGAGTGTGTCCCTTTTTCATGAGTCAGCATTTTCACCGCCACAGTGTTAGGGCTCGAGTCCACTTAGAGTTGGAGTCACGACGTCGAGTACTAACTTGTCTCACAAAGGATTGCGTTTTTTAAGAACAGAAGTTTTAAAATACCTACATTTCATTTCATATACTATGACGTCACCACCTTCTCACCTCAGGGGATCACTTTCGCGAGCCGGATCGGCTGCTGAAGGTGCTGAGCTTGCCAAACGACGCAAATATGTGTCTCTCAGTAAGGATGACATATTTTTTCCGTTTGGTGTGGAAACGTTTGGACCATGGGGCCCCAGCGCGAGGGCTATCCTCAAACAGATAACTCCACGCCTGATCACCACCGCTGGTGACAAGGCTAGCAAGGGCTAACTGCTATTTTTCTCAACGAATTAGCAAAGCTATTCAGAGAGGAAACGCAGCCAGCGTTCTTGGCACCATATCGCACGTTTATAATCTTTTAGATTTCTAAATAAGAAATTTAGATAAGGTTTTATTTAAAGGTTTAGTTTGTAGTTCTTTTAATTCCAATTGTATTTAAAATGTTTGTTTTTCCTAATAAACTGCCACTATTTTATTTTAACTTATTGAAAAATAAAAACTTAAAATACCATCTATCTATCTATAATTTAAGAACTATGTTCTTGTCGGTGGAGTAGTTTCCATGTCTCCCACTCTTGAGCCATCCTTTTGACCTCTCTATACGACACGGCGTCAACTTTCTCCTTCACTTGATCTATAAATTTATGGCAAACTCTTTAACTGTTTAAGCTTCACGACTCTGGAATGCTTTGCCCGTTGACATCAAAGAAATTTCCACAAAATTTTCCTTCAAGAGAAGAGTACACTGTCATCTTCTACGAGTAAATTAGTCTCATTTTCTTATCTACATCATCATTCATTGTAGTTATGTGTGTATTTGTATTTATTTAATTATGTATATATATGTATATTTTATATGTATGCGTATATATATCTTTATTATGAGTATATATGCATGTATGTGTATTATTTGGTATAAGTATGTAATTATTTAATTATTTTGCGCCGCAACGAATTATCTGTTTATCCCTATGGTTGACTGGGAGAGAACGCTTTTAGCGTTAAGTCCGCCAATTGTAAGACAATTTCATTGTTAAACAATAAAGTTTAAAAATAAATAAATAAAAAAATAAAATAAATGCTCTTCTTGGTCTTCCCTTTAATCTTCTTGCTTCTATTTTTCCTTCTATTATGTTTTTAATAAATTGATCGTGGCGTATAAGATGACCAAACATCTTTCCTTTTCTAATATCGATTGTTTTCAATAAGTTTATTTTCTCATTAACTAAATTAAGTACTTCTTCATTTAAAATACCATATACAAAAGTAAAATCATCTGTAAGTATGTCCCTTTTTCCATGAGTCAGCGTTTTCACCGCTAACAGTGTTAGGACTCGCTCGACTCCACTTAGAGACGGAGTCTCGGCGTCGAGTGCCAACTTGACTCATAAAGGACTGCGTTTTCCAAGAATCTCGCTTTATAAGGACCTAGGTTTCCTTTATATTCGGTGTAATTAAAACACAGTCGTATTTTTGCTTTTCTCGACACAAAGGAGTTTTGTCTGTCTGTTTACATACAGAATGATTTTAAACACCAGTCAAAGTTTTTTGTAGCCAGTTAAGTCCATGATACCGAATAACTTTCAAAAAAAAAGTTGGTAAATACGATACAAATTTTTTGTCCTCCCATACAAAATTCCTTTAGCTGAGCGTATGGGAAGGTGAATTTTTATTTTAGTTTTTCTTTAATTTGTTTTTATGGAAAGTAGTTCAGTATCATGGACTGAACTTGCTCCATAAATTTGGCTGCTGGATAAAAAGTCAGCCTATATTATGAATATGTGTTTATAACTTCTAAAAATACTTTTAAACTATCGCGTTGCATTATTATTAAATTAATGCATACGGGAATTAACGCGAAACGTACCTTTTATTTATTTATTTTGCTGACGTTTCATTCGGGTTTCACCGAACGTGGTCCCAGCTTGACTTGACTTGAACGTGGTCAAGCTGGGACCACGTTCGGTGAAACCCGAATGAAACGTCAGCAAAATAAATAAATAAAAGGTACGTTTCGCGTTAATTCCCGTATGCATTAATTTTATAAGTTCTGACAAACATACCTACTTGTTACCATCAGTTGTTATTATTAAAAAGCTCGATCGTAGGTCTCGAGCTGGTCATTGCGAAACGCTAGTATCAGTTGCTTTTAAAAAGAATTAAAAAATAAAAATAATTTAATATAAATAAACATTAGACGTAATAACTAAAATTATTGACGTCACCTTTAGTGCCTGCAAAGGCCTAATTACTAAATAAATATTTGATTCTTGATTCTATGTTATAAGAAAAGAATAATTGCAAATTTTTATAAACGTTTAATGTAAAATACAGGGTGGAATTGAAATCGTTGGCATCTAAATATCCGCTATACCCATGATACAAAGTAATTTGAGCCTAATAAAACGTCAATCAGAAGTCGTCATTTTCATATTAAAGAAAACTGCTAAACATGCGTTAGACTCCTTGATGGACACCATTACTGCAATTATAAATGAAAAAACTTATTGTCAAAAAACTCATGTAAAGTAAATTAATTATAATAGTATTAATTTCATCGCGTAGAAACGCTTGTAGTTTGTAGCTTTTGCACTTAAATAGTTAAAAATAATGACCTTCAATAAGTGATATATTTATCGTACATTGAATGAAAAATTTTGACTTTGACTTTGACTTCGATGGTCTGGTAAAAGAACGCATTTCTAGCGCTTTCGTAAGTTAGGTGACCCCGTGTGTGATCCGCACTTGGATGGGTGGGTGGCACAAATTTTCTCAAGCTCCTCCGTGCTCCGTGTTTCACATCAAATTAAGTCATTGGTCCCGGCTATCATCATTGCATGGAAGTCGTCAAGATACATCAGATGACTTTAGGCAGCTTGAAAAATCTGACGGCAGTGTTGGTCTCTTATGCACACGAAAAACAATAACAAAAACCCCTTCTTCCAAGGCCAATTATTTTTGTCAAGGAACCAATATTTTTATGACAATGTACTAAGGTTGAGACTCGTCTGTGTTCGAGCGGCCAAATCTGGCCGCTTCAGAGGTGAGGAGTTATAAAGGCTGATGATATCCCAACAGGCTACGAAAAAAAATGAGGCGATTTGTAGAACTATGAAGGTCACTAACATAGCCTAGAGGATTAAATCATTATGAAATTGGAGTGGGCGGGGAACATAGCGCAAAGAACCAATGGCTGATGGGCCAGACTTTTGTCGGTTTTTATAGCTAATGATAAAAAAATATAAGAAAAAAATGTGCTCTTGATATATCCAAAGCCCATGAATCAGCAAAACTCGACAAAAACTGGGACACGACTTTTGAACCCGAAAACTGCGTGTCACTGCGTGTATACAGTTAAGTGGCTCACATTTATGTTCAGGCAAAAGGGTGCTTTAGCCCTTCAGAATTCATGCGTCATTTTATTGGTATTTCACTGGAAACTTAGGCTCATAAATAATTATAACTACATTAACGCCGTGCCTGTTTTAGTGGCAGAATAATAATAATAAGTTTGGTTAAGTTATTTTTCATATCTAATTAAACATTCAATCAAATAAACAATCAGGTAAACATGCGGCTCACTCGATAGACTAAATCTGTGGAAGGCCACTTTGTGCCTAGTTTTACGAGTATAGTACCACGCGAGAAACTTTCCCCTGGTCATGATTTGCAATGGAATTTTTGGAAAGACTGCGAACCCAAAGGTCTCAGCAATGATAATCTTTGAAGGTTCAAATCAGGTGGAAAATACTAGACAGATAGCATGTTAAATAAGAACTTTATAACGTTAGCAGTTGCCGAGCGATTTCAAAGCAGAACGGGGGCGCAGCGAACACGCTGCAGATATGTGGCAAACGTCGCGGGTGCGTAGCGAATTCACAACGTTTTAAATGCCTGTGCGCGGCGACTTCGCGACGTACAATATAGCGTTGCAGAACTACTGATGCTTAAACTATCAAAAGATGACCTTAAAAAATAGCCACAATATCGATAGGCCTATAAAGGTTATGATATTGATTTTCGTTAGTAACGATACAATTGATCTTTTTATTAAATTTTAATCATGCTTGTATTTTTAAATTACAATCACTGTAATCTCTCCTCGTTTGATCGCATATGATCAGCCGTCTTTGAGTTTCACTTATAAATATCTCTGTGTCGAATCTCCATCTTCCAATGATGCATGATGCTATGCACGTCTGCTCACAATCATCTTTTTTTACGAACTAAAGTCTGTACTAGTCACAGCGAAAACGCCGCGCGCCTGCGACGTTTTCGCAGCGTCTTCGCGGCGTGTTCGCTGCGCGTCCGCGGCGTGTTTGCTGCGCATCCGCGGCGTTTCTCTGCGCCCCTGTTCTGCTTTAAAATCGCTCGGAAAACGCTAATGTGATAAGGCTCTAAAAGTGTGGCTCCACTCTACAAATGATGTGCCACCTATAAATATTTTAAAACATAATTAACAAATTACTGACGGTTTACTCACGTTCTATAGTCGGAAAATACCGACTAGGTTTCGATTAATTAACGATCTTCTACAGGACGAGTGTTTAGGAATGGTGGCGATCTGAAGATGTTGCTGTTCGCTCAGTACTGACTGTATATTGTTTCGGATGTCGCCGCCCGCGATGCTCGACTCGAAACGCTGACTGCGGGGGGATCCGCAGATACCGGCGAAGTTCTCGCATTTCCTTGCATTGTATGTGATGTTTCATCGTCATCTTCAGCGTAGTGCTTGTGTGTACCATGCTGACTGTGTCTATGCCTCTTGCTGATGTACCACCTGATTTCTTTAGCCTTCACTTATAAATCTGGTCGGTTTATCAACTATATTACGTGAGTCATCAACGTCAGGTCTTTTTTCGTCTCTACTGCAGGAGCACAACCCTTTCTCTGACTACAAGATCCATATATTAGCCAGAGCAGTCAGAGGATTAGATCTACACGCTGGCCAGACGGGTTAGAGAGGGCTCATTGATGTTTATAAGCTTTGTTTAGCTTGTTTTTCCTATATCGCCTTCTATGACATTCACGGAAAGACTTAGAGTTGTCCTATTCTACTCTGCCGGGAACTACCTGGCTAATTGAATAAGTTGAATAAATAACGTGAAAATTACGGGATTCAACCGTCTTTAATTTATTAATAATGAATTTATCTCTATCTCTATGGAGAAGGCAATGGCAAACCAATCCATTCTAACTGCCAAAATAGTCATTATAGGCGTCCTTTTACACACAATGACACCAACAAGAGCTTGGGTCTTAAATGTAGACAGAATTTATCTCATAGTAGTTTTAATAAAGTATTTATAAACATTACACATAATGTAAATCAAACCTATTGTGTGCAAAGGCCTACTTTCTGAATATACCTTTGGTTCTTTGTTTCTTTCATGTCCGAGGTGTTTAAACACCTGTACCTTGGATGACCTTTATTCCGCTTCCGATAATGGTTTAGAGGTAGAGGCTGCCCGATTCTGGTCCTTAGCCGTGTGGTTACCGGCCGTTCCAAGAGTAGAAAATGACCACTCCAAGTCTCTGACTGATCTGGCTAATATATGGCTTTGGTAGTACAGAGTGGGTCGTGCTCCTGCAGTGGAGACTAAAAAAGACCTAATGGTGATTATTATGATGTTGATTCTGGTCCAATGAAGTCTAATCACCATCCTAACCATCGATACGACAAGAAGACCTTATAGTATGTTGTTAACGAAGTCTGTCAGACGTCTGCCGCCTGCTTTCCTAGGAGCATCACATCGCACCCCGTATCGCCGACATCTAAAAAAACCGTTTATTTCTTTTTCGAAAGAATATTTTGTTGAAGAAAACCTTTACAATACTAAAGATGACTCTAAGTAGCGTAATTTGAATGTAAATAAAAATATAACTTCAAAGTAGAGTAATTTCAAGTAGGTAATATTTTTTTAAATCAAAATCTAACGCCGAAATGCAACGCCAGTAACAGAAAAGTTAAATACGCAACAATTTTTTACTCAGATGATATATTTCTTGTTTATTTAATTCGCATAATTTAAAAAAGAATGCTTTAAACAAATGGCGGACTTCATGCTAATATATGCTATAAAAATTCAAATACTTTTATATGAGATTTATTTCAGTTTTATTTTGTTTAAAAACCAAACTACTAAAACGATCTCGATAAAATTCCTATGGGACCAATCTAGAAGTACATCCTTTAAAAAATGATTTCCATGGGACCAATCTAGAAGTACATTCTTTAAAAAAGGATTTCCATGGTACCAATCTAGAAGTACATCCTTTAAAAAAGGTTTTTTCAAAGCGGATATAAAGGACGAAGTTTGAGGTAACAAACATTTAATAAAGTCTCTTCTTTTTTGAAGTAGGTCTAAAAGGAATACGCAAAGGGACTAAGTTAATTTATTATTATCACAGACAAGAATAGACCTGACGGTTTGTTTATTTTAAACGATGTATTGTAAGGATGTTAAAGTTTATAAAAACATTGTATTATATAGAATTATAATTGAGTATTTTTTTATTAGGGTTAAATTCACAAGCGAAGTTAACTTTATTTGATTTTAAAATTAAAAATAGGTCAAGCTTTTTTTCACCGTTTTCTCATTAAATCCTTGTTTTTCAAAAATAGTTGATTTGTAAATTTAGTAGTACTTAACTTGGGTCAAAAATTAATTATTTTGTACTGATAAGATAAAAAGACGCAAAATAATGTCACTTGTTATTGATCATATTCATTTTGAACGTTATATTAGATTTAATAATGAAGAAAAACGGATACCTATAGAACGCCATTTGACTCCAAGAAACATGACGTTGGTATTACATTAAAATCTAATATAATTTTTTTGTTTTGACGTTAATTAAAAAGTGTTACACCCTAATTGGAAACAATCGGATTATGAAGACTAAAACCAGGTACATATCATTAAGTTTTTTAATATAATTTTATGACCTGTTTTGACACACAATTGTTATATATATTTTTGGTACTGCTTCCGTGGTCCAGTGGTCAAGGCGTTTGCCTTGTGATCCGGAGGTCATGGGTTCAAATCACACTGGGAAGAATACTTTGTGAAAAGTTGTTCCCAGTTTGGTTAGGATATTGCGGGCTTGAATCGTCTGATTATCCAAAAAAAAAGATTATTCCGTGCTCTGGAAGGCACGCGCTCTGGGTCCCGAACGCCATCTAACGTTTGTAAACCTATTGTAGGATTAGTTCTGGTCTACCTTTTGGGTTGTGGAGGTCAGACGGCAGACGATCAGTGTAAAAACCAGTAGCCTTGTCAAATCACCTAGGTTAGGTAGCGGACCCCGGGCTCTGAAGCGTTACCGCTGAGGATGCAACCGGGAATACGCTCGGATGATGATGATGATGATGATGATGATGGTGTCATATATATTTGGTAGGCAAGTGATTCTTAATAGTAAAACGCGAGATTGATAATACTAATTTCTTTTTTAAACTTAGGTACCTAAAGTCAAAATATACCTAGTTGATTCTCCTTCTTCATCTTAGTTCGTTCCCGGTTGCATCCTCAACTATGCTGCTTCGGAGCCCGAGGTGCGCTTTCCCACTTTTTCTTCTCCAAATATAACATGCATGTCAATGGTCACCCAAGGATGCCTAAGACCTTGCAATATGGAGAAGAAAAAGCCGGAACAGTTCAAACGATTTGGCTATAGTTTTATAACCGGCCGCCTGCCTGACGTCAACTCTTTTTGGGAATTTATTTGTGCGAAAAGTTTTACAACCGGCCGCCGCCCGACGTTAACCCTCCTTGGGAATGCAATAGTAGCACGAGATGTTTGTGCTTAGTCCTTTAGTCGCCTCTTACGACATCCAAAGGAAGAGATGGAGTGGTCCTATTCTTACCCGGAACCACGCGGGTGGCAAAATATAGTTGATTATTCAATGTTATTTTCTCATTGCGAATCTGTTTTTATATTTATTGATTTTCAACAAGAAAAACTTAACATCAAATCAATAATAGTGTAAACTGAAAACTTGTCAGCAGTGGTCGTTGCAAAATGTATCGGTAGCTTTTTTTATAATTTAAATATAAATAAACATTACACGTAATATATACTAAAGTTTTGACGTGTAAAAGTGCGTGCAAAGGAAATTATTACTGAATAAATATTTGATATTTACTTAATAGGTAATTATTTATATAATAAGTAGGTACTTTATTTTCACATTCTGCTTTCCATTAGGTGTAATCTATGAAAAGCATATATACAGAAAGAATATAAATTTTTGTTCTTTCCATCCCATTTGTTTTGAATGACAGTTGAAACAGCGCATTAATTAACTCACCTAATTTCTAAACACATAAAATAAAATCGAAATCTCTATTCAAAATCAATAAAATTAAAAAGTCGCCAGTGAATACCAAGCTTGTTGACTTATATAGACCAATCGTCGAATGTTTTATTTAAAAGTTAAGAAACGCCTATTCGCATTCATTGTTCTTCAGTGTGCCAACAGCATCAGTCGTTGTTTAACATGAGAGGCGTTGGTTTGCTCTACTTACTTGTGTCAAGTTGTGTGTATTGGGATAACGTTTCCGGGAGTTTGGCGGAGTTTTTTGAGGATTTACCGCGGAAAATTTCGGTGAGATGTTTTGACAACTTCTCCTTATGACCGCGTATGTTATTACTAACACTGGTGTCATATTTTTGGAGCTGCAAGAATTTGAAGTAGCTCGACGACTGTCACCTAGTGAAAATAGTTACTATTACACACTTTTGAACTAGTGTGCAGGTTTCCTCACGAGGTTTTCTTTACCGGAAGCAGTGGTGGTAGTTGATAAATTATTTTTTTTTTAATAAAAAGACCCAACTTCATTTTTTTTAAAAAAAACATATCTTGACCAAATTAAAATGAGACTAATTTGGTAGTAAAGGCTTTTAAATAAATAAATAATTATCAAAATGGGTTCACAATTGGTGAAGATATCACGTAACAAACGTAATAAAAAAAATACAGTCAAATTGATAACCTCCTCCTTTTTTAAGTCGGTCAAAAATGACCGTACAAGAGTGTACAAAGTCAGAAGTACAAGTCTACTACTACTACAAACTATCGCGTTCGTCTACTTCTTCTGCCTTATCTATAACCCACTATTTTGTGGTTTCTGCTCCCCTATCATCGCCAGTTAGTTTGTCCGGTACTCCTTTCCTGCTCATATTATCCTTTACACATTTCATTCAACGTTTCTTTTATCATCATCATATCAGCCACAGAAAGTCCACTGCTGGACATAGGCCTCCCCTAAGGATTTCCCAAACGACCGATCGGAGGCGGTCTGCGTGCAGCGTTTTTCTGCAATTTTTCTCAGGTTGTCCTGAGACCTGCTAGTAGTAATTGTCCTACGCTGCAATTACCGGTACGAGGCTGCCCTTTGAGAAAGAGAACCTTTCTGCGCCATCTGCCATCGATGCTTCGTGCTGTGTGCCCCATTCACTGCCACTTCAATGGATTAGTTATGTCAGTGTCCTCCATTCTTCTACGAATCTCCTCATTTCTGATTCAATCGTGTAGAGAAACACTGAGCATAGCTCTTATTTCATAGCTTGTTGAGCGAACTTGAGCCTTCTTAGGAGACCCTAGTAAAGGACCACGTTTCAGAGCCTTTCCTTTCGTTTCTTATGTCTCCCTCTATCCCGATATTCCCTAACTCCCGTTTTTAAAACCTGTCTTGTTATGTGACTTTCCACTCTCTCCATAATATGCCCAGACTAACCTATTAGTCTATTAATTTGTAAGTACAAAATAACTTAATGCATACGGAAATTAACATTAAAACCTTCATTCATTTCTGCTGACGTATCGTATCGAGTTGCACTGACCGTAACAGCGTGGTCAGTATGAATCAAAGAATTTATAATACTATCTGGAATAACTACGAATAATAATCTCACAAAAACGACATTGAAAATTGAACTTAATATCACGCACATAAAGCTCATATTTTCAGAATGATTTTATTTAAATATAGTATATATAATATAGTTCCTAAAAAATGTACCTAAAGTTATAGGCGTCCCTTTCCCGCAAACCGTCAGTGCAATAAAGTAGAAGGGGAGAGCTATAAATTTAGGCATAATTTTTGGAAACGGCTTCGCCATTTTGTAAGCATTCTAGATTTGTATACAATTTCTTTGGTATGAATCATGTCACCAAAAATAAATAACAAAGGTAACCCTTATTGGAACCAAGTTATTATATAACCGGTCCTGGGGCCTCTAGTTCGCGTAAGTTACATTTCTTCTATAGCAACTAGGCTTTTTGAGATTTTCCTTGTTGGCAACTGGTTACGGAAGAAGAATAAATATTCTTTTATCACAACTGGTTGCCGTGAAAGGTAAAAAAATTCTCGTAGACAACTGGTTGTGAAACACAGTTGCGATGGCGGCCGGAAGGCACAAAATGCTGATTGAAAAAATGGGTTGTAGTAAACTCGCCGCCATAGTAAACTAACTACCTAAAATGTGTGTGAATTCACCACCTATTATTTTTTGTTGTAAATTCACCATCTATTGTTTTAGTTTGTTTTAAATTCACCACCTAAGGTGTTTTTGTACAGACAGCAAAATTATCAAATAGTTATTACTGTCTACGGATTTGCTTGCAATGTAATATCCTAACGTGCATTGTCTACGCAATGTATGCGCGTAATTTTTTCCTGGTTTTCGCAAACCAGGATAAAAAAAAACCCCTCTAACTATCCACTCCAAGAGTGCTATTTTTCATTTAGGAACTTAGCGAAACACAAAACGAGTAGTTTTCCAACTCACCACTCGCGTTCTGACGCATTGCATCGTATTTTTGAAATCGTCGTGTCGTTGATAAGTAATATTGTGTTACGCAGAAAATATCAGTCAATGGTTTTCTAAAGATTTTAACAAAAATAAAAAAAGCAACGTGAAAAAATCCTAACATTTTTAATTCACGTTTAAGAAATTCATGACCCTTTGCTGTAAGTTTTAACTATTTTTAACTAATTTCCCCATGAGTCTTATTTCCTTTCGCAAGGATTTAAAAATTTACAGATGCCATCTTTGGGAACCTGTCGCCCACATCAGCTGTCGTCGGATCAATCTTCCCAATGGGCTTAAGTCTAATTCAATCTCGAGATATTTTTTTTCTGAATTTTGATTAATTCTTCTAAAAAGTTATTCTAATTTTTATTCGGCAAGTCGGAAAAAAAATTAATTTCAAAAAATTTCTCAAAAACCTACCCGACAAATTGTTAAAATTCAAGTGCTATACAATTGATTTCTGCGTTTTTCACATTTTAACACATCTTCGACTATCTCCAATTTCGACCGATCTACGGCCAAGTCGCACTTTTACCTAATCTACTCATCGGGCACATGCACTGGTGATCAGATCACATAAATATTCTCAATGTTAAAAATGGCTAAGTGCTCGTTCACGGACACGCGATGCGACAGGCATGACGCAGGCCGCTGTGCGACCTCCCGTAAAAACAAACATATGGCAATGTACCGGTGCGTTCAATTAGAAGCGTTTTTGCGCGTTTGTTTGATTTGTGGCGGATGAAGCGACGTGCGACTCCGCGAAGCGGCGAGTGCCGCCGCGCGTGCAGCCACGCGTGCCGCCGCGCGTGCCACTGTGGGAACAGCGCAGGGAACCGCTTTTCCGTAAGCTCCGCTCCTCCATAAACGTAACTACTAGCAGGCCTGTGTCACTCCCCGTTTAGGTATCGAAAATGTACCTAGATTATTACTATGCGCGCAGCGGCCCCTCCGGGTGGTAAATTCAGTTATGTACGAATCGTTTGTCCAGAGTTATAAGAATGAAATTGGCTTGCAATGGATTTCTAGGTATCTATGCGAAAAGATGCTGAGTACTGACGTGACCTAAATTAAACCATATCGCTAGCCACATTGAGTAGATATTTCTTTGAATTTCTTTGCTGAGTGAGACTTCTGTACGGAGTACTATCCTATTCTGTGCTACTAGTTACCACATGTTTGTTTTTGTGCGTCAAATGCGGCGAGCAGCCAGATGCGCTGCCTCTCTATGATTGGGAAAATCGCCTATCGCGACGCAGCCCGCGTTGCGCCGCGTGTCCGTGAATGAGGCCTTATAACTTTGCACGCCAGCTTCTCGCAGAAAGTGCTGATTTATTGTGCTTAAGATATCTGTATTGTACAACTTTTCATTTAAAATACGTCATATTTTTATTACCTACAGAATGCTTGGACCTACACTTGGAATAACATAATTGATGCAATAAAAAAACCAGTGAGAATAAAGCGCCTCGGAAAACTCGGAAGTATGTATTCAAAATGTTTACAGTTTGTTTTTGTATTACTCTAAGAGATCATACAGACGAACGGTACATTGTCGATGGCATGTTGACGGCAGCCGCTGACCTGCAGTCGACCTACCGTTGACCTGCTGTTGCCCTACCGTCGACCTGCCGTTGACAACTTTCCGTTCGTCGTGTATGAGCGCCAATATTTCTGATGCTCTTTGCATTTGACACTTTTATTCTATTTTGATTTAACGAACTAGGAAGCAGAATTAATGTATGTTCATCTGTTCCCTTATATCTTCCATGATATCCATGGTACCTATAATCCTATATAGATAAATGAGGCATCGTTGGAAACTCTAGGCTGTCCACTGTTTAAAAGCTTCACATAATTCAATATCACGCACTCTACATCCTCTCAGATGGTACCTCAGCCCATGTAACTGAACAACTTTTGTTCAACAACTTTCAAGAAACTAAAAAAAAATATTAGAATTTTCGTACAAACTGATCAGCTGATCGAGTCAATTTGTATGGAAATTCGATTCTTTTTTGGATTTCGTGAAAGTTGTTGAACAAAAGTTGTTCAGTTTCATGGGCTGAGGTACCATCTGAGAGGTTTTGCGTTCTTTCATTAACACGATGTACAGACCAAAAGTAATGAACCCAAAAATAAAATAAATTCAGTCTTATTGTTTTGGTATCCAATAAAACCCCAGGCTCTGTCTGCCCCATTAGGGATAAAGACGTTATAGTATACCTATTTGTGTCTTTATTTTTAAAAGACCGTACTTACTAAAAAATATATTTTTCAGAACTTAAAACAACTACAACACCTGCACCAGCAACCATTGACATATCTTTGGGCGTCGAAGAACAAATGGAAAATGAATACGGTAGAATAAAACTACATATTAACAACCCTGAATCCAATACAGATGATGGCAGAAGGACAGTAGAATACAAGTTAATAACAACTAGAAAATATTCATACACTACAGGTGAAATATCTGACTCCGAAATTTTACTTACAAGGATCTTTCAATGTTATTGTCTGAGTGCTGGTAGACTTTAGGTGGGTATTTGAGCCAAGCTGAAAACTTGACTTCTCAGAACTGCAGACTTGGCTGGGGACTATCGGGACTAAATCAACCCTTAAATTTAAAAATACAATTTTTTTTTACATTGGTTGGGACATTCTAGCTGCTACATAAAATTTTCGGGATTCGGAATTTGGCATAGGTATGTAAAAAAATATTAATTATGCAACGCGATAGTTTAAAAGTTATTTTTGAAATTGTCTTTATAAATATTATTTCTAAAAAATAAATTGTATGTTTAAAAATTTAAGGGTTGATTAGCCTCACTACTACCCAGACAGGTCTGCAGTTCTTAGTTAGGATAAGAGAAGTATTAAACAAGTTTTCACCTTGCCTCAAATCTTTATTTTTATAACCTTAATTGTCCCATTGTTGGGCAAAGGTCCCAAATACTTACCCAAAAATTTCTATCAGCCCTCGGAATATTATGTTGTAATCCAATCTCAATTCGCCACTTTTATATTGTCTATGAACCACTATGGGTTGCCATTATGATCTTATGGATATAATGCGTTGTCTTATACATATGGCCCAGCAAGAGTATCTACGCATTATTAGTGCTTTTGCTTGATAAGCATGCTAAGGGCCAAAAAAATCTACATTTGAAATGGTGACAAGTGGCGTAAAATATTTAGAGCTTTTCCGTGTTTCGGAGGGCACTTTAAACGGTTGGTCCCAGCTGTCATCATTAAATGGCTCTCCAAGTCTGACACCATTTTTGGTCATTTACACACAAAATCAAACAAACAAATGATCCCATCTTTGTTTAATATATTCTATTGTCTGCTCTTGTAATCTTTTAATAAAATACCACGATTACTAATTATTAAATTTTCAACTACAGAATTTACTTAAACAGTGTCATTTTTTATAAATAGTGATATTTAATTGTAGCAGCTATTGCAGCTGTCAAAATTACTAGACTCGGCGTCCATTCGTAGACGCAAGTGGAGCTGGATCGGTCACACTCGGCGTCCATCCGTAGACGCAAGTGGAGCTGGATCGGTCATACTCGGCGTCCATCCGTAGACGCAAGTGGAACTGGATCGGTCATACTCGGCGTCCATCCGTAGACGCAAGTGGAGCTGGATCGGTCATACTCGGCGTCCATCCGTAGACGCAAGTGGAGCTGGATCGGTCATACTCGGCGTCCATCCGTAGATACAAGTGGAGCTGGATCGGTCAAACTCGGCGTCCATCCGTAGACGCAAATGGAGCTGGATCGGTCATACTCGGCATCCATCCGTAGACGCAAATGGAGCTGGATCGACCATAATCGGCGTCCATCAGTTAACTCATGTGAAGCTAGATCGGTCATACTTTTACGCTCTAAGGCCATACGTTGTATCAGCCTCATGACCATTACAATAAAAAGTTATTTAAATATTGTTCTATTACAGACATGCTGCCACTAGCAACTCTATCACAAAGAGATGTTGTTGAATTGGAAACTTTAGAAAATGCTTATCGAGGTTCTAGTATGTCTAAGTTGACGATACCACATTTGAAACCGCCTCAGTGGAAGAGTTTAGAGGATTGGAGGAGATTGCAGAAGCCAATATATGGTTATGATGACGATGTTGGAAGAAGTAAGTTTCTTTTTTATTTTATGTCTTCAAAAAACCAGAGGAATTTTAATATTTTAAACAAAAAAAAAACGCACTTAATTTTACAACACAAAGCAATATCTTTAAAGAACTTGTTACGGAAAGGCAAATTAATCTTTCTTTTTCTTCTTATCGAGTCGAAATGGTTACACTGTAGCTGTAGCTTCAATTTCAAATCATCTTTGACCAGTATGTGGCCACAGCGATCCCTCTAATAAATTAATTAATCTTCATAATGCATGTAAAAGTAAAAATGCGAAACATACACGGATAAAAGTACATATTTACAAAGAGTAATGTGTAGACATTAACTAATTTAATCAAGAGTGAAATTTCCATTAAAAAAATATGAAAGGTAATTTATTTATTGCAATATATATTTAGAAGTTTATTATTAGCATATAAAGGTTCAAATACTTTTTACTTAGAAAGTAATTATTAAAATATTATTTTTGCTCTTACTTTGGCCTCACTTGTCTGATGACTGCACTACCTGTCGGTTGTCTGGTAGAGAAAGCCGTTTACAATTTCTGTAATAAAGATAAATAAATAAAAAATAAATAAGTTCTCATATCATAAACTGATTATTATTGGTCTGATAATCGGGCGCTGTACATAACACAGCCTAAAAGATTACGACTATTTTATAAATACATACATATGGAGGGTAGGCAAAGACTATGGATTTTCACTTGCTACGATCCTTACAAACCTCTTTCGCTTCGTCAACACTCATTAGGCCTCGTCCACGGACACGCGACGCGACACGCGGCGCGAAGGGAGGCGCGACACGTGACGCGGCGTCCTTAGTTGTCAGATAATTCTCGACGTTATTGTCGCCAAGCAAGATCAATTTTAGCCTGATCTCGTGCAACATTTCTTCGCGCACGCGCCGCGTGTCGCGTCGCCTGTCACGCCGCGTTCGCGTCGCCTGTCGCGCCGCGTGTCGTGTCGCCTGTCGCGCCGCGTGTCGTGTCGCCTGTCGCGCCGCGTCTCGCGTCGCGTGTCCGTGGACGCGCACTTTTTCTTTTCATGCATGCTCTCCGATTTTGGAGACTCCTTCCCATATTATTTTAGCTTTTTGTAACACTGTATATCGATATGGAGAATACTATTAATAAATTACGAAGATACGTATCTCTTTCATAATGTGCAAGCATTCCATATTTTATTGGATAATAGGCACGAGCAGTTCCATGAATTTTGCATGGCTGATTTCGGGAAACTCTCCGATCGCCTAAACTTAAATAATTATTATATCCAAAGTTTCCAAGAATTTATCGGTAATTTTATAAATAGGTAATCATGTACACTGTGATTCTCAATTTGAGTAATCCTAATCCTAACTAAAATGCGAAAGTGAGTTTGTATATTTTTTTGTTTGTTTGTTACCTCTTCACGCTTTATCTACTGAACCTCAACATTTTCTTAAAAATTCGCATATACATAGTTAGGAGTACTGAGAAGGACATAGGGTACCTTTCATCCCGGAAAAAAGTAATGCTCCCGTGGGAATTGGGATACGCGAGCGAAGCCGCGGGCAGAAGCTAGTGATTTATATTTGTCTTACTTTTTGCACTATTTGTGGTTGTGTGGTGACGGCAGACTGGCATATGAGTTGTCACCACACCTTTCCACGTCCACGGGTGTCGTAAGAGGCAACTAAGGGAGGTATAGATGAATGGGCAGCAGCGCCTTCTAACGACTATTGAGCATCTACTGCGATCACCGACCTAATCCTCTATTTATTAGTGACTTTTAGTCTACTTTATACTCTTTTATGCGATTTTTTTTTTAATTTGAAAGTGTATACATACATGCAAGTTGGTTCCATTGTGACCAGGTGATCTGATGATAGAATCCTAAAGGAATCAAGGGAACTTCTTAAATAGTTTGAAAAATCCAAAAGTGCACGCCTCATAATCTCATTTTTCACAATTAAATTGATTTTGATTGTTTTATTGCTAACTTAAAACGAAGAAAAGTATGTGTCGGCTTTAACGCACGACTGGAGATTATTTTTAACTTCCCGCTGAGAAAATTGAAAATTTTCAAAATTCGGGGCGTTATTAGTTACACCCCGTTTTTGAAAAGTCGAGTTTTCATCAGATCTCGACGTTTAAAGGTCTCAGGAATCTTCCCTGACCACTCACGAGCAAGTGTCATGCACCCTATCCGTATTTGTGTGTGGGTGTGTATGTGACCCGCTTATAACTCTTGAACAACTAAACCGATCGGAACCAAACAAGTAGTTTTCCAAAGAGTTCTATACAACTCAGATTTCCTGTGAATTTAAACCGATTCGGACCGGTAGATTTTGAGAAATCTCAAAAAAAACTAAGCAAAAACAAGAAAAAATTTATGTTTTTTGAGAATAACTATTAAACTACATTGAATTAGACCGTGATCTTCGAAAGGACTTAGTTTTGGATAATACTGAAGCGTATAAAAAAAAATGGACTTGATCAGATAAGTTTTTCGGGAGTTATCGTGACCACGCCAGTTTCCATACATACAGACACACGGACGTCCACAAAATGATTTTATTAAACATTGTTTTTATTTATTTAAAAGGCAAAATGTCTTTTAAAAATGTCGTAAGTGTTGAAACTAGTGTTTTTCCTTGACATTTATGTGTAAATATTATTGTACAAGTGCGATAGAAAATAAATAGAGACACATTTAGTTAAAAAAAATCACTTGATTTTTGTAAGGCGAGAGTAGAGCACTACCTCATGCACTTCGCTTATGAGGCGTGCAATATTTTATGCACTCATATAGTGAATTTGATGTTTTTGCTAATAAATCAAGCATTTGAATTCAGAAAGTGTGTTTTGGTGAAGTGGAAATGTTGAAAACAATAAATTGAACTACTTAAAGTCCTTTATATTTGTGCGAGTCAAATAAACCTTACTTATTTTCTCACTAATCATTTGTGTGGGATTAGTTAGTATATTCTTTAAGTGACCATCAGGTGACCCGCTTGTTCGTTTGCCGCCCTATAACATAGAAAAAGTTTGTGCATACTTGATAGTTTGAAAACAGGGCTTACTTACTAATAATACAAGGGGCCAGAGGCAGGTTCATACAGTACCAATATTTCTTATATTTTCAACCTTGATTTTTAGGGTTCCGTACAAAAAATGAAAAAACGGAACCCTTATAGGATCACTCGTGCGTCTGTCTGTCCGTCCGTCTGTCACAGCCAATTTGCTCCGAATCTGCTGAATCGAATCTGAAATTTGGTAGAATGTTGTAATCCTATGACCCAAACACATATGTGCAAAGTAAATAAATATTTTTTAAAATAAGGTTCATTTTCGGGGGACAAATTAGGAAATAAAAAAAAAGTTTTGCAAACCTTGGTGTGTCATATATCAAATGAAAGGGCTTGTTATGAGGATGTCAAATATATTTTTGTTATTATTATAAAATTAATATTTTTGATTTTATTCATGAAAGAAGACGAAAATTGACTATTCCTACCCCCCTGATCTCCGAAACTACTAAGCCTAAAATTTTGAAAAAAATACAAAATATAGTTCATTGCTTGTAGATTACAGGAAAACCTATAAGAATTCAATCAATTGTACGAAACCCTCTCCACGCGAGTTTAATTCGCACTTGGCCGGTTTATTATATAAAATACTCAGACATTTCAATACCTACCTTTTGTAAGTAACCAGATCAATCGGACAGACCAAACATCTTGCAAAAATACATTCTGTTAAACACGTGTGTATACACTTGTCTGTCTATAGAAAGTACATATTACCTAATCACACAAATGATTACTAAGATAAAAAGGTCTAGCAGGCCTGGGCTCTCGGTCTACTGTATAGTACTGTAATGACGGCTTTCGAAATATCTGACCCAATATTAAATCAATCACAGTAAGTCCTCATATTAATAATATATATTTTTAATCGTAGGTACCACATATACCACTTCAGAACAAAGCGATAGATTGATCAGTCACCGAAAAACATACAAAGGCTCAAAAGTGGATATGTCGGCTGCTACAGAAGATGACAACGACATTTTTGGAATACTGATTTTTATTTAATAATAGGAAATAAAAATTGATAGTGTTAACTTTTACTGCAAAACCGATCGCTGGGTCTGAGTGGTCTTTAAGTTTTATAGGAAGTTTTATTTAAAAATCTTGCATTTTTGTGAAAGTAACAACGAAATAAATAATAGATAGGTAAATAGGGCTTTAAAATAAAAATTTTAAATTTAATAAAATGAATAAAACCGTGATATGATGTTTTTGATTAAAAAGTGAATAATGGTTTCATACCTAAGGGGTGTGATTTAATAATTATATTAGTATACCTTTAACAGAAAACTTTAATTAATACTATGGAAGAGAAACTTCAAACATTATTAACATCGCGCAAAACGTCTCCATGAAATATATATAAAATGATTGCCGCATGACGCAGCGTCATGTCCACTATGACGCAAAGTAATACAGCAGCCACTGATTGGCTCAGCAATTGGCGTGAAGAAACGTCAGAAAAGGATATTGGCGATCAAACCGTCACTATTTTGTGACGTCATGCTGTCAAACATGCGTCAATCTAACTTCACTTCAGTATGATGTGCAAAAAAATTTAAGGCAAAATAAAATAAAGAATCAAATTTGTTTTAACAATTTATAATTAATGTATGGTGTTGCGCCAATTCTTCAATCCTACTCGTTACGGCATCATCTTTCGTTTTTTAATCGAACTTTGAATCAATTTTCTATCGACATTTGGAAAATAGTTTTTTTTTTTGACTAATCACAATGATTGAGCTAGCCCCAAAGTAAGTTTTAAACTTGTATCATGGGATACTAACTCAATGATTCTATATTTTATAATAAATACATATAGGTATAGATAAACACCCAAGACCCATGACAGTTTAAAAAGACCATTTCCCATATTGCCCTGGCTGGGAATCGAACCCAGAACCTCCGGATTGGAGGACTAGCGTGTCGATAATTACACCACCGAGGTCGTCAATGATGAGTTGTAAAATCAAACATGGGATATCGATTACATCATTTGAATCCTTTTTTTTATTGCAAACGGTACTTAAGTTAGCAAACGGTCTGTCCTTTTCTTACTGTTATCGCATTGTTAGTCCGAGTGACAATACGAAATCCATATAGTGTGACTGCCCATCTGTCAAAGCAATTTTTTCTGGATGTATTGGTCTTATTAAGTTAAAAAGGGTACACTTAAAAATTGCAACACATGCGCCAGCTAAAACACTAACCTTTTGAAAATGTGTGAGTTATTAATGTTAAGAGGCAACGAAGAAACTCTTTTTTGAACGTTCAAAAATAACACATTTTTGTGAATTACAGAAATTATTCTCACTTATATTTATAAAATAAAAAAAAAAAAAAAATTTAAACTGTTGTGACAGTAATGAGAAGCAACAAGTTATACACACCTACATGAAATTCTAGTAAAGTTGTAGTCAAATTATTACGATAAAATTTATTATGTTTATTCATTAAATTTATAAAAATACACAACTTAATATAAAGCAACAAATACTTTATTACAGTATAAAATAAAGTAATCAAAAAGTTTTTATTCTTTGGCCTACGGTTAAAATAATATACTTAATATCAAAACAGTAACAGGTCCATATTCTAACTATAAAAAAAAATATTATCAAAATTACTGAAGTTACAGACATTGAAGATACTTAATAAATAATGCAACAATGCCCATCAGTATTTTTATTTTAATACATCGTAATTTGGTATTTTATAAAATATAATATTACAGTAAAAAAACACTGCTGTATTATTTAATTAATTCATCAACTTGATCTACCTTTAATTTACAACGAAATATACGAAGAATACTTGCTTGTAGATGAAGAAGTATGTTGAGTTGTCGCATCTGGAGAAGTTAAGTAAGAATAATAAGGGTCTTGTGTCAGAGGTAAGCCAGAGTTCCTCGTATGTAAACTACTGTCTTCATAGGTCGGAGCCGATAACGTCGACATCGATGAACTAAACCCGTACGCCTCAGAAGTCGGCGGGTTAATCACTACTCCCGTCGATAAGGGGTTGTAATACGGAGATGTTGCAGTATATCTCATCAAATCATCATTCAACTTCAAGTTTACTCCGTTAGGCACGTAGCTATCTGTCGATAGTGCGGGCAGTGTGTTAGAATTCGGTTGCAGTGACTCATCGTTGGAGTATCGATAAACCTCAGACATCGGTGAGTAAGCAGCTCTGCTAGCACCTGCAGTATAGTACGATGAATAAGACAGGTTTGGAGTGTAAGACGGTAGCTCAATCGTACTCTGAGGACCTTTTATTACAGATTTAAGTGAACTGGTCGAAGAATACTGGGGCGGTCTTGACAAAGCATCACCTGGCAGAAATAATTTGTGATGACTAGAGTGACTGTCGGTTAAAAGTCGTCTATGTCTGTCATGTCCCCCGCAGCTTCTTCCGTGGCTCATCTTATGATCTTGACTTGGAGACATTTCTTTGGAACTTGATGGACTGTTATCATCAACCGATGAAGAAGGTTTGTTATGTTTGTTATCCTTCTTGTATTTCATCCTCCTGTTTTGAAACCATATCTTGATTTGGCGCTCTGATAGTTGTAAGTAGTTTGCAAGTTCAATACGTCTTGGTCTACACAGATAGCGGTTTTGATGAAACTCATTTTCTAATTCTACAAGCTGTGAACTAGTGTAAGCAGTGCGTGCTCGTTTTGTAAATCCTTTTTGATAGGATGACGGCTCCGATGACATTTCTGGAAGATACAGATTAAAAAGTTATTTTAGTATGATAGGTAGATTATAATTAAATATTGAGTAAAGTATACCGAAACATTTTAAAAAGAGCGATACGTCTTCTTATACTATTTTTACGTTAAAAGTATTATCCTTATTTAAATAAACGGGCAAGTGCGAGTCGGACTCGTACATGAAGGGTTCCGTACCACCGTACAATGTTTTAAAACGCTGAAGAAACACGTTTCTTGTATGACGACCCCCTTTAATTTTTAACTTTATTTTATTTTTAGTATTTGTTGTTATTGTGGTTATAGTAATACATAATTGGTGAAAATTTCAAGTATCTGGTTTATGCCATTATAAAGATCAAGTTAAAAACGCTGAAAAAAACACGTTTCTTGTATGACGACCTCCTTTAATTTTTAACTATTTTTAATTTTTAGTATTTGTTGTTATAGCGGCCACAGAAATACATAATCGGCGAAAATTTCAAGTGTCTAGCTATTACGGTTCAAGAGATAGAGCCCTGTGACAGACGGACAGACAGACAGATGGACAGACAGACGGACTGACGGACAGACGGATAGACAGCGGAGTCACAGTAATAAGGTCCCGTTTGCACCCTTTGGGTACGGAGCATAACATTATTTATCACGTTACTTCACAAACTAAAATTTTAAACTAAAATCAATCTTTTGACAAATTTCAGTAAGTAATCAGAATATTGAATCCTGTCAGAAATATTTGGAATTAATTTGAAAAACAAATCGAAATGAATATGAGTTATCTGGTGCAAATGATTTTAAGACTTAAATAAATAAATAAATTAAAACAATCAAAACTATTTACCGTTTCCAGAAAGAGATGATGTAGTCCTTGGTGTCGTTATAAGATTGTTTGAAGCCGCTCTATTATTCCATGGAATATTATTCTGAAATATTAAAAAATATATATATATTTCGATACGTGTCACTTTATGAATGCTCAACAACAAAGTAAAGAAATATCAACCTATTTCTTAATAACCACTGGTAAATTAATTAAATTGCCATTAGGGATCCGGTTCTTTTGTGGTAAATCAATGCAGGTAACTATTGCCTTTGATGCTACTGCAATTTTTTATGTATTTAGAGCATAAGGTTCAAAATGCAATGTATTTCTTACCTGACTGGGAAAACTAGATTCGTGTAATTCGTTGATTTCTCTTCCAGGGTCTTTAGTAACGTCGCCGTCGTAACCGCTTCTTGAATCATAACGGACAGGTTCGCTAAGTGTATAGTTTCTATTGTAAGTAACTTGATTACCAAGTTGTGCAGCAGAATTGAACATGTCGCCTTTCTCGATGCAATCTTCTACAATCGCTTCTTCAGTGCCAGATCCGTAATTATTGTTGTGAGAACTATTACTTATGTTTTCATAATTCGGTATTTGGTAATCATATCTTTGTTCCAATTCTCCTTGAGCGTTTGCACTATATGATTGGTGTAGTCCAAGAATGTCTTGTATACTAAAACCCGTTGAATCTCTCGAGTTGTAATCTTGCACAAACGAATGAGGTATAGAAGAAAGAACTTCTGGTTTACAGTCATTGAAATTATCACTTACATTGTAGCTTGCACCTTCCGAAAGTATATCTTCGACACCATGAGATGTTACACCACCAGTTTTAAAATCACTTTTATGAGATGGATCAAATTGGATATTTTGATATTTTGGTATAACTGTACCAGAAAACTCAGATGATATTGAATCCCTTGAGTTTTCTAGTTCTGGCTCAGACTGCAGGCTTGGTGGTGAAGCAGTTGATGTAGACATTGTCACAAATTACTAAATCACTAATCACAATAACTGTTACGTTCGAAGTAATGTCGTCATAGCCGATCACTAAGCACCTAGGCGACCGTACCCATTGAGACTTGTTTACAAAATGCTTTTTTCTTCACCTGATTGTCGTTAATTTGGTAATGACTTCTTTTGTCTGTGTGCGTGAGGTTTTAAAATTACTATACTAGTCAGGTATGTTTGTGTGCTTGATAAGACTGACATACCGGGTCTTCGATAGTGGACGCAGATAAAGCCCATACAGAAATAGGTTTCGGTAGCTAAAACGTTGTCACAATTACTTAGAGGGGATTGTCTTGAGTTTTAGTTGTGACGTCGATAACTGAGAATCGAACGGAACTTTAGTTTTTTTGATAAAATAGATTAAGATACGACGTCGTCCAGACTTTTGAGTATACATTTACATATAAATCACGTCGAGATTTTTATAGTCATGAAAGGTAAATGTTGGTGGTTATGATTGCAAACTTATTTCGGACGTTTTCCTAACAAACATTGTAATTGTATATCGTCATGTACTTTCTATAAGTAGCCTGAGCCCGTGCCAAGTAATATAATCAAGATTATGTTGAAATCGGGACGTAACGTAAATTTGGAATTTCTAGCAATGCTCAATACAATTGTCCGGATGTCTACTTCTTGATAAAATAAAAACCACAAATTCTTACGCACGTTACGAGTATGTAGGTCTGAGGCACGTCATGATATGAAACTCATTAAGATACTGTGGAAAATCCTACAAAATAAAAATAACTAAAATATAGTGTTATTTTTATATAATAATAAATTCAATTCAATTGTTTTTATTCGGATAACTATGATTGATGATTTTTTAGTATTACAGAAACTTATAACTAGTGTTAGTACTTACACACACTATTTTGATACACAGACTACCTCTGTGTACAGAGGGCCCGGTGGACATGCCTTTAAATTTGACCATACAAGGCTACCGGCATGCTCCCCTGCACAAGGTGTCTCATTATTGGCGAATCCAGTCTATCCGCCACAGTTTTTAGAATGATGTTGTGACTTGACCTCACTCTTCTTAACAGTGATGCCATTTTTTCCGGATTACGGCATGAATTATTGTTTTGTAAGTAAATTTTTAGTAAGTAAACCGTTTTCAAGGTAGGTCAGCTATCAGGGTAGAATGTCAATGATCTAAATTTCAAGAAATAAAGCCGAGTTCCTCAAGGCTTAGTATTGGGACCAATTGTAATTATTTCATGCATTCGCTCTCTTGATCGTTGTTATTAAGTACAAATTAAAAAAAAATTAAATACACCAAATTACAAATTACTTTGAATAAAAAACTATTTTCTTTTCTAATTAATAACTTGATATTACATTTTCATAATTACTAAAAGAAAAACATATTTTTTGTAGATAAACATAGGCAACACATAATTTGCTAATTCAAAGGGCGCCGTAGGTCTCAAATAGAGAATAATGGGTATGACAATTACAGTAACGTGTTATGTAATATAGTAAAAATGGTTTTTGAAGGACCTGTTAGAGAGGCAAATGTTAAAAACAATAACAATTTGCAGCACGTGCTAGAAGATGTAATACCCATTTTTAAATTCAATAAGGTATCAATAATACGAATTTTTACACAAACTATATCAACGCACACATTATAAACATTCTATTGTTGTACCTAACGTATATCTAGCTTATACAAAAATATTAGAAAGAATAGTTCTATTAAAATTATAGCTAAGTAAACAAACTTTAAAATATAAATAATATAATTTTTTTCATTGATAAATTTTGATTTAATACATAGGTCACAATCCAAATTGAAAAAATAAAATAAAATAAAAATTACAAATAAAAAAGAGACTAAAATGAGAAAGTGGAAATATTTAACTTTAAACTAAATAAACTCTTTAAAATGCATAATTTTAAATTTAATAATATACAAACAAAAGAATAAACAACCTAAATCAAAATACAATAACACTAACTAAAACTAAACTCAAGATACTTTTAATTGAAAAATAACCTAGCAAGTCACCGCCTCGTTGTATATTGATATTATTATATTATATCATTTATATTGAACATAATTGGTAAGTGTTTTTGGCATTTAGTCCCAATAAAAAGTTGGAAAAGGATTACAAAAAACGCAAAAAACAAGACTAACGTCCCAATGCAGGACGAAAACCAAACTCAATTGGACAAAATGTATCAAATTAATTCACAGCCTTTTTCATAGTATACAACTTTTATTTGACATGATTTAACCAACTTTTATATTATAGAAGTTGAGTAAAATTAATAAGCAATAGATGTGTCAATGTCGAAATCCCTAAAGTGCGGGCAAGGGTCTTTTAAGTTTTAGAAAAAAATTGTATACAAAATATTACTAAAACTTAAATACACTTTTACTTCGCCTGTGTATGCGCAAAATGCTACATACTGCCAAGGAATGACGTTAATTTATATAAAAGCCACGGATGGAAATAATAAAAAACTCAGTTGACTTAATGAATTAATATATATTTTTTATTTAATATATAGTGTTCGCTGTTCGCATAAAAGAAAAAAAATATTTTACGGTATTCTCTTCCTGCAATGACACAAGACTACGTCACCAATGTCACGCTAAGTGTTACCAGTATTTGTTCTTTTCAGTAAATTTGAGGACTATTTCAATTAGTTAATGAATATAAAATACTAATTAACTGAACTATGTATCTCGTGTGATTCATCTATTATTTTTTTAATAAATTAATATATTTCATTAATTGGTTTGTTAAGTTAAAAGATGCATTTTGATAATTGTAATTCAATCACACACAGGGGCGACACTCCTCACTGATGACGTATTTTTAGGCCAATCTCGTGACCCAGCTGTCACGGGAAGAGAATACCAGGCGAGTATATTATAATACCATGAGAAATATGACGTAAACTTCCTCGTTAGTTCTATAGAAATATGACGTCATAGAACTATAAATACTCTTACACCAATATTTTAGTATGTTACAATTCTTGTAACAGCTTGCCCTATGCGGCTTACCACACTTCATAACAGCACGGTTTGGTTCTGAGATACGAGTAGCATTGCATGCAAAGTTTTTTTTTCATTTACATTTCTTTTTCAGATAATAAATTACGATTGCCTTGGATGAAAAATGGAAATGAACAACTACCACAACTCACAACAACTAACTCAAGCAGTAAGTAAAACAAAAGAAAGTTACTTGTACGAGTATATAATACATAGTAGTAGTAGCTATAATGTAAAATCTTATTGTATATAATATAAGGGCTGTGGATTTATTAAATAAATAAAATAAAATAAAAATAGTAGGATAAAGACATTGATTTATGAGTTCCCTTACCCTAGACTCTAGCTTTTATTTCGAAACGACATGTCATATTGTTATGGTAAGGGGACTCTTAACACGGCCGGCTGACGACGACTCGGGTGGATTCGCCATAGGTAGACGACCCCTCAGTCATAGAATGTTTGATGATTTTGCAATCTCTAGGCATCAATGTGTAAATTTATGTTTTATATGTAAGTCCATAGTATTTTTACGTGAAATATGTCAATGGGTATAACAATTTCAAACGTGTTCTGGTAACTCCGTTTTGTGTAACCTATAGTAACAGAAATTTTACGTTAAGGCCGTACCTGAATTTTCCGGGGTCATTTAAAATAAATAATTTAAAAGGAAACGTCGACATAATTTAAAATTTTGTTTCTACTAAGCCCTAGATAACTCTTCAAACTATTTTATGAACTACTGTTTACAGTTTAAAGTGAGAAATTTAAGCTTAACTACTCACATTTGCGAAAAACGGCCACTTTTGGCAAATGTGCGTAGTAAAGCTTTACGTTCTCACTAAACTGTGAACAGTAGTTCACAAAATAGTTTGAAGAGTTATCTAGGGCTCCTTTGAAATGATTTATTTTAAATGGGGGCAGCACTGGACCCAGGAAAATTCAGGTACGGCCCTAAATATTGTAAGTTTATAGTTTTATACTACAAGTATGAGTAGAATGTATAATACACTATCTACATTCCGCTCAGTCGTTTTAACTTGAAAGTGGAACAAACATCCATCCATACAAACTTTAATATTTATAATCTTTTTCTTTTTTGTCGATGTTTTTTTTTTCTTCTTAATTTTTTCAAAACTGCTGGCCTCGTCTCGTCACGTCACGTCTCGGCGTGAGCTGACTCTTACTAATAGATATGTATCTTATTTTCAGTTCTCAAAGTAAAGGACAATACAACGGAACTAAACGTTCAAATAAAACCCACTGAAAGAAGTTTGACTTTAGGTAAATATTTACATTTTTATATATAAATATACGTATATTAAAGTAAGATAATATTTTTTTACACGACTGCCTCCAAAACAGGAGTGTTATATTTTCAGAGTTCATCTATGTATGTATGAATGTAAAGACCGACCGCTTTAATGAGTTCTCGCCTGCGGGGTACAGGGTTGCAGGGGGTATGACGACTAAGGGGCACTAACACTGATGCAGTGCGGGCGTGTGCAAACTATGCACGTCCTCTGCCCGCACCTCTCTCAGCCCCTAAGTCGTAATACTCCCTGACCAGATTTGAATGTATATGATGTTGTTAGAATCCTTACACAATGGAAATTTAACGGCGCGGCGGTCGTATTTAATTTTAATTACTTACTTGTTCGGTAGGTAATGGTCAACTGTTTCTAGCTCCATGGCTTGACAAAAAAACGAATCGACTAAACAGGCCTGTTCTGTATACTTCGAAAGACTACACTGTCATCGCTTTTCGCTCATCAAGTAATACATGTTACTACCTAAGTAGACACGATAGAATACTCGTACTTCTAAGAAGGGATAGTAATTTATTTGTTCAATGTCTCCTTTGAACAATGACACCTCACCTGTAACATGACTAAATTTCTTTTGTGTCCATATCTACCCTAAGGTTGAACCTAGAAGAGATTGTTGTGTGATAATGCCGTCTTTTGTATACTTACAGTTATCTACATACATGTGATATGTGTTTCATTTGTTTAATTGTGTGCAATTATGTATATGTAAATTACTCCAAATGCTAATATTGATGTATTAATAACAGTTGTAGAATCGAAATTGATTATAATGATTATTGCGTTATAATGATCGGAGATGAAGATTTTAAAACTAGATTTTAGAACTATTTTAGCACTATGTATTATATTCAAGAAACCTTAACTAACCTAAACCACACTAATATCATAACCTGTCTTCCTACTTATAGGTATAGTGACGTAAAAAATATGTTTAACTGTTCAAATTTTAATAACCTTTTATACTTGTGTTTATATACTAAATAACATACCTATGGACGACTGCCTCCGTGGTCCAGTGGTCAAGGCGTTTGCCTTGTGATCCAGAGGTTGTGGGTACAAATCCCACTGGAAAGCATACTTTATGAAAAGTTGTCCAGTATGGTTAGGTTATTGCAGGCTTGAATCACCTGATTATCTGAAAAGAAAGATAATTCCGTGCTTCGGAAGGCACGTAAAGCTGTGAGTCCCAAACGCCATCTAGCGTTTGTCATCTATCTTAGGATTGGTTCTGGTTTACCCTTTGGGTTGCGGAGGTCAGACGGAAGTCGCTCTATGTAAAAACCAGTAATCTCGTCAAATCACCTAGGTGTGTATTACACCTTGTGTGTAATAAAACTCTTAATGATGACAGGATATAATCAATTTCTAAACTTGCCGAACTTCATATTAGCTGCATGCTTCGGTACGCCTAATATGAAAAGAGCAGCAGCATGTATCCTTGTTAATAAGCAACAAAATTAAACGAAATTGACTCAAAATAATAATGAAATAAGTACATCTAAAAAAAATCAAAAACGACATAACAAATTTATCAATGGCCTAAAATATGATTTACCAAATGAACCAGTAACGCGACTGAAGATTGATAATAAGTATGTTACACATCCCGCTGAAAGTGCAAATGTTTTAAATAACTTCTTCGTAGATAAAATTAAACCTGTAAAGAGCTGCGTGTTTAATGTAACGTCGGGTAAAAAGTATCCACATCGTGCTTTGTCAAAAAATAATGAAAATTCTCGATATTTAGAAAAACAATAATCTAGTCAAATTTCAGATCCTAAATTAGACCAGAGCCCGAACAAGCTTCATTTGCCAGTGATATCAACACCAAGGAACAAAAACAGTCGGTATGACTTGTCAGAAAGTAAAGGTATGTAATTATAAACATAATAAAAACATATCATTAAGTTTTTTATGTTTTGATATATTTTTTTTCAATGATTTTTGATATCATTGAATTTTTTCGCATATTGGGTTACAATATGGCGGACATACTAGTATAATCGGAACACAGTAGAAATCAAACTACCTATCCAATTTTGAAGCGGTAGTAGACATAGTTTGAGCACTGACTGTGCGTCTGTGATGCAAGTAATAAAGATAGAATTGCAACATATTCTTTCATCCTAGTCTAGGAGACAAGAAAAAACTTAGAACCAGCTTCTGTTCTCGCACAGATTGTAAGAGCCGATCAAGGGAATGATAAAATGTTAATATTGATGATGCGGCTAGCAATTTATCACTATTTTGATTCCTTTTTCCACCTTCTCTCCCACCATCACGCTAAAATGATAAAGACGTGATAATGTATATGGATAAACAGGTTTGTTCTCCCAAATTTCTAATAAATGTCCTACTGATTTTACTATAGTCTGACCACGACAGCTGTACCGCGCCTGAGGTATGCGCGGAGAGACAGGGGTGCGGGCAGGAAAGATCATGGGCTCACAAGAGATTCATACTGTCGGTGAGATCTTAAGATATCGAAGTACAGTATTTTGACGCTGTATACATATTATATCCAATTCTAATTATAAATAAATAATAAATAAATAAATATATAAAGACAAATCACAGTAATTAAGCTAGTATTATGGTTTAATACGATTTTTAAGCACAAATAAAAAAACCAATATAAGTTAAATTAATGTGTAATAATTGGATAAATAAAACGTTTCGAAAATCACTTTTATATTCGCAACTATCTCTGTCTGCATTTCATTTCCTAAAATATTCAGCCACTTTAAAAACGACAGCCTTGACATCTCAAGATAAAGCACGACCCATCTTTGGATATTCTATCTCATGTGCGTCTGACATAGACAACCCCGTCTCGCCGCTCGCATACCTCAGGCGCGGTACAGCGGTTGTGGATCTATACAGGGTCTAACAAAATATACTGAAACTAGTTTAAGGGTGGATTCAGTCCATGAT
Organism: Acrobasis repandana; assembly: GCA_963576875.1. Taxonomy (NCBI): domain Eukaryota; kingdom Metazoa; phylum Arthropoda; class Insecta; order Lepidoptera; family Pyralidae; genus Acrobasis; species Acrobasis repandana. The sequence goes on from OY756222.1 coordinate 19,048,845, forward strand.
GCTGAACATCTTTCACACACACACAAAATATGAAAAATAATTTTTGACCTGCCATACAAGTTGACCGATCAGCTGATCCGAGTTTGTATGGGAAGCCAAAAAATATTTTTCATATTTCGATATATGTTTCTTAGGGAAAGTTGTTCAGTATCATGGACTGAATTCACCCTTAAAATAGTTTCAATATATTTTGTTAGACGTTATATACACACGTCGTTGCCCTCTCCGCTCCCTGGCCGCCGCTCGCCTTTGAGAATGGGGAAGAGATTTTTGTTAAGTATTTGTCCGCTGATATCTTCGGTTTTTATTATATAAAAAGGTACATATGACAAAATATGTATTTTTTATTCCGCACAAAAAGTACCTACTTTCTTGAATACAGCTAGGGGGTTTTAAATCGCCCTGTTTATACATAAAAAATCAAACTATCATTTTTACAGAGCCCAAAGACACCGAGATAAGAACATTGGTCCTCCCTAAAGCTTCCCCCCTAATGGCACAAACGACTAACACTGAGAAAAAGACCACGAAGGCTCCTAATGAGCCATACCTCAAATTTAGATGGAATTTGGAAGGTAGCAAATTAAATTTTAAGTATAAATGGTATATCAATGATATCTAAAGAAGTTACTGGTTAAATAGCATGAAAAAATGTTTTTTTCTTCAGAAAGATTGTTGTTATTAATCTCTTTACTTATTATGTAATTTATTTTCAAAATGAGAGGAAATTTATTAGTGAGATTTGCAGACAAGGCGTAGGCAGATTGTTGTTAATTAGCACATTTTTTTTTTATAATACATACCTATTCGAGCAGTGACGAAAGTAATATTTTGATAATATATATATATATATATATATATATAAACATACAGGTTGAATTGAAAGCCCTCTTTTGAAGTCAGTTAAAATATTACAATTAATAGGTACCTAATGATATTGATTAATGAAGTTGGTAATATCTTGCCATGATTATAAATTAAAGTAGTAGTATAAACTAAGCCGTCTTTACAATTTCTTCAATGTTCATTAAATCTAATTTAAGCTTCCGTTATTTTTAAGAATTAGTTAGATAGGTACTTACCTAGATTTATTTATACTAAGTTATTTGTTACTTTGTTTAGTTTTAATTCATTCTTTACTAAGTGCTATTTATGTTGTAAAAAAACCTTTTAATTTAATTAAATTATTTATTTTTAAAGAAGTAAGAATATAATGTACCAATTTTTTTTTTTTAACAAATACTCTAATAAAGTTAAAGTTTCAATTTTAAAAATATTTATATGTTTACAAACACAGGAACAAGCGAAGTAAGAAAATTAAGCACTTATGTAGGTCCTGGTTATTTGTTCAGAAATTCTCTTCCAGAAGAAACAATGTATTTTATGATATAAATATGAAATAAGTACCAAAAATTTTGTATGTTAATAAAGTAAAACTATGAATTTTGTGTAATTTCTTAATATTAAGTGTAATAACATCATTTTTTCACACATCATTAGGTCTGTTTTAGGTCTCCACTGCAGGAGCACGACCCTCTCTATACTACCAAAGCCATATATGGCCAGAGCAATCAAAGGATTTGGCCTACACTCCCCACGCTGGCCAGACGGGTCGGAGAGGTCTCATTGATGCTTTGTTTAGCTTGTATTCCTAAGTCGCCTTCTACGACATCCACGAAGACTTGGAGTGGTCCTATTCTACTCTGCCGGAATTCGCACGGCATTATTTCAGCCACAATATGAAAACTGATTTTCCAAAAACTTCTGAAATCGGTGATCAAAAGCAGCCTGCATTAAGTGTTTAAAAACCTTGGTCTTAAAACTTTGTAGATTCTTTATTAATTAGTTAATAAGATATGAAGAACGTTGACTTTGTTGTCGATTTCTGTCTCCGTAATATATTCTTCCGTCCTGGTCTAAGATACAAGAAAAAAAAACCGGCCAAGTGCGAGTCGGACTCGCGCACCGAGGGTTCCGTACAAACCTGCAAGGTTTAGTATTTGGTATGAATTTCAATTTAATACCTCTACGCGTTTATGAGGAAATGGGTAGTAAGTTTAAAATTATTAAAAAAATATATATTATGTGATGTAACTAAAAATTTATGGTTTTCGTAATTTTTCCTTTATCTATGCTATAAGACGTTGCTTCGTACCAAATTTCAAGATTCTGAGTTCACGGGAAGCACCCTGTAGGTTTTGATTCCCTTGCAAGTGTCGAAAATTTGCGGCATAAACTTTAAGGCTGTATCTTTTGATTGCGTTGGCTTAGAAGTTTGATTTTTTCATAGCTTCAAGGGACAGTAGACTTGAGTAATTGATATAAATTTCAGCTTCATACCTCCACGCGTTCCTGAGAAAAAGGGTCTTGACAGACGGACGGACGGACGGACAGACGGACAACAAAGTGATCCTATAAGGGTTCCGTTTTTTCCTTTTGAGGTACGGAACCCTAAAAAACACTTAGAATCTACAGATGTATCTATACAGGGTTACTGGTATCTAACGCATAACCTCCTAAAGGCGAATTAAGTACATCAAGAATAACAACTTTTGATCTATGACTTTTAAACGAGATTAGCAAGATTTTACATTTTTTAGTTAAAGTTTGCATATCCATCAAACGTTATGTCTATGTTTCATAGACGCGGCCGCGTGCTCTACCACGTGAGCGTAGTACTGCCGCGTGCCAATTGTCATTACACAGATTTAAGACGAAGTAGAATTGCATATTTGATTTTGTGTATTTTTGTATAAAAAATCTAATTAATAAAAGTCATAGAACAAAAATTTTTACTCTTGATGTACCTAAGTCGCCTACAGAAGGTTATGCGTTAGATATCAGTAACCCTGTAGAACTAGCTTGTTAACCAATACGCCATGGAACTCGTCATATTACAGTATAAGAACCAGTACTCATGTACAGAAGTCTCACTTAGCAAAGAAATTCACAGAAATATCTACTCAATGTAGTTAGCGATATGATTTAATTTAGCTCACGTCAGAACTCACCACGTTTTCGTATAGATACCTAGACATCCATTACAGGCCAATCTAATTCGTATTACTTTAGACAAACGATTCGTATAATTGAATTTACCACTCCGAGGGGCCGCTGCGCGCATAGTAATAATGAAGATATATTTTCGATACTTAAACAGGGAGAGACACAGGCCTGGTCATATGTCAGAAAATGTCACTAATATACGTATTTTTTTTATATCATGAATGGATCGTCCGCACTGATGGCAAGCGACCTGATGGCTTGTCCTTGGTCCCATGGAGGCAGGGTAGGTGCCTCGTTTGGGATGCCACATGTGTGGATACTCTTGCATCTTCACATTTGCCTGCAACGTCTAATCTTGGTGGAGCGGCGGCTTGTACTGCAGAGGCTGCCAAAAAGCGGAAATACGCGGGTCTGGGAGACGGTTTTATTTTTCTTCCATTCGCAGTGGAGACGATGGGACCTTGGGGCCCTGATGCAAAGTAATTTTTTAAGGACGTCACAACGCGCCTCATCGAGGCAACTGGTGACCCTAGAGCTGGCGGCTTTTTTGCTCAGAGAATAAGTCTCGCTATACAGCGAGGAAATGCTGCCAGCATATTGGGTACGTTGCCTCGATGTGGCGCGTTGGAAGAGATATTTTATTTGTGAAAATGTTTCTGTAAAAAAAAAAGAAAATAAAAATAAATGTAATGTTTTTTTATATTGAGAGTGTGAAATCAATCATCGGAGCTATGATCCATGTAAGTTATTAGGCTTATATCGTATCGTAAGATTCACCAGTCATAACTGTATATCTACCGAACCCTTATAAATTTACTATATTGGCGTCATACTGCGTTTCAATTTATATCCTGCTGTGAAACATATAGTTTGATATATAATTTTGAGGCTCTATTTTGGCTGGTTATTTCTAGTGTATTCGGAAGAGGTTATCAATTTTTTACTTTAATCGTTTTTTAATAAAACATATGTCGTCTATTTTAATTATAAACACAGACTAACTTTATTAGGTACTTGATTAAAACCATTATCTACCCTAAATAAATTAAAAATATTAAAAAAAACCACTCTTCGTACAAAATTTTATTGTGAGGCCTAAATAAATATATAGGGACAAAACACACAGGTTTAGCTACCCTCAAAGTACGTTCGAGACTTGTGTTATGAGATACCAACTCAAGGATACTATATTTAATAACAAATACATATACAGGGTTATTTTTAATTAACCGGCAACCTTTTTGGAGCAAGTTCAGTCCTTGAAAAAATATTTCGACTTTCCATACAAATCGGCGCTCAACCAAATGGATTTTGTATGGGAGGACGAAATTTTTTTTTCGTTTTTCAATAATCGTTTTTATGGAAAGTGGTTCAGTATCACGGACTGAACTTGCTCCAAAAAGGTTGCCGGTTAATTAAAAATAACCCTGTATAAATAAACATCCAAGATCCAGGTCAATCTGAAAAAGATAATTTTCCATCATGACCTGACCGGGGATTGAACCCGGGACCTCCAGTGTGACAGCCTGGCCTGATCACCTGTTACAACTTTCTCTAATAAAGTTGAATAAATTAAAAAAAATTACCACTAGGCCACAGAGGTCGTCAAACGCCTAAGAAGTTAACAGGACAAATATAATAAGCCCAAACTAGATGGTATTGCGTCGTTTTATTACAGGGTTCCTATTCTTATAGCAACCTTACGGCTCTATCTTCTTCTTCGTCTAAGTGCGTTCCTGGTTGCATACTCAGCTGTGCGGCTTCGGAGCCTGGGGTGCGCTTTCCCGCTTTTTCTTCACCAATTATTACATGCATTTCAATGGTCACCCAAGGATGCCAAAGACCTTGCAAAATGGAGAAAAATTTGCCGGTTCAGTTTAAATGATTTGGCTTATGGATGGATTGATAGTTTTACGACCGGCCGCCTTCTTGACGTCACCCTCTTTGGTAATATATTTGTGCGAAAAGTTTTACAACCGGCCACTGCCCGACGTTAACCGTCCTTGGGAATGCAATTGTAGCACGAGATGTTTGTGCTTAGTCTTTTAGTCACCACTAACGATATCCACAGGACGAGATGGAGTGGCCCTATTCAACCCACAGGGGTAAACCTTACGGCTCCATCTTGTCATAATGATATTGCATTGTCATTTGACTAGCATACAAAATTCAATCTTAATTAAAAACCTAGAAGAGGCTCAAAGGGGATGTTGCACAACGGGCTAGGTCATGAACACTTCCCCAGAAATTTGAAAACATATTAATAACCGGTAAGGACCGTCATATATTTGTTTTTTCATGATCTTAATAGTGTACAAAAATACATTTAAAATCGCTTATTATCGTATAATGGCGATACTGACATGGCGCCTCCTATACGTACGCAACCTGATTTAAAAGTTACTCGCAGTTACTGTCAATGTCAAGTCAGTTGACATAATGAGTGTTGGCCATTTTGGCGGAATTCACCTAACCTTAAATTACGATATTTTGATCCAAATGTACCATAGAAAGGCTACAAATTTATCGGATATACGTATTAGGCATTGATACCGACGCAAAAACGCAATTTCAGGCAGATGTTTAATGACCTAGCCGGCTCCCCATGCATTTGTGCAACAAGTCCTTTAACTTGCAATATTTGACCCAAAAAACAAAACGACAAAGCTAAAATACCTACTGACCAACGCTAGATGCCGTTCGGGATCCACAGCTTTGCGTGGTTTCCAAAGCACGGAATCATCATTTTTTTCGGATAATCAGGTGATTGAAGCCTTATCATCATCATATCAGCCTCAGGAAGTCCACAGCTGGACATAGACCTCCCCCAAGGATTTCCAAAACAACCGACTGGAAGCGGCCTGCATCCAGCGTTTTCCTGCAATCTTGCTTAGGTCTTTCGACCACCTAGCAGGTGGGTGTCCTACGCTGCGCTTGTCGGTACGTGGCCGCCATTCGATAACCTTTATGCCCCATGATTGAAGCCTGCAATATCCTAACTAGACTGGAAACAACTTTTCACAAAGAATGCTTCCCAGTGGGATTTGAACCCACTACCTGCACAAGGCAAACGCCTTGACTACTGGGGCACTTGACCACAGAACCAGTAGCATTGTCAAATCACCTATAAGGTAAGGTAGCGGACCCCGGCCTCTAAAGCGTTACCGCTGAGGATGCAACCGGGAATACGCTCGGATGATGATGACCTACTTACCAAGGGTATCAATCGATAACAGAACCATCAAAAAGGGTTACATTAAATATAAACAGATACGCAGTTAATTCAACGTAATTTTTTTCGCTCCCCGCCTCAAATCATAAAAATATACGTGACATTTTGTGAGAGTTTGACAAGGGTATAAAACTTAGACATTGTTTCACCTGAGCCTGTTAAATTTTGCAGGAATGATGGGTCTTTCTTTAGACGAATTTCCGTGGAAACCGCAGCTGATGTGAAGGCTAATTTCGTTAATGGATAAATTATTTTCTTTTATGTTACGTTCGGTAAAAGCTTTTATGTAGGACAGGGAGAAAAAAGTTTAAACTTAAAATTTACTTTGCTTTGCTGTTTTTTTTTTACATACGAGTAGATTATAAAATTCTGTCAAGGGAATCACTATATTTTGTTTGTTTTAATGAATGCGCCTTAGTTTTAGACTGCAAGATATTTTTTTATTCTATTTTGACTTTAATATCTCCATATATACACACTATCACGCCTTTTTCTCACAGAAGAAGGTAGAAATTATGGACCTCCACTTGCTACGATCCAGCTATTTTGATCCCTTTTCCACTTTCATGCCCACCATCAAAAATGAGCTTTGAGTAGGCCCAAGACCTAGTGCTATGTCTACCCCGTTAGGGATAGGGACGTAATAGTGGAGGTGTATACAAAAATTAATTTCGAACACTTCTTAAAAGTAGTTTTGTAAAGCTTCAATAGTCTTACCTTTCTGGTTACAACACTTAGCCTGCTGAAAACGCACCGTATGTGTTTTCACACACGGTGCATTTTTCAGCAGCCGAAGTAAAATAATTATAACGTTTGCATCCGGAAGGGTGGATATTGCAACAGAGTGGGTTCCAACAGATGGATAAAAAAGAGAGGTAGACCGAGGACGATATGGGCAGACGATTTGCGTGCATTTGTTAAAGAATGGAAAGTGAAGACCACTTTCCATTCTTTGTGGAAGGAAACAGGGAAGGTAGTAGGACATAAATGGCTGGTAAAATAATAATAATTTGTAAATACATTAAGCAAAAATAAGAGATTCTGTAGGATTGCAAAAACGGGAATCTTCTGCTGACATTGATATTGATAGCCCGATTTTGTATTACAATAAAGATCTATTCCGAGCCTATCCCATACCCACTGTGCAAACCTTACAGACTATCTGGAGCTGAAATATTGTATTCATTTCAATGCTTCGGTCCCTGATTTCATATTCAATGAGTAGTGATAGGGAGTGGACTCATTGGTTGTAAATAGAAACAAGATAAGTAAGTATAGACACTTTATTGTAAGAAAAACACTTTAATGTAACATTTATATTATGTGGACTAGGTGTACAATAGGCGGCCTTATCGCGAAGGCAATCTCTAGAGATAAGTTTAATAAACAGTGACACACTGGGAGTGCCAACAGAAGTGAAAACTTGAATAAGGTTGTGTCGGTTACAGTAATGGTGTCGCTAGTACAATGGTTTTTCACCATCTCAAAAATGACCAACACGCTTAAAGAAGTTTTCACTTCAAAAACTAAAACCCGACCACAGAATAACATACAGAACGGAAGCTCGCAGCGTCCCCGCACCTCTCCCTCGTTCTCGGGTGCGTTTGATGGCTTTGAACACTGAATCTCACACACTGATGTGTGCACGGGTGTGCATAGATGTATTGTTTCGTTTGTAGTAATAGGCATAAAAGATACTCCGCTTGTATAAAGCGCCATACCTGTGACCCGACTACGGGAAAATTCTTGCGGAAAAGTACTTTTATCCAGATAATGGTAGAGTTATGCAAGCAGAGCAGGGAGTAAGAAGTGCCATCAAAAGAAGAGAAAAAAATTGCCATTTCATTTGATACCCTACACGGTATGAGTCAATTTTTTTTGTTTTTTGTTCTTTACTTTATGTGGTCGGACATACAAAGTGGAAAAGACATACCCGTAATAAATCAAACCACGGGCTATACTAGATCGCTAAAGTATAATAAAATTAAAATAAGAATCAAAAAACCAAAAAAAATTTACATTCCCATACAAATCGCCCGGGCCCACCTAAATCATTATAGTATAATCAAATTAAAATAACAGCCCAAAAAAAAAAAATTCGGCATTTCCATACAAAAGTATGCATCCATGTGATTTAGTATACACCGTGGTTCGATTTATTATGAGTATGTTCCTTCCACGTTGTATACGACGCTCGCGACATGGGCACGAAAATGTTTGTCAGATGAATCTGACGTTCGCGGTTAACGGGTTAAAAAATGAACGAGGTCAGGGGTACAAATGAACATACATACATACTTATATATAACGTCTAACTTAATATACCTTCTGAAGTCAGTTTATGATACTTGTTTAACAACTTTACTCATATGCATTTCATAATATGAAAAAAAAAACCACAGAAACTCGTTTCAGTTGATCGGACAACTTGCGTGAGAGGCCATAAATTATCTTCGACACCCTTGCTCGTAAAATGGATCTAATTTCACCGGTTTAAGATATATGTATAAAGCAGCTTATAAAACACGCGTGTGTTAGAAACGCAAATAGTGAAGTTATATTCTATAACTCACGATTTGCTATTGCGAAAGAAAAGGACAGAATTAATGGTAAATCCAGTATGAATGAGAGAGTAAGAAATTTTGACAGTTGTGTGTGAGCGAGATAGTTAGATAGCATTGACGGTTAGACAAAGAAAAATAATAAATCAGACATCGAACGTCATCGTTGTTTCAATATTATCTTTGTATCTTACATAATGTGCACTAAACTGGTTTTTTTAAATTTTGGATTCGCATGCCGCGCGGCGCCGTCCAGGAGGCCGTGCCGCCGTGCTGATTTTAAAAAGTAAAACGGCGGGACAGCAACAGTGTGCATCACAGTTTTATGGTTGAGTTTATTTAAAATCAAACATATCTGTTTATAAGGTATTTTTCCTCGCAAGTGGATCCGGCTACCACCACCGGCGAAAACTGGCCCTGGTAACACACAACGTCTGCACTTTGAGGACAGACGAGAAACTGGCTGAGGTGGAAGAGGCGATGAGTAGGTTACGGTGGGACATAGTGGGGTTGTCTGAAGTCCGAAGAGAGGGTGAGGGCACGACAACCTTAGAGTCCGGTAACCTACTCTATCACCGGGAGGGAGACGAAAAGAAGTCCCAGCATGGTGTCGGGTTTCTCGTTCACAGGTCCCTCATAAATAACGTAGTGACCATCGACAGCGTTTCCAGCAGGGTAATATACCTAATACTCAGAGTATCCAAAAGATACTCGTTGAAGGTCATACAGGTATACATGCCGACCGGAACACACTCAGATGCGGAGGTTAAGGTAGTGTATGAGGACATTAGTAGAGCCATACACGCCTCCAAAATCCATTTCACGGTTATTATGGGGGATTTTAACGCAAAACTGGGCAAGGGACGCAATGGAGAGATCAGGGTGGGGCAATTTGGATATGATAAGCGCAATGACAGGGGGCACAGGCTGGCTGATTTTTTGGAGGAAGAGTGACTCTTTGCGATGAACTCTTTCTTCAAGAACCCGCCACAGAGGAAGTGGAACTGGATGGGTCCTAGTAAGTATAACCAGCCCCCAGTCAAGAATGAGATAGACTTCTTTCTGACAGCGAAGAGGCAGATATTCAATGATGTCTCTGTGATCAATATGATTAAAACCGGCAGCGATCACCGAATTGTAAGAGGTATCTTGAATATCGACCTCCGACTTGAAAGGTCAAGGCTTATGAAGTCTACGCTCCGACCATCACTGAGCCAGATCCAAAACCCCGAAAGCTTTCAAGTTGAACTCTCCAATCGCTTTGAACTTCTCCACGATTGCGTTTCAGTGGACGAGATAAGCAACGGGTTTATAGAAACTGTCCAAGCAGTGGGATCTAAGTCCCGCCCTAAAAGAAAGCCTCAAAAAATCTCTGCTCAGACCCTAGACCTTATGACACAGCGACGATCCATGCCGCTGCAAACCTTCGAAGACGTTAAGTCATATCGAAAGCTCAACTGAAAAATTCCTTGCGACGCGACATTCGCTCCTTTAATACTAAATATATTAAGGAGACGATAGAACAAAACAAGTGTTTGCAAGGGCTATGTCTACTGGGCAGAGCCGATTGACTAAGCTGAAGAGGGAGGGCGGAAACGTTGTGTCGACGGGGGAGGAGGTTCTGGGAGAGATCGAGAGGTTCTATGGGCAGTTATATACATCCGTTGCAAAACCATAAATACGGCAAAAAATCCAAGAGCCAAGTAAACCCGACACTATACTTTATGTTTATTATATTATATATTATAACCATGTATATTTTGAATGTAGGTTTATTCATATGTATATATATATATATATATATATGTATATTTATATATATATTATATTGTTACTGCTATCCTCATAAGGTAAATGTGACAATATCTACATAACTTGCACCTCCTTCTAAAATTTTCTTTTTCTCGGCATCACCAGTGGGTTGACTGGTAGATAAAGCCTATGGCTTTAAGTCCGCCTATTACGTTTGTAATAAAGTTAAATAAATAAATAAATAAATAAATATACCGAAGATATCCCGGACATCAGTCTGTACGAGATTAGGATGGCTCTCAAACAGCTTAAAAACAACAAGGCGCCGGGCGAGGACGGAATCACAGCAGAGCTTTTGAAAGCGGGCGGAACGCCGGTACTGAAAGTCCTTCAAAGGCTCTTTAATTCCATTCTACTCGAGGGAGTGACGCCAGAGGCGTGGAACATGAGTGTGGTGGTTCTGTTCTTCAAAAAGGGTGACAACACTCTCTTGAAGACCTATAGACCCATCACACTTCTGAGTCATGTGTATAAGTTGTTTTCGAGAGTCATCACGAACCGTCTCGCTAATAGATTTGATGCCTTCCAACCTCCCGAACAAGCCGGGTTCCGAAAAGGTTATAGTACCATGGACCACATCCATACGCTGCGGCAGGTTATAGAGAAGACGAGGGAGTATAACCAGCCGTTGTGCTTGGGGTTCGTGGACTATGAGAAAGCCTTCGATTCGATCGAAACATGGGCCGTGCTTCAGTCTCTCCAGCGGTGCCGTATTGACTATCGGTATATCGAGGTGTTGAAGTGTTTATACAACAAAGCTACTATGTCGGTCCGAGTACAGGAGCTCAGTACGAAGGCTATTCCATTGCAAAGAGGCGTGAGACAGGGAGATGTCATATCTCCAAAACTGTTCACTGCTGCTCTGGAAGATGCCTTCAAGCTTCTAGAATGGAGAGGACTGGCAGCATTAACATCAATGGCGAGTATATCACTCACCTTCGATTTGCCGACGATATCGTTGTCATGGCGGAATCGATGGAGGACTTAAGTACGATGCTTGAAGACCTAAATCGAGTTTCCCAACAGGTTGGCCTGAAAATGAACATTGACAAGACGAAGGTCATGTCGAACATGCACGTAACGCCTTTACCTGTTTCTGTTGGGAGCTCCACCCTCGAAGTTGTAGACCAGTATATCTACCTGGGTCAATTGATACAGGCAGGAAGTTCCAGCTTCGAGGAAGAGGTCTTTCGACGAATCCGACTCGGCTGGGCAGCGTTCGGGAAGTTACGCAGTGTCTTCTCGTCTACGAGTAAAATACCTCAGTGCCTCAAGACAAAAGTGCTTAATCAATGTGTGTTACCAGTGATGACTTATGGCTCTGAAACGTGGTCCCTTACTATGGGTCTCATAAGAAGGCTCAAGGTCGCTCAACGGGCTATGGAGAGGGCTATGCTAGGTGTTTCTTTACGTGATCGAATCAGAAATGAGGAGATTCGTAGAAGAACTAAGGTCACAGACATAGCCCAGCGGATTAGCTCATTGAAGTGGTAGTGGGCGGGGCACATAGCGCGAAGAACCGATGGCCGATGGGGCAGAAAGGTTCTCGAATAGCGGCCACGTACCGGCAGGCGCAGCGTAGGACACCCACCTGCTAGGTGGTCAGACGACCTGAGCAAGGTTGCAGGAAAACGCTGGATGCAGGCCGCTTCCAATCGGTCGTTTTGGAAATCCTTGGGGGAGGCCTATGTCCAGCAGTGGGCTTCCTGGGGCTGATATGATGATGATGATGAACCTTCTTTTTAGCGTCGCCAAAGTCAGGGTTGCTACACACTTATTCGGGCCGCCATTGTCGGTTCGAAAATATTTGTCAAATAACAAAGTCGACCCGCATCAATACTTTGCCTTTTTACTCGACTGCGCCAGAAGGAGGGTTATATTTTTCGAGTGTTTGTAATATGTATACATGTATGTAAATTTCTTTGGCACGCTCTGCAGCCTAAAAGGCTTGATGGATTTTAGTTTAAAAGGTGTCGTTAGATTCATCTTAATTGTGAGAGTAATACTGAGTATATTAAAATTAAAAGAAAAACCGAACAAATGATAAGTGTGAAGCAACCCTCAGGTACAAACTAAAGATCAGACTGCTTATCTTCTTACAAAAACCACAATGACTTTCATTTTCCTATAACTGGTAAAGACTCTTGACAGATTTGTATCGGAAGAGGCTTGTGGCCGGCTGGGCCCGAACAATAAACTTATTTAATATTTCAAGGCAGTCAGTCTTACTCCAGAAGTTAATTGCGTCTTCACTTTGACAGTTTCGCTGTGTACCTATTGCATTTTTAATCTTCTTTAGGAAATTAGCACCTTGAGAAATGTTAGGTTTATTGACTTCAAATTGACTTCTCTTTTTGTTTGAAATTGTGTACCATAGATAATTTTAATAAAATAAGTTGTCTGGTTAAACAAAAAATAAGTAGAAAAAATGTTGATTAGCTTTTCTGGTATTGAAGTCAGTTTTTGTTTTGAAAAAATATCAATAATTATTATATGAATATTATGATTACTTAGAAATAAAGTAAATAAGTTAAACCAAAATGTGTATGAAACTAATAATGTGGTCACTCACCGCTCAGCCTGTCATTATGCCATCTCTTTCAAAGGTTCCTTTAAGGAGCCTCTCATAAGATTACTTTGATCACAGTCCATGATTCCGACTATAATATAAAGTATACGGACCTAGGGCAGCAAGATCTAACGTAGTTTCGGTTTTGGGAGGTAAGGTCAGCTTTTACGGGCACAGGAAAATTCTATCACAGTTTATGTGGAAACTTAGACCATCAAAATTTTATTTCGGAACAACACGAATTTAAAAACAAAAAAAAAACAGCGGTTATTGTATATACAGGGTGACTTTTTATCCACCTGCTAAATTTTTGGAGCAGTTTCAGTCCATGATACTGAACTACTTTCTATAAAAAAAGTTATTAAAAATTGATAAAAATTTTTCGTTCTTCCATACAAAATCCGTTTGTCTGAGCGCTGATTTGTATGGAAGGACGAAAAATTTTTATCGGTTTTTGATAACTTTTTTTATAGAAAGTAGTTCAGTATCATGGACTGAACTTGCTCCAAAAATTTAGCAGGTGGATAAAAAGTCAGCCTGTATACAGGGTTACTGGTATCTAACGCATTACCTTTTTGGTGCAAGTTCAGTCTATGATACTGAACTACTTTGCATAAAAAATCATTAAAGAAAAACGAAAAAAAAAATTGTCTTATCCCTCGTCTGTCGACCGACCATCTGCTGGAAAATGAATGCTTGCCTAATATGAACTTTAGCTTGATACCTGCAGGCGTTCCTGAGAAAAAGGAACTTGACAGACAGACGGACAACAAAGTGATCTTATAAGGGTTCCGTTTTTTCCTTTTGAGGTACGAAACCCTAAAAACGTGACATTATACGTACGTCACAAATGAATACTTTTAACAACTTTACAATCCACATATTTATTTCGATATTCCTTCTATTCCTTTTTTTAGCCAAATGTTTGACGATTTTAGTAACTTCCAACATAAAATCAAACGTAAGTAAAGTCAAGATAGCGGAAATCAGTAGTGGGCCATAAGGAATATATGTATTCGAGATTTTAAGGGTCCCATAAGAGATAAAACCCGGGGTCAGAGTACTTTTGAAGTATTCTTGTCGAACATCGTAAAACATCGTTTTATGCGATTCCAATAAGCGATAGGTTACGTTTCTCTATTTTATTTTTATCAAATTCACATGTGAAACTTTGTAAGAGAAGGCATTTTATATTCAAACCTGGGTTTCGAATAAAGAGACATATACATATATGACATACATACATACTTTCACGACATTTTTTGGTCACCCATCCAAGTGCAGACGGACGACGGACAGACGGACAGCAGGACAGCCGGACAGCCGGACAGCCGGACAGCCGGATAGCCAGACAGCTGGATCGCCGTATAGCTGGACAGTCGGACAGCCGGATAACCGGACAGCCGGACAGCTGAACCGATGGACAGCCGTACAGCTGGGCCGCCGGAAAGCCAGACAGCCGGACAGCCGGAAAGCCGGACAGCTAGAAAGCCGGCCAGCCGGACAGAATTTCGGACTTTTTATGAAGCGATGGATTGCTTGCCGCATATATAACATGATTCGCGTTTTCGCCCATTTCCTCGATCGGCTTTTGACGATCTGCGCGTAAGTATTTAGTAGATTCTATTTTTTTTTTGTATCCCAGACCAGCATGTAAGAACATACATAATTAGTATGGTAAAAGTTCTACACCCTTATATTTTTATACTCCTAAATATAATAAATCACTCCACATTTTCTGCTCCACAATGCCGTTTGGTCACTCAGTCGTGAGAGCCAGTGGAGCAGTTCAAAGCAGGGTCAATGACCCGCGCTGCCTTCAGTACCAGCCAAAGGCATATTTGCTTTGAGTCCCAGTTAGCACTGTTCACGAAATCCATAAGAAATAAACTCGATATAAAGGTATCGTTAAAAAGAACAAAAATGTTATGAATATTTACTAGAAACTTTCAACATATACAACATACTTTATATTTTACTTTATAGAACTTTTATTACATAGATTTTGCATATAACTTTCAACGTTTCTTAATAACCGAAATGGTTAACACGCTAGTGCACCGCTACGGCCAGGACAGGTTGGGTAATGGTCATTTTCAATAGTCCTGGCCAAAACCCATGTGTTTATCTTATATGTGTATTAATTATAAAATTTAGTACCTACCGTTGAGTATTTCATAACACAAGTTTTAAAATAGTTTGGAAAATCCAAAGTGCACGCCTTATAATCTCATTTTTCACAATTAAATTGATTTTGATTGTTTTATTGCTAACTTAAAACGAAGAAAAGTATGTGTCGGCTTTAACGCACGACTGGAGATTATTTTTAACTTCCCGCTGAGAAAATTGAAAATTTTCAAAATTCGGGACTTTATTAGTTTCACCCTGTTTTTGAAAAGTCGAGTTTTCATCAGATCTCGACGTTTAAAGGTCTCAGGAATCTTCCCTGACCACTCACGAGCAAGTGTAATGCACCCTATCCGTATGTGTATGTGGGTGTGTATGTGACCCGCTTATAACTCTTGAACAACTAAACCGATCGGAACCAAACAAGTAGCTTTCCAAAGAGTTCTATACAACTCAGATTTCCTGTGAATTTAAACCGATTCGGACCGGTAGATTTTGAGAAATCTCAAAAAAACTAAGCAAACACAAGAAAAAGACACAAGACTACGTCACGAATGTCAAGAAAAGTGTTACCACTGATTGTTCTTTTCATTCTCAATTAGTTAATGCAAATTAAATAAAATATTAACTAACTTATCGCTTCTTTTACATTTATTCGTCTTTCATATTTTATAAAACAAACAAAATCACAACATTCTTTATTCAAATTTCTTTTTACTTCTTTTCTTACTTGCCAGTTACACATTTATACTCATCATACATAGGTATTAACTCTTTCAACAAACCTCACATCCAAAATTATTTTTAATATGTCACCTGTATTTTTATAATAACAATTACGATTAAACTACATTGAATTAGACCGTGATCTTCGAAAGGACTTAGTTTTGGATAATACTGAAGCGTGTAAAAAAAATCGACTTGATCAGATAAGTTTTTCGGGAGTTATCGTGACCACGCCAGTTTCCATACATACAGACACACGGACGTCCACAAAATGATTTTATTAAACGTTGTTTTTATTTATTTAAAAGGCAAAATGTCTTTTAAAAATGTCATAAGTGTTGAAACTAGTGTTTTTCCTTGACATTTATGTGTAAATATTTATTTTTTTTATTTTATTTTTATTTTACTTTTATAGTAAAAGTGCGATAGAAAATAAATAGAGACACATTTAGTTAAAAAAATCACTTGATTTTTGTAAGGCGAGAGTAGAGCACTACCTCATGCGCTTCGCTTATGAGGCGTGCAAAAAGACCAAGAAATGCTGGTTAGTACTCTTTGATAATCTACACTACAGTGTTGCAAAACTACAAATAACTCGTAGCATATTCGTAGATACCTCGTAGCAGTTCGTAGCATGCTCGTAGCTTCATTATACATGTCGTGATCAGATTGTAGAATTGATAATTTCATGATGCGGATGGATATGAAATTGTTATTTTTCATGATATGGAAATTACCCGCTGATCACATTATGGTGTGGTCTACTTATATTAATATAATCAACGTTTAACGCTATGAAAAACTAAACGCATGGCTTATTAATGGCAAATATTAGTGGTCATTTCGTAAAATCGATACACTATCTATTAGAGGTGCTGATGAGATCTGCTGACGTAAGAAGCGACTAAAAGATCAAATTTCGAATTGACATGCTGCGCGGCGCCGTCCAGTAAGCCGCGCGCCCTGCTAATTTTAACGTGCGTATATTGGTTAAACACACTCAGCTCCTAACGCCCTCGCGTTCGCTCGGGCTGATATTCCGCTTCGTGTGTTATAACCACCATAACGCACTTATATCGTAATGTACTATTATTAATCTTTTTAGTCCATCAAATAAAATTGTATAAAACAATAGGTGACCCTACCAATCAGAAAAAGTGTTTTCTTTTAAGGGTTCCGTAGTCCACAAGGAACCCTTATAGTTTCGTCATGTCCGTCCGTCCGCCTGTCTGTCCGTCCGGGCTCGTACTCCGCCGCTACTGCACCGATTGTCACGAAAATTGGTAGAGAGATAGATATTGAAGTTCCAAAAGTTGATTTTTAAAATTATAAAAATATTTTTTTTTCAGCCCGTCCATGCAACTAAAAGTGAATTTTAAAAATTAAATTAGACTAACCCCAACGCGTGGGTTATCGTTGAAAAGGTCTTTTAAAATGCAACAAAAACTGCTTTGAAACTATGTACTTAAATCAAACCCCCCAGTCTTGAGAAAATCTAATACAAAGTTAAAATTTGAGGTGTCCCCCCCACCGTAACTTTTGAAATATTACTAAAATAATTCTGAAAAAAAAAAGTGGTATATACCTCAAAGTATGTACTTTCAATTAATACTATAGCGGTCTCGGTATCATAGATAGTTATTTTTTAATACGTCATAAATCGTCAACCGCAATTTACCTTTAGAACTTTTATATTATGTTACTTGCTGCTACGGAACCCTTCATGGGCGAGTCCGACTCGCACTTGGCCGCTTTTAGTATTATTTGTGGTTTCGTTTATAATACAGTCCAAAATCAAACACAATAAAATACCCGATTCCTCAAAACGTCAAATGTCTGCCAAACAATTTTATATTTATTAGAAGCCCATTTAAGTACTCGTAGGCCCAAATTTTATGTGTCCCGCGATCAAAGTGTCCGGTCAAGCTCGGCGCCATTACTGAGCAGTTATAAAGTACTCCCAGTTATTATAGGAATGGATTTATTCTGGGTATAGCCAGATTTTCTTTGAAGTATTTCTTTTATCTGTGTTCTTATTATATACTAGCTTTGCCCGCGACTTCGTAATGTTATATAGCCGAATTCCTTCCTCTATAAATGGACTACCCAACAAAAAAAGAATTTTTCAAATCGGACTGTTAGTTCCTGAGATTAGCGCGTTTATAAGGCAGTAGGTATATTTAAAAAAATATGTTTTTGGACCTTATCACCAAGGCATAAGGTTCAGTTTTAAGCGGCAATATATTTGCCACTGCCTTATAAAGGGTTAAACAAACAAACAAACTCTTCCGCTTTATAATATTAGTATAGATAATTCTGCGAATAGAAATCAGTACTTTAATTTTAAGCTTTGATTTATTTTGTAGAAAATATATAGCATCTAGAAAAATATACTGAAACTATTTTAAGGGTAGATTCAGTCAATGATACTGAACAACTTTCTCCAAGGATCATACATCGTAATATGGAAAAAAAAGCTTTCGATAAAAATTCGGATTAGCTGATCGGTCCATTGGTATGGAAGACCAAAAATTATTTTTCATATTTCGATATATGTTCCTTGGGGAAAGTTGTTCAGTATCATTAGCTGAAACTACCCTCAAAGTAGTTTCAGTATATTTTGTTAGATCCTGTATAAATAAATGGGTGATTATCTACAGGATGATTTGAAACCTCGTAGTTATTCAAAGAAAGTACTCTTTAAGCGAAATAAAAAATATGTATTCTGTCATATGTCTCTTGTTTCATAATAAAAACCAAAGATATTTATAGCCGACAAATGCATACCAAAACCCACTACCGGGGTCGTGGTGAAGGGCAACGATCGCGCGTATACTAAATTCAGTAGGTTAGCCATTAAGTGTGGGAGAAAAGTTGTCAAAAAATAAGTCTTTTTAGGGTTCCGTGCCAAAAGGGTGCAAACGGGACCCTATTACTGAGACTCCGCTGTCTGTCCGTCTGTCACAGGGCTCTATCTCTTGAACCGTAATAGCTAGACACTTGGAATTTTCACCGATTATGTATTACTGTTGCCGCTATAACAAAAAATACTAAAAATAAAAAATAGTTAAAAATTAAAGAGGGTCGGCATACAAAAAACTTGATTTTTCTGCGTTTTTAACTAGATCTTTATAATGGCATTAACTAGATACTTGAAATTTTCACAGATTTTGTATTACTATGGCCGCTATAACAACAAATACTTAAAATAAGATAAACTTAAAAATTAAAGGGGGTCGTCATACAAGAAACGTGTTTCTTCAACGTTTTAAAACATTTTACGGTGGTACGGACTGTAGAATGCCTTGCCTGAATCAATTAAACGTGCGCAATCACTTTCTGCTTTTAAAAATAAAGTCTTTCAGTTATATTTGGAAAGTTAATCCATGTTATTCGTCAACCCGTGTTTCGTCATTCCTACATATCTGTAATATATATTTATATATATATTATTTATATACTTATATTATATATATTAATATCTATATGCATGCATGTATGTTTTTTTTTAAACTTATATATGCTATGAACCTGTTATTATTTGTTATTGTATTTTAGTCATGTAACGTCTGCTAACGTATCTTTATATTCTCTCCATCCATCGGTTGTCTGGAAGAAATTATCGCTTTTAGCGATAAGACCGCCTATTGTACATTTTAATGTATTTTTTATTCTTATTGTATATTTTTCTATTCTTGGTGTACAATAAAGTATTACTTACGGAACCCTTCATGTACGAGTCCGACTCGCACTTGCCCGTTTATTTTTTATGGTTTTGTGTTCTATTAATGATTCTGATTCTAAAATTTCCTGTATATGCAAATGTATTTATCATAAAATATAGTATATTTGAGTTAGTATCTCAACAAATAACAACAAACTGTGCAAGGTAAATTTAATTACCCGTGTGGTTCCGGGTTAGAATAGGACCACTCCATCTCTTCCTGTGGACGTCGTAAGAGGCGACTAAATACCACTACATTTAATTGCATTCCCGGTCAGGCGGCGGCCGGTTGTAAAACTTTTCGCACGAATACATCCCAAAAGAGGATTGACGTCAGGCAGGCGGCCGGTCATAAAAGTATAGACCAATCATTTAAACTGTTCCGGCTATTTTTTCTTTATTTTGCAAGGTCTTTGGCATCCTTGGGTGACCATTGACGTGCATGTTATATTTGGAAAAGAAAAAGTGGGAAACCGCACACCGGGCTCCAAAGCAGTACAGCTGAGGATGCAACCAGGAACGCGTTTACATGAAGAAGAAGTGTAAAGTGCCGGATCTATTCATCTAAATATAGATATCGCCGAATCTAGATTCAAACATAAAGCAAAAGAAGCTTTTTTTTTACTGAGACAAAGCATTGAACACAAGCAAAATTGTTAGAAAGTATGGAAGTCATAATTCATCAGCGGCTGGCCCCGCGCCAAGTCACTCGAGCGAATGCAAATTCAATATTGCACGTATATACTCGTCCCACTTGCGTGCATCGGCCACTTATTCTGACGACCTCTGTAGCCTAATAGTCAAGACGCCAGTCCGTCAATCCGGAGGTCCTGGGTTCGATCCCCAGCTAGGGCAAGTTGGAAAATGGCCTTTTTCAAATTGTCCTGGGACTTTGGTGTTTATCTATATATGTATTAGTATAAAATATAGTATCGTTGTGTTAGTATCCCATAACACGAGTTTAAAACTTACTTTGGGCACTGGTAGGACTCTCCATTGATTCAGAGTAACATATATACCTACTACTACTACAAACGAAACAATTTATCTGTACACACGTCGATGTGTGAGTTTTATACTTAGGGTCGCACCGCAGAATTAATTTAATACTTACCTACTAACGAGTTCGACATATTTACGATTATATTTTTCCATACGTGAAGATTTGCGAACACTATGACGTAAAAAATATTCTGTTTTATATGTATCAAATGTTACAGAAAAGTCGGAAACAGCTAAATAATATCACTTCACAAATATTTTTCATTATGTCCATTGTCCATTTTACCATTAGTTCACTTTACTGATTATTATTGAGTCATTTATAATGTGACGCACTAATTCACTATTGTAATATAGTAATTTGCATATTCGGCGCAAAACTATACGGTAATTATATGAATAAATTCAATAAAAATAAACAAATGTTTATCACATTTTCACGCACAGCATGTCTAGTTGTCATTGTCAACAATGGCATTTACACTATAACCCGCGGAAATCTATTTGGCATTTGCGTGTATGTGATTACCTGTGAGCGAGGAGCCAATGTAACATTACCGGATTGCTAATACCCCTCTCGCTCTTGTGTATCTCCCGCCAATGCGAGAGAGCGAGAAGGGTATATATATCAAAATGGTTGCTGGGTAATAACGTGAAATTATATTGTTGCTTTGCTTTCCTGTTTTCATCATTTGGAAATGTATGAAATATACGTTCTTTAGAGTATTGGGTGGATAAACAATTATTATACGCGCACCTTCTCACCATGATGGTTACTATTGGTTGACAGTTTTCAAGACAACACACGTCGCGTATTGCGTGCGGCTAGTAATTAAACCCTGGTTTGGAGCCGTCAAAGCTCACAAAGTGCGGGGGAGAGGTGCGGGGACGCCAATTTGCGGGAGACGCTGTGAGAGACCATTCTGTTTGACTCTTATGTATTCTGTGCTTTGGGGCTAGCTCAATCAGTGTAATTTGTCCCTATATCTTTATTCATTTATTCATGTTTTACTTTTTGTGAAATACGTTCGCATAACACATTATTAGTAAAGTTTTTGGATGTCAGTTTAATCTTTATAACTAAATCTACATACTCTTAGTTCAATGAGCATGGATGCGTACCAAACCCATACAAAAAGCGTATTCTGCTAGAAAGACACATTGTATTATTTCTTAATGTCACTAAGCTACTATCTCACCTGCTAGTCATACAATGCTGGGTACTTAGGCTAACGGTATCCAAGAAAAATCTAAAATGGTGCTTGTTTGTTCGTAGAAAATGAACATTTATCAATACCGCCATCTTTCCAAAATGAAGAGCATCACTATGAAACTACCTTTTATCGAACTAGTAACTCCATCTAGCCACAACATTAAAAACTAAAAATTTAATTCGATTCAAAGTAGTCTGTCAAGGCTGTCAGTCCTTTTGTATTTATTCGTCACGATCTTCGATCATTCGAAGGTCGTGATATAAGATGAAGGTACATAAAGTACATTATAACTCTTTGAGATAGACTGCATTAAGACAGATTGCATAATATTTAGCCGCCGACTGATGTCAACCCTTGGAAATGCAGTTGTGGTACGAGTTGTTTGTGCTTAGCTCTTTAGTTGCCACAGATCCACAGGAAGAGATGGATTGGTCGGAAGGACCAAACGGCACGGCACGGCAGAAAGTATAGAAGTGAAAATTCATCAGCGGCTGGCAACGCGCCAAGTCACTCGAATGATTGTAAATTCAATACGTATGTGGAACACTCCGAAAGTTTTGTGAAACTTAAAAACTAACTTATATTGATACAGTATTTATATTCAGTCTTTTCAATGAACTCTCCACCAGCCTCAATACAAAGTTTCATGCGTTTGAACCAATTTTCGAAGCACTTTTTCACCACGCAGACATCACTTTTACGGACTTCTTGAACGCTGATAATCCCTTTCAGTTTTATTCAGATACTTATATATATATTCAGCTACTATATACTAATTGAGCTAGCCCCAAATTAAGTATAGACTTGTATTAAACCAAAACGTTGAAACTATTCCGGCTATTTCTTCTTAATTTCCTGGTCTTTATCATTCTTGGGACAAAAAAGATGAAAGGCGTATCCCGAAGTAAAAAGCTGAAGATGCAACCGGGAACGCGCTTCGATGAAGAAGAAGTTGTTGTCCTCATTCACTGTATCTAGATTTAAATATAGAGCCAAAGTATTTTTTTTTACTGAGAGAAAGCACAGAAAACAAGCGAAATGCCTGTTAGAAAGTATGGAAGTCATAATTCATCAGCGGCTGGCCCCGCGCCAAGTCACTCGAGCGAATGCAAATTCAATACTGCACGTATATACCCGTTCCACTTGCATGCACTTGGCGCCTCCGTTTTATGTTTCACTTTTTGTGAAACAACAATATCACAAAAAGTGAAACATTCTGACGACCTCCGTGGTGTAATGGTCACCACGCTAGTCCACCAATCCGGAGGTTCTGGGTTCGATCCCCAGCTAGGGCGAGTTGGAAAATGGCCTTTTTCAAATTGTCCTAGGTCTTAGGTGTTTATCTATATATGTATTTATTAACAAAATATAGTATCGTTGAGTTAATATCCCATAACACAAGTTTAAAAAAACTTATTTTGGGGCTAGCTCAATCAGTGTAATTTGTCCTTATTTATATATATTTATATATTTATTTATAATAGGCGATGCGACTAGCAACCCATTACTATTTTGATTAATTTTTTTCTATCACTCACGCTAAAAAGTGGCCTTTGGATCACGCAGCCCTGCTATGTCTGTTTAGAGCCGCAAGACCCATTATATGCTCTGTCTGCCCCGTTGGGAATAAAGACGTGATATTGTAACTGTATCTGTGTCCAAATCAAGTCCTTCCTTTATTGGAAATGGCCTATAGTCCAGCAATGGACTGTTATAGGCTGATGAAGAAGAAAAGAATAGAGCCTGTTGTCACTAGGTGGCAGTCATTGAGCTGCGTTAGATGCTTTTAAGGCTGCGCCTGATGTGGAAAATCTAAATTTTGCTCCCGCTTCAACGCACACAAATTTACTCTAGCCGAAGCGTGAAAGTGTTTCCGAAACATACAAGTACTTCGACCTCGCGATTTTTTATTAATATTTCAAAAACTACTGAACCGATTTTGATGCCCAACGAATTTGATAATTCTATTGATATGTCCTACATGCCTACCAAATTTCATCAAAATCGGACCAATGGTTCGGCAGTTAACGCGAAACAGAAAGAAGCGCAGAACTGAAGATGGTAGTATAGATACTACCATCTTCAGTTCTGCAAACAGGGCGATGCCAAACCAATAAGTACCACTCTCGTAGTTTGAGAGGGCCTCCGAAAAAAATTTAAAGTATTTGAGATGTGGTATTTATTGCCTTAAAATGCTATGCATCAGCTAGACGAATCACATTACTAGTGTTGAAGTTCTGGAGGGCATGGGAAAAAAAAGTAGAGCTCGTTCAAGCCATTTGAAAAAGAAAAATCACATGTCTTGGTCACGTGTTAAGAAACACGTCTATCATCTACTTCAGAAAATTATGATGGCATAAGTTGCCAGGGTTTTTACACGGGTGCTCTGTGGGCCTGTTGCACCAAAAGATTGCTAGATGCTATCCGCGTCCAATAAAATTATTTTTTTTAGAATGTTGTTGAGACTCCCCCGGTTTTGTAGTGCCTCTGAAATTTTTGCGCAAGCTAGAAAGGACGGATTGCATGCCGTGCCTTTTGGCAGCTTGAAAAATCTGACACAGTGTTGGCCACTTACATACATGAAAAACAAAAAAACATGCCGTGAAAAATAGCATCACTGTTAGAAAAAGTGAGGTCGAGTCACAACAGCATTCTAAAAACTGTAGCGTATAGACTGGATTCGCAAATAATGGAACACCTTGCGCAGGGGACCATGCCGGTGGCCTTGTATGGTCTAATTTAAAGGCATGCCCGCCAGGCCCTCTGTACATAGAGGTTGCGTTCTATGTTACCAAAATTCTGTGTAGCTATAAGTACTAACACTAGTTTTAAGTTACTGTAATACTAACAAATCATGGATCATAGTTATCCGAATAAAAACAATTGAATTGAATAAGATGGGTCGCAAAGTGTCTTGGATGAAGAACATTCAACAATGGACTGTGTCAAAATAGTAGAACAATGAATTGAATTGGCTTGCCATAGACAAATCAAGATTTAAAATGAAACGGAACCTAAAGAAGAAACTTGAGAAATCAGTTACACTAATTTAAATCTAATGATAAAAGCTTGTACAAAACGTAACTAAAACATACAAATTATTCTGAACGAGTAACTGTAACTTTTTTACGTTGGTTTTGTTTATTTTTATTCCATTCTACCGTTCAAAGTACTCTAGCACTAATGTATTTTTAAAGTGCCCAGTTTTTGTGAAAAGCCTTTTCGGTTGATCTATAAGCCGATAAAAGAACAATAAAGTTAAAATAAAAATACGCAATGAAGTATTTTTGTTTGAACCACGTAAAAGACTGTTTACTTTTTACGCGACTTAAAAAAAGAATAATGTTTTTAGAATATACAGGAATCGAATATACATGTATGTTTCAAGACAACATATTTTTTTGTGTACATGTACGTACAGGAAGTACAGTCTGTGTGAAATTATACAGCTTGTTCATTTCGCAATTACTTTCCTGAAGTCGTTTAATATTACGTACTGATCATCCTTTCAAGGATAATATAGCCATTTAAAACATTCAATACAACATACAAAGTATTTTGTAATGTCAAATATTGAAATTGTATACCTTTTTACACGAACAAAAAGAAGGCCAAGACAAGATGATAAAAGAAGACACGCGTCTTACAATAGGCATGATGACTGAAAAATGGTTACAGGCCCGTTAGATTATTAAAAAATATTGTACACATATTTTTTCTTTTCTCTGAGAAACAATAAATGACGAAGATACAGCGTATTAAATTTCGCATGACGACACGCTTTCGTACGATTTTGACACAACGGTGACGTCAAAAGCCTAAAAACTTAGATACTCTGTATCTTTGTAAATTTTTACTGTTTTGATAGCTGAAAAATATGGGTACATTATTCTTGGATAATGTAACTAACGGGCTAGTTAGAATAATACTTTTCTGACTCTGTCATCATCCCTATTGTTTTGTCTTACAAAAAAGAACGTCTTAAAGCTGACTAGCGAGCGAGCGAGGTAGTACTTTTGAGAATTATGTAATTTACAAACAAAGAGAATAGGAAAGAAGGTACATTTTCCCATGATATACTTATAGACTGTAAGTGTGTATCTACCCCTTTATTTTAGGTCAATTACACTCAATCAGATTTGTGTCCCATTGAAGTATTTTTAGCTTACCGCAAAAATAGAAGGCTTAATTTTTGCGAATACAACCCGAAACCCTTGTCAATAAAGGTCATTTTCTGTTACACTGTACCTTTATAATAATAGAATTATCAAGACTTTGATCGTCGTTTCCCCCTTGTAGGTTGGTACCTATTGTCATTACTAGGGTTGTCGACGACAAAATATCAAGTACTTTTGTGTGGTATATAGATATATTGTGACGTTTTTAGCCCTAACAGGGCTTTCAAAGCCCAGGACTGCAAAACTCAATGCTCACGTATTGATGGGCGTGAAGATGGAAAAGGGAATCGCTTATCCACATCGCCTATTAACATGATTCCGATTCTCATCCATTCCCTCAATCCACTTTTACGTATGCGTGGGAAGAAAAACGACTGGTACATTCTATGTTTTTGTTTTCTCCCAGACCACCTTATACTTTTTTTAAAGATTAGGAAAAGTCATGTATGTATACAGGTTGCTGTATGAATCCACAGAGTGTGTCAAAAAGACGAAATAACCTTTGAAAAGCATGCCCAGTCCGTAGTATTAAACATAAATCATCATCATCATCATCCCAGCCCTTCTTCCGCCCACTGCTGAGCATAGGCCTCTCTTCGTCCACGCCACCCATCTCGGTCCTGTGCGGCTCTCATCCAGGTGCGACCCGTGACTTTGATTATATCGTCAACCCATCGCATAGGCGGACGCCCGACGCTTCTCTCACCCGTTCTGGGCCACCATTCGGTCAGAGCCTTACTCCTCCTGCCATCACTCCGTCGGGCCAGGTGTCCTGCCCAGTTCCACTTTAAGTTCATGACCGTTATACCAACGTCTTGTACTTTAGTACGTTGTCGGATTACGGTGTTAGGAACGCGATCCAGCAACCTGATGCCAAGCATAGCGCGCTCCATGGTTCTCAGAAAATAAATACACATATATATATATATATTTCAAGGTTATAGGTGTGGTGTCTGCACGGGCGCAAGAATGACCTGGCGGGTCGAGCTAGACCAAGGTATATGCGTGTAGTATAAGGTCGCAGATGATAGAGACGTATGGAAAAATGGGAAACTGCACCTTGTAAATATAGCATGTGGAAATACAAAGAGCAACACGCGCTTCTTTTGAAAACCCTAGACAATCTGAGCAACGATTGGGAACCCCTGTCTGATATTTACACATGGATGGCCGCCGCGATTTAGATAGTACGTACGGAATCTCATTTCATTGTGATTTTCAATGTGTATCCTTTTTGCGAACATCATTTTATGTTTATAAATAAATAGCTGGCAATATATAAATAAATATATGGCCAGCTAAGTGTAATAATAACAAAATA
The DNA here is from genome assembly GCA_963576875.1 of Acrobasis repandana. NCBI lineage: Eukaryota > Metazoa > Arthropoda > Insecta > Lepidoptera > Pyralidae > Acrobasis > Acrobasis repandana. The sequence goes on from OY756222.1 coordinate 19,076,317, forward strand.
AATAAAAATAAAAATCATTTACTTCAGACACTGTGAGTCCATACAATTACAATTAGAAAAATTTCAGAGTTTGGAATGTTAAATAATTGTAATGTTGTCCTATTTTTAGAACGGAATTCTTTCTCACACGTTACGTGAAGGGACCTTTATACACGATTCGCGTTACACGTAACGCATGCGACGGACGCTGATATTTCGTGAAATAAGATAAGATCTGCAAGTCTTCCCGTGAATGTCGTAGAAGGCGACTTAGAAAACATGAGCTAAACAAAGCTCATGAACATCAATGAGACCTCTCAACCCGTCTGACTAGCGTGGAGAGTGAAGGCCAAATCTTCTGACTGCTTTAGTACAGAGAGGGTCGTGCTTCTTTAGTGGAAAAAAAATCGTACAAGGATTATAAACGGAATAATAGTTTACAATTTCCTACACCGATTTTAAAAGGCTGGAGACTGTTGGAGACAGAGCCTGTGTCACAATTCTTCAGTGCTCCCGCCCTGGATATGTTACATATAAAGGTGTGCTACAGTACATCAAAAGTGATTTCCCTGTAATATGTTGATAACCTATTTACAACCAAGTTACAAACACTGTAAGCTTATAGGAAAATACACTTTTTGTTTTAATAATAATTCTTCTTCTTCTTATTTAAGAGTTTAGTGGCTCTTGTCGGTGGAGTATGCGCCAAACTTATTAAATGACAATAATAATTATACAATGAAAATGAAATGACTATTGACAAACAAGCGCGAGTTTAAGCGAGGCCGAAGATCATGCTGCGTGGCGAGGGCGAAGCCCGAGTCCCTTCCGCCCCCTTCATTCCCGCACGACAACCCGTTTTTCTAGGGAAGACAAACATTTTTTTTGGAGCACGGAGTCAACTCGAATTGATGTGTCAAAACATATAGTACCATGCTGAAGTTGCGCGGCCGAACATCGGCGAAATTATGCCTGTATTGCTATTTGAATTCGTCGCGTAACTTACGTCGCGTTTTTCAGTAAGGATTAAATTACGCGGAACTTCAGCCGCGCTTTATTGACTTGTAGGTTTTACCCTTTTTCCCAAGCTAGTAAGTATTATAAATGCGAAAGTTTACATGAATGTGATGTGTGGATATTTGTTCCGCTTCTAGCCAAAACGGTTGTACGAATTGGAACGAAACTTTACGTCCCGGGAAAATGAAAGATTCTAAGGATGCAGGCCACGCCGCGGGCGTCAGTTAGTAATGACAATATACTTCAAATATTTTTCAGAAGACGTTCAACGCGCCTGAAATTCATGCACGTATTACCAATATCAAAGTGGATTCCAGGTGCAATAAAATTCTCCAGGGTATTATTATGAAGAATTTAATTTTAAAATATTTCGCGTCATCGAAGCGAACGCCATGACGCGCCACCCGCATTTTAATCCAGGTATCTGTTTTACAATAACCCACTATATTCTACCTCTAGGTACGACGCTGTTGATGAATTAAAAAATCCAGAAAAAAATTACTGGCGTCGGGTAAATACTCAAGGCTTGATATAAAGGGGACCGAACATTAACTGCTGCGCCTGCCGCCATCACGTCACATCTTACATAAAGCCTCTGGTTTCCTAGTTAGTTTGCACTGTGTTTTTTAAACCCGCGACTTCTCCCATTGGTATGTTATTGGATCCTCAAGGAATCCTTATTCTCATGTTTAAGCGTTTCTCCGGTTACAATTAAAAAGGAAAAAAACTTATGTAGCTGTAATATTTCGGAATCCAGGTTGCGCTATCTCCAAGGATGATATATTATGTCAATGGTCACCCAAGGATGCCAAAGATCGTACGAAGACGATGTGAGGTTACATAATTGGCCACCACCACAAGTCTCTATTCCTTTCAACCAAATTCGTTCCTGGATCAAAACCAACACTAACAAAGAAAAACAACAAGCCTGGGATGCCCTAGTAACATTTCGACAGGCAAAATAACCCTTCCCGGCGTGGAAACCACGCTATTTACTTCAACTACTTTCACTTACAAGAGTTAAACTCGGAAAAATGGTAGGCTTACTGACATGACACTCTATTCGTTGTAGGTATAACGGACAGTCCACTATGTAGGAGCTGTATGGGAATAGAAAAAACATCAAAGCACATGATACTGGAGTGTCTATGCGTCGCATCAACAAGAGTACCTGGCATCTCCAAGTATGCTGGTGGAGGCTTGCAGCTCACCCTCTGCATTGATCCGCTACTCGACGAGCTGGGCTGGCTCGAATGAAAACAACTATACCAGTCCACAAAAGGGGAGACATATTATTTAAAATTTCGCAATTCTTATAATTCAATTTAATTATGACATAACTAACAATGTAATCTCAGTCCCTCCATATAACTAATTTTAAGTTTTAAGTTTGTTAGTTGACGTCTTTGGAGAAAACGGGCAGTGCAGTTTGTTGCCGCTTCTTCTGCACTTGAGCCTAGGAAGCGGCGTAAACTTAGCTGTAAGTAACGATTTGACGTCAACATTTGTGCAAAACAAAACAAAGTGACTATTATTAAGAGATATTATAAATATCCTATGATAATAAAGATATTTTGAATTTGAATTTTTTTGAATTAACATAGAAGAATGTCAATGCCTAGGCGCGGAACAAATCCTACGAAACCAGGTGAACCAGGTGATATCGACCGAACTGTATGGATCTGCCGTGCAGCTGTGAAACTAGCCTTAGATTACTTAATAAAATATAATAACCTTTTAGTCCGTGCTGATTGACAGCGGCAAATAAACATATCCACTAACGTGGCTCATAACCGGCCTCCATAATGCAGTCGACGGATAGCCCTCTATTATTCGGGTCACGCTCTGGAGCCCTGTTCACAACTACAGGGAAATTACTCGTAATATGCTGACTACGCTGCCAAAAGTTAAAATGTAAGTAAGTAGGTGTTATCTCATCATCGATACCATTTTCACCCCCACTAAATCCACTAAATAGGAAACCGTTATTGAAATACTGATGAATATGTGAATTAATAATTTGCGCATCCAGGCTTGTATAATAGTAAAAATATTTATGCTTTTTTAGGGTTCCGTACCCAAAGGGTGCAAACGGGACCCTATTACTGAGACTCCGCTGTCTGTCTGTCTGTCCGTCTGTCACAGGGCTCTATCTCTTGAACCGTAATAGCTAGATACTTGAAATTTTCACCGATTACTGGAGCCGCTATAACAAGAAATAATGAAAATAAAAAAAGTTAAAAATTAAAAAGGGTTGTCATACAAAAAACGAGTTTTTTTAGCGTTTTAAAACATTGTACGGAGGTACGGAACCCTTAATGTACGAGTCCGACTAGCACTTGCCCGTTTATTTTACTTCAATTAAGGTTCTAAGGCTTTAACACAACAGTCTTTCTTCATCTAGGGCTTGTTTTATACTTGCCCCTAAATGTTAATTAATTATTTATCAGCTTGCACAACTCAAATTTTTCTGAATTTACTTTGAAATTTGCATTTAGGTGTATCGGTAGCTTTTGAACAAAGAAAAAAATAATTTAGATATAAATAAACATTACACGTAATGTACACTATAATTATTGACGTGTTAAAGTGCCTGCAAAGGCGTAAAATTACTGAATGAATATTTTATTTGATTTGAAACTTGATTGTTTTGTGATTTTTAAAAAGATTTGTCTTTCCACTGTTGACAAACCGAACAAATCTAATCTAGATTTATCCATTATCAAAATAAAGTGAGTATGAATAGACCCTCATGACTTCCGACATCTTACTCCGGATAATGTAATATCGCTTATGTGTGTACGTGATGCATAGTTTTTATGTGCTATATATGTGTGCGAGCATGGGGTGATAAAATTTTATAACTTTTTGTTTTCGACTGATGTGAACGAAAAAATGGCGATCAAGCCTACTGAGTTCTCTAAGTGACTCAATAAAAGAAAATGGTCGATTGGATCTCTAACATGGAATAACTTTTGTATTAATATGGACGAACAAATACTACTCACAACCTTCTTACTTTGTAGCGTAATTCGATTTTTTGTTTTAACATTGTAGCTAGATGGAGCCACTAGTTCAAAAGAAGGTGGATTCGTAGTGGTGCCGCTTAATTTCGGAAAGATGGCGGTAAAAGCGTTAATTTTCTATGAACGAACAAGCACCATCTCTGATTTTTCGTGGATACCGTTAGCCTAAGTACCCATTATCTTTTGTATGTATACTACTATCTCGCCCGCTAGGGCGAGATGGTTGCCACATCTAGCAATAATACAGGATTTTGGCTTTCTTGCAGAGAAGTTGTTTTTTTTGTATGGGGTTGTCAATCCTATTATTTTTGTTCGTTCATGTTATTATCTACTTTCGTATGTGATGAATTTACGTCACTTTTGTGAACGAGCGAGCGAATCGAGTCAAGTTCTCTGATGCACACATTCAGTTTCTATGTACTGTGTATGTACACACAGTAAATGTACATATGTACATTTGCTGCGGCAGCGTAATGTGCAAACGCTCTAAGTTGGTGGTACCTACAATTACAGTCAGCAGCAAAAATATGAAACCCAATAAAAGCCTTTTCACATTTGTAAAAGCTTTTATTTTAACGGTTTGACGTCGATAAAAAAGCTTTCAACTATCGAAAAAAAATCAAATAAAAAAAAATAAAAAAAACTAATAACGGCAATAATAGTTATTAATGCAACTGTTGTATAATAAGGGGCATTAAAACACGAATGTGGGTTTATGAGTTTGACGAGGCGAAGCCGAGTGTGTATCACGGGAGCGTTTTAATACCTAATTATGTACAGTTGCATACAAGATTTTATCTACACCCATGATATGAATTCTCAATAAAAGGTTCCTGTACCATGTTGTACAGTGTTGTAAGAACTCTATGTAAATTCATGGTAAGTTTATTGCTGAGTATCTAATACAAACAAGCTATGTATTGGTAATAATAGAATTATTAATTTTTTCAATACTGATATCGAACAAAAAAGGCGGGATACGACGTGAATTGGAATAACCTATAAGTTTTTTTTTTATTAAAGAGCTGTGGTAGTGAAACGCGCGTGCATGAAAATGTTCTTTTTTAATTCATAAAGATACCATGAATTGAGTAGGGAGAATGTGGCTGTTTGATGAATAAGGACGGAATCGAGTTCAATAATGAAATTTAGTACAACATTATAATATTCGTTTGGATGAAATTATGGTTAATCCATTAAACACCAAGAAAACCAGACACAACAGATAAACAATGGACCGCTACCACATAGGGTCATGCGGGGTAACGACACTGGTTATTTTAATTTTTTTATGTATCAAACTTTATTGTTCTAATGTTAAAAATATACTTTTAACAAATGGCGGACTGAATGCGAAGAGTATTTTCTCCCAGTCAACCATAGAGATAAGCAAATAAAATTGTGCGGCGCAAAAGCTATAATATATACTTACATCAAAAAATATTACTTTATAAATATATCAGATATAATATAAATATATCAGAATCTCATATAGTATATAAATATTTATGAGAATAAATACCTACTTACACAATACATACAATAATAAATATACTAATAAAGAAATAGCTAATGAAAAGAAGAACTCAATGATGATGATTTTATGAAGAAAGGGAGTTTAAAAGATGGGCGTGGACTTTCCTCTTAAAAGAGAATTTGGTAGACATTTCTCTAATGTCAACGGGTAAAGCATTCCAGAGTCGTGAAGCTTGAAGAGAATACGAGTTAGACATAAAATTGGTCCGAAAAAGGGGGATAAAGAGCTGACGTGTCTTATTAAAATGAAGTGCAATATTTGTGCAATAAATAAATGATGTGCAATACTAAAAATTAAAGTACTTCGAAAATATTTTTAAATTGCTCTGTAGACTGCTATAACTTAAAATATTGTGATAAATGATCTCAACATTATAAAATTACATACTATGTTCATTTGTTACTAGATATTTGCTGTACCCGAAAGGGTTAATAAGATGGATTGTGATTATAAATATAAGACCTCTTGTAAAACTCTTATTAGCAAATAAAGATTTGATTGATTGATTGATTGAAGTTGTTCAATGTTACTGCTTACTGTTTCAGAAACTTTTATAAAGGATTTATAGCATGGGTAGATAAAATACTATTACTCATGGAACGCCACACTGCATTCTGACCGCATTTATAACATTCCTAGATAGACCAGATATATCTAGGTCTAGAAAGTACTTGTTGAATAAAAATGCAGATAGATTCAAGCCGCGGTGGGGTTGTGAAAAATGCAATAAAGTCGGCGCGGAGACATATGTGGGGCAGAGGGAGTTCGCTCTTCCTCGGCTAAACTAAGCTTTGGGTGGAATATTCAGGTAGGTAGATGTATGAACAACTCTTTTCTGGGAATATACTGAAAATTAAAAAAAAAATTGACCATCAATGATTATTGTTTATTAAAACTTTATTGTTCCACAATAATAATATTTTTTTTACAATTGGCGTGCTTAACGCTAATAGCGTTCTCTCCCAGTCAACCATAGGGATAAATAGATAATCAGTTGCGGTGCAAAAATAAATAATGCTTGTCTGTAAAGAAAAAAATTAGACAGTACCAGCTGCTTCTCTTCCCACGTAGATTGTAGAGCTGATGGAGGCTTTGGACGAAATTGCGAAACATATCAATAGGCGATGCGGCTAGCAACCCATCACAATTTTGATTAATTTTTCCATCTTCCCGCCCATTATCAAGCTAAAAGTGGCCTTAGAGTCTTGCGGCCCTGGGCTCTGTCTGCTTAAAGCCGCAAGACCCAACATGCTCTGTCTGCCCCATTAGGGGTAAAGACGAGATAGGGTATATGTATCTATCTTTTTGGGGATGATGACTGGGGCAGAAAAGTATTATTCTAATTAGTCCGTTATATAGTTAGATTATCCAAAAATAATGTCCCCATCTTTTTCAGTTTATCAAAAAAGTTAAAATTCACAAAGATACCTAAAGTTAATTACCTATCTAAGTTTCAGAGGGGCTTGTGACGTCACCGATGTGTAAAAATCGTACGAAGACGTGACGTCATGCGAAATTTTAATGCGCTATATCTTTGTTATTTATTGTTTCTGAGAGAAAAGACAAACATATGTTTTCGAAAAACATATGTTTACATTATTTTTTAATTATCTAACCGATGGGTCAAAAGTAATTTTTCAGTCATCATGCCTCGAATTCGAATTGTCACGAAAACCCCGGGGATTCGTGTTTTCGCAATATCCCCAGGGTTTTCGTAAAAATTCGAATTATCAAATCATCCTACGACGTTTACATAAAACATTCATACAATATCTTCTTCAAAGATAAGATAACTTCGCTCGCTTGTTCCATTTTATTTTTATTAGTTGCAATCTCCTCAAAAAGAAATTTAATCAGATTACTCGTAGGAATCCTAACAAAAAGGAATTGTTAATATACAGCAAAATGTGTTTTTCAATGTGTTAATAAAGCAGGCTTGATTAAGTTGAAGGTTTCAACTGGATTATGTTTTTCCGCCAAATTATTTTGTAAGTGGATTTTTAAAATTCATTAACATGCGAATTTTTGCTCCCAGCAGAGAAATCGCGAAATATTTCAGGAGTAAATATTAGAAGAGGAATTTATTTTGTTTTTACTTTTGGTCATTTATTTATTTTTCTGCTGGGAACGTAGAGGGCCTCTCCGTGTGAAATTACACTATTGGCGTTGTTTAACTAATCCGCAATCAAAACTTATTTTAGTTTAATTAAGTATACTATATATATATATATATATATATATATATATATATATATATATATATATAATTTTTATTTATTTTTTCAATATCATCAATATCGACATGATATATAACGTCTAACAAAATATAGTAAAACTATTTTATAGGTGAATTCAGTCCATGATGCTGAACAACTTTCTCAAGGAACATATTATATCGAAATATAAAAAATATTTATTGGCTTCCCATTCTAACTCGGATCAGCTGATCGGTCAACTTATATGGGAGGCCAAAAATTAGTTTTATATTACTCAATACTCAATACTCAAATATTTATTGCTTCCTTAATGTACAATACAGGTGTTTTACAAAATTAGGATCAATTAAGGGCCCTGATGGGCGCTGCAATGGGAGTGCTGGGAGCAATGGGAATGCTGCATATATTTCGATATATGTTCCTTGTTCAGTACGATGGACTGAATCCACGCTTAAAATAGTTTCAGTATATTTTGTTAGACCCTGCATACATACGGAAAACCTTGGTTTCTATTTTATTATTAAAAGCTTTTATTTATTTTCACCTGTCCCGTTGTCTGTGTGTCCGTAATCAAATCTTGCAAGCTAAATTAGACCCACTCCCCATTATTCGATTGAGCTGAAACTTTACATACTTATGTAAGTTGGGTGACAATGCAATACTATTATGGTACTAATGACCTGATCTCATGATGAAGTCGGAAGGTGGCCACGGCATCTCTGTAATAAAACAACCCCTCCGAGTTTGGGCTAAATTGTTTCGTTTTGAGGAGCACTTTTTATAGTTTTATAAAAAAAAATATTTTTAGAAAATTTTTAAATAAGTACTTATTATATAAAGTATAAATAAAGGATAAGATAATATAATATAAAGGTACCAAACATTGGACGTCGCTTATACTAAACTATAACAATTTTACTGACGGAAAAGTGTATTTCATTTCCGCCATTAAACGAACTAGGCCATAAAAATTACGAGCACTTCCTAGAAATAATATTCTATTATGTTCCAATATCAGTATCAGCTACCAAAGCAAATATTCCGTGCGCTGCAAGAAAGATGTCACGAAAACAACGGTAAAACAACAATAAATAACAATCACAAGTTAAATTCCGTAATAACAGATATAATAACAATGACAATTCATAATGTGCCGTATAAAATCACCAAAAATAACATTTAAAAGAATCAATAACACAGACTCTGTTCGTTCCATAGCTGAACCTTCAGTTGTCTGGGAATCGTGGCCCAGGATAGACGTCCCGAGCCGACTCCTCGCTCGGTTGTCATTGCTTTCGTACCGTAAAATTGTGATCGGAAAAATGTGATACAATTTTCCCTTACTTGATATTTTTAAGTGTTTGTGAGTGACACCAAAATGTGGAAGACTTGTTTCCTCCTGTTTTTCGTCGCCAGCACAGCGATTGGCAACCCGGCAAAAATGGGTCAGTACAATTAATAAATAATTTAGTTTCTGCTTGATTACCTATCGAATTTGTGGTTTATTATGGACAAAGGAAGCGTAGGTTGTATTTAACAATTAGACAGTTGAAGACTTAAATTTAATGTTTTGAAATATGTACTTACAAAGGAATGGTTTCATATGTAACTCACGGTATTTGAACATCTAAGTCTAAAAATTAACAGGTTCCATGTATCGTATATGAACAAATATTGTTTTTTATTTATGGACAGCAAATGGGTTAAGTTTTTATTTATCAATGTTTTTTTATCTAGTTTCCATGTAGTATACAAATTGTCAAGTATATTGTACAATACACATTTAGTAACTATCAAAGATTTAAGTTTGAGGCGGTTGTAGCACTTATTTTAATGTATTTTTACAATTGATTTTTTTTATTATTTAAAATTGAAGTTGACAACATAAGGGACACTTTTATTTTAAAAGGTTTAAATATTTTGCAATAACGAGTCTTAATTGACCTCTACGATGGTACAAATTTTTCAAATACAAAAGTTCAAATTTTATTTGTTATTTTGTTTTATATATTTTAAATAATTAGTATAAAAAATAAATGTTGCTCTCTGTAGAAATATGTAGTTTTTTTAACCGATTTAAAAAGGAGAGAGATTTTAAGAGGAGATTCTCATTTCGTTGAAATCTTTTTTTATGTATTTTCCCTGATTACTCAAAGACGCCTGGATTAATTTGGAAAGGTATATTTGTCAGGCAGACCCATAGAAATTTTATCCAAATCGGTTGAGTAGTTTGGTTTTTAAACTAATATACCTGGAAATAATATGTCGTATAAGTATACAATTCTTGCGTATTTAGCTTTTATGTGACGGTGGTGTTGACTCACTGGTGTTGAAGTTGGTTTCATGGCAATAAAGCTCTACAATTATTTACTAGAAAATCTGAAGTCATTTCCATACTCAAAGCTTAAGACGACCTCCGTGGCGTAATGGTTAACACGCTAGACCGCTAATCCAGAGGTTCTGGGTTCGATCCCCAGCCAGGGCAAGTTGGAAAATGGCCTTTTTCAAATTGTCCTGGGTCTTGGGTGTTTATCTATATATGTATTTATCATAAAATATAGTATCGTTGAGTTAGTATCCCATAACACAAGTTTAAAACTTACTTTGGGGCTAGCTTAATCAGTGTGATTTGTCCCTATATATTTATTTATTTATTATTTCTTTAAGAAACAGCTCAATACATTGTTTGTGATCAAATGCTTTTATACCGTTGACGAGTTTCTTGAATTTAAATTTTGACATGCAGCGTACATATCATCATTTGACATTATTATAATTATTTAAAAAAAATTGTATGTTGTAAATTATTTGACATGCATGATATTATTCAATAGTGATTATTATTATTATATTGTTGTAATGAAGCACTAATTTAAAAAATAAATAAATAAAAATTTGCATGCCAATTGTTGGTGCAACACGCTTGTTCAATAGATCTAGGTATAAACGTGAAGTTCCCGGCAGAGTAGAATAGGACCACTTTAAGTCTTCCCGTGGATGTCGTAGAAGGCAACTTAGGAAAAACAAGCTAAACAAAGCTTATAAACAATGAGACCTCTCCAACCCGTCTGGCCAGCGTGGAGAGTGTAGGTAGGCCAAATCCTCTAGCTGCTCTGGCCAAGTATGGCTCTGGTAGTACAGAGAGGGTCGTGCTTCTGCAGTGGAGACTAAAAAAGACCTGATGATGATGATGATGAAAGATATCAAATGTAAACATTTACATAATATATATGTATATACGTATACCATAGACAAGTAATACAGTATCATTAAAGTAACATTCATTGTGTTGATATGTGTCGCCAACAGACGGCAGCTTCGCTTGCGTGATTAATAGCGTTATGTAATCTGCGCCACATGGTGCAAACCAAGACAATTCTATTACTATGTCTTCTGATGAGCCTAGATTACATTTTAGCATTTTGTATAGTTATACAGGGTGACTTTTTAATAGCCAGCCAAATTTTTAAGCAATTTTTGTCTATAATACTAAAATACTTTAAATAAAAAATTAAATTAAATCAATAAAAAAAATCTCCTTTACAAAATCCGTTTAGGCGGTGATTCCACTACACAGCGCACCGTCGCGGAGCGCGTGGCGGCAGATTTTAATGCAAGTTTCTCAGTTTGTATAGAAAACACGCCTAGTTCAACACATTGAAAACGCGTTAACGCGCGGGAGCGGCAGTGTGTTTAAACCACTATAATCAATAAAAAAATTCTCCTTTACAAAATCCGTTTAACTGAGCGTCGATTTGAAAGGGCAGGCGTTTTGGGTTTTGCGGCTCTAAGCAGACAGAGCCCAGGGCCGGAAGACTCAAAGGCCACTTTTAGCGTGATGGTAGGCGAGAAGGTGGAAAAAGGAATCAAAATAGTGATGGGTTGCTAGCCGCATCGCCTATTAGCATGATCCGCATTTTCACCCAATATGCTGAACAAAATTATCTAAGAGCCATATTGCTTCCAACGCGTGCCTCTGTTAAATTAATAGATGATTTCACATTACAAACATAACATTTCCGGCATTCACACGCGTTCATTTGTACAGTTGTAACTACAAGCAGTAATGTATTCCATTCAGCTTTCTCAATTATGTAACCGCCTCAGCAAATGTTATTACTGCGAATTATTTACACTGTAGCGTTTCCGCGCGCTCCTGTCAAACAATAGACGGCAAACAGCCTGGAATATACGGGGGAGAAATGCGACCACGTGCGACACGTTTCATGTAAATAAAACCTATATCGTTCAAATTAATTCAATTATTTATCTTTCTAAAAGAAATCGATTAATATATTTATTTGAAAAAAAAAATTAAGTAACCAGCTAAAATACCTAGTAATTATAATTATTAACCTCAGCAAATGTTATAACTGCGAATTATTTACACTGTAGCATTTCCGCGCGCTCCTGTCAAACAATAACCGGCAGACAGTTTGGAATATACGGGCGAAATTTAAAAGAAATCGATTAATAAAAGTTAAAAAAAGCAACTAAAATAGTACTTAATGCTGTAATACCGAATGATATTGCTCACTTACCTTACCTTAATGTGCCCCTCATATTTGATTGAAATCTGTCAATAAATAACACTACAGCAAAGGTCTCCTTTTCGATGAATCCCCCAATCAAAAATCTCGAATAAATCAAGGAAGAAGCACTTGTGTGCCAATTTTCATAAAAATCCGTTGATAAATTTGACTTGTAGGCGAGAATAGATAAACGAACAAAAGCATTTTTGGCCTATCTCGAAACTAAAACTTCGCTCGCTCGTTCATTTAACTATTTATTTACACAAAATTAAATTTATATAATTCGGTCAAGAGTGGAGGAATCATTGTGTGACTTATGTACTCATGTACCTGTGGCTTTTTAGTGAATAAAGATTTTATCTATCTGTCTAAGTTAAGCGATAAAAAACGTATCGTTTTAATATCCAATAAATTTCGTACATTTCAAACTTTCGTAGTAAGCAAGTATTGTCGCAAGTAATAAATATATGTATACATCTATCTACTGAACACTTTAGCAAGATCATTGTTGTAACACATCTCTATCTGTCTAGTCCTTAGATCAATGATCTAAGGTCTAGTCTAATTAATTCTAATATGCAGGTACGTAATCTCTTTTTTGAAAATTTGTGCCTTTGGTCCGGCTGTTATCATTGTATAGTCAAGATATGTGTGATGCCTTACGGCAGCTTAAAAATCTGATACAAGTGATAGCCACGTGTACACACGAAAAACAAGCACTATTTTCGGAATTAAGTAAAGTCATGGCTGCGTCACGCGACATTTGGACACTCTGGAGAATGAAAATACGTTCATGTGTTGGATAAATATATTATCTTCCTTTTGCTGGGTAAAAATCCAGGCACGTCTAACGCACTTGTCATCTCAGTTAATAAGACAGAGGGATGTCTCGGCCGATTCCGGGCGTTGGTACACGTGACGCTAATATTTCGGTAGTGGCTCACCTCTCGTGAGATTTGGGGATTTTATGCATTCCCAGAAGCTTTATTAGCGCTTGACAGCGAGGTTCCGTGGTCTGAGGACGCAAGTAACAAATGGTTCGATTTAGCAAAGAATTTAAGGGTTATTTAGTGACTTGTAACTTGTTAGTAATTTTTTCTGTGTCTGTTTCGACAATACAGCGTTTAAATGTATGAATCATTAACATCAACAGGTCTTTTTTAGTCTCCACTGCAGGAGCTCGACTCTCTCTGTACTAACAGAGCCATACTTCGCCAGTGAAGCCAGAAGATTTGTCCTACACTCTAAACGCTGGCCACATGGGTTGGAGAGGTCTTATTGATGTTATCCAGTGCTTTCCAGCGACCTTGGTCAGATCGTCTGACCACCTTGTGGGTGGGTGTCCTATGCTTCACTTTTCAGTACGTGGGCACCATTTGAGAACTTTCCTGCATCGACACTATGTGCCACGCCCACTGCCACTACAACGAGCTAATCCGCGAGCTATATCAGTGACTTTTGGTTCTCCTACGAATTTCCTCATTTCTGATTCGATCACGTAGAGAAACACGGAGCATAGCCCTCTCCATAGCGCGTTGTTGCAAAAGTTGGTATGTAAACTTAAATAAACAAGAAAATTAGTTCTGGTCCACAGCAGCTGTAACCTAATAAAATGTATGCAGGTGCTGGCATGCCGCCAAGTTCTGTTTTGATGAGTTGCACCTTGCTAATAATCCTGATGTTTACTATATTAAAAAAAACTTTTAGCTAAAAATAAAAAACACGCAGCTTTACAAATTAAAAACTAGTAAAATGCTATTTTGAAATCTAGGTAATGGGTTCAGGCGTTACCTTGTGGAAGTCAAAGTTACACGGCAAGCCATTTTTAAATCTGTTTACTTTGAATTGTAAACTCGCGAGATTTTCAAAAATTGCGTTAACACTCGACTTTTTAGCCATTCATATTTAAATTAAAACACAACTTGTACTAGATTTTATTTATTTTAAACTTATGTTTCAATAAAATAATTAAACGAGCGAGCGAAGTGTTTCAGTTTCGAGATTGACCTTTATCCGTCTGACTTTTCTCGCCTACAGGTCGCATCTTTTTAACCGATTTTAATGAAATTGGCACAAAAGTTCCTTGATTTTTTAAATGATTTAGTTGAACGCGATTTTTGATTGGAGGAGAAATAAGAACTTTGCTGTAGAGTTATTTACTGACTGATTTCAATTAAATTTGAAAGGCACACTAAGGACTTCATTAGAGGACAGGACTTTACAAGATGTTGCAAAAAATTCCAAAGGGGAGAAGTGGAGGGGGAAAAGTGTCGGTTATTGAATGGTTATAAGAGTTCGCGAGGTTTACTGTTCTTAAAGAACCACTTGTAATATACTTGAGTCATCGTAAAACATTAAAATGCAATATTGTATCAGTAGACTTAAAGAACTTCTCTTGCATTTTAAAAGGACATAGTAAACAAAGAAACGAGGCCTTAATAAAATATATGCAGCTCACTAATGTTGTACCGGAAACGTTCCCAGTTTGGGATTTCAATTTGGGAATTAAGGAACGTTCCCAGGGAACGTTCCCGTATTTCTAGGGAATGTTACGGAATATTGAATATATGTATTTTTATTATAATATAACCATATCAGGTTATGCATTTACGATAGTAAAATATATTTAAAGTGATAAAAATGAAAATAAAAAAAAGTAAATAAAATTACAACTCCCTGACATTTCCATTTTTTGGGAACATTCTCGGGAAAATCTGGGGAACGGGAACGGCACATCACTACAGCTCACAGGTGCTGGCTCGGTTCCAGGCTCTGTTGATGAGTTGCACCTAAGAGTCTCGTTACACGGCGCTTTCGGGCTGCATGTGAAGTACTTTACGATGATAGCGGATACTGAAGTAGCAAGATTGAAGTGTACTTGCGGTGAGCAGGATCTGTTTGCATTTTTCTTTTGTTTCTCTGCGTGATTTTTTTTCTTTTAACATTTATATCCTACAATCTTATATCAACAATAAATACAATCTTGTGGATAAGCGTATTAAATGATATACTACTATAATTATATAAAATTATAAAAAGAAAATAAGCTCTTAGATAAAAAAAGGTTTTCAAAAAAAAAATTTTTTTCGTTCAAGCTTTTATTGTGAGGCCTTAGTACTTACTAAGGCAAATGTAAGAGCCCAAACTCGATGGAGTTGCGTCGTTTTAATACAGGGTTCCTTTAGCCACCTACCGGCTCCATCGTCAGATCAGTTTCTTGTTATGATATTATTGCATTGACATCTGATTTAAATACAAATTTTCATCCAATCGGAAACCGGGAAGCGGTTCAAATTTAACTTGCAAGATTTGAATCAAAAAACAAATAAACAGCAACAACAGGGCAAGCTAAATTAAAGCTTGTAAAAATCGTAATTTTCATACAAAATAATTCATCCCCTCCGGGGTATGTTAGACCGGGTGTCTGGATGTCCAAGGGGTCAATAAAAATTTTCGTTATTGTAAACAAACGTCGTCAAACTGACGTCCGTGTTACCGACTTGTGCGCGTGAGACAGCGTATGTATCTATTATATAGATACAAACACTACAGTTATGTTCGAAGCAGCTATAATTTCAAAATTGATTTTCTCGAAGTACTGGCTGGATTTCAATGATTCTTTGCATACTGTCATTAAATATAAGTACAAGTATGTGTTTTTATTTATGACGCTAATGTTTGTTCCACGTTGTATATGTGGCGTAAGATAAATATATGCTACTTAAAAAGAAGCTTTGTCTTTTGTGGAAGTTTAGTGGAAAAGAGAATGAAACCGTGACAGGCTGCCGCATCATCTATTGACATGATTCTTAAAAATTTTATCTATTCTCTTGGTCGGCTTTTACGATCTACGCAAGAAGAGAACCAGCTTCTAAATTACGGAATCACAATTGGAATTGCATTCTCAGTACAGATGACGTGTCCCAGTGACGAAATTTTTCATCGCATATTTTTAATTTATATATTGCTCCGAGCATTGTAATGCTGTATAAATAAATAATTAGGAAGATCAGTTGGTGTATTAGGCGTATTTTATTTCTTCTTTTTTGAAGAGATTGAACAATAAACAACCCTAATAACAGCAAAACATAACAACCTTCCACGGTTACAACACAACAAAAGGAATTACCATTGGTACTAAGAATAAAAATAAACATAACATCTCCATAATAAAGTCTCCGATCGGGCATTAGCTCCTTACCCATAAAATCGATATTGGCATGGGGGGATGAATCTCAGGGGCGGCCGCCCCTTGACTTAGTTTAGGGTTTTCACTCTGCTACTAATGTAAAGTAGTGATGGGACATATTTTGAAAATGTGATTTTTACACATCACTAGTCTTTTTTATTTTTATTTCATCTACACCATAACCAAATTTTATGAAGTTTTAATCTTACCAAATATGCTCAAATTATGTTACAACCCCAACTTTTACAAATACTTTAACTGGTCTGTCTCATATTTACACAAAAAACTCTGTTGGCCCTATTATTGTACATATATTTACTAAATATTATGAAGTTCTAATCAAGGATACTCGAATAAACAATACAATACCCTTTATTGCACAAAACAAAATACATAGACAGGACATAATTTATTTTAAAAACTAGTAAATTTGCAAAGGGCGGCAAGCTAAGCAATGGGCTAAGGCTAAGCAATTTCTTCCAGGCAACGTCGCTTATATAGAAAAAGTGATTACAAATTAGGTAGTTATGTTCAAACATACAAACGCCAATTTTCTAAGTAGACTCTGAGAAAATACTTTAAAACTATTGCGTAGCTTAATATAATTGTTTTAAACAATACGGGAAACCTCGTCGAATCACCTAGGTTAGTAGCGGACCCCGGGCTCTGAAGCGTAACCGCTGAGGATGCAACTGGGAATACGCTCCATGATGATGATGGGAATCAACGTGAAACTTACTTTTAGTCGACAAATCATGAACAAATAATTCAATACATAAATTCATAAAAAATAAATATATGGCTCACACGATACCTATACAAAACAGTATTATATTTTATATTCATTAACTAATTGAGAAAGTCCTTAAATTTACTGAAAAGAACAGTCAGTGGTAACACCACTGACCTACCACTACTGGACCTGCATAGTGCGTGGCCACTTTAGTGCATCTCTTTCTATCTTTGATTGTTGCCTCCACCCATATTTTGCACACGTCACAGAACACACTGTGGTTACTAACTCAAAAAAACCCTAAATCACCTTGTAAATGATAAAATCCATAAAATTAATAACTTTTTCGATCGTTTTGTGGTTTGTTTGGCCCAGATTTTGACAGCAGGCCAGCTTATAGCCGCCACGCCGATAGAGACAAAAAACATATCAGCGTTTCTTTCACACTCATGTTGTACTGTATTTGACAGTCTCTAGCAATATCGTTGCAAGTCTAGTAGTGGTAGGTCTGTGGGTAACACTTATCGTGACATTCGTGACGTAGTCTTGGGCCATCGCTTTATTCTTGCCCCATGCTTCCATCATTAAGTCATGCTGAGGCCACGCTTACTGCAATCCAACTATTACATCAGCAAATAAATGTTTTGATTAACACCCGTGTATAAAAATTTTATATACTCACTCTGAAAAATTCAAACGCGTCGCTCGTTAATTCAACAAAATTCGAAAGAGCAAATATATACAAAGGCAAATAAATATATTACTCGTAATACTTCAGGGATCTTTTCCTGTCAACCTACGATAGATTGGTTTTTAGCTATACATCGTGTTAATGAAAGAACGCCAAACCTCTCAGATGGCACCTCAGCCCATGTAACTGAACAACTTTTGTTCAACAACTTTCACGAAACTAAAAAAAATAATTGAATTTTCATACTACTGATCAGCTGATCGAGTCAATTTGTATGAAAATCCGATTTTTTTTGGATTTCGTGAAAGTTGTTGAACAAAAGTTGTTCAGTTACATGGGCTGAGGTACTATCTAAGAGGTTTTGCGTTCTTTCATTAACACGATGTATACGTATCTGATTACAAAATCTATTATAATACAAAGTGGAAGGGACATACCCGTAATAAATCGAACCGCGGGCTGTACTAGATCACTATATTATAATAAAATTAAAATAACAGCCAAAGAACAAAAAAAATTTTTGGCATTTCCATAGAAAAGTATACGGCCGGCCGGACGTTTTGTATGGAAACGCCAAATTTTTTTTTTGTTTTTTTGCTGTTATTTTAATTTCATTATACTATAGTGATCTAGTACAGCCCGTGGTTCGATTTATTACGGGTATGTCCCTTCCACGTTGTATAATTATATAGGTAGATACCAACTGTATGACAAGGGCTATATTTGTGTGTTTATTTTTTTTATGAACAATAATTTTAGTGTATGTAATGGTTTAGAAAGAAACTTACCTTACTTATATAATATTAATATTGTGGTTTTAGTATTTTCTTCATCTTCTTCACCATAGCGCGTTTCCGAAGCTCGGGGTGCACTTTCTCGCTTTTTCTTCTCCAAATATAATGCTTACCAATCGTTACTCAAGGATGCCGAAAAACAATCATAATTAATTTATTAATGTTGATAAATTAAAAAAAAATACACTCTTTTACATCACTATTAAAAGGGTATTACCATGCTAGCAACTTTTAATGTACCATCCCTATTCCCTGTGGGATTTCCAATACCTGCTAGAAAAGGGTGCATTATATCACCTTCGATCAGAATGATCCCCTGCACTGAACGTATCTACTCGCACATTTTGGATATGAATAATTCAGTAGGAGTAATGGATGTAAAAGTAGTCTGTCTACATTCAAGATCCAGGCTCTTGTCAGTGTTATTGTATCAAAAGAGGCGAAAAGAGAGAGAACAAGTTTATTTGCCAGAAAGAAAAAAAGAAAAAATAATTAATATATATATATATATATATATATATATATATATATATATATATATATATATATATATATATATATATATATATATATATATATGTATATATATATACGTCGGCACGAGGGTAGTTTGACAATAATTAAAATTCCAACTCTTACGTCGCAAAGGGATATGAAACGAGCCGGGAAGGCTGAACGGGATGCGGCTTTTGACATAACGGGCGACGTGAGTAACATTTTACTACTTACAGTACGAAAACAGGCTGATGTCAGGATGCAAACTTAATTACACTCACGTCACTTTATCGATGTCGCCGCAAGAGAGACTTTACATTGACCTTATTAAAAAACTGACGGTAAGGCAGTGCCCCACCTCGCACTGATCCTATGAATTTCTTCCTTGGGTAACCACATCCCAGCAATTATTCCTCTAGCCCACATAGGTATTCTGTGTCCAACAGGGCTTACCGTACAGCTGAAATAGAATGTCATTGCAATAAATCGGTATACCAGTCCAATTCATTACAATAACCACAATCAAACCAGTAATGTCCTGGGTCCTGGACACAATAAGCAGTTCGCACGACAGCGCTCCAACAATCCCATTTTCACTGTTGCTAAGTCGGCGTTCTCAACGCCCCGTTTACGCAGATTGCTACTCCAAAACAGCCACTGCGTATCGCAGCAAACATCTTTCTTCTTGCACGTTGCTAATGAAATCCTAATTTTTACAATCCAAACACAAAGGCAACACTTTATGAAAATTATGTGATCTGTCTATTAGATTTCGCCCGAGTAAATATTTTTTTTTTTTTTTTTAATTTATGGCTTGACGCTACTGCGTATTTAGCCAGGAACAAGTTAATAAAACGTGGGAAATTCTTTTTTCCTAACAATTGTAACTCAATCAAAGGTTGGTGTAGGCCTTTGATTGCTTTAAGGGAGCTTCTGGCGACAAATCTATACGAGTCCACTGGTTTTCATAGCCGATTGAGTGGCGAATGACGCCACTACTATGACTGTCCACTTTAACTATTTCACATATTGTTCATGAGCATCGGCATTTATAACACCAAACAACACCAATTTCATATTATAAAGTCCACTAAAATCAATTTGCAAAATAATTTAAAGAAAACCCCCACCAAACACCTTGACTTCCCGCCAAAAACCGAGTGAATGAATTGTCAAGTCAAGATCGCTACCTCCTGTCATCGGGCTGCGCTTCCATTGGACGAGCGTGTATCATGTGTTGCAATGCGTAATAATCACACCGTGTAAAATGAAAGAATTTTAAAGGAATTAATTTTGAACTCGCCTACATATAAATTAATGTGTTGTTTTTAAATTAAATTTATTGCTGTTTAATTTAGTTTTAATAATATTCTGTCGTAAATAATAGTAAAAGTAAAAGAAAAAGACCCAACTTTCAAGCGTTCACTTCATAAACTTTTGAACGGCTGAACCGATTTTCGTTAAAATACCGATTTCTTAAGCTACAAATTTAAACCTTTGCATTGATAAAATAAATAAAAAATAAAAATAAAAATTTATTTATTCAGACAAAACGCCCATTTAGTGTTAGTATAGTACAGAACTTACGAAACTATGTTAGTATATTTTATAAATTAATTTAAATATTTTCTTGTCCCTCTGGGCGACCCCGGGACAACCGCATGAGCATGTACCCAGTGCCGCACAATTGGACAATCAAATTTATATCCTATTACCCTTAATATATATTGATACCTCACTCAAGCATATTTGCATATTTTGGGTTGCTCACCTCCACTTCACACCCATAACTAAACTGCTAAAACTAGAACCATCTCAACAGATAACGCTTTAAATTAATAATTTTTTTTTTTTTTAAAACGCAACATGTTCATTCTTTAGGGTTCCGTACCCGAAGGGTGCAAACGGGATTACTGAGACTCCGCTGTCTGTCCGTCTGTCACAGGGCTCTATCTTTTGAACCGTAATAGCAAGACACCTGAAAGTTTCACCGATTATGTATTACTGTGGCCGCTAAAACAACAAATACTAGAAATAAAAAAAAGTTGAAAATTAAAGGGGGTCGTCATACAAGAAACGTGTTTCTTCAGCGTTTTAAAACATTGTAAGGTGTTACGGAACCCTTCATGTACGAGTCCGACTCGCACTTGCCCTTTTATTTAGTTCCACATCTCCAAAGTTCTTCATCATATCTTCACCAAATTAAAAAGGGACCTACTTGGTAGTAAAGGCTTTCATATAAAAGAAGAACCATCAAAATCAGTCCACAATTGGCTAAGATATCGCGAAACAAACATACATTAAAACAAAACATACAGTCGAATTGATAACCTCCTCCTTTTTAGAAGTCGGTTAAAAAAATCCGTTACCGTTACGTACACAGACATAAATACATACAAACACAGAGACACACAGACTTAACACCACTCTTTTAAAAACAGTTTTAAAATAGTGTCTTTATTATTATTTATATAGCGGTGGCGTAATATCAGGCCTGTGTCACTCCCCGTTTAGGTATCGAAAATGTACCTACATTATTACTATGCGCGCAGGCGGCACCTCCGGGTGGTAAATTCAGTTATACGAATCGTTTGTCTAGAGTAATAAGAATGAAATTGGCTTGCAATGATGATCTGAGATGTCTAGGTATCTTTACGAATAGGTGCCGAGTTCTGGCGTGAGCTAAATTAAACCATATAGTAGCCACATTGAGTAGATATTTCTTTAAATTTCTTTGCTGAGTGAGACTTCTGTACGTTAGTATTATTTATTCTGTGGTAATATATATGCTCGGCGGCTAGGTGGGTTGATGACGTCAGGCAGGTTGCTGGGAGGAACTGGATTGCGATGGCCAGTGATAGAGCAGGATGGCGCAGACAAAAGGAGGCTTATGCCCAGCAGTGGGTACTTGAAGGCTGTTGATGATGAATATGTATGATCGTATCTACTTACTAGTTAACAATCAAATTAAAGCGGAATACCAAGTTCAAATAGGCATGAATCCTAAAATAGCTTACGAATATTTATCCAGATCATGAGAGTTATTGCTTTTCATTTATCGACTCTACTTGAGAAAAAAATAAATGGCTAAGACTATTTAGCACTTACTCGAAGATAGGGTTCCGTATTTCTTTAAGGATTTTTTTTATTTCAAGTTTACTTCCATGCCTTGCGGCCGAGGCGTCTTTTGCGGCCATTGCGGCCATAGTCATAGTATGAAATGTATGCACTTCCGTGCATTGCTTATGTCAATCAGACAGAATGTATAGTATGATAATTATATCTAAGTTGAATTTATTAAAACCTGTTGGTTGATTAGTAGAAAAGGATGGCTTTAAGTCTGCCATTTACATGTATTGTAATGACGTTAAATAAGTAAATAGGTACGCGTCGTAAGTAATAGCATAGAATAAATAATACTAACGTACAGAAGTCTCACTTGGCAAAGAAATTCAAAGAAATTTCTACTCAATATAACCATATTGAGTAGAAATTTCTTTGCGAATGGGAAAGCGATATGGTTTAATTTAGCTCACGTCAGAACTCAGCACCTTTTCGTTTATATACCTAGACATCCATTGCAAGTCAATTTCATTCTTATTACTCTGGACAAACGATTCGTATTACTGAATTTTATTCATTTATTTATATGTAATTTACCACCCGAAGGGGCCGCCTGCGCGCATAGTAATAATGTGGGTACATTTTCGATACCTAAACGGGGAGTGACACAGGCCTGGTAATAGTTGATCAAGAAATTTTGAGCTAAAACAAAATTTTCAATCAAAATTCAAAGTTTGGAGCCCTCTGATTCTACTTGTATTATTTTAACCTACCGTAGAGCATTTAAAAAAACTTTATGCTATATTAGAACAAGTCCCTCATCATTATCAGGTCTTTTTTAGTCTCCACTGCAGGAGCATGGCCCCCCCTTGTACTACCAGAGCCATATATTAGCCATAGCAGTCAGAGGATTTGGCCTACACTCTCCATGCTGGCCAGACGGGTTGAAGAGGCCTCATTGATGTTTATAATAATGCTTATAGCTTGTGTTTCCTAAGTCGCCTTCTACGACATTTACGGAAAGACTAAATTTAAACTTAATTTTCTAAATTAAAAAGTTAAAAAAAAAAGTAAAAAAATCGTTTATTTCTCCAAAAATCTTACAATACGTAGAAAAACAGTAAACGGTTTCATAACCGTTTGAGTTACCAGCACCGATTGAAGGAGACTGGAGACTGATGAAGGCTGAACCTGTGTTACAGTTCTCCAGTGCCCCCCGCCCTTGGATTAGGTACATAGTTTAAATTGTTTGACATGTTATTGTTTTTATTGTATTTTCTTAACTTGTACATATACAGACACAATTTTTATTGTTTTATGAATAAATGAATTGAATTGAATTGAGACTTGGAGTGGTCCTATTTTACACGGCTATCAAATTCCATGGTCGCTCAAGTCATCCTTTAAAAAAAACTGTCTATCCGTTTCTTATAAATATGGAAACAAGAGTTGTTTTTTCCCTTTGGAACCCTAAAACCTCATGCATCTTACATAATCTAAGATTTCAGGATTCCAGTCACGCTCGCCGAAGGGCAAGGGCGCGTGAAAAATATAACCGCGACAGATAAACAGCCCTTGATTTGTTTTCGTCGGGATCGCGACAAATAAGATGATTGATGCTGGGAATACGAGTGTGTTTCTGATGGAACCAGGGACGGGTGGGTTAACCTAATCGATAAAATACTTTATTAACCCAATGTGTTAAAATTGTAAAAAGCGACATCTGTTCGTCACCACATGACACTATTAATAACCCTCGATAAGCACAGCACTACAAAGCACCTAAAACACTCTCAAGTCATTGACAGTTCCATCAAGTTCGAACAAATGGCGTTTTCCCGCTCACTATATATGAACGAAATTCATTGTCTGGGACCTCTTTCGCACCATTTTTCATTCCTTCATAATTTTTTCATCTTTCATTATTCATCCAGTCAGGGTACCTACAACAGCACTTGCACGATTCTGCCAAATGGCTATGCATCGTCGAAAACCTAGATAACCTTTAAGGCCGTACTTGAATTTTCCGGGGTCCAGTGCTGCCCCCATTTAAAATAAATCATTTCAAAGTAAACGGAGACATTATTTAAATTTTGCAACTACCAAGTCCTAGATAACCCTTTAAAGTATTTTATGAACTATTGTTTACAGTTTATAATGAGAACGTTAAGCTTTACTACGCACATTAGCCAAAAGTGGCCGTTTTTCGCAATTGTGCGTAGTAAAGCTTAACGTTCTCACTTTAAATTGTATGTCTCCGTTTTCTTTGAAATGATTTATTTTAAATGGGGGCAGCACTGGACCCCGGAAAATTCAGGTACGGCCTTAACGATAATGTCGTTACTGTTAACCCTTATTGTATGGGGTTAATCGAATCAATCGGTAACCGTTTATAAATGGTATAAATATAATACTATAATGCATGGGTTTTCCGATCCCTGGAAGGAACTGATTATTTTTGTATTTCTCTACGGCAAGAGATTTCCCTCTGGTAAGACTCTGACTTCTTAAAGAAGATGAAAAGCGAAGGTACAATACACGGATTTGGATTGAAGGAATAGGGTGTGGACTGGGTTAAAAATAAATATGAATGAAATACTAATAAGAAAATAAAAAATCACAAAAGAATGTCACTTGTCATTGAATACATCCCATTTTACGTGATTTTATATTTATTAATGCAAAAAAACTGATATTAAGAGCGTTATTTGACTCCAAGAAACTATAATGTCACAGTCCGATATTTCATACAAATCCAATAGACAATGTTTGTTTTGACTTCAAACACATCAAACTTATAACACCCCTCTTTTACGTCAGGGATTAAACATACCTACAAAGTATACATAATTACAGTTAAAAAATTGTGGGGTGGAATAAGGAAAAATGGACAACAATCTAGCAAGCCGCTTTAAGTGTCAAGGGTTGATGCAAAGATTAATGTGGCGATGTAGACGGGACACCGCGACACTGCGTAATAAAGATTTGTCTTTTTTACGCCGGCTCAGAAAGGGGAGGTAGCTTGGACGAATTTTGGAATGAAGAATCTCTGTTAAGATGTTGAATACCTTACAAAACTGTGTATGTTGCGATTAATTTTTGATAATATAACAAAATGTTGTATGTTAGTCAACTCTCTGATACAGTCTTCTTTGATCTGAAATTTTTCTGTCTATTATTACTAAAATAGATTTTAACCTATTTTTATATTTAGAGAAAAAATAAAAGAAAAATTGAAAAGTGGAGTATGCGCCAGAATTCCCTTATATTCTGCTTGGTCCTTTAGCGCTTGATACGACTTGACCCCAGCGTTTTCCTTTAGTTTGTCCACATAACTCATCTTTGTATCTTGTACTCACATAACATCATCTGGACCTCTTCTACCCTTTTTAATCTCCTGTCTTATTTTCTCTCCTACTTAACTTATACGTATTTTTTCAGATATTTATAATATTATATTTCAGTAAAAAGTGTTTTTATATAACGTCTAACTAAATATACTGAAACTTTTTAAGGGTCAGTCCATGATACTGAACAACAATCCCCAAAGAATAAGTATAATAATAAATAAATAAATACGGAAAAATTACACAGATTGAGCTAGCCCCAAAGTAATTTCGAATTAACTCAACGAATACTATATTTTATAACAAATACATATATATATATATATATATATATATATAAACATCCAAGACCCAGACCAATCTGAAAAAGATAATTTTCCATCTTGGCCTGACCGGGGATCGAACCCGGGACCTCCGGTGTGACAGCCTGGCATGATGACCACTAGGCCACAGCGGTCGTATATATTGAAATAAGAAAAATATTTTTGGGCCTCCCATACAAGTTTAATATTTTTCATATTTCTATATTATGTTCCTTGAGGCAAGTTGTTCAGTGTCATGGACTGGAGTTAGGAGTCACAAAACGCAAAAAACACAACCTTTCCAAATATCGAAAATCTAAAATAAGTAGTAAATACCCAATATCTAGAAAAAGTACGCTTAGACAGTACTTCCCTTGTGAAAACATGGAAAATATTCGACTCGGAAACGATGCCATAAATAAACTGGAATACATTCATTCCGATCGTCGACTGTATAGAAATAAATCATTCACGCCAGCTTATTATTCTTACATACTTGAGCATTGAGTTGAGAGGACCTGATTTTGGTGTAGTCTCTTTGCCCTCTCATACTAAACCTTGGTATAAATAAAAAAGCTTTTTTTTAATAAATTTGAAATATAAAGTATTGCTTAAATATTTACAAAGTAGATTACAATATTTATTTATTTAAACAAATGGCGGACTTAACGCCTTATACGTTCTATGCCAGTCAACCATTGGACCAAGTAGAGAAATAATTTGAGTGGTACGACAGAAAAAAAATATATATATATATATATATATAATATAGATATTATGTAAACTAAATTAAAACATCACTCACAACTATATTAAAAATAATTTTAAAAAGATATTACTGTACAAAAATATCTATAAAAAGTATTTCTTTACCTTGCGGAAACGTGCTCAGAAGACTGGCAGAATTGCCACGTTGGATGGATTGCAATCCAAGCTTATCTCCTGATCTAAATATTAATATAAATATAGCGAGCCCAAACTCGGTGGGGTTTTGTTGTTTTGTCACAGAGCTGACCTGACCACCTTTTGGCTCCATCTTGAGATCATTGGTACCGTAATAAAGCATTGTCATCCAATTTACATAAGTATGTGAAGTTTCAGTTTATTC
Source organism: Acrobasis repandana (assembly GCA_963576875.1). NCBI lineage: Eukaryota > Metazoa > Arthropoda > Insecta > Lepidoptera > Pyralidae > Acrobasis > Acrobasis repandana. Next base: position 19,103,346 of record OY756222.1, read on the forward strand.
TTATAATGGGGGTGGGTCGAATTTAGCTTGCAAGATTTGATTACGGACACACAGACAACGGGACAGGTAAAACTAAATAAAAGCTTGTAATAATAAAATATACTGTGGATAATTTATTTATTTATTTATTTAATTTTATTGAGCCAAAAGCTACAATAGGTAGACTTAATGCTAAAGCATTCTCTCCCTGTCAACCTTTAGGAGAAGAGAAACATATAGAATAGTTGTGTAAATTATTAAGTAGTGTAAATGTAATGAAAATAAAACGGATGCAGTTGTTAAGAAGGCGGTCTAGCTTATTGAGAAGATCCACATTAAGATCTGGATAACACACATCAGCATAGTCAATAATGGGAAAAATCAACGTTTGGATCAGAGTGATCTTAGTTTTAATAGGGAGAAAATTTCTGAAGCGGTTAAGATATTGAAGTGAATAAGTAACGGTCCGACTAATTTCAGTTATTTGAGCAATATCTAGGATAATCTATGTTTTGCTCCCGCTTCCAAGCATACAAATTTACTCTAGCCGAAGCGAGACAGCGAGCCTTGCGCGGTGAAAAGATCGCGGTAGGTCAATGAGGCTGGTTTTGGTTTTGAGATTTTAAAAAGAATATTTAAGGGTTATTTAAAAAGTAAGACATATGATGACTGTCTTATTTTTAATACAATTATAATCCAAAGTTATAAGGGCTAATTAATTGTATTTCTTGAATACTTTCCGTTTTAGTATAATTCTGTGGTGATTTAGAGGCAACTTCGCAATTTTTTTCTATCGGAAAATTTTAAGCAATGCTGTTGTTTTCGAAACATATTATGTAGGTATAGAGTTAGTCCTGAACTTTTCTGTGTTTTTTTATTTCAAAGTGAGTATTTCGTTAATATTGATAATATTTATGATCGCTCTAAGTACTATCAGGGTTATGCGGGCTCTTAAATAAATATCAGCATCAGTTCACGATGTATTTTCATTATATTAAAGAGTTCAGTTGTAATTACTTAACATAAATGCTACAAAACCCCTGAAAGTACACATTCGGTGTCATAATAAAAGCTTTTATTTTAATTAAAACGAAAATGCCTTAAACCTTTTCATAAACGGTATACAAGTATTTCACAGCGTTAATTAAAACCATGAATATTACGCAGCGGGCACTAAAGTTAATATTTTAATATTATCCACGGAATAAATTTACAGGATTGAGACCCCTGTAGCGAATATCTTCGTCTTTATTAAAAAGTATTTGCTATCTTTCTCTAGCCTCTATTGCTATCTCTTTCGTCCTCTACAAATTTGATAGAGTTGTTTGTTGAAAATGTGAATAATCGATTTTGAATAAATAAAAGTGTAAACAAGTTTCTTCGTATATAAAGTATCCATGATTTATTGCTGTCGTGAAAATTGTTATACAGTATTTTTCTTCCTATACGTGATAGGAAAAATCCTATTCTATTACACAGGTTACTGTACTGATATAGCCCAGCGAATTAGCTCGTTGAAGTGGCCGTGGGTGGGACACATAGCGCGACGAACCGATGGCCGAGGAGGCAGAAAGGTTCTAGAATGGCGACCACGTACTGGCAAGCGAAGCGTTGGACACCCACCCACAAGGTGGTCAGACGATCTCACTAAGGCCGCTGGAAAGCCGGACGCAGGCCGCTATAGATTGGTCATTTTGGAAATCCCTGGGAGAGGCCTATGTCCAGCTGCGGACGTTATGCGGCTGAAATGATAATAATGAATGATTACACAGGTTGATTTTGCACTTCATAGCTATATTTAAATTTTGTTATCAGAATCATTAATAGAACACAAAACCGTTAAAAAAAAAGACTTATTTTTTGTAAAAAAAAATCCCTAACTAATAACTTCCTAACCGGCTAACCTCCTAGCTTCACTATACGCGCGGTCCCCCCCCCCCCCCCCCCTCCCGCTCACTGGCCGTCTCTCTCGTCCGATTGCAAAGCCTGACAATGTGCATGTGATGTTTCACTAAATATTTAACTTAGCATTAAGTTTTATTTAAGGTCGTAGCTGAATTTTCCGAGGTCCAGTGCTGCCCCCATTTAAAATAAATCATCATCAAAGCAAACGGTGACATCATTTAAAATTTCTACTACCAAGTCCTAGATAACCCTTCAAAGTATTTTATGAACTACTGTTTACAGTTTATAATGAGAACATTAAGCTTTACTACGCACATTAGCCAAAAGTGGCCGTTTTTCGCAAATGTGCGTAGTAAAGCTTAACGTTCTCACTTCAAACTGTAAACAGTAGTTCATAAAATATTTTGAAGGGTTATCTAGGACTTGGTAGTAGCAAAATTTTGAATAATTTTTCCGTTTTCTTTGAAATGATTTATTTTAAAAGGCAGCACTGGACCCCGGAAAATTCAGGTACGGCCTTAAGTACAATGTTGTTTTTTGAGATTAATACTCGAAGTCATTCTAGATTCATATATTTATTTACTTTAACAACTAATCTAAATTATAACTTGATAAAAATAATTAAAACCAACTAAAAACTAGAGCTTAAAAACTAAACATATAAAATTAAAATTTAAAAATGTAAATAAAAAAAAAATATCATGCACAATATACAAATAAAAAATATCATGCAGTTCAATGCCCTGCGGTAAGGTGCCCAAAACGCTGGCTGCATTGCCACGTTGGATGGCAATGCTTACTATGTAATATACTTAATATGTAACTATATATCGTCTAACAAATACATATATACTAAAACTAAACCCCGAGCAACATATTTTATATCGAAATATGAAGAATATTTTTTTGCTTTCAATACAAACTCTGATTTGCTGATTGGTCAACTAGTATCATATGGGAGGCGAAAAAAGTTTTTTCATATTTCGAAAGTTGGGGAAAGTTGTTCAATAGCATGGACTGAATCCACCTTTAAAATAGTTTTAGTATATTTTGTTAGACCCTAAATTTTGTATTGAAATAATCATGTGCAATGCAATGTATTTATTAAATAAATAAATAAATAAAATCACCTATAGATAAACTAATAGGAGAGTGTGTCTGCAAAGGTCTAACTTTTTGTTTATAACTCTTGTGAACTACAGAAAATTCGTATTGAGCTCCCAACATCCCAATTGCAACTAAAACGAGATTTCTCTCGCTGCTGTAATATTGGAAAACCATTGGCAGATATGGCCACTGTTCAGTAATCAACCCTACATGTACGAACTTGTCTCTCTAGGGATGAATGCAATTCTATGACATAATTCACATTCGACGAGCAGCGAATTTTTGTGGCGAGTCATTTGAAGTGAAGGTTCGTTCAAGTGACATAAAATACGAATTTTACGGGAAGTGTTTTAAAGTAATAACACTTTCGTGCTCTTGCTGAAACCTTAAAACTATTGGTAGAATATCTAAATTAAAAGGAGATGAGATGAGATGAATAGGTATTTTAGTTTAACTACAAACAACAATTCAAATCACTTAGTGTACCCAAAAATACTTATTGTCTCATCTTTATCCCTAACGGGGCAGACAGGGTCGCTAGAATCAAAGGCCACATTAACCATGATAATGGGCTTGAAGATAGAAAAAGCGAATTAAAATAGTGATGGGTTGTTAGCTGCATCGCCTGATAACATGATTCAGATTTTCGCCCATTCCCTCGATCGGATTTTACGATCTACGCAGAAAGAGAAGCAGCTGGTACATTTTCATATTTTTTTAATTTTTTTGTATTGTACATACATATACCGGATACTTTTCTTCGTGAATAAAGTGCCACTTTTTTTTAAATGACGTAAGATTGAACTGATATGCATCCAGTTGTTACTTCACTCGCCTGGTCAACTCGCCTAACGTGCACTGCTTCTGCATCACGATTGGAACGTTATACCGAATGCCAACCGTGTAGGAATAAAACAATTATAATTATGGGAATCCTGTGATCCCTACGGCGCTGTGGTAATTTTGAATGCGCAAGCTGAGCACAATTACTGGTCTGGGCTAGAATGGATTCTCTATAGAACTAGATAAAGATAAAATAGACGTCCGGTTCAGCTTACATTTTCCTGATCAGCCGGGCTAGTATGGGTACGGCAACAACTTTTTTGCAATTTACCTTAATAACATGGATAAAATTTTGCGACATAATTTTAAACAAAAAAAGCGACCTACATTTTTGGTCTTTTCATCAGTTCCATTTCACCAAAAGTCACTTTATGTTGGATTCATGCACGATTTATTGAAAAAAACATCAAAATCACTACATATGTGTAAAGAATATTTGATGAGTTTTTTCGATTTCTCAAGGATTCTATCATCAGATCTTCACCTGGTAACAATGGAACCAACTGGCATGTGTACCCTACATAAATTGGTCCCATTTTAATTTGAATAAATACCAACTCTAGTAAAAAAAAGAATTTTCTAAATTGGTTAAAAAATGGAGGAGTTATTGAGGAACAGACAAATAGAAACACATATAAATATGTATGTTCCTCAATGAGAATCCTTTGAATTGAGAAGTTCCTATTTTTTCAGCTCAAAGAGACATTTTTTTTATTTTTTTTTTATTTATGGCTTGACGCAACTGCGTATTTAGCCAGGAACCAGTTAATAAAACGTAGGAAATTCTTTTTTCCTAAGAAGTTACAATCAAAGGTTGGTGTAGGCCTTTGATTGCTTTAAGGGAGCTTCTGGCGACAAATCTATACCAGTCCACTGGTTTTCATAGCCGATTGAGTGGCGGACGACGCCCGAAAACGCCCACATAGTCCGCGAAACAAATATCACTACAGCCGTGCTATGACTGTCCACTTTAACTATTTCACATATTGTTCATGAGCATGAGCATTTATAACACCAAACAACACCAATTTCATATTATTAGGTCCAATAAAATCAATTTGCAAAATAATTTAAAGAAAACCCCAACCAAACACCTTGACTTCCCGCCAAAAACCCCAAAGAGACATTTACTGTTTGCAATGTGGAATAGAGTGGTGATAGAGGAGGAATAGAGATAATTTGGTTGAAGATATTTTGTCCCTTTCCCTCTTAACGGCATTTACTGTTGCTAGAATGAGAATTCGCTAAACGTCAAAAGTAAAAGGTAGCCTGTTTTATGCATAATACAACAAAATTTAAATGACATTATCCTATAACATTGACTTCTGTTTACGTGACTTATCTATTTAGTAGCGTTATATACCTCCTGGTGTAACGCGTAGAAAAAATACGCCACTACGTTTCAAAACAGGTTACACTTTTGACATTTCAATATCTCTGAGAAGACCTTACTGTATTTTTGTGATCTAAGTCCCATTACTCAACAATATTATTTACGTATCTATGAAATGCGTATGAAATAGGCAATACTCAGTCCAATATCGCATGGTATGCACCGATATTGCATTCCTCCAAATGCATGGGTATAATCGGGGAGTTCACGTCGCTGAATTGGTGATTGCTTTTCCATTACTGCGCGATACGTAATTAAAACGTCGATGATTTTAAATATACAAGTAAACATTGCAATGTTACATCTGTTTATTATGGGACATGGGACTATTAAGTAGGTAAGAAAGGAATCAATACATTTATTACTAGCTGTGCCCGCGACTTCGTTCGCGTGGTTGTCGAAACGTAATGTTATATAGCCTAAAGCCTTCCTCTATAAATGGACTACCCAACAAAAAAAGAATTTTTCAAATCGGACCATTAGTTCCTGAGATTAGCGCGTTTAAACAAACAAACAAACAAACTCTTCCGCTTTATAATATTATTATAGATTCAGGGTGACTATTTAACCACCAGCCAAATTTTTAGTGCAAGTTCAGTCCATGATACTGAACTACTTTCTAGAAAAATTAACAGAAATCGTTAAAAAAAACTTCTTCCTATACAAAATCCGTTTAGCTGAGCGCTGATTTGTATTGGAATTGGAATGCAAAATTTTTGTTTCGTTAATAGAGTGTAGATATGCATGCATTTTTGACGTGACAACGTCTTAAATTAGGTTGCGGCTGGGAGTCACTTATGAAAAAGTGTAACGCTCGGTAACGTTACGATGAGTCACCGAACGAGAGAGAGGCCCGCCGAATGCCTTGCGTCTCTCTCCCACTCAACTATGATCGGTCTGCCGCGCGCGTTGTCACGTAAAATCTTCGCCCGTAAAACCGACTTTACAGGCAACCATTTTTTTTTTATATTTTTAATCGATAGTCCTCGGTAATAAATAAATCAGTGCCGAAAAACATGTTTAAGGTGAAGAAAATAAATATTAAAAATAGCAAGAAGATTATAACAACTAAAACACGCCATTTTAAAATATGACGTCAAAGTCTGCGCTGACAACGCATGTTTTTCTTTGTTGGTTACTTTCGATTTTATCAGCCAGTGATGTTTGTTTAACCTCTATATAAAGTACATACATTTCGAATTTCATCGATAGTCAAACTACATGGACGACAGTCCTACCGAACGCACCCTAACTTGTCATTTCCTTTTTGTGAACTTGGTCGTCATTTCCCTTTTGTTTGTCAAAAGTTTCCGCGCAATATTTGCATATTTTCAATAATTTATTTCGCTGACGATATAGTTGTCATGGCAGAATCCATGGAGGACTTAAGTACTATGCTCGGAGACCTTAATAGAGTTTCCCAACAGGTGGGCCTTAAAATGAACATGGACGAAACGAAAGTAATGTCGAATGTCAATGTTGTGCCCATACCTGTTTCTTTTGGGAGCTCCACCCTCGAAGTTGTAGACCAGTATACCTACCTGGGTCAATCGATCCAGGCAGGAAGTTCCAGCTTCGAGGAAGAGGTCTTTCGACGAATCCGACTCGGCTGGGCAGCGTTCGGGAAGTTACGCAGTGTCTTCTCGTCCAAAATACCTCAGTGCCTTAAGACAAAAGTTTATAATCAATGTGTGTTACCAGTGATGACTTATGGCTCCGAAACGTGGTCCCTTACTATGGGTCTCATAAGAAGGCTCAAGGTAGCTCAACGCGCTATAGAGAGGGCTATGCTTGGTGTTTCTCTACGTGATCGAATCAGAAATGAGGAAATTCGTAGGAGAACAAAAGTCACGGACATAGCCCAGCGGATTAGCTCGTTGAAGTGGCAGTGGGCGGGACACATAGCGCGACGAACCGATGGCCGATGGGGCAAAAAGGTTCTCGAATGGCGACCACGTACTGGCAAGCCAAGCGTAGGACACCCACAAGGTGGTCAGACGACCTGACCAAGGTCGCTGGAAAGCGCTGGATGCAGGCCGCTCTAGATCGGTCATTTTGAAAAACCTTGGGAGAGGCCTATGTCCAGCAGTGGACGTTATGCGGCTGAAATGATGATGATGATGATTAATTTATTTCTATTCCAAATAAGAGTCAATAAGAAAATTAATTATCTAGACGTAGTAACATATTAATGCATGTAACAACATGCTTATTCCTTATTGTTTTTAAAGAAAGTAGTTCAGTATCGTGGACTGAAATTCCTACAAAAATTTTGCTGGTGGTTAAATTCAATTCAATTCAATTGTTTTTATTCAGATAACTATGATCCATGATTTGTTAGTATTACAGACACTTAAAACTAGTGTTCGTACTTATAGCTACTAGTAAGTCGTAAGTACTTATAGTTACTTAAAAAGTCACCCTGTTTAATTTATTGCTAGTCATATTGCCTATTGACTGTTTACCTACATAGATTTTCACCCATTCCCTCGATGGGTTTTAACAATCTTCGCTGGAAAAAAAGCAGCTGCCTCAATTTACGTTTTCTTTTTCTTTTATTTTAGAGAGAAGAAGATTGTATCTGAACTGCAAAAGATCACTTTTCCCCCAAGCAACATATTTATATACATTTCAGCAACATAAAACAAACGCAAACATTTCAACGCACGCCTAGGGGTATAATTTAACAGTAGAGTGTGCGCGTGTGTGTGAACATATACATGTTATGGACCTAGTAATAAATTGAGGCATTTTTCATAATTTCCGAGCATTATGAATAATGACAAGACACTTCGGAAGAAGTAATTTATAATTTGAACTTCCTTATTTATCACATTGCCTAGACATTATATTATGTCATGTAGTTTTCGGGAAATTTGATAATACACACAGGTTTTTTTTTTAATTTCCTTCCCTCAGCATAGAATAAATAACCTTACAGCATAGAATCACTGTTCCCTCAGAAACATACAAAGTATTTACACATTTCGGCAACATAAAACGATTGTCAACGCATGCCGCGGGGTATAATTTAGCAGTCGAGTGTACACTGGAGGGCCGGGAACTCTTGCATTTACATTTTGCTATATTCATGACTTTGTTTAGGGTGTCTTACGTGATTTTACGCCAAGGGCAAAAGCAAAATGTTTAGGGGATTTTGCGTGAGATATAAATTTTTAAGTGACGTTTACATACCTATATTATATGTATCTTTTTTGTTTGTATGTATATTGCCATTAAACAAAGTTATAGTTATAAAAAATTTGCTTAATTTTGTATAAGTAATTTATTTTGTATAAAAAGTGCCTTAGGTCAATATGTTCAATATTCTTAAAAGTATAAATAATTATTATATTTAATTTATTTATTTTATTGCTTAATAGGTTTAGTAATCTTCTTCTTCGTCTAAGCGCGTTCCCGGTTGCATCCTCAGCTGTGCTGTTTCGGAGCCCGGGGTGCGCTTTCCCGCTTTTCTTCTCCAAATATAACACGCATGTCAATGGTCACCCAAGGATGCCAAAGACCTTGCAAAATGGAGAAGAAATAGCCGGAACAGTTTAAATGATTTGGCTATAGTTTTACGACCGGCCGCCTGCCTGACGTCAATTAATACGTACTTAATAAGTTTAATATTATATATATAAAAAGTAAAATATAAAACAAAATACAAAAATAAACATATTAATAAAAACCTAACCTAGTTGCCCGCTGGCAGCGGGGCAAAGCCCAAGCTAGCAAAGAGAGAAAGCTCCTGACACAATGCGTACCGAGTCCAGAAGTACTGCTTTCATCTGAATCTTGACCCAGCTATCTAGCAAGAGAGTCTTAAGATCTTGTTCAAGAGTTCAAGACTCTTCGCTATAAGACCGTTCGCCGATACGTCTATATATATTTATTTACTATACATGTGTAGTTCCCAGCAGAAAGCCGTATGGTTCCCGGCAGAATAGAACAGGACCACTCCAAGTCTTTCCGTAGATGTCGTAGAAGGCGACCTAGAAAACACCAACTAAATAAAAATTATAAACATCAATGAGACATCTGGCCAGCGTGGAGAGCGTAAGCCAAATTCTTTGACTGCTCTGGCTAATATTTGGCTCTGGTAGTACAGAGAGGGTTGTGCTCCTGCAGTGGAGACAAAAAAAGACCTGGTACTAGTAATTATGACTATATTATTACATATTTTATTTTATTTTTTGTATTAATACAAAAAAAGTGTTAAAATATCTACAGATTAAAAGTCAATTGAGATGAAATTTCATTATTCGTAAACCTCCTGCCGTAACTAAATATCAGTTACACACAAACTATTAGTAGAACTCTGAACAAAGCCCGTGTCCTGCCCGCATTCTAGCACGGTGATAAATTGCTGGCGATACGAGAATACGTTATACCTACACTGTGAAACATTACATAAATCATTATCAATTATTTATATGTGTATACATTCAATAAACACGGTATAGAAAGCTTTTATTCGTCTTATTTAAGAGTTCTTTCATGCTGGTTTGGAAGAAAAGTAAAAACATAGATCAGTAGCTGGTACAATATATATATATATATATATACCATACATAGCGCACCCCGGGCTTCGTAGTATTACGGCTGGAGATGCAACTGGGAATCGCGGAGATGAGAGAGAGAGAGAGAGTGTAGTTGTACGTCTAACTGCTTATCCTTACTAATATTATAAATGTGAAAGCGTGGATGTTTGTTACCTTTTCACGCAAAAACTACTTGACGAATCATCATGAAACTTTGTACACATATCCTGGGAGGTACTAGAAGTAACATAGGGTACCTTTTATCCCGGAAAAGTGTAATGTTCCCGTGGGATACGCGAGCGAAGCCGCGGGCAAAAGCTAGTACCTCTATAATTGGCAATAAGGCCGCCTATTGTACACCTTATTTGTATTGTTTTGTATTGTTTCTTTCTAGTGTTTTGGTGCAATAAAGTGTTCTATTATTATTTATTCGCCAGACAGGCAAAAATTAAAAAAAACCGGTCAAGTGCGATTCGTACTCGTACATGAAGGGTTCCGTCCTCCGTGCAATGTTTTAAAACTGTAAAAAAGCTAGTTTTATGTATGACGACTCCCTTTAATTTTTGATTTAATCTTATTTTAAGTATTTGTTGTCATAGCGGCCAAAGTAATACATAATCGGTAAAAATTGAAGTGTCTAGCTGTTACGGTTCTAGAGATAGAGCTGTGTGACCTGTGACGGACAGACAGATGGAAGGACAGCGGAGTCTCAGTAATAGGGTCCTGTAGGCACCCTTTGGTTATGGAACCCTAAAAATAAACTTTAAACACACAATATCGATTCAATTGCTACGCCCACATCACGTAGCAGCCTCTACGACGTAGCCGTTGCTACGATACTGTAGGCGTTCATAGCGACACGCAATAAAGGGATAAGCTTTATGAATTGTAACGGTTTGTAAATTAAAATGGGATATATATATATATATATATATATATATATATATATATATCCCATAAAATCACTCTATATATATATATATATATATATATAGAGTGATTTTAAATCTCATAGCTATAATCAATAAAAGAACTCTATAAAAGCGAAATAAAAAAAATACATATCCTGTCTTATGCATCTTGTTTCTTAACAAAAACCGCGGGAAACGGCCGCGCGTATAGTAAAGTCAATAGGTTAGCCATTTATTATAAATATGAGAGATGAAAAGTTGTCAAAAAGATAAGTCTTTTTTCTTATGGTTTATGTTCTATTAATGACTCTGATAAAAATAATCTAATACAGCGGTGGTGCAAAATAAATTGTGGTTTATTGGATTATAGGATAGCAAAAAGCAGGTGAGTATGATCCGAAAACTTCGGATTCGAGATTTAATAGTACAATTTGTACACAATGATGATTGAATTAAACAATTCCTAGTACCGGCCATTGTTTCAGTGATAAATTGCTAGAGCCATTTGCGATAGTGATATCGATTACGACGTTCAACCTTACAGTGATATACGCAATAGATAATGGTAGGGGAATAATGTTACTATTTGTTTGTAAAAAGAGAAATTATACTGTACTTTTCTTACAGCCTCTAATGCTGGATATGTGAATATGAATCCACCTCATTTCTCCTTCTCCATCTCACCCTGTCCGTTGTAGGTACTTTTCTTTATGGCATAAGAGGCCATAATGAAGTGTACAGTATAATTTTTATCTTTCAAACTCTTCTTATGCCTTATCCTTATCCCACTCTTTGTGTGGGGCACCAGTGGCGTAGCGTGGGCTTCCGCCGCCCGGGGCTGGTCGGAAATTTGTCGACCACATACCACGCTACTGGACTATTTCGTCGTCTAAACTGTGCCACCCGCCCCATTGTGATCTTGCCGCCGCCTTTTCTATGCCGCCCGGGGCCATGGCCACCCAGGTCCCCCCCTCGATACGCCACTGGTCGGCACAGTATGTAAGTTTTTTCCATCATTTTGCTCTATCTCTAGTCAATTTGTCCGTCACTCCCTTCCTACCCATAACCTCCTTTACACATTCCATCCAACGTTTCTTTGGTCTTCCTCTGTTTCTATGTCCCTTTACTTGCATTTTTAAAATCTGCTGGGTTATATGGCTTTCCTCCCTTCACTGAACATGTCCATACCAGCCTAGCCTTTTAATCCTTATTTTTTCTGTTATGACTTACTTGACTTATTTTCCTATGTCCCCTGGGTGGGGCAGAGGGCCGCTACAGTGCTTCTCCATCCCGCTCTGTCTTGAGCAACGCGCTTCACTTCGGGCCAAGACAGCCCGATTGTCTTCATCTCCACCGCTACCGATCGTCGCCAGGTCTGCTTTGGTCGACCACGCTTCCTCTTTCCTTGAGGGGCCCATTCCAATGCCTGTCTCGGAATGTGAGTAGGCTCCCTCCTGAGCGTGTGGCCGATCCATGTCCATTTACGACGCGCTATCTGTTGGTCGATCGGTGTCTCGCCGCAAAGCTGCCACAGACGTTCATTGGATATCTTTTCAGGCCAAAAGATACCCAATATCTGTCGAAGGCAGCGGCGATGCAGACTTGGATCTGCTGCGTGATGTCTTTGGTCACCTTCCACGTTTCGCACCCATATAGCAGAACGGTTTTTACATTGGAGCGAAAGATTTTGAGTTTCACTCTGCGAGTAAGCTTCCTTGACCGCCATATGGGGCGGAGTTGCGCGAAGGTGGCTCGAGCTTTAGCAACTCTAGAAGTGATGTCCTCTTCTGTTCCTCCACATTGCGACACGACGCTTCCCAGGTACGTAAACTGCTGCACGCGCTCTATTTGTTTTGTGTCAAGCGTTAGTGGCAGCAGGTTCTTTCCTTTTATACGCATCTCTTGGGTCTTACGCGCGTTGACTTTAAGGCCCACCTTTCCCGCTTCACGCTGGAGGTCATCCAGCTTAGCTTGCATATCACCGTGCTTGTGGCTAAGCAGACAGAGGTCATCAGCGTAGTCTAGGTCGTCCAACTGGTCTGTCAACCCCCACTCTATACCACGTCGCTTGCCGTCGTTCACTCTATGCAGCACACCATCCAGCACGATGAGGAATAGCAGAGGCGATAATAGACAACCCTGTCTGACACCTGCGTGAACTGCGATGTCTGCTGATAACAAACCGTCGTGAGCTACCCTGCAGGAGTATTTCTTGTAGACGGCTTTTAGCAGATCTCTGATTTTCGGCGGGACTCCCATTTCATCCAGACGAGACCAAATACTAGGCCAATGTACAGTGTCGAAAGCTTTTCGAAGTCGACAAACGTGAAGAAAACCTCACGTTGCCATTCTGATGCTTCTTCAATTATGATCCTCAATGTGTTAATTTGGTCTGTACAGGAACGATTGGGGCGGAATCCAGCTTGTTCACGTCGAAGAATGGGTTCAACTGCCTTCGATATTCTGCTCAAAAGAATTTTGCAGAAGACTTTAGATGGGACAGAAAGCAGTGTAATGCCCCTCCAGTTGCTGCACTGGCTAAGATCACCCTTCTTTGGGACGGTTATCAGCACTGCCTTATTCCAATCGTCAGGAATCTCATCGGTTGTCCAAATTTTCTCTAAGAGTGGCGTTATGACCTCTACAGCGGTCTGTGGGTCGGCTTTAAGCATTTCCGCTGTGACAAGGTCGAGTCCGGGCGCTTTACCACTCTTAAGAGAAGTAATGGCAGCTTCAACTTCGTCTCGAGTAGGTGGAGATGTGTCAATGTCCAACAACTGTGGCAGCGTAGTGGTTGCTGATGTGTCTGGTAGGGTTGTATTTGTCTTGCAAAAGACCTCTTCGAAGTGCTCACGCCAACGTTTTAACTGCCCTTCAGAAGTCGCAATGAGCTTACCTTCTTTGTCTCGTAAGGGCTTCTTACTGGTTCTTTTGTTTCCAGCCAGGGTTTTGGTAGCATTGTATAGCTCTCTCAGGTTGCCAGTTTCGGCAGCTGTTTGTGCTCGATCAGCTAAGCCGTCAGCCCATCGCCTCCTATCTCTCCGGGTACTGCGGTATATGCGTCTTCGCATCTGCCGGTACTGTTCCCTGAGGCTCGTCCGTTCAGTGTCACTTGGGGCTCCTAAAATTTTAACGTGCAGATCTTTTCGCATTTGAATAAGGTCCCATGTAGAATCGGAGATCCAATCGTCCCGTTATGTGGTTTTGTGTCCTAAGACGACGGAGCTGGTTTCTTGATAGACCATTTTTATGTGATTCCACTCCTTGTCTATAGTGGCGCCTTCGTTTACTTGGAGACTCGAGAAGCGATTCCGGAGTTCCATTGCGAATCTATTACGCATGCCAGGGTCGTCCAATTTTCTCACATCATATCTCCGCCCCACCTTGCTTACGCCAGCTGTTCGCCTCGCAGTTGCAACTTTGAGGCGCAGTTCAGCAACCATCATCATGTGGTCGCTGTCGATGTCTGCTCCCCGTTTATTGCGGACGTCTAGTAGCGATGTTCGCCATTTGCAGCTGATAGCAAGGTGGTCGATCTGTGTTCTTAAGATACCGTCTGGTGCTGTCCAAGAGTATTTGTGGACATCCTTGTGTGAGAACAGTGTCCCTCCGATGACAAGATCGTAATTCTGGCAAACCTCGACGAATCGTTGCCCATTGTCGTTTTGCTCTCCAAGGCCGTGTTTACCCATGTGTCTCTCGCACCCAGTGTTATCACTGCCCACCTGGGCATTGAGGTCCCCCATCAGGATAACTATGTCTTGCTTGCGTATGCTTTTCAAGGTGTTTAAGAGTGCGCTGTAAAAGTCATCCTTAATTTTCTCATCTGCCAAGTTTGTTGGTGCATAACACTGTACGATGGTGATCTTGCGGACCCTAGAATTAAAGCGCGCAGTAATTATTCTGTCCGAGATCGGTTTCCAATCCAAAAGGCTTTTCTTCACGTCATCAGCAAGGAGAAGTCCCACACCGTATTCGTGTTTGTCATCTAAGTTCTCCTTGCCGGAAAAAAGGAGAGTCAGCCCTCTAGATGTTCTCAGTTCTCCGAATCCATTTCTGCGCACCTCACTGAGTCCAAGTACGTGCAGCTTGTACTTGAGCATTTCGCTCTCCGCTTGGGCTAACTTGCAGTCTTCCTGTAGCGTTCGCACATTCCAGTAAGCTATTCGTGTCCGTTTTTTCATGCCAAAGGTCGTTTTTGATAGATCGGTCCGGTTATTTACTGTATTGGTTTCAGGAATCGTAATTTTCGGGCAAGCAGGTGATTAGCCCACTGTGTCCTAGTCTGCTGGTGGGGCTGCCACCTCAGAGTCCGCAGACGCACTCGGTTTGGTTCAGGTATCCTCCCTAGTGAAGGGGTTCTGTTTTCGGGCGCAGAACACTCGCCCTTTGCCCTACATCCTTGGCAACTACAGCACTAGATGGTGATCACGCGGCGGCGTGGCTGTAGCCGGTCCCAGGGTGGACGACGGGGACGTGGATGGCTCGGACTGGCTGAGGCTCTGCTCTAGTAGGTGTCCCGCCATTGACTCAGCAGATGGATACTCGGCATTTTATAGAGATACTTGACTCACTAATCAGGCTCTCACCAAGACCATACCTCAACTTCCCACCCCCCCTTTTCTGTTATAGTTGCCACTTTCACACACTTTTCCACTTTCCTCTTATATACTCATTCCTAATTTTGTCTTTCCGCGTTACAGAACACCACAGAATACAGTAAGAGTAAACAGAACGGAGTCTCCTAAGGTACACGCAATATGCGTCCCCGTTCCCCGCACCCGCACCTCTCCCCCGGTTCTTGACGGCCAACGAGAGTCATCGAGGCGAAAACGGGGGAGAGGTGCGGGTATGGGGAACGGGGACGCACATTGCGCGTACCTTAGGAGATTCCGGCCTGTGACAACACATCCGTCTCAATATGCAATATGCAATCTTCTTTCATCCGTCGCTTTGGTGGCATTTCTATCTTTTAAACAAATATAACAATAATTCCCCTTCTATCATTATCTATTGCATATACGAGTATCAGTGTAAGGTTTTACGTCGCAATCGATATCACTATCGCAATCGGCGCTGGCCATTTATCATTGAGACAATGAACGGTATAGGATTGTTATATGTTAGGGGTACGCAACTATTTCTATAATATAAGCTTGGATCTCTTCATTATTTTCATAATAATTTAATTGATAGGAAAAGGTCACACTGATTGAGCTAGCCCCAAAGTTAGTTTTTTTAAAGTGTGTTATGTAATGAGATACTCACTCAACGATACATACTTTTTTTTGACGTGACAACGTCTTAAATTAGGTTGCGGCTGGGAGTCACTTATGAAAAAGTGTAACGCTCGGTAACGTTACGATGAGTCACCGAACGAGAGAGAGGCCCGCCGAATGCCTTGCGTCTCTCTCCCACTCAACTATGATCGGTCTGCCGCCGTTGTCACGTAAAATCTTCGCCCGTAAAACCGACTTTACAGGCAACCATTTTTTTTCGTGTGTGTAAGTGGCCAGTCATGTACAATGCAAGACCTAAATGAGGCAAATGACCGGGGAATCGCCGTGGCCAAATACTGGTCAAGTTTGATTTAATTAAATCATTAAATAGCCTTTCGACTCGAGAAGAAGAAGTGGCCAACACTGGTGTCAGATTTTTCAATTCTCGTGTAATTTTGTAAGTAGGTTCGATAATTACATATAATTTATTTTCGATTCAGTTTTTGAAATATTTCAATATGTAGGGTTAGTAGTTAAAAAATATCATAAGTGTTTTGTAATGACTCGCGAGATCTACAGCTCACTGAACAGCTAGTATCTTCTTCTTCTTCATCCTTAGCACGTTCCCGGTTACATACTCATCTGTGCTGCTTTGGAGCCCGAGGTGCACTTAATCGCTTTTTCTTCTCCAAATATATTATGCAATGTCAATGGTCACCTAAGTATGTCAAAGACCTTGCGAAGTGGAGAAGAAAGAAAGAAATAGCCGAAACAAATGATTTGGCTATAGTTTTACGACCGGCCGCCTGCCTGACATCAACCCTCTTTGGGACAGAACCACTAATGTATACAATCACAAAACATAAAAAAATCTAAGTCTAGGGTCATAAAGATAGACATAAATTATGTCTATCTTTATGACCCTAGACTTAGAAAAACAACAAATTTATTATGTCACATAATTAATAAATATAAATTTGTTGTAAAACAACAGTATCCGATTATGTGGGACGAAGTTAAGAAAAACAAATACATATAAAGGTACGTTAAAAAAATCTAGGTCTATCATCATAAAGAAAACCAATGTAATTTTAAAGACCCGGTCGAGTTACCCGCAAACGATTTATTATGGAAATCCTAATAACATTCGACTGAATGCACATCGCAATAGCCGCAGGCGGCAATTCTAAACACAATGGTTTGGCAGCAATGAACCGGCTTTGTAGATACATATTACGGAAGTGACAATTCGAGATGCTTGTATTACTATTTTGAAGTGGCGGTGGTCTAGTGGTTAAGACACTAGCTGTGTGCTGTTAGGCATAAGTTCGATCCAAACTAAGTGCAACTTGTATCTCTGACGTGAGACACAGACATTACTTATTAAGATAAGCGAGTCACTCACGTAAAAAATCAGCTACTGGCCTACATGTTTCGACCTCATCCGGAGGTCGTCATCAGGGCGAATGTGATGCGCGATGTCACACGAAGACGTCCCGAACCACACTGATGCTAGCGACGCGTCACGTGGGCGGCGCGCGTGGCGCGGGCCTCTGCCCGCTGCGCTTGCAATGACAGTGCGGTGGATGGTGGGGTACGCTAAACTTCTGCGACGCCGACTCCCGTGGGTGTAATGGCAGCCTCACTTTCTTCTTCATCATCATAATTTTTTACGTGAGTGACCCACTTATCTTAATTAGTAATTGTATCTCTGAGTTTGGAATCTGCAAGTTTTTTTCGACAATCGTTTCTCCTTCGGACTGATCACCAACAGGACGATTCATTTCTGTCCTTATATTTGACTGGGAGAGATCGCTTTCAGCGTTAAGTCCGCCAGTTGTAAACAATGTATGTATATCTTCTTCATCTAAGCACGGTCCTGGTTGCATCCTCAGCTGTGCTGCTTTGGAGCCCGGGATCCACTTTCCAGCTTTTACTGTTTCAAATATAACTTGCAAGCCAATGGTCACCCAATGATGCCAAAGACCTTGCGAAAAAGAGAGGAAATACCTGGAACCGTTTAAATGATTTAGATAAAGTATTACGACCGGCTGCCTGCCTGACGTCAACCCTCCTTGGGAATGCATTTGTATCACGAGAAGATTGTGCTTAGTCCTTTAGTCGCCTCTTACGACATCCACAGGAAGAGATGGAGTGGTCCTATTCTAACCCAGAACCACACGGGGATATTATTGTGGACCAATAAAGTTTTAACAAATAAATAAAAAATACGCATCATATTTTACATATAATATTAACTAGCGAACCGCCCCGGCTTCGCACGGGTGCAATGCTGATACTAAATACACTACAGAAAAACTGTCAAAGTGCTATAGGGAAAACCGCGGCCTCAGACGCGCTATTTATAGGCACGCTCTTGCCGCACCGGGTGGCCGACCGGTACCGCCGCAAACGCTACGTCCCGCAATTTTTAAATCTGTAATATCTTCGAAAATATTCACTTAAATCATACGGTGTTAAGGGCCATATAGATCTATATTAAACGAACAATGTATTCAAGGTATTTAATTGGTTAAGGATTAATGCTGTATTGGTTAAAATCGCTTCGAAAATTAGTTATTATTTGTCGTAAAAAGTAAATGACAAAAAAAAGTTATTGTGGGTTATCCATAAGAGATAGACATATACCATCACGGACTTTTCTGTAGACCTTTTCAATGTGTACAATACTTAGTACATTATTTTGATAAAACTCGTAGGGTTCAGCCTGCGTTTTCAATGTAAGCGGAAAACATGAAATTATTTACGACATCACATTAGAAACCTCAAAAATAACAGTACTTTTCCACTATTTAATGGATGTTATTAATAACCTTCCTCTTGAATTACTCTATCTATTAAAAAAAACCGCATCAAAATCCGTTGCATAGTTTCAAAGATTTAAGTATACAAAGGGACATAGGGACAGAGAAAGCGACTTTGTTTTATACTATGTAGTGATAGTGATAGTGATGATGATACTCATATTCAAGAGGCAAACACATAATGAAACAACAATTTATCTATATGTACACACAGGTCTTGAGTGATGGAGAAGCAATGTAGCGGCTCTCTGCCTTACCCAGGGGACATAGGAAAATAAGTCAGTAAGTCACACACACGTCTTAAAACACGTCGCAGTGCAGTGCAGTCCAAGAACTTGAATGTGTCTTGTGCCTGGTATATATGGATCCTTGAATATTGGTTCAAATAAATATTCTGATTACATTGGTCCACCTTTTGGGAGGTTTTTCTGTTTCTCTGCGCACCAAAGATATAATGTTTGTAGACAATACGTCTCATGCTATTTGTTGTATAATCTTCACTTCGTCAGACATAATCTATTTACCTGAAAACACTTCACAAGCGTATACGTTTACTTACATCAATTTAGGCGTATGTGGGTAACATTACGAGCACGTTTCATCATTTGATTTTCACCCTAATACGCATAACAATAAAGGCTATAATCCCTAGTAAATTTCAAGCTCTTTCTTGTGTAGCTATTTTTATGGCTAAATTGACTCTGACTGGTACATTTCTCAAAGTATCCACTTTCACAGAAATAATGGTGTTGTGTTACGTACCGTTGTATATCGGTGCGTAAATGACTTGATTTTTATTTAGTCTTCTTGAATCGAGGTTACTCCGTGTCAGAAGTACTACCGAAAGGCACAACAGGTAGTACAAATGATGCAAGGTTGTATTATTTGTACTACTACAAAAAAACACAAGGAAATCACGTAGCATTAGAATTTCTGATTTTCTCCATTGTTTTCCTTGTATTGTTTTTATGAATCGGTTTTATAGAAAATATAACAAGGAAGTATTTACAAGAATAGCGCTTTAACTGTCTAAAAAAAGAATTCATTTATTTTGCTAGGCCTGGCGACGGGAGAATAGATTTAGTTATGCGAAGGGTATGAGTATTAATTTTATAATGAAAGAGGTCTAAAATTCAAATAGATATGTCCGGACATCCGAACTGAGATAATTTCTTCTGATTTTCCTTGTGCTGGACAAAATAAAAAAATCTAAATTACTCTTTTTTACGGTTCCGTACCCAGATGGATCCAACGGTGCCCTGAGACTCCACTGTCTGTCCATCTATGCGTCTGTCACAGAGCTCTATCTCTTGAATCGTAATAGCTAGACACTTGAAATTTTCACCATATTACTGTGGCCGCTATAATAACAAATACTAAAAATAAGAAAAAAAAATAAAGGGGTCGTCATACAAGACACGTGTATTTCTCAGCGTTTCAAAACATTGTTTTTCTAATGAACTTTCATCACATATGACTCTTATTTACAGTGTGGTTTCCGGCAGAGTAGAATAGGACAACTCCAAGTCTTCCTGTGGATGTCGTAGAAGGCGACTTAGGAAACACATGATAAACAAAGCTTATAAACATCAAGAGACCTCTCCAACCCGTCTGGCCAGCTTGGAGAGTGTAGGCCGAATCCTCTGACAGCTCTGGCTAATATATGGCTCTGGTAGTACAGAGAGGGTCGTGCTCCTGCAGAGGAGACTAAAAAGGACCTGATGATGATGAAACTCTTATTTGTTCTAAAATAAATCCTCTTTTCACTCCTAAATATAAATTCCACACGCAGGAAAAGCCAGTGGTTTTGTAAAACTGAACTTGTACTGTGACTGCTGTCGTAGATTTGTTCAAACCACTGAGGTATGTGGTTTTCATCCTGTCCAACTTGTTTTGACTACTTTACCTGTGTTTGAAGTTTGGAGTAATTAAAAGCATGTTTATTTCCGTACACTGCACTGCTTCTCTTGTGTTTTTTGGTCAAGCGCTTGTACTTTGTGGCGTGTACCATCTAAATATGGTACAATGTAAATAATTAGTCTTAAAATGTCTAATATTTAATAAGTCTTAATTAAGCGATTTCAAAAAAGCAGCTTCTCAATTCGAATGAATACAACATCTACCAAAATATACTGAAACTATATTTAGGGTGAATCCAGTGAAACATACTGAACAAATTTCCCCAAGGAACATGTGTAAAAATATAAAAAAATAATTTTTGGCTTTCCATACATACTCGGATCAGCTGATCGGACAACTACGATATATGTTCCATAGGGAAAGTTGTTCAGTATCATGGACTGAATTCACCCTTAAAATAGTTTCAGTATATTTTGTTAGAACCTGTATATATATTTTTTTTAAAAGGTTTCCTAGTTTGAATTTCGGAATCCATAAAATTAAATAAAAACAACTCACTAAAACTGATCAATCTTGTATTAATTTTTGAACTTTATAGCGTTGCAGATACTAATTTTTTATTTTATTTTTGTTCAGTATTATTATTTTATATTTAGGCTTGCACTACACTGAATTACCAGTGACGCGACGAGCACTTTAATAACAAGGCATTATAAGTTTTATGTACATTGACATAAGATATAGAAACGCTTAAGACGATAGTAAAACCTAGATAACCCTTCAAACTATTTTATCAACCACTGTTTACAGTTTAAAGTAAGAACGTTAAGCTTTAGTTTGCATTTTTGCGAAATACGGCCACTTTTGGCAAAAATGCAAACTAAAGCTAAACGTTCTCACTTTAAACTGTAAACAGTGGTTTATAAAATAGTTTGAAGGGTTATCTAGGTTTTACTAGCTTAAAATTTTAAATGATATCTCCGTTTCCTTACAAATAATTTATTTCAAATGGGGGCAGCACTGGACTCCGTGTATCGTCTTAATAGAATGACCGGGGTGCGAATGACGAGGGGCGAGCCGCTGCCTCATCACGTGTCTTAAGACATTGTTCATAAAGTTTATAATGTCTTGTTTTTAAACTGCTCATCGCGTTGCTGCCAATTCAGTGTATTGGCAGCGTTATATCTTTGAGTAAAGTGTGTACAATACAACATATATTATATTACTATGAAAAAGTAAACAATATTTTTAATATAACGAATAATTATTCACTCGACATCCGCGGAAGACCAGCGTCGTGGCTCGTACAACGATCCACGACACATGCAGAGCGAAGGCCGTTATTGTGCAAGCTTGAGTAATTTATGTATTAAAACAATTGTTAAGTTGTAGCCAAATAAACAAATTTTCTTTCTTTCTTTTAAAAGATCTATTTTCAAAGCGAGGGGACTTCTTTGATCTTATCATGCAAAACAGCGTAGATACTTTTTCAGCTGAGTCAAATGAACATGAATATAATATATATTTCCAATAGAATTCAATATCTATGAGATCGGACTGATGTTTTTGCGTTTGGCGGCGCGCCAAACATTGGTAAAACAAGAACATGGGCGAGACTCCACCGTGGTAAGGCAGATAAAATGAGCGAGGGATTTCTGTCCTTTTTCGTTTTCCGACTATCACTTCAAAGCTGAATGGAGATGAATAAGTTTCATTGATTATCTTGCGAGATACAGTTAAATCCATAGCAGTGCTGGATTTAGACTTTTTTAAGTGGGGCAAAATCTAAATATGGCACCCTAGTTATTTCTGGCGAGGGGTGCAGGTCTTTAAGATTGCTTCCTCTAACCAACCACTGCCCCATTGTTGACTGCCGTAGGGCCCCGGTTTGCCCCCCACCCCCTTCCTTTATCCCCCCTAGATCCGGTCCACGTAGAATGTGACCGTGTGAAGCCTCTAACAAGCATAGAAACTACATTCATAGATTTTACATAAGGTGAATTATTGCTCTTTGCATTTTACCCGACTGTCTTATTCTGTCTGAGATTACATGACAGTTTACAAGCTATCCTAATCCTATCTTCCTAACTATTATATTATAAATGCGAAAGTGAGTTTGTATATTTGTTGGTTTGTTTGTTTGTTTGTTACCTCTTTACGCTTTATCTACTAAACCAATCTTCTTGAAAATTCGCATACAGATAGTTAGGAGTACTGAAAAGAATATAGGGTACCTTTCATCCTGGAAAAAAGTAATGTTCCCGTGGGATTTGGGATACGCGAGCGAAGCCGCGGACAAAAGCTAGTGTCATATATATAGCAAAAACCTTATTTAACCTTGACGCAAACGAGGTGTTATGGTGCAAAGTTTGGCGTGTTTGTGTGTCTGTCGTGGCATCGTATCTCGTAAACGAATAGACCGATTATGATGCGGTTTTTTTTGTTGTTTACAATCAGACGTTATCGTGATGGTGTTTACCTACAGTTGTTTTTTCTTTTTATTTTATGACTGTTACTGAGAATTTTAAATTTTATTACTTGTTTCCTATCTCGCCAATATAGTGCAGGGGACACTAAGGAATGTAATTCCGAAAGAGGCGGTAGGTTTCCGTTCTGTACGTTAGGATTTATATTCTGTGTCTTGTTGGGTGGAGTTGATTCCTAATAATATTTTCTACGAACGAGCTTCAGATTTCATGTAATTACTATAATTGCTTGAATATCAGATCTCTTGCGAGTTTGCTGGGATCGTGCCCAGTTAGCGTTGCTTTCAATTTCGCAAGAAACTTTTTGGCGAAATAAACGGTTGAGAACTTAAATTAATTGGTTTGTTTTCAGCAGCTTTTAAATTTGTACAGTATGATTTATCAAAAGCTTATATGTTTAGCGTGCTTTTTATAACGCTATCATAATATACTGAAACTATTTTAACGGTGGCTTCAGTCCATGATACTGAACAACTTTCCCCAAGGAACATGTATCGAAATATAAAAAAGAAACGACGGGTTGCACTCCGGGAGTGCCGGCAGAAGTGAAAACTTGAATATTAACGTTGTGCATTTTTGATATTTTGGAATGGTTAGGGAATAATTTTGAACGAATTGCTTTAATTATCAGTATAAAAGTACTATCATTTATGTGGTAGAATACAATATTTATTTATTGCGCTATCGTACACAAACATGTCAATTTATAATACATTAAAAAGTGTCCTGACGCGAGTTTAACATTTTTTACCCATTACAAAAAAGTGCACAATGCCGCTAAAGAAGGTTTCACTGCAAAAATATTTTTCGCTTTCCACACACACTCGGATCAGCTGATCGGTCACTCCGATCTGAGCCGATCGATATGCTTCTATAGCATTTATAGTTCGCTGGATATTATGTTAAAAAAAGAGCCAATTTAATTTAAATCTAAAACTAACTTATGGAGTTGTAAATAAAAACAAAACAGGCTACATTTACTCCCTTAAGAACAAATAAAGTTCCTTATACCTGCTTCATTCGGGAAGGCACTACCCTACACGATCAGATACATATTTTGGTAAAGTGGTCATTTTGGAAACAGCAGTACCAAGTCATTATTAAAAAGTGGTCATTTTGGGAACAGCAGTAGTCATTATGAAAAAGTGGTCATTTTGTTAAAGTGGTATATTTGGTAAACTATGTATTATGTACCTAATCGACTTAATCGATATCCCCTTCGATAGAAATATGCGACAGACAGAGCCTCTTTGAAGAGTTGGTCTGGGAATGGATTCGACCATCAGCGAAAAGGCGACTTTGCCAATCAAAGGTCCTTTGAGTCAAGTTTCTTGTTTCTTCCTAGCAATACTGACGTAGACTGACAACAAAGCAATTCAAATATATTCAGTCTATACGTACCTGCTCATATAACAAGTAATTATTAAAAAAAACCTGGCTAGCTTAATCAGTGTGATTTGTCCAAAAAGAAAAAAAAAATCTGTAATCCTTGTATAAAAATCTTTAATTTGATACGCGAATGGACAGATTTAAATTTAAAAAATTAAAGACTCATAATTAGGTTAAATTTTTGATCAGTATCACTCTCAAAGTTGAAACAAATCTAACGACACCTCTTAAGCTAAAATCCATCGAGCCATTTAGGCTGTAGAGCGTGCCAAAGAAATTTACATACAAACATACATATAGGTACATACACTCGAAAAACATAACCCTCCTTCTGGAGCAGTCGGGTAAAAATATCTTTGAACAAGTTTAATTCAAGAGCACGTTTATTTCTCAGAGACATTAAAAAACTCGGGGGGTTTTTTTTTTCAATTCCTTTTAAGTGATCATTCCAATAATTTCTGAACGGCTGAACTAATTTGCATCAAGACATGGAAGCATCTCCACTGAACACCACCAACAAAAGAAAACTCTTAAGTTAAATAAGAAGAAGATGGCTAAAAACAATCTCGACAGACTAGACACACGCACACACAGACAGACAGTGTATGTGGAATCAAAATATTTTTGTTTCGTCTTCAGTAGACTGGACCAGATGCTTCTCTTTCCGTGCAGAACGGAAAAGTCAAGCGAGGAATGCAAAATTTATATTTTCATGAAATATTATATTACTAGAACACCATTTGCTAACACATTTTTATTAAAAGTTTGTCCTCAATTTGATACACCAACTTTGATGTCCGACCGCATCTAGTTTGAAACTGAAAATCGTTCAAAGTTGGGACTCATTTCCGCTGTCACGCCAGCAGTTAACTGTTTCGACCCCATACCAACAGATTAATACCCAATCCTTAAACTTAATTCTGCCAACTATACCGAAAATCAAATTTGTGAACTTCAGTATTAGCCGTCTTCGATTTGCCCAAAACTTTGGCATAAAATAGCGAGGGAAAAGAAAGGTAGCGTCTTGTCGTGACCGCGTAGATATCGTCCTTTGAGTCAAGTTTATCGTTTCCACCTAGCAATACTGACGTAGTTAGCGAATAACATAACAATTCAAATTGAAAGTCTAATCTAATATATATACTTTTTTATAATAAATTGTCAGAATCGGTCCTTGATATGCCAGACAGAAAATTCAAAGCTTATGTAAAGAAAGTACTTTGTGAGAAGGCTTATTATAGGACCGATGACTATCTTAAAGACAAAAAGGTCTAGCTTGAGCTTGGCGCGGGTCCCTCTTAAAGGTTTGTATACTTAGACATGTCATAATTTAGGTACATTGGTACATACTAAATTTACAAATTGACATTATTTTAAATTTCGTAATTCTTATAATTCAATTTAATTATGACATAATAAACAATGTAATCTCTGTCCATCTATATAACTAATTTTAAGTTTTTAGTTTGTTAGTTGACGTCTTTGGAGAAAACGTGCAGTGCAGTTTGTTGCCGCTTCTTCTGCACTTGCGCCTAGGAAGCGGCGTAAACTTAGCTGTAAGTAACGATTTGACGTCAACATTTGTGCAAAACAAAACAAAGTGACTATTATTAAGAGATATTATAAATATCCTATGATAATAAAGATATTTTGAATTGAATTGAATTGAATATGTATATAGGAACAAATCACACTGATTAAGCTAGCCCCAAACTAAGTTATAGACTTGTGTTATTGGGTATAAACTCAGCGATACTATATGTTTACGATATATATATATATATATATATATATATATATATATATATATAGTAAATATATATATATATATATATATATTTACGTTCAAATACATATATAGATAAACACCCAAGACCCAGGACAATTTGAAAAAGGCCATTTTCCAACTTGCCCTGGCTGGGGATCGAACCCAGAACCTCCGGATTAGCGGTCTAGCATGTTAACCATTACGCCACGGAGGTCGTACTCATATAACGATACATTTTACCTATTTAGTTCGAAATATAACTTAACAAGTCTTGGAAATTTTGAGAAATGACTGAAATATGATTTTCTTAAAGTTTTAAAAATTTAATTTAATATTTTTAATATTTTACAAAATGGAGGAGATATCTCCGCCATTTTGTAAAATTTAAAAAACTGAATTAGAAAAAATATAATTATCGAACCTGCTTATAAAATTTTACGAGAATCGGTTGATAAATGCGACCAGTAGGCGAGAACAAACCGACGGACAATCTGACAAACTGACGGACAAAGTTGCTTTCTAAAATAAATATTTTGTTATCTATGAAGGTATTTTAATTACACATATCCATTTGCGACATGTGCATCTGTAGTTCACTTTAATTTGAGCGAGAACTTTGGCGTGTCCTCAGAGGAAGTACATAAAACACCCCATACTTTAGTTAGTTCGGAACTTAATACTTAAGCTGTATAAATGTCGTAGTTGGATGGTATAAACCGCTTATTCACGAAACCGCTACCGCGGCACGCTCGCTACGCTTGCTCGGCTCGTGCGTGTGTTGGTCGCAGTTCTAACCTAACCTAACCTATAGGTTTGAGCTAAACTAATAAAATGAATAGTACATTCCTAGCACTCGCCGGCCGCTACCGCGGCACGCTCGCTACGCTTGCTCGGCTCGTGCGTGTGTTGGTCGCAGTTCTAACCTAACCTAACCTATAGGTTTGAGCTAAACTAATAAAATGAATAGTACATTCCTAGCACTCGCCGGCCGCTGCCGTGCACGCTCGCTCGCCATTGCCACTTCGTAGGCATTCTATATTGATCACCTGAGATCTATTGATGAACTCGTTGGCTGGGAGTGAGTAAAGCCGTTTGTCCCGGCTTTCAACGTAGAATGGCAATCGTCAAGCTATATCAGATGCATTTAGGCAGCTAGAAAAACTAGACACCAGTGTTGGCTACTTACACACACGAAAAACAAAAACAAAACCTACCTACATCATTGTCTCAGCTGCGACTAAAATTGTTTATTTACATACATACATAGTTAAATACATACATACATACACTTCACGTCTTTATCCCTAATGGTGCAGGCAGAGTATTTTGAGTCTTGTCTCTAAGCAGACAGGTCACTTTTAGCGAGGTCGAAAAGATGGAAATAGCAGCATCGCCTAAAACACGATTCACAATATTATTTCACTTTATTTTTTTATTATAAACAATATTTATGACTAACTATTTCTTGTACAATAAAGATATAAAACAAACAAACGATTCGCATTTTACCCATTCCTATAATAGGCTTTTACGATCTGTACGAGAAGATTTTTGTTATTACAAACTGTCCTGTATCATGTAGTCCCACCCTCAGTAAGATGAAACATAAATATAATAGGGATTCAATATCTGCAGACGAAGATTGTAAACTTTCATGCCCTCAATTTTGAAGGTGAATAGGGTTGTTTTCCAATAAAGGGGATAATTTAAAGGTAACTTTACGTTACTCGCGGCTATATCTACATGAATAGTTTGTTATTTTACTTACAATCCCAAGGGAATTTACATTTTCGTGATTAAAAGTAATGCTATGTGTTAATCTAGGTAATGAACAACTATGAGTTGACTGCTCAACGTGCCTTCCGAAGTACGAAAGAGCTCAAGATGCTTTAGAGTTAGGCAGTGGTCGGCATTAAAAGTTAAAGCGGCGTGTAAACGCTCATAAGTAATTGTGAAGTTTCTCTACATAATGTAGAGTTAGATTATAGAGGGTGATTTTAAACCTCGCAGCTATATTTATGGAAAGCTCTAATTAAGCAAAATAAATGTGTATCTTGTTTCATAATAAAAACCAAAGATATCAGACTACAAATGTATAAAAAACCTCCCATTTGATGTCACTACTCGATACCGCTCTCGTGGCTGACGATGGCCGGTGAGCGGATGTCACTGCTGTGAGTATAGTCAAGTTAGTATTTTAGCTATTTATTATAAATTTTGGGAAAAAATAACAAAAAGTAAGTCTTTTTTTTCTTATAGTTTTGTGTTCTAATTACACAATTTTATTATACTTATCGGGTGCGAAATTAAACTTTATATACTTGTTACTCATTTTTATTATTTCCGCGTCTCATAATATTTTCCTATATTCTTTTACATCTCTACAACAATTATAACGATATTTCCATATTTATTTTATCTAAGAAAAACATTTACACACAAATTACCGGCTTCAGCGTTCGATACCAAAGAAATTACCACTTAAATGCCCTCTTAATAGGGTTCTTTATAGTATGGACGTGATCATAGCGTATTATTGCGAAGATAGTACTTATTCCCATTTCTACGTTATTATAGTAGGAGAACAAAAGTCACTGACATTATTCGGCCAGCCCAGCGGATTAGCTCGTTGAAATGGTAGTGGGCGGGACACATATCACGACGAACTGATGTACTGGCAAGCGAAGCCGAGGACAAGGTGGTCAGACAAACTGACCAAGGTCGCTGGAAAGCGCTGAATGCAGGCCGTTCTAGATCACTCTAGCCTATTATTAATTAAGATAAGCGGGTCAATGACGTAAAAAAATCAACTACTGGCCGACATGTTTCGACCTCATCCGGAAGTCGTCATCAGGGTGAATGTGATGCGCGATCACCAGCCGCCGATGATGATGAAGAAAAAAGTGAGGCTCCCATTACACCCACGGGAGTCGGCAACGCAGAAGATCAGCATACCCCACCTTCCACCACACTGTCATTGCGAGCGCAGCGGGCAGAGGCCTGCGCCGCGCGCGCCGCCCACGCGACGCGCCGCTAGCATCAGTGTGGTTCGGGACGTCGTCGTGTGACGTCACGCATTCACTTTCGCTCTGATGATGACCTCCGGATGAGGCCGAAACATGTCGGCCAGTAGCTGATTTTTTACGTGAGTGACTCGCTTATCTTAACGCTTCAAACCCCGCATGACCCTATGAGGTAGCGAGCCATTGTTTATCTATTGTGTCTGGTTTTCTTGGTGTTTAATGGATTAATTAATAATGTCTGTGTCTCACGTTAGTTTTAACCAAAAAAACACTCTAGCCTATGTCCAGCAGTGGACGTTATGCAGCTGAAATTAACGAATAGTAGATTTTACGTTTATTACCTGACATTTGGAACTATTAATGTTGATCATCATCATCATATGTCATCATCAATATCTTTTAGTTAATTTATTGTTCTGAGGTTAAAACAGACTAACTTGAGGCACAGATATATGCAATACACGGGTTACTCACGTGAACCATCAACTACTGGCAACAGTTTTCGACTTCATCCAGAGGTCGTCATCAGGGCGAATGTGATGCACGCCACACGAAGACGTCCAGAACCACACTGATGTTGGAGACGCGTTGCCCGGGCGGCGCGGACGTTTGCCCGCTGCGCTCACAGTAACAGTGCGATGGTTGATGGGGGACGCTGATCTGACCGGCGACGCAAACGCGTCGCCGGTCCCCGTGGGTGTAATGGGAGCCTCACTTTCATCTCCATCATCATCGGCGGCTGGTGATGGTGCCCGTGTGTGGAAAAAGCTCACTGTGTCAGAGACCATCGACTGCACATAGTTTCCACTATGCATCTCTTGAATAACCGGTTTCCAGGAAGTAAAAGGCATAATATCGTTATATATTGTCAAAGGCCTTCTAGCCCGTATGTGACCAATTCTTTCGGCGTTTCTTCTCTGCCAGGGGTCGTTGCGAAACGCTGAATAAAAATGAGAATTTATTTCATATAATGTACATAATATAAAATAAATTCTCATTTTTAACTTCAATTAAAATAAACTGGTCACGTGAAAGATATTAGATTGGATGTACATCCACCCTAATATCTTTCACGTGACCAGTACAACCCTTTCGTATTTCATCAGGAAACTAAAAGTAGGTCATGTTAACTCCACCGAAGCTATTGGACCACCGCCAAACCTCCCAAATTAGGTCGCCTACTTCGTTACTTAAATGATAAGATGCCACTCTACTTGTCAATTCCGTAGGATATTAGCCTGAACCTAATTATTCAGGAGCAGCTTTTGGGAGGTATTAAGGAATCTATTATTTATGTGAATACATTATGTGCCGCATAAGCGGTACTATAATTAAAATTGATGTTGATCAAATTTGGGCTTAAGTGCTTCTGAATTAAGTGCTCTTTTGGAATAATTTATACCTGTCTTGTTCATTACAGATCTTGGACAAGAAGTTTTATTAAACAGTTACAAAGCCGAGTAATTTGGGGTCCATCTTTTATATTATTTAAGAACGCGTATGACCCTGAATGTACTTAGAGCGATCTCAAATATTATCAATATTAACAAAATACTCACTTTGAAATAAGAACACGGCAAAGTTCAGGACGTTAACTTTATACATTATATATTTCAAAAATACGATTGCATAGAATTTTCTCAACAGAAAAAAAATTGCGAAGTTGCCTCCAAATCACCTCAGATTTATACTAAAACAGAAATTGTTCAAAAAATACAGTAAATTAGCTCTTATAATTATTATTTTTTATGTTATAGGGCGGCAAACGAACAAGCGGGTCACCTGATGGTAAGTTATCACCACTGTCCATGGACAACTGCAACACCAGGGGTGTAACAAGAGCGTTACCGGCCTTTCAGGAAGATATAGACTCGTTTTCACTTTGGATTATAATAATTGTATTAAACATAAGGCAGCCATAATATGTCTTATTTTTTAAATAACTCTTAAATATTCTTTGTAAAACGAAAAAGCCTCAAAAACCAGAAACGCGTAAACCAGCCTCATTGACCCGCCGCGATCTTTTCACCCCGCATGGCTCGCTGTCTCGTTTCGGCTAGAGTATGATAATGATAATGATATTTATTCACATAAAATAGAGTATATAAGATCTTAAATAATAAACATGTCCTTAATCTATTTTGCTTATAGTTGATAAGCATGTGAAAATAATACTGAAGTACCTAATTTACAATGAAAGAATAAAAAATACTATGGGGCGTAATGACGAAAATTCAATTTAATTTACAATTAACAATTATATTAAAGTCACAATTAAAAATTCTTAAAGATAAATTTGTGTGCGTGGAAGCGGGAGCAAAATTTAGATTATGTGCATCAGGCGCAGCATTAATGTAATTTGTCCATCTTTTCTCTGCTAGTTATATTTAGTTTAGGTAGTTTTTAGTCTTAGTTTAGTTATTTAGTTTAAAAATCATGATTTATAATTATAGTGTTATTGTAATTAATGAGCTCATATAACGGTTTTTAGTAAATACAACTTTAGAGATTCTTCAAAAAAAGACATGATAAAATTCTTCGGGATGTTAGGTAGGTTACTATTAGGATTATGCCATGCCTTCTTATTTATTAATTGCAAAAATATTCTTATCATATATTTCTGACACTAATTGACTTACGCTAGTTCATTTAGTGTCAGAAATATATGAATATACAAGACTATCTATCGATGCTTGCAAATTGTCATTTAAATGTAATCTGCATTTGGGCAAAAATAATTTTCTCTAATTCTTATGGTAACAAAATAAAAATCATAGCTGTAAACCTCTTGAGTCTACCTTTTCATTGCTTAAAATTGATTAAATATTCAACGAGTAACTAAAACCCCATGGGAGCAATGGGGGTTTTAGAAACGCGGTAAAAATTTTGGAAAATTACCTTAAACAAAAAACATCTATACTTATATAAAAATAACAATGCATTTATTACCAAATTTTTGGAAATTTAAAAGAGTTTGCTATGATTCCCAAACTAGGGAGACTTTGTAACTTGGGAACCAAGAGCACCGTTATCAGTAGCATTACACATTCAGTTGAGTTTTCATGTAGTTAAATGATTATAGAAACAAATAAAAATACATGCTTGACTAATTTACAAAAAATAATAATAATAAATAAAAAATTAAATTTATATTACGTACACGCGATTGAAAAATACATTATATATTATTCAAGTTTAGACAATATATATATTACAATATATAATTAACGAACCTGCTCACAAAATTACATGAGAATCGATATAGACATACGATCTGTAAAGGAGAACAGCCGGATACAGTTTGACTAAAACATAAAACTTACAAATCCAGATAACAACTTATCTTGTTTCTCATAAAAGCAACAAACACTCGTATAGCAATAAAACAAAAAAAACTACGCCTCATCATCATCATCCGAGCGTATTCCCGGATGCATCGTCAGCGGTTACACTTCAGAGCCCGGGATCCGCTACCTAACCTAGGTGATTTGACGAGGTTACTGGTTTTTACACAGAGCGACTGCCGTCTTACCTCCGCAACCCAAAGGGTAGACCAGAACAAATCCTAGGATAGGTACAAACGCTAGATAGCGTTCGGGACCAACGGCTTTACGTGCCTTTCAAAGCACGGAATCATCTTTCTTTTCAGATAATCAGGTGATTCAAGCCTGCAATATCCTAAACAGACTGGAAACAACTTTTCACAAAGTAGCTTCCCAGTGGGATTTGAACCCATGACCTCCGGATCACAAGGCAAACCCCTTGACCACTGGCACAGAATACATAAGAATCAAACAGAATGGTATCTCACAGCGTCTCCCGCAAATTGGCGTCCCCGCACCTCTCCCCCGCACTTTGTGAGCTTTGACAGCTCCAAACCAGGGTTTAATTACTAGCCGCACGCAATACGCGACGTGTGTTGTCTTGAGAACTGTCAACCAATAGTAACCATCATGTTAAGAGGGTGCGCGTATAATAATTGTTTATCCACCCAATACTCTAAAGAACGTATATTTCATACATTTCCAAATGATGAAAACAGGTAAGCAAAGCAACAATATAATTTCACGTTATTACCCAGCAACCATCATGATATATATACCCTTCTCGCTCTCTCGCATTGGCGGAAGATACACAAGAGCGAGAGGGGTATTAGCAATCCGGTAATGTTACATTGGCTCCTCGCTCACAGGTAATCACATACACGCAAATGCCAAATAGATTTCCGCGGGTTATAGTGTAAATGCCATTGTTGACAATGACAACTTGACATGCTGTGCGTGAAAATGTGATAAACATTTGTTTATTTTTATTGAATTTATTTATATAATTACCGTATAGTTTTGCACCGAATATGCAAATTACTATATTACAATAGTGAATTAGTGCGTTACATTATAAATGACTCAATAATAATCAGTAAAGTGAACTAATGGTGAAATAGACAATGGACATAATAAAAAATATTTGTGAAGTGATATTATGTAGCTGTTTCCGACTTTTCTGTAACATTTGATACGAGTACATATAAAACAGAATATTTTTTACGTCATAGTGTTCGCAAATCTTCAGGTATGGAAAAATATAATCGTAAATATGTCGAACTCGTTAGTAGGTAAGTATTAAATTAATTCTGCGGTGCGACCCTAAATATAAAACTCACACATCGACGTGTGTACAGATAAATTGTTTCGTTTGTAGTAGTAGTAGGTATATATGTTACTCTGAATCAATGGAGAGTCCTACCAGTGCCACTGGTCCATGGAGCCAGTCGAAAAAAAGAAAAAAAACTACGCCTATCGAATCATTAACAGACGTCGTTTTTCAAGTAAATAAATCTATTTCTTGCTCTCATAAACACACATACAAATCAATTTATCATTGTGTGTCCAAATATCCATTTGCAATCATTGTCAATGTCAGGACTTGTCTACAGACGATAAATTATGGGAAAGAAAAAATTATAACATTAGGGGATGGTACGAATTTTGTTTGGATTAAGGTGATTGATGTTTCACTTGTACCGTTGTTTCTTTTATTAAGGAACAGCGAACTGGATTTTAGACAGGTTTGTTGTAAAATGCTGCACCTGCCTTTGTAGCATGGCACTGAATATAAACCTAATTAAAGTATATATCGCGCGGCGGACTAGTGCCATCCTGCTCGTTATTTTTTCGTAGAGCGAGTTAGTGCTAGATGATAGTACTCGATAAATGCTGTCTCCCGTGTCAAGCTACGGAAGCTGCTCTATACATTACAACCTTTCATTCTAGTCTGGGATAAAATTAAAAATAATTTTCGAGGAGTTTCTTGCATATCTCCAAAGTTATTCGTCGTGTCTACACTAAATTAATATGGGATCAATTTGGTAGTAAAGTATTTCAAATAAAAAAAGAATCATCAGAATTTGTTTACAATTTACTGGCGAAGATATTGTGCAACATACAAACAAAAAAAAATTGAAAACATACGGTTTGAATTGATATCCTCCACCTTTTTTAAGTCGGATAAAAATAAACGTAGAATGTATCGCAAAAACTGATCGTTGAGTGGGCAAACATAATGAGTACTCGTGACATTTCTACCTTAGTACATGCCCACTATAACGTTGAAAGTACTTTATGGGTCTCCTGGTATGGTTGTATGAAAAACATTTTTAGTATACTTTATTGATGTCATTAACACGGAATGTACTAGATCACTATAGTATAAAAACCTAGAAACCCTATAAAAATATTGAAATATCAGTCAAAAAACAAAAAAAACGTAATCCCCATACAAATTGGGCTGAACACTTTTTTTTGCTTTTTTAATGTTTGTTATATTAATTTCATCATACTAAAATCTAGAATAGCCCGTGGTTCGATTGATTAAGCATAATTCAACTCCCTGACACGTTGAAAAAAAACTTAGTTCATTTATAGGATAAATATATCACTTATTGAAGTTCATTATTTTTAATTATTTTTAGTGCAAAAGCTACCGATACTAGCGTTTCGCAACGACCACTGCTGAGAAGATATTCTTCTCGTATATCTATATTTACTCATCAAATCGTCTTCAACCCACTCACAAAAACATTTATTCTCGGAACAGAATGAAAGCTCCACAATCGCAAATACTCAAATAACTCCTGTAACGAAAGTAATCGACAATTTTACAGAGCTAATTGTACACACTGAGGCTTTTGTGTGGTCCCAAAGTAAATACGGTAAGACCTCTCAAGAAACCAATATGGGCGAATGGCGAGGGGACGAATTGAGTAAGGGTGGAGAATAGGGCACGAATGATGATGAAAAATACTCTATTTTGAAGTCAATATATATGAGCTGAGGTATATTGATGAAATTGCATTTCACGACTACATACAATAATATAGTGTATCTTTTTCGCTATGGCCCAAGTCTACGTCACGAATCTCACAAAGACTGTTATTTTCAGATAAAGCATAGAAGGACTTTCTCTACCGTAACCAACATTACTTCAAGTTTTCAACGGATTGCCACTGTTTTCTTATTCCAAAATTTTAGGCCCTGTTAGTTTCGGAGATGATCCAATTTTGCCTATTTTCTTTCAAACAGATAGATAAATGCGCCGCGCCGGGGATTTTAAGTCATAAGTGCCTTGTTACATAATAAAAACAAAAGATATTAGTCGACATATGTATACCAGAATTCACAGTTACCGCCCACTACCGGCGACTGGTCGGCGGCTGGCGTGCGGGGAGGCCAACGGCCGCGCGTACATATAGCAAAGTCCTTTAATCATATATTGTATAGATGCACAGTTCCTTGCAAAATCAAACAAAATATTGTCCCCGTGTACATACATAGATAGATGTATACCATTTCAAGTATTGCGAAAAGAGTTCTAAAGTGTCATACAGTTTAATACAATTTAAACGTACGATAAGCGTGGAATTAAATCCGTATTTTCACTACGCACTTTGGCATCTTTGACGTAACATCACGCGCGCGGCCACCGAGCGAATGAAAGCAAAACAAGGCATAATACTGTTTTATTCCTTGTTTTTCCGGTGACATTTTTAGGCGGCAACTGTGCATCTATAGAATATATGATCGAAGGCAAAGTCAGATAAAAAATAAAAACTTGACAAAAAGGTCTTTAACTTCCTAAATCGAAATTCATAATTTCAGTAAACGCCGAGATTGTTCTAAATCATCTGATTTTCGCCGGACCCGCATATTGGTCTTAGTGAATTTTTTACTTGTGTTTTAAATTGTGGAACGTAAATATAGTTATTTTGTAACTTTATTTGATTTTATTTACCTTCCCATACCTAGTTATAGTTTTCTCTATTTTTTTTCATTTATTTGCTCGGGCTTAACCCGTAGCAATTCTTACGGTCTTGCGTTCTATTCCACGTGATTCTGATTCCAAGACTTCAATATAGCTATATGGAAATGTAGGGTGTACAAAGTCAACCTGTATTTTGACCTTACATTTACACAAGCATAATCACGTATCTATTCGAGAGCCCTTTTCATTTTTGAGCCGCCGCCGGGGCCATCTTGAGCCTTTCATGGGAAAACCGCGGCTGCAATCGCGGCTTCTATTTCGCACACCCTCCTCGAATCTCTCGGGAATGAAAAATGACGAGTCGCACCGCGTTTTGTCATTATTAGTAGCAGTGCTTTGACTTCGTATAGGAGGTGTACTTTGATATGTTACTATGACAAAGAAATCTCTAGCTATTAAGGCCGTACCTAAATTTTCCGGGGTCCAGTGCTGCCCCCATTTAAAATAAAAAATTTCTAAGAAAACGGAGACATCATTTAAAATTTTGCAACTATCAAGTCCTAGATAACCCTTCAAAGTATTTTATGAACTACTGTTTACAGTTTAAAGTAAGAACGTTAAGCTTTACTACGCACATTTGCGAAAAACGGCCACTTTTGGCAAATGTGCGTAGTAAAACTTAACGTTCTCATTATAAATTGTAAACAGTAGTTCATAAAATACTTTGAAGGGTTATCTAAGACTTGGTGGTTGCAAAATTTTAAATGATGTCTCCGTTTTCTTTGAAATGATTTATTTTAAATGGGGGCAGCACTGGACCCCGGAAAATTCAGGTACGGCCTTAAGGCTTACAGAAAGATTTTTCCAGTACTCAAATTATGAGCCCAATTTCAGTCCATACTGCACTCGTACTCCTGAGAATAAAACAGATATACGTTCAAAAAACTAAAACCCGCCTACGGGAAAATCAGTCGTCGGTCAGTCGTTTTAGAAATCCTTGGCCTATGTCCTAGGCCTATGTCCAGTAGTGGACTTCCTGTGGCTGTGTATGATGATGACGAATTTGTAAAGATATTATTATCTTAAGCTCGTAGTACTTTCAAAAGTACACTAAGCCATTGTTATCTCACCCTACAGGTAGACAGAAGTTTACACTGTGGACAGAATGATTCATCTCTGACTGCTTATCTCCCTGTTTACACTTGTAAGTTTGCCAAAATGCTAGCAAGATGTTTAAATTAGCGCCATTAACAATTTGCATATACATTATACCTCACATTTATTTTAGTTTCAATTGTTACCCTGAGAGTACAACTTTGCCTTAATATATTCAACCACGTCGACTAAAGTGTACACTCAATGAGATTCAGAGGAACATTCGATGTTTGTTTGAGTTAACTTTGACGATCATATTAAAGCTTTTGTAAAACCTATTGTCACGACACGCAGTAAACAGCTACATTTATTACCTACTTTCAATGAAGTAATTCAAACATGAGAAATGGGCTCTTACAAAGGGCACCATGTCCAAGATTGTAGTTTCAGTGAATTCCCTCTAATATGGTTGAGTTCAGTGATGGCTGATCCATGCGTCAACTCAACGGGTGCTTGGCTCCGTTTTTTAAGACTACTTATTGTAACTCACTTCTGTAAATTGGATTTGGCACTCGTTCGCAAGCTTTACATATTATACGAGTATTGTGATAACATTGTATTAGGCATAATATCTTTGTAAACTGACAAAGCCCTTTTGGCGCGTAGGCGACCAATACTGTTAAAATGAGTTTCTTTCGGCGTTTCTTCTTAGCAGTGGTCGTTGCGAAACGCAAGTATTAGTAGCTTTTTTTTAATAAAGAATTTAAATATAAATAAACATTACACGTAATGTACACTAAAATTATTACTATAACTATATAAATATTTGATTTTGATTTCGTACAGAAAGCCATGGAACGAGTCATTCTCCGCCCACATTGTAAGTCAATAACGTATAAAACTAGGTCAATCTTAAATTACCTACAAGACTTATGAGTCTGAGTTTAGGCTCGATCGTAATAAAATTAGTGTACATATTTATGTTTAGTTTAGTAGATAGTTTAAGAAAGGATAAAAAATACAAAGGGTAATAGCTAGGTGATTGCTTCCTTTAATCATTTATAAACTCATGTATACTTCACATACAGACTATGAAAAAATCATTTACCAAAGCCAACCCAAAGCCAAAAGTAAAGCCCTACAAAAATGAATTCCTTTCACAAAGATGTCAGCGTTGGAGTTGACCAATTGAGTTAATCTGTCGATCATAACAATACAGTGATTTTCACAGTTCAGCGAAGGGAGTAATAATTGAAATGTTTTATAGCGGGATACAGCGGGGAATGCTGGAGTTTTCCTATTGTATCTAGAAATTTATCCCATATTTATAGAAGCATAAAAATATCTAAAGTTCTTTGGAAGGATAGTCTCAATTATGATCATTGCACGGCAATCCTTTCTCTTATAATTAAACTAGCGGCCCGCCCTGGTTTCGCACGGGTATGTATTATACATATAAACCTTTCTCATGAATCACTTTATCTATTAAAAAAAACCGCATCAAAGTCCGTTGCGTAGTTTTAAAGATCTAAGCATACATAGGGACAGACAGTGGGAAGCGACTTTGTTATATACTATGTAGTGATAATAATCAATAATAATTATCTGTTATAAATTTAAATATTAAATAAATCTTTAAGCAATACGGATGAGACAAAAAAATATTTTTGTCCCATCCGGTAGATTATTAAAAAATTTGGTATACGTATTTTTTCTTTTGTCCCAATAGTAAATAATGACGAAGATACAGCGCATTTAAATTTCGCATGACGTCACGATCTAGTACGATTTTCACTAGACGGTGACGTTAATGGCCGACTCCTAAACTTTGATGCATTCGATATCATTGTGGATTTTTACTACTTTGATGAACTGAAAAATATGGGTCCATTATTTTTGAATAATCATACCAACGGACTAAATAAAATAATATTTTTGGACCCATTCCAGAGTCCTATTACAGATGCCTTTCGGCGGTTTAAAAACAGTGACAAAGTTAC
Organism: Acrobasis repandana; assembly: GCA_963576875.1. Lineage (NCBI taxonomy): Eukaryota > Metazoa > Arthropoda > Insecta > Lepidoptera > Pyralidae > Acrobasis > Acrobasis repandana. Next base: position 19,142,953 of record OY756222.1, read on the forward strand.
AAAAGAATAAAAAAAGGAAATAAAATCTGTCACAACATTTATCTTATTTCGGCTTTCTTAAAATCACTGGCCAGATGACAATCAAATCTAAACTTATCAGAACTTTTTCTTTCCATTGTTAGAGTTGACCAATCAAATTGTTCTGTTGATCATCACAATGTAGTGATTTTCAGTTCAGCGAAGGGAGAAATAATTGAAATGTTTAAGGGCGGGATACAGCGGCGAACGCTGGAGTTTTCCTTTTGTATCTCGAATTTCATCCTCCTACATCCTTTTATTTACGTATTTCTGAAGTAAAATAATGATATCTTAACATTCTTGTTTGTTTTTGTGTTTAACTGGCCAACAATGGGGTCAGATATTTTAAGCCGGGATTAAACGGGTTAAAGTGCCTTCCAAAGCACAGAGACTGTGCCATTTGTGGTCACCTATCCAAGTGCAGATAGCATAGATAGAAAGCGCTAGCAATGAATACTCCAACCTCCTATGTGGTTCTAAATGCACTTAAGGATTCTTACACAAAAAAGCTTTCCTAAAAGCTCTTGATGATCACCGTGGCGTAATAATACTAATTTTGTTTTGTAAAGAGAGTTCGTGGAATTTTATTACAACGATATCAGATTTTGAAATTAAATATTTCCTTGTTACTTATTTTTGGTTATAATACAAAAGAACAGGCAATATTCAGTTACTTTTTGTATTTTTATGACTTTTGTTTGAAACTGTTAACGGTTTCAGAAAAAAAACTTTACGAGAACTTTTGAAGAACTTTTTTTATTTACGAGAAGTTTTAAGAAATAAAATGCCTACCCAAAATTCTTTTAGTCACCTAAAGATTTTTTGAAAAGCCGTTCTGAGCTTCATATCTTCCAAATTTTGAAAATAAATAAACAAGTAATTATTAAAAAAATATTTTTAAAAACAAACTTAACAATGAACTAAAGCGGTTAAAGTGGAGCACAAGACGAAACAATTGAGCCCAAACGAGGTGAGGTTATGTTGTTTTATGACAGAGATGCCATTGCCGCATTCCGGTTTCATCATGGGATCAGGTCACTGGTACCATAATCATGTCTCCCAACTTACATATGTATGTGAAGTTTCTACTCAATAGAATAATGGGAAGTGGGTCTAATTATAAATATATAACTAAGCAGCAAGATTATATTACGCTTTATCTACTGAACCAATCGTCTTGTAAATTCGCATACACATAATTAGGAGTACTGAGAAGGATATAGGGTACCTTTCATCCCGAAAAAAGTAATAATCCCGTGGGATTTGGGATACGCGAGCGAAGCCGCAGGCAAAAGCTAGGCCATAAAGACATGAAATAATGAACAAAAAATAAAATAAATCATATTATACCGGGTAGGATATCAAATGTAAGGGCTTAATTAGCTAATTCCAAAAATATATACAATATTATCTGATTCTTCCTGCTGTGCGTGCTTGCATTAACCCTAGATAACTAAACTATCCTGGGAGTTACTCAATAACTAAACATTCGTCTAGCGGACTACGCATTAAAAAATCTTATATTATCAACATAATTTAACGTGAGGAAGAAATTGTTACATGATTCGTATAAAGTGCTCGTTGTGAATAGAGATAGGTAGAAATAATTTTATACTAATGATGCCACATACCTTTTATACACATCTACATTATGGGTGTCACAAATTGCATTTTTTACATCTAAGGCATCAATTTTTGGTCTTCCTTAGCAATTTCGACGGGCAAACGTATAATTTTTTTGTAATATTTCATACATAAGGAAATGGAGCAGATTCTTCATATGATTTCACCAAGGATATCTCCTATCATGACCTTGATGTCACGTCTTAAAGTTACCGTCCGAGCAAGTTGCCGCAACCAAGGCTCCATGAGGTGGTTTGTCAGTTTCAAAACAAAATCTCGCCGTGTTATTTGTTAATTATTTTTGATGTTATTCGCGACGTATAATAACATAAGTAGGAGTAGTCTTAGTGCAGATGACCATTTATGATGAGTTTTACTGGATAAAAATCGAAGAGTTGCTAAAGCACATGTCGAATGCTACGTTGTAGCATCTGACGTAGTATGTAGTACGTTTCTTTCCATGTTTGACAATATAAAATCATCCGGTTTAATAATTTGGGTTCTGTTGTCTTTTACTTGATACTAAAAAATCATCTTCAGAACCCAAAGATTGGCACGAGACATCAGTATTAATGCTGATATTGTATTGACTTTCAACCTTCCAATGATTTGTCATCACCACAGAAGTTAAATTATCTTGTTTCTTTTATCAAAGTAATCAATCTTAATAAACGTGAATTTCTACTTTCAGCCTAGGACATATGTTTCCATTTATAAATCCATCAATAATATTAGGTATATGAGAAAAAGTTGAAAGCAATTAGTAGTATGAATGACATCTTACTAATAAACCCTAGTCATTAAAAAATAACCGTTTTTATGAAATTCATATTATTTGTATATTATCTAATTATAATACAAACATTTATTAATTTTTTTTATTTGAAAATACTAATATAAAATAAAATGCAATTTAGATACCTTTGAAAATCTGCACCTGTTATAACTAAACTTTCGTCATCTAGGCGACGCGGTGGTTATAAATCACAAGTAAAGACAATTGTTTGCGCAAACGCCGCATTTGTGCAACTTTTTACTCTAATTATGAAGGTATACAAAGGCGTGCAAGCAGGGGGTACGCGAAAGTATGTGAACTAGACTTATGCAAGGGGTCGCGTAGTCTGCCAGACGAATGTTTAGTTATCTAGGGTTAACAGGATCTTCTTCTTATTTAAGAATCCCCATACCCTAGACTTTCCCATACAAACGTAGTCTACGTTTTATTTTGAAACGACATGTCAGATATCGGTAAAAATTTGTAACTTTAAAGAAATTACATATATCTAGGGTTGTAATTGGTTTTCACAGTAAAAATATAAACTTGAAAGAAAATATAAGGGTGTAAAACTTTTCCATACTGATGGTCAAAAATGATATAATACACTATATTTTCTTTCAAGTTCATGTTTTGACTTTGAAAATCAATTATAACCCTAGATATATGCAATTTCTTTAAAGTTACAAATTTTTACCGAAATCAGACATGTCGTTTCAAAATAAAACGTAGACTATGTTTGTAAGGGAAACTCGAATTTTGTCTAGGGTATGGAGACTCTTAAGAGCTTAGTGGCTCTTGTCGGTGGAGTATGCGCCAAACTTCTCGCCAAATTAACAGGATAAACGTACTTTTTAGCAAGTATCTTCCCGAAGTCAGGTTATAGTTTTGAAAGATATATATTGTTTTATGCATGCAGCATTCTCCTCTTCTTCATCTAAGCGCGTTCCTTGTAGCATTCTGGGCTGTGCTGCTTCAGAGCCCAGGGTGCGCTTTCCCCCTTTTTAGAAATAGCCGGAACAGTTAAAACGGTTTGGCTATAGTTTTACGACCGACCGCCTGCCTGACGTCAACCCTCCTTGGGAATGCAATTGTAGCACGAGATGTTTGTGCCTAATCCTTTAGGCGCATTACGACATCCATAGGAAGAGATGGAGTGGTCCTATTCTAAACCCGGAATCACACGGGGGGCGTCATTTCATACATGCAGCATTATACTGATGAAATTATATTCTGAAACAAGAAAAGCACTTCTGGACCCGCTTTAAAAAGATTCTCGTCATTATGACAAAGGCAATTATCCCAACCAATTCAATCTCGAATTCCTTTAAAACGTTTTTATCGTTACTTTTAAGGCTTCTCCCTCTAAAACTTCTAAATCGGTTGAATTGAGTATTTCTCGCACATCCCCTTTATTTGGTGCTTTGGAGTGTTCGTTAAAAAGGGTCGCCTTGGGGGGTCATTTGGACTGGGCTTTGTAAAGAAATATACAACTGGACGAGCCAAATTGTGTTAAAATCGAAATTAAAATATTTAATTTTTATATTTATTTATTGATTACAAAATACTTTATTATAAAGCTTGTTACGGCAGTACGTAGTATATTATTACTCTGTGGCGGTACTATTTGTACCACCTTTTGTCAATTTTTAGGGTTCCGTACAAAAAATTAAAAAAAACGGAACCCTTATAGGATCACCTGTGCGTCTTTTTGTCCGTCCGTCTGTTACAGCCAATTTTCTCCGAATCTACTAGACCGAATCAGGTGAAATTTGGTAGGATAGTGTAATCCTATGACCCAAATACATATGTGCAAAGTAAATAAATAAAAAAAAATTTAAAAAAATACAAATTATAGTTCATTGCTTGTAAATTACAGGAAAACCTATAAGAATAATTTTAATTGTACGTAATTGGCCTTAACAAGCTTTTCTAAAGACGGTTAAAATAAAGCTTACACAAGCTTTATTTGCATCATTTTTCCCATTCGATCGGCATTTACGATCTGCATGGGAAGAGAAGCAGCTGGTACATTCTGAGTTTTTTATTTTTTCCCAGAACAGCATGGAATAAATCATGATTTTCCTGCCAATTACCTATACTAAATAAAGCTAACACAGGCGTAAGCAAATAAATGCAAATGTCTCCAGGACACGTCCAGTGTAACTGACTGTCAATGAGTACCCCTGACCTTTCGCAGACTTTCCTGGTACTTGTCCATGCCATAGCCCATCTCAGGGCTTTTGTACTTTTTAATAGGGTACTTTTTTTTGGGAAATGTCAATGTGAAAAGGAATTCTGAATGGTGTCATTCCTTTTTAAGTTCAAGGTACAAGTACTTGGAATACTTTAAGACCTGTCTTCAAATGGAAGGTTTAAAATAGTACCTTTTGATTCATAAATTTATTTATTATTTCTATTAAAATATAGAATGCATATACAATTAACTATAATCATCATCATCGTCAGCTCTCAACGACCCACTGCTGGGCATAAGCCTCCTTTTGTCTGCGCCACTGAATCCTATTCCCAGCCTTAGCGATTAACTATAAATTTGACAATTATTAAAAATAAACCTAAAACATATATACAAATAAGTATATTTTTCTTTTACGTACATTATGTACATTTATAGACCTACATACAAAAATAATTTAGAAATTCATAAACCCTACATATACTACATAAATATTTATAATAATCTATGGCAATTTGTGCAGATGTGACACAGCACTCTTACTCGTAATGACACAAAAAGATAGAAGCGACATCTAGAATAATACAGGATTTTGGCTTTCTAGCAGAGTACGCTTTTTATGGGGTTGTCAGTCCTACAGTATTTGTTCGTCCATGTCGTTAAGGCCGTACCTGAATTTTCCGGGGTCCAGTGCTGCCCCCATTTAAAATAAATCATTTCAAAGAAAGCGAAGACATTATTTAAAGTTTTGCTACTACCAAGTCCTAGATAACCCTTCAAAGTATTTTATGAAATACTGTTTACGCTTTAAAGTAGGAACGTTAAGCTTTACGACGCACATTTGCGAAAAACAGCCACTTTTGGCTAATGTGCGTAGTAAAGCTTAACGTTCTCATTATAAACTGAAAACAGCAGTTCATAAAATACTTTGAAGGGTATTCTAGGATTTGGTAGTAGCAAAATTATAAATAATGTCTCCGCTTTCTTTGAAATGATTTATTTTAAATGGGGGCAACACAGGACCCCGGAAAATTCAGGTACGGCCTTAATAACATAATCAGGAAACTAAAAGATTTGTTTGTTTTGTTTCAGGTATGAAAACGCCTATAAGTCACACTTTCATTGGGTCCTATTTTAGGCTGGATACGTGCGGTACACCACAGTAATATAAATAAATCAGTGTGATTTGACCTTATATATTTATACAAATCACACTGATTGAGCTAGCCCCAAAGTAAGTTATATGGGCACATGAAAATCTCACTACAGGTCCCGATTGCTATATTAAGTTTGTAGCAGGCAAGCTGACTTATGTTGAAAAATGTGATAATGGTTTTGGCTACGAAAATACCTAGATAGTGTCTAGAATTGATGTTTCATATTTGTTTGTGCCTCCCAGGCAAAGGCGTTTGTTATATTTTTCGTAAAATTATTGTTTCGGGCGATGTTTTGTACCCCTAAGGCGGTGTGGCGGTGGCGGGTTCAACACACTGACGCTCCCGCGCGTCGACGCGTTTTCAGTGGGTTGGACTAGGCGTGTTTTCTATACAAACTGCATACAATATCAAAATTTGCCGCCCCGCACTCCGCGTCGGAGCGCGATGCAGTAGGATCACCACCTTAAACTTTTAGCCTTCTTCTATTTGGTTTCAGTTCTTCAAATAAAATATTTATAAAACATCAAAATAACAAAACGTCGTAATGTAGTTTTTCATCATATCTACAACATTATCGAAAATAGTTAAAATCGGAGTGCTTCATAAAAGGGCGAAACGCTTTAGCTTTTTGTATTGAAAAATTACAGGTACCTACACAACACTTATGGTGCATCCACAATTCCACACTGATGGAGTCTCACTCTTATGGAGCAACATTTAAAAACATTTGAATTCAATAAATCTCCACACTGATGTTACTCTTTGTGGAGCAACATTCAGCAACTTGAAAATTGAGTTATGTAACATTTGAAATGTACCTAACACTACCTACCTACTGAGCTAAATATTGCTCCACAAAGAGTAACATCAGTGTGGATACACCATTAAAGATAAGGATAGACTTGAATTTATGAGACCATTAAAGCAACAGACAAAAACAATAAAAAGCAATAAATCAAGCTAAAATATCTCCCCACTCAACCGCTTACTAACCCTAGCGTGCAGAATGATGTGGTGAAAATCGATCTAACATATTTCAGATTGTTAGCCAACCCTTCGTTAGCATGCCCTATTTAAAGGGTTAGTCCGCTTAGCTGGTCTTTCGGAGGGATACGTGTGAAATTCTTCGTTGGATGGGCAGGTAAACACGTGGAAAATGGGCCAAGGTCACGGCTTGTCCTTTGTTGTTTGGTGCAAAGTTTACAAGTGAGCGGCTGAAAGTTGATTGAGGAGCTGGTTAGTTTAGCGAGAGACAAAGAGCTGTAAAACTAAAGGAGTCGACACATAACACTGTTTTTTCCCGTTCCACATCACAGCTATCTCCATAAACTTCATCGCTTGCTAGCTCTACTTTAAGTAAAAACTATACGTAACCATGGAAAACATAATGAAAACCGCCTTGGCGTGTGTTACAATCATTCAACGAACACGTCAAAGTGTAAAGGAATAACTTTCCATCGGTAAAAAGACAAAGTTGTGATAGTATTTGTATTTATGAAAAAAACATAACAAGAACCTTAAATAAAATTTCAAAATGCACGTTTCACACAAGATAAAATAAATTTACAAGTGCTTTCACACGAGACAAGCGAAAAACTCGCTTTTCTTCAGTTCATTCCTTAAACACTGTTACACACAATCTCACGTATGTATGTGCTTTCTCATGAATATTTAACGATAGCTACCTGCGATTTTCCGCCGTTCATCCCTATATATCTATTTCTTTCTAACATTTGATTTTGCATTTAAGTAAGAGAGGGACAGATTAAGTTGAAATTCGAAACATGTATTTGGGTAGGGGTGAAACTCTAATATTGACGTATTTTTAGTTTTAGTAAAGTATTAATAATAAATTTTAAGGGGCCCATCTATTGGACGGCAAGCCACCACCTGCCTACAATAGTCACTAATCATGATTATGGCAGGTGCCATTTTTATTGCAATAGCCCAGCATTACGAGTAGTCCATTCCAATCTCATTTTATATTTCCTTTGAGCTTCGGAAGGCATTTTAAGCCATTGGTCCCTGCTGTCATAGGTGCCTTTAAGCGGCTTGAAAAATCTGACATCAGAGTTGGCCAATTACACACACGAAAAACAAAAAAAAAAAAACAGTCCTTATTACTTATTCTTTTTCATACTAATGTCACTCAAGTGTTACTCAAAAAACAAACTCATCCATTTTAAAACCAACCAATCATTCAATTGAACGAATCCAAACTTTACCACTCGCTTCTCGATTCCATCGAAAATTACGTGAGTGATCGTACCCAATGACCCCGATGTCGTGGGCAATTTATCGAGAACCGGTAAAATATGACTTTTGGGGGAAAATTTCCCCGGGGGGCAAAATCCCTCGGGGACCACCCGCTAATAGGCTATGAACATTGATATGACTACACTATAGAGCCTTTTAAAATTATGTATTTTTATGTCGTAGCCAATATTTCGAGTTCTTGTAAAATATAAAGGGGAAACCGGCGTCTGCCGCCCAACCAACTTGCACACTTTTATTATTTTTTATCTGAAAACTTATCACAGTCTATGTCATATATGTCAATGACTGGTGGACATCGGAAAACGGACTATACTGTTATACTCGTACTCGTATTACCTAAAGCAATTACTTTGTGGTTGCATAGCTTTAAAACTAACGCAAAAAATGCAAATTAATTTATTTATGTGAAGTGAAACTTTTGGGTAAATTAGGTTAATAACCGCACGGAATATTGACATATCTTTTAGTACAACCTGAAAATAATGGATTTTAATTAAAATAGGTCAAAATTAAATTAACTGTGGATTTGTAAATTTCTAGCTCGTTTTCTTGACATTCTTTTATGACAGGTGGTATTTTTATGGCAACCTAGAGAAGCTCCATTAAAATATGTTTTATTATTTTTAACCGCCGACAAGAAAGAGGGGTTAAATTACCACACAGACACGTTAAATTATTAAGTTTAACGTGTCTGTGTAGCACCGTAGGTCCTAAACGCATAGACCTATTTTAATGCAGTTTTTTAAAATCGAAAGCCTTGTCTGTCGCATTGAATTACGCTTATTATAATTCAATGATGTATCGAGATAATTCTTAGCTACTCGTATGTGTAAAGGAACTCGGTTCAGCCATTTTAAAGTTATTGAGTCACCCCCAATAACTATTAAGGCCGTACCTAATTTTCCGGGGTCCAGTGCTGCCCCCATTTAAAATAAATTTCAAAGAAAACGGAGACATTATTTAAAATTTTGCTACTACCAAGTCCTAGATAACACTTCAAAGTATTTTATGAACTACTGTTTACAGTTTATAATGAGAACGTTTAGCTTTACTACGCACATTACACTAGACTAGGACTTGGTAGTAGCAAAATTTTAAATGATGACTCCGTTTCCTTTGAAATTATTTATTTTAAATGGGGGCAGCATTGGACCGCGGAAAATTCAGGTACGGCCTTAAACGGCTGCACCGATTTTCATGATTTTCTTATTTGTCTGTCAAATAAACTTTAACGTAACATGTAAACTGATACTTTTGTATCAAGTTTTATTGTCCTTTCCGTTACCACTCAACTAGTTCAATAAGGTTAGAAGATTGGTCATTCTCCTTCAGCCCCGCGGGCGGACCCCAACATGTACAATTATCGGGGACGGGATCCCGCAGGGCTTCATAGTTGAACATAATATGGATAGGGAATAGTGATGTGCCGTCCCTGGAAACTTAGGGAATATTCCCGTGAACATTGCCTATATTTTTAAAGGTGAATTCAATCCTTGATACTGAACATTTTTTCCCAAGAAACATATATATCGAAATATGAAAAATATTTTTTTTCTGATCGGTCAACTTGTAAGGGAAACCAAAAATTATTTTTTCATATTTCGATATATGTTCCTTGGGGAAAGTTCTTCAGCATCATGGACTGAATTTACCCTTAAAATAGTTTCAGTATATTTTGATACACCCTGTATATAGTTATGCAACCAAGTACAAACATGAGATGCGCAGTAACAATATGTATACTTATATTTACACAAATCGATAACAAATTATTTACAAAGGTCCGAAAAGCATCCTTTCCAACCCTTCTAATATTAACTCGGGAAAATCATTCACTGTCAGTGAATATTAGCCGTTCATTCGGGGTTATTTGTTCACTCACTCATCCTTTCACTCATTCATCTCTTCACTATAAAATAGAGATAGTAGAGAGTAGGTACTTTGGATTAGATTTTCTTTGCGTTATAATATGATTGTTTAGTTTGATTCAGGGCTCGGCATAGATACGTGGTTGGGTGTTATAGACGAATAATACTAGAGGACTATGACAACCTTTAAACTTCTTTTTCTTCTTCTTCTTCTTATCTTCGATTTTTATTTTAAATGTTGTAGCTATATGGAGAAACTCGTACGAAAGAAGGTAGTTTCGTAGTGGTGCTGCGTAATTTCTGAAATATGGCGGTACAAGCATTCATTTTCTGCGAACAAACAAGCGCCATTTCTGATTTTTAGATGACGTAGATACCGTCAGCCTAAGTACCCAGCATCCATTGAATGACTAGCGGGCGACAAACTAGTGACATCTAGAAATAATACTGGATTTTGGCTTTCTAGCAGAGTACACTTTATTGTGGGTCTAGTTCATAGTATCGCCAGTCGCCGTATCGAAAATGCTCCATCGATGGGTTACTGTAGCGAGAGTACCTCATTGGGTTTGTTAGTCCTTTAGTACTTGTTCATCTATGGTGGGTTTTCTTGAAATAAATCTTACATACATACATATGATTTTAGTCAACAATATTTATTAAATTCTACAAGAAATATATGGCAAATGATAACAATTGACCTTCCATACTTTTGATAAGCTAGTAGCATGTTGGTTAAAACAATACATATACTCGTAGAATATTATCTACAAACCGAAATAAAACTAATCTTAATTATAAAAAAAAATCTAATACTTCATTCTTCATTTACAGCCTTTTTCATTTGTCCTCTGCTGATCTAAAAGCCTCTTCAAATAATAGTCCGGTCAGTTTAGATATTCGAGGTTACAATAATTCACACCCAGCTGAAAGTTGGTAGGAATGTTCAAAACACCATCATAAATGAAATCTTCAAATACTTCAGTATTACAAAATTGGTTCTCATATTTCGTTTTTTTTTCTTGGTCTGGGAGAAAAGAAAAAACTAGGATGTACCAGATGCTTTTTTTCCAACGCAGACCATAGAAGCCGATCGAGGGAATAGGCGAAAATGCTTATCATGTTAATAGGCGATGCGGCTAGCAACCCATCACTATTTTGAATCCTTTTTTCATCTTTTCGCATTACGCTTAAAGTGGCCTTTGGGTCTTGCAGCCCAAGAATCTGTCTGCTTATAGAGCTGCACGTTCCAAAATGCTCTGTCTGCCCCGTTAGGGATAAAGACGTGATAGCGCATGCATATTTCATGTGAAATAAAACTAGTAACATGGACAGTTGCGCTGTACAAAAAAACGACTGGTTGCACTCCGGGAGTGCCAGCAAAAGTGAAAACTTGAATATTAACGTTGTGCATTTTTGATATTTTGGAATGGTTAGGGAATTTTTTTGCACGAATTGCTTTAATTATCAGTATAAAAGTACTATCATTTATGTGGTAGAATACAATATTTATTTATTGCGCTATCGTACACAAACATGACAATTTATATTAACTACATTAAAAAGTTTATCTCTCAGCTAAATGAAACAGCAGGCGCAGGCATACATTTTTGCCGCGCCGTAGAAAGAGAGGGGGATACTTCCTCTCCTACACCGCGCCGGCTGTCTACTCTCCATCCGTCTTACGAATTTTCGATCAGGACACGTGTCCTGAGGCGAGTTTAACATTTTTTACCCATTACAAAAAAAGTGCACAACGCCGCTAAAGAAGTTTTCACTTCAAAAACACTTTAAAAACAATGAACCTTCTACACCTTCGGTATTTGTGGCTGCACTCATTAAACGTCGTTAGTACACACCTCCACGCATTTTTTTCCTGGCAAGGAAAATGCCCACGATTTTTTACCTCAACCCTGGTTAATTTGTTTAAGTGGATGTGTTTAAATAAATGTTTGGCGGGAGTGGTTTGCTTCATTAACACAAGCTACTGCGTGTTTGTGTTTCTTGGTGTATTTACAGTATTTAAGGTGTTTTGGTGTATTAAGACGCCAAGATATAACTTTTACTATTTAAATAATAGTTTAGGGATTTTTATTTGCCTTTATAGTTATAATTTTTTGACCGAGCGAACAAAGCATCTTAGTTTCGAGATAGGCCAAAAATGCTTTTTACCGTTTGTCTGTTCTTGTCTACAAGTCTCATTTTTCAATTGAATTTGACAAAAACTTGTGGGACCTCGACCTGTCCCGGAGATCTAGGCGAGTTCCCACATAGAAGATTGTTGGCGCAGATAGCTAAGATTACGTTCTGATACCAAGAAATGTTACTAACTACGCTCTTGGTACCAGTCCGGCAATCCCACCGGCAACAAACAAACACACAAACAAACCTACGCAGTCTGCTACCACCCCAGATAAGGTCCAGGGAACCTCCTAACCTAATTATGAGTTAAACTTAATTCTAATTAAAAGTAATTAAACTAATTACAAAACTTACCGCGTTCATGCAGTCTTCAAGCAGCCTCGCCTGGCCTTCGCGTCGAGCCCGAGGTCCTACTCAGGGCTGGCGACGGCCTTAGGTCCCACCATGGGTCCCAAGTCAGTGGTGCAGAAAATGTGGTCCCTAAACTAACCTCCCCATGAGCTCATGTATGTCGCCCCAAACGAATACGTCGTATTTATAGCACCACTCCAACACAGCACAACAAGTTTCTTTTATAGTCAATTTTATTCACATAACAAATACTTCCGTTCCATACGGGAAATAGGTAAAAACCAACAATTTATAATGACGCCATGTCACGCGTTTTACATTTGACACAAATCACTGTTCTTTACGTAATACAAACACTTTCGGCTCCACGCCGTTCCAAACAAATTGGGCACACAATCAAACAATAATTAGCGACAATTCTTCACGAAATATTCGCCATATATCAAACACAAAATTGCCGCATGGCTATCGCGACGGGAGAACGCAAGTCATTCACAATGGCGTCAGTCAAGACTTTGACGCAAAGACCCATAGACAAAGATTATTTCCTGGCCGGGCAAATACAATTCGCGCTCGACAGCCGGAATATCGATAAATCGATAATCTTGCCCGTGTTTGTGGAGATCACACGCAGATGGCGCTAGTCTCCTAACAATAAGTACTTTTATCCAAAACAAAGATAGTAGGAGAAGTAGAGAATAGAGACTCGATAAACGATGGATTATATGAAATTTATTATCTGATACTGACTGTTACATACGAGTATAAAAGAATAATATTTAATAAGGTACAACAGATAGAGAGAAGTAAGCGATCAGCTTAAGAGATGATGGTGGAATGAGTGAAAAGGGATCAGTCAATGATTTGAAAATGGAATGAAAGGGAATTTGAAATCAAATAAAGAATGAAAAACGGACAGGATGAGATGAAGAAAGGTGGTTTGAATATGATGCATGCAGCATCGTTACAAACTGAAACAAAAGTGCCTTGATTTATTACATTTTTTAAGTCGATCGCGATTTTAGATTGAGGTAGAAATAAAAGGAGGGACTTTTCTACTTTTCTGTAGCGGTAATTATTGACAGATTTCAATCAAATTTGAGAGGCACACGAAGGACTTCATTATATATAAGATGTTGCAAAAAAAAATCCAAAACCGAGAAGTAGAGGAGGGAAAATGGGGAAGTTTGCGAGGCCGTACCTGAATTTTCCGGGGTCCAGTGCTGCCCCCATTTAAAATAAATCATTTGAAAGAAAACGGAAACATCATTTTAAATTTTGCTACTACCAAGTCCTAGATAACCCTTCAAACTATTTTATAACCTACTGTTTACAGTTAATAATAAGAACGTTAAGCTTTACTACGCACATTTGCCAAAAGTGGCCGTTTTTCGCAAATGTGCGTAGTAAAGCTTAACGTTCTCATGATAAACTGTAAACAGTAGTTCATAAAATACTTTGAAAGGTTATCTAGATAGTAGATAGGCTTGATAGTAGCAAAATTTTAAATAATGTCTCCGTTTTCTTTGAAATGATTTATTTTAAATGGGGGCAGCACTGGACCCCGGAAAATTCAGGTACGGCCTTAACTTATGGACGGCTTTGCTAAGCAAGGGGAAAGGGCAAAAGTGTCGATCGCATGATTATTAGAGCTCTTGAGGTCTACTGTTCTCACAAAACCACTAAGTGTATTTTTTTTCAAGATGCTGAACACCTAACAAGTTTAAAACCATTTAATGATAATAGCAAAGTATTAGGTCCTTACATATGAAATTGCCGATTTTCAATACTGGCAACTTTAAAATCAAATATCTTGCGTTTCATTAGGAATTCCAAATTCAAATTTATTTCGAAATAAAGCCAGAAAAATATTGTTTTAAAATTCGTATTTCATTTGTTTTAACATCATTTGTTTGAGTTTCAACATTGCTATAACAACAACTATGGACAAATTGAAAATTCGCGGTATTTACGAATACGAGTTCCACCGTGGCACCAGTGCTGCAGAAATGACTCGAAGAATTAACGACGTGTATGGACCAGGCACCGCTAACGAACGAACGGTGCGTGTTTGGTTTCAACGTTTCCGTTCTGGAAATTTCGATTTACACAATGAGCCTCGTGGACGACCTGATACTCAAGTGAATAACAAAAAATTTAAGGCGATAGTGAAAGCGGATCCATCTCAAACCACTTCTGAATTATCAGCAGCCTTCGGCGTAAGTGACAAAACGATACTTATCCACTTGCGCCAAATCGGAAAAATTAAAAAACTCGAAAAGTGGGTAAGCGAAAACTGACCAAAAAGAAGATTCTGGTTAGTGTTTGGTGGACCAGTGCTGGTGTTATCCACTACAGCTTCTTGAGATCAGGCCAGACGATTACTGCAGACTTGTATTGCCAACAATTGCAAACAATGATGGAAAAGCTCGCCATTAAACAACCGAGACTGATGAATTGCTCTAGCCCACTGCTCCTTCAGGATAACGCTAGACCACACACTGCACATCAAACGATCGCCAAGTTAGAGGAGCTGCGACTGGAACCTCTGCGTCACCCACCATACTCTCCAGATCTTGCCCCAACCGATTACCACTTTTTTCAAAATTTGGATAACTTTTTACAAGGAAAAAATTTCAAATCTGATGAGGCAGTCAAAACCGCCTTCAAACAGTTCATAGACTCTCGCTCCCAGGATTTTTTTCCAAAGGTATCATTGATCTGCCTATAAAATGGCAATAAAAAAAAACTTGTTTTTCTTTTTTGATACTGAACGGCAATTTCATATGTAAGGACCTAATATACAGATAAGTTGGTGATTTTTATGCCGTGTGTTGCATAACATTTTTAATGTAGTCAAGGTGTCAGTCATGTAGTCAGTTTTTTTTCTTTATTTCGTAAAAACATATTAAAATAGTGACAAACTAAAAATACAACTTAGACAACATTAAAAGTAAACAAACTAAAATACAACCCAAATTAAAACTAACTAAACTAAAAATATTTAAAAATAGAACTAAATTAAATAAAAATATATAAAAAATTGAGGCCAAACCGCTGGCGTCACAGGGCAAAGTACCCAAAAGGCTGGCGGCATTTCCACGTTGAATAGCAATACTTAAACGCTGTTCGAAATGCGCACCAGCCCTTGGATCCCCCGAGACGTCGATCAGGCGTGCGGAAATTTCCTTAAAAATTTGGCGGGCTTCCACACCCCAAGGCCCTAGGGTCTCCACAGCAAAACACAAATTTATACGGCTCTCCCAGAGCCGCATATTTGCGCCTCTTGATGGCTTCTGCTGTCGTCGCTGCTGCGCCCGCCTTTCGGGCAGTCGCTCGTACATGGGATGGAGCTATGGTATCTACACATGTAGCATCTCACACCAGCGAACGCCCGTTTTTCCAAGGGATGAGCGTCATACCGTCGGGCCTCTTGCCATCGTCCCGCGAGATACCATTTGAATTGCAGGCACACCGGCACTGGCGAGGAAACGACGCATGACGTCATTCAAGGCGGCGTGACGTGAAATACGCCCTGCGCTGCGACGACAGGCCAGGCCGTGGTGGCCCAGGGGATCGACGTCTCAGTCAAGGAATTAAATTAATCATTGTGCTAGACATTGCCTATTTAGAATAGATACCCAGGTTAAATACAATATAACATTTGGTACCTATAAAAATAATAATGGTAGTACGAGTACAACGGGCAAAAATGGGATTCACACATTTCCACCAATTTTATGGGTTATTCCATGCCGCGATTATGAGCGACAAATCTGAATTTACATCGTATTTATGGGCGAGATGATCTGCCGGCTCGTATCGCTTTATAGCTCTACGCAAAGCCTTTTTATGGCCGAATGTGCCTGTTTATGCACGAGTTGATTTGTCAAAAAGTGTAAATTATTCTTTTTACGTCACTCTTATACAGGATATTTTTACCAGTGCATAAATAACAGCAAATTTTATCCCAATATGTCAAAGTAACCTTCTAACAAAAATATTGTACTTAATTCTAGAGCCCCTATAAACTTAGCAACTAAAATCCGGGTCAGTCTATTCTAAATATAATAAAATAGGCTAGCAATCTGTCATTATTATGGATTTTAATTTTGATTAAGGTGAATACCAAGCACAAGTGGCGCCCTCATTTGAAATAAATTGTTAACTAGATAGCTCTTTAAATTATTTTATGAACCACCGTTGAAAGTATTTACATTAGCCGTCTAGCTTTAAAACTTGCCTCTGCCAAAAGTGGCCACTTTTGGCGGAGGCAAGTTTTAAAGCTAGACGGATAACCAATAATAGTTTCAACGGCAGTTCATAAAATAATTTAAAGGGCTATCAAGTGCCTAACATTAGGAAATATGGAAATTTTCATCATATTTACGAGTTGACAATTTATTTTAAATGAGGGCGCCGCCACTTCAAGGACATTTGCTTCTAACTTCATCTTAAGTAAAAAGTAAAAACAAAGTCCCAAACAAAATTACTTTAAAAAACCTCGGTATATGTAAGTAAGGTGTTCGCTTATTACTTTGTTTCTAGGAGGAGCCCGCATAACTTATTCACGTAACTTTGCACGTGGTATAAGTCAATCCATCAGCACATACATAATGAATTAGGGTCGGCTCTCATACCTTGTTTTTATGTTGAGGAACTCTCTCGGCGTGCTTGATAATTTCTTTTTCACAATTGCTTAGGCTCCGTGTACACTTTGATTAGTGATTACTTTAGTGCGAGTTCATACCATTTTCTGTGAGTGCGAGTAGAAAATGTATGAACTCGCACTAATCACTAATCAAAATGTAAACGGTACTAGTAGATACTTACATATATTACTCGCTGCATCGGTCGCTCTAGTAAGTGAATTAATTAATGTGACATTCCGTTCCGTTTTCTATGTTGCCTGTACTGTGTGTGTCACCACGCTTACCATTAGTTTGTAACTTTTACTGTCTTCTATGCCATTAGTATCTACGCATCCAATTTTTAACAAATCGTAAGAAGCACACTTATTCCAAATTCAAAGTTGATATTTTGACTGCCAAAAACTAGTTATATACTTACAATTTTTATTCTTTTTCTTCTTATTTAAGAGCTTAGTGGCTCTTGTCGGTGGAGTATGCGCCTAACTTCTCGGTTCTCTGCCTTACTTTTTAGTGCTTGATACGACATGACCCCTGCTTTTTCTTTCAGTTGGTCTACATAGCTCTTTCTTGGTCGTCCTGGACCTCTTCTACCTTTTATCTTTCCTTCTAGTATGTTTTTAAATAAGGAGTCATGTCATATTAAGTGACCAATCATTTTCCCTCTCCTATTTTCTATTTCGCCCAGCAGTCTTCTTTTCTCTCCTACTATTTCTAATACTTCCTCATTGGTTTTCTTTCCATCCAACTGATCTTTTCTATTCTCTTCTAGCATCACATCTCGAAAGCTGCCAGCCTGTCACTATCTTTTTTATTCAGTATCCACGTTTCGCATCCATAAAGTGCTATGCTCTAGATATACGTTTTTATAAGGCGTTTGCGTATTTTTCTGGATATATTTGCTGTGAAAAGTTTCTTTTTACTATTGTATGCTCCTTTGGCCATGGCAATTCTGGTTTTAATATCTGCAGTACATCTAGAGTCTTCTGTTAATATGCTTCCTAAGTACTTAAATTTTTCTACTTGTTCTATTGTTGTTCCGTTAAGTTGCACTGAATCTCTTACTGGTGATGTTTTATATGTATTTGTGTCACCTAGGGCTGCTATGTCGTCTGCAAAACGAATAAAAAATATTTTTTCTCCGTTGACTTTTATACCACCCATATCTGAATTCTGTATGTTCCTTATTACTTTTTCTATATACATATTAAAAATAAGTGGTGAAAGTAGGCACCCTTGCCTTACTCCTTGTCTAATCTTAGCGTGCTGTTGCTCTTCTCCTATTTCAATGACGGCTTCTTGTTCCTTATACAACTCGTAAATAATTCTCCTATCCTTGTAATATAATCCGGCTTCCTTTAAAACCTCCATCATTATCTTCCAATTAATTTTATCAAAAGCTTTTTCTAAATCTATATATGCTATATGAGTATTTATTCCTAGATCTAAACGCCTATCAATAATTATTTTTAAAGCTAGAACTGCTTCTCTAGTTCCTCTATTGGGTCTAAATCCATACTGATCTTTACCTATGTATTTTTCCGAGAGCGGACTTATACGATTCTGCATGATTTTGATTAGTATTTTAGATGCGTGAGATATAAGGCTGAGGGTCCTATATTCTTCACATTTCACGGTGTTTAGTTTCTTTGGTATTGCAACTATCCTGCTTATCTTGAAATACAATTTTTATAAAATTACAAAATCAAAGAGCTCGGAATTTATTTTCTCTCAAATTCAAATTCAAAATATATTTATTATCATAGGATATTTATATATCTCTTAATAAAAGTCACTTTGTTTTGTTTTGCACAAATATTGACGTCAAATCGTTACTTAAAGCTAAGTTTACGCCGCTTCATAGGCGCAAGTGCAGAAGAAGCGGCAACAAACTGCACTGCACGTTTTCTCCATAGACGTCAACTAACAAACTAAAAACTTAAAATTAGTTATATAGATGGACAGAGATTACATTATTATGTCATAATTTAATTGAATTATAAGAATTACGAAATTTAAAATAATGTCAATTTGTAAATTTAGTATGTACCAATGTACCTAAATTATGACATGTCTAAGTATACAAACGTTTAAGAGGGACCCGCGCCAAGCTCAAGCTCTCTCTGTGTACAATATTGCCGAAATCTGACAGGTCATTTCAAAATAAAAGACTACTTCTGTATGGAAAAGAGTCCCCTTAAGTGAAGCACTTTATATTTACCAAGAAACCAATTTGTAAGGGGAGGAAATGCTACGATTCAATTAATTACTATAATTATTAAAATCGCATGTACGTTTGAAGTGAACATACACGTGGATTCTGTTAATAAGCATTCGCCTTTGACTGACGCGTGCTTTTGCGTCTAATTGGTTCTCGTGAGAATTAGAAAGGGTATGAGGTTGACATATAATATACTTATTTATAAGGACAACTGAGCCTGTCGTTATGATTTTTTTTATATACTTACTATTTCTGGATAACAATACAACGATATAAATATCATTTTTGTTACTTTTAAACTTTAGGAGTATGAAGCTTTCAAAAATCCGTGAATTAAATCTTGTCGCATTTTTTTTGGAACCCGCTGGGACCAATCCCAAGACATTCATCGAATTCACATCAAAATAATATATCATCATCATCAGAAGGTCTTTCTGATCTCCACTGCAGGAGCACTCTCTGTACTACCAGAGCAGCCAAAGGATTTGGCCTACACTCTCCACGCTGGCCAGAGGGGTTGGAGAGGTTTCATTGATGTTTATAAGCTTTGTTTAGCTTTTTTCCTAAGTCGACTTCTACGACATCCACGGGAAGACTTGGAGCATTCCTATTTTACTCTGCCGGAACCACGCGGCTGAAAAAATATATAAATAGAGGCTTTTCGCATCAATCCATCACAACATTCATAATGAATTAGCGGCCATATCGTGACCACTTTCGCGGTAAAGTGTCTGGACTCGTGTTCCACTATTTCATAATTTGCGTGTCATGAACAATGTTGTCGTGGTCATGTTAAGTTTATTGCTGAATCTACTTTATTATTAATGCTTTTTTTGCATTTTTATTGCGAAATGTATAAAACAATTAGGTACTAAACAATCCAATATACTTAATTGCTCAATAAATAAAAGGAATCATTACAAAATTAAGTAGGTACATTTTACGTGATTTAAAATGAATTATTTTTTACATTTAATTGACTGAACTGAAATATCTGATATTTTTATGGTAAAGAGGAATGTTATTCCTTACAGAAGAAATATATTAAAGCGTTTTAAAAAAAAAATATCCCTACCCTATTCTTGACCTACTGTGTATACCTACCTACTTATCTGAATAATTATATTAAAGCTAAGGTAGCATTTCTTTATTAAAACCTCTCAGCACGGGTCCAATAAAGTTCACATAAGTCATAGCTTTTAAGCCATAAAATATTGTAAAAAAGTTTATCGTGTTATTTGTAAGTTTATCACACAATAAACACCATTTGATGGATGTGGCGTGCCACTTTACATAATTACATAAATTAAAACTGCGGCCGTAACGCCCGCCACGTCATGGTGGCGTGCTGCGTGACGTCACGTGACGTCGCTTGCATGCAGACAACGTAGACTGGGGGAGGGGGGCTGAGTTATACATTGAAATGTTAGATATCAATAGCAATATCGAGTAAGATGAACGGATATAGGTTTATTTATTCCTCATCATCGCAGCCCTTCTTCCACCCACTGCTGAGCATACTCGCCATAACCATGGTGCTGTAAACGGCGCCTTTACTCACCAATAAAGCTTTTGGCTTCAGGACTCCATGGGCCAGCTGATTCTACAGCGATCGGACAAAGTCATATTTGAATGTTATAGTATTTAACGATATTTTACGACACACTCTTTTTTTTGTGAATGACGTAAATGTACTATCTATTATGCCTCATATTACATTAGCTAAGTCTATGTCAGAAATAAATATTTATACAAAATATTAAATGTTTTACGCTTGAACCATAATTAAAACGCAGTGAGATTAAGTTGGCAGCTCTTAACGAAGTTGTGATTATAAAGTTGGTGGCACACTCGCCGCAAGTTCGAGCTGTCTAATTCACAGCTCGCTGGAGCGCCGCGTAATTGGCTGACACGCTTCAAAACCGTTCACGAATGACGAAGTTATTTTTATTAGTTGCTGAGATAAAATACTTTGGAAAATGGTTGTAACACCTTGTAGTATGTAACCTGTCTCAGATTTAGGTGAGCCCTACATATAAAATTGTTGAGCAGGTAGTAGATATTCTAAGTAGTGTTCCCGAGGCCTAAAGGCTAGCCCTTAATTTTTGAGGGCTATGTCATTTTAAAAAGCCTATGAGCCTAAATAGCCTTTTTTGCGTCTGTAGATTTTTTAAAGTAATAGGCATATGTTTAGGCTAAAGCCATTTTTGAGACTCAGCCTAAGTAAGCCATCATAATTATGAATAAAGCATTTATTTTATTTTGCATATAATTTTTTTTAAAAAATATATTTTACTTAGTATCGTCAAAACAACATCGAACCAAAAGCATATAAAGACTTTTAGTCCTTTAGCACAGATTAATAAATAGTTACTACGTACGTGCCTTTAGGCTTGGCCTATTCAATAGGTTAAGCTAGCCTTAAAGACTAAAAGGCCATTAGGCTTTAAGCTTGTCAAGCCCCGTCTAGCCTTCCAAAAAAGGCTAAAAGTCCTTTGAAACACTAGCTCCGAGAGAAATAAGACAATTGATAAATAGATACTGGTTATTTACTTCACTGGTAAACTATATTTATAGCATTGTCAATTGTTACAAATAAGTATTATGTATATTTTTTTAAATAAATAAATTTTTATTATACATAGTAACACTCCTGGGATAAAATAAGATAAAAAGTGGAGGAGGGATGAGCCAGATGATGAAGAATGTCATTAATTTCAATGTAGGGTCTAACCTGTTTCAGCTTATTTAGGTAAGTCCTATAAACTTGTAGATAAATGCATTACTAAAGTGTGTCGGCGTCATACAGGCGGCGGTTTTCATAGTCCAGTTTTGAACTTTTTTCTCTATTTATTTATTTTAATGTAATTTATCATCTTTAATGAAAAAGGACAAGAATACAATGACTATTAAGCTTCCCCAGTTGTCCTTTAGGCCACTTAAGAAACCAACAATATACAATATATATCCTTCAGTAGCTTACTGAATTGCAACAGCAGTGGCTATGCCGAGCCCGGACGCAGTAAGTCTGTGGTTTGTGTCAGCTCAGCTAGCATGTTGCACGCCACTACTAATAAACTTAGTTCAGACTGAATGCATAGCACAAACTGAATAATGATATATTTTCTGCTAATAAATACTCTTTTTATTTACTTTGAATATGCCATAGCGCAAAATGCTCTTCTTTTTTGCATGTTAAATTTGAGCCCCTTCTCGGTTTCTGTTTAAGATGAAATTTTGTGTGCTAATGTAAATCAGATGATAATGCAATTATATTATGGCAAGAAGCTGATCTGATGATGGAGTCGGAAGGTGACTATAGGAACCCTGTAATAAAACGACGCAACCCCAACGAGTTTGGGCTTATTACATTTGTCGTAATCATAATCATAATCATTTATTCATCGCTAACATGTTGCATAATATAAGATGACAAATGTTGGTGCAGTACTATATTTACCCAGTTTTGATAAGTACTTAGGCTTTACAATAAGCTTGCAAGGATTTTTTTTTTCAAAAAACCTTTCCAAAAGCAGGTATTTTCCTCCCCTATTTTCGGTTCTTGCAGCTAGTAACAGTCGTTTCTTTTTTTGGGGGTGTGAAGGTGCATCGCTTCAGACTTTTAAATTTGAAAAATTGGCAGAGAATAGGCTAAAATGGAAAATCATTGATAATAATGCTGTCTTTTTGTTGTTGTAGGTAAGTGGCAGTTATTCACCATTACAAAGAGAACCAGATATTTATAGCAATTTTCTTGTTTATAAATTAAAATGAAGAGAAACGTACGGAGCATCTCAATAAATCAATGTGGTAAGCTATACCTACTTCCTCTTTTCTCTAGTCTAATTGGCTTTTTAATCTATTTATAACAATCTACAAGATATATAGACCTATACAAAACGAATAAGGCGCAATGAATTTATGAAGACTATACTAGAAGGAAAGAATTTTGGGAATCCTTGGAGAAGGCCTATGTCCAGCAGTAGATTTTCTGTGGCTGATATGATCATCATCAGGTCTTTTTTAGTCTCCATTGTAGGAGCAGGACCCTCTTTGTACTACCAGAGCCATATATTAGCCAGAGCAGTCACAGGATATATTACTCTGTCCACGCTGGCCAGACGGGTTGGAGAGGTCTCATTGATGTTTAAAAGCTTTGTTTAGCTTGTGTTTCCTAAGTCGCCTTCTACGACATCCACGGTAAGACATGGAGTGGTCTTCTTATTCTACTCTGCCGGGAACCATACGGCTGATATGATAATAGAAGGCAAAATTGAAGCAAAAGAGGTAGAAAACTCAGACAGAGACTGAGAACTATGCAAAACAAATAAAGGACATATGAGCGGCATCGAGATATGAGAAAGAAAGAAGAAAAAGGAACTCCATACAAGTGCGTTGTTCATAAATTTAAATTCAAATTTATATGATATAATTGATATGATAAAATATAAGACAATTATGATCTTCGAGGCACTGAAACTTGAAGTTTCAGTGCCTCGAAAATCCTACGAATTTATTATTATACAGGTCTGCTAAGTATACTAAGTTTTAGGAACAGAAACTATTACAAGTGGAATACTTTTTGCTGGCCAGCAAAAGTTCAGGAGTTACCAACTTTGGGAATTATACGGAACCGTGTGGAAATTCATAAAGTTTGCGCTTGCTGTTCGAAATATGAAGTTTATTGTTTGTAAACTTTTAACTTCATTTACGAATTGCATGAATACTTACATATTTTTCTTCTGGGAATAAAAAACTTATTTTTTATTTTCTGAATTGTGTATACGGTTTCGGGTAACACAAGTAGCTCTTCAGAAAAAGCGATCACTTCAAGTAGGTGTATGCTTGTCTACATTTCAGAATCGATGACTGATTTACCTCCCATTAATCATTAATTTATTCCAAAACGAATTTGAACACGATATATATGAATAAGATATAAAAGTAACTCTAAAAGCTTCGAGAAAACTATTGTAAAACTGTATTTTTATTTGCTTGACTTGGCGAAGGCATTGTGGGATATATCAGATAGTAGGGCAAACATAATATCCTGGGTCAAAATTATTTTGTACTGATAAAAAATTAACCCCTAAATGCATGAAACTTCCGACTTTCATAAATCTTACTTTATAAAAATTTGTTTTGTTTTATTATAGCTACAATTCAAATAAATCTAAAATTTTTTTAAAAAGCCCTCCTTTATAAATTAAAACGGAGAAAAAATTATATTATGAGTGCTATTTGACTCCAAGAAACTATAACGTCACGGTATGAAATACCAAAGTATTTCATACAAATCTATACTAATATTATAAAGCGGAAGAGTTTGTTTGTTTAAACGCGCTAATCTCAGGAACTAATGGTCCGATTTGAAAAATTCTTTTTTTGTTGGGTAGTCCATATATAGAGAAAGGCTTTAGACTATATAACATTACGTTCCGACAACCACGCGAAAGAAGTCGCCGGCACAGCTAGTCCCATATAAAAAGTTTGTTTTGACCACAGAGACAGTAATAATATACTAGGTTTTGATGTAAAGAAAAAAGTATTTGATTAGACTTTTTGGATACATGCGGATTTTTTTGCTAACATTTTCCAGAGAGCCACATTTTCCGAGGCAAAAACGGACTCAATGTTCATTACTAGATACGACCGTCAATAAGAGGAGACAAAGCGAGTAAAGCAATCCAAAGTAATTCAAGGTCGATTGTCCTGCATTGTGTAAGAACAAAAACCCTGTCATTCCGTCCCAAAATAAACAAGGGACGCTTGTTGTCTAAATTAAGTTAATACCTATTACCATGCTCTTAAGACCAATGGTTGATTGAAAAACTTCTTTTTAGGGTTTCGCCTTTTAAATAAGAGAACCTTAAGATCACTTGTTCATCATCATCCGAGCAAGTTCCCGGTTGCATTCCCAAGACCCAGCGGTAACGCTTCAGATCCCGGGGTCCGCTACCTAACCAGGGTGATTTGACGAGGTTACTGGTTTTTACACAGAGCGACTGCCGTCTGACTTCCGCAACCCAAAGGGAAGACCGGAACCGATTTTAGGATAGGTTTAAACATACGCTAGATGGTGTGGCGACCTACAGCTTTACGTGCCTTCCGAAGCACGGAATCATCTTTCTTTTCGGATAATTAGGTGATTCAAGCCTTTAATATCAGTATCAGTATTCAGACTAGGAACAACTTTTCACAAAGTTTGCTTCCCAGTGGGGTTTGAACCCACGACCAGATCACAAAGCAAACGCCTTGACCATTGAACCACGGAGGCAGTCAAGATATGACCACTTGTAGTCTGTCAAATTTTTCGTCTATCAAGATATGTTCGTCAGGACAGCTAGGAAGTATCATCATAATTTTATCAAAACTTCCACTCTCAACTCCAAAAGATTTATGAACAAATTGAATTGAATTGAATTGATCTCTATTATAAAATAAATTCTACAGATTTGTAAATAAATAAATATATATTTAGGGACATGTTACACAGATTGAGCTAGTCTCAAAGTTTAAACTTGTATTATGGGATAACGGTACTATATTTTTTTTATTTACATAATTGTTACTATTGTATTTTTTTTTTTGTGCGTTAAATAACTTCAATTTAAGCAATTTAATTATGATTAATAAATTAATCAAGCGATCTTCAGTCTTGTCA
This sequence comes from Acrobasis repandana, assembly GCA_963576875.1. Classification (NCBI taxonomy): domain Eukaryota; kingdom Metazoa; phylum Arthropoda; class Insecta; order Lepidoptera; family Pyralidae; genus Acrobasis; species Acrobasis repandana. The sequence continues at coordinate 19,168,892 of OY756222.1, forward strand.
TTACTTTTGTTGAGATGTCTAAAAACATGCAAAGTTACAGTTCCCTTGAAAACAAACCCTTTATTGTGGGATTTTTTGAACGGAACCCTTGGCATACCAGTCAGATTCGCTCTTTCAGATTTTTCCTTACATTTTTCGTCCAAAAATAGGCTTAAGGGACCAACGAAACAATCAATTAGGAAAGTTAGAACCCTCTTGAATTGTAAATGTGGTTTTTTGTTTATTCTTTCTTCATGCTTCTTTTGTTTTGTCTAAACATAATTATTCTTTTTTGTTTTAAAGTAATTTAAGGCTTGAAAGAAAAGGAGCATTTTTATTACTATAAATTGTGTAAAAATGTGGTCATAAATCTTTCTGAATGATATCCCTAAGCTTCTTTATAAAAAGGCGATGAGTTAGCAATCTGTCACTAGTTTTAACCGATTTTAAAAAAAATGCTCAATTCATCAGTATTTTATTTATGTATGTTCCCCGATTATTTGAAGACACCTAGACCGATTTAAAAAATTGAAAAAAGGTATACTTCAGGTGGTCCCATACAAATTTATCGAAATCAATTGTGTAGTTTGGTTTTTAAAACAAAATAACTGGTAAAAATATCTCGTCTAAGTATACAATTGTTGCGTATTTAGCTATACTGTGAATGTCACAGTATCGAAGTTGGTTTTTTGTTCGAAACATTATTATTTATATTTTGATTTCTTTTTCCACCTTCTCGTCCACCATCATGCTTAAAGTGGCCTTTGAGTTTTGTGGCCCTGGACTCTGTCTACTTAGGGCCGCAAGAAAATGCTCTGCTGTCCCATTAGGGATGAAAACGCGGAACTGTATGTATGTATGTGATAGTGTTTCTGTACCTATACGAACTGCAGCAAGATAAATAAATAAATATATAAGGACAAATCACACTGATTAAGCTAGCCCCAAAGTAAGTAAAAACCTTCTTTATGATCATTTCAGCTCTATTCTGCCAATTGCTGAGCAAAAGTTTAATCACTTATAGATAAAATGACCCCAAAAATGAACCATTAGCCATAGCCTAAAGATGCCGTAATATATTTAAGCCAAGCTGACCAACAAAACGTTGCAAACTGGCTCGGCTTTTACTAAAATGAGCCGCAATTTTTTAAATCCAAACACGATATGTAGTTTAGTTCTAGTAATAAATTTGTTGACCCAGTTTGGGAAGCAGTTGTGTAAAATAGTGCTTCTGTGGCTTTATTATAAATGTTAAGTAAGTGCTGCTAATGCAATTCGGTTAATTAATGCAAGTTTCTTTTTACAGATGTAATATTATTGTTTTTTTTATGAATTAATTTTATCTTTCTTATTTAAATAAAACTATTTTTCCATTGTCAGACACATACCAAATATTAGTGTCCGTCTGTCCATCTGTCCGTCTGTCACAGGGCTCTATCTCTTGAACCGTAATAGCTAGACACCTGAAATTTTCACCGATTATGTATTACTGTGGCTGCTATAACAACAAATACTAAAAATAAAAAAGTTGAAAATTAAAGGGGGTCGTCATACAAGAAACGTGTTTTTTTTTGCGTTTTTAACTGGATCTTTATAATGGCATTAACTAGATACTTGAAATTTTCACCAATTATGTATTACTATGACCACTATAACATCAAATACTAAAAATAAGATAAAGTTAATAATTAAAGGGGGTCGTGATACAAGAAACGTGTTTCTTCAGCGTTTTAAAACATTGTACGGTGGTACGGAACCCTTCATGTTCGCACTTGACCGTTTATTAAATTTCACGTGAACGAAGTCGCGGGCACCAGCTAATATATAATAAATATGATTTAGGTATGTCATATCTTTATTTCTTACGGCGAAGACAGAGCCAAGGGTTGCAAGACTTAAAAAGCCAAATCAATCAGATCAAAGATCTGGCTACGACGTATATAGTATACACTATTTTCTACCATGGTACTTTTTATTATAAGTAAAAAATTATATAATTATATTAAAGTATGTACTCGTAAGTAAAGTATGTACCTACTAAACCTTATGGTTTAGTAGGTACATGTAAGTAAAGGTAAGTATGGTTTATATTTCTTTTGGTTGTAATGGATAATTAAATATAATTTGTCCATTGATTTCTAGCATGGGTCGTGTTGGGTCATCTGCTACGACATGACGACTTCATTAAGACCATCATGGAAGGAAAGATAGAAGGGAAAAGAGGACCAGACCTTTCATTTAGCTATGACCGAGGCATAGCTACATGAAACAGAAAAAGGAAAAGGTGAACGTTGTGTCGTACAGCGAAGTAAAACCACTGGCAGATGAGAGAGACAAATGGAAGAGAATTCATACTCCACCGACAAGAGCATAGCTCTTAAATATAGATAGATAGATAGATTTCTAGCATGATGCGAACCTTGAAACCATACTATTCAATTCTAGGCGGCATTGTTTATTCTTTTTAGATATAACTAGTTACATCATCATCATCAGCTATCAAAAATCAATTCCCTGAGCATAAATCCTCCCTTTGTCTGCGCCATCCCGTTCTTTCCCCAGCCGCTGTGATCCAGTTCTTTCCAGTTACTTGTTTTATTTTATATCGTCAACCCATCTATCTGCCTGATGATCCACTCTGCGCTTACCATTTCTGGGATACCATTCCGTGACGGCCTTATTTCACCTACCATCGTTCCTTCTAGCCAGGTGTTCCGCACAGTTCCACTTAAAATTAGTTCTACTTAGTTTTTAATTCACTGTTTGGTTTTATAGTTTAGTTTAATTTTCTCGCATCTACTCTTATTTAATGTAGTTTTTATGAATAAATTAGGTACTACATCAATATATACAATATCAAGAATGTAGTTTTTAAATTATAGAATTATAGATTATAGATCAATATAAAATCTAAATATCAGATAAAAATATTCCGAACTTGTAATGTTGGTGCTTCCTTTGAAATAATTTTCAGTATATTGTCAGACTTTATATAGAACAATGTTGCAAGCGCCGTATTACGTAATATATTCGTATATGTAAAATCCCTAGAGCCTAACTAGATAGAGATGACCAAGTTTCTCAAACTGGTTTAGTTTGCAACACATGTGCAAAGTCCGATAGAGATATAGTGTCCCTAGCAGCATCTTAAAACTTATTTACACTTTGTCAATTACTGCATATCAAATGAATAATAAAGCAGTAAAAACCGCGTGATTTACTTTTATTTTATCAAAAAATATGTGCGGGCGATAAAAAAAGTCTTTTGTCATTTGTATGTCTGACTGGAAGAAAAGGATTTTTTTGCAGTTGTACAAATAGATTAAACTCAGCTTGGAGCAACATTAAGTCTTTGTTTTATTGAAACCTGATGTCAGAAAAAAGTAATAGTCATTTTTAGGGTTCCGTACCCGAAGGATGCAAACAGGACCCTATTACTGAGACTCCGCTGTCTGTCCGTCTGTCACAGGGCTCTATCTCTTGAACCGTAATAGCTAGACACTTGAAATTTTCACCGATTATGTATTACTATGACCACTATAACAACAAATACAAAAAATAAGATAAAGTTAATAATTATTAAAGGGGGTCGTCATACAAGAAACGTGTTTCTTCAGCGTTTTAAAACATTGTACGGTGGTACGGAACCCTTCATGTACGAGTCCGACTCACACTTGCCCGTTTATTAAATTCCACGTGAACGAAGTCGCAGGTATGTCATATCTTTATTTCTTACGGTGAAGACAGAGCCAAGGGATGCAAGACTTAAAAAGCCAAATCAATCAGATCAAAGATCTGGCTACGATACGTCGATAGTGTATACTGTATACGTACAGTATACACTTTTTCTACCATGGTACTTTTTATCCCCTATAACCACTTTCCAACGCAATAAAGCTTCACTATCAAATAAAGCGTCTAAAAGCTCTCATTGTTTGAGCGATACGAAATGAGACGTAGACAAACATATAAATATATATGTAGTGCCCGGGGACGGCAAACAATGCCACACAAAACGTAAAATTGCAGCTAAGATTGAGCTAAAGGTGGAGAATTTTGCAGTGTTTTCAGATAAAAGTGCTATATTCTTCCTTTTTTTTGTGTAGGTAACATGACTTGTATTTTCACTTATTCTCTCGCTTTAACGTTACGACTTATTTCCTCCCCCACATTTTCAATTAGCATATACAAATACGAGTATTTTTTTAAGGAACAATAACTTTCTACTATTAAAATCTACGTAAAGTATTCCATATTTCTAGAACAAGTTTGAAACTAAAAATTGCTTAATTAAAACACAGATTAAGTTCATAGCTCTCAACAAACTTAAAATTGAGTCAACCCGTCTATTTCACGGTTAAAAAGACTTTATAAACTTAGGTCGTGTAATAATTTTGCTTTTAAGGCCTTTTTTCTTTAGGGAAATTTAGCTGATTGAGATTTATTAATATTCGAGCAACCGACATTAAAGTTGAAACAAAACTATTTTTATTAAATTAATGCATACGGGAATTAACGCGAATTCCCGTATGCATTAATTTAATAATGCAACGCGATAGTTTAAAAGTATTTAAAACTATTTTTAGTTGTAAACTGTATGTAGTACTTAAATTATTAATTACGACCTCCGTGGTATAATGGTCAATACGTAAGTCCACCAATCCAGAGGTTCTGGGTTCGATCCCCAGCCCGGGGCAATTTAGAAAATGGCCTTTTTCAAATTGTCCTCTCGACTATTCAAATCTAACTGCTAAAATTGCGCAAAGTATTCCATATTTCTGGAACAAGTTTGAAACTAAATGTTGCTTAATTAAAACACAGATTAAGTTCATAGCCCTCAAAAAAGTTAAGTAAACTCACTTATTTCATAGTTAAAAAGGCTTTATAAACTTAGGTCGTGTACTCATTTTGCTTTCAGTGGTTTTTTTCTTGAAGGAACTTTAGCTGATTGAGATTTATTAAGATTCAAGCAACCGACATTAAAGTTGGACCAAACTATTTTAGTGGCATGTTAATTGACATGCCTATTAAGGACTGTATGCACAAAGCCACGTGGTCGGATTTGGCTCTGAAATATGCAAAATTTTCCCGCTAGGGGGATAAAAATGTCAAGATGAAGTTACATAGAGTTAATAATGTGTAAACGGGACAATAGATGTAGGTAATCATAAATTGTGACGTAGAATTAGTATACAGCTTACTTTTTTCTTTTCGTCAAGACTTCCAGTCCGCGATACTTATTAAAATTTTCAAATCAATCAAATCAAAGTATTATTTTGTTTGTATTATTATTTCTGAATTAAGGCCTTGGCAGACGTCATTATAATGTACTTAAAACTTTAGTAGACAGGCTATCAGTAGAAAAATTAAAGTCGAAAATACAGTAGTGTGCGTGAATGCAAGACGTTTATTTAAAAAGCGAGTTTGAATATATGTGAAATTCATATAGCGCTTTCAAAACAATCCAAGTTTTTGTTATTCGGATCTTGCGTAAAATTTATTACTTTTTCAATTTATTAGTCGACCTCCGTAGCGATTCCTTAACACGCTAGTCCGTCACTCGGAGGTTCTGGGTTCGATTCCCAGCCAGGGCAAGTTGGTAAATGGCCTTTTTTCTGGCTCCTGATTCTTGGGTGTTTATTTTATCCCATCAAAAACATAAATGTAAAAATGCCAAGTTCAAATTCTGACAAAACAATTTAAATTTAAATAGCTGCCAAGTTATGTAGGTAGAGAAAACTGAAATTTATTCATAAGAATCTCAACATTTGACTTGGACAACATTAAGATTGAAAGCACGGTCACCCATCCTAACTGTGACCAAGCTAGAAGTTGCTTAACCTGTAAAAGCACGGTCATTCATCCATCAGTTTTTGAATTTATCGTATGCGAAGTAGAGCGAAATATTTGCACAAGTGGTTTTGATTACTCGTATTTTGAAATTTGTTAAAACGCAAATGACAAAGAACCCTTAGCATAGAGAATCTGTTTCGTTTTACGCAGCTTTTCAGGGTTCCGTAGTAAACAAGAAACCCTTATAGTTTCGTCATGTCTATCTGTCTGTCTGTCCCTAGTTTTACTCATAGACTATTAGTACTAGAAAGCTGTAATTGGGCATGGGCACAGGCCGGACACTCCTAAGGTACGCGCAATATGCGTCACCCAGGCGTCCCCGTTCCCCGTCCCCGCACCTCTACCCCGTTTTCGCCTCGATTTCTCACGTTGGCCGTCGGGAACGGGGACGTATATTGCGCGTACCTTAGAAGATTCCCTTCTGTTTACTCTTACTGTATTCTGTGGCATGGGCATGGATATGTGGTAATAAAAACTTGAAAAAAAAATGTGTGGTGTGAGACGTCGTTGAATAGGTCTTTCAAAAATATTGTAAGATTATGAACACTCTTTTTCGTTTTAGCAATCCGTTTGTGAAATATTTGGTTTTTGATTGCAAATTTTTGTTAGAATCATGTGTCTTTCCTCTCTGTCAGTTAAACGGTTGTATATGGACACTTAAAAAAATCACGGCAGTAGTATATAACGTCTCCCTGTACTAAAACTAATTTAAGGTGGATTCAGTTCATGATACTGAACAACTTTTCCTAAGGAACACATAATTAAATATGAAAAGAAAATGTTTGCTTTCCATTCGACCTCCGTGGCGTAATTGTTAACACGCTAGACCTCTAATCCGGAGGTTCTGGGTTCGAGCCCCAGCCAGGGCAAGTTAGAAAATGGTCTTTTTAAAATTGTCCTGGGTCTTGGGTGTTTATCTATGTATGTATTTATCATAAAATATAGTATCATTGAGTTAGTATCCCATAATACAAGTTTGAGACTTACTTTGAGGCTAGCTTAATTAGTGTGATTTGTCCTTATATTCCATACATATATTACATAAATATTACATTTTGCCAAATCTTGTGTGTAAGAGATCAAAAATAATTTTTGTATTTCGTTTTTTCCTTGGTGAAAGTTGTTCAGTATCATGGACTGATTTCAGTCCTAAAGTTAGGCAGTTGTTAGTTACATAAAACAAGAAGGTACTGACTACGGAGCCCTACACTGCACGTGGCCCGTCACGGCACGTGGCCGGTTTATTTTGGTTAAGTTGAAATTTTAGGGAACCATAGACAAATTTATGATATTTCTGCGTAAATCAATATTGCTTATCGCTGACAGGACGTTCTCAAAAATACAATCAAATAGTATTTTACCCGAGCGGTGACTTGGAAAACTACACGTTTTGTGTTCCACTGACAGAAAATGTACACATTAGAATTTTCTTCGTGAAACAATACGTTTAGCGACCATCTGCAATCGTAACACCTTTCACTTCTATTCACCTTATTATGTAAGTACGGAGGGTAAAAAGGATTGCACGTTGAACAGATCAACAGGCTTAGCAGCTGTATGTGCTCAATCAATGACTTGACTGTTTGATTTTGTACAATATTTTTAACGAATCAACAAAGAGCACTAAAAAGAAATCTTTTCCTGAAAACAGCTAAAAAATTGGTTGATTAATGAAGCCGTAATTAGCATTATTGCACCCTTTTATTTTTTATCTTCTAGGTTTTCCTGTAATTTATAGGTAAAGAACTATTACCTGTATATTTTTCAAAAGTTTGGGATCAGTGGTTTCGGAGATAAGGGTATTTTTATTATTTATTTTCAAAAATAACTTCAAAAACACCAACTTAAAAAATATATTCAATATTATCATTAAATGCTCTTTCATTTGATATTTTACGCGATATAGTTCACAAAATCCTTTTTTTAATTTCTCATTTATCTCCTATAAGTGGCCCGATTTTTTTTAATTTATTCATTTACCTACACTTTACTTCCGTCTTTGGGTCACAAATTTACATTATGTGCACCACATTTCAACTGAATCGGTCCAGTAGTTTAGTAGGGGGGTCAATTTTCGCCCATTTTCTTAAATAACTTAAAAATACCGATCTAAGAAATAATAAAAAAAAATATATATTTAAAATTGTCATAAAAAGTTGATTTTTTGATATGTCACACCATTTTGTAATCAAAACTTTTTATAATGTCTAATTTACCAACCATAAGTGGCCCCATTTTTTAAATTTCATTTATTTACGTTATACGTCTATCTTTGGGTCACTAAGTTACATAAGTGTAGGTACTAAATCTCAACTAAATCATTCTAATAGTTTCGTAGCAGATTGGCTGTGACTTACGGACAGACAGACAAGCGAAACCCTAAAAACAGTAAAAACACCAAAAAAATCGGTTCCTATACAAATTTCCTGGGCGGCTGCACACTTTTGTATAAAAATGCAGATTTTTTTTTGTTTTTTGACTGTTATTTTAATATCATTATACTATACTAGCAGTCCACCCCGGCTTCGCCCTTGGTACACACAAAGCCTATGTCACTCGGGGATAGTGTACCTTTCCAACGGTGAAAATTTTTTTTAAATCGGTCCTGTAGTTTTGGAGCCATGTAATGCAAACAAACAAACAATCAAATCTTTCCTCTTTATAATATTAGTATAGATAAATAGCCTACTATAGCCTGCCTGCCTAGCCAAGTATAGATCTAGTATAGCCTGTGGTTCGATATATTACGCATAATGTCAATTCGTATTATGATATACATTCATGCGGAAAAGTTGTTCAAAATTTCAGGCTGAATCACCCCTCAAAATAATTGTAAAACCCTAATTAAACAGCACCTTTTATTACAAAAACAGTTAATATGATTCCGCGACCCGAGAAAGTTCCAATCCGATTTTCACCCTAATCGCCAATTAAAAAATATAGGTAATAAATCAAACCAAATAATTTATTTCATTGACTTAATTTTCAATAAAATTTAAAAAAAAATGTGCGATGCCGTATCTGCGATAGCATTACATCTTTTCTTGAACGTCAACAAAATATCAAAACTGTACTATAGTGTAGCAAAAGTATGACATACTTTGGCAGTTTGTGCATAGTTTTTTATTGAAATATTTTAGACTGTAATGCAATTTTACGTAATTCGAAAATTGATATTTTTTAAAAATTCGACACGGCCTCCTTCCTGAACGCCGGGCAACTGAATTTGTATTGAAGAAACATGTCCGCCATTTCAGAGAATTCTGTCAAAAACGTTGCAAAACATCCAAATTTTAAAATTATTTTTTTTATTATTGCGTGATTGCATTGGTAGCAAATATTAAGAATAATGTTTCAAAATAGCCTTTATTTTTATAAAATATATGCAATCCCTTGTTAGAATATTTCTTTACGCAGAAAAACAAGCCAGTTTGTAGCAAGATTTTCTAAAATATTTCTTTCAGGTTTCTTTACAATTATCTTACTTTTTCTGAATGAAAATTAAAAAAATACGGTTTTCGTCTACTGGCTAGTCTATTCACCTATAACTAGGTATGTAATTTTCTTAGTGGTCTTTTCTACTCAAGCCATAACTATTGCCCGCGCAAAGTGCGTTTTGCATGTTTTTGGGTAAATTCAATGCTTGTTTTTAGGAGAACTACAAAATATTTAAAAAAATCCTTTTTTTCGTCTACTGTCCCAACTCTTCATCTATCTATGTGTATACATTATCTGACTTAAATCAAATGCTTTCTGTACAAACTTGTTGCCCGCGTAAACCCAGTTTACATGGTGCCGACCCTTAAATGTGACATTCAGTAGGGAATCTAAAATTTAATGAAAGCATTGACTGATATTATTATAAAAGATTTTTTTAAAAGGATAAGATCGATACATATTCTTTTTCTTGTCGGTGGAGTTAAGTAGATAGTTAAGATACGTATTATCAAGCATAAATAAAAATTGTAACATTTGAACACTAAAATGGATTAAAATGCCCCAGAAATGTTTGATCTGATTCTGTTTTTTATTAAATGTGACATTCAGTAGGGAATCTAAAATTTAATGAAAGCATTGACTGATATTATTATAAAAGATTTTTTTAAAAGGATAAGATCGATACATATTCTTTTTCTTGTCGGTGGAGTTAAGTAGATAGTTAAGATACGTATTATCAAGCATAAATAAAAATTGTAACATTTGAACACTAAAATGGATTAAAATGCCCCAGAAATGTTTGATCTGATTCTGTTTTTTATACAAACATACTCCTAGCTAATTTTATACCAAATTACAGTGACTTCGTGCAATCAGTTTGATAGGAAATCAAACAAATGAGATCATCCGGAGGAAGAGGGGCACGTGTGAACAGAATACTACGCGCTGTGGTGTCGACCTCAGATTCATTCATTTCATTCATTAATTCAATCATTCATTCAGACACTGATTTTATTTGCCTGGCTCAGCCAACTATAATACTCATCTAAGCGCGTTCCCGGTTGCATCCTCAGCTGTGCTGCTTTGGAGCCCGAGGTGCGCTTTCCTGCTTTTTCTTCTCCAAATATAATATGCATGTCAATGGTGACCCAAGGATGCCGAAGATCATGCTAAACTGAGAAGAAATAGCCGGAACAGTTTTAACGATTTGGCTAAAGGTTTACGACTAGTCGGTTGCCTGACGTCAATCCTCTTTGAGAATGCATTTCTGCGAAAATTTTTACAGTTAGCCGCCACGCACGTCATCCTTGGGAAAGTAGTTGTAGCATGAGAAGTTTGTGCTTAGTCTACAGGAATAGATGGAGTGGTCCTATTTTAGGCCGAAGTCGCAAGGCCAGATTGATTTGGCTGATGAAATCTTTTCACGATCTTTTTGAAGAATCTTAGTAGAAATCTTAAAACATTTTAGTCTAATAAACACGAAGAATGTAAAGTCAGAATGTTTGAAAACCTTGTTATTATTTTTATTGCTTGGTAAAGTCCGTAATAATAAAAAAATAACTGAGGCTAACGCAAGTTAGGTTATTTATCACCATCATTATAATCTTTTTCAAAGATTTCCAAGTTGACAGATCTTAAGTGCCCTCCAGCGCTTTCTAGGGACTTTAGTCAGGTCGTCTGCCTTGTAGGTGAGTGACTTGGTGTCCTTTGCTAGCCAGTACACGGTCTCCATGTCAGAACGTTTTTACCCCTTTACCGCCCTTTACAAAATAGTATTTCAAAACCATAAATTCGAAGCAGATATCTGTAAATACAATAACTCTATTTCCGCTTTCGAGTTGAAGCTTTAGCTGAACGCAAGTTATATGATATATTTGTTTGATATATCTCGATATGTACTCACACGCTATAAAGATTAATATAGGTAACTGAATTTAAGCCTCAATCTGAGATAGATATACAGAAAGACGAGCGTAATGCTCCGTAGCGTAATGGTTAACATGCTAGACCACCAATCCGGAGGTTTTGGGTTCGATCCTCAGCTAGGGCAAGTTGATTAAATAGGGCAAGACTTTTTTTATATCATCGAACCATGTAAATATATAATGTATGTATGTAAATGTATGTATGTGTATGTATGTATTGTATATGTAGATATGTGTATAGTGTGTGTAGAAATACATACTTATCTTTAAGCGCCTACGTTAATTTAATTTAATTTAATTTTTTTCTGTTTTTCCTAAAGGCTGACTGGTAGAGAATGCATTAGCATTAAGTCTACCTTTTGTACCATTGTGGTCAATAAGGATTTAATTAATAAATAAACCATCTAGCTCTCGGATAACCCACACTACGAAGACTTGGAGTGGTTCTATTCTACTCTGCCGGGAACCAAACGGAAAATCTATAACAATTTGTCATAATATACTTTTAACTCAATATGGTACTTATATCAGTATAATACTATATGCTGAAAACGAATAGAGATATCCAATCCTAATCTAACTAACCCTAATTCAGTAAAAACACCAATAAAATCCCTAACACCGAAGGCTGCTTATGACAACTCCATTTCTTGCACAGCATCCACATAAATTAGGGCCGAATAAACAGTACACTCCAACCGACTCACTGGCTTATTGGCTCGCCCAAAACCCTACATCAAAAATGGACCTTATCAACCGAGTAATACGGATGTTTTACGCTCGATTTCGTGCTCCTGATAATCCCAAATGACTAATCTTACAGTACTTCGCCCGCCTTTTGCAGATGTCGATCGATTAATCTTCCCATTGGAATTATTCGGGCTGTTGACTGGTCGCCATGGTAACTGGGTACCGTTTCTCGGGAGATTGGGTCGGATCAGATTCCTAGGTATTGCTTTGATGCATTTGATACGTCTGAGATATTTGATGAAATTGGTAGTAAGCTTGAAGTCTCTAGATATTAATTTCTAAATGCTGATTCTGAAAAGTCTGTAACTGCAATGCTGTTTTAGGAATTATATTTTGATAATTCGAAGTCTGGAAATAATAATGTAATGAAAGTTATTGATATGACTTTTTTCTCTCCATTCCTTTTACAATTAGCTTTTACTCGTTGTCTGCTAGACGCAGGGGAACCCTCCCCTGCGTCCTAAGAGGCGTGGCTTGGCTCAGCCTTTGGCCAAATTCCTGAGTCGTCGATTAAACGTACGAAAATCTTGTACAACTAACCGGCTTTCGCTCCCCAAGCCCCCAAGGTCTCCACGGTAACAGGCGCAAATAAATACAACTCTCCCATAGCAGCATACTTGTGCCTCTTATTGGTTTCAACAGTTAACGCAGCTGCCTACATTGCAAGCAGTCGCTTGCACGTGGGATGAAGCAATAATATCCAGGCCCCACGAGGGACCGCCCGTTTTTCTAAGGTATGAGCGTCATTCTGTCGGGCCTCTTCCCATCGTCTTGACTGACCAGCAGGTACAAGAACTACTGGCACTCCGGACGACGCAAGGGCGCGACGGATGACGTCATTCAGATTATTGGTTTCTTGAAAATCCCACCTTATCAATTATATATAAAAATTATCTTATCATAATCTATATACATACGAGTAGAAGCGAAAATCACTCACTTATCACGAAATCTCAAAAACTACTTAGCCAATGAAGATGAAATTTGGCAGAAAGGTAGATTGTGACTAGGAGACGTCCGCTAAGAAAGGATATTTGGAAATTCCATCCCTAAGGGGGTGAAATAGGGGTTGGCAGTTTGTATGAAACTTTGTAATTTTTAAAGTGAGACACATGATTTTTTTTATGTATTTTAGTAGTTAGTAGAAAATAATAATGCATTTATTAGATTTTAAAAAATACATCCCTATAGGGTTGCAAGTTTGTATTAATCTTTGTCATTTTTGAAGCGAGACACATGACATTTTTGAATTAGTGGTTAGTAAAAAACAATAATCCGTTAATTGGAATTCATTAAATTGCAACCCCAGTTTAAAAAACAAAATCTAATCTATTTAGTCTATGCGGGCGAACCCGCGGGCAAAAGCTAGTCCCTCTATACATCTACCTAATAGTAAGATACGTACACATTATATTATACTAAGATACGATAATACAAATCTTGCACCAGTATTGCCCACACAACCCATTCAGAAGAGAGACTAAAAATCTGCGGATTTTGTATTCCATAAAATCATTATCATCATCCAAGGGTATGATCCCGGTTGTATCCTCAGCGGTAACGCTTTAATGCCCGGGGTCCGCTGCCTAACCTAAGTTATTTGACGAGGTTACTTGGTTTTTACACGTCACTGCCGACCTCCGTAACCCAAAGGGCAGACTAGAAACAATCCTAGGATAGGTTTAATCAAACACTAGATGGCGTTTTAGAGCCATAGCTTTACGTACCTTCCGAAGCACGGAATCATCTTTCTTCATCGGCCTTTGCTCAAGCCTGCAAGATCCTAACCAGACTGAAATCAATTTTCCAAAAAGTATGCTTCCCAGTGGTATTTGAACCACGACCTCTACAAGGTAGACGCCTTAACCACTGGACCACGGAGGCAGTCTTTCTATTTCATAAAAGTTAATACTATTACGTACCTCTATAAAAAAAATCATACCTTCTCAGTATCAGTCCTTGCAATAAGCAATAAAATATCAAGAAATATTTTCACTCGCGCCTCGGGATTCTAAATTACGGGTTTTGGTGGAATCGGGGGATATTTTATTTTTACAGTAATGCACTCAAGCAAATTGACTTTCCAGCTATAAACTTAAGAATACTCGTATATGGATTGCTTTTGTATTTATGAATCAGTATTTACGGGGAGAACATGTTAAATATATTAGATTATGCTACACAGCGTAAAGGTTATTTTATTAAATTAAATTACAATGATAAAATGTTTGCCACCGTACCTAAAAAGAATATATATACGTTGTGAAAAATCTATATTTTGTTTGTTGTAGATACATACTTACCCCCAAACCATTGTTGTCTCAATGGTTGACTGATAGTAAAGCAGTAAGTCCGCCATTTACATTTATTGTAATAAAATTAAATAAATAAATAAATAAATACCTAAACAAAGTGTACATTCGCGGCTAACTAACAAAGACATACAAAAGATAAATTAACTGTCGTGGTTGTACGAAGTACGAGTATAGATACTACAACAATAGAAATCTTCATCACCGCAATCTGAATCACGTAATGGAGCTTTGGGATATAAAATATAAAGAAAGCAGAACGGCATAGCATCAATAATGTTTAATCTTTTTAGATTGCTTTTTATCACAGCTGCAAACTCTTTTATAGTTGTATTTGCCATTATTTTCGGGATATTATTAATTGCACATCAAATAAATAATCACCCATCAATTTAATCTCATTATTTATATACTTTTTTACATTAAATAAATCAACAATCTCATCATAAATACTGACTGCACATCAAAACTAGGTTAGGGCAAACCTATAGGTTATGTTATGATAGAACTGCGACCAACACACGGAAGGAAACGCTAGGACACTAGACTCGCTAGGAAAGTTCTATCCATTTTACTACGCAACAAATATAAATTGCAGTTTGTTTAGTCATATTTTCAGTTGAGTATTTTGCTGTGCAATCAGTAATTTTTATTTTTTTTGCGATTAAATATTACCCTTATTCGTTCAGTTCAACAGTTCTGCAAATACCATTATGCTAAATTTAATTTAATTTGGTGTGCATAATTAGTGTGCAATTAAGTATTTTTGGTGAAACTTTAAAATATTTTATTTAAAAAAGGGGCCAAGTGCGAGGCGGACTCGCCCATGAAGGGTTCCGTAGCAGCAAGTAACATAATATTAAAGTTCTAAAGGAAAATTGCGGTTTATGATTTATGACGTATTAAAAAATAACTCTCTATGATACCGAGACCGCTATAGTTTTTATTTCAAGAGTTACGGTGGGGGGACGCCTCAAATTTTAACTTTGTATAAGATTATCTCAAGACTGCGGGGTTTGATCTACATAGTTTCAAAGCAGTTTTTGTTGCATTTTAAAAGACCTTTTCAACGATACCCCACATGTTGGGGTTAGTCCAATTTAATTTTTTTAAGTTTACTTTTTGTTAGGGGGGCTGAAAAAAAATGTTTTTCTTAATTTTAAAAACCAACTTTTGGAACTTCAATATCTATCTCTCCACCAATTTTCGTGACAATCGGTGCAGTAGCGGCGGAGTACGAGCCCGGACAGACAGACAGACAGACGGACGGACGGACGGACATGACGAAACTATAAGGGTTCCTTGTGGACTACGGAACCCTAAAATAGGAATATATCTACAGATATCGATTTAAATACTCGTAAATGCCTTATTTTACTAATATTATAAATGTGAGAGTTTTCATTACGTAGAATAAAATCCGGAAAGTTGCCACACTGTTTTAAATTACTTTAAATCTCTTAGTACCAAAACCAAAATACTCGTAATTGCAACTTTATTATCTAGTTTGAATTAAATTAAAATTTTAATTAAACAAAAAGAAAGAGTTTAAAATGTTTTAGCGCTCTTTTGGGTTTAAATGATTTAGATAGAAAATAGGTAGGTATAGAACCAATTTATCTTTCTGTATCCTCCATGTTTTCTATTTGGGAGATTGAATAAGGCGCGAAACAATAGGCGTGATAACACAGGAGGACTTATTAACTCGGGAAAAATCGGGAAAGAGGAAATAAAGAGCCGGGATTTGGTTCTGTACAATAGGAGATTATTTGCTGGGCATTTTATAAAATATTTTTGGTACAATACTATATACTATGGACCCCTAATAATATGAATGTGTTCTGTGAAAGCCTTGGAATACCAGGGGTTTCGAAAGCACGTTGCCAACCCAGAAAAAAACTATTCAAGCCCTTCTTGATAAAAAAAGCCTTATTAATCTTCCATGCTTTTTTCTAAAAAGAAAAGAAAAAACTAAGAATGAACCAGCTGCTTCTCTTCCCGCAGAGATCGTGGTAATGATCAAAAATATAAATCACTAGCTTTTTCCCGCGGCTTCGCTCGCGTATCCCACGGGCACATTACTTTTTTCCGGGATGAAAGGTACCCTATGTTACTTCTAGTACCTCCCAGGATATGTGTACAAAGTTTCATGATGATTCGTCAAGTAGTTTTTGCGTGAAAAGGTAACAAACATCCACGCTTTCACATTTATAATATTAGTAAGGATTAGTATTAGTATTAGTATTAGTAAGGATGTTAAATAGGCGATGCGGCTAGTAAGCCATCACTATTTGGATTCCTTTTTCCACCTTCGCGCCTTCGCGTCACGTCAAAAGTGGCCTTTTGGTGTAGCGGCTCTGTCTGCTTAGAATTGTAAGACCCAAAATACTCTGTCTACCCCGTGAGAGACGGAGAGTGATAGTGTAGGTATCTATGGCGATTCACCCACTAGCAACGCGCCCCGCCGCGATGCGTGGAATCTGCCGCATAGACCTGTTTTCTATACACACTGAGATACTCATACAATGTTAAAATCTGCCGCCCCGCGCTCCGCCATAGTGCGCGGTGCAGTGGGATCACCGCCTATGTCATCAATTCAAGTGAAGACCAAGTCTACTAACATGTGTTAACGCTACTTATAAACATAATATACCAACGTCGGAAGTGGTTTAAAAGCTTGTTAAAACATGCAATATAAAACAAAACATAATTAAAAGTTGGAAAGTATCAAAAAATGACATCTCAAATAACAAAATAAGTATAAACTTGCAAAATAAATGAATGTTTCCCACAGGATCACCACGACCACGGATCCCCGCAAAGAAATAAAGCAAAAGAAACAGTATTTCCTCCGACAAAGCATTGAAAGAATCGTCTCTGGAGGCTGTTAATTGGAAACTGGCAAATTGAATGGAAGTCTTGAGGGTTTTTCTTCGCAATCCATCTAATTAACTGACTCTATTGAAGAATATAGGCTTTTGTCCAATGATTTCGTTTAGCCGTTACTAGTTTCATCAAGATAGCTAGATTGACCGGTACATATTCAAAAAATATAGAGAATTGTCGTCTTTCTATGTTGGGGAAGAGAAAAGAAAATACTTAGAATGTACCAGCTGATTCTCTTTCCGCGCAGATCATAAAATCCGAGCGTGAAAATGGAGAAAAATGCGTTATGTTTGCGGCTAGCATCCCATCTCTATTTTGAATTCTATTTACACCTTTTCACCCAACATCATGCAAAAAGTCGCCTGACTTGCAGCTTTGGGCTCTCTTTGTCTTCTTGGGCTGCAAGACTCAAAATGCTCTGCCTGCTTCATTCAGGATAAAGACGTGATAGTGTATACTGGTTGACAACTAAGTATTTTCTTCTAGACTGATACCTTATTATTATAAAAATAGGACTCACATTGTTACTAGGTTTAAACCATTATTAGCCCAAATCAAGTTGACATTGACAGGTGACATAGTGTGATATTACTAGAAGTCAACTTTAATTAGGGCGGGTCATGGTTTAAACCAGACCTATGTCACTCCCCGTTTAGGTATCGAAAATATAAACTTAAATTAGTATTCGAAATCACCAAAATTCGCATAAATATTATATTATTATCACAAATGTATCCTCTAAAAGGCTTTAACAATCTCCTATCAATATTATTATGTACATTATAACTGTATAAACGCAATATCGACTCTCAAATCCTCAATTTTGGACACGCTAAATATTTTAGCATACGTTTATTCCGAGTAAGACAATTGTAATTTTTTTAGGTTGAAATCCAAATTGCTTCTGTAAGAATCTTATTTTATATAATACGTAGAATGTAAGAACTTGTTTACTTATGTATTTTTTAATAATTTTATTTATGGAAGATAATATTGAAATAGGTCTATACTTTTTATAATCCCTTATACTACCTTTCTTGTGTATTGTTCGAACAATCGCTGTTTCTACGAAGCATTACGTACGTATGTATATCTATATATACATAGTTGTTAATCGTTTGATATCACACTAACGGCCCCCTCCTATAAATCGTCGCACAGTGCGACCATAAATTTACACTTTCATTCAAAGCAGGCTGTAGCGTTGCCCATTTGCAGTGTGCTTTCGAGGGAACATATTTTATCGTAACTTACATACAAAAGTTATTTATACTTATCCTCTCCCACAGGTGTCGTAAGAGGCGATAAAGGGAGAAATATTGATTTTTGACGGACGACCTCCGTGGCGTAATGGTCAACACGCTAGTCCGTCGGAGGTTCTAGGTTTGATCCCAGCCAAGGCTAGTTGGAAATTGGCCTTTTTATCCCTTGACAAAAAAGAGGGTTGTTATAAGTTTGACGCTTATGAGTGTCTTTTTGTCTGTCTGTCTATCTTTGATGATCTATCTGTAACATCATAGCGCTCGAACGGATGGACCGATTTCAATGTGGTTTTTTGACGTGAAAGCAAGTTCCCTTGCAGTGGATCTTAGCTATGTTTGATGAAATCGGTGGGTTAACGTTTGAAAATTAGGGCTTTCTCTAGCAAATAAAAGATGGAGCTACGGATATCAAGGCGTATCGGTAGTTCCGCTACTCATCACTAGATGGCGTTCTGTCAAGAACGTGTCGAACAAGTTGAGGGTTTTTTTTAATTTGCCTAGAAAATAAACTTGTTCTGGGTCTTGGGTGACTATATAAATAAGGCTGAAGTGACTTATACTATATTGATCGAACTTCATTTTGTAAGTTTGTTTGATCACATATCTAAGTAAAAAAATAGCATAAATTGTAAAACCCGATATATTATGGAATGCGAAATTACGCTGGATTTTTTATCACCCGTAGAAGTCCAGAAAAAAAACCAGCTTCAAAGCATTGAAAAAATTCGTTCCTGGTAGGAGTTAATTGGAAACTGGAAGTTGAATGAAGGCCTGCTAGGTTTTCTTCGCAATCCATCTAATTAACTTGACTCGTTAAGTTAGAAGCGATTTCTATGCGCTTTTGTTTAAGCTTAGAAAGATCCTAAGTAATAATGTGTCCTATTTTACTGTCATCATCATCAGACCTTTTTAGTCTCCACCGCAGAAGCACATATAGAGTCATATATAAAGGTCTTACAAAATACAGTGAAAAAATTGTTTCGGTGTATAAAATACTGAAACTGCATCTTGAATGCCTAAAAAACCATATAAAAAAACTGAAACAATTATAAGGCTGAATTCAATCCATGATACTGAACAACGTTCTCTAAGGAATATATTTAGAAATCATCATTTTCTGAGCGTATTCCCGGTATCCTCAGCGGTAATGCTTCAGAGTCCAGAGTCCGCTACACAACCTAGGTGATTTGATGAGGTTACTAGTTTTTACACAAAGCCACTGCCGTCTGTTCTTCGCTACCCAAAGGGTAGACCAATCCTAGGATAGGTTTAGACTAACGCTAGATGGCGTTTGGTACCAACAGCTTTGCGTACCTTCCGAAGCAAAGAATCATCAGGTGATTTAAGCCAGCAATATCCTAACCAGACTAATAATACATTTTCACAAAGTATGCTTCCCAGTGGGATTTGAACCCACGCCACGACTTCCGGATCACAAGGCAAACGCCTTGACCACTGGACCCCGGAGGCAGAATGATTATAAAATATATTAAAGGCAGTAAATGACGTCACACCGGAACGCTGGCCATTTTCGCCACTCGCAATAAAAGATTTAGTTCGCATAATATTCATACCCCGACTGGGTCCATTAACCTCGCTCAGTAGGGCTGACACTTTTACATATTTTAATATTAAACTTGGAGGTGTTTAAAAAGTCGTGAAAACTTTAAAATCTCTTTGTAGCTTTGTAGACATTATTGAGTGGATTTGTTGTATTGTTACTAAATCACGTTTTGTTAATCTAACACATAAATATTTTTAAAAAAGTAATTTATTGCCAAGAGGTACAGACAGTGTTATTGGAGGTATAGTACTTATAAGGTCTAGGCTCTTTAGGTGTAGAGAACTGCTTAAAACTAAATTAAAAACTTATGTTAACTACTCGTATTACCTAATTTTTGGCAAAGAAATGCCTCACCTTTTGTTTTATTTTATTTTATTTACCATATAAAAAGTAACAATTTTTATTACATAAATAACATACATAAACCACGCAGGTTTGTCCTTATGTTATTATTTATTTACATTATTTTACTCGAACCAAGGCTCGGTAACGCTGTGTTACAGGCACCCCTTCCTCTGAGAACTTGTGCGAGAGGCTATTTGCCAAAATGGGGGCTAAAAATTTATTAAATTTTACAAAAGTATCTACTACATTGTGTACTTAATACAATACTGAAACTATTTTAAGAGTGAATTCAGTCCATGATATTGAACAACTTTCCCCAAGGAACATATATCGAAATATAAAAAATATTTTTTGACTTTTCATACATATTTGGATCAGCTGATCGGTCAACTTGTATGGGAGGCCATATAAATTGGTCAAGAGGTGGGATGCCAGACAACTGGCTAATAAAATGGTTAACTTGAAGGTTGATAACCACAGATATAGAGAACGACCTAGAAAGACGTGGGGAGAAGGTGTGAAGCGGGACATGAAGGAGAGGGGGGTTAGTAATACAGATATGGTAAATGATAGAAAACTATGGAGGGAATTGGGGAAGGGTGAGGGAATAGCGTGAAGGCGAGGGAGATGATGATGATTAGAGATTGATGGCTAATAATCAAATCAAATCATTTTATTTCAGGCTATAAATGTGTACATACAATAAACATCCAGAGGCCCATATCAATATATACCTTAACCTAAAATACATTATAATATATTATATAAATCACTTAAACACTATTGATTTATTGTCTTTGTGACGCAATGCACTTTGTACTTGTGTCAGGATATCTCCGGAACACGACACCCTTCGGCCAGAAATCCTCCTTAGTAAAGGTCGCCAGCAGCAATGATGATAATGAAATAGTGACTTCATTTACCTACATATATACTTACCGATCTAAATAAATTGTCAAATATCAAGCAAATACTGTAGTAACTGGAGTCACCAACCCTATCGAAACATCCGAAATTGCTTTAATAAAACAAGAAAATAAATTTCCTCTTTCGAGCCGTGCCCCGAGAGTTGATGCGACGATATTAGTGCTAGATACAGCGTTCTACTTTTCAGCACAGCTCTATTTCTTTCATGAACATTAAAAAAAGATAGTGACAGGCTGGCAGCTTTCGAGATGTGGTGCTGGAGGAGAATGGAAAAGATCAGTTGGACGGAAAGGAAAACCAATGAGGAAGTATTAGA
The DNA here is from genome assembly GCA_963576875.1 of Acrobasis repandana. NCBI lineage: Eukaryota > Metazoa > Arthropoda > Insecta > Lepidoptera > Pyralidae > Acrobasis > Acrobasis repandana. Next base: position 19,190,449 of record OY756222.1, read on the forward strand.
AATAGTAGGAGAGAAAAGAAGACTGCTGGGCGAAATGGAAAATAGGAGAGGGAAAATGATTGGTCACTTAATACGACATGACTCCTTATTTAAAAACATACTAGAAGGAAAGATAAAAGGTAGAAGAGGTCCAGGACGACCAAGAAAGAGCTATGTAGACCAACTGAAAGAAAAAGCAGGGGTCATGTCGTATCAAGCACTAAAAAGTAAGGCAGAGAACCGAGAAGTTTGGCGCATACTCCACCGACAAGAGCCACTAAGCTCTTAAATAAGAAGAAGAAGAAAAAAAAACGGAATTTTTATCATATTTTAACATGAAACAAGTAAATTTTTTTATAATTTGATGAAATACATTCAATAAATCAGCAACACGCTTCGTCAAAATGGTCACAAAAATGTATCTGCAACATGCAGCGTCTAAATTTTTAAATTTATTAATCCAAAACGCTTCGTCACGTTATTTTTTCTCTTAAAAATATGAATTCAAATGTGATATTTACGAAGATCCTAAACAAACACGATGGATGTCATCTCAAAGGCTTTTTTCCGAAAGCACTCGTTAGTAACGTACACATACCGTTAAACATTCGTAAACCAATTGGGAAGCAAAAAATAAATAAGACCAGGCTCAGACACAAACTATGTTGAGAACAGAAACGCACTTCAGCAGTGCAGAAAAACAATTCAAATAAGTATTTTTTCTGTTACGTATGTATAAATCCTTTGTTAAGAAACTAGACTTTTGCAATTTGTCACGATCTCACGATTAATTGACGCAATTTTGCATGTATGTAGGTAGAGGTTAATAAGGAATTTTCTGAAAGTAAGTTGAGGCCGTACCTAAATTTTTCGGGGTCCAGTGCTGTACTTATTTTAAATAAATCATGACAACATTTGAAATTTTGCTACTACCAAGTCCTCGATAACCCTTCAAAGTATTTAATGAACTACTGTTTACAGTGTATAATGAGATCGTTAAGCTTTACTACGCACATTAGCCAAAAGTGCGGCCAATTTTCGCAAATGTGCGTAGGAAAGCTTAACGTTCTCACTTGAAACTGAAAACAGTAGTTCATAAAATACTTTGAAGGGTTATCTAGGACTTGGTAGTACCAAAATTTTAAATGATGTCTCCATTTTCTTTGAAATGATTTATTTTAAATGGGGGCAGCACTGGACCCCGGAAAATTCAGGTACGGCCTTAAAAGTAGTTCGGAATGTCCCGAAAGATGGCACTTATCAGATTTATGCATTTTACACGTTTGACATGGAAAAAAAACATGCCGAAATAGTACATTATGCTAAACAAATTCTTCTATGGAACACACGAACACACCAAGAGTTTAGAATGAAAACAAAATGTTATTTAATTTTGTAATTATCTAAATCAAAAATATGTGATGGAATATTTCGCCAATTGTGCTGCCGTGTACAATTGGAATTACAGTAGCACAATTGGAAGTGCACTCTCAGGCGTCGTCCTAATTGGCAACGATTGCGATCGTACGAGCAAACGATGCGTTCATCGTCGTCCGATGAAGATAATCGTACGATGGTCCAAAAGTGTCCTAATGGCTCCCTCGATGCCCATCGCGCGATGAGCCTTCACACGTTGTTGTGCTTGCGCGATGAGTCACGTTACCAATTAGGACAATCAAAAGAGATTTGCAGATTTGATTGCACGATCGCACTATCAAACCCATCGTATGATTGTTATTAAGCATTTATTATGCTCATGCGATGACTTGCGAGCTTTATTTTAGAACACACTTTTTTAGTGTGTGTGTTTAATTTCGTCGTGCGACTAAATAACATCGTTTGCTCGTACGATCGCTCCCAATTAGGATGACGTCTCAGTCTGTAGCTGTGAGGGGCGTGACTTCGGATCCCACTCGTGGCGAAATTATTATATATTTGTAATTATGATCAGGCCTGTGTCACTCCCCGTTTAGGTATCGAAAATGTACCTACATTATTACTATGCGTGGCGGCCCCTCCGGGTGGTAAATTCAGTTATACGAATCGTTTTTCCAGAGTAATAAGAATGAAATGGCTTGCAATGGATGTCTGGGTATCTATACGAAAAGGTGCTGAGTTCTGACTCGAGCTAAATTAAACCTAGCTAGCCCCATTGAGTAGATATTTCTTTAAATTTCTTTGATGAGTGAGACTTCTGTACGTTAGTATTATTTATTCTGCGTTATGATATAGTTTAGAGCATTAATGCTGTAAAAATCAATAATTAGGTAATCAATTTCTTCAGGCAATGTTGTAAGTAAGTCGTGTATTACTTGGTGGATAAAAATATACGCTTGCCATTTTTCTGTACTTTTTGTAGTTTGAGCCTGGGTTTGCAAAAAATATAACCCAGTAATCGAGGAATTAGCTTCATTGTCGGTGATTAGCGAGGTAAACTGTTATATGCGTATGGTGTGCGTTATATTTTTTACACGCGTTTTCCGTTTGATACACACATGTTGGTTCCTATGTATTTTTGGTACCTATGTAACAATAAACAAGTTGATAATTTAAGTGCGGAAGTTTCTTACATAGGGGAATGTTTCACTCATTGCTTTAGTAAGTAAATCCTCTGTGTAACCTAAATGCTAACTGGTAGATAACGCTTTCAGCGTTAAGTTCGCTTTTGTTTCTGAACAATTTGTATTTAATGGTTAATTAATCAAAATTTGTGATAGTCTGAGGGACCAGAAAATGTCAAGACAGCCGAGTTGTAGGATGTGAGGTTTGTCGAAAATAAATAAATAAAGTGTGGAGTAGAAAGATTGCTAGAGAAACTCGGTAATTATGTTTCACGGTCCAAGCTTTGACCGATGTTTCACGTACTGCAGTTAACTTATTTTAAAGAATATTCAGAATTCCTTTGTCTCTTTTGTTATCTTTAATATATGAAATTATATTCGATCATACCTTTGTATCCGAAAAAGTGTGAAGTAGAAAAACTGCTAGAGAAACTCGGTAATTATTTTTTACGGTCCGAGCCTGGGGCTCTTTGACCGATGTTTCACGTACTGCAGTTAGCTTATTTTGAAGAATATTCGGTATCTTTTTGTCTCTTTTGTTATCTTCTAAATGAGAAATTATATTCGATCACTGTAATTGTATCTGTAAAAGTGTAAAGTAAAAACACTGCTAGAGAAACTCGGTAATTATATTTCACGGTCCAAGCTGCGGCTCTTTGACCGATGTTGCACGTTGTAGTTGACTTGTTTTTAAGAATACTTAGTATTTTGTTGTTTCTTTTGTTATCTTTTATATGAGAAATTATATTCGATCACTGTACTTGTATCTGAAAAAGTGTAGAGAAACTCGGTTATTTGCTTTTCGTGTGTGTAATGCGCTAAAACCGGTGTCAGATTTTTCAAGATGCCTTAAGGCATCTGACATAGCTTAACGTGCCTCCCAAAGCACGGACAAGCTCAAAAACCTTTTCATACCACCTTGTTGTCAACCATCCAAGTATTGACCAAACCCGGGCCAATGAAATTCGGTAATTATATTTCACGGTAAGAGTTCTTTGACCGATGTTGCAGGTACTGAAGTTAACTTGTTTTGCAGGATATTTGATAAATTATTCCTTTGTCTCTTCTTGTATGCTGGTCTGGGAGAAAAGAGAACTCGTAGAATGTACCAGCTTGTTATCTTCCCGCGCAGATCTTAAAATCACATCGACTAATCAGCGAGAAATCATCACCATCCGAGCTTATTCCCGGTTGCATCCTCAGCGGCAAGGCTTCAGAGCCCGGTCCGCTACCTAACCTAGGTGATTTGACGAGGTTACTGGTTTCTACCCAGAGCGACTGCCGTCTGACCTACGCAACCCAAAGAATAGACCAGAACCATTCCTAGAATACGTTTAAATAAACGCAGATGGCGTTCAGGACCCAAAGCTAATAATATTATTTCACGGTCCAAAGCTCTTTGATAGACCGGGCTGCACGTAATGCAGTTAACTTGTTTTGTGTTCTGAAGGATATTCGATGAAACGTTCCTTTGTTCGGTCTGTGCACGAGAATTTGTCACGATCCATACTAGAACCATAGCAACCCCAATTTCATAAAGTTCTTTGTTAATAACTTTTGAAAACTAAAAACCTACTCCTACACCAAAGACAGTCACAGAAAATTAAGAATACTACATACTCTAAATAAAAAAATGTGATGAAAAATTTCGCTATGAGTGAGATTCGAACTCACGCCCCTCATATCTGTACTGTGAGTGCACTTCCAAATGTGCTACCGTAACTTTGAATCATCCTGACGAATTTCCTCATCACATATTACTTACGCATTTAAAGCATGTGTATTTCTTTATTCCTACCCACTATTTAGAAGTGTGGTATTCAAATTAATTCATAGAAAGTCGATAAAAGTGAAAAAGGCTTTATGTTATTTATTGATTTATCAGGATTATAATGGTCGGAACAATATGATCATCATCATCACCCCAGCCCTTCTTCCGCCCACTGCTGAGCATAGGCCTCCCTTCGTCGATGCCACAATCTCGGTCCTGTGCTGCTCTCATCCAGGTGCGCCCCGTGATTTTGATTATATCGTCAACCCGCCGCTTAGGCGGACGTCTGACGCCTCTCTCACCCGTTTTTGGAAATATATATTATTAATTAAAAATATGTGATGAAAAAATCATCAAATCGTCAGGGTGATTTTATAAAGTATAAATTTAAAAAATATCGCTGTTATTTTTACGGCGAAACAGCCGCCCGCTCCTTAGTAATGCTGCCGCAGCGCCCATTTTGCCTTAAACAAACTTACATTCCGCAAGTATAAATTCTTTCAATAATAAATTTAATTTAGTGACATTCATATCCGACGACGGTGTGAGCGGCTGCGAGCCCGGCGGAAATGAAAACCATTCTAGGTAGTCCGCGAGCCAGTTGTATAAGGGCAAGTTGGAAAATAGCATTTTTCAAATTGTTCTGGCCCTTGGTTGTCTATCGTTATAGGTAAGAGACACTAAATGGGATAAGTCCGCCGTTGTAAATTTAATTTTCTGTTTTTGTATCTGTTTTTATCTTGTGTACAATAAAGCTTTATAAACAAACCAACAAACAAACGAGGTATAGCCTACGAGCGGCAAAACTCGAAACTAGCTTGATTATAGGCGTGAAAGTGGAAAAGGGAAATCAAAATAGGGTTGGGTTGGGTTGCTTTATTATATATATTAAATAAAATCCGTGTTAAAATATAATTTAAAACGCCCCTTCTAATCAAAAAGTAGACGAGGGAAAAATATTGTATCGATTTTTGATAAAAAGAAATAGTAGCACTTTCGGAGTGCTGACAGAAGTGAAAACTTGAACAAGGTGGTGTAAATTACGGTAACAGTGTTGCGAGTTCAATGGTATGTTTTCCATCTCAAAAAATACCTAAGCGCCTAAATAAGTTTTCAAAAAATATAGAAAGTTTAGTGTCATAGGCTGAACTTGCTTCAAAATTTGGCTGTTGGTTAAAATGTAACTCTGTCATTCTCTAATTTAAACATTATATGTACTCTTAATTAAAATAAATGTGAGTTTTTACGTACATACTTTTTTGGAGAGTTGCCAAACGTTTACGAGTAAATTATATCATACGATATAGGATTTTCACGCTTCCCTCCCGTACTATTCAAAATAAACGAGGTAACGAGCTTCGGCTAGAGGTCGTAATTATTACTGAATTGTAAAACTTCACCTTAGTTCACATTTTAATTGCCTTTGGGACTCATATGAAAACAGCACAAACATTCTAATTAAGTTTAAGCTTAGTAACGTGTGTTATAACATGCTGGTTGTAGTAGCATATATGTGTGTGTAAGAACATAGAATATAATTATTTGATAAATAAATTAAAAGAAGAGTATCAATGAAACACACTCGTTCCATTAAATCGCCTCATCTCATCAGGTTCTCAAGTTAATATTTGGACACCCACCTTCCAGTAAAATGGAAAATACACGTGGATCAAAATATGGAACTAAGAAACCGCTATGCCATTTTGATGTCGCCCCTATATTTGATATCCAATTGCAACGAACTCTTACTCTTATCATTCCTTATTTGTATTACATATATCTGGATTGCATAGCAGTTGAATTGAAGTTTTATTTCCATGCCACGTGTGATAAAAATATGAAGAACACATATTTTCCCGGTCATATTTATAACTAGAGCCTAGAACTAGAACGTTTTGCGATGGTCTTAATCTTAAATTCATACTACGTTTCGATTGGTATAAAGGTAAGTACCACGAGCCATTTTCAACATAAGAAACTGCAAAACTTTTCCACTCAAAAAGAACTGTAACTACTAACTACCGAGCCCTGTGGGAGCCCTTGGGGTCCACCTTATCGCCCTCAATTCTCACTCAGTGGTCGTTTTCCCTGTAATAGAGGGCAATTGCTACGAGGCGTGTTTGTAGTAGGTTGATTGTGTGTACATGAGCAGATATACAAAGTAAAAACTCCTTGACATAATGTTTCAACCGACTTTTAAAAAAAGAGGAGGTTATCAAAACGTCAGAATTTTTTTAATTTGTTACCTCTAATTTGAAAAATAAAAATTGTTTTTAGTTTCGTTTAAAACGATATAGGTACTATTAGGTAGATTGTTCTCAAGTTTTTCGAAATCGGTTTAGTAGTTTGGTTTTGAAACTAAAATAACTGGAAAAGTAAGTCTGTTATACCTTTATGTAAACATTATTGCGTGTTTAGCTTTTCTGAGACTGTCACTGGCATTAAAGGCGGTATTTCATGTAAATGCAAAAAAACATCCAAAAAGGGGATAAATATTTCACTGAAATGGCTTGCTAGGCCAAGTTAAAGAGGGAAGTGTCAGTTCTTGCATGGTTATAAGAGCTCGCGAGGTGTATCTCACAGAACCACTTGTAGGTACTAGTAACCACTAGTTTTAATTCCATAACAATATGCAAAATTAAAGCTTATGTAAATAGCACGCAAAGCTATAAAACATTTCACTTTACGAGTAATGCACTATCTACATTAACAAACTTGTTAACAATGTAATTCCAATGGCGCCGCGTGCTATAACAAGCATTCGATCTTAGACCAAGGAAGTATGAATTACAAATAATGTGGATGTTCTATTAAATCATTGTATTATCTAGGGGAAAGGGCAATAAATGATAAAAAAGAATTATTGATTAAAATAGGGGAATATACTTACAAGTGTTATCAAATCATTCTGCCATAGGAGACTATTTATCTAGATATATATTAAACTCCAATATTCAAAAATTTATTTAGAAACTAGGTTTTTTCAAGTCATAAACGTTCGTAAATACTTTATTATTTTGTTTTAAAATGCAAAAAAAACTTATATTTATCATCGATATGCATTGACAACAGTTACTGTATTCGTATGCCTTTAATTAATTAAATTAAGGATTATGATGTGTGTTGCCTTTAATTTCTTTTGTATGTCGGCAATACTGTCAAGTACAGTTCTTGGTTGTTTGTATAGTGTTACTCTGAACGTAAAATTTAAATTCTTGAATTATGATAATTGTACGAATATCAGTCATAATGATATACATATACAAAGTGCTTTTTTATTTAATTTAATTTAATACAAATATTTTGTATACCGAAAAAAATTAATAAAACATTTTCCATAGTAACTAGATCACGTGACTACTTCGATTTGTATGAGAAAGAACCTTATTTATTGTTAGTACATCGATTTAAATACTTTGAGAAACGTTGTCCAAAATGATGGACTAAACCTCCCCTTAAAGTATTTGTAGTAAAATGTATATCATTATGACTGATATTCGTACAATTTTCATATATCAAGCTACATACTTACTCGGGCCGGCATTGTCGGTTCGGCAGTATTTGCCGAACAACAAAGCCGACCTGAATCAATTATGGCGATGATCCACACTGCACCGCGCACCGTCGCGGAGCGCGGGGCAGCAGATTTTACATTGTATTGCAAGTATCTCAGTTTGTATAGAAAACACGTCTAGTCCAACCCACTGACAACGCGTTAACGTGCGGGAGCGCGTCCCGCGCGTAGATTCTGCCAGTAAAACCCGTGTTTTAATGTTTAAAGGGCAAAGAAAAAAGAACTCTACTGCACTCCTTCAAGATGCTTTGTTGAATGAGTTCGGTATCCATTCTCCACGATGATCGACTGTAAAGTGAATATTTAGCACGGGGCCGTCGAGGCAGATCTGCGCCTCTGACACCGCGTGCGGAATCTGCCGATCGCACCTCGGCGGGGCGCGTTTCCAGTGGGGGAATCGCCTATAACGGCTTTTTCGCCGAACATTTATCTACATATTATGTATATTGGATTTTACCGCTCGGTTGTGCCGATTAATGCCAGCCCGTATAAGTGTGTAGCAACCCTTAAGATTTTTTAAAATTTACGTTCAATGTAACACTATACAAACAAACAATAACTGCACTTGACAGTATTGCCAACATACAAAAGAAAATAAAAGACCCCTTGGCATGCCCTTGGCATCTGGCCAGAAATTAACTTACCTACGACTGCGACGCATCTTTTAAATATGTATTGTATCTATTAGACGTAAATCCAGACAATATTGAATGGCTAAGCTGCTATTTAGAACTTGGCTGTGATCGGAGAAAGGCCAGTCACTTTGTTTTATTGTGAGTGGCTAATACTGGTGTGAGATTCTGCTAGGTTTGGCAGTTGCTCAGTTGTCCCTCACTGATCAGAGTGCCTAATAATTCGTCTTATGATTCGCCTACGAGTCAAAATGCCTAAAATTAATGTTTACAAGAAAAATTACCTAAGCTGTAAATCACCAAGAGGACAAAACGTCTAACAAGCAAAATGCCTAAAATGGAATAATTGCTAAATAGTAAATGGTCTAGGTCTTACTATGGGTCTCATAAGAAGGCTCAAGGTCGCTCAAGGTCGCTCAACGCGCTATGGAGAGGGCTATGAGCTCGGTGTTTCTTTACGTGATCGAATCAGAAAGGAGGAAATTCGTAGGAGAACAAAAGTCACTGATATAGCCTAACGGATTAGCTAGTTGAAGTGGCAGTGGGCGGGACACATAGCGCTACGAACCGATGGCCGATGGGGCAGAAAGGTTCTCGAATGGCGACCACGTACTTGCAAGCGAAGCGTTGAACGCCTACCCACAAGGTGGTCAGACGATCTGACCAGGGTCGCTAGAAAGCGCTGGATGCTGGCCGCTCTAGAAATCCTTGGGAGAGGCCTATGTCAAGCAGTGGACGTTATGCGGCTTAAATGATGATGATGAGGATGAAATGGTCTAAAGAACAAAATATATTCTACAAAATTAGCACGGTATATTAATATGACCTTCACCTGATATTATATTCTATTGACAGCTGGGTCACGTGATTAGCCTAAGAATTACGTCATCAGTTGAGAGTGTTGCCACTGTGTGTGACTGAATTACCCGAGCAACATGTATTTTTTAACTTAACAAACCAAATATAAACTTAATTATAATTATATATATAAAAATTTAATAGATACAAATACAAATACAAAATACGTTTATTTATCAAACCTCTTATACTAGGGTACATGACAAGAAACTTATAAATTAATTCAAAATGTTAGTACTTATGTACCTAAATGATTTCTGATGGCCCCACACTAGGCAATGATGCCTGTCCTGTGGTAGCCTTTTACATTGGCAAAAACTGGTTTAATTTTAAATCTTAACTTAAACCGGCAATAAGTCATTATCAGAAAAAGCTTATAGGTAGCATATTTTATTCCATTCTATTTTAATGTAATAAATTTCTAAGGTGTTTTACAATAACTGTGCAAGGCAGTGCTTAGCTGTAAAAAAAATGTTCTGATATCAACAACTGTAATGTCGAAATCAAAGTCAAGTACAAGTTTTATAATATAATCATTTACAGTCTTAAGAGAAAACTTAGCACGATGTTTGAAAAATATAACTGGGACCGTACCAAGTGCCGGTTAAGCGCACAATCCTGTGAAGATGAATCACACAATAGGTCACACAACTGAATAGTTAAGTGAGATAGTATTTAATTTTATATTTATTAACTAAATGAGAAAGTTCTAAATTTGCTAAAAAGAACAATCAGTGGTTATTGTGACATTTGTGATGAAGTCTTGGGCCGAGAAGCGAGAAGAGAAAACCATATATTATTGTACCATGGAAATTAGTAAGGTGAATGAAAATTTTCTTCTCTTCCCAAGCTGATCGTAAAAGCAGATCGAATGACTGCGCCAAAATACGAATCATGTTAGTAGGCGATGCGGCTAGCAACTCTTTATTACTATTTTGATTTCATTTTTCTACCTCCTCGACGATAATTACGCTAGGAGTAGCTTGAGTCTTGCGGCCAAGTACTCTATCTCTCCAGGGCCACAGGACCTAAAGGGTTTTGTCTTTTCTATTAGCACACAGTGTATGAGTAAGCTTGAAACTGAGACACTTCTCTTGCTCGATCAATTATATTTTTTTAATGTGCAATAGACCCAAAATTTTACATGATACTAATAAACTGCGAGCCATTAAAAAATCTGGATATCCGATAGGGATACGAGAATAAAACGTTACAAAATAATGTCACTTGTCATTCATCATATCCATATTGAACGTGATTTTAGATTAATTTATTTCAAAATGCCATATCCAAATTTATCTTTACACATCCACGTTTACAACTGCAGAATTGTGTTCTTTGCAGTATAAAAGTTGCTCGCGCAATCAGCTGATTAAAGTTACATTCGCAATCCAGTAACGACCGTAATTGTCTGGAATAAAGTGTATTTTCCTTTGAGAACAACCAGGCACATGTGTACAGAGCCGGCAATTCTCTTACGAGAAAATTAGAAGGCGATATTTCTTCGAAATTAGGAGTGTTGAGTTGGATATTTTATAGCGGTTTTTATTAATATTGCCTAAGGGTTTGTTTCCACACATAATGACGCAGGAAAATGAAGTTGTACTCTTTTCTACTTAACCACTCTACAAATGTTTCTTGCACATAATAATGTGCAAGTTTGTTGTAATGTGTGTATCCAGCCTAGAATCTAACCGTAAGAGTCGACTAAAGCACTTGTTTGTTATTTTTGTGTGTAAGTGGTCAACACTGGTGTTAGATTTTCCAAGCGGCCAAAATGCATCTCACATAGCTTTAAGACTGTCATATAGTGATGACGATAAATTTTCTTTGACCTCCCCCCACTCTATTAATAATAATAATAACGGCGTCGGGACGTGGCGACCCCATCGCGCACTAGACTCCCAGTGCAGGCAGGGCAGCTTGTGGCGAACTGGTGGTGAGTAACAACACCACGGACCCTAATGCTCCAGAGAGTCGGTCAGAGCCTTCGTCCCCGACGCGTCTTCATCGGTCGGGGTGGAGACCCAAGAGGGCTCGCAGGACTCTCAGCTCTGCATTGCCTTCATTGGCCGTGCAGAGAGGATTCGTTAGAGCTGTTGCTCCAGGGGTGGAAGTGTTAAAGGGCATCACGCCGCGTAACTTCGGAGAAAGCGCAGCCACACCTCTCGACACCCCTGAGTCGCCCACACCGGTGTTGCCCCTTTGCTGACAACAATCGTTGGCTCGTTTGAGGGGCCCATCTAGTGAGCGGCAAGCCACCACCTGCCACAAAAATATTGCCGTAGTGCCGTTATTTCTATTGCAATAGCCCAGTATCAGTCTATCCCAACTTCATTTCATAACCCATCATTCTTTCCCTTTTCTTGCAATAGAGAGTTTGGCGGGAGCGCCACATTACATAAACTTCACCAAAGGGCTCTACGTGTTGGATCTGTATCCCCACGCAAGCCTCCCAAAAAACTGGGGTGAAAAGACCCGTGAACCCAAAGGAGATAATAATAATAAACTTCATTCTATAAACAATAACCCTTACCCTTTTCTTGCAATAGATTCTTCTCCTGCCGAAACCTGTCCAAGGGTATACTCGTATCTTCCATTGGTATATTCAAGAATGGGTTTTGGCGGGAGCGCCACATTACATCAACTTCTCCAAAGGACCTCTACGTGTTGGATCTGTATCACCACGCAAGCCTCCCAAAGGACCGGGGTGAAATGACCCGTTAACCCAAAGGAGATACTAATAATATACAATTTAGGGTAATAAAATAATAGAAATTAATGCATTGGGTGTTAATCTATGAAGTTGTGTGTATGAATAAAACTAATAAAACAAATACCTTACAATTCAGTTTAGCGCAGATTATTTGGATACAAAGCCTAAAGCAATTTTGCTAAAACGCAACTGTGTTAGTGTCAGGTTTATTCAAATTTCGTTAGGTTTAAGTCCAAGTTTTGGCTCGTTGAAAATATTAACTTTATTCTGGTAGCTTTGGTAGAAAGCCAGCGTGTATGAACTAAGTGAGGATTATTTTAATCTTCTGTTTCAATGTATCAGAATAAAACTTGGGCTTAAAATTTGACAATTCAAGATTAAGAAAAACATATACTTTAATAAATTAAGACAAGCACATTTTCTTATTTATTATACTTTATTACGAAACATGTAACAGGCGGACTTAAGGCCCAGGGCCTCTTCTACTAGTCAACCTACAGGTAGTGCTGATAAAAGCGTATTTTGGACGCTAAGGCACATTCTAATACTAGAAATATTTATAATTAAATTATTGTATTCAATGATAGATAAGTACTATTCTTTCAAATGGTGTCGAAACATGGCCGCTTACCGATGAGGCTGTGTACCGAAAAAGTGGGGCACTGAGAGCCATGGAGCGAACTATTATAAGCATCAAACTTCAAGATCGATTTCTCAACACGGTTATTCGTTCGGCAAAGACAAAAGTTCAAGATGTTAGAAAACGCTTCATCATCATCATCCAGATCTTTTTAGTCTCCACTGCAGGAGCACGACCTTCCTTATGCTACAGAGCCAGACTTAGACAGAGTAGCCAGAGGATTTGGCCTACACTCTCCACGCTGGCCAGACGGGTCGGAGAGGTCTCATTGATGTTTATAAGCTTGTTCAGCTTGTGTTTCCTAAGTCGCCTTCTACGACATCCACGGGAAGACTTGGAGTGGTACTATTCTACTCTGCTGGAAACCACACGGCTTCGAGTTCGGAGAAAACGAGTGAAGGAACTCAAATGAAGTTGGAGTACAGCGCAGCTAAGGTCGTCCGTTAGCAAGACCGTGGATGGGAGAAGCCCAGGTGCCAGCACTGTCGTAAATGGCATTCATTGAGAGGGGATATTTTACCTAGCAGTGGGTTTAAGGCTCATCATTATAATGATGATCATTCTGTCGAAATTCTTACTTGCACAAGCAATGTATAAAAGATCCGAATTAAATCTGAAATATAATAACTATTTTGCGAGTTTAACGGAATTGTACTTAAAGAGTTTGTTTGTTTGTTTGTAATAACTTTATTGCACTTAGAAAACACATAATTAAAGACAAAAACAACATATAGAGTAAATTGACAATGGCGGACTTATCCCATAATGGAATCTCTTCCAGTCAACCGGAAAATAAGCAGAGAGGATTACTCACAAGAAGAGTAGAAGTGTGTACATAGAATAAAAGAAAGCATCATTTATACGAACTTAAACTAATATATACATGCAAACTAACTACGAGATATATACATACATATAAATACATAAACATTCATATTGTACCTACATATAATTAAATTTTTAACAAAAAAAACAGCCGACTTCAATTTTTTTAAGGAGTTTCTTCCGTATCTCCAAAGTTCTTTATCATATCTTCACCAAATTAAAATGGGACCAACTTGGTAGTAAAGCCTTTCAAATAAAAAAAGAATCATAATAATATTTGAGCTGCAGTTGTCTGGTGAGGAATTTCGGTCTCCAGCTCCAAGATCTTTTCTCCGATCTTGAAAAAAATTACATGGGACCAACCTTGCAATGCATTCTGTAAAACGATACATATATTTTTTAAATCGGTTCATATTTGACGGAGTTATGAGGTAACATACACAAGAAAAAAATACATACACGTCGAATTGATAACCTCCTCCTTTTTTTGAAGTCGGTTGAAACACTTGAAATGAAAGCTTAAATATCTGAGGTGACAAGAGAGGATCCAAGGAGTTTAGATTTAAACGAGTTTAGCGTCGAGTTGAGTTTTTGTGTTCCGGCATTGATAGATGGTACATCGTCTTTGCCGGCTTGGCCACGTCAAAAGATTTGAGCAGACAGCAAATAATATACAGAGGTACTTTCAAACGCTGCATCGTCATCACTACTCCATATTGGCACACGTCCAATACAATCGGAGTCTTTGTCCATTCTTCAAAATAAAAGTCTGAGCTAGAAACCTGACTTAGGTATTTTCAGGTTTTCACTTTCACTTTTCATAGTCTATATAATAGGTATAAAGTTTGTTTATCATTTGTTTTAGTTTCTTTAAGACATTCATATAATACTCTTAAAACAATTTTCTAGAATCGTTTTGCGAAGAGTAACATATTTTTATCCACATTCCCAAGTGTGGAAAGTTTGGGAATAAAATATACTTTATCTAGTCTCCTTGGAAAGATAGCGGCTTGAAACATTGTTCTAAAGCTACATGATATACGTTTAAAAAACTAAAAACCCGAATACGGGAAAATTCTTACTAAAAAGTATAAAAATTGAATTGTGTAGAAATTATAATTATCAATAGAGAATAATATTTGTATGTCGACTGCCTCCGTGGTCCAGTAGTCAAGGCGTTTATCTTGTGATCTGGAGGTCGTGGGTTCAAATCCCACTGAGAACCATTCTTTGTGAAAAGTTGTTCCCAGTCCGGTTAGGATATTGCATGCTTAAATTACGTGGAATCTATCTTAGGATTGGTTCTGGTCTATCCTTTGCTTTGCGGAGGTCAGACGTCAGACGCTCTGTGTAAAAACCAATAATCTCGTCAAATCACATAGGTCAGGTAGCGGACTATGCGGGTAGTTTTCTTACAAGGTACACAGTGCACGTAGATGGCGCCACTAACACATAGGAACCATAGATATATCAGGCACAGGAACCTATTTTGCTATCTGTATTTTAACAGGGCTTTGAAGCATTACCGCTGTAGATGCAACCGGGAAAACATACGGATCATGAATAATATTTGTATATCATATATCATCATCATTCACGTCCAGCAATAGGCGTCTTGCTACATAATATCACTTCACAAATATTTTTCATTATGTCCATTGTCCATTTCACCATTAGTTCACTTTACTGATTATTATTGAGTCATTTATAATGTAACGCACTAATTCACTATTGTAATATAGTAATTTGCATATTCGGCGCAAAACTATACGGTAATTATATGAATAAATTCAATAAAAATAAACAAATGTTTATCACATTTTCACGCACAGCATGTCAAGTTGTCATTGTCAACAATGGCATTTACACTATAACCCGCGGAAATCTATTTGGCATCTGCGTGTATGTAATTACCTGTGAGCGAGAAGCCAATGTAACATTACCGGATTGCTAATACCCCTCTCGCTCTTGTGTATCTCCCGCCAATGCGAGAGAGCGAGAAGGGTATATATATCAAGATGGTTGCTGGGTAATAACGTGAAATTATATTGTTGCTTTGCTTACCTGTTTTCATCATTTGGAAATGTATGAAATATACGTTCTTTATTGGGTGGATAAACAATTATTATACGCGCACCTTCTCACCATGATGGTTACTATTGGTTGACAGTTCTCAAGACAGTCGTCGCGTATTGCGTGCGGCTAGTAATTAAACCCTGGTTTGGAGCTGTCAAAGCTCACAAAGTGCGGGGGAGAGGTGCGGGGACGCCAATTTGCGGGAGACGCTGTGAGATACCATTCTGTTTGACTCTTATGTATTCTGTGCCTACTGTTCTATCGTAAGCTCTGATTAATTTCCGTTTAATTTCTACAGTTGCCCGACTAATATTATAAATGCGAAAGTGAGTTTGTATATATGTTTGTTTGTTACCTCTTCACGCTTTGTCTACTGAACCAATCTTCTTGAAAATTCGCATAGACATGGTTAGGAGTACTGAGAAGGACATAGGGTACTTTTCATCCCGGAAAAAAGTAATCTTCCCGTGGGATACGCGAGCGACGCCGCGGGAAAAAGCTACCTATAAATACCTTCTTTATTTACGAAAATACTCAAATTAACAAAAGCTGACTATAGCAGACGCCTTTGAATAGCAATGTCATAATGGCCTTTACCGCTCGACGCCACTGCAGCCCGCAGTCTCTTCGGTCCCTTTCATATTTCGCAAACTCGATATAATTAGATAAATCTTCAGTTGTGCAGTTCTGTGGCCCAAGTCACAAAAACAAATGTTGCAAGACAAATTTTTCTTCGTAAACCTATTGTGTATGTTTTCATTTTTATTTGACTACGGCGAATGTGTTTCGCCGCTATGTATGTATGTTAATTTGTTCCCTCGTATATTCAAAAATATCTATGATAACTTGACAAATGAGGTATCGTCGGAATCGTCTTGGCTTTCCCTGATTATAGGCTATGTAACGTTTCAGGAAATCCACTGTGGCGCCCTCTATAGGCCATAAAGTTATGAAGTAAAAAATAAAATAAATCAAATCATACAAAAAATAAAACAAATCGGCAAATAGTCCTGGCTGAACACTTTTGTATGGAAATGCCGTTTCTTTAGTTTTTTTGACTGATAATTATATTTTATTACTACACTATAGCGATCTAGTATACCCCGTGGTACGATTTATTACGCATATGTCCCTTACATGTTGTATATCATCAATTTAGATCATAAATAAATACTTACATATTTTTAAAGTTTTTATTTACTAACAAATTATTGATACAAAAGGTCTGAAATAAACTCATTTTATTAATTTTTTTATTAATTTATCATAGTAAAATAATATGATATGCAAGCCTGCAACTGTGTAGGACTACTGCTAATGCATCTCGGTCACGTCCCAACATTATTACCAACACAGAAATACGTACACAGAGCACAGTTTCGTGCACGAATATACTGGTATTGCATCTCTGTGTATAAGCTATTTGCAGGGCCGGACTGTGAAATTAATCAGTGTTCTAGGACACCAGTTCGTTAGTCTGTTAGTTTGGCACTGAAACCGGATACGGTACGTTATTCCAATAATTGTCTTCGGTATATCTTTGGTCTTCGTAAATATGATCATGTGTCGTTTTACCGCTCCCAACTTATTTGGTTACCAATTCGTCAACGTCGCAACTTGCACATCCTCACAACCCTCTTTTCCATTCTATTTGAACCCGCTACTCCTGCTTACCTCAAGTCTAACTTTCAGTTTCTGGGTGACACCCATGTCAGACATCTTCGTTCCTCTAAGAATCTCAGCCTTTCTGTATAGAAATGTGAAAAGAACCCACTCCGGTAAACTAATACTAGTTCACCGGAGTGGGTTCTTTTCATATTCGTTTATTGTCCAAGCTATAAACCTCTGGAACGCCTTACTAGTTGATGTTCGGAAGGCTAAAACCCGCTTTTCATTTAAAAAACAGGTGAAAGCACATTTTCTTAAACAACTGTCAGATAGTTCTTAGTGTATGTAGTATATGTGAGTAGTATATCTTAGTATAATAATAGTGTGTATTATTTGTATATAGTTTATGGTTGATTATTATATATTTAAGTATACTTGGTTAATTTTTCACCATTTCTTTTTGAGTTTTTGCACTACCCGTGTACTGGCTGGTAGATAAGGCCTTAGGCTTTAAGTCCGCCATTACACTTGTATTTGTGTATAAAGTTAAATAAATAAAAATAAATTAACTTCCATAGGCAATGTTACCTTTCCTTTATTACGCTTGTAGTGCATTTTTAAACTGCCTTCAAGATTATCAATTATACAGGTTATAAATTCGACTGTTTTTTTATGTATGGTCACGCGATATCTTTGCTAATTGTAAATTGATTTTGATGATTCTTTTTTTATTTGAAAGCCTTCATTATCTTGTTAGACCCATATTCATTTGGTAAAGGCATAATGAAAAACAAGATATGGATGAAATGCCTCATTGTCCTTTAGGATTTCGATCGGAAAATCTTTTTGATGTTAATATGGCATTTTGCATTGCAAAAAATTCCTGTTCGACAATTATCGTACTCAGTTTTTGTACTTTTTGACAAAGAAATTGGCTAAGTGCACACAGAACACAGTTTCATGCACGTCACATGGTGTACAAGCTATTTGCAGGGCCGGACTATGGCATTTCTCAGTATTCTAGGACACTAGTTCGTTAGTCTGGCACTGAAGCAATGTTACCTTTCCTTTATTATGCTTCAAAAGAGGTAGGACTTCAAAATAGTTTGGAAAATCCAAAAGTGCACGCCTCATAATCTCATTTTTCACAATTAAATTGATTTTGATTGTTTTATTGCTAACTTAAAACGAAGAAAAGTATGTGTCGGCTTTAAGGTGAAGGGGTAAAAAAATTAGTTTTTTATAAATTATAATTAAACGACAGTACTTAGAACGCTAATATTAACTAGGAATCAGCACAGTGTAATACTTTATATATTAAAAACAAAAGTATTCCGGTAACATGAATTTTTCGACCAATTTCTCTGCCACATACATGGTCACATAAACACAGACTCACGGACGTCCAAGAATGATTAGTTTTAATGTTATTATTTATTATATTAAACAAATTAATTGTTTATAAAATGTACCATATGTGCTAGACAGATTATTTAACTTCATATTAGTGCACTCATATTATCCTGTAAGTGTTATATTAAAAAAAAAAGTCATTTAAGTTTCGAAAGACTGGGTTTTTTGACATGTCGAGAGTAGAGCACTACCTCAACGCTCCGCTTATGAGGCGTGCAAAAGGTACAGGTTATCAATGCCACTTGTACTGCATTTTCTTTTTTTTTTGTATATACGTATGTCACCAATTGTAAACCGTATTGGATGATTCTTTTTAATTTAAAAGCCTTTACTATTTAATTGGCTCCACATTATTTTGGTGAAGATATGATTAAGAACGTTGGAGATAAGTATGGAAGAAATTTCTGGTTGTCCTAAAGCATTTATGGTTTTTTTATGTAGAATAAAATTAAAATATTATGTTCTTTGTGATGTTGATATGGCATTTTGCACTACGTATTAAGTGCCAAAAGTGGCCGTTTTCCGCAAAAATGCTAAGAAAAGCTTAACGTTCTCACTTTAAACTGTAAACAGTAGGTAGTTCATAAAATACTTTGAAAGGTTCTTCACAATGACCAAAATTTTAAATGATATCTCCGTTTCCTTTCAAATAATTTATTTCAAATGGGGGCAGCACTGGACCCGAAAAATTCATGTATCACCTTAATCAATTACTCATCTCCGATCTTTTCGACATACAAATTGCTTACTTGCACTCAACACAGAACACAGTTTCGTGCACGCCCATATTTGCATGTCTGTGCACAAGCTGTTTGCAGGGCCGGACTGTACAATCAATCAGTATACTAGGACGCGAGTTCGTTAGTCTGCCAATAAAATTCGATACGGTACCTGTTTTTGTTTTTCGTTTGTATAAGTAGCCAACACTTGTGTCAAATTTTTAGGCAGCTTTTAATGACAGCCGAGAACAATGGTTGAACCTAACTTTTTTTTGCTTTACTTGCCACCGAGTTCCTCAATGGTCCTGTTACTTTTCATCAATTACTCTTGTGTGGCATTTTGTCTTGTATGCTGTGGATATGGTATGTTTTATTATACTTTTACAGTTTTTTAACTTTTGTGTTTTGAAGAACGAATACACACAATATTAACATTTTGGTTTTTATCTTAATGAAGTCTATAGGTTTATACTTATTTATTCTTCTTCTTCGTCTAAGCGCGTTCCTGGTTGCATTCTCAGCTGTGCTGCTTCGGAGCCCGGAGTGCGCTTTCTCGCTTTTTTCTCCAAATATAGCATGCATGTCATTGGTCACCCAAGGATGCCAAAGACCTTGCAAAATAGAGAAGAAATAGCCGGAACAGTTTAAATGATTTGGCTATAGTTTTACGACCGGCCGCCTGCCTGACGTCAAACCTCCTTGGGAATGCAATTGTACAAGCACGAGATTTTTGTGCTTAGTCCTTTAGTCCTCTTAGGACATCTACAGGAAGAGATGGAGTGGTCTCTCTCTACTGTTCTAACTCTTATTTTTATATTTATTTATTATAATTATAGGTTTATATTTATTTATTATTATGTAATAATTAATAAATAAATTAAAATAGTATTGTATTGCTTTATAAATCAATATTTTTTGTTTGTTTTTCCTGTTTTTTGGGGAAAGAAAATTCAGGCTCATTTGGGAAACTATATTTTTGATAGCCTGTGGCTGATCCACAAACACACAACTGAGCAAAAACTAACCCTTATTCTTCCACTAATGTTTGTCCGTCGCCACACCCCTTTTAGGTAAGAACCTATCGAGGTCATCTCGCCATCTGGTGCTTGGTCTGCCTCTATTGCGACGTCCTTCTGGTACCCAAATTTACTTTATTGCACCATAATAACTGTTTTGAATAAAAGTGCTTTGTTAGGAGACTAGCGCCATCTGCGTGTGATCTCCACAAACACGTGCAAGATTATCGATTCATCGATATTCCGGCTGTGCCCCGCCCTGCGCGGATTGTCTTTGCCCGGCCAGAAAATAATCATTGTCTTTGCGTCAAAGTCTCGACTGACATTGTGAATGACTTGCGTTCTCCCGTCGCGAAAGCCACGCGGCATTAATTTTGTATTTGATATATTGCGAATATTACGTGAAGAATTGTCGCTAATTTTTGTTGGATTGTGTGCCCAATTTGTTTGGAACGGCGTGGAGCCGAAATCGTTTGTATTACGTAAAGAACAGTGATTTGTGTCAAATGTAAAACGCGTGACATGGCGTCATTATAAATTGTTGGTTTTTACCTATTTCCCGTGTGGAACGGAAGTATTTGTTATGTGAATAAAATTGACTATAAAAGAAACTTGTTGTGCTGTGTTGAAGTGGTGTTATAAATACGACGTAAGTATTCGTTTGGGGCGACATACATGAGCTCATGGTTAGGTTAGGTTAGGGACCCCATTTTCTTCACCACTGACTATGGACCCATGGTGGGACCTAAGGCCGTCGCCAGCCCTGAGGAGGACCTCGGGCTCGACGCGAAGGCCAGGCGAGGCTGCCTGAAGACGACATGGAAGCGGTAAGTTTTATCTTTGATCGTTTCCCATTTGTAATTAGTGTAATTACTTTTAATTAGAATTAAGTTTAACTCATAATTAGGTTAGGAGGTTCCCTGGACCTTACCCAGGGTGGTAGCAGACTGCGTAGGTTTGTTTGTGTGTTTGTTTGTTGCCGGTGGGATTGCCGGACTCGTACCAAGAGCGTAGTTATATATACATTTCTTGGTAGCAGATAAAAAATAACAAAGACAAAGAAAATATGAGCACAAAGGCGGACTTATCGCTAAATGCGATCTCTTCCGCAGTCTACCTTATATATTATATACTCGTATTATTATTTACTTATATTAAGTTAAAATACAGACCAACATTAAATATCCATCGTCTAGATTTTCCAAGAAAGCGGGCAATGCGGTCGAGTCCTTTTGACTGCATTCTCTTTCATATTTCCAATGAACTCTGACATAATTAAATAAATCTTCTGTTCCTGTTTTCTGTGGTCCAAGTCAAAATGTATTGTCTAATTGAATCAGAAATGGGTATAAAATTTAACTATGCTCATAAAAGAAAATAATTCATATTTATGTAATGTTTTCATGAGACATTTTTTTTAACCCTACGCTTCTTTTTCTATAAAGACTTTTAAATTTATTTTTTACTTTTTACTTCAATTTGCCATTGAAGCGTGTTTTTAAGTTTTTTAAACTATAATAATTTATGTAATTTTTCAATTCTCCCAAGTGTCTAAATGTCTACTACCTACTGGCTTTATTTTACGTGCACCCACCACGTGCCTGGTAGCGGGTGGTGACATTTTAATGGGAGATTTTTGGTATGTATTTGCATGTCGGCTGATATCTTTGGTTTTTTTGGCTATAATTCAAGTTGGGGCGAAAACACATTGTTTGTATGTTTGTGTGTATGTATGTATGTATGTTTGTTCCGCGATAACTCTCGAACCGTTGAATTAATTTCGATGATATTAGGAGTACGTGCAGCAACTATCCATAGAATTGTTAAGTTCGTTGCGCATCAAAATCGTTTCAGCCGTTTTTGAGATATACGCATTTTAATGAAAATAAATATTGCTCTATAACTTTTGAACCGTTATTCAGATTTGGATGAAACTTCACAAATCACGAGATAATATCACTATTTTTCTCATGTATGTTGTATATTAAATTGTTTCGCCAGTTTTAGAAATATTGAGTTGAAACCTGAATTGTTCATTTTTGTATCAGCGACATCTAGTGACATTTTTGTACGTGGTCAGATTTGGCTCTGAAATATAATTTTTTTTCTGCTTTGTGATAATGCTGTCAAATAAAAAGTTGCGCAGAGTTAATCGACATAATTCAAGTTGGGGCGAAAAACATTGATATTTTATGTTACGTTACGTTCCTTTTAAACATCTCATCATATTTATAAACTTATATATTTTACAAAAAAGTCAATAGATGTCGCTAATATGGAAGTGATTTCTCTGAATCACGCTATGGTTATTGACGTGACAACGTCTTAAATTAGGTTGCGGCTGGGAGTCACTTATGAAAAAGTGTAACGCTCGGTAACGTTACGATGAGTCACCGAACGAGAGAGAGGCCCGCCGAATGCCTTGCGTCTCTCTCCCACTCAACTATGATCGGTCTGCCGCCGTTGTCACGTAAAATCTTCGCCCGTAAAACCGACTTTACAGGCAACCATTTTTTTTTTAATGTTATATAAGTTGATTGATTGACAGATCTGACTTACAATTGTTAAAATAGAGGTGTTCTATTCATAGTGTTGAATTTGATGAAAATTATTTTGTCTTATTTTGTTTTTGTAGGTTCTTCAGTCAGCTCTTGGTCGCTTGACGCTTGTTGAAGTTGAAATTGAAATAGCAATTTTGTTGAGCAAACTTTGGTTTAATCGTTATCGCTGTTTGTCTGTACTTCAGTAGTAGTATTGTTAGTAACAATGCCACGAACTAACAAAAAATCAGCGGCAACCAAAGCCCGCAAACCTTACTGTGTCATTATATCAAATGAAAAGGCTCGTTATAAGGATCTCAAATATATTTTTGTTATTATTGTAAAATGAATAGTTTTGATTTTATTCATGAAAGAAGGCGAAAATTAACCATTCCCCCCCCCCCCCCTGATCTCCGAAACTACTGAGCATAAAATTTTGAAAAAAATACAAAATATAGTTCATTGCTTGTAAATTACAGAAAAACCTATAAGAATTCAATCAATTGTACGGTTTATTGTTTTAACAGATTCCCGTATTTTACTTATTTTTATGACTCCAGGATCCCATGATAATTCAGATTGGTTCAGTAAATTTACGTACTCATATTTTTAAAATAATACCTAATCGCGAGGTCTAAGTTCGCGGCAAACCACTTGTTATAAAACAAGATGCATATGACAGAATATGTATTTTTGATTTCGCTTTAAGGGTATTCCTTGAATATATGTGGTTAAAATCACCCAGAATAGGGCCACTCCAAGTCTTCCCGTGGATGACGTAGAAGGCGACTTAAGAAACACAAGCAAAAAAAGCTAATAAATGCTCTCCAAACCATCTGGCCAGCGTGGAGAGTGTCGGCCAAATCCTCTGACTGCTCTGGCTAATGGCTCTGGTAGTACAGAGAGGGTCGTGCTCTTGCAAATGAAAATAAATATGTTACTTGACCGAGCGAGCGAAGCGAGCGAGGGCTATAATTAAAGTTGGGGCGAAAACACATTGTTTTTATGTATGTATGTTTGTTCCGCGATTACTACCGAACCGATAGTCCGATTTTGATGAAATTTGGTAGGCATGTAGGTAATATCAATAGAATTTTCAAGATCGTTGGGCATCAAAATCGGTTCAGTAGTTTTTGAAATATTAATAAAAAATCGCGAGGTCTAAGTTCGCGGCGAACTACTAGTTATTTTAATTTAAAACCAGTGACAAAATATAATAATGTTATATATTTTTAGAATCGGCTTAGTAAGTCCTTTCATTAGATACCACACACGATAGGTTTCAGAATAAAAAACGACGGGTTGCACTCCGGGAGTGCCGGTGAAGTGAGTTAGGGAATAATTTTGCACGAATTGCTTTAATTATCAGTATAAAAGTACTATCATTTATGTTTACAATATTTATTTATTGCGCTATCGTACACAAACATGTCAATTTATATTACATTAAAAAGTTTATCTCTCAGCGAAACGAAACAGCAGGCGGAGGCATACATTTTCGCCGCGCCGTAGAAAGAGAGAGGGATACTTTCTCTCCTACGCCGCGCCGGCTGTCTACTCTCCATCCGTCTTACGAATTTTCGATCAGGACACGTGTCCTGACGCGAGTTTAACATTTTTTACCCATTACAAAAAGGTGCACACCGCCGTTAAAGAAGTTTTCACTTCAAAAAAACCACACAAAAAAAAGATAACGCCATAAATCCTTTCTTGTTTTTTTTTTCGTGCTACGGGTTCAATTGATTCGTATGGCCTAAAGATCTTTTCATGCTTTTTACACCATTTGCAGCTTTTTTTGGCGTACCGCTAGCACTAGTGGTGACTTAAAAAGACCTGATGATGGTGATGATGATACCTTTTGTATTGAATATAAACCGCCTCGCTTATACCTTGTATCATACTCAAAGGAGCATTCTTGACGAATTCAATTTATTCAGCATTCGTTAGTGGGGAGCGGGATTATTGTCTGGGTCCGCTACTATTTTATAGCTGTCCGTTTTTAAATTGACCCCTATTTCTAGAGTAAGGAGGACGTATTTAGGTTAAACGGGGATTCTATAAATAAGTTGAATTTTAGGAACGTACTTATTCAGATCTGTTTTTTTATTTTGTTTGCTCATTTAATGCAATTGAAAAAAAGAAATGATCAACGAGTATAAGAGTTTTTAGTATCTACGTTACGTGAAGTACAAGTGTTTTTTTTTATTTCGTTGATTTTTCACATTTTTGTTAAAGTCGTAAACAAGTAGTTATGTGAACAACAAAGATGTACTGATGTATATACTCTTTTTCATTCAACATTTAAATAAATAAATATATAGGGACAAATCACACTGATTAAGCTAGCCCCAAAGTAAGTTTTAAACTTGTGTAATGGGATACTAACTTAACGATACTATATTTTATGATAAATACATATATGACAAAGCCCAGGACAATTTGAAAAAGGCCATTTTCCAACTTGCCCTGGCTGGGGTTCGAACCCAGAACCTCCGGATTAGCGGTCTAGCGTGTAAACCATTACGCCACGGAGGTCATCATGTTGTTTATCTAGTAAACGTCAAAATCAAAATGTTTATTTAGTAATAAGACTTTTGCGGACACTTTTACACTTCAATAAGTTTGTATATGTCGTAGTTGAATGGTATAATCCGCTAATTCACTAAACCTCTAGGTGTTTGGCATTACAGCTCGGTTTTGTAAAACAGCGAACCCTAATACGCGGAATGGAATGAACGACTTGTATAAATCCATGCGGCTAGAGAAGTTGTTGAACAATTCTATCTAAAGAAATTATATACAATTTGGAATGCCTATGAAGTGGCAATGGCGAGCGAGCGGCGCGAGCAGGCCGCGGCTGCGGCCGGCGTGTGCTAGGAATGATCTATTCATTTTACTAGGTTAGGGCAAACCTATAGGTTAGGTTATGTTAGAACTGCGACCAACACACGCACGAGCCGAGCGAGCGAAGCGAACGTGCCGCGGCAGCGACCGGCGAGTGCTAGAAAAGTTCTATCCATTTTACTAGGTTAGGGCAAACCTATAGCAATAAAAATCGTGGAATAGTTTTCTGGGAAATGAAATTCGATGTAGAAAAAATCTGTATTCTAATAGACACCCAGTTATATTTCATTATGGTAACCCTACACCATTGACATGAATATATAGACTCGGCGTCTTCAAACACGCCCATGTCCTTTTTGGTAATATAGACTAAACACGAGAGTAGTACAGAAAGGTCAATATATTTTTACATACCTACGAGTACGTGGTTCAAATTAAATTCTACATATATTTTAATAAATGCGAATGTTGATAAGTATGGCTGGATGTACGGATGGGTGTATGGATGGTTGTATAGATTTTTAGATTTTAGACTCACGACTATCATATTTATAAAGGTAAAAGTTAAACTGCACATATCTGTTTCTTTGGTAACCTATTATTATTCTTACTTAATTTCTTTACATAATGCTTTGCACTAGAAGAAAGTGATTTCTTGTACTTGTATACCTTTTTGTTTTTTTTTTCTTTGTTAGCTATCTCTGTATTTTATGTATTCTTTAATCATATACGTAGGTATTGGGTCTAAATTACATATGTTTATTTAGATTACATATATGGAGATTTGTAATCGGCTTATAGTTATATAATAATTTATCAAAATCGATTTAGCCGCGTAGTAGTTACGAGGAAACAGAATTATAGGGACAAACATAATAAAACATCAAAAATGTGCAAGCGGCCATCTTGGACCCAAATCTGATAGCAGTTTCAAGTTGCGCGGGGCACTTGTAGGGGTACAGCCCCCACATACAAAATTTTTGAGCCCTCGGAGGTCCTAGTGAGACGTTACGAGATATGACTTTATTTTATAAAGGATTAATAGGATTTTAGGAAACTTTTGTAAAGCATTTATAGCATATGTAGATAAAAATTATAAAACTTAAACATTTTTAAACGTTTTACAAACATTAATAACTGAGTAGCAAACAAATAGTTTTTCGAACCTTCCATGAAGAAAGTGTAATGTAGGCATATTTATGATGTCTACATTTCACTTCTGTTTTGTTAGTCTATGACGAATCATTCCATCGGTTGACAGATCATTCACTCATTTCATTCATTATGGCAGCCGAAATTTTTCAATCCGTATTTAATTTTCAATCAATGAAATCTAGTTACTTACCGATGGAAATTTATTCCTTCATATTTTGCTTTGTTCTTTGAATTACTAGTGCAGTATCTCAACACACACCAAAGCATTTTTGACTAAGTTGACAGTGTTTTCTTTAATGAATTGCGGAGTGTTTTATGCGCGTATTGCTAGCGAGTGACTAATGTGAGGTTAACAGTGATAGCATATGATGAACAGAACACAACTGTAGTATGTGGCGTCTTCTCTAGTACGTAAGTACATAGATCTCGTTGCCCTACACCAAATCCTTATCATGCATGTGTCGCAGTTGGATTGTTTAACGGTTTCGTCAAACAGCGGATTATCGCTACTGTTTCACAAAACCGCTAGCCGTTTGGCAATGTGGTTAGCGGTTTAAATGAACGTAACACGTTGCGCAATCTTAGACAATCCAGCTGAACGATATTTAGCTGTTTAACAAAATCGAGCTGTAATGCCAAACAACTAGAGATTTCGTGAATTAGCGGTTTATAACATCCAACTGCGACATATACATTAAGTAAAATGTTTATTTTAATTATTAATTATATAAAGAAAAGCTACTGATACTAGCGTTTTGCAATGACTACTACTGCTGAGAAGAAACGACGAAAGAAACTTATCCACTAAATTATTATGGAATCATGAAGTCGTTGCATATCTGAAACGAAGCGGTCCAAATTACATGCGGGACGACTTGTCACGCCACAAATTAAGACCCAAAGTAAGAAATCTATGTAAATATATATTCAGTATGCACTTGAAAGCTCAAGAGCTTATAAAGTTAGCAGATATAAAAATTCCATACCGTAGATGAAATCGAAAAAGTTCCTTCATTTCGTTTTGACTCAAATTTCAAAGTTAAACTGAAGCTTGAAATCTAACCGTAAATTAAATTTCTGTCAGCGTCCTTTAAAGTCGAGGTAGACTGCGGTCACGCCTAGTTCAGTGAAAGTTTCAGACTGGCCGAGTTTGAAACGAATTCAGTTGGCGAGTGCCATAGACATGGAATTTATAGAACTGCCATTTCAAACATTGGCCCCTGTTCTATATTTGAATATATGGCTGCCTGAATTCATCATACGTATTTAATTTTCAAACAATGATATCTGGTTACTTACTGAGTGCCCGTTTTGTAAGATCGTACATAACGAAGTTTGATAAAGTTTGATATTTAAGCAGGCGGTTAATCTTTAATGCTATCTATATTTATACTTATATAATTTGGATGCTTTTTCAGTATTTTTATATGCTTTTTCAGTATTTTTATTTGTTATAACTTAATTGTACCAAAAAAGGTATAAAAGACAACATAATACGAAAGAAACAATATACAAAGGCGGACTTTGTATAAGTAAGCTGGTACGTACAAAATTTAACTATAAGATTATACTTACATAACTACACACATATATATGTATAAGTAAATACGAACATACTTACATAAATACTTATAACATTACACATATACAAACTATATATAAAATATATATCTCGTCCAAGTGTGACGCAACCAGAGAAGACTTCGATAATGAGAGGAATTTACATACTTTTTCAGATTTTTTTATTTATTTATGTTGACTATAAATAAATTAATATAAGAAATGTAACAGGCGGTCTAAAACTAAAGACTAAATGCTTTATCTACTAATCAACTCATTGAAAGATGAGAAAAAAGAACTTTAAATTATAATATGTTATTGCAAATTATGTTTTTAAATTACCTATATTACACACATTTTGTATCGTATTATTATTTTTACTTACGCCTGAATATTTTTTATTAACTTGCTGTTCTACTCGCCTATAAAGCTCGACCAATGTAGTAAAATGGAGCCAGATTGTGGTTGCGACAAGGCACGTACAGATCCAAAATTGAGATATTGGCGTTACGCTGATAAAATAATTGTTTCCGGCTTCTGGCCTGTCATAATTTATGACACTTTTGTTGTATAAATTGAATATTTGTTAAGTCGTTGTGTCACATGGTAAGTCAATTCGTTAATCGTTAAAAATAAGGTTTAGGTTTTACATTACATTTTAAAGCTGACTGCCACCACGAGAATGCAGTTGATACACGAGATCATTGTACTTTTCAAGATGATTAAAGGTTGGGCTATATCTGGCAGCACAGAATAGCACTTTCCTATGCTGCTACCCTTTTCTGTCGCTCAGAACCGTCATTTGCTAGAGCGAGAAACAAAACGGGAATGCGGCCGTATCGCTGATTTCACGGCATACCCGCTCTCTTCCTCGCTCTAGCAAATTACTGTTCTTAGCGACAGAAAAAAATAGCAGCACATAACCCTAAAACATTAGTATCCTGTTAAGACATCCACAATACATTAATCTTTATTGCACCAAACAAGATTCACAAATACAAAGTATAAAGGACAATGTCTATAATATAAGGTACAAGAGGCGGCCTTATCGCCGAAGCAATCTCTTACAGGCGACCCTAAAGAGAAGGAGTGCGAAGTACATAAGTAAGATAACAGGTGGCGCAGCTAAAATTTATAGGTCTTATAAATATAACACCATAAATAAATAGATATGGGTGTATAAATAACCAACAATTCCTCAAGTAGAGTTAAAGTGGTCATTTAATGCTTCCATTTTGTTATAAAATATGTATAGAATTGTAGAGTTAGTATCCCATAAAACAAGTCTCGAACTTGACTCGGGGCTAGCTCAATCTGTATGATTTATCCGTTAAAAAAAAATGGAACGAAGTTATTTGTATGTGGATCAACAGGAGTATCTAAATATCTACTTTACTGTGTACAGCTTATGGAGGTGTACCTAATTGCAAAATTATTTTCTATAAACTTAAACACAATCTTCTTTGTCTAAGCGCGTACCCAGTTGCATCCTCAGCTGTGCTGCTTTAGAGCCCGGGGTGCGCTTTCCCGCTTTTTCTTCTCCAAATGTAACATGCTTGTCAATGTTCACCCAAGGATGCCAAAGACCTAGCGAAGTGGAGAAAAAATAGCTGGAACTGTTTAAATTTTTTGTTTTTAGTTTTACGACCGGCCGCCTGCCTGACGTCAACACCTTTGGGAATATGTTTGTGCGAAATATTTTACAACCGGCTGCCGCCCGACGTCAACCCTTCTTGAGAATTTAGTCAGTCCCTCCTTTAGTCGCCTCTTACGACATCCATAGGAAGAGATGGAGTGGTCCTATTCTAACCCGTAACCACACACCTACACAATACCTACTTGTAAAATTGAATAGTACACATAGACGTTGCAATGAAGCCGGTCCATAAAAGCAAAAAGTTTCAAGAATCACCCACTTTCTGAACTCATAAAAAGTTAAGTCGCGGTTCATAGCTCAGAATCACCCGGTGCGAACTTTCTGTGACCGCCGACTTCTGATATTTTCTTTCATTTCCAACTTCTAGTTGAGGATTTTCAGGAAATGAAAAGACTATCTTTATTTCAATACAGCTAGGTTGACGCTGGTTTTGGTTTTATGTTAGGAGCTCTTTACAATAGAAATTCAGGGAAAAACAGTATTCAATATTTTAGTGTAAATCATTTACTTACTCCCTTTCTTCATAAAGTCATCATCATTCAGTTCAACTCTTCATAAGCTAGTTATATGTTTGTATATTTATATTTATAAGGGTATGTATGTAGTGTGTAAGTAGATATTCATTTTGATATTATGTTGTATTGTAGGTATATTATATAGTAATATTTCATTATGTACGAGTATATTGTATTACTTTTTTGCGCCGCATAATTTTTCTGTTTATCCCTATGGTTGACTGGGAGAAAATGGTCTTAGCATTAAGTCCGCCATTTATTAAAAGTATATTTTTACTTTAGAACAATAAAGTTTGATAACTTAATTAATTAATTAATTAATTTTCCCTTAAAGGCGACAATCATTGAATTGAATAAATTTTTATACTACTAAGACTCGTCATCATCATCAGGTCTTTTTTAGTCTCCATTGCAGGACTACGACCCTCTCTGTCCTATCAGAGCCATATATTAGCCAGAGCAGCCAGAGAATTTGGTCTACACTCTCCACGCTGTCAAGATGGGTTGGAGAGGTCTCATTGCTGTTTATAAGCTTTTTTTAGCTTGTATTTCTTAAGTTGCCTTCTACAACATTCACGGGAAGACTAGGAGTGGTCCTATTCTACTACTTAGACTACAATGGGTGTAAAAACACCCGGAATTCATTATTGGAATAAATAATATAATTAAAATTAGTTTACCATTTTTAGGGTTCCTAACCCAAAACCCTTTGGGTCCTTTGGTTTGAGTCTCAGCCTGCAAACGGGACCCTATTACTATGACTCCGCTGTCTGTCCGTCTGTCACAGGGCTCTATCTCTTGAACCGTAATAGCTAGACACTTGAAATTTTCACCGATTATGTATTACTGTAGCTTCTATAACAACAAATACTGAAAATAAAAAAAAGTTATAAATTAAAGGGGGTCGCCATACAAAAGACATGCTTTTTCAGCGTTTTTACTAGATCTTTATAATGGCATTAACTAGATACTTGAAATTTTTACAGATTATGTAAGTATTATGACAAATACTAAAAATAAAAAAAGTTAAAAATTGAAGGAGGTCGTCGTCATACAAAAAACGTGTTTTTTTAGCGTTTTAAAACATTGTACGGAGGTACGGAACCCTTTATGTACGAGTCCGACTCGCACTTGCCCGTTTATTTATTATATGTACTTACTTAAACTATGGATCGTGTTCTTTGATATTTCAATAAAAATTTAAGTTGCGATGGAAAAAGGGGTTTTCAAAGTCACGCTAAGTTTGAAAGGGTATGAAAAAAATTTAAAAAAAAAACTGTTACCAAATAAACCAAAACAACAATGTATATCCGTAAAATCCTATTCCCATTTCATCCGTTTTACTTAACTTGCTATCGAAATAAAAAAATATGAAGAAACTTTGCGATGATACGGAAAAGTTCCCAGGAGTGACACTCAAGCTTTGACTTTTTGCAGAGTTCAGCAAAAAGGTCGCTTTTATCCTGGGACTTTATACCCAACCACAGAATACATAAGAGTCAAACAGAATGGTATCTCACAGCGTCTCCCGCAAATTGGCGTCCCCGCACCTCTCCCCCGCACTTTGTGAGCTTTGACGGCTCCAAACCAGGGTTTAATTACTAGCCGCACGCAATACGCGACGTGTGTTGTCTTGAGAACTGTCAACCAATAGTAACCATCATGGTGAGAAGGTGCGCGTATAATAATTGTTTATCCACCCAATACTCTAAAGAACGTATATTTCATACATTTCCAAATGATGAAAACAGGTAAGCAAAGCAACAATATAATTTCACGTTATTACCCAGCAACCACCTTGATTTATATTCCCTTCTCGCTCTCTCGCATTGGCGGGAGATACACAAGAGCGAGATTGTAACATTACCGGATTGCTAATAAGCAATCCGGTAATGTTACATAGGCTCCTCGCTCACAGGTAATCACATACACGCAGATGCCAACTGGATTTCCGCGGGTGATAGTGCTAAATGCCATTGTTGACAATGACAACTTGACATGCTGTGTGTAAGCGTGAATCGTGATAAACATTTGTTTATTTTTATTGAATTTATTCATATAATTACCGTATAGTTTTGCGCCGAATATGCAAATTACTATATTACAATAGTGAATTAGTGAAATTAGTGCGTTACAATATAAATGACTCAATAATAATCAGTAAAGTGAACTATAGGTGAAATGGACAATGGACATAATGAAAAATATTTGTGAAGTGATATTACGTAGCTGTTTCCGACTTTTCTGTAACATTTAATACATATAAAACAGAATATTTTTCACGTCATAGTGTTCGCAAATCTTCCGGTATAGAAAAATATAATCGTAAATATGTCGAACTCCTTAGTAGGTAAGTATTAAAATAATTCTGCGGTGCGACCCTAAGTATAAAACTCACACATCGACGTGTGTACAGATAAATTGTTTCGTTTGTAGTAGTAGTAGGTATATATGTTACTCTGAATCAATGGAGAGTCATACCACTGACTCAACTGCCAATGAAGGGTTATGTTTTTTGCGCGTATCTTGTTTGTAACTTTATAACCTCTTCTATCTATCTATCTATATCTCTTATATCTTCCAAACAGCTGGATTTCAACAGTTAAGGTACCGCTAGATTCGTCTCAAAAACCCAAGTGTCTTTAGATAGATGTGCAGACGGTTTTTTTTTTATAATTGCTTGTTTATTGTTGAATACTTCCAGATGAAATTTTAATCTTCTTTAGAACAGATAAAACCCAAATGTCTGACTTAGTCGGCTTGTCGTTGTCAAGGATGGCAGCTTCGTTTTAAAGCGGCTCTGAGTTCTATCTGCTTAGAGTTGCAAGACCCAAAATGCTCTTTTTATCAAGACATTTTCGGTCAAGTTTACATACAAGATGGATACTTTGCAAATGGATACTTACTTTTAGATAGATACTCACATAAAGTCACATCTGTAATGCGTCTAAATTCAAGTAAACACTATTTTTTTTAATGTACCTTATAATATATTAGTGAAGATTTGTAAATGGCTACTCAGTGATATTAATTTTTATAATTTGATGCTGTAAATCTTCCGAAAATAAATAAAATAAAATAAGAATAAAAATTAGAACCCAAATACGGAAAGATTTTGAGTACAGTTATACAATTAATACAAGCACAGCAGGGAAAAACAGCTAATGGTATATTTTTTTAAATTTGCCAATTAAACCCTTTTATTTGATACTCTACAAGGTATGATTCTAGTTATTTTATTTTTTAATTCATTACTTTCTGAACTATTAGATGTGGTAGAGCCACGCTACCGGAAAAACTCAGTTTTGCTAGTAGCATGAATGGGCCGGCTCGTCCGGGGAAGTACCACACTCTCACAGAAAATGGACGTCTCAGTAGTAGTTTCACCGCTACTATGCTTCGTTCGGTGAGTGAGAGAGCCGGAGACCCGTCTCCCCCCCCCTCCCACCTAGGGTTGCCAGGTCGCCAAACCTAATAGCCGGACAGACCAGCTAGTTTGGCCAGACATTTGGGTAAAAAGGCCGGACACAAGATTGGGAATTGTATTCCGAAAATGATATTTTATTATTATAAAAATATATATCAAATTGCGCAATTGATATATATTTTTTTGATGATGGGGGGGGGGGGGGGAGGGTAAAGTCGTCCCGACTCATTGTTGCTCATTGTTCATTGCAAAATGTAAAAATCCGGACTAGCCGGACACAGTTTATTTTGGCCGGACACGCAATTAAGCCTAACTATGTCTGACTTTATCCGGACGCCTGGCAACGCTACTCCCACCTTTGGGGAGGGCCCTGAAAGGCCGGTAACGCTCTTGTTACACCGCTGGTGTTGCAATTATCAATGGGCAGCGGTAATCACTTACCATCAGGTGACCCGCTTGCTCGTTTGCCGTCCTATTACATTAAAATAAAATTGAGTACCCCATGACGTGACGTCATATAGCCAACCAGCGGATAGGCAAGATACTTCCAACAATACCCCATTTGTTTTAGTATCATGGATATCATTGGAATATATCATATGAATGATAATTTCTGGCCAAATGGTGTAACGTTTAGGCGTTTTGTACATTTTTTGTATAAAACGAAGGTAAATAGTTAAAGCTAAATAAATTAAATTAAATATATATGGATTTAAAACCAAGTCAAACTTTGAATTTCGTAAGCTTTAATTGTTATTTTGTCTCCAGATCTTTTAATGACATACAGAGTATATTGAAAAAATCAGATATCGTTGCGCTACAGGAGACTTGTTTGCTTCCCCATGACGTACCGGTACTGGGGACTCTTTCGAATGATTTTGATTATACAGGGAAGTCGGCGGTGGACACGTCTATCGGCCCTTTGATCGGAAGGCCGTATGGGGGGGTGGCGATACTCTGGAGAAAGGGCATCTTTGACAGCGTAACTATAATAAAGTGCACTAATGATCGCATTGTAGCTATCAGAGCCAATATTGGGTGGCGGGCGATTCTAGTTTTTTCCGTATACATGCCAACGGACTCACTTGCTAATCTGCCTATATTTACCGATGTGTTGGGCGAGATAAGCGCTATTATAGAAAATGAAAATATTGAAAGTGTATTTATACTGGGAGATTTTAACGCGCACCCCCATGAACTGTTCTA
Organism: Acrobasis repandana; assembly: GCA_963576875.1. Taxonomy (NCBI): domain Eukaryota; kingdom Metazoa; phylum Arthropoda; class Insecta; order Lepidoptera; family Pyralidae; genus Acrobasis; species Acrobasis repandana. Next base: position 19,225,741 of record OY756222.1, read on the forward strand.
TAATGAACTTAAAACCTTCTGCTCGGAGCAGAGCTGGGTCTGCGCCGATGTGGAAAAACTAGGCGAGCAGAGTAACACGTATACCTACGTAAGCGCTGCGCACGGCTGCCGTAGGTGGTTAGACCACTGTTGTGTGACAGACCTTGCGTGGCAAACTGTAGTGGGAGTGGAGGTAATGGAAGACGTGTTTGTGTCTGACCATTTGCCTCTGATTGTAAAATGCGACCTTAACATTGTAAGACCCAAGTTAGTGTCGCATAGCCTGCAACGAAGCACGGTAATATGGGGAGAGCGAGACGAGGCACAGATAGCTAAATACCACGACCTATGTAATAGTAATATGCGTGAGATTGATTTTCCTTCTGAGTTCACGGATTGCAGCCACGGAGTGTGTAGCTCGAGTGAGCATAGGAAAGTACTGGACCGCTTATATGATGACATTGTGCATGCCCTAAGCGACGCGGCAAGTAAGTCCAGTAAATCTCGTGGGGGAAGGAGGAGCAATAATAGGCATATATGTGGGTGGAACAAGCATGTTTATGATGCTCACAAGCAGGCCAGGCTTGACTATCAAATGTGGTTGTTATATAATCGGCCTCAGTCAGGCAGAATCTATGAGCGAATGTATAAATCGCGTAAAATATTTAAAAGTAGACTTAAATGGTGTCAACAAAATCAAGACCAACTTAAAATGGACGTTTTAGCAAAACATAGATCTGCTAAAAATTTTAATCGTTTCTGGAAAGCAACAAGAAAGCTTGAGGTTAAGTCTGGTTTGCCAGCTAGTGTGGAAGGGAAGAGTGAGCCTGCTCATATTGCAGAAATGTTTAGGGATCATTTTAAAGTTAAAACACCACTAGGCCCCTCGGTTCCCACTTTTGACAAACCTTTACTTCAGGAACAAGCCAAACTAGTGCGTGTTACAGCAGAACATGTACGAAATGCCCTAAAAAATATGACTGGTGGCAAGTCTCCCGGACATGATGGCATTAGTGTTGAGCATCTTAAGCATGCGGGTGTTCACCTTCCGAGGGTCCTGGCTCTGTTTTTCACAATGTGTATCAATCATTCTTATTTACCACAAGAAATGTTGAAAACCATTGTGGTGCCCATTGTGAAAAATAGAACTGGTGACGTTTCGGATAAGAAAAATTATCGTCCAATCTCACTGGCAACGACTATTGCTAAAGTGCTGGACAGTGTGCTTAATTCTTACCTGGAAAAAATAGCCAATCTACATGATGCACAGTTTGGGTTTCGGTTTGGACTATCTACCGAGAGTGCAATTGTAAGTCTAAAACACACTGTCCAATACTATACTAATCGTGGGACACCGGTGTATGGCTGTTTCTTAGACCTATCTACGGCGTTTGATTTGGTGTCTTACAATATATTATGGAAGATGCTGGAGGACAGGGGTTTACCGTTTGAGTTGTTAAATATATTCAAGTTCTGGTATGCCAACCAGACCAATTGTGTAAAATGGGCGGACTCTTTCTCAGAAGAATATATGTTGGAGAGTGGAGTTAGACAGAAAGGCTTGACGTCTCCTACACTCTTTAACATATATATAAATGACCTCATTGTCAAGCTAAGTGGTATGCGTGTCGGATGCCGGATTGACGGAGTTAGCATCAACAATATAAATTATGCTGACGACTGTGTGCTTCTCTGTCCGACTGCTGGGGGTCTAAACGAAATGTTAAGGGTTTGTGAGACCTATGCTGCTGAGCACGGGCTCATATATAATGTAAAAAAGACAGAATACATGGTATTTAGGGCCGCTGGTAAAAGTCCCGATACAGGTATTAACATTACCCTGAACGGCGTGAACATTCAACGTGTATCAAAATTTAAATATCTGGGACATATAATTACCGACGACCTTAAAGACGATGCTGACATAGATAGGGAACGTAGGGCTCTTGCGATTAGAGGTAATATGCTGGCTCGCAGATTCTATCGTTGTAGTAAAGAAGTAAAGGTGACCCTTTTTAAAGCGTATTGCCAAAGCATTTACACGGGGAATCTGTGGGTCAGCTACACCAAGAAGTCGCTGGACACCCTGCGAGTCCAATATAATGATGTGTTCAGGATGTTGTTGGGATTGCCTCGTTTCTGTAGTGCATCGGCGATGTTTGCTGAGTATCAAGTTGACGGCTTTGCAGCCATTATTCGCAAAAAAACGACGTCGCTGATATTTAGAACGCGTGGCAGTCCTAACAGCATCCTGCAGACCCTGGCAGACAGATACACGTCCCCGCTTTGGGCTTGCCTTGTGAGAAGGGTAATTTTAAAATCCCACACTATAAAGTAAGTAGAATAATAATTTTATAACTTTTAATTTAATTTAATTATAATTTTACTTTGATTTTATTTTTATTTTGATTTTATTTTGATTTCATTTTGATTTTATTTTGAAATTATTGTATTTTATTTTATTGTATTTTAATTGAATTTTATTTTGAGTTTTAATTTATGGATCTCGTTATCTGAAATAAACATTTATTATTATTATTATTATTATTGGAGATACGAGGGAATAGATGAACATACATACATACTAGCGGCGAAATACATAACCCTGCTTTTGGCTTTTACGTAGTCGGGTAAAATATTAACAACTTCAGATAAATACTTATAGTAAACTATCGCGTTCCATTATTGTGAGTGTAGTGTGTGACGGTAGTTGGAGAATGAACAATATGACGGTGGACGAAGATCACACCGGGCAGGAGGAGGCGTAGGCGTCATCGCTGTTTCAGTCAGGCTGGGACCACGTTCGGTGAAACCCGTACGATACGTCAGCAAAATTAATAAAAAATGGTACGTTTCGCGTTAATTCCCGTATGCATTAACTTCAGGTTCGCATTAACGCCGTGTGGTTCCCGGCAGAGTAGAATAGGACCACTCCAAGTCTTCCTGTGGATGTCGTAGAAGACGACTTAGGAAACACAAGCTAAACAAAGCTTATAAACATCAATGAGACCTCTCTAACCCGTCTGGCCAGCGTGGAGAGTGTAGGCCAAATCCTCTGACTGCTCTGGCATTAGCGATGGCTCTGGCAGTACAGAGAGGGTCGTGCTCCTGCAGTGGAGACTAAAAAAGACCTGATCATGATTATGATTAACTTCAGGTAATATTTATAGTACACTATATTTCATTTACCTATTCATAAGAAGGAAGTACCCTTAAGTATAAGTAAAACTTCTCATATGTAACTAAGCTTCCGTAACTCGAAACTCCCCAGCCAGCGATAAAACTAAGGCGGGTACAACTATCCCTTAATATTTCTAAGAACTCCGGCGGAGTGTTAACAGTGTCTCAGGAAGTTTGGTTCAACAAAAATGTTGGAGTAAGTTAGTTGAACAAAAATGTTGGGAGTTGCATTCTGTCTTGTTCGGGCTTGTCTCCCGAGTAAAGTATTTCGTTAGTTTAGGAAGTCCCTTAAAATTTATTTGTGTGTTTACATAAATAAAAACGTTAGAATTTTAAGTAACGTTTATTTTTCACATCTGTTTTTTAGGGTTCCGTACCCGAAGGGTGCAAACGGGACCCTATAACTGAGACTCCGCTGTCTATCTGTCCGTCTGTCACAGGGCTCTATGTCTTGAACCGTAATAGCTAGACACCTGAAATTTTTACCGATTATGTATTACTTTGACCAATATAACAACAAATGCTAAAAATAAGATAAAGTTAATAATTAAAGGGGGTCATCATACAAGAAACGTGTTTCTTCAGCGTTTTAAAAATTGTACCGTGGTACGGAACCCTTCATGTACGAGTCCGACTCGCACTTGCCCGTTTATTTAATAAATAATTAGATATTGAAATCTCCCGTCGCGTTTATCTGTTTTTATCAAAAATAACACCATCATCATTTCAGCTGCATAAAGTCCACTGCTGGAGGTTATCCTCTCCCAAGTCCAAATTTACCGATCTAAAGCGGTCTTCATCCAGCCCTTTCACTTTCACGTGGTTGGAACTCGTGAACCTTTGCCACATCGGCCATCGGTTCGTCGTGCTATGTGTCCCGCCCACTCCCACTTCAACGAGCTAATCTGCTGGGATATGTCAGTGACTTTTGTTCACCTACGGATTTCCTCATTTCCGATTCGATCACGTAGAGAAACACCGAGGATATCAATCTAAAATAATCTTCTGAGGAAATTTTAATGCTTTCTCTTACATATAGAGCATTTCTTCGGGAAGATTCCCTCGTATTACATCAACATAATATTATATCACACTTGCCATAAACCTTGCTTTATAAAATATATTAAAACTGAACAAAATTTGACAGACCAGACGGAAATCAAATTATTTATCTCATGACACAAAAAATCAAAGAGCTTGGACCTTTTCTCAAAAAATAGGCTCGTACGTTTTGGTTTTTGTTTATAATTTGGTTACATTTAATAAAAAGTACAATTTATTAATTTAAAATTAAAAAAAACGTGTGGCACTCGGGGACTGCCGCGGTAAAGCTATTACATACGACGTTAGACGATGCACGGATTTCAAAGCCGCGCCGCTGTGCCCGTCGGTAGGCGGAGTGTGGAGTGTTATTTTCGTTACGGAATTTCTTAATTCATTTGCCGCGCTCAAAGCCCGCGATAAAAGCTATGCAATAGCTTAAAAAAAACAAAACGTACAGTCCTACTTTTTCATAATATCTACAAAATTTTTAAAATCATTAAATTCCGAGTGGGTAGCCGTTATTTCTTTTAAATTATAGGTACCTACACAGTCCAACTTATGTCACAAGAAACTGTAAAAAAAATCAACAAAACGAACTGAAGCACGTAACACATTCCGACTCAATTTAGAGAACTTTAGTCAGAAAATTGTCTACAAAATATAAAAGTTTCATCTGAATTTGTCTGCAAGTACTCTGGACGTAATAAGGACTCGGCACTTCACTTTCATTCGTGTCTGGGGACCTGGGCCAGGTTAAAAAGGGAATATAACATTTGGTGCAATTTCAGTTTGCCTGGCTCTTATTCTGGGGCTTTTGAAAAGCTTATTTTTAACCAACTGCTTAAAAATGAATATTATACTTAATTTGTTATACAATACGAGTATACAACATTCAACACTGCACAATTTTATTTAATTCTACGTCGTTTTATAACCTAGACCAAGTGGGAAAAATCATACAAGACAACATAAATAAATGTTACGATACACTCATACATATCCCTTACTGGTTAGAAAGAGTCCAGGGCCATAAAATCCAAAGACCACGTTACAGGTATGGCACTTCATAGAAGCGGAGTATCATTTATGCCTACACTACTACAAATGAAACGATACATCCGTGCACACGTCAATGCGTGTGTGTCAGCCTGCTCTTGCCCCTCGACAAGGCGAGAACGGGGAGAGGTGTGGGGACACCTTAGGAGATTCCGTTCTGTATGAAATACTCTTATTAATTCTGTGGCCACGTTAAGCGCATTCATTGGTGGACGTAATCGCATCACCTATTAATATGATTCAGATTGTCAATCATTCCCTCGATCGGCTTTTATAATCAACGCGGTCAGAAAAGCCAGCCGTTTCTCTGACCGCGTAGATTGTTAAAGTTATTCATTCTGTCTTTTCCTGCTTTTTTTTTGTTTATTGTTTTATCTGAAAACAAAAATAAATATTTGCCTTCGCTGAAAATGATAGAAAACTTTACGATATACGAGTCGAAATATACATAGAACGGATGCCACCTAGTTGATTACCTAATTAGCCTTAAGTAAGTATATTTTATCGTTATTCTCAGAACAATCTTTAATTTATAACTCCATCAAATTTCTGAGTAGGTTCTTATTATAATTGCTTTTCAGAGCCTGACTATTTTGAATAAACAATTTAACTTTGGCTGATATTCCGAAAATTGTCTTAAAGTTAGAGATTCATTCTCGATTCGCGTTAAATAATTTTAAAAGCAAGGAAACACCGAAGATATATTATTTACATACGAGTATTCTTTTAGAACTTAACAATTTATTAAATTTATTATTACAGGGCAAGCTAAAAAAAGCTTGTAAAAACGAACCTATATAGACGAAATTAAGAGATAAAAACGAAAAAATATTAAGAGATAAAAACTAAAAGTACAGCGTATAAATATAGTTTGTGTGTGGCTTTCCCATTTGATGTATGGCTTACACCCTTGAGGCCAAGTTTGAGCCGGGGAAATCCCTGGCGATAGCGTTGTGTAAACAAAAAGCTCAAGTTTTTCCAAACATAATACTTGTATACTTGTTGGATTTTTTCATTAGTATACGTGTTGTCTTTTTTGACTCTATTAAGCATTCTGGGCATCAAACAATAACAATTCTAGTATAATATTGGTCTACACAAAAAATATATTTAACTCTTCATTATGAGGGAATATACTAAAACTAAATAATATTAATTCATACAAAAGCAAAGTAAAGTCAAATAAAAAAAACAATATAGGATTAATATACCACTTATTGAATTCATTATTTTTAGTGCAAAAGCTACAAATTACTAGCGTTTTGGAACGCCTACTGCTGGGAAGATATGACGAAAGAAATCCAGTTCAGTACATTTGGCGTACCTAATACGCTAGTAGTTTGTAGCTGTTGCACTAAAAATAATTAAAAAATAAATGACAATTGATAAGTTATATCTTTTAATCCTACCCTGAGACCATAGATTAAATTTAAAAAAAAAAACTTTCTTACTTACTTTAATTATTTTATCTTCATCCAAAATAATAATATAACTAAGAAGGTCCTCATAATGTAATATATAGTATAGCGGGCTAAATGGGTTTCTGATTTGATGTATGTATAGCCCGAGGCAATCCCTGGAGAGATCGCTCTGTAGACAAAAGCTCAAGTTTTTCCCCCTTCCTGAGAGAAATACAAAAATAATGGTCACTGACTTGTTAATATTTTGGCAATTCTTTTTATTTTTGAACGCAGTCTTTTTCTATTATATTGCAATACTAATGACGTATTTTTGTGAGTCATTGTCCTTAGAGAGCCAGATGGAATACATTTCAAAGAAATGACAAAAGAACTCACTGTATTATTTTTATTATTAAAAGAAAACATGGTTTTCACCACAAGACTTTATTATATCACTTTTACACTACTACTATACTCTCACAATGTAAATAATCATGCTGTTAAACGGTAAATACACGTCTTTCAAATTCTAAAATAAAATATATTGAAATCACAATCTGTTTTATGTATTATATATTACACAGTTTTAAATTGCATAAATAAACAGCCTTATTCTTAAAGATCGCGATCGCCTAAGAATTGAAATAAATTTAGGAACTTGTATGCCAATTTTCATCAAAATCGCATTAAAATAAGATCTGAAGGCGAGAACAGACAGACGGACAACAGCATTTTCGGCTAATCTCGAAACTGAGACGTTTCGCTCGCTCGATCAATAAATAAAACCGGCCAAGTGCGAGTTAAACTCGCGTGGAGAGGGTTCCGTACAATTGATTGAATTCTTATAGGTTTTCCTGTAATCTACAAGCAATGAACTATACCCATTTTGTTTTTTTTTTTTAATTTTAGGCTCAGTAGTTTCGGAGATCAGGATGGGGAGAATGGTCAATTTTCGTCTTCTTTCATGAATAAAATCAAAACTTTTTATTTTATAATTATAACAAAAATATATTTGAAATCCTCATAACAAGACCTTTCATATATCAAAATATGCACAGTAAGGTTTGCAACGTTTTTTTTTTTTTCAATTTCCTAATTTATCCCCCGAAAATGAGCCTTATTTTAAAAAAATATTTATTTACTTTGCACATATGTGTTTGGGTCATAAGATTACACCATCCTTCTAAATTTCGCCTGATTCGGTTTAGTAGATTCGGAGCAAACGGGCTGTGACAGACGGACGGACAGACAGACGCACGAGTGATCCTGTTCCGTTTTTTCATTTTATGTGTTATGTGTCAAAATGTTAAAATTAGAGAGAATTACGGTTAACTGGCTATTGTTCTATATAAATACATACCAAGCAACTTTGTACCTCTACAAATTTAATTTACTTACCACATTTTACTATAGCTGTTGCAATTTTAAGCCAATCGCGAATAACAAAGTTTCACCGTTTCTTTTCATTACTTGATCCAAAGTTTAACAATAAAACATAGCAGAGTAACTACAATGTATTGCTTGAAGCCACAGATAATGGAAGACTGGAATAAAACTCGCCACAGATGATAAAATACACCGCGGCACACTTTCAGGAGTAAAAACTTTTTACAACTAAATTTAAAAAGAGAGACTTCTCAACAAACAGACTGACAGGCAGTTACATTTAATTTTAAACTATGTATGGATAACAGTCAATTGTGAGTTGAGTTCGACTTACTTCTTCTTTAACATCCTATAACAGCCCACTGCTAGACTAAAGGCCTCTCCCATTAAAGGGAGGATTTGGATTTGATTTCATATTTCGATATATGTTCCTTGGGGGAAGTTGTTCAGTATCATGGACTGAATTCAGCCTTAAAATAGTTTCCGTATGTTTGTTAGGACCTTTTTGACGTGACAACGTCTTATAAATTGGTTAGCCGGGTGACACTTCAAGAAACTGCGTTACGCTCCGCTCACGTTATGCGCTCACAATGAGAGCGAGTGAGAGGCACGCGTGCGAGAGAGACAGACATAAAAAGTGAAAGGCAAAGTCGTTGTCACGTAAAACTTTCGCCCGTATACCGACTTTACAGGCAACCAATTTTTTTTTTGTCTACAGGTTGTTTCATCGATTACTACTACTAGTAAGAAAATATTAGTTTTGCTCTTTGTATTTTTTAGACATAGACATAGATTTATTTGATCTATAAAAACACACATATTATACAGATTAAGAAACATTCACGATATTATTTTATTTATATATATTAATTATAATACACAAAAAAGAAACAACATAGAACAAGGAACAACAAACAAAGATTTTTTTTATGTGCGTTTCAGCAGATCAAATGAGCTGTGGCTCAGTGTATAATTTACTCATACACAATATGAGTAAAACACTGATATTCTGCCACACTACTTGATGGATTTTTAATAACATAAATATACTTAACACGTCTTTATGACTTACGAGGCAGACAGAACCCAAGGCTATCAAACGAAAATACTACTTACTTTCAGCGTGATAGTGGGCATGTAGGTGAAAAGGAAATAAAAATAAGTTGCTAAGATATTCACAAATTTATTTCAGAGATTAAATTCAATTTATTTGTTCTTTAATTCCATACTTGCATGCTTGTATAATATATAACAAATTGCATGCTGGTCTGGGCGAAAAGAAAAAAACTTAGAATGTAGCAGCGGCACAGAATACCTACATAAGCAGCGGCTTCTCTTGCCACGCAGATCGTAGAAGCAGATCGAGAGAATAGGTGAAAATGTGAATAAATAGGCAATGCAGCTAGCAACCCATCACAATTTTGATTTATTTTTCCATCTTCCCGCCCATCGTCACGCTAAAAGTGGCCTTTGTATCTTGCGGCCCTGGGCTCTCTCTGCGTAGAACTCTGCGAAGACCCAACATACTCTGTCTGTCCCATTATGCTGGGACCACAACTGCGTCTTAACGCGTAAATTAGCACATTAATTAGGCCGTTACGTAGGTGTGGACAACGATTTAGCGTGTTAAATTACAAACGGCATTACTAATAGCATTAAAAGTTAAGCGATAGCACGGGTGTCGGTTTTTTTGACACATCAAAGGGTTTTAGCGTGTAGAAAAACGCGCTAAGCGATGTTGGCCACACTAACGCCGGCTCATTCCGCAGGGCGCATGCGCAGAGTACGAACGACTGTACTTCTTTTTGGCGGGAATTACATTTACGAGAGCCACAATGGAGTGGTCGAATGAGAAAGCTTTGTAGTTTCTAGAGTTATTACAATCAGAACCATGTCTTTAGAATCCACAGGTGCAATCGCATAAGACTCGCTCGGCAATTAGTGATGCGTGGCGACGTATCATCCAGTTTTGATATTTTATTTTGTTTTAAATTGCATAAATGCATATAATAATTTATCACGCTCATTGTTGCAACTAGTGCAGCTGCTTCAATCTACATTTTGTGTGTTAACGCGTTTATTAACTTTAGCGGTGTTGTAAGCTTAATGTAGCCAACACACATTTTTAGTGCCTTAACTAACGAGTAGTAGGACATTAACATCAACGTTAACGTTAATGCAGGTGTGGTCCTAGCATAGAGATAGATAGTGTATCAGACATGCACGGAAAAGTTTTGATGTCTTGCTGGTTATAAAACTCCCTGAAGCTAATTCAGTTACCCACCGGCTATCTGTCCGCGTCGTATTTCCCGAGAACAAGGCATGTCAGTGACAAACTTTCATATCGAGCAACTAGTGAATTACCGCACTACATGAGTTACGGCCACTTTCAACTTTAGCCATTCGGGTTCCGCATCAGAACGGCTAAAACGAAGTTAGACAGTTGTTTTTGCAAAAAATTATTGAATTTTTAGGTTACTCGTTTAACAGTTACTTATCTTTTTTAAATTGGTTTAGCTCTTTCATGCTGATTTGGGAGAAAATTAAAAACTTGTACCAGCTGCTTCTCTTCCCGCGTAGATCGGAGCATAGCCGATCATAGGAATGGGCGAGAATTTGAATCATGTTAATAGGCGATACTGCTAGCAACCCATCACTATTTTGATTCCCTTTCTTGATTTTAACGCCCCCAATCACGCTAAATGTGGCCTTTGAGTCTATGTGCTTTGTCTGCCTCGGTATGGATGAAGACGTGATAATGTATCCGTATGGTTAAGCCGTGTGGTGTAAACAGAGTAAAATACAGGTCAGCACCCCTTTCCTCCTTCACGGGTATCGTAAGAGGCTAAAGGGAACATAGAACAGGCAGTAGGGTAATGGAATCTGAATTCCCTTTATGTGGTTGAATAAATACTTATAGTTTTTCCTCTTCTTTGTCTACAGATTCAAAACGGGACCACTGCAACAAGACGGTGGAAATCTATGAAGACGTATCGTCACCACCAGTCACGCCCGAAAACTTTGGCAGACCACTCACGTGTACATACAGGTAAATTACTGATAATAGTCTTTTATCAGTGTTGTTTTAGCTTCAAGTTTACTGGACTTACGCCTCTCAGTAAAATCATAAAACTAAATGAGATATTTTGGTCTAAAAATCGTCATCATGCTATTTACTAATTTAGTGTGTCCTTCAAAAATTTGCCAAACTTTTTTTTCTTAGCCATGTATGTCTCATAGTTGGGCAAAGGCCTCTTGTTGTTTCCAGCTATCTCACTGCAATTGTTGTCAAAAGCCAGTAGGTCGTCCCTCCATCTCATCTTATGTTTTTTCCTTGATCGTTTCCCAACTCTTGGAATCCACAAGGTAAATATGTCATATGTGAGCCCATCTTTGATTATTAAAAGGCGTTTGATACAGTTGAGAATGACGTGCTGCTCATGAGGATAGCAGAGTAAGTTTTCACACCAAAAACGCTTCTTCGCTAGCTATTCGAAATAGAGACGTCAATATGTTGATTGGGACGGGCAACAATCGAAGAAGTATATTACACGAGATCAGGAATCAACCAAGGCAGCAATTTAGGACCTCTAAAATTTAATTTGGTAATAACTTGCCAGTCGTAGTGACCGATCGAATCTTGCCTTCTTTTCGTGGATGACCTAAAATTAGTCAGAGAAATAAAAAAGAATAATAAAGAAATAAACAAATCTTTCTGGCATCATTCGGCAAACATTACCTGCCCAGTTCCATTGTATCTACTATTCTTCCTCCAAAAGTCGACCACTTGGGTGATGGAGCACAGCGTAGTGTTTCTGATACGGTTTTGCACTCAAGATACTGCACTATTTAACTTATTCTATAGACATTTGCTCCAAATAGAAAATATTATAGCATAATCTCGAATGTTAAAAAATCTTTTTTTATTCCATATTTCTTTAACACGTTTTTTTTCAGGTTTCGAGCATTCCGTGGTTCGCCAAAAGATTGGATACTAAGGATCCGGTTCAAGAAGTTCAAAGTTGGCACTTTGATCAACGGGACTACGTGTCATAAAGGTTACATGCAGGTATGTCAGTGAAAATGTATTTATTATCACAAATAAAAAAGAGGAGAAGGATATTCAGTAACACTCTACATTTTCTCCGTGGCATTGTGATTAAACGCTAGTCCAGTGCCAGCTGGACTTGCCCTGGCTGGGGATCGAACCCAGTACGGGTTTGATCCCCAGCTAGGGCAAGTTGGAAAATGGCCTTTTACAAAATGTCCAGGGTCATTTCAGAAGACTGATCTAGCCTTCTGAGCAAGAAACGGGGCCACGGCGTTCCCGATTTTATTGTCGATACGACTTCCTGAAACCGAACATATATTAAGTGAATCTGATCCAATATCTAATCGACCTGATCGAAACGCTAGAAAAACTGGACGGCTCTTACAAGCTTTGGGTTTTACATGAACTAACTGGTGACGGAAATACACAAAGTATTTTAGCTCGCAAAAAATCTTGTCAATTTAAGTACTAAACAAGGCATTCCTTAAGTCTCTAATTTCCTGTACTGTAAACTCAAATCGGTCCAGTTTGTATTAACAGCACATTTAAATAAACAAACATTTGTCTCGAAACATTTGCGCCGACAAAATAATTTACCTTTTCGGACCAATGACGAAATGAAAAAGTTTATTCTCTTTATACCTGATAACTTATATAAGCCAAAACAACTAAGTAGTTGGATAAGTATACAAAGTTTTGACATATTTGTTGTGCTGCAAAACACACAGGCAACTAATTATTATAATTTCTATTACTTTACGCCATATATTATGTCAAATGCATTATATACTATCTATCTATAATATATGTAAAAGCTATGCTCTTGTCGGTGGAGTATGAATTATCTTCCGTTTAGGTCTCTCATCTGCCAGCTGTTTTACTACATTGTACGACACGATGTTCACATTCTCCTTTATCTGTGTCATATAGCTATGCCTCGGTCTTCCTGGTCCTCTTTTACCTTCTATCTTTCATTCAATGATAGTCTTTCTGAAATCGTCGTGTCGAAGCAGTATAAAATATGCAGCATATGCAGTACTCGTATATTATTTTAGTACTGTAAAGTGGTTCATAGCAACAAATAAATATATCTTTCTATCTTTATTTTCGGTTTAACAATCGGTGGCCTGAAAAAAAAAATGTAGAGTAAAAACCAGTTGTTTCTTTTGCGAATTTAGTAGGTAGCAGATATCGATCAAAAATATGTATAATTTTTTTTTTCACTTTTTTTATCAATGAAAACACAAAATTTATCTCTTGTGACTTTAAAGTACTTAACGTTGTCTGTTGGTAGATGACCCTAAAGTGGTTATTGTTAATGCTTGTATTTATAGGTGAATAAGTTGAATAAATTTCATAAAGCGCGAGTTTCTCCGTTTTTTATATCTTTGTATGTTTAATTAACTAAGCTTGCTTTGCAGAGACAATAAATCAATATAACAGTGCAAATGGGAACACTCCAAGTAAAATTTCGAAGCGAATACTCCTAAAATTGCAAGATGCTCAAAGGAAACACCACCTTAATCTAAAGAAACAAATACAAAAAGTTTCGCTGTCGAAATCGCTCGACTCCCGAAGTACTAATTGAGTTGTTCGGTTCAGCAATTGATATAATTAATTTTTGAACTTCGTTGACGGGCGAAGGAGCGAGAAGACTTTAGTTTAGCTCATATTATGCGAGTTGATGGCGCTAGTCGTGCTAGATAAAAACAAACAGCTACATGCGCTTATCAATTACGTAGCCAGCCTTCATGGTTGAAATTATATAGATATACGAATAGGCACGTCAATATCATGCATAAGTCGACCTACATACTCGTATATATGGTGTTTGTCTACTAAGCATAATTGTAAAGAAGTTCATAAAAGTAAATATAAAAGAAGATAGATAGATAATATGTTAATTTGTTGATATCGACATATTTACACACAAAAAATATAATTATACACACAGTTAGTTATACTCAAACACGTTAAAAATAATGACAGTAATAATTATCACATGTGTGTGCTGCAGCAAGATTATTTATCTTGCTGCATTTTTACCTATTTGGTCAAAAAGTGGCAATATTTCCTCACCACCACGATTTTCTAAGAAGACATTTCTTCTTATTTTTATTTCGACTTAAAAATCGAAAACGTAAATATTAAGGCCAATATTCTTTGCACTTAATCTATACAAATAAAACTTGATTGCGCGTTAATAGTGTTAAAACATTTTAATTTTGAAAAGATTTTAGTTCTACGTTGTTCAAAGAACTTCGCACAGATATAGATATAAATAGCATGCGTATTTTTCTCCTAAAATTGCATAGGCAGAGAAAAATTGCACATGCAGTCCTGACGGATACTCCTCTAAAAATTTTTAACCGACCAGCAAACTACTCGCTACTTAACTCGCTTAGTCACTCGACTAGTGTATACTTTGGGTTACGGAAGCCAATTTAAACAACTAATTACTGGATCATTCGTTTACGCTACGACTTTAGAGTTGGATTTTAAAACGCTCTGGTGCTTTGATGATAAATTGGAGTTTCGATTCAATCAAAATGGAAATTAGTTAATCGTTGACAAATATTTGAAATATATTTTGTTATAAAACTTATTATTTCCATGTCATGATGTAATTTTACTAATAGCTGTGTGAAAATAAAACCACAGTGGAATGTGATTGCTGTGTGTTATATGTCATGTATAATAAAGTTTTTTTAAGGTGAAGTTAGAAGCAAATGACCTTGAAGTAGCGCCTTAATTTAAAATAAATTGTTAACTCGTAAATGTGGTGAAAATTTCCGTATTGCTCAATTTTAGGCACTAGATAGCCCTTTAAATTATTATTTGACCCGCCGTTGAAAGTATTTACATTAGTTCACTTTTGGCGGAGGTAAGTTTTAAAGCTAGACGGATCACTGATAATAGTTTCAACGGCAGTTCAAAAATAAT
Organism: Acrobasis repandana; assembly: GCA_963576875.1. NCBI lineage: Eukaryota > Metazoa > Arthropoda > Insecta > Lepidoptera > Pyralidae > Acrobasis > Acrobasis repandana. The sequence continues at coordinate 19,240,780 of OY756222.1, forward strand.
TTAAAGGGCGATCTAGTGCCTAACATTGAGAAATATGGAAATTTTCACCATATTTACGAGTTAACAATTTATTTCAAATGAGGGCGCTACTTCTGCTTGGTATTCACCTTAAATAAATAAATAAGAATAAGCTCGATAGGTATTGGCTCGATAGAAACGGACAGACATACTTACATTACTGTTTGATATAAACACGATATGATTTTAGTAACAATTATCCGTTTGATTTCCAATAATGTAGATATCCTTATAGGTCGATACATATACGTCGGTCAACCTAAATTCGGAAATGTTGGTTCCATAATATATAACTTAGTTGACTGAACAGTATCAGTCAACACGTCCATATTAATAAATAATGTTGCAAAATTGTAGTACTATTATGACTAGTAAGTCAACGTAACTTTATCATAAGTATAGGTACATTACAGCATTATCACTATCAGTAAGTAAACACACAAAAATAACAAAATTCCCGGTGCCAATCTTATCGGATTACTACGCAAAGGGCAATATAAAAAGAGTACAGGTAGAAATAACATTGAATAAAATTAATTTATGTAGGACTTCCAGCGGCTAGGTGGGTGGGTCGACGATATTAATCAAGTCACTGGAAAGAACTGGGTCGCAGCGGCCAGAGACAGAACAAGATGGCGCAGAAAAAGGGACGGTTATGCCCAGCAGTTAGCCGTGTGGTTCCCGGCAGATAGGACCACTTCAAGTCTTCCCGTGGATGTCGTAGAAGAAACACTAGCTAACAAAGCTGATAAACATCAATGAGACTTCTCCAACCCTTCTGGGGCGTCTGGCCAGCGTAGAGAGTGTAGGCCAAATCCTCTGACTACTCTAGCTAATTTCTGGCTCTGGTAGTACAGAGAGGGTTGTGCTCCTGCAGTGGAAACCAAAAAAGACCTAATGATAATGATGATGCCCAGAAGTGATTTTTTGAAAGTTGTTGATGATGATGATGACATTAATTTATTATGGTTGCAAATTAACATACAAAAATTTAACAAATTATTAAGGCCGTACCTGAATTTTCCGGGGTCCAGTGCTGCCCCCATTTAAAATCAATCATTTCAAAGAAACGAAAAAAAAAAACGGAAAACGGCCACTTTTGGCTAATGTGCGTAGTAAAGCTTAACGTTCTCATTATAAACTGTAAACAGTAGTTCATAAAATACTTTGAACGGTTATCTAGGACTTGGTAGTAGCAAAGTTTTTAATAATACCTCCGTTTTCTTTGAAATGATTTATTTTAAATGGGGGCAGCACTGGACCCCGGAAAATTCAGGTACGGCCTTAACATAAACTGGTTAGCCCGAGCGCTTTTGTCAACACAAGTCATAACGCTCCAGTTCAGTCTACGTCGGTAATACAATGCGATAGGCAGCCTTGAGTTCTACAAAACACTGTTCTTTCTTGCTACTAAAGTAGCACTCTTGGCGAAAACCCATATTAAATCAAGACGGACTAAAAAATTAATACTTGCAATTAAAGTTGTTAATTTAAAAATATTTGTAAAGTAGAATTTTTAAATATCACCTGTTTTAACAGTTTAATCATTCTTTTCAAATAAGGGCAATGAGGCAATGAGCCTTAATATGCTGTCCGAAGTGTTAAAAAGACAGTCTTCGGAATCCTTGGGTCACCATTGATATGCAAATTATATTTGGAGAAGAAAAAGCGGGAAAGCACACCCTGGGCTCCGAAGCAGCATAGCTGAGGATGCAACCGGGAACGCGCTAGGATGAAGAAGTGTAGAAAATACCTACTTTTGCTTCTGTTTTTGACGTTATGCCCGTGTTAATTAGGCTTCGAAATAAATCATGTGTACTGTATTATATAAAAAGAAGAGGAAAAATGTTCGGCCATCTACTGCATCACGATGAGTTTTTTAAAACAATAATAAAAAAAAAATAGAAGGAAAAAGAGGAGTAGGAAAACCCAGAAGAAAATTTTTCGGTTAAGGAGGCCAAATAAGGCGGTTAAGAACTTGGCGGAAAAAAGAGAAACATGGAAAGCACTCCACCGACAAGAGCCCAGCTCTTAAATATAAGAAGAAGACTGTACAGTCAAAGAGTTATCTCTCTGTACCCATCTTTGTTATTCGTAAAGCTATTTCGCAGATTCTCGGTTCAATTTCCGCTCGCACGCGACAAAAACGCATTGCGTGTGGATATTACGTGACAAAGATAAACTTTGTGATATCTATACTAATGGCACTAGCTTCCAACCACAGCTATAGACGAAAAATACAAGACAACCGACCACTTCATACAAAAAAGCGTATTCTGCTAGAAATCCAAAATCCTGTATTATTTCTAGATGTCGCTACTATCTCGCCCGCTAGCCATAAAAATAAAGCTGGGTACTTAGCCTGACGGTATCTACGAAAAATCAGAGATGGCGCTTGTTTGTTCGTCGAAAATGAACGCATATACCACCATTTTTCCGAGAATTAAGCGGCACTACATGGAAACTACCTTCTTTCGAACTACTAGAATATTTAAACCAAACATCGAATTACGCTTCAAAGTATGAAGTTTATCAGTCTTTTAGTATTTTTTTTATTTATTTAATCTTTATTGTCCATCAAATACAAATTGTACAGAACAATAGGCGAACTTAACGCTAAAAGTGTTGTCTACCAGTCAACCTGACATTATTTTAAATTTCGTAATTCTTATAATTCAATTTAATTATGACATAATAAACAATGTAATCTCTGTCCATCTATATAACTAATTTTAAGTTTTTAGTTTGTTAGTTGACGTCTTTGGAGAAAACGTGCAGTGCAGTTTGTTGCCGCTTCTTCTGCACTTGCGCCTAGGAAGCGGCGTAAACTTAGCTTTAAGTAACGATTTGACGTCAACATTTGTGCAAAACAAAACAAAGTGACTATTATTAAGAGATATTATAAATATCCTATGATAATAAAGATATTTTGAATTTTTAATTTTTTGAACCTTTGGCTTATACAGAAAGTCTAAATGTGGGTTGCAAGATAAAGTGTAGTATACATAAAATACACAATGTACATTGTTACGTAAATAAATATATATACATATATGCTTCCTATACATATACCTATAGTATTGTTCGTCCATGCCACAGCTCTGCCAAAAACCGTAAATATTGTAGATGTAATTTAAGAGTTTTATCAAAAGAGGTTAGTTTGCGAAAAGAATATAAGAAGAGAAGCATATTAAAATTTTTATCACAAAAATTAAGATCAAATGACAAATAAGATTGAGGCTAAACAAAGATAAGATTAGGAATAGGAAGGGTTGACCTTTCGCAGCCGAATGTACACCGTATTTCCCATTGCCTGGATTCTTTTCACTAGTACCTGTTCAGTAAGGGTAGCAGCCAGTAAATTTTAATTTTTTTTGTTGCTCCCACACTGCTGTTAAAAAATGTTTATAAACATTTTCTAGCTAAATAAAAATGCATACATAATAACATAAAAATAAAATACTGTTATGTTAATAACGTATAATAACCATTATTACAATAATAAGTTATAATGTTTGAATTTTGAAAATATTTATAATATTTTTAAACTTTCTTAACAACAGTCTGGGAGCACTATTTCTCTTCTCCCATTCTCCCAGCTGAGCATATAAGAAGCACGTTTAAGACATTATTCTTCTTCGTCTAAACGCGTTCCCGGTTGCATCCTCAGCTGTGCTGCTTAGGAGCCCGGGGTGCGCTTTCTTTCTTCTCCAAATATAACATGCATGTCAATGGTCACCTAAGGATGCCAAAGACCTTGCAAAATGGAGAAGAAATATCTGGAACAGTTTAAATGATTTGGCTATAGTTTTACGATCGGCCACTGCCTGACGTCAACCCTATCTGGGGAAATGTATTTGTGCGAAAAGTTTTACAATCGGCCTCTGCCTGACGTTAACCCTCCTTGGGAATGCAATTGTAGTACGAGATGTTTGTGCTTAGTCCTTTAGTCGCCTATTACGACATCCACAGGAAGAGATGGAGTGGTCTATTCTAACCCGGAACCACACGGATTATTATCTACTTGATAAGGTGTCAAACGGTATTTATATTTTAACAACTGGATTTTTAACAACAGATCGTCGACGGTAACGCCAAAACAGACGTCTCCAACAGAAAAGAGCCAGGACTATTCTGCGGCGAGATCGAACAACCACAGACCTTCATATCGGAGACAAATTTCGTGAAGATCGTCTTTCATGCAGACAACTTCACAGACCAGACTTACTTCAGCTTCGATTCAAGGTGAGTAGATACGAAATGTAAGTTCTCACTAAATTTTAATTTATTTTTATACAAAGTGGAAGGGACATACCCGTAATAAATTAAACTACGGTCTATACTAGAACATTATAGTATAATAAAATTAAAATAACAGCCAAAAAACAAAAATAATTTTCGGCATTTCCATATAAAAGTGTGCGGCCGCCCGGGCGATTTGTATGGAAATTTCGATTTTTTTTTGTTTTTTGACAGTCATTTTAATTTCATTATACCATAATCTAGTATAGCCCGTGGTTCGATTTATTACGGGTACGTCCCTTTTACTTTGTATAAAACAACCAACTTCATTTTTCTTTGAGAAGTTTCTTGCATATCTCCAAAATTCTTCGACATGTCTACAGTAAATTAATATGGAACCAATTTGGTTGTAAAGGCTTTCAAATAAAAAAGAATTATCAAAATCGGTTCACGGTTGCCAAGAATACATACATACAAAACAACTTACAGGTTGAATTGATAACCTCCTTCTTTTTTAAAATTGATTAAAATGTAGAATTGTTTATTTTTTAATTTATTATCAAATCTCATTTCAAAATACACATACATTAATCGACTAACTTGGTTGTACTCTACGAAAACCTCACTATCGACTACAAGCTCGAAGCTATCGGCTACGATGACGTGCTACGAACTAAGATTATGTGCTACGACAAAGCTACATACTTATTTATTCAACTGAATTAAACTTTATCATATCGTGTCATAAAGTTCAAATCAGCTTAGGTTTAATTTCCGTAGACTTTCTATCGGAGACAAACTTCGTAGAGTCATTACATTGTCTTCTATGCCGACAGCTAATCTGACTAAACTTACTTAGTAACCTTATATCTGCCAGGTATTGAAACTTGAACACGACAAGGATAGTTCAAAACAAATAAGTTATGTTATTGCACTTGTATTTAAGAGCTGAGCTCTTGTTAGTGGAGTGCTTTTCATGTCTCTTTTTCTTCGGCTAAGTTCTTTCATATATTTTTTCACTTTTAATTTTTCTTTTACTTGATCGAAATATCTTCTTTTGGTGAGGATGAAATTTTTAGTAATATGGTAAAAAAATTATTCCCACTTTACATGTAAAATAAGAATAAATTTTTTACCCTACTACTATTTTTGAAAAAATAACTACACTGCACTTGACTCTAAAATGTGTGCTTTAAAACTAAATATTTCACAAACGGATCCCTAAATAACAAAGACACAATATTTTTGAAAGATCTATTTAACGTCACCATCTGGATCAGTCGAGAAAAATAAAATGAAAACTTTTTTGAGTAATATAGTAAAAAAATTATTCCCACTTTACATTATTTAAACCAATTTAAATAAATTTAGACCATTGCGTATAAAAAAATAAGTTAGTACAGCGTAAGACACTGCTTAGTGATCAGATGACCTGAGTAAGTTTAGGAAATCCTTGGAAGAGAATATGTCCAATGGACTTCCTGCAGCTTATATGACGTATTCATATAACTTTTAATTGTTCACAGAGCCGAGCAGCAGTTCGAAGTGTACCTCCGCTATGGCCAACATCCTGAGCTCTATCCGAACAGAAGAGGAGAAGTCGTGGCAGGGTACGTACCTGGATTTCGTTTTTTTTTTTCTTTTTTTTTCTTTTTACATAAGGCCAAATCACACTGATTAAGCCATTTGATTCCCGGCAGAATAAAATAGGACACTCCAAGTCTTCCCGTGGATGTCGTAGAAGGCGACTTAAGAAACACAAACTAAATAAAGCTTATATACATCAATGAGAACTCTCCAACCCGTCATGGCCAGCGTGGAGAGTGTAGGCCAAATCCTCTGGCTGCTCTGGCTAAGTATTCCTCTGTAGTACAGAGAGGGTCGTGCTTCTGCAGTGGAGACTAAAAAAGACCTGGATGAAGATGATGATGAGGTAGCCTCAAAATACGTTCAAACTTGAATTATGGGATACTAACCTAACCGATACTATATGTCTGTATATGTATATAAAATATATAGGAAAAATGTATCAACGCAATAGGACTCAAAACAATGATTTGTAGAATTTGTTTCTGTTTGTCTGTACGTTTGTGCGCGCTTATCTCAAAACGGCTAAACCGATTAGTGTGCGGTTTTAACTTATGAATTGTGGTAAGCTTTGCTTAAAAATTTTGTGTGTATTTTTTCAAAAAAATTAAAGAATCACGTAGAAAATGTGTTTGATATAAATGTCATATAATTTACGTAGACGAAGTCGCAGGCAACAGCAAGCTATGAATAAAAGCTGTTTTTCCTTTGTATTAAAAAAAATAAACAGGCTCAATCAGTTTCAATACCCGCATCAAATCGTTAATTCACAAAAAATAAATTACATTATTTTTATCAAAAAACGATTCTATATCTTCCTGAAAGGCCGGTAATGCTCTTGTTACACCCCTGGTATTGCAGTTGACCATGAACAGTGGTCATCACTTACCATCAGGTGTCCCGCTTGTTCGTCTGCCGCACTATAAAAAAGAAAAAAAACGGACTTTGACTTACAATTCGAAAAGTCAAAATTATTATGCAACACACGATATATCCTTTGCTATAGAGATAGATAGAAATTCTGTCTTTTGTCTTTATGATTATACACTCAGACTGCCATTTTCTTTTTATTTGCCTTTTAAATTGTCAACAAATAGCTAAGGCTTCTCAAATAAATTCTCAAAGAGTATGTTTTATCTAATTGTGTATCGAAATCCACAATGTAAAGGTAAATTACATTAATTTGATGCGACTCAAAGGTCACAATTACTATGCAAAACGCAACGTCTCCTTTTGCTGTAGAATTCTATGTATATGTTTTTATGATTACACACTGTGCTGTATTTGCATTTTAAATTGTTAGCAAATTGCTAAAACAACTTCAAGGAGTACGTTTTGTTGAATTCAATACATACATACTATCACGTATTTATCCCTAATGGGTCAGACAGAACATTTTGGATCTTGAAGGTCTTAGCAGACAGAACTCAGAGCCGCAAGACCCTTATAGCGTGATGGTGGGCGACAGATGGAAAAATAAATCAAAATAATGATGATTTGCTCCCATCGCCCAAGATTCGCATTTTCGCCCATTCCCTCGATCGGCTTTTACGATCTGGGCAGGAATAAAGGAGCACAGTACATTCTAAGTTTCTTTTCTTTTCTCCTAGACTAGCATGGAAGATCAATTCAGTATACCTGCATTAAATCGAAAGCCAAGAATAAATTGAATTAATTTGATCCGACTAAGCCACAATCACTATGCAACACACGACATCTCCTTTAGATATAGAAAGTCTTTTTGGTTTGAATGTTTCCATGATTACACACTGTAGCGAGGCTTTATTTGCCTTTTAAATTGTCAGCGAATTGCTGAGCGGATTCCGAAGAGTACGTGATGAATATTTTAGAGCAAATCGCGTGGAACAGCCCTATTGTCGCATTCGAGTTTGTGATCAAGCGTATACACGTGTTTTCCATTTTAATGTAGCCTTTGAAAATAGATAATTTTTCTTTACACTTAGACGCCAGTGACAGTCACAGAAAATATAAATACGCAACAATTATTTACTTAGTAGACATATTTTTCCAGTTATTTTGGTTAAAAACCAAAATAAACCAATTCAGTTACCGACCGATTAGAAAATTTCTATGAAAACAATCTTAAAGTACCTATATCTTTAAAAAAGATTTTTAAATCAGTTTATAAATCACGAATATCTGAGGAACAAACATGAAAAAATATTAAATATCTAAATTATGTATCAAAAATTATTTAATAAAAAAATTATTAATTACCGACTTCAAAAAATTATATTATATTTTTTAAGTCATGTAGTGCAACCCAAACATTATGATATTATATGTAGGAAAAAACAAGGAGATAAAAGCAGAGAGTTTGTGAAAAAATATGCATTTATTTTAAAAAAAATTAACGATTAGGTACAGAGGAATGATAAGATACCTGTGCCACCTCATGTAGTGCGCGACGCGCGCGGTGGCACAGGTCTGATTAATTGATTGTACATTGTGCAACAAAGTCTTTGTTCCCTAGCTAGTGGCGGGGGCATGACACGTGTCGTGGTCAGTCTATCTCTGTCACAAACTCTAGTGAAAGATATAGTAGAATCCTTCCTTCACTCCTTCACGTGATGCCGTGTCCGATTAACAAATGGTAAAATGCTAAATGTTAAAAAGCTCTTTTCTGAACAAATATTGACCCATTTAGATAAATCTTTTTATATTTTATTCCAAAAAACCAATTTAACGAGTAACTCTACACTCTCATCTCTCATTTCAATTGGTACTTGTTTCAACAAGCCAAACAATGAAGATTTTATGTAAAACATTTTGAACTTGTTATTATATGTATTGGGGCTAGCTGAATCTGTATGATTTGTCCGTATTTATTTATTTGTTTAAACCAATTTGAGACAATACGCATGATGACTGAAAAAAATATTTTTGGCCCATCGGTTAGATTATTAAAAAATGATTGATGAAATTATTGTACACGTATTTTTTCTTTTCTCTCAGAAACAATAAATAACGAAAATACAGACGATTTTTACACATCGGTGACGTCACAAGACCTCACTCTGGAACTTTGATACTCTGTATCTTTATGAATTATTACTTTTTGATAAACTGAAACGGGTATGGGTACATTATTTTTGGGTAATCTAACTAATGGACTAATTAGAATAATACTTTTCATCATCCCTATTCAATATGAATATTTTTGCCGTGTTATAGGTAATTATATAACAGATATACTTGGAAACAGTCGCCCTGATGATGATCGTTAACTGACTGAAAGGATTCGGCACGCAGTTCCAATTAGTTTCATGCGTATAAAACTCATGATAATCGACGGTATTTAACTTTGTAGAAGAAAAAACTGACAAACGCACTCTGGGCCCCGAAACATCATGGATTGCTTGGTACTTCCCCAAAATGCTTTGTATCTCAATCAGTGCTCAGCCCCCATAGCATGACACTGTTAATAAACCCAGATAATGTTTGTATCGCGCGACATACCATAGTGCCATCCCGCTCGTTATTGTTACATAGAGCGAGATAGTGGTAGATGATAGCGCTTGATAAACCTGTATTTCACTAAAACAAAAAACACGACTCTGTGATATAACAGCAGTACTTATGCCTAGGACGCAACCGGGAATATTATACGCTTGGCGAAGAAGCAATGTTGTATATTGTTTTTTAGCATTTCTCATTCCAAATTTCATTTAAACATATAAGTTGTATATTTTTTTTGTAATCCTTGTATAAAATGCTTTAATTTGATACCAATTGAATCCAATCGATAGGTTTTGAATAAAAAACTCTCACTCACACACACTCACACTCGAAAAACATAACCCACCTTCTGGCGCAGTCGGGTAAAAAGTTTGCACACACCATCAAAACTCTTATTTTTGGCGGCAATCAAAATCCAAATATAAATAATTATATTAGTCAGTAAAATAAAGTAGGTTAAAATAAAGTATAGTAGTATGTTGCATGAAACGGTAAATAAAACTTACCCACTACACGTGCGGTTCATTTACCAACAAGTTTTCTTAGAATACCTAACCTATGTGAGACTTCAGAAGTAGGCCGGGTGAGGGAGGTCCCTTGGGTATTAGCATGAAATGATGTGGAGTAGGCTTCTACTTATAAAGTAGTTCAAAGAACCAGAGGTCGCTGACTTCTAAAAAGTACTTCAATGTTTTTAATGACTATTTTAACTATTTTTATTGTATTAACAAGTTCACATTTAAAAATCTTTTTATAAACGAGCTTTCTAAAACAATGAAAAGTGCTCTTCAAGACGAACCAATTGAGCCCAAACTCGGTGGAGTTATGTTGTTTTATCACAGAGATGCCATGGCCACCTTCCAACCTTCATCATGAGATCAGGTCATTGGTACCATAATATTGCATTGTCATCCAATTTACATAAATATGTAAAGTTTCGGCTTAATCAAATCATAGGAAATGGGTCTAATTTAGCTTCCAAGATTTGATTACAGACACACAGTAACGGGACAGGTGAAACTAAATAAAAGATTGTAAAAATAAATGCAGTTGAGAGATGAGAGCATGAAGTTCGTCACGCCATTGCTTTAGACATTTTGAAAACCTTTGAGAGAGGCCTATGTCTGGAAAGGGACGTTGTGCGACTGTAATTATGACATAAAACACCTTACGAGACTTTCGTTTTTTTGACGTGACAACGTCTTATAAATTGGTTAGCCGGGTGACACTTCAAGAAACTGCGTTATGCTCCGCTCACGTTATGCGCTCACAATGAGAGCGAGTGAGAGGCACGCGTGCCTTTCACTTTTTATGTCTGTCTCTCTCGCTCTTAGGCGGGCTAACCATGCCCGAGTGGAAGTCAAGTTTGGAGTAAAGTGGAGTGAAGTCGTTGTCACGTAAAACTTTCGCCCGTATACCGACTTTACAGGCAACCAATTTTTTTAGTAATGTTACGTTTTTACCTATAAACTCCCATGCATAGAAAATTTACTCTTATTGACATTACAAATAAGTTGAAATAAGTTGGACTGGTTGTTTGTTTCAATAAAATGGCGCCCAAAATATTTAACACGTCTAACTACAGTTTACCGATTAAATATTTAATAAATTTTGAATCAGTGAGATGACCGTTATACCAAGGAGAAAACATAATACTGTCTGGGACATTATTGTGTCTGGGACATTATTGTGTTTTTTCTACTGTCTGGGACATTATTGTGTCTGGTACATTATTGTGTTTTCTCTACTGTCTGGGACATTATTGTGTCTGGGACATTATTGTGTTTTCTCTACTGTCTGGGACATTATTGTGTTTTCTCTACTGTCTGGGACATCATTGTGCTTTCTCTACTGTCTGGGACATTATTGTGTTTTCTCTAATGTCTGGGACATTATTGTGTTTTCTCTACTGTCTGGGACATTATTCTGTTTTCTCCTTGATGAAATAAGTAAATCACGTCTCAACTTTTTTAACCTCAGACGTAAAAGAGGGGTGTTATAAGTTTGGCGTGTCTGTGTGTCAGTGTGTCTGACTGTGGCATCGTAACTCTTTTTTAATCTAAAACCTTTTCAGTCGAGAATTCCAGATGGTCCTTAGCTATGTTAAATGAAAATCGGTTCAGCCGTTCAAAATTGGTCGTGCAAATAAACTTGTGGATCAAGACATCACCTTGAAACTTTAATTCACTCACGTTGATCGTCGACTAAATCAGTCGCAACTGCTGAAACCTTTTTTTAATTGATTCATTTTCAAGTTACATTTCAAGAATAAAGTAAATCGACACATTGTAGGACACACTACGTCTATACACGTCATTTTTATTTCTATTGTGTCTTGCTTAGTGTTCATCAGTGTGTTAAAACCTTTTATTTCTTATTAAGTTATAACAACTTAAAGTACTGCAACCGCCATGTGTCTAATAGTAATTATTCGTTTGAAAGTCGGGGTTTTTAAATTTTTGTCTGGAAAATAAACTTGTGGATCAAGCAAGACATCACCTTAAATCCTCAATGCATTAACAATTAATTCGATTGCCAAATAAATCAGTGGTAACTTACCAATTACTTAGCAGCTTATCCTTGAATGTCGCGTGAATTATTCTCTGAATGGCGACCACTTACGGCTACGTGACCAAAATAGGGAATAAATCTCGAGGCTATGATAATACTTGGGTCAAGAGTCAAGAGTGAATGAGAGACTGCTGATACCATTTAAGATTGACTAGTTTTCTCTTTATTTCTTTATAAAAATTGTAATACTGCCAATACTTCTGAAGTGCTATTTTTTACAACAAATGATTTGCGCGAGTTTTCCAAACGAGCGCATTTTTGACTATATGCAAAGGATTTGCACGAGTGGTTTTAACCACTCGAAATTTTGACACTCATAGCGTACAAATGTCAAAGAAACTTTTCATGGAAAATCCATCCATCAATCCATTTCACGCTACCTTTTTATTTGTCGAAATATTAAGAAAATAATTGACAAATTAATGGTATTTTCTGCGTAAAACAATACTACTAATCGTTGACATGACGGTTTCAAAAATGTATTTCATGCGAGCGGTGAGTTATAAAACTACTCGTTTTGTTTTTCGTTGACCCCTTGTTGATCTCTTGATAACATCTGATTTAAAAAAAAACTTGAAAATGCTAGAATCATGATACTTAAAATTTGATTCTTCAAATGACTGTCTAGAAACTTAATTGGTGAGTAAATCAGTGTGAACTTGCCAATTACTAGCAGCTTATCCTTGAAAGTCGCGAGAATCATTCTCCGAATGGCGACCACTCGGCCGCTACGTGACCGAAATAGGGTATTAAACGCAAGGCCAGTCTTTATTGCTACTGTAAATTATTGGCAGTAATCAAAAGTGAATGAGGGAGGGATAACAAATTAATACTTGTCGTTTCACGATTTATTTAACAACCTGTCACTTCTTGTTTTAAAATTTTACTCGTTTCGACGTAAAAATGCCATCTTATTTCCTACATTGTTCATGTAATCTCCCTTCAACATTGTTGTGGCTCCTAGTTTCACTTTATGTTTTCCTATAATATGAAAAACAGCGGCCAAGTGCGAGTCGGACTCGCCCATGAAGGGTTCCGTAGCAGCAAGTAACATAATATAAAAGTTCTAAAGGTAAATTGTGGTTTACTATTTATAACGTATAAAAAAAAAACTACTTAAGTACTTACCAATTCTCGTTCAAACCAATTTTCTGTGGAAGTTTGCATGGTAATGTACATCATATATTTTTTTAGTTTTATCCTTCTCTTATTTTAGAAGTTACAGGGGGGGGGGGGACACATTTAACCACTTTGGAAGTGTCTCTCGTGCAAACTATTCAAAAAAATTATATTAGAAATCTCATTATCATTTTTGAAGACCTATCCATAGATATCCCACATGTATTTTGAATATATTGATGAAAAAAAAAATATGAGTTCCAGTTCTACATATGGGGAACCCCCAAAATTTATTGTTTTTTTTTCTATTTTTATGTAAAAATCTTAATGCAGTTCACAGAATACATCTACTTACCAAGTTTCAACAGTATAGTTCTTATAGTTTCGGAAAAAAAGTGGCTGTGACATACGGCAGACAGACAGACAGACATGAAGAATCCATAAGGGTTCCGTTTTTTGCCATTAGGGTACGGAACTCTAAAAAGTAGCCACAGAAGCTTTGCTACCTTATGGTTTAATTAAACTAATTTATACACAGACTATTACTTCGTTGTCCCTGATGGGGCAGACTCTGAGCAGACAGATCTCAGGGCCGTAAGACCCAAAGGGCACTTTTAGCGTGATGGTGGGCGACAAGGTGGAAAAAGGAATCGAAATAGTGATGGTTGCTAGTCGCAACGCCTATTAACATGATTCGAATTTCCACCCGTTCCCTCGATCGGCTTTTACGCTCTGCGCGGGGGGAGGAGCAGGTGCATTTTAAGTTGTTTATTTTTTCCAAGACTAGCATGGCAATTAAATTATGTATTCTGTAAACGTTATATATTTAACATCATTATTTAAGTGGTAATGTTTATTTTGAATTTACAACTTTAAGTTTACGACTATACCTAGATGAAAACTTAAATTTATAATCAAAAACAGAAGTGCAAACTTTTTTTCAAATTGCACAATATATAAAATAAAAATAAAAAATACAGTAAATAAAAATAAATAAACGGGCAAGTGCGAGTCGGACTCGTACATGACGGGCTCCGTTCCAACGTACAATGTTTTAAAACGCTAAAAATACACGTTTTTTGTATAACGACCCCCTTTAATTTTTAACTTTTTTTTATTTTTAGTATTTGATGTTATAGCGGCCATAGTAATACATAATCTGTGAAAATTTCAAGTATCTAGGTAATGCCATTATAAAGATCTAGTTAAAAACGCTGATAAAAACACGTTTCTTGTATGACGACCCCCTATAATTTATAACTTTTTATATTTTTAGTATTTGTTGTAATAGCGGCCACAGTAATACATAATCGGTAAAAATTTCAAGTGTCTAGCTATTACGGTTCAAGAGATAGAGCCCTGTGACAGACGGACAGACAGACAGACGGACAGACAGCGGAGTCTCAGTAATAGGGTCCCGTTTGCACACTTTGGGTACGGAACCCTAAAAACGAGAAAAGTATGGTATGGTGTGCCATTTTAGGGTTGCGTACCCAAAGGGCGATGATGATGCGATAACAACAAATACTAAAAATAAAAAAAAGTTAAAAATTAAAGGGACCCTCATCATAAAAAACGTGTTTTTTAGCGTTTTAAAACATTGTACGGTAGTACGGAACCCTTCATGTACGAGTCCGACTCGCACTTGCACGTTTATTTTGCTCGACTTGGCGAAGACACTTCCGTGCCGTCAATTTATTTTTCATCCTGAGAAGTTAGCCATATACCTTCTTCATTATTAATCGCACAAGGCAATGTCACGTAAAATATAGATACTAATAACAAATAATGAATGCGTGACTAGTACAATAAAATACAAAATACTGAAGCACCATCTATCATCGTTGTTTTGGCTTCCAATTTGGGCGTATCATTAATCTTATCTTTTATTATACTAATACAAAGCAGACAACGTCATTAAGATGGGAATGATGGACACAAAACATTTTTGCGTAGCCTGTTTTACCTTGGATCTAACGATGCTTCTTTTGCGACAAATGATACACATTTCTTTCGCATCTTGTAAAGTAATATTTAGTAAAAAGCCTTGTGGTATTTTTTGCTTACATCTAAGTATTTACTTTTTAATGCATTGAAATATTATCTTTGTCTATTTATTATTAAAAATTTTCATTAATATATATTATTTGTAAAACTGTATTTTTGTATTGTTTTATACTTTTCGGGTTCGTTTTCATAATTTTAACCGCAAAATGTCCACTTCTGAGCTTAAAAATTTCTGCAAGATGTTCTAAATTATTATGTTGTTTAAAAAGGTCAGTTGTTATGCTTATTTGACTATACTGAGAATAGATATTATGGCACTTCGTGAAATAATCGACCAAATCACGACTTCACCTAGGCAGATCATGATGTGACGGCGTGCACATCATGATCTGCCCAGGCAAATCTCGATAGGCCTGATTTAACGATCGGCCCACCACATATATACGAGTAAGCTAACTTAAAAACATTAAAAAAAAATAGGTATATCTAAACTATATTCGTCTATACTTGAAGCGTTTTTATAAAATACCTTTACAATTTTAACTCAAAAGAAATCAAAAAACCAAACTAAAGCCATATCAGCTCTCCCTCATTCACTCTTGATTACTGCCAATAACTTAGAGTAGCAATAATGGGTGGCCTTGCGATTTATCCCCTATTTCGGTCACGTAGCGGCCGAGTGGTCGCCATTCAGAGAATGATTCTCGCGACATTCAAGGATAAGCTGCTAAGTAATTGGCAAGTTCACACTGATTTATTCGGCGATCGAGGTGATTGGTTAGGTCGAGTCTTAGAGTGAATTGAGATTTCAAGTTGATGTCTTGATGTTACAAATTGCGAAATGTGAAGCAGGTTTGCTGCGTATTTTTCATAAGATATAAACAAGCTTTATATTAATTAAGGACAATTTTAAAAGGTGATTCACTCTATTTTTTGTGATTTCGGGAGGAGCGACCCGTGAAAAGCTGAAATAGATTTAAATAGAAAAATTGTTTTAAATAGTACTTTATTACATAATAAGCACGATATAAAAGTCCGTGAAAACACCTCGTTTATTTGTATGTGACGAGATCGTACAAGACGCCATTCACAGGACGTTTCCGTCATAGATAAAAAAAAAAAGTAATTTGATTCGTATATTTCGCAAAAACAATGTAACTATTATTTATATAATAAATTGTATATGTTCCTGTACCCACTTATCTGATAGGATGACAACAAATTATTGTTTATTTCAAATGTTGTCCAACCTCTCTCATCTCAGCGTATTCCCAGTTGCATCGGGGCCGAAGCCCGGGGTCCGCGTTGCCCAACCTATTGGATTGATACGAGTTCACCTTTTCCACGATCAAATTCACCAATTGCTTTTTCTTGCAGGTCATATTGTGAAAGAGTGTTCCGAGACTGCCGGCTGCAGACCTGCTACGTGCAATCAGCCGCGTATCCAGGAGTCTACCCGAGGAATCTACATTGCAGGTACTTTAGAACCTCTAACCCTAATAAAGATTGATAATTTTAATCGCGACGCGGGTTGGAATCTGGCTCCTGGTATCCGGTTCTTCAAGAGACACATAGTGGAAGCCATGTTTAGCCGACGGTCTCTGACACAGTAAGCTTTTTTTACGCACGGGCACCATCACCAGTCCTCGATGATAATGGTGATGAAAATGAGGCACCCATTACACCCACTTGAGTTGGCGTTGCAGTAGAGTAGCATGCCTCACCAACCACAGCACTATCACTGCGAGCACAGCGGGCATCGTTGCGGCTCGGGACTTCTTCGTGTACGCGTCGCGAGTTAGATTCGCCTGAGGAAGGCCTTCTGATGTCAAAATATGTTGACCTTTTTGCGTGAGTTACCTGTTTAACGCATATTAATAAGATTAATAATATAATTATGATACAAAATTTACTGTACCTTGTGGAGATTCCCCATAGGGTTTCGGTCCGATATAGTTTATTATAATGGTCTCAGTGTATTCGCACTACTAAACATACCAAAGTTGGGGACTCATAACCGGGAATATATGACGTGGCCAGATCGTAGAATTGATTATTTCATGATGTGGCCAACCATTTCATGTAGGTACTGGTTATATCCATGATATGGCCAGTTTAAACTGACCATATCGTTTATACGTCAGTTTTTGATGATATATCTATCAACGTTTGGCCATATCATTAATGTAGGGCTTCTATGCAATCAAAGGTTTAATAAAAAATTTAAATATAGAAGGAAATTTATCATATTTTTATAGTAAGTTGATTTGACGGAGATAGGTACCACTATACAACGTGGAAGGGACATACCTGTTATAAATCGAACCACGGTCTATAATAGATCATTATAGTAAATAAAAATAAATTTCGGCATTTTCATACAAAAGTGTGCGGCCACCCGGGCAATTTGTATGGGAATGTCGAATTTTTTTTTTTGTTTTTTGACAGTTATTTTAATTTCATTATACTTAAGTGATCTAGTATAGCCCGAGGTTTAATTTATTACGGGTATGTCCCTTCCACTTTGTATAACACTATTTGAGATTAAAATCTACTAACCCGTTCCTGTGAAATAGGTTTCGATCTGTAAAGTTTTTGTGTAATTTTCGTAAAATTCAAGTAGTTTTGTGTCGTGACTACATTTCAGTTTATTTTTATCCTCAATTGGTACATTTACTTTAGATTTTTATCAGAAAATTATCCGCTACCATTATGCATCACATAATATCAACGCCTCTAACGGTCATTAAATGAAACTATTTTATAATATGATTACTAATGTTTGACCATTTCATTAAATAATGTCATGCGTTTAAATTTTTGTTATCCTAACAATTTAATAGTAGGCCTGAAATTAAATATTATCGTTATTATGAGTAAAACAAGATAAAGTAGGTTTAAATATAGAGGTAGTTTATCAAAAAATCATCAGATATAACGTTTATTTGATGTAAGTAAAGTTATTTGACATAATTTCAGTTGTAGGGAAAGTCACAATAAAGTACCGGCTACGTTCTTGTTTGGAAAAAAAATAAACAGTGGCACTCCGAGAGTGACCACCAGAAGTGAACATTTGAACAAAGTGGTGACAGTTACGGTAACAGTGTCGCGAGTTTAATGGTTCCGTTCCCATTTTAAAAAAACGCCCAACGCGTCTGAACAGGTTTTCACTTCGAAAATATTAAATATTCTGCAACATCATAAAAAAAGAAGCCAAATATCTTAATAAAGTAAACATTCTCGTTAACTTATAAACAGATTGTATTTTATTGTATCTCGTACCCGAGGGTGGGATCCTTAAATGTATATTGCTTAACTTGTTGATATTGTTGTAATAAATAAATAACTTTGTATGCCCCGGAGGCAATGCCGCGGATTTAGCGAAATTTGTTTATCTTTATTGTACAAAACTCGGTATTTTATGAACTAACAACATTTTGTGAACATCAATTCACAGACGCGTGGGATGTATTTTACTAAGATTTTAACACATTTATAAACAAGTAATAAAAAGTAAAATAAAAAAAACATTTTCCGTGCAAGCTTTTATTTTTGAGGCCTAAATACTTATCAAGATAAACTCGATAGGGTTACGTCGCGTTTTTTTATTACAGGATTCATCATCATCAGATCAGCATCTTGTTATAATAATATTGCCTTCTGATCTGATTTACATTAGTTATCACAAAAACAATACTTTTTCATTTTGACATGAGAAAAGAGGAACCTAAGAATCTACCAGCTACTTTTCTCTTCCTATGCAGATCATAAAAGCCGATCGAAGGAATGGGCGAAAATGTGAATCGATAATTAGGCGATGTGGCATCACTTAAGAATTTCTTGTTCGAACACCAAAGCAAGCAGGGAATGCTCAGGCAGGATACGAGTGCAATTTAAATGGTAATTACTGCGAAATAGATGGGAAAATAAGAAGCGGGGTACAGTGGGGGTACCCGCGGAAGTGTTTTACTTTTTTAGTTGGTTGGTACTCAAAATTATTGTTGTACGACTTTGTTGACCTGATCAGTAGATGTCGCTTCTTATCATGTTAAAAGCTAGCTCCATTTCATTGGATGCTTTTTTGAAATCTATTATTATTGTATAAATTTGTGTCAATATATATATATATATATTTTTCTCTCTTATTCTATAAAGATTGTGAGATATTTTTGTTGCCCTTCAATGTTCAATGTTTAATGTTACTGTCAGCTGTCAATGTTGTTTTTCTTAATGACAGTTAATGGCATTTTTTTTTCTTTTTCTTTTTGTTATAGGTAATTTATAATAGGTATGTACTATTATGTCGGTAAAATTGTATATTACGATATTGTATTGTCGTGGCATATAGATAGGTGTTTTGCGATTTACTTTGTGTTTTTTTTTTTTGCATTGCGTTAGTGCATATTTCCGTGACGTCAACTAGGCTCCAACGGAAGACAAGCGCTGGCAGTCCTTACACAGCCAGCATACGCTGAGTTGGATCCTTTTTGAGAGCACCTCTAATAGGTTCCGATAATAATATCTGTTATATATATTTTTGTTTTTTGTGTGTTTCTCGAATAAAGCATTTTATTATTTATTTATTTATTTATTTTGATTCCTTTTTCCACCTTCTCGCCCTCCATTATGCAAATAGTGGCCTTTGGGTCATGTGGCCCTGGGCTCTGTCTACTTAGAGCCGCAAGACCCAACTCTGTCTATAAGGATAAAGATGTGATAGTGTATATATATATATATATATATATATATATATATATATATATATATATGTCTGTGTGCCTACATTTAAGAGCCTCTTGTCTGTGTCATTGCGTGGAAGGATACGCACACAATGAGTATTTTTGGCAAAGACAATAGAGTGGTTTGCCATTGCCTTCTCCATTGTATATGTACAAGTTAAAAATTATTTTTTTATTCACAGATATCACCTCAATACCCGTCTACCCTACATCAAGCTTTACATCGAGAACGAAGAGTTCAATATCGATGGACAACGCTGCGAGAACATCATGACGTGCCCCATGAGACCTATCACTTCTGGTAAGGTTTGCAAAGCTCAATAGCCCAGCGGTCCTGAAAAGAGTAGAAGAGAAAAGGTGCATTCTAGATATAATAGAGAATCGATGAGGAAACATGTTAGGTCATCTGCTACGACATGACGATTTCATAAAAACTATCATTAAAGGAAAGATATAAGGGAAAAGAGGACCAGGAAGACCGGAGTATAGCTACATGCAACAGATAAAGGAGAACGGCGTGTCGTACAGCGAAGTAAAACAGCTGGCAGATGAGAGAGACAAATGAAAAAGAAATCCTTCTCCACCGACAAGAGCATAGCTCAAGAGGGTGCATGCATAATTATATAACTCTTTAAAGTTGTACTCTAGCCATATTCTATCGAACTAGGTCGCTGCAAAAACGTTTTCACAATAACTCTGAAACCAAGCAGTAACTACGAATCTGTTTCAACCCCTTTATCTTTGATAAATAAATGCGTAGATGTAACCGTGCTGCGCTCAAAAAACAAATGAGCGCATCTATCTTAGCAAACAATCGTTACGAGAAGCTCGTACTTAATTGTCGTTATGTTTTTACCCTGTCTAATCAGAGTTTCTAATTTTTTAATTATCTACGAAGCGAAATAACTAAAATTAATGTCTACATGGCAAGTTACCTAAATTGTAAATCGCCTAAATAACAAAACGTCTATCAAGCAAAATGCCTGACATCCTAAAAATGCTAAATACTTAGTAATAGTCTAGAGAACAAAATGTCTATAAAGTAAAATACATTTATTTATAAGTAATAAATGGTCTAGAGAACGTTATTGAAATCTTTTTGAAAGTGCATTTATACTCTACTAGCAGTCCACCCCGGCTTCGCCCGTGGTACACACATAGCCTATGTCACTCGGGAATAGTGTAGCTTTCGAACGGTGAAAGAATTTTTTAAATCGGCCCAGTACTTTTTGAGCCTATTCATTACAAACATACAAACATACAAAAATAGGTACAAATCTTTCCTCTTTATAATATTAGTGTAGATGTAGATAAGTAATGATACTTTAAGTAGATGGGATATAACGTTTATAAAACACATGGATCACAACTCTTTAATTCTGAACTCTAGCGATAACTTATCTATAGTTAGTTAAGTTATGGCTAGAGTTCAGAATTAAAGTTGTGATCCATGTGTTTTATAAAAATCGCAAAAACCGTTTTCAGGACAAGCTCTGAAACATAGCAGCACGAATCTGGTTTTTTTTTGACTATGGCAGAACGGAATCTCCTAAGGTACGCGCAATATGCGTCCCCGTTCCCCGCACCCGCACCTCTCCCCCGGTTTTTGACGGCCAACGTGAGTCATCGAGGCGAAAACGGGGGAGAGGTGCGGGGACGGGGAACGGGGACGCATATGGCGCGTACCTTAGGAGATTCCGGCCTGTGACTATGGACAAGCACTTATTACTTACATACTCGTAAAATCGTTCTTGCTATTTTACTCATTATTTTAAAAACGCATCATTTATTTGTAGGTACTCAATTCACCGATTTTCTTGAGCAAGTATTTACACTATAACGTGTATAATATATCATTAATTAATAGCAGATTTTTATTAGTTTTGCCTAGTAATATCACATTTTTCTGAGCACTATGTTTCTGAAGGATCACGGATCAGCTATTTGCCCCGTTTTTTTAATGCTTTTTTAAGCTACTCGTGAAAAATAACAAAAGAGTTCGAAAGAAAGGAAAATGGTGTTTGAAATGCTATAAAAATAGAACGGCATGAATGCGACATCTGGATAAAATATAACCTCATTGCTCTTAACACAATTTCAGCACGCACAAACTTTTTGCGAACAAACTTGGCACTTTACCACAAAACTTAAAACTCGTATTTCACTCAGCCAAAACAAAAGGCCTACATTTTTTATCTTATGCAATTTAATAGGGCATATATCACGGTTTACGTTAAAAAATAATGAGCCATAATAATTTGTTATTTTGCAGCATTTCCCTTGTTCTGTAATTTTTATGTCTTCACAAAGCACCTATAATGGTTTGGTTTTATGATTAACGTTTGAGATACGTATATTCAACGTAGGCTATGAATATTATAATAATTCGAATAATGACCCTTTTCTACGATATGATTTCTAATAAAATATATTATTTATAGTGACCTTATTTTGTTTAGATTAAACGAACTGACCTAAACTTAAAGCTCTTTATGAAGGTTTGTCTGAAGAAAGAGAATTTTTTTATATAAATCCATTTCTAAAATATAAAGCTTATACGTACTTTGGTTTTTAAACCAAAATAACTGGTTGGGGTTCGTAGACATTGCTAATCTAACTTATTTCATAACGTATAATCTCGTCTACAATTTTCGCCTACAATACAATACAATACAAAAATCTTTATTGCACCAAATAAAAAACAATAAAAAATTACAAAGTTTACGGAACTTATAAATAAATAAGGTACAAGAGGCGGCCTTATCCCCTACATCTTTTTTCAGTAACTTAACTCTGTAAGTTACTGAACTATATGGAAAACCTCAATGGTACGAATATCAATTTCAATTGTTTCTGAAATATCATCATTAACATCATCATAATCAGGTCTTTTAAGTCTTTTTTAAAATCTAAATGCATTGTTTAGAAAAGGTTTCATAAAAAAAAACAATAATCCACTATATTGTTCACTATTACTTGTATTACTACACTATTACTATTAATTGTACACTTGTTTCACAATAGTGGGCGACGATATTTTATTGTATTTAACAGTTTATTTTATTTTTATAATGTATACAGTACATGGTCTAACGAAATAAACTGAAACTATTTCAATGATAGATTCAGTCCCTGATACTGAAAAACTTTCCCCAAGAAACATATATCGAAATATGAAAACTAACTTTTGGCCTCCTTTAAAAGTTGACCGATCAGCTGAACCGGGTTTGTATGGAAAGCCAAAAAATATTATTTATTCCTTGGCCGTGTGGTTCCCGGCACAGTAGAATAGGACCACTCCAAGTCTTTTCGTGGATGTCGTAAAAGGTGACTTAGGAAACCCAAGCGAAATAAACCTTATAAACATCAATGAGACCTCTCCAACCCGTCTGGCCAGCGTGGAGAGTGTAGGCCAAATCCACTGACTGCTCTGGCTAATATAAGGCTCTGGTAGTACAGAGAAGGTCGTGCTCCTGCAGTGGAGACTAAAAAGACATGATGATGATATAATGTTATTAATAACATAGACCAAGTCATGGTCAAATACAAGTTAAGGATAGGTATCATAAAACAACAATAATCCACGATATTGCACACAATGTATTACAGGGTACATTATACACATCTGGCGAGGCTATATTTTTTCAATAGCGGGCAACGAGGGTTGGCTGCCCCTGACAGTTGATTAGAGTTTAATATCTGCTGGTACTATGTAGTCGATATCAGGAGGTACAATGTTGTATTGTAAGAAGCTTTTATTACGCAATCAATACGGTAAAGAAAAGGAAATTAATACCTTTATATAGATATCGAACCTATAAATAATAATAATAATAATAAATTTATTTTCTTACCACAATATTCTTATGAGATATATACAATTTGCAGTGTACAGATATTTAAATAATAATATTGTGAGAGCCTAAACTAGACTGAATAAATGTGCTTTCAATGATTTATTTATTTAAATCTTTATTGATTACAATAGTACAGAAGGTTGTTGTTTTGTATTGTTTTTCGAGTTTAAGTGGTCTAAACTGGTGGCAGATTGTTGCCGAATGGCGTCTGACAAAGCTTGAGGATACCATACACTCATGACAGCCGGGACCAACGGTTTTACATGCCTTCAGAAGCACGGAGGAGCTCGAGAATTTGTACGCCATTTGTGGTCGTGTTGCAAAAGCGCATGCTTACTCCCATCGAGCCTACGAGTTATTCATCAGACGTACATAATAGTTTTAAATTCAAACATTATTTTTCCTACAGGTTCAGAGAACTGCCCGTATGACTACATCCGGATTTACGACGGGAAGGACGAGTCTGCTTCCGTGATCGGAACCTTCTGCGGCATGGGGAAATTCCCCTACTCCATCATCGGAACTTCGCAGGACCTCTTTGTGGAGTTTGTCAGCTCTCCGGCTGGTAAGACTTCATACACATATACAAACACTATCATGTCTGTATCCCTAATGCGGCAGATAGAACACTTTAGATCTTGCGGCTCTAAGCACACATATCCCAGAGTCGCAGACTCAAAGGCCACTTTCAGCGTGATGGTGGGCGAAAAGGTAGGAAAAAGAATCAAAATAGTGATGGGTTGCTAGCTGCAGCGCTTATAACGTGATATACATTTTCGCCCATTCCCTCGACCGGCTTTTACAATCTATGCGGTAAAAGAAGCTGCTGGTACGTTCTAAGTTTTTCGTTCTGTCTCAGACCAGTATGAAAGTAAGACTAATGTTACATTAATTTTACATTCCAAAATCCGAAATTTTTTTATGGCATATTGTGTAATACATGGCTCAGGTGACAATATCGCTAAGATGGACAGATCCCAATTATCTCTAAAAATAAAACTACTAGCTCTAAGGCACAAATTGCGAAACAAGAGAAGTTGTACTAATGACTCTCTGTTATAAGGAAAATGGAATGATGATTTGTCCTTTACTTACAAATAATTTAGAATATTTTGCATGCCTGTGAAATGTGAGAAATTTAATAATTTGATTAATCCTTTATGTGTACAACATTTGAAGTAAAGTTAAGATATTTGTACATAATTTTTAAATGATCGGGTAATTTTTATTTTTATGTTATAGTTTGACTCTTATGTATTCTGTGGTTATAGTGCGGCAAACGAACAAGCGGGTTACCTGATTCATTTGAATTTGTGCAAAATCAGTTTTTCTATCTTGCTGACTTGGTACAGGTGTACATTCAGAACATTCACGATAAAGTATTATTCTAGGCCCATTACTAAACACCGGTTTCCACTTCAACGTCGGAAACTGGCCTGGCCACGTCGAAGCTCCAGGGTCGAGAGTCGGCACCTGTGACTGGCTCCTCACTGCTGAATCTTTGAAGAAATCTGGAGACACTGAAGGCATCTTCCTCTCGGTAGCCCATTGGTACCCGCCGCATACGTCGTGCACTTATCTCATGCAAGGATTCCCTGGACAAGTTGTGAGGCTGTATTTTCCAAGGTAAGAGTTTGTGTTCTAGATTTTATTAAAAAAGTGGAGACTTTATCATCATCCGAGCGTATTTTCGGTTACATCCTCAGCGGTAACGCTTCAGAGCCTGGAGTCCTCTACCTAAACTAAGTAATTTGACAAGGTTACTGGTTTTTTCACAGAGTGACTGCTGTCTGACCTTTGCAACCCCAAGGGCAGACCAGAAACAGTCCAAGGATAGGTTTAAACAAACGCTAGATGACTTTCGGGACCCACAGCTTTACGTGCCTTCCGAAGCACGAAATCATCTTTCCTTTTGGATAATCAGGTGACTCAGCCTGAAATATCCTAACCAGACTGGAAACAACTTTTTACAAAGTATGCTTCTAAGTGGGATTTGAACCCACGACCTCCAGATCACAAGGCAAACGACTTGACCACTGGACCACGGAGGTAGGAAATAGTCTAGAAAATAGACTTGTGTGTCACCTTTCATCCAAATATTATGGTATGGTTTTTTTATAGAATTCAACAAAAAGCATTCACCTTTCACATCTTAAAAAAAAGTACATCTTTTGAGATGTAGAGATGTGAAGCAGATAGAAAAGAACATGTTTTCTTCAATATATAAGTTTTTTTTTTGTTGTCAGCTTCCGCATCAACCGCATAGAGTCTCCGATTGTGCCCTGGACTGGCGACTGTGGGGAATCACTTACGCTTTATGACGCTCCAAGACCTGATGACGCGAGAATTATAAAGACCTTCTGCGATACATTCAGCAGACCTATGGAGAAACATGACTTCGTGTCGACTGGCAACGCGATGTTCGTTAGATTTGAGAGCAAGACTGGTAGTTATAGTGGGTAAGCTACTTTATTATTATTTTTGATTTAGCTTGTAATGGCTCTACCTTTCCTTTGTCCCCCTGCCGGAGCAAAGGGCAGACAAAACACGTCACCAACTCGATCTGTCAACCACTGCGTTCTTGATTTCACTCCAGGAGGATTCAAGCTGCTTAGCTTCCGAGATGATGGTGCGGCGCCAAGTTTTTTTGAGGTGCCCACGCTAATTCCTACCCAAACAAGGGCTCCATGGGGAATATGATTTTGAGGCCGACGCAATGTATAACCGAACTGGCTCCACTTGCGTCTGTATTTACTCTTTTTTCTTCTTCTTCACGCTGCTAAAATAACCATAAAGAACTAAAGTACCACAATTCTTCTCAGAGAGTGAAAAATATGGTGCTTAAATATTCTGAGTGGCTAAAAGGTGATAAAAAGATCTTTTCTTTGTAGCGGTCTAGCATACCACTTCAATCCTGCTACAGCAGGCGATGGAGCAAAGGGTTCCTAAAATGACAACTACGTACCGATACGCACAGTAACTAGCAGCTAAACAAGGCTCATATACAAATCAGTAAATTATTTTTAAGAAACTGCTAAAAGTATAATTTCCTTAAAACATGGGATTATACTACTTTAAGATCTTTTGACGTTCAGTTCTTGATAGTGCCTAAAGCTTTATTATTTGGTCTTTCTCCTGGAACTTAATTTTTCCTCTTTGTAGATACAGTAGAAAAACTCATCTGCGAAATAGAATTTTCCTATTTCAATAGGTATTCAATTTCTTTACTCAATACGATCATGTATCTACCCCACAGATTGTTAGGAACTTTCAGAATTATATATTTTTCTGATTCATTGAATATCCTTAAATCTATATTGAGTTCTGGTAGATACGAGTATTATAACTTTTTGGAATAAAATGTATTCGATGCTTGTGATTAATAGTTTTATAGAACCCAATAATAAAAAAGGTATACTGAACCGAACCGGATGCCTGCTATATAATTTTTAAGGCAAGCACACATTCGGTATTGAGAAACTTTTTACTGTGGATTTTGCCTTGATCAAAATCGAAGTCAGTCCAGTAAATCATGTCAATAATTAATACTTTGAAATTCACGTAGCTATACTTTTCAGATCCTCTCTCTACTACTGGGCTCACTACGACTTCTTTAACAACACTCGGTTTGGTGAGCCAGTACCCAACACGGCCTGCGACGAAGTCATCGCCTCCTGGAAGCAAAGAGCTGGTCGACTGAGGTCTCCCCTCAACACTCTCGTCTACAAGCAAGCACCCGTCGGAGAAGACGTTCATTGCCTGTACAGATTCGTCACTGACAAAAGAATATATGCCAGAGTTATTCTTACCATTCTCAGCGTAAATTTCAAGGTAAATAATTAAAAAATAATTTGTATATGAAGCTCTTTTTCGAAAAAAGTTGAAATTGGTATAAGCATACTAATTCTGAATATTATTTACAGGAACACCCGTACACCCCAGTTTCGTGCCAAAATTGTTACGAAGATCGCGCTGATAAATTGATAATTTGGGAACCAATACCTGGAGGAAAGTCTGTCAATTCCTCTATAGGACTAACAACAACACCTTTGCCTTTACACTTAGCTGTTCAGCGTTCTCTTGGATCATGTCTGTGTGCAAAACATGCCAACACAGTGTCCCGAGCAAGACCGTACAGAGTCGTGTCATCAGGTGAAACTCTTAATCTCCAGTTGATAGTTGATAATGCTCATGCTGCAGCTTCTTACTTTAAGAATCCTTCTCCACTTTTTGAAGCACGATATGAATTTGTTCACGGGCCATTGTGTGGACCTGCCGTTTTAGCAGCCGCTTCTGATGGTGAAATAGTGTACCCCCATTTAGAAGCCCTAGGGTATACGGAACCACCAAAACGTATACAGTGCATTTGGGATCTAGAAATAGAAGAAAAGAGAGACATTTGGCTTCATTTCGATAGCATCAAGTTTGCTTCCCGTCATTGTGAAGACGGAAATATCCAGATATTCTTGCCTGGTAGAATAGAACCTTATTTATCTATCTGTGGTGGAAACGTATCAGAAACGGATAAATTACCTATTTTATCTGCTGGTGAACTTGGATTCGAGTCCTTAGATGATCCATTAGTAATGGAGAAGGAAAAGACAAGATCTATTCGCATCATCTTCATTGGCAGTGCTTCACCAGCCCGAGCCGCTTTCAAAATTGCATGGACAGGATTATTCCATTTACCCAAAAACTCTGATGGAACTTTGATGACTTCTCGCTTAACTGAAGGTGGAACCAGGGCAGATGGTCACGGCTGCGACTTCATTTGTCCTGGAGAGGAGGGGCACTGTATATCGGCTAGGTTAATCTGCAATGGCATTGTCAACTGTCCCAATAATACACGCATAACAGGAGATAAAAAATTCTGGACTGTAGAAGAAAAAAGAGCAAGAGAAGCGTATTCAGAGGACAGTTTACGCCGACTTGGGTATTTGGATGCATTGAATGGTATACCTTTAGGTCTATTGAATGACGAGGCACCAGAATTGTGTGCTGGTGTAAGGAGTTCTGTTGGTGGGGATTGGACAGGGCCAGCGTTAGGGGCTGGGCTAGCGATTGCTCTTGGAGTGTGTGCTTTGGGTGCGGCTTGGCGCCTGTGCTGCCGCAAGAGGTCTCCAGATGAGGAGTCTTTGGATTACTGACACGCGGCCCGCGGTGCTCACGCACCGCCGTCGCTGCACTCGCGATCGACGTCCAGGGACCTGCCCCTGGATTGGAGTCTACATTGACAGACGCTTTACTGAGCGCCAGAGCCCTTTCTTGTTGACTATTGAACGGTGTTCTCCTTTTTGCTCAAAAAATTGTCATTTACCGAAGTGAACCAGTTGTTACGTTATGTAATTCCATTGTGATGTCTGTTTTGAAGTACAAATTTAAAGGCCAAACCACACCCATAGTAACAATGCGGCGTGACACTGGGCGATAGTTTTCTTGGCAAATTGTGTAGAAGCAGCGCAAAGTAGCGCATAAACTTTTAACCAATGCTGCTGGGGGGGCAGTACTAAGTAGTGCCATGCAGTGCCGCTGCCACGAGTGCGGTTTGACCTTAAATCGATGATTCACGAGGGTTCAATTAACGTTGTCGGCGCTCAATGTTATAATTGTAATTAATGTATATACTCCTACATGCTCTATACTATAGTAACACTAATTAATGTATGCTTCAAACGAATCATAGGTTAGGACAAGGTGATAGTAGCCAAATGTAAGCAATTATCATTAACGTAATTTTATATGAAAATTATATTTCCCTAAAACAATTGAGAAAATAATGAAGCAAAATGGACATTGTTAAAGCGCGGGAAATGGAAATGTTAAATAACAGTAAGGCACTTGACAAATGCACGCTAATTGCAAAAAAGATGGTTGGTTACGCTGCAGAATTGTGAAGTTGTCTATTACGTAACTTGTTTAAAGAAACACTTATCATTCAAACTTTAAAGTAAATGGTTGCATTTATAAGTTTGTTTAGTTTTATACATTGTTAATAAATGAATACTCGTAAGTCTGTGGTTCAATTCCGCTGAATTAAAATACCAAATTGAATAACCTTTATTTTACAACTGTATTATACTTTATTTTTATAGAGTTAATCCAAACTTATTTGGTTATTCCCGTGTGGTTCCGGGTTAGAATAGGACCACTCCATCTCTTTCTGTGGATGTCGTAAGAGGCGACTAAAGGACTGAGCACAAACATCTCGTGCTACAATTGCATACCCAAAGAGGGTTGACGTCAGGCAGGCGGCCGGTCGTAAAACTAAAGTCAAATCATTTAAACTGTTCCGGCTATTTCTACTCCATTTTGCAAGGTCTTTGGCATCCTTGGGTGACCATTGACATGCATGTTATATTTGGAGAAGAAAAAGCGGGAAAGCGCACCCCGGGCTCCGAAGCAGCACAGCTGAGGATGCAACCGGGAACGCGCTTAGATGAAGAAGAAGAAGAAGAATCTACTTTTGTTTGGTATATAGAATTTTGTGATACTTATTGTCTTTTGATAGTTAATTATATTTCCTTTAATCAAAAATAAATGCAACATCATCCTCTAAAATTTCGACTGAAACATCGCATAAAGCTTGTCGCACACTAATGTGGTACGGCATGGAACAAATGTACTATTATTTTGTCCATATATTCTCGTAGCTTTATTACAATTATAGCTTAAGGTATGCATTTCAAAATAAATTAGAAATGATCTCTAGTTGGCAATTTTTTGACTACAATGCATCTCATACCATCAATGTGCAATTAAAGAAGTTAAAATAACTATCTAGAATGTTCGTTATAAGAACCTTCAAAAATAATGGTTTTGACATAGAGTTCATAGTTGTATATTGTATCATTAAAATATCTAAAGTTTCGGAGTGAGGAGCACATTTGATGATATACATCTCTTTCTCGCAAAGGCTTACTACTCCCAGGAGTTAGGGAGATTGAAGGCTAAAAACTTCGATCAACAATACAACAAGATATCGGTCAGCACAAAAAATGACTGCCTCCGCGGTCCAGTGGTCAAGGCGTTTGCCTTGTGATCCGGAGGTCATGGGTTCAAATCCCACTGGGAAGCATACTTCGTGAAAAGTTGTTTCCAGTCTGTTTAGGATATTGCAGGCTTAAATCACCTGATTATCCGAAATGAAAGATGATTTCGTGCTTCGGAAGGTACGTAAAGCCGTTGGTCCCAAACGCCATCTAGCGTTTGTACCTATCCTAGGATTGGTCTACCCTTTGGGTTGCGGAGGTCAGACGGCAGTCGCTCTGTGTAAAAACACCAGTAACCTCGTCAAATCACCTAGGTTAGGTAGCGGACCCCGGGCTCTGAAGCGTAACCGTTGACGATGCAACCGGGAATACGCTCGGATGATGATGATGATGATGATCGGTCGGCACAAAAAAATACGGCTTGTCAAATTAGAGCGCACTCCCAGCGGTGAGATCTTATTATGTTTAGTTCATTCAAGGAGAAAAACACTTTATACGTAGTGTAATAAGGTTGACTTCACAGTGAATGTTATTTGATATTCAAGCGGACAAAATTTTGCTTTGCTTTTGTAGGTAGTTATTATTAGGTAGTTATCTAGTTGTATTGTTGATCGTAGGCTAAGAATGGTAATGATAATGCATTCTAGATTGTGTATTAAGTTCTTTTTGTGTGCGACGAGCCCAAGTCAAATACTCGTTACTGTATATAAATTTATGACTAGTTCTAAGAATGTTATTAGGGTAAGGCCGAAAGGGTTTCTTGGAAGTGTGAACTCTGAGAAGTCTTTCTGGCGATAATTTAAGATATTCGCACGATGGTTAGCATATTAGTTGATTGCAATCATTTTGCTGATGTGAATAAAAATAGTACATAGTAGCACAAACTTTTAAATTTGACCTAGCCGAATGTAACTAAACCTTTTTAGCTACGTTAAAAAATCTATGACTTAAATAAATTATTGTATCAGGAGTTTTTTTTTATCAGGTCTATGACTTCGCAGAATTTGTATATATCCATTTTTTTTCATTGAAATACCTACACAAATTGTGTTTAAACTTGGAATATAATATCTCATAATAATGTAATGTTCGATTTTTCTAAATATGTATCGGAATTGCTGGTAAAAACTAGCCACGTCAAATGTTGAGTTTCTTACAAATTTTTAGCTAAGTTTATAGGCGTTTCCTAGGCGCTAGTGTAGAAGAAGCGTCAACAAACTGCACTACTTAATTTTCTCCAAGGACGTCTACTTACTTAAAATTAGATAAGTTTGTGAACTAGGAAAACATTGTTATGATTTCCCAGTCCACATATTTTTAAATAGAACAACAAAAAGTTGTAAAACTTACTATTTTTATTCACTCAGAGTTTTCGTATGTTTCTTACATCTGATGGTTATTTGCACTTAGTTTCCCAAACACTGCTTTAGTATATTAAAACCCGCTTTGTATGACATATAGATTGATACCAATGTAAATAACAACTCTTCTATTAGGTACGTACACTTTTTTAACAACGATGTATTTATACCTCGTAGATTACAATAATACTATCTCAGAATGAAACATCTTTCGCTAAAATAAAGCTTTATAACATTTAAACTCTCTGACAACTCAACCAGACACATTGCGGGACATTTACCTAATCAGATACAATAAAAACAACAGTTTTACGTCTATAGACGTAAGTGTCGCGTAAAGGGTTACAATATACAAAAAAAACAATGTTACAAAAATGGTATTTAGTAATTATAAGAAGTTTTTGTATTTGTATGGCTGATAAATTAAGTTAGTGAACATTATGTTAACCCTTAGTTGACCATCAGAAATGTTAAAAAATAATAATATATTTTGTACAAAAAACTGACTTTTATTTCCATGAAATGAAGTAAATGATTCGGAAATTGCCGTGTGGTGACGGCAGAGTAGAATACAATTTGTCACCACCCTTTTCCCTTCCACGGGTGTCGTAAAAGGCGACTAAGGAAGGTATAGGTAACATAGACTAGCCACGGCGATATCCCCATTAAAACCTTGAAACCAGTTGAAGGCTGCTTGTCGATATTTTGTTGAGTCGAACTTTCTTTGAGTCTAGTCTTAGACTTTCGTTAAAGACTCAAGTTAGTTAGTTAGTTACTTAAGATCTTTATTGCACCAAAACATAATGATACAGAGTAATAGATTAAAGAAAACAGATGTCAAAAGGCGGCCTTATCGCAGCTGCAATCTCTTCCAGGCAACCGAGGTACTTGGAGATGTTTAACGAAAACAGGTGAGGTGCGAAGTTATATGCAAGAACAAAAAAGTGTAATTAATAAAGATACATACAATACATACATACAAATATCAATATGTATCAATATGTACATAAAAAAGAAAATCCGAACAAGGTAAGTGTGGAAATAAAGAAAGTCATATTATAATAAGGACTCAACTTAGATTTATGACTTGAGTTCTTTTAACCCTTTCACTGCGAGACTTTATATCAGTAGTCGTGCTCCCAGCGCGAGGCGTAGTAAAATGGCATAGTTTTTGGATACGATGCGAAATGGGCACGAAAATGTTTTCCGCATTAATCCGACGTTCGCGCTTAAAGGGTTAAGAGTCAAGTCACAATAATAGTATGTTAATACGCAACGGCATCGTCTGTGCAAAAACTTTATTATACTATCTACTGCGATCACAGTTTGCCCAGCGGGCAATAATGGGCAAATCCTACCTTTATAGGCTGAAAAAGAATGAAATAAAAACATTTCTTTATCTTCGGATATTTTTATCTGCCAATGTTGTAATATCATCATAGTTGTTGACGTCAGATTATTACTAACTCATGATAAAGTTATTTTGTTTCACACGGAAATAAAACGACACCAGCTGCTTCTCTTCGCACGCAGATCGTAAAAGCCGATCGAAGGAATCTGAACCATATCAATAGGCGATGCGGTTAGCAACCCATCACTTAACACTTTAACAGCCAATCACGTACTGGGTACGTTACGACGCGGTCGTGAAGCGACGCTGAACACGTACTCAATTCGTGGCTGACTTTCCTGTCGTTTATTCTGAAAGCACGAGCTTGGCTCGGCATCCGCGTGTAACCCTATTTTAGTGTAATTCTTCAGCTACTCACACATGTAAAATTCATCGATGCGCGGGGCGGGGTGTAGGCAGGGCGAGGGAATACAGCCGGCTGTGCCGACGCCGCACGCCTCTGACGCGAGAGCACGTTTGCATGTTTTTACATATAAAATAAAATATAAATCTGTTTTTTACTGCCCAGACTGTAATGTACCTTTATGTTATTACCCCTGTTTCAAAATATTCCACTCACGTAAGAATTATACTTGTTAAATAGTTAAAAAAGTTTTGTAAGAGTTTTTTTATTTTCGATTTTGGACCCTATATGTAGGTAAAATAATTCATAAAAATAAATAACTTTATTATGTTTTATATTTTTATCCTCAAAATTATATAAACAACCAATAAATAAAAAATAATAATGAATTTCGAAAAACAACAAAACGTCGCTGGCGTACCAGAGAGGGCGTGCTATAAAACGCTCGGCTTTCAAAGTGTACATTGATTTCATATTTTTTTCTTTTTATCACCTTCATGCCCACCATCATGCTAAAAGTGGCCTAGGCCTTGCCGTCTTAGGTTCTGTTTACCCATTAGGAACACCTAAAGACGTGATAGTGTGTCTGTATAAAATGACTCTATCGGAAGACTGCAAGAACCAGTTGTAGTCACCCAATAAATTGGCTGCGCGTAATATTGCTGCAGCTACCGGGTAAACTGGTCAGTACAAACGGTGCAGTGGACATTATGCAGCTAAAATGATGATGATGATGAT
The DNA here is from genome assembly GCA_963576875.1 of Acrobasis repandana. Lineage (NCBI taxonomy): Eukaryota > Metazoa > Arthropoda > Insecta > Lepidoptera > Pyralidae > Acrobasis > Acrobasis repandana. The sequence goes on from OY756222.1 coordinate 19,275,242, forward strand.
TCCAGAAGGGAAGAGTGGCCGGAAACCACACAACACCAGAATGTCAAAACACATATTACAGAAAATCTCAGCACAGTTTACTTTTACCGCATATTTACTCACTGCTAGTGTTAGAGAAAACTTAGGTCCTTGAGTCCTATTTAAGGCCGTACCTGAATTTTCCGGGGTCCAGTGCTGCCCCCATTTAAAATAAATCATTTCAAAGAAAACGGAGACATTATTTAAAATTTTGCTACTACCAAGTCCTAGATGGGTTATCTAGGACTTGGTTCAAAGTATTTATGAACTACTGTTTACAGTTTATGATGAGAACGTTAAGCTTTACTACGCACATTTGCCAAAAGTGGCCGTTTTTCGCAAATGTGCGAAAATGTTCGCAAATGTTCTCACTTTAAACTGTAAACAGTAGTTTATAAAATACTTTGAAGGGTTATCTAGGACTTGGTATTTGCAAAATGTTTAAATGATGACTACCTTTTCTTTGAAATTATTTATTTTAAATGGAGGCAGCACTGGACCCCGGAAAATTAAGGTACGGCCTTAAGAGCTCAGACTCGTAATCGCAATATTCGACTTATAAAGGCACACGTTCTTGCTCAATGTGTTGCGAGATTAGCGAGTTTATCTATAAATCGAGTTCAACATTAATGCAAGCTTTTTTGTGAGCTCGAGTCTCCTTGTAATAACGAGTCGTGCTCGAGTCTTTATGCTCTGAGCAGTTTGTATGGTGTGATGTGGCATGGTATGCCACTACCAAGCGTGGTAATAGCCACGGCAATATCCCCATTAAAACCACGAAACCAGTTGAAGGTTTCTTGTTTTAATCTACATTTTGTTAAGTCGAACTTACTCCAGTCCTTGAACTCGACTGTCGTTTAAGACTCAAGTTAGATTTATGACTCGTATTCTTTTCAAGAGTCAAGTCACAACTGGAGACTTGCGTGACTAGATTCTGGACTCACGAGTTTCCCTGTAAAATTGAGTCAAGTATATAAAAATTGACTCGAGGACTTGAGTTTTCTTCAACACTACTCACTGCAGCGTTAGTAAAATATAGTGTAGGAAGTATTTTTTCAAGACATTCCTCTGTGAATTCAATGTATAGCTTTGGTAGCTATTTTTCATCACCATCCCTGGGAAGCTGCAGTATATTTCACGGTCTCACTGCTCTTAATTGAGTAAAGCCGATCGATCGCTGCAGCCAATTTGTTTCACTCGAAGTCTTTTATTTGAACTGCTGTTCAGATACGTGACTTGTGTTTCTTTGAAATAACTACGTAAGCTAAGGAGAATTTTGATGCATCACATGTTTTATTGTCCAAGCGAGCGTAGCGTCTCATTTTCAAGATTGGCCAAAAATTATTTTAGTCCGTCTGTCTGTTTTCGCTTACAGATCGCATTTTTCAACCGATTTTGTCGAAAATTAGCACATAAATACTTTGGTCATTTTGAAAATTTTCATAAAATTGTCTCTACAAAAAATCCTACTTAATTATCGAAATCACGATAAATCGGTTGAGAAATGCGACTTTTAGGCGAGAACAACCGAAAAACTGGCATTGGCACACATGAAAGGATTTTGACGAAGCTGAAACGGAGAGTTCGCTTCGCTAGGTCAAATAGAAGAACTAAACAAGCATGGGATGAAAATAAACAAAATTTAGGTTTTAGTTTAGTTTTTTTTTATTATGAAAAGTATTTATTGAATAAAAACATATTAAAATAGTGACAAACAAAAAATACAACGTAAAACTAACAAGTAACTAAATTAAAACTAAACAAACTAAAATATAACCTAAATATTAATAACTAAAATGTAAAACATATAAATATGATATTTGATTTGTCCCTATATTTTTATTTATTAATTTTATTTATTTATAAAATTAAATTAAAATTAAATATACCTAAATAAATACCTACCTAAAATAATATGAAAAAAAAATTATAAAAAATAATAAATAAAACAATTCCTCCCCGGATAGTACCCGGCTCAAAGGTACCCATTACGCTAGCTACGTTGCCTCTCTGAATAGCAATAGATATTTGGACCAGGTAATCTTGAGTGTTTGTCATGACAACAGTCCCGTAAACGGCGCCCTTCTATTCTTTAAAAAATAGTAATATAACACAGTGTCCAGCATTCTGAATATCGATTTAAATAACCAGCGTGTTTAAAACCAAGCCTTCTTGCCAGTTAGGTTAGGAAGACTAGGAATCCGCAAAATTTCCAGTGTTGCCCTGCCTGCCTTTTTGTCTTCCGTTCATAGTGTTCAAAAACTATTTAATAAGATAATACAACAGCCCACATCGGAAATATCCTATGCAACGGAGGCCAAAACTGCATGATCAGCCTAGAGATATGCCGAAATTCCAAATTCCCTGACTACCCTACCTCGCAGAGACAGTGGGACGAGCCGCTTTGCAAACTTGTACAGAGTACGTAGGGCTACGTAGGGATGTTGCATCCTTGTGCATTTTTTATCGCATTTATCATGGGGAATGTTCTGAAGAATTGTTCGACCTAATACCTGCTGCAAAATTTCACCACTACACTACCCGCCTGAAATTAAAATACCATCCACACCACCTGGATAGTTGGCAATCAACCACCGTACGTTTTAAAAGGAACTTCCTGCCACGAACGACCGAACTGTGGAATCAACTTCCTGCAGCGGTGTTCCCGAACCGATACGACATTGAAACCTTCAAAAAACGAGTCTATATCTTCCTGAAAGGCCGGTAACGCTCTTGTTACACCCCTGGTGTTGCAGTTGTCCATGGACAGTGGTGATCACTTACCATCAGGTGACTCGCTTGTTCGTTTGCCGCCCTATAACATAAAAAAAAAAAAAAAAAACAGTAATTTACTTGAATATTCTGATTACAACTCTGTAGAGCGTGCTCGTCTCCTTGCCACTGCTGAGTGGGAGTCTGGTTTGTGGTTGCAGGCCCTGCCATCCTGGAATATTGGAACATTCCTGGACGATAACACCTTTCGCTTAGCGACATCGCTCCGATTAGGAGCTAAGACAAATGTTTCCCATCATTGCCTCTGCGGTGATACCGTCGACCAGTTCGGCCACCACGGACTCTCATGTACCAGAAGCGCCGGCTGGATGGCCCGTCATGCCAATTTGAATAACATCATACACCGTTAACCAAATGATTTGGCCCGCGATGATGGCAAGAGACCGGATGGTATGACACTTGTGCCGTGGAAGTTGGGAAGGCCGTTGGTGTGGGATGCTACGTGTGTCGACTCGAAGGCTGGCGCTACTGCAGCCACTGCTGAGACCCTAAAACGGCGCAAATATGAATGCCTAGGGAACGGCTTCATATTTGAGCCGTTTGGGGTCGAGACGATGGGTCCGTGGGGCCATCGGCCCATAAATTTTTTAAGATTTTAAATAAAATGCTGGTCGGGGTGTCGGGTGACCAAAGGGCTGGCAATTACTTCGCTCAACGAGTAAGCATTGCCATCAAACGTGGCAATGCAGCCAGCGTTTTGGGCACCCTACCGCAGGGCATTGAACTCAATGATATTTTTTATTTATAAAAATATTCTTAATTTTTTTTTTTAAATAAGTTATTTAGTTTTTAAGCTCTAGTTTTTAGTTAGTTTTAATTAGTCTTCTTATTTTAAATGTAAATTGTTACATAAATATAATATACTTTCTAACACATTGATATTTGAATAACGTTGTTCGAATATCGTTAATTCTGAAAATTGGCAGGTTTGAAAGCGATACGTGTTCCGTACCAGCAGCGTGGATCCCAGTCTGCAACAAATATTATTTCACCTGCAGCTTTATTTACGATGTTTCCTTTTAGTATTTCCATGCTCTGATTTATTTATTAAAGCTGGATTTTCCAGTTTGCATGTCTTATTTGGGTAACGCAGAAAAGGGTTTTTGAAATGCGATAGTAAACTATATTCGTTTCGTTTTTCGTGTGTATAATATTTATATTGTTGAATGCCGTGTGGTTTCCGGCAGAGTAAAATAGGACCACTCCAAGTCTTCCCGTGGATGTCGTAGAAGACGACTTGGGAAATACAAGCTAAACAAAGCTTACAAACACCAATGAGACCTCTCCAACCCGTCTGGCAAACGTGGAGAGTGTAGGCCAAATCTTTTAACTGCTCTGGCCAAGTATGGCTCTGTTAGACAAAGAGGGTCATGCTCCTGCAGTGGAAACTAAAAAAGACCTGATGATGATTAATTCAATATCTTCTGCCTTATCCTTATCCCACTCTATGTGGGGTCGGCACAGCATGTCCGTTTTTTCCATCTTGCTCTATATCTACTCAATTTGTCCGTCACTCCCTCCCTACGCATATCCTCCTTTACACATACCATCAAACGTTTTTTTGGTCTTCCACTGTTTCTATGTCCCTTTACCTGCATAATGAATTCAATATATAATTTTTTTAGGGTTCCGTACAAAAAATGAAAAAACGGAACCCTTATAGGATCACTCGTTCGTCTGTTGGTCCGTCCGTCTGTCACAGCCAATTTGCTCCGAATCTACTGGACCGAATCAGGTGAAATTTGGTAGAGTACAAATTAGGAAGTTTTGCAAACCTTACTGTGTCATTTATCAAATGAAAGGGCTCATTATGAGGATCTCAAATATATTTTTGGTATTATTGTAAAATGAATAGTTTTGATTTTATTCATGAAAGAAGACGAAAATTGACCATTCCCCCCACTTGATCTCCGAAACTATTGAGCCTAAAATTTTGAAAAAAATACAAAATATAGTTCATTGCTTGTAGATTACAGGAAAACATATAAGAATTCAATCAATTGTACGGAACCCTCTCCACGAGAGATTAACTCGCACTTGGCCGGTTTATTTTTAATTAAACAGATGAATTTTTATTTATTTATTTAATTTTATTGAGCCAAAAGCTACAATAGGTAGACTTAATGCTAAAGCATTCTCTCCCTGTCAACCTTTAGGAGAAGAGAAACAGATAGAATAGTTGGCGTCTAAAATAGATAGAAACAATCCAGAAATAATAAGTACTTTTAAATGATCATACATAAATATCGTATAAAATAAATATACTATAATATATTTATACATACAACATATAATATATATACATATATATATTTGAAGATCAGAAAGAAACGATGAATTCTCCTAATTGTTGAAAGATTCAAAAAGTAAATCATGCACTTGTATAAATGTCTACTAGATATTTGTCTGATGTCCTCGGGCAATGCATTCCAAAGCCGTATAGCTTGAGAAGTAAAGGAATTGGACATGAAGCTAGATCGATAAAAGGGAATTTGAAGCTTGAGCGTGTTACTGGAGGGAAGTTGCCGATCATGCATGTCCGCAAGATATTGAAACTTACATTTCGAGTATTATTTATATATTAAGTATTATTATATATGTATTATATATTTCAAGTAGTAGTATAAGTATGAATCACACGATATACGAAATAGTTATATTAGATAGTATTTTATATTCATTATCTAATTGAGGAAGTCCTTAAATTTACTGGACAGAACAATCAGTGGTAACACTTATATTAACATTTGTGACGCAGTCTTGGTTCATCGCGGGAAGACAATTTACTATACCATCCTATCCTAACTATCCTAATCATAACTAATACTATAAATGCGAAAGTGAGTTTGTATATTTGTTTGTTTGTTACCTCTTCACGCTTTATCTACTGAACCAATCTTCTTGAAAATTCGCATACTTTTAGTTAGGAGTACTGAGAAGGGCATAGGGTACCTTTCATCCCGGAAAAGTGTAATGCTCCCGTGGGATACGCGAGCGAAGCTGCGGGCAAAAGCTAGTGGTCTATAAAAGGAAAATTAGCAACAGTCTGAGCTCCCTCCTCATTTGATCGTTGAAAAATACAGATATTTGAAGTTATTTTATGTCTAATTCTATTAACCCCACAATAGAAGTGGTCACCCATCCGTCAACGTCGTAATTTGCATATCCTCACTACTTTATTTTCTTTACTCTTTTACCCAAAAACTCCAACTTCACTTTCTTCTTCTCGATATGCCTCGCATCCAGAGTGGATTTCTCGAACATTCATTAACCAAACAAGCCGTAAAGCTATGGAACGCTCTTCCCGTTGATATCCGCAAAGCCCCTAGTCGCCAAGCGTTTAAGAGTGCTGTGCGCGCTCATTATCTCAATTTAATAAATTGTCATAGAGTATTATAAATATTTATGTAGTTTATGTAGGGTTACTTCATTTATAAAATATTTGTGTTTTTTTATAGAACACTTCATTTATTTACCGACCAAACTTAAATTAAGTACATCTATCAACAATCTGAAATAAAAAAAATTAAACGAAAAACTGTGTGTTTTTGTGTGTATAAATTAGATAAAATAGAAATATATATGTTTTTGTATTTAGGAAAATTTTTAATTATTGTCTGTAAAGTTAATTTGGATGTGCTAATCATCCAAAATTTTCTTTAATCGGTACCACCTGTAGGTTGACTGGTAGAAAAGGCCCTGGGCCTTTACAAAGATACATAAATAAATAAATAGGATGCAAGTACAAAAATATATTTATACTTTCAAAATATTTCAAAAGCAAACATTTACGTTTTATAAATATTTTCTCTGCCTGCATCTGTCTTTCGTATTTCTTTTTCAACACTCATAATAATGTTTTTCTTTTATTGCGAGCACCTTAGTTCCACTGCAACAATATTAAACTTTGGTGTTACGTCGTCGTTACAAATAAAAATCAGTGACAGATGCGACACTATGCTCTAGGCACAATTCCAATTTCATTGTGACGACAATGAAATTGGAATTGTGCGAATGAGACGACATCATCATATCATGACAAATGCAATAATTCCAAACTCGATGGGGTTGCGTCGTTTTATAACAGGGATCCTATAACCACCTTATATGAACCCTATGACTTTAGCATAAAAAAATTCATCTCAATTGCAAACCGGGAAGTGGCTCAAATTCAACTTGCAAGATTTGACCCCAAAAACAAATAAACAACAACAAATATGGCAAGCTAAATAAAAGCTTGTTAAAATAATGTTTTTGCTTGTTTTTCTAGCCATCATCTTTATCAGACATTTCATGTGACGATAACAGCCGGGACCTACGGCTTAACGCGCTTTTCGAAGCACGGAGGAGTTCGAAAAAAAATTGTCACTTGTGGTTTCCCACGCCCGAGGTTACTTTATTTTCGAAAGCTAGCAATGCGTACTTTCACTGGGCGACCCAGTTCTTCTATGAATAATTATTTGATACTTCTGTTATTATTTCATTTTTGTAAGAATACTTGTGTCGCATTTGACCTCACCTGGCGAAAATTTGTAGCAAATGTTGCAAGGCTAATGCAATGTGTTGGCGTAGCGCACTCGTAGCATTATCGTAGCCGAGTTGCTACGGCGTAGCCTCGTAGACGATACGACAGCTACGGACATGAATATTAAAACTGTAATTTTGAATAGGTATATACAGGCTGACATTTTATTCACCAACCAAATTTTTGGAGCAGGTTAGGGTCATGATACTGAACTACTTTCAATAAAACAATTAACGAAAATTGTAAAAAAAAAATGTTTCGCATGACGTCAGGATCTAGTACAATTTTCACTAGACGTTGACGTTTATCGGCCCCGCTCTGAACCTTTTGACTGATGTTTGTGAATTTTTGCCAATTTGTTAAACCGAAAAATTTGGGCCCATTATCTTTGCATAATCTAACTGACGATCTAAATAATACTTTCGGACCCAGTCCGCATTATAACTTATCACTTTTGCTGCCGCCAATTACGTATTTGTGTTAAATAGCAATAGAATAGAAAACTCTTTATTGTACACCGAAATAAAAAAATATATCAGATACATTACAATAATTTATTTAAATTGCCATTGTATATTTGCTCTTCCGATTTTTTTATTTTATATGCATGTTTTTAGTACAATCAAGTTATTATAAGCAAACAAAATTTACATGAGTACAATTGGCGGTCTTATCGCTTAAAGCGATCTCTTCCAGACAACCAGTGGATGGAGAATGAGAGAGAGAGAGAGAGGAGAAAGGAGAAAGGAAATAAGGTGGGAGTGAATATGTTAAAATGAGTAGTGAACAATACTAAACATGGAACATTATGAAAAATAGAGTTTCCATGTTTTAACGTATAACTTCGGAATAATTAGATCATGGTCCGACACGTACTTGGCCGATTTAATTACACACATGATGATTTTCGTATTCTATTATACATTAATTGGAAAAAGTTCTTCAAAATTATTGACCGCACTGCCCCTTAAAATATTTGCTCTTAATCAACAAGTTTATTTGCCAGGCAAATGAAAAAAACCACCGACTACGAAGCATTCACCCCCAATAACTATTGAACAGCTGAACCAATTTTCGACAAATTTAATTAAGAACCATGTAGATAGACAATGCTTTCGATTTAATAAAAACGCATCGAAATCGGCCTAGTTGTTTAGGAACTACGATGCCACAGATAGATACACAAACACATCAAACTTATAACACCCCTCTTTTTTGTCGGAGATAAAACAAAGGTTCTTGGTTGGCTGGAAGAAATCCACCACTGGGATAAGCCCGCCATTGTATGTACATTCTTATTTTGTAATGCAAATTATTTTGTAATTTGCTTATATTTAAATTTAAAAATTAAACGGGCAAGTGCGTGTCGGACTCGTACATGAAGGGAGCCGTACCTCCTTACAATGTTTTAAAACGCTAAAAAAACACGTTTTTTGTATGACGACCCCCTTTAATTTTTAACTTTTTTTATTTTCAGTATTGCTTGTTATAGCGGCCACAGTAATAAATAATCGGTGATAATTTCAAGTGTCTAGCTATTACGGTTCTAGAGATAGAGCCCTGTGACAGACGGACAGACAGACAGACGGACAGACAGACGGACAGACGGACAGACAGCGGAGTCTCAGTAATAGGGTCCCGCTTGCACCCTTTGGGTACGGAACCCTAAAAAATCTAATAGGAGAGTTAAAAGTGCCCACTTCTTAGAAAATATAAAATTTGTATGAAATTATAGAATAATATGGATCGTAAATAAATCAAGGATGGTTATTTGGAAAGTTAGCTAAGCGTAATAACCGGCCTTCAGTTGCAGAAAGTCATTGGACTACTGACTTGGAAACTCGATTAAACCTTGTCAGTTACAAGCTTGTTCTAGGAAAGGGAGTAAATGAAGATACGAGTAGCTATGTAGTACCTTAGAAAAACAAGTATTCAAAAAAAAATTAATAACAAACTTTTATCGAAAAAAGTGAAGTTTAAAATGCTCGTCAAGACGAATTAATCAAACCCAAACTCGGTGAGGTTATGATGTTTTATGACAGAGATGCCGTAGCCTTACGGCTTCATCATGAGACCAGGTCATTGGTACCAAAATATTGCATTGTCACCTAACTTACATAGAGGTAAGTTTGTGAAGTTTCAGTTCAATCGTAAAATGGGATGGCAAGATTTGATTACAGACACAAAGACAATGAACGGGACAGGTGAAACTAAATAAAAAGATAATGAGAAATAAAAACTATATTATAAGACACTTCCTCAACAATTTCTTCCATGCTGATCTGGATGAAAAAACTGCTTCTTTTACCGCGCAGATCGTAAAATCCGATCGAGGGTATGGTCGAAAAATGCGAACTGTGTAAATAAAATTTGTATCTTTGTTTTAGACGACCTCCGTGGCGTAATGGTTAACAGGGTAGACCGCTAATCCAGAGGTTTTGGGTTCGATCCCCAGCCAGGGCATGTTGGAAAATGGCCTTTTTAAAATTGTCCTGGGTCTTGGGTGTTTATCTATATATGTATTTATCATAAAATATAGTATCGATAAGTTAGTATCCCATAACACAAGTTTAGAACTTACTTTGTGGCTAGCTTAATCAGTGAGAGTTGTCCCTATATATTTATTTATTTAGCCCCCGCTTCTCCCCAGTAAGGTCTGTTTGGAAATAGAAGAAGTATAAGACAAGTTTTCGGCTTGCCTCAAATACCTGCCCAAAAATGCCTACCAGGTCATAATTTTGCAAGCTAATTTAAAAACCCGACAAAATAATCATTGTTTTACTTCTTAAATATTCTATTTAAACGTTTACACAGATTGCCTCAAAAATATTTTTTTGCCAATAATATTTTGATCCCGCTACTCTCCAGAAAAGTCTGCAATTTTGAGTTAGGGTATTATAGAAGAAGTATAAGCCAAGTTTTCAGCCTTCCTCAAATACCTACCCAAAAAAGTCTACCAATTCTTTCCAGCAGCAGCGACAGCAGAGCGACAGCTCAAAAAATCTGACACCGGTGGTAGTATTACCAAGCTCGATAGAGAGTATTTGAAAAAAGGTATTTATCTCGTTAAAGCTCAAATATTCAGCTTCGGCAACGGAACACGTTTATTTGCACGTTTACGAGCAGGCTGATGTTTAGCGCAGACAAGTCAGAAGGTGTAGATGTGCAAACTAGGGTCTTTACTCCAAAAAAGGAACGATATTACTTACGAGTAGCTACGTGTCAAGTAACACTGACATTAACATTGGTCGTGCTCCTGCAGTGGAGACTAAAATGGAACTGCATGATGATAATGAAGTAACATTGAGCACTACGAAATGATGACTACAGCCTAATTCAATTCAACTCAATTCAATTTAAAATATTTTATTATCATAGGATATTTATAATATCTCTCAATAATAATCACTTTGTTTTGTTTTGCACAAATGTTGACGTCAAATCGTTACTTACAGCTAAGTTTACGCCGCTTCCTAGGCGCAAGTGCAGAAGAAGCGGCAACAAACTGCACTACACGTTTCCTCCAAAGACGTCAACTAACAAACTTAAAACTTAAAATTAGTTATATGGATGGACTGAGATTACATTGTTTGTTATGTCATAATTAAATTCATCATCATCATCATCATTTCAGCCGCATAAGGTCCACTGCTGGACATAGGCCTCTCCCAAGGATTTCCAAAATGACCGATCTAGAGCGGCCTGCGTCCAGCGCTTTCCAGCGACCTTAGTCAGATCGTCTGACCACCTTGTGGGTGGGTGTCCAACGCTTCGCTTGCCAGTACGTGGTCGCCATTCGAGAACCTTTCTGCCCCATCGGCCATCGGTTCGTCGCGCTATGTGTCCCGCCCACTGCCACTTCAACGAGCTAATCCGTTGGGCTATATCAGTGGCTTTTGTTCTCCTACGAATTTCCTCATTTCTGATTCGATCACGTAGAGAAACACCGAGCATAGCCCTCTCCATAGCGCGTTGAGCGACCTTGAGCCTTCTTATGAGACCCATAGTAAGGGACCACGTTTCAGAGCCGTAAGTCATCACTGGTAACACACATTGATTATACACTTTAGTCTTGAGGCACTGAGGTATTTTGGACGAGAAGACGCTGCGTAGCTTCCCGAACGCTGCCCAACCGAGTCGGATTCGTCGAAAGACCTCTTCCTCGAAGCTGGAACTTCCTGCCTGGATCAATTGACCCAGGTAGATATATTGGTCTACAACTTCGAGGGTGGAGCTCCCAACACAAACAGGTAGGGGCGCGACATGGACATTCAACATTAATTTCGTTTTGTCCATGTTCATTTTGAGGCCCACCTGTTGGGAAACTCGATTAAGGTCTCCGAGCATGGTGCTTAAGTCTTCCATGGATTCTGCAATGACAACGATATCGTCGGCAAATCGAAGGTGAGTGATATACTCGCCATTGATGTTGATGCCAAGTCCTTCCCATTCCAGAAGCTTGAAGGCATCATAATTAAATTGAACTATAAGAATAACGAAATTTAAAATAATGTCAATTTGTAAATTTAGTAGGTACCAATGTACCTAAATTATGTCATGTCTAATTATATAAACATTTAAGAGGGACCCGCGCCAAGCTAAAGCCAGACCTTTTTGTCTTTAAGATAGTCATCGGTTGTATAATAAGCCTTCTCACAAAGTACTTTCTTTACATAAGCTTTGAATTTTCCGTCTGGCATATCAAGGACCGATTCTGGCAATTTATTATAAAAAAGTATACACTTCCCCATAAAAGACTTACTGGCTGTATTCAGCCTGTAATACGGACTAACTCAGTCATTCTTATTACGTAAATTTCTATCGGTGAAATCACTTACTTTCTTCACTTAATTCAGTTTGACTTTGTAATACGATAATACTATAAAACGACAACATTTAATTTTTTTTGAGCAAAGCCCCGCGATACAATATTTACTGCAACACACAATTCATCCGTGGTCTATTGGTTAACACGCTAGTCCGTCGCTCGCCTCTGGGTTCGATCCACGTTAGCCAGGGCAAGTTAGAAAATTGCTTTTTTTCTAATTGCTTTACTTTTGGGCTAGATCAGTCTATGCTTTGTACATCTATATCCAATTGTGTCCCACTACCGAGGCGGTGGTAGCCAAGCGACTTATGTACGGTAATTTTCAAGTTTTCAACAACCACCACTAACTTGGTTCGTTTTGTTGTTCGTTTGCCGCCATAACTAATATATATTTTTTTAATAACATTAAAAAAAACTTCCGGTGAAGGAAAACATCGTGAGAAACCAGCACACTAGTTCGCTAGTGTGTTATAACGACTATTACCATTAGATGACTACTATTGAGTGCGTCAGATGCCTTAAAGCAGCTTGAAATCCGACACCAATGATAGCTATTAACAACTTGATAACAAATTATTATTGAAGAAATAATTTTAAAAACCAGTTTTTATCTAAAACAGGGAACTAAAAAGTTTAAAGTGCTCCTCAAGACGAAACAATTAAGCCTTAACTCGGTGGGGTTATTTTTTTTTACACAGATGCCGTAACGGCCTTCCGGCTTTATTATGAGATCAGGTTGGTACCATAATATTGCACCGTCACCCAACTTACATAAGTATATGAAGTTTTAAATCGAATTAATAATGGGAAGTGAGTCTGACTTAGCTTGCAAGATTTGATTACAGACACTCCGACAACGGGACAGCTTGTAAAAAGACCCGTTTCCGCCTGTATATTATTATTACCATAGTAGGCATTCATAGAATGGATGGTTGGACTTTATATAAACGGTTTTTTTAGTCCTCCGCTAAATCCTATAGTTTGTACCACACTTGGACACAGTGAGTCATTATAACGACGGCTCTGGACGTTAATTTTAAACAGCCATAAATTCCTGCTGATTATTTCTTATCACCTGAGCACTTTGAGACTAATCAGCTATAAACGTCTTGCTTTGGGATAATGGACTTTGAGTTATGAGACTAAGTTTACTGGGACACTAGATTGTGGGAAATATAAACTACGATATAAATATACTAAAACCATGAAGGAACACATCAAAATTACTATATTTGTGCATAGAATATTTGAGGCATCTTTTCGATTTCTCGAGGATTCCATAACAAGTTTTTTTTTTTTTTAATTCGGTTCGGAAACTGTTTGTTACATTATTGTTTGTTACAAATGTTAAAAGTGAGTAAACAAAATGAAATATAAAATCTTCGCCTGATATTGGTGCGACCAACCTGGAAAGCCTTTCAAATAAAAAAATCTAAATCGGTTAAAAAACATAAGTTATAGTGTAGGCCAAATCTTCTGACTGCTCTGGCAAGTGTGGTTCTGTAGTACAGAGGGGGTAAAAACAACCTGGATGATGATGATGAAATAAATATAGAGAAACATTCATAACATATATATTTACATTCGTAAATTGATGCATACGGGAATTGATTTAGTAATGATGCAATGCGATAGTTACAAAGTAGCTAATATACCATAGACCATGGACCTCTGTATGAATTTGCGTGTCGAATTGACTTCATTTAGGATCGTCACTTTTAGTCCGTATATCAATTCATTATAAGTATATGATTGTTTTATTTTAGTCTAAATTGTACAAGTAACTTAATGTAAGTATGTTATCTTTTTTATATTTTTTTTTTCAATTCATTAGATTGAACATTGAGCTTTCTACTGTAAAATACCTAAATCTGCCGTTTTAAGCCGTAGAAACTCGTCGAATATTGAAAATTGGCACGTTAGGTTTCATACAAATTGACTTTCTTTATCTAGTATATACTCGTACATATCTGTGTAATATACATGCTTATTGAGAAGCTCCTCCTTTTGTGAAATTTACTTTAAAAGCTTTTTGTATCCTTACTTCCTTACTTATACTTATTACTTATTACTTATTACTTATTACTTATTACTTATTACTTATTACTTATTACTTATTACTTATTACTTATATTACTTATACTTATTACTTATTACTTATTACTTATTTAATTATTACTTATAATATTATAAATGTGAAAGCGTGGATGTTTGTTACCTTTTCACGCAAAAACTTTTTGACGAATCATCATGAAACTTTGTACACATATCCTGGGAGGTACTAGAAGTAACATAGGGTACCTTTCATCCCGGAAAAAAGTAATGTTCCCGTGGTATACGCGAGCGAAGCCGCGGGAAAAAGCTAGTATTCTATATATTTTAGCACTCTTGACGACATTTGAGGACGTTTTGAGGTCACCTGGTCTGACCCTATGCAATAGAATTAATTGCTTTGTGCCGAATCTTCGGTAATAAATTGATATTGCTCTTTTACGAGATTCGCAATAACAATTTTGAGAAATGATTACTTACATTAAAGTAAGGTATTGTTTCTCAGTGAGGCTACAGGAGAACCATCGACAATAATTTTCTATAATGATCCTGGTGCCGCCACCTATCGGCTATTTATATTATCTGTTGAATATTCAAGGTATTTTACGCTGGATGCAGGCCGCTTCCGATCGGTCGTTTTGGAAATCCTTGGGGGAGGTCTATGTCCAGCAGTGGACTTCCTGTGGCTGATATGATGATGATGATGATGACTCAAGGTATATGCATAATCCTTTTTCTCCTACTACCCTTTTTTTGACGTGTGCCTCATAATATCGAGTCACTCGCTGCCCCGCAAATCAAGCCAGTTTTGACTCGACCACTGCCAAATTACTGCCAAGAACTGTTCCAGCTTTTTGCTCTTTTTTCGCTTGCGATATGAACAAGTTGTTCGTAAGCCATATTAGTCCCGCTGATTCAAAGTGACTTTAGTGTGTAGACAAATCAAGATAAAGAATCATTAGCAGTATGAGTGGGTGTGTCAAGTGGGTGTGAACTAAAAAACTGTGAATCCACGTGGCAGATAGACCTGGAGGCTTCCGGAAGTTGACCGATGATTAACCGATGACCAAAGAGGTAGGCCACGTCATTCCTACATCCCGCCTTTTTGCTGTTACCTTGCTGATCTGTGTTTTGATTTCTTCATTTAAATTTGCTATCGGTTTTAATATAGGTTCGCTTTACTACACGCGGGTCACCAGGTCTGGAAATAAAGTAGAATATAACAAGTTGCTTGTCTTTCTGTACAGCTATCAAAAGGTGATCGAAGGCATACAGATACATTGTCACGTCTTTATCTCTAACGGAAAAGACAGAGCCCAGGGCCGTAATATCCAAAGGCCACTTTTAGCATTATGGTGGGCGTTAAGATGTAAAAAGGGAATCAAAATAGTGATGTGCATTTTCACCCAATCCCTCCATCGGCTGTTACAATCAACATCTACATTCTAAGTTTTTTCTTTTCTCCCAGACAAGTACGGAAGCTTATGAAGAGTCATGTACTTAATATTTTTATTTATTTAACTTTATTACAATACATGTAAATGGCGGACTTAAGGCCAGGGGCCTTTTCTACCAGTCAACCAACAGATGATGCTGAGAAAGCAATCTTTTGAGGTAAGTACAAACACCAAAAACAAATATATATAATATAGTTATGTTTTACAATGTAAGTATAGACATACATATATATATATATATCATATATAAACCTACACAAAAATATATAAATATATAAAATATTCTTTAATAAACCGCATACATAATCATAATACATAAACACTATTTATATAAACTCTGACAGTTTTCGGAGATAGTGTGCACGCACTGCCTTTTTAAACGCGAAACGAGTTTTAGCTTTCCGGATATTGACTGGGAGGGAATTCCAAAGCCGCGCAAAAAGGAAATTGTAGACGGGATTTCAGATTTACCTGACTTGCCGATACCTAAAGATCCTAAGAATATTATGAAACATTTGATGAAAAATTCGACGGTTTCCTATACATCGTGTTAAGTAAAGAACGCAAAACATCTCAGATGGTACCTCAGCCCATGTAACTAAATAACTTTCACGAAACTAAAAAAAAAAAAATTTTCATACAAACCGATCAGCTGATCGAGTCAATTTGTACGAAAATCCGATTTCTTTTTTTGGATTTCGTGAAAGTTGTCCGTCTGTCCGTCTGTCCGTCTGTCCGTCTGTCCGTCTGTCCGTCTGTCCGTCTGTCCGTCTGTCCGTCTGTCCGTCTGTCCGTCTGTCCGTCTGTCCGTCTGTCCGTCTGTCCGTCTGTCCGTCTGTCCGTCTGTCCGTCTGTCCGTCTGTCCGTCTGTCCGTCTGTCCGTCTGTCCGTCTGTCCGTCTGTCCGTCTGTCCGTCTGTCCGTCTGTCCGTCCGTCCGTCCGTCCGTCCGTCCGTCCGTCCGTCTGTCCGTCTGTCCGTCTGTCCGTCTGTCCGTCTGTCCGTCTGTCCGGGCTCTATCTCTTGAACCGTAATAGCTAGACACTTGAATCTTATACCGATTTTGTATTATTATGGCCGCTATAACAAAAAATACTAAAATTTAAAAAAAGTTAAAAATTAAAGGGGGTCGTCATACAAGAAACGTGTTTTTTCAGCGTTTTTGACTTGATCTATAAAATGGCATTAACTAGATACTTGAAATTTTCACCGATTATGTATTACTATGACCACTATAACAACAAATACTAAAAATAAGATAAAGTTAAAAAGTAGAGGGGGTGTTCATACAAAAACATTGTACGCTGTTACGGAACCCTTCATGTACGAGTCTGACTCGCACTTGCCCGTTTTTTTTATTTTCTTAGCAAATAAACTTGTATTAGGAACTAATTAATAATAATCTGAGTTAGTACTCTTATAAATTAAGTAATTATTTTTCTAATCCGCAGGAAGAAATAGAGTGGTCCTATACTAGGCCGGAAGCTACAAGGCTTCTGTAAGATAACTGTATGTAATTGGTTTTCTCTATAATTAACAAGGCATCGATACTTAATACAATTTTCAATAGCGATACACACGAGTATGCACTTTATTACGGCGGGGATTAATTATATCGCGGTGATTATATTACGCATTCCGTAATTATTTTATTCATCTTTTGATTACCATATTACGTGTCAGATATTATATATAGATAGATTTGATTTATAACATTATATATACATATATATATATATAAGTATATATATATAAATATATATATATATATATATATAAGTATTTAGATGAAAATGTTGAACAATAATATTCAATCATCAGAATAGTCCTATATATAGTAGCCTATTCTACTCTGCCGGGAACTAGACATGGGTAATCTCGACTCCGAGGACTGTTTCGGCTCACTGAATCTTACTCCGCATCCGGTACCGACTCATCTTAATGATTCCTACTCCCTTATCGGCTCCAGCTCCGAGGTCCGTTAAGTTTCGCTATTGAATACAGACGTCCTTTCTGGTACCGGTTTCGATACAGAATAATATTGACTCCCGACTCCCGATTCCTCCCGAGACGCGGTGGAGCTGAAACGCGGGTCGCAGCTCGCTACCTGACAGGCGCCGTCGGTTCCCGGCGGGACCAAGATCGGTGCGGACTCAATATCTCGGGGGAGCCGATAACGATTACCGGAATTCAGTACGGGTATCGGCTCCTGTTGATGAATCGGCTCATTTAAATATTCGAATCCGGAGTTACCCATGTTTACCGGGAACCACACGGCAATATAGATTAATTTATAATAAGCAGATAATTTATCAGCGATGCATGTGAAATACCACACAGCATTCCAACACAGACCAACACAATGATATCTAATATCTTGATATTAAAGATATTAATGCGTGTGAATACACATCAAAGCCAATACATCAGCTTAATCAGAATATCTAAATTGATTGGAATGGGAACTGTTTACATAATGCATGTATCAAATAATAGGTATTTGATTAGGGCGGGGCTTCAGTGTTATCAAGTTGTTTATACCAGCATTGACAAAGGAGGATATCTAAGATTTATTTACCAAGATAGTTACATTTTGTTTTGTCCAATCATGATTCATCACCGGTGTGCAAATTTGGCAGAAAATCTGTCTATCATAAAACTATAGGGTGTTTTGAGATTTAAAAGAAAGAGTGAAAGGTACCTTATTAACAAGGTGTGCGGAACTCCCGTTTGTTTGTTTGTTTGTTTTGCGTGTGTGTAAGTAACCACCACTGGTGTCAGATTTTTCTTGAGCTCTTTAGCTTGACGATTGCCATACAACGATGAAAGCTGGGCCAACGGCTAAACGTGCCTTCCCAAGCACGGAGGAGCTTTAGAATTTTGTTTCACTTGTGGTCACCCATCCAAATACTAACCACGCCCGGGGTTGCTTAACTTGCGAAAGCGCTAGTAATGCATACTCCCACCGAGTCCCGAGCTCCTAATGCGCACTCTCGTCAGTAACTCAGTTCTAGATATCTTCATTACATATATCAAGTCACTTCCCGCCGCCGTTTATCCCTCTGTATGTATGTACGCTTAGATCTTTTGAGCAACGCAATATATTGTTATGCATTTAATTGTCATCAATACCTAGATAGAGTGATTTAAAAGGAAGGTTTATATTTATCTCTGTTTGACAGACGAACTAAATAGACATTTCCGGTCATTATGTAATATAATATGACCGTCTATAATATCCTTCATGAACCGAATTCGCTCGTACTGTGACCGTAGTTACCCCTATGGATCTGCATTGTACCAATTAGTGAAGCTTAACACTAATCCCAACAAAACAAGGCGAAAATAACAGTACACGATTTAGCAAACATAGCGGATTGGTGAGCGAGAAATTGTTTTAATTTTACTGCTCAATGTGTTTAAGGACTTTTAGCAATTAATTTTGTATTAAGTTACAACCTACGACTAGTGGTTCTGTGAGACAGACAACATAGGTTGGAAAATGACAGGCGGACAGACGGACAAAATACTTTCGGCCAATCTCGAAACTTAAGAGTACCTAAACCCTAGACAGATTCAGTTTCCCATACAAACTAAGTCTACGTTTTATTCTGAAACGACATGTCAGATTTCGGTACCAAATTTTAACTTTAAAGAAATTGCATATATCGAGGGTTATAATTGGTTTTCACAGTCAATATATGAACTTGCAAGAGAATATAGTGTATTATATCATTTTTGACCATCAGTATGGAAAACTTTTACACCCTTATATTTTCTTTCAAGTTCATATATTGACTGTGAAAACCAATGCAATTTCTTTAAAGTTACAAATTTTTACCGAAATCTGAGACGTCGTTTCAATATAAAACGTAGACCACGTTTGTATGGGAAAGTCTAGCGTAAGGGGATTCTTAAACGCTTCGCTCGCCTGGTAAACTATATTCATAGAAAATAATGCCCTAAAACAATAATTTTATTCAAAGACTACAGGCCTTTTTTAGCTTCATACGGCACACACATTTTTCATGATTGATGAAAATCGTATTAAAATTCGTTGCATAGTTTTAAAATCTAACCGTCCATACATCATACTTCTACAATTCTTTCAAACTTCTACATACAAAATTTACAATGAGTCGCCTTACGCAAGTTGGATTAAACGAAGCTAAGAATACTCTTGATTAAGTTAACTTGCAATTAAAAAAACCGGCCAAGTGCAAGTTAAACTCGCGTGGAGAGGGTTCTGTACAATTGATTGAATTATTATATTGCACGCCTCATAAGCGGAGCGTTGAGGTAGTGCTCTACTCTCGACATGTCAAAAAACCCAGTCTTTCGAAACTTAAATGACGTTTTTTTTTTAAAATAACACTTACAGGATAGTATGAGTGCACTAATATGAAGTTAAATAATCTGTCTAGCACATATGGTACATTTTATAAACAATTAATTTCTTTAATATAATAAATAATAACATTAAAACTAATCATTCTTGGACGTCCGTGAGTCTGTGTTTATGTGACCATGTATGTGGCAGAGAAATTGGTCGAAAAATTCATCTTACCGGAACACTTTTGTTTTTAATATATAAAGTATTACACTGTGCTGATTCCTATTTAGTATTAGCGTTCTAAGTACTGTCGTTTAATTATAATTTATAAAAAATCAATTTAATTGTGAAAAATTAGATTATGAGGCGTGCACTTTTGGATTTTCCAAACTATTGTAATCTACAAACAAAGAACTATATTTTGTATTTTTTTTCAAAATTTTAGGCTCAGTAGTTTCGGAAATCAGTGGTCAATTTTCGTCTTCTTTCATGAATAAAATCAGAAAGATTTATTTTTGAATTATAGCAAAAATATATTTGAGATCCTCATAACGAGCCCTTTCATTTGATATATGATATGATACAGTAAGGTTTGAAAACTTTTTTTTCAATTTCCTAATTTGTCCCCCAAAATGACCCTTATTTTTAGAAAATATTTATTTACTTTGCACATGTGTGTTTGGGTCATAAGATTACACCACCCTACCAAATTTTACCTGATTCGGTCCAGTAGATTCGGAGCAAATTGGCTGTGACAGACGGACGGACAGACAGACGCAAGAGTGATCCTATAAGGGTTCCATTTTTCATTTTTGGCACGGAACCCTAAAAATCAAAAATAGCTTCATTAGGTGATAAACACTTGAATTTTGGAATTCCTCCATTCAGATGTTACAAAAGATTTAGACACACAGATATATATAACATCTAACAAAATATACTGAACCTATTACTAGGGTAGATTCAGTCCATGATACTGAAAAACTTTCCTCAAGTAATATATTTCTTGCTTTCCATTAAAAAATATTTTTTAAAGTTGGTTGTATCATTAGCATAATAATACTCTGTGGTATTATGGACTAAATTTAACCTTATAATAGTTTCAGTATGTTTTGTTAGAACCTGTAGGTATGTAAACTTACAGATACATCAAACAAAATGGATCTTAAAAACAAACCATCAAGCATTTTCTTTCTACATCAAAAATGCATTTCTAGTGAAAAACCGTGGTTTCCTTCCAGACTACGGAATAAACTCAGTATCAAAATAACGAAGTTTTAAGACAATCACTTTGTTCAAAGACAAGATAATCTGACGCAATTTTCCGAGTCGCAGCCTCGGCCTTGGCTAGAAAGGATTCTGATTAATTGCGTTACAAATATTAATTAATGAGTTAACACGCGAACCCCGAACGGGGGTTGCTGCAAGTTACAAGATATGTATAGGGCGGACATTATCAACAGTTACTTGAACGGGTCATCCATTGACTGCTTCCGTGATCCAGTGGGTAAGGTGATACATGAATTTAATATGTAATGAATTTTTCGAATGTGTGTACGTAATATAAATTTAATTGTTTATTTATTATTATTATTATTATTTTTGTAAATTAGTCAAGAATGTATTTTTATTTGTTCTGATCATTTAACTATATGAAAACTCAACCGACTGTGTAATGCTAATGTAAACGGTGCTCTTGGTTCCCAAGATACAGGGTCTCCCTAGTTTGGGAATCATAGCAAAGTCTTTATAATTTTCCAAAAATTTGATAATAAACGCATTTTATTTTTTTATTTTATGAAGTCCAGTGCTGCCCGCATTCAAAATATTTTTTTTAAAAGGAAACGGAGATATCATTTAAAATTTTGTTCTAGGAAGCCTTAGATCGGTCGTTTTGGTAATCCTTGGGGGAGGCCTATGTCCAATTGTCCAGCAGTGGACTTCCTGGGGCTGATATGATGAAGCCCCAGATAACCCTTCAAACTATTTAATAAACTACTGTTTACAGTTTAAAGTGAGAACATGAAGCTTTTTTTCGCACATTTGCGAAAAACGGCCCCTTTAGGCAATATAATATAAATACAAATTAAAGATAAGATAAAGATAATGAATTCATTGCTCTCCATACAATCAAACAATAGATTAAGTACCTTGATAAATAAGCAGTACATAACACATACATAAGTGTGTTATATGTTACCGGTTAGAATTAACCTAAACTGCATCATCATCATCCGAGCGTATTCCCGGTTGCATCGTCAGCGGTTACGCTTCAGAGCCCGGGGTCCGCTACCTTACCTAGGCGTTTTTTACACAGAGCGACTGCCGTCTGACCTCCGCAACCCAAAGGGTAGACCAGAACCAATCCTAGGATAGGTACAAACGCTAGATGGCGTTCGGGACCAACGGCTTTACGTGCCTTCCGAAGCACGGAATCATCTTTCTTTTCGGATAATCAGGTGATTCAAGCCTGCAATATCCTAAACAGACTGGGAACAACTTTTCACAAAGTATGCTTCCCAGTGGGATTTGAACCCATGTCCTCCGGATCACAAGGCCAAGGCCTTGACCACTGGACCGCGGAGGCAGTCAATTAACCTAAACTTATCACACAAAATAAATAAACCATTTATTTTATGTAATTGTCTATAAATTAAATTAATGCATACGGGAATTAACGCGAAACGTACCTTTTATTTATTTATTTTGCTGACGTTTCATTCGGGTTTCACCGAACGTGGTCCCAGCTTGACTGATCTTGACTTGACGTTCGGTGAAACCCGAATGAAACGTCAGCAAAATAAATAAATAAAAGGTACGTTTCGCGTTAATTCCCGTATGCATTAATTTAATAATAATGCAACGCGATAGTTTAAAAGTATTTATTGTCTATAAAGTTGCAAATTATTAACACTTATTTCATTTTAGTTATGCCACGAAATCGCGTCAGTCTTTGAATTGTTCCTCTACAAGAATGGTGAGAACTCATGAGTATTCTTAATAATCTTTAAATTGGCACGTTTACTCACTCTAATTGTTATATAAGCTAAGCTTTTAGATTAATTAACGATGTACATATTACGCCGTAGAGGGGGTCGGCGTAGTGTCGGCGTAGTATAGACATACTACGCCGACCCCAAATAAAATGGGAAAAGATAAGAAAGATGATGATAGGTATAAAGATATTTTGTATAAAGTCAGTCCAGAAATGAGGAAATTCGTAGAAGAACAAAACTATCATAGCACAGCAATAAGCTCGTTGAAGTGGCAGTGGGCAGGACACATAGAGCGACGAACTGATGGCTGATGGCAATTACCACGTAAGTGAAGCGTAGGAAACCTACCCACAGACGAACTGACCAAGGTGGATCATTTTGGAACTCCTTGGAAGAGGCATTTGTCCAGCAGTGGTCGTTATGCGTCTGAAATGATGATGATGGTATACTCGTATATCAACGAGTAATAAAAATTACCAAACCCATAGTTACCATATACATACAATGTACGTAACCCAAATACCGGTTCAAAACAACAAACACAATTCAAGCATGGAAGTATCAAGTCAAAGTTTCTCTATTAGCGCCATGCTATACCCTCGTCAGAAACCCATCAGCTGTCGTTAAGTCATTTATTTAGTCATAACACTGTGGTGAAGGAATTGCATATGAGTGTATTTATTTGATACATAATTCTTGTTCGCTCTGTTTATAATAAAGTACTGTAAGCAAGTTTATTTGCCACATCAATTTAAAAACCCCCGACTTCACACTCAAATACACAGGCACACATACGTAATGACTCATAGACACGGCCGCACGGACAGACGAACACACGGACACAAGGATAAAGATATGTCTCCAAACAATTTTTTTCTTATTTGTTTAAAATTTTGTGATTAGGTACATACTCGTACATATATTTTAAATAATTAAAACAATTGAAATTTTTTCAAAAATAATATAATTTTCACTTGGTTATTACTAGATCCATAGACTGCAATATCCGCAGAACGGTAGTTTTCCTGTTACCACGTCTTATATTTTCACATTATTAACTCATAGCTTTAAACCAATACCCTACCAACATTTCTCGACGTATAAGTTTTTAGTTTATAAATTGTTAAGAGCTAATGTAGTAAGCTAATGTAATGGAAGTACCTGCAAAAACCTTAGCGCCTGGATCTCAGCTGCTGTGCGAATTGGAACTTGGACAACAAGAGTCTTCTTGTTCTTCGTCGTGAAGTTTGGCGTTTTTCTCCAAATTCGCACCTCAGTTCCGTAACAATATTAATCGACTACGAGTTTCGATGGTACACCAATCTCTCACCTTATAAACGTCACAGTGGTAGCTATTATTGGTTTTCCTGCGACGGTGAACTTTCAAAAGTTGCGCGCAACTTTCATATTATCTTCCTTAACAATTTTAAAGTATAATACCGCACTTGGTATACAGTTTCGTTGTACTATTTTTGAAACTGGGTCGGCTATCACTTCGTTTAAAATTCAGGTCTTCTTTTCGTGAGAATTTTGTAGTGCTTGTCTGGCGTATATTTAAAGTTTTCTTACCTGGACGGCCATGATTCTTTGGGAATAGCGACAAAAAGCGCTTTTTGAATTTAACATTTGTGTAGAATAAACATGATTCACCATACTAGTCTGGGAGATAAAAAAAAACATAGGATGTATCGGCAACATCTATTCCCATCAGAACATAAAAGCCAATATAGTAGAGGAGCCAAAGAGGGGGATTTTTGAAATAAAAACTATTCAAATCGTCATATTAGGCAAATAATATTTTTTTTGTAAAAGTTTTTATTGTGACCAAAGTACTAGACAAAATAATCAAATAAGCTCAAACAGGTTTTCGTCGTTTAATTTCTAAGTTCCTATAGCTACCTCCCGGCTCCACCATCAATTTACCAATATGATATCGTTATATTGTACTATCATCCTGACATGACACGACTGCATGTTTATCTGACGCGCTCTAGTAAATTCCAAAATCTCCCTTTTGGGCTTTGGTACGTCAGACGGTCACAGGGCATTAGAAATGGCAACGACAGCTGAATGGGAGTTAATTTTACGTTTTTTCTGCCGGACGTCCTACACTACCTTTCCCATTTCTGGGATACCATTCAGTAACGGCCTTACTCCACCTATCTCTACATATCGTTCCTTCGAGCCAATCAAATACAGGCTGTCTAGCGGCAGATTCATCTTTTTATTATTAAATAAAAAAAAATTACACAATTTATCATTTTCATACAAATATTCTTAGACATGACAGTTCGCGGATTGTTATTGCAAAATCTCCCTTTGAGGTAGCCCCATAAAAATCCGAATTGAATTAAATTTACACTCGGTCACAGGCCGGAATCTCCTAAGGTACGCGCAATATGCGTCACCCAGGCGTCACCGTTCCCCGTCCCCGCACCTCTCTCCCGTTTTCGCCTCGATGACTCACGTTGGCCGTCAAGAACCGGGGGAGAGGTGCGGGTGCGGGGAATGGGGACGCATATTGCGCGTACCTTAGGAGATTCCTTTCTGTTTACTCTTACTGTATTCTGTGACTCGGTCCATCACTCGGATAGATATTGAAGTGTGAAAGCCGCCTTTGAAAAACGCCTCGATAGAAAATGCGCGGTGCTTTCCTGACCTCTGCGGCATCATCATCATAATCATCATCAGGTCTTTTTTCGTCTCCACTGCAGGAGCATGACACCCTCTGTACTACCAGAGCCATATGTCAGCCAGAGAAATCGGAGGATTTGGCCTACACTCTCCAAGCTGGCCAGACGGGTTGGAGAGGTCACATTGATGTTTATAAGCTTTGTTTAGCTTGTGTTTCCTAAGTCACCTTTTACGATATCCACAGGAAGACTTGGAGTGGTCCTATTCTACTCTGCCGGGAACCACACGGCTATATTTATTTATTTAAATTTATTACAAAACATGTAACAGGCGGACTTAAGGCCCAGGGCCTTTTCTACCTGTCAACTTACAGGTGGTGCTGATAAAGGAAAATTTTGAAAAATTCTATAACTTATGTTTTTTAACCGATTTAGATTTTTTATTTGAAAGGCTTTACATGAAGGTTGGTCCCAATTTGAATATATGAATACTACAGCAGTGTTGGCCACTTACACACTCAAAAAAGACGCAATCTGTATGGGGTCGTTAGTAAATAAGTAAACATCGATTTGTCACAGCAGTCATCCATCAGGCGAAATATTCTTTGTATCGCATAAGCACCTGCGTCCTCGTCAATCACACCGGTTATAACCAGTTATATCCGGATATATGCGGTTATAATGATTGATGTGAATGAGGGGTTTAATTTTTTCGTTCAGCTGACTTTATTCGTACTACAAAAAGGATAGCCTATATATTTTTTCGAATTCCGTTTTTTTTTTTTTTTGTTTATAGAGGTACTATATTACAAGTAAGAGACATAGGTATACGTAATAAATCGAACCACTACGAATAAGTCCCTTAAAAATTAAAATAACCGTCAAAAAAACAACAAAAAAATCGTAATTTTTTTATACTTTACTAGCTGTGCCCGCGACTTCGTTCGCGTGGTTGTCGGAACGTAATGTTATATAGCCTAAAGCCTTCCTCTATAAATGGACTACCCAACAAAAAAAGAATTTTTCAAATCGGACCATTAGTTCCTGAGATTAACGCGTTTAAACAAACAAACAAACAAACTCTTTCGCTTTATAATATTAGTATAGATAGATACTTTGACTTTATAGAGACAGAAACTTTGTATATTTGCTCTTTAAATGTTTTTGCGTACAATAAAGTTATTACAAACAGACTATTTGCCGGAAACACGCGGCTTTGGGTCCACTTTTGTATGGAAATGCTGAATTTTGTTTATGTTTTTTTACTGTTTTGTTAATTTTTAGTTAAGTTTTGATATTTTATTATACTATATTGATGTAGTATAGCCCGTGGCTCCATTTATTACACATAGTATGTCCCTTACACGTTATATAATACATAGCTTTATGTTTTTCAAGCTACTTATACTATGTCAGATGCTTTTGTTGCTAAAGTTATCTGACATACTTGTATTATGACACATTAAAAATGATGAGCTGAGACTGACAGCTTAGCGTGCTTTCCGAAGAGCTACCACAGCACAAATCTGATACCAATGTTGGCCACGTACACACAAAAAAGACGAGGGTTTCTCTATTTAATCGTTAGTAAATAAGTCAACATCGATTTGTCACAGTTATCCATCACGCGAATTATTACATTTTGTATCGCATAAGTACCTGCGTGCTCGTCAATTTCACCAGTCACATCCGGTTTTATCCGGATATATCCAGTTATAATGATTGATGTGAATGAGAGCTTTTTTGGCTGACTTCTCCCTGTGACTTAAGTTACGTGTCTTTGTTTTAATGTCCGTATGTTAAATGTAATAATGTCATTCATATATTATTTGTATGTGAGTGTGTATGTACAGGTCTCGTTAGTTTTTTTTTTATCAGAGATTTGAGTGCGTTTGACCTCTATCTAGCCTGATGGGAAGCTAAGATGAGTTCTACGGTGTAACACGCAAACTCTAAAAATGCCTGTTTTAGATCGAGAGCTGGCACGAATTTTTGGGTAGGTATTTGAGGCATACCTCTCCTATTATACCCCAACACGAAACTGCAGACCAGGCTGGTGAGTAGCGGGGCTAAACCATTTTGATTTATTTAGATTGACCTGGCAGGTTGAACGTCCCATCAAAATGACTGACTTTTAGAGAATCTGATTTTTAGTTATAAGTAATACCCTATTAAAATTTCAAGTTGCCTCAAATACATTTTTATATTTTTTTGAAAAATACTTTTGCACGCGCCTAGCAATATCAAAGCCCCAAATAAATCGTCTGGCTTATTGATTTTTTTGTCTTTAAACAATAAACTACAACATATAAAAAATGCATATTGCCTCAAATACGTTATTAAAAAAAAATCTTTTAAAAATTTATAGGTTGCTTTAGCCCCGCTACTCACCAGCTAGGGCTGCAGTTCCGTGTTGGGGTATAATAGGAGAGGTATGTGACAAGTTTTCAACTTGCCTCAAATACCTACCCAAAAATCCGTGCCAGCTCTCGTACCATTTATATTTATATCAATAGTTATTTATATCAATAGTTTGATTGCCTTGTGGATTGTGGGTTCAAATCGAGGCTGGCGGCATTCCCGCGTTGGATAGAATGGCTCAGCCTTTATCCAAAATGCGCGCCAACTTACCTTACCTATAGTCATTGTCTTATTATATATATAATATAATGCTTTGTTCGTATTTTCCTCGATATTTTACAAAAAAAAGTATATTTTTATTCGTGAAAAGCTCATTGCTCTGAATGAGTACCTATTATTAACAATATTTAATTAAACAGTGTCCAAAATGAGCAATAATAAATTAACTTTCGTTCATTATTGTCTCATCGGATATAATAAGCGGTGTAGACTCACGCCGACAATTATTGACAATTAATGAGACTCAGAATGAAAAATTATTGTACTCCATTTAAAAGCAATTTTTGTTACTCAGGTATATATGCGATAAGGCCGCCTTTTGCCATCTGTTTTCTTTAATCTATTACTGTGTATCATTATGTTTTGGTGCAATAAAGATTTTAGCTAACTATGTAGGTAGTTTCCAACAAGTCAAATCAGACATTTTTTTCTAAACGTCAAAACAAACATTTTCTATGAGATATTTGTATGAAATATCGGACTGTGACGTCATAGTTTTTTGAACTCAAATAGCACTCTTAATATCCGTTTTTATGCATTAATAAATCTAAAATCACGTTCAAAATGGATGTGATCTATGAACAAGTGACATTATTTACAAAATCACGTTCAAAATGGATGTTAACAGGGACAAACATTATTTTGTGACGTTTTATTCTCTTAACAGTACCAAATAATTTATTTTTGGCCTAGGATACTACTTGTGCTTGTGCTATAATTCAATTTGGGGCGAAAACACATTGTTTGTATGTATGTATGTATGTTTGTTCCCCGATAACTGCCGAACCGATGGTCCGATTTTGATGAAATTAGGCATGTAGGAAATATCAATAGAATGTTCAAGTTTGTTGGGCATAAAATCGGTTCAGTAGTTTTTGAAATATTAATAAAAAATCGCGAGGTCTATGTTCGCGGCGAACTACTAGTTTAATTACTAGCAGCTGTGCAAGGACTTGTAATGCACATAAAAACGTTAGAATTTCTCTATATGTGTAAAACCACATCAAAATCTGATCCTTATTTCCAGCCAGTGTTATCTTATTTCGCCGCTACCAATTCATATTTGGAGCAAAAAAAAACAAAGCTCCGCTTCACACGTGAGGCCCTGCTCATCCGCTTCAATTCAAAGCGTGAGAGGTGAAGTAAAAATAAACGGGCAAGTGCGAGTCGGACTCGTACATTAAGGTTTCCGTACCTCCGTACAATGTTTTAAAACGCTGAAGAAACATGTTTCTTGCATGATGACCCCACTTTAATTTATAACTATATCTTATTTTAAGTATTCGTTGTTATAGTGGCCATAGTTATACTCGTACATAATCAGAGAAAATTTCTAATATCTTACTATTACGGTTCAAGAGATAAAGCCCTGTGACAGATGGACAGACAGACAGACAGACGGACAGTTAGCGGAGTCTCAGTAATAGGGTCCCGTTTGCACCCTTTGGGTACGGAAATCTAAAAAATGCTCATCCGCAAAAAATTGTTTAAAGACCTAAACCTTTTTTGTTATATTATATTATATGAGTGTTCAATCTCCCATTTACAATAGGTTCGGAAGACATATTAACATGACGTAAATATAGCTCAAAAGTTGGGGTCGAGACGATGGGTCCGTGGCCCGGCCAAAATTATCGGCCCATAATTTTTTTTAAAATTTTAAATAAAATGCTGGTCTACGTGTCGGGTGACCAGAGGGCTGGCAATTACTTTGCTCAACGAGTTAGCATTGCCATTCAACGTGGCAATGCAGCCAGCGTTTTGGGCACCCTACCGCAGGGCATTGAACTGCACGATATTTTTTATTTGTAAATATATTCTTAAATTTTTATTTTATATAATATAATTGTTAAGCTCTAGTTTTTAGTTAATTTTAATTATTTTTATCTAGTTATAATTTAGATTAAATAATTAATAGTTGTTATTGTTACTTATGTTCTGAATTATCTTGCTCAAAAGTAAAAAAAAAGTCTTCAATCAGGAACTGAGTGTTGAGCAGTGTATTGGACCCTTTTTTATTATTTTGCTGTAATTTTGTTATATTTGCGTCAATAAAGCTTTTAGTTTGATCCGCTACGTTAAGCTTCTTTCACAAACTTTATGTGCGACAGACACGGCTTAACGCGACGGATTCTGCTATCTCTTTTGCACGTAGTTTGTAATACATATAGACTCGCATCGCGTCACTTCGCGTACGTGCGCCCGCTTAACGCAGCGGCACCGGACGCCCTGAGTTTGTTATAGTTTGAGATTGGCTTTAAATATCTCTGACTTTATAAATTATATAAATTGTGTGGTTTATGTTGGTCATGTTACTTCTGCCTAGAACAATGAACAAGAATCGTCCTAAACTGAATAATCGATTGAAACAACGATTACAATAACTATTACATAAGATTTTCCAATATAAAGTTGGGCGAAAATAACTTTAGATTTCCTTGAGATACTACACCGTGAAATCGGAAATGGTATTCAAAATTTAAATTCCAAAAGAAAACAGGGCAAGGAATGTTGCCCCGTTCACATTGATTTAGTGTGGTATATCTAGTCACCAGGCCAAAATCCAAAATCGTCAATTATGCTCCCCGTTCTCCTCCCAGCCTTTCCCCTTAAGTACTAAAACATAAGACTCTTTAAAGACATTAACAGATTTCTTAAGGGTAGGTTAAACTTGAAACTGGTGGTCGCCAAGTGGTTTAGGAACTGGCTGTACGTATGTAAGGCATAAGTTTGATCCTCACTAGATGCGACTTGTTCCACTGATTTAATACTCATGAACAGTCGTTTTGAACTACCACTACTTGTTTCTTTTTAGGTTAAGGAAAACATCTTGTAACATGCACACTGACAGTCATTCAGCTACATCAGAAACCCTGAGGCAACTCGAAAAATCTGACACCAGTGTTATTTATTCTTCTATCTTCTGTGCCAGTGTTAGTTATTATTACAATCGTTATGATGCTATCAGGTGAGCCGTTTGCTGGCTCTACTCAGTTGAACAAAAATATTTAAGGACTTAGTTAAATTTACTTTTCTTAGGATGGAATGGATAAGCTGGGTTGGAAAAGATACAAATGAGGTCCCGAAAAGTGTAGGTGAGAAAAGGTGAATTCTAGATATAATAGAGAATAGACGAAGAAAGATGTTAGGTCATCTGCTACGACACGAAGATTTCATAAATACTGATTGAAGGAAAGATTGAAGGGAAAATAAAATAGGACCAGGAAGACCGAGGCATAGCTACATGAAACAGATTTATAGAAGGTGAACGTTGTATCGTACGTAAGTAAAACAACTGGCAGATGAGAGAGACAAATGGAAGAGAATCCATACTCCACCAACAAAAACATAGCTCTTAAATATCGATGAAACTCCAAGAACTAAACTAATGTAAACGAGCCACGAAGTGTTGTTTTAAAATTCAAACGTTTCTAATTCGCATTCAACAAACGAGCGACGTTCGGTCGCAACTCTACAATTCATGCCTCGCTCTTGTTTTACGATAACCTTTATTATTCCTTTTATTTTTAAACTCCTTCCGTACACGTTTAGGTACAAGGTAAATAACAAGGGTCTGGAGTAAGAAATCTAAAGATATATGTATGTGAAAGTTGAAAGTTGCCCTGTATGTATAGTAATGTTCAAACTTCAATAGGGTAACAATTTTTGAATCGTTTTAATTTTTTTATAAATTTTATTATCGAAAAAAAAAGATTTTATTATACTTAAGTAGATTATGTTCCTATAGTTATTTAAATATTCTTAGTATTTTGAGTTTATTGTACATATTTAGTGCCTTTAATACAAAATTAAGGTAAAATTAAGTAAGGTATTAAAAGGTCTGGCTTGAGCTTGGCGCGGGTCCTTCTTAAAGGTTTGTATACTTAGACATGTCATAATTTAGGTACATTGGTACATACTAAATTTACAAATTGACAATATTTTAAATTTCGTAATTCTTATAATTCAATTTAATTATGACATAACAAATAATGTAATCTCTGTCTATCCATATCCTGGAGAAAACGTGCAGTGCAGTTTGTTGCCGCTTCTTCTGCACTTGCGCCTAGAAAGCGGCGTAAACTTAGCTGTAAGTAACGATTTGACGTCAACATTTGAACAAAACAAAACAAAGTGACTATTATTAAGAGATATGATAAATATCCTATGATAATAAAAATATTTTGAATTGAATTACAAATAATCAGTAAAATGAAATAAAAAAAAACTAGTACCTCTACAAACAGGTACAAAAACTAATTAGTCTAACTACCCCAAACTAACCTCGGACCGCCACGAAAAGTCACATAAACTCAGACCACACTCAACTAACTTTAGCAAAACACGAACATGATATTCCTCAAAAAAAAGGCGGCCACGTCCGGTAAATACCAGTTTTTGCCGGATTAAGGCGGGTATACAAACATGGTATATGAGAATTTACCGCCGTTGTATGCAAAGCGGAGTTGCAGAGTTTTTAAGTGAGGATTAAAAACGTTCGTGTGGAGGTAAACTTTTGTTATAAGCTGTGCTCGCAAGGATTTGTGAAGAATGGAGCGCCTGAAATTCTCTACTCATGTCTCATTCAAAGTATAGTATGAAAAATAATGCAGAATCACACGAGTATTGATTGCTTCATCACGTGAACGTTGAGGCGATCCAGCTCCTCGACAACACGGACATAGTGAGAAGGCTTAAACGAACTAGTGTAGTGTAGTGACAGATAATAATATAGAGAAATAATTATAAAGACACATGAACAAAGTGTCAAGATAACAGAGATAGTAAGAAACCACACTCTCCACAGGTCTCACTGATGTTAATAAGCTTTGTTTAGCTTGTGTTTCCTAAGTCGCCTTCTACGACATCCACAGGAAGGCTTAGAGACGTGGTCCTATTCTACTCTGCCGGGAACCACACGGCTTATGGACACTCAGCAAACTGAAAATTCTTCTTCATACTTACTCTAAAAATAATTATGAATTGGGCAGATATTTATAAATTATTTTGACACAGAAGACAATAAGAGTATTACATACAGAACGGAATCTCCTAAGGTCCCGCGCAATATGCGTCCCCGTCCCCGTTCCCCTTCCCCGCACCTCTCCCAGGTTCTCGCCTTGTCGAGGGGCGAGACCGGGCGAACACACACACATTGACGTGCACGGCGGCACACGGCGGTACAAGAACGGAGGAGTGGTGCGGGGATGGGGAACGGGGACGCATATTGCGCATACCTTGTTTAGATCGTTTAAGGAAATTTATATAACGGGACTTAGCACGAACCTTTTTTATTGTTTTGTCTAACGTTTTGAATGAGAGTTATATGTTTCGTGGTCACAGACTGACTGGTGACAGCAGCGGTGTCTTCTTGTTGATTATTATGATATGATTGTTGTTGTTATTCGAAACGTTAGACAAAACAATAAGAAAAGGTTGGTACTTAGTGCTGTAATATATATATCAAGTGTTCAAAGAAAACCAATATGTTTAAGAAAATTATCTAGAGGTAAGTATGTGTGTAAACCCATACCTTATGTTATCAATTTTCATAATCAAGTCGATAAAGGAATAGAAAATGGACTGATCTGTCTGTCAATTGCTGATTACCGCCGTTTATCACTTCTAGACCCACAGTCTTGCTAATTGTGGCCTCTGGGTCTTAAAAATCTCTGAGCTAACTGATTTGTTCAATGTGTGTAATAAAACTGAATTTCACGCGAGTAAAATCGCGGGCAACATCTAATTCTATCATATGTAACTCGTCGAAACTCGATCGCAGTCAGTTCCCAACACAGCCTCAAATTATTGCCAACGCAACTTGGCTGAAACCTGCTTCATCAGCAGACGAACCAAGTTCGAGAGCTGTATACGAGTCAAACTTTACGACTGTATTGTAGTGCTATCATAGAGCAACGCTTGTCCCCCTACCCTAGACAGACTCAGACTTTCCCATACAATTGTAGTCTAGATTTTATTTTGAAACGACATGACTGTAACGTTGGTTTTAACGTAACATCTCGTCTAGACATATAACTAATGACTGGTTGTCATATAGACATATAACTGGTTTTTCACAGTCAAAATATGAACTTGAAAAATAAATTTTGTATATCATATTTCACCATATATATTTATTTTCTGACATTTGGGACAACATTTTGAATGCCGAAATAAAAAAATAGGTATATTTTTTTTTTTTTTTTTTTAATACCTAATGACTTAAATCTATCGTAATCTTATATATATATATGTAGGCTAGCAACATTGTAAGAGAGAGAGAGGTTATAAGCAAGATGATGTACGAAAGAAAAGGAAATATATTGTTAAAATAATGAGAGTCAAATAGGATTATTGTACAGGTGTGAAAGAGAGAGATGAGCGGAAGGGATAGAATAGAATATGTCTACGACGACGTTAAGATTGTGTAAAGACGTGTGATAAGAATTCAAATTAAAAGAAGTTTACGGAAGAAATTGATTTTATTCACCACCCCGCCCCACATATAGCGAATTAAAAAGAAAGAAATGCAGAAAAGTGACACCAGCTCGAACCAGGTTGGTAAACATGCTGAGCGGGCGAACGCAAAAATTGAGTATTTCGAGATCCCCTAATAAACCTCTTTGGAAATCATCAAATTCACAACAAAAAAAAAACTAACGATAGTTAGTAGTAGCCGACTTCTAGCTACCTCGATTTTACTTTTGAGTGTGCTATCCGTAGTTGGATTGCAGTTTTTTAATTGTAATTTTTTTATTCCGTATGATGACCGGCTATCAACAGCTGTACCAAGATAATTCTAAACATAGGTATCCAAATCTGTGACGTAGCGCTACATTACAGCCGTAAAGTTAGACTAAGTAAGACTAGAATCATTTTTTTCTTTAGATTTCATAAAAGTTGTTGACGTCAGTTCATTTACTTAGGTACAGCTAAGTTTAGTGCCGCTTCCGAAGCAAAAGTGCAGAAGAAGCGACAGCAAACTGCACTGCAGTATTATCTCCAAATCATCTTAATCATCCAGTAGGTGGTCGCCTTTTAACAACACTTCTGCCTCAACGGCCGCTATGTGGCTTCAAGTTTATTAAACGTGGCCTCTTGATTCCACCCGTTCTCTAAGACTATTGTAACAATTCAATTGCAGCCAGTTCACAACAGAGCTACAAATTATCGCCAGCTCAAACAGGTAAACTTTTGTTATAAGCTGTGCTCGCAAGGATTTGTGAAGAATGGAGCGCCTGAAATTCTCTACTCATGTCTCATTCAAAGTATAGTATGAAAAATAATGCAGAATCACACGAGTATTGATTGCTTCATCACGTGAACGTTGAGGCGATCCAGCTCCTCGACAACACGGACATAGTGAGAAGGCTTAAACGAACTAGTGTAGTGTAGTGACAGATAATAATATAGAGAAATAATTATAAAGACACATGAACAAAGTGTCAAGATAACAGAGATAGTAAGAAACCACACTCTCCACAGGTCTCACTGATGTTAATAAGCTTTGTTTAGCTTGTGTTTCCTAAGTCGCCTTCTACGACATCCACAGGAAGGCTTAGAGACGTGGTCCTATTCTACTCTGCCGGGAACCACACGGCTTATGGACACTCAGCAAACTGAAAATTCTTCTTCATACTTACTCTAAAAATAATTATGAATTGGGCAGATATTTATAAATTATTTTGACACAGAAGACAATAAGAGTATTACATACAGAACGGAATCTCCTAAGGTCCCGCGCAATATGCGTCCCCGTCCCCGTTCCCCTTCCCCGCACCTCTCCCAGGTTCTCGCCTTGTCGAGGGGCGAGACCGGGCGAACATACACACATTGACGTGCACGGCGGCACACGGCGGTACAAGAACGGAGGAGTGGTGCGGGGATGGGGAACGGGGACGCATATTGCGCATACCTTAGGAGATTCCGTTCTGTATGGCTCTTACTGTCTTCTGTGATTTTGACACAGATAGGTACACCATTACATCCCTAATGAGGTAGTCTTAGCCTAGGACCGCTAGAGCCGCAATGGCAGTGTAATGGTAGGCGTGGAAGTGGAGAAAGGAAATCAAAATAGTGATGGGTTGCTAGCCGCGTCGCCCATAGATATTTTGATCCTCACCCATTCCCACGGCTTTTACGATCTGTGTGGCAGAGAAGCAGCTAGAACATTCTACGTTTTTTTCTTTTTTACAAACTATTTAGCTATCCGGTTGTTATTGTTTTTTGTTTAAACTAAAAAAGATTTGACCAATCTTGTAAGTTGGGAATTTAACTTGCAAGATTGGTCAAATCTTTTTTAGTTTAGGTTTCTGATCGAGATGAAAATTTGTATGCTAATGTAAATCAGATGACAATGCAATATTATTATGAGAAGAAGCTGATCTGATGATGGAGCCGGAATGTGGCTATAGGAAGCCTGTAATAAAACTACGCAACTCCATCGAGTTTGGACTTATTAAATTTGTCCTGATAAGTTCTTAGGCCTCACAATAAAAGATTGTACATTTTTTTTTAACACATGGTTGGACACTAAGCCAGACACAATAGAAATAACAATTGATTTACGTCTGTAGGCGTATATATAAATAAATAAATATATAAGGACAAATCACACTGCTTAAGCTAGCCCCAAAGTAAGTTTTAAACTTGTGTTATGGGATACTAACTCAACGACACTATATTTTATGATAAATACATATATAGATAAACACCCAGACCCAGGAAAGTTTGAAGAAGGCCATTTTCCAACTTGCCTTGGCTGGGAATCGAACCCAGAACCTCCTGATTAGCGGTCTAGCGTGTTAACCATTACGCCACGGAGGTCGTCGACGTATAAGTGTTCTACAATGTTTTAAGAAATTTATTCCCAGACCAGCATGAAATAAATTATTGTAATGTCAAACAAAAAATGACATAAAAACCTAAAGTTAAAACAAGTAATTATTTTAAAATATTTTTAAAATCAAGTTTTTATCTAAAACAAAGAACTAAAAAGTTCCAGTGCTCCTCAAGACGAATCAGTTGAGCGTAAACTCGTTGGGGTTATGATCTTTAATCACAGAGATGCTGTGGCCACCTTCCGCCTTCATCATGAGATCAGGTCATCGGTACCATTATATTGCATTGTCACCCAACTTACATAAGTATGTGAAGTTCCAGCTCCATCGAATAATCGTAATTGGGTCTAATTTAGCTTGCAAGATTTGACACACAGACAGCGGAACAGGTAAAACTAAATAAAAGCTTGTAAAAAGTATAATTTGATAATAGAAATAGAAATTCATTCATGAAAGCTAAATAGATTAGTTAGCTAACTGGATTTGGCGTCGATTCATCGCACCAATCATTTTGCGATGCAAATCGAATCATGGCAGGTGTAATCGTGTTTCGGCGCATATTGGCCTGTGCAATTCGGAATTATTTTGATGCATTAATGACTTTTCAGAAATAACCTTTCCATTTTCATAAAACTTACATGATTTCTTGAAAATATTTTAAATAACATGGAAAACAAAAACTAAAATTTGCTTTGCTTTTCGGTTAGAAATCAAAAAGATCCGGAATTATTAAAAAATCCCTTTAATACTTTTTATTTTTATTTTATGTACCTAGTTTGTTTCGATACACAATAATTTTATTTTGATTCATTGACACAAAACAGTTGACTTGGCGTAGACCTATAAAAATAAAGATAGAAATTGGCTACTTAATACTTCAAAAAGTTTTTACATTGCGAAAGTAGAATGTTACCACATTTTATTTTTTAATGATAACAGTAGATTGTGCTACAAGAGGGAAAGTTTTTTTTTTGCTGGACTGCAATTATTTTGAAATCTATTTAAATTACATTCGTGTTCAGTTTTTAAATGTGTTTAAATCCCTAGAGAATTTATTTTTTGACTTTACAGTCTCTAGAGATTTACCCTGTAGTATTAGTGACTTTAGCCTTAGCCCCAAATATTTGGGATGAAAACAAAGTTTTTCGCATAGATGATATGAAAAAGTATTTTATTTTTTATTGTCTTATTAAAATGGCACTGGTATAAAACCTAAAAATTAATTCTCAAGCCCAATCCAAATAAACTCCAAAACTTCGCGTAATAAAGCTACTTTTCTTCATTAGCGGGTCAATCCAAGTTGAAATTATTCGGAGTTTGGGTCATAAACATCGTACTTATAATTAGTTCGGACGTTTGGACTATGAGGGTTGCGTCCTATTGTCCTCTAGTTAGCTAACTTTTAAAATAAATCAGCAATATAATGCTTTACTTTTGTACAAAGAAAGCTTACCAAGGCAGGAATAAAAAGTATTGTTTTTTTAAATACAAGCCTAAATAATAATATTTATTTATTTATTTATTTGTAAACACACTTAACAGATTACAAACACAAAAAGAACACAAATTAATAATACAAATATAAGATCCGATCTAGTCTGCAATCCTAAAACAAGTATGCCTAAAAGCTAATTAGTTAAAGATACAGAAGCTAGGGCACGTTGTAAATATAAAAATACAAAAGTGATAGATAATTGCAACAAATTAGGTAGATCAAACAAATCATATAGCGAAGAATAACAAAAAATGCTTATGGAGTGTTAATTAAGTACTAAGTTGTAATAGTATTTGCCGCCGAAACTTCCCTGTTTCCCTGAAAATGAAAGATATCAATGTCCCTGTTAGAGACTAGGATTTCATTGTATTGGCGGGACATTCTGACCACAGGATTATAATAAGATGTGTTGTTCGAGTAAACTTGTAGGGTAAATGCATAATAGTTACGATTTCGAGACCTAAACCGCGTATTAAAGTTAAGTAGAGAAAGAAGATTGGGAGAATCGAGAAGACCATGGATTATTTTGTACAGTAATACAAGATTAATGTAATCACGGCGTACACTAAGTGAAGTCATATGGAAATACTCTAAGCGCTCCTTGTAGGAAGAAAGCGTTCGGCTCATACCACGTCTATAGCTCAGGATTTTCAAGAACCGTCTCTGAATTCCTTCAATCCGATCGCTGTGCACACTGTAATAAGGAGACCAAATTGCTGAGTTATACTCAAGAATACTACGAACAAGGGAGTAAAAATGATGTACAAAGCTGTTGGTCTTTCTGAAGTCTTTTGTGATCCTATCGTACATATAAAACCGAGTAAACCTGAACAACGTTTAATGATACAATCATAGTGTTCATGAAAAGAAAGTTTGCTGTCAAACAGAATTCCTAGATCCTTGGCAACGGTCTTACGAGTGAGTGCTTTACCATCTAAAGTGTAGTCAAAGAGGCTAATATTAGTTTTTCTAGTAAAAGTTATGACGAAGCACTTATCAATATTTAGATGCATGTAGTTTTCATGACACCAATCAGAGAGAGCATTCAGGTCATTTTGTAGTTTCAAGGAATCCTCATCATTGTCAATAGTAGTAAAAATTTTTAGGTCATCAGCATAAAGAAGACAGGGGCTTAAGAGCTTTTCGACTAAGTCATTGATAAAAATAACGAAAAGCAAAGGCCCCAGGTGACTTCCTTGAGGGACTCCAGACCTTACTGTGACAGGTAAAGAAAGATATCCTTTAACTGCTACAAGCTGGCTTCTTCGACTTAAATAATAATAATAAGATTAGTTGTTTAATTTAAAAGGTGCATTTTAAGTTAGGCATTTGGATAAATTATAGACGTAAAACTTTTTTTTTACTGCGGTTGAAAGTAAAGGGTTTAAATGAAATATTGCTCAGTGAATAGGATTTAAAAATGGTACTTATTGGTATGTAAATATTTTTAAATTTGTAAGGATTGTTCTTCCATGCTGGTCTAGGAGAAAAGAACTGAGAATGTACCAGGTACTTCTCTTCCCGCGCAGATAGTAAAAGCTGATCGAAGGAATGGGCGAAACTGTGAATGATGATTAAGGGGATACATGAATTTTCCGGGGTCCAGTGCTGCCCCCATTTGAAATAAATAGTTATAAAGAAAACGGAGATATAATTTAATTTTTTTTTCTTTGTGAAGCCTTAGATAACCCTTCAAACTATTTTATGTACTACAATTCAAAGTGAGAACGTTAAGCTTTTCTACGCATTTTTGCCAAAGGTGGCCGTTTTCCGCAAAAATGCGTAGAAAAGCCCTAGATAACCTTCCAAAGTATTTTATGAACTACTATTTACAGTTCAAAGTGAGATCGTTAAGCTACACATTTGCGAAAAACGGCCACTTTTGGCAAATTTGCGTAGTAAAGGTTAACGTTCTCACTTTAAATTGTAGTACATAAAATAGTTTGAAGGGTTATCTAAGGCTTCACAAAGAAAAAAAATTAAATTATATCTCTGTTTCCTTTAAAACTATTTATTTCAAATGGGGTTCACAAAACAGTTTGAAGTATTATCTAGGACTTGGTAGTAGCAAATTTTTAAATGATGTCTCCGTTTAATTTGAAATGATTTCTTTTAAATGGGGGCAGCACTGGACCCCGGAAAATTGAGGTACGGCCTTAACAGTAGTTATTGTTATAGGGTTATTGGGCTTCACAAACACAAAATTTAAATGATATCTCCGTTTCCTCTAAAATTATTTATTTCAAATGGGGGCAGCATTGGACCCCGGAAAATTCATGTATGGCCTTAATAGGCAATGCAGCTATCGACTAATCACTATTTTGATTCCCTTTTCCACGTTTCGTCAAGTGGCCTTCGGTTCTTGCGGCTCCCGGCTCTGTCTCCTTTATCATCATCATCAACAGGTCTTTTTAAATCTCCACTGCAGGAGTCTGTCTGCTTAGAGCTGCAAAATCCAAAATCCTAATCCTATCCTAATCCTAACTAATATTATAAATGCGAAAGTGAGTTTGTATATTTGTTTGTTTGTTACCTCTTCACGCTTTATCTACTGAACCAATCTTCTTGAAAATTTGCATACGTATAGTTAAGAGTACTGAGAAGGACATAGGGTATCTTTCATCAAGGAAAAAGTAATGTTCCCGGATACGCGAGCGAAGCTGCGGGCAAAAGCTAGTTCTCTATAAAGCTATATGCACGATAAACACGTTATAGTGCATGTATGTATGTACGAGTATGTGTGTATATCATTTTTCGATAATAGTTGCATTATAACGAAATGCCACAGAATTAATAATCAATCGATATGTGGTGATCATAATATTTGAATAGTAGGCAGTGTGGTTTGCATTAGTTTTCAAATGTAACTTGATATTTGAGTATTTGCTTTGATATCAATCAAACTATCAATCAAATTATTATCTAATTGTAGAAGGTTATTTGGCTGTGTTTTTTTTTTGGTAATATTTTATACGAAGCAACAAATAACACCTAAACAACTAGAAAATTCAAAATAATTTAAAAAAATATGAAACAGTGATAAGTATTTCCAATATTAGTATGTAGAAAAGTGGAAGCTTGGTGGGGTGGGAACACCTCACTTTTTCATTTGCACGCGTAAACCCAATGGCAATGATATAAATAAGCCTTTCAAGGCTTATTTATACGTCCTTACAAATTTTTTAAAGGATTAAAAAAATATCGATTGACAAAAATCTTCCATCAACAATACAACTAGCAGGCATGTGTCTCTCCCCGTTTAGGTATCGAAAATATACCTACATTATTACTAAAAGCGCGGCGGCCACTCCAAGTGGTAAATTCAGTTATACGAATCGTTTGTCCAGAGTAATAAGAATAAAATTGGCCTGCAATGGATGTCTAGGTATCTAAACGAAAAGGTGCTGAGTTCTGACGTGAGCTAAATTAAACCATATCGCTAACCACATTGAGTAGATATTTCTTGGAACTGAGACTTCTGTATGTGAGTACTAGTATCTTATTCTGTGCACTATTTGCACGTATAAGTATAGTGTACCGTTCCCTGTAGAAGGTGGTAACAAGAAGATAGAAATAAAAGAGAATAGGCCAAATACTCAACATTTATTAATTTATTCTCTAGGGTCGCGAGCTCTATTTCGCACCGTAACGCTACTTGTAACGAGTCAAACCACACTGTCCTCGGTAGTGGTAGGCAGCAGCGCAGACGCTCCACGTAGTAAGTGACTTCAGTGGGGTTTCCTCGCGTGGCGGCGGAATGCAGCAAGGAAGGAAGACTGGCAGGCTACAGAGATGCTGTGCTCGGCAGAAGAGGCCGGCCGCAATAGCTGGTCTAGTAGATGATCCGCGGTGACGCCTGACCCAGACGGAAGAACCCCGGTATCTCGGGGTAACACAAAATCACAATACTTTTAATATTTTCAATAAATAAGTTTAATTAAATTTTCAATTTCAAACCAACAGATGCTTAGCTAGTCAGTAATGACATGAAGTTAGTTGCATTGCCTCCCGCGGTTCACATCGTTCAGACGTTCATTCTTGACTGCACTTGAGAGCGCAGCCGCAGACCATTGTAACTGAGTTTTCTTAGAAGGTGAATCGAATAAAAATAAATATTGAGTAAGTTAGATTTAGTTTGTATATATTGTTTTAAGGTTGTACATAGTTAGTTATTAAGTTAAATATAATTTTAGTTAAAGTAGGATTAGTATGTAAGTAGATTTGTAACGAATACCGTTACATACCCCCCTTTTTAGATTAGGATTTTACTTATAAAATCCGCTTGTTCTCAAATTTAAGTCAGTTTGAAATCTTTAATGTGCCATGTCCCTAAATTCTGACCGGACATGTCTTCCAGTTCATAGACTAGTTTTGATTTTTTTTCTATGATACGACATTTCATGAATTTAGGAGCCAGTTTCTTTGAAAATTTTTTGTCTTTATCGCTGTGATAAAATGTCCTTCGCCAAACGATGTCACCCACGTTAAATTCAACATTTTTACGTCTCAAGTTATATGTTGTGCTATTCCTAGAATGTGCTTTCACTAGCGATAACTGCACTTTGTCAAATATTTTATGCAGGGCTCCCAAATTTTCAGCATAACTGTCTCTAGGACTAAATATAATTTCATTTTCTAAGTCAGTATCAACGTAATGGGAACCACAACTTACAAGCTCTCTTCCAAAAACTAGAAATGAAGGTGAGAATCCAGTCACTTCATTGACCGCGCTGTTTAGTGCAAACTGTATTTTAGGAATGTTGGTGTCCCAGACCCTATGATCGTTATCGATAAAAGTGGATATAGAAGTAATTATAGTTTTGTTGTATCTTTCAACGGTATTTATCTGAGGTGTATATAAAGGTGTATAGAAAACGTTAGGGATGTTATAATTCTGGAATATTTTTTTTATAGTTACACTAGTAAATTGTCTCCCATTGTCCATGAGGACAGTGTTGGGTATTCCATGGACTAAGAAAACTTTGTCTTCAATAATTTTTGATATGATGTCGGCAGTAGCTCGACGAATAGGGAATAATAAGCAGTATTTGGAAAAGCAGCAAGTCACTACTAGTAAAAAAGTGTTTTGCTTTCTAGTGACGGGCAGGGGCCCCATTAAGTCCATGCTCAACATTTGGAATGGCCGACAACAGTCTTTAGGCCTTCCCATCACACCAAGTGTAGAGTGATTAGGATGCTTATGAGATAAACAATTATCGCAGCTTGTTACAAAGTTTGCTACGTCTTGGTGCATGCTAGGCCAGAAATATTTGAGACTTAAACGTTTGTGCGTCTTAAAAATACCAAAGTGACCAGAAGTGGGTTCACAGTGATTTGTAGCAATGACATCTTTTCTATATTCCAATGGAACTACTTCCTTCCATTCAAATTCGCGAGTCAGAGGATTGAGTGACTTTATATACCTATACAATTTACCGTTGCGGATGCAATAGTTGTGAAAGGATGTAGGAGATTTAAGATAGCTATCACGCAGATTTAAATACCAAGA
Source organism: Acrobasis repandana (assembly GCA_963576875.1). Classification (NCBI taxonomy): domain Eukaryota; kingdom Metazoa; phylum Arthropoda; class Insecta; order Lepidoptera; family Pyralidae; genus Acrobasis; species Acrobasis repandana. Next base: position 19,319,359 of record OY756222.1, read on the forward strand.
ATCATTGGTTTTTAGAAAATTTATATTTGCAGCGTCAATAGCGGCAATAGGTACTGCGCGAGACAAACTATCTGGCACTACATTTTCGGAGCCTTTTCGATGTTTTATATCAAAATTATAAGCTGATAGCCGTACTCCCCATCTGGCTAATCTACCAGTTGGATTATTTAGATTAAGAAACCATTTTAAAGAGGAATGGTCTGTAAAAATAGTAAATTTGAGGCCATTTTCTAAATAACACCGCCAATGCTCAATTGCTGTAAGTACGGCTAAAGCTTCCCGTTCAGTAGCGCTGTAATTTCGTTCCGTTTGAGATAAGGACTTACTCATGTAGGCTATGACCCTTTCTTTTCCGCATAGGTTTTGAGTAAGTACGGCTCCTACACCGTAATCACTCGCGTCCGTATGTACCTCAAACGGTTTAGTGTAATCTGGGCATGAGAGAATTGGTGAAGACGAAAGACATTTTTTTAGCTTATTGAAGGCTAAGTCAGCTTCTTCGGACCAAACAAAAGTAGGCGCGTTTTTTCCTTGTGAAGTAAGCTTATTAAGGGGACTGGAAATAGAGCTAAAATTTTGGATAAACCTACGGTACCATGACGCTGTACCCAAAAATCGCCTCACTTCTTTACGATTTGTAGGAGTAGGATAATTGGAGATTGCTTTAATTTTCTCTGGGTCAGCTTTTAAGCCATTTGAATCGACTATATAGCCAAGATACTTGAGCTGATTTCGAAAGAACTGACTTTTTTTGAAATTAATTGTAAGGTTAGCCATTTTAAGTTTATTAAGAACACGCTTAAGTAAAGATATGTGCTGTTCGAAGCTATTGGAAACAATTATTACGTCATCAATAAATACAAAAACCCTGTGCTCAAACTCGGGTCCGTAGAATAAGGCATCGACCAGCCTTTGCTGCGTTGCGGGAGCATTAGTCAACCCGAACGCCATCCGTTTAAATTGGAAGGTACCGCGCGAAGGAATATAGAACGCCGTCTTTTGCCTGTCTGGCTCACGAATTAATATTTGCCAAAAACTTTTAGAAAGGTCTAAGCTTGACAGGTACCTCGCGTCGCGTAAATTGTCAAGAATTTCTGCAATATAGGGTAGGCTATACGCGTCTTTCTTCGTGACAGCATTGAGCTTTCTGCTATCTAGACAAAAACGTAGTTCGCCATTCTTTTTCGGGGTTAAAAGGACAGGTGATGACCACGGACTCTCGCATGGCTCGACAACATCTTCCTTTAGCATTTCGTCAAGTTGCTCGACCAAAATGCGTTGTTTCTCTGGGGACATTCTGTAGTAGCGTTGACGAATGGGGGCAGCATCCCCAGTGTCAATAGAATGTGTGATTAAACTAGTGCAACCCAAACCACGAACTTCGTACGAAATGTCACGAAATTCTGATATTAAATTATCAGCTGTAAATTTTTGTTCTTCATTTAAATGTTCGTACGAGCATAAACTAGGAGAATTAGAATGTTTTATGTCGTTAGTGCACACGTGGTCGGAGTCTTTATAATATGCTATGCGGTCGATATATTTAGGAAATAGTTTAAATATTCTCCAAAAATCCATTCCTAAGATAAGAGGATTTTTCACATTAGGGACAACATAGACTTTGAGCGTATGTGTTTGACCATGAAAATTTACTGGCAGATAAATAATTCCGAGAGAATCAAGTCGATCACCACCAGCTGTTACAAATTGGGCAGTGTCAGATTGGTCAAGTTTGTAGCCTGCGTTTAGAAATTGTTCGTGATGGCCATCTCCAATAATAGTAGTAGAGGACCCCGTATCAAATAATCCGATAAATATCTGATCGTTAATATTGACCGATACATAGGGTCGGGACACATCAACAATTGTATAGTTATCGCGGATTGAAGAGACAGCGTTATATGTAGAAAAAGAAGAAATAAAACCCAACCATTTTTGCCAGTCAGCGGCATCAAAGTTTTTTGAATTAAGTGTTCGCTTTATAACGCTGTTTTTCCAATCCAGCTCAACTAGTTTTTTTGGTTGTTATTGGTGACTGAGTTACAATCTGGACAGTCTGGGTAGCGGAAGTCTTTTTTACCACATTTAAAACAAATAATGACACGTTCCGCCGTGCAGTTTCTAAAAGCGTGATCATTTGATCTGCATCTAGGGCAAAATGTAGGCTTCGATTGACTTACAACGTTAATCTCATTGTATTTGTTAGTAGAAGTGTTTTGTATGTTAGTATTAGAAGTTTTTTGTTTATTAAAATTATTTTTACTATAGTAATTAGTATTAGTGTAAGATGGACTGGCTTTGTAGGCAAATTCTGGTGCGAGTGTGTTGTTAGTTACGCTAGGAGGCTCATGAAAGGAAGCGAATCTAGCTTGTATACTCTCGAAATTTCGGCACACAGAAACAAGAGCATCGATTGTTTTAATGTCAGGAGAAGCAGCTAGAGTATTTGCGTAACATGGACGGATGTTGTGGAAGAGAATTTCTAATTTTTCTTCTTCGGAAAATGGTTTACTTAGTCGTGAAAATAGTCCGTGCATAATAGAGACGTAAATGACAATATTCTCTCGCTTGCCCTGTGTGCGGGATCTGATTTCATTAGCTAGCCGGTAATCATAATCACTGGCACTGAAGTCCTTTTTAAGAAGGATACACAATTCAGGCCAAGAACTAACGCGATCGTTGTTATAACGATACCAGTGTAGTGCATCATCCGTAAAAATCTCATAAGCGAGCGAAAGGATCTTATCAAAAGCAATACCACGTGATTTTACAAACTCTTCTACTTTTTGAATAAAAGAATGTACACACGTTTATCCCGAAAATTTTAGTTTTGCAATTTCGGTTGTAAGACTGCGCTCACAAGAGACAGAAATAGTAGACGTTTCTGCAACAGCGTCTGAAGATATGGACTGCGATTTTGTCTGCAATGACTGGGGTTTTAAGGAAAAGAGTTCCTTGAGCTGCGAGTTGAAATTAGAAACACAAACTTTGTAAACGTCGGCAACTTCGGGAATATTATTAATCCTATTAATGCGATGATATAAGTGGTTAAGCAAGTTTTCAGTTCTCATAAACAAGTTTTTATCGAATTTAGATTTTAATGTGATAATGGCGTTCTGAGATTTAAGTAGAGACTCTTTGACGTATTTTAAATCTTCACTCGGTTCTAAATGAGATTCTAAAATATCTTCAGATGCATTCAATTGACTTAATTTAACGATTTGTTTTCGCAGTTCTGCCACTGAATCGCCAGAACCACCTCTTAGCTCTACCTCGTATTCCAACTCAGATTTTTGCAGGGATAAAAATTTTATAAGATAAGACATTGTAAGATGTAATTGAGTGTGTGTTGCAATTTAAAATAAAATGAGCAATAACTACAATAATTACAGTTCAAATCAATGTGTAGTAAGATATGAACTTACAGTTAACTACTAATGTTAAGAAAATAATTTAATTAACAAAATTTATTTATGGTTCGATAATAAGAAAAGAGGAAGTACAAAAGTGTTTACTCACACATTGATAAAAAATTGCCAAAAGTTAGTACAATCAGTCTTAAAACTATAATTTAGCAAGCCAACACCAAAAACACCATTAAAAGCCTCAGAATCTCAAGTAACGCTACGGTTGCGATTAAAAATAACCTTTACTGGGCGCCAGTGTACCGTTCCCTGTAGAAGGTGGTAACAAGAAGATAGAAATAAAAGAGAATAGGCCAAATACTCAACATTTATTAATTTATTCTCTAGGGTTGCGAGCTCTATTTCGCACCGTAACGCTACTTGTAACGAGTCAAACCACACTGTCCTCGGTAGTGGTAGGCAGCAGCGCAGACGCTCCACGTAGTAAGTGACTTCAGTGGGGTTTCCTCGCGTGGCGGCGGAATGCAGCAAGGAAGGAAGACTGGCAGGCTACAGAGATGCTGTGCTCGGCAGAAGAGGCCGGCCGCAATAGCTGGTCTAGTAGATGATCCGCGGTGACGCCTGACCCAGACGGAAGAACCCCGGTATCTCGGGGTAACACAAAATCACAATACTTTTAATATTTTCAATAAATAAGTTTAATTAAATTTTCAATTTCAAACCAACAGATACTTAGCTAGTCAGTAATGACATGAAGTTAGTTGCATTGCCTCCCGCGGTTCACATCGTTCAGACGTTCATTCTTGACTGCACTTGAGAGCGCAGCCGCAGACCATTGTAACTGAGTTTTCTTAGAAGGTGAATCGAATAAAAATAAATATTGAGTAAGTTAGATTTAGTTTGTATATATTGTTTTAAGGTTGTACATAGTTAGTTATTAAGTTAAATATAATTTTAGTTAAAGTAGGATTAGTATGTAAGTAGATTTGTAACGAATACCGTTACAATAGGTAAGGTATAAAGCGTTACCTACAAAGCGAAATTCTGTCCGCTTGAACATCATTTATCACTCACTGTGAAGTCAACCTTATTTCACTATAAAGTGTTTTTCTCCTTGACTGAACTAAACAAAATAAGAGCTCACAGCCGGGAGTGGGCTCTTATTTGGCGAGCCGTATTTTTGCGCCAACCCGATATCTAGTTGTATTGTTAATCGAAGACAAAAACCTAACGTCAAAACAAACCCACGATTTATTCACACCGCCATACTGAAGGTATGGGTATTATAACTTTAGTCCCATGACGAAAAAAGTTAATACAAACTCATATTGTTTTATCTACTATCGTCTAGGTCACACTTGTCACATTCCCGGTGGTAGGTTCCCTTTGACTCTTTGAATGAACGAGCGAAGGCCTCAGAGTACTAATTCGTTTGTGAATTTATTGTGTGATAACAAGTCGTGTCTTTTAGTGAAAGTAGATTTTTTTTTATTTAAGAGGAATTTATACAGCATTACAATGAACAAGATCTAAATTAAAAATATGTAATAAAGAATATGGCCAATTATTTTATTTACATTTGGATATTTTACGGGATGCCAAGATATAAGGTTATTTTAATAATTAATTTTTTTACAAAAAAAACAACCATTTTCAATTTTTTTAGGAGTTTCTTCCATATCTCCAAAGTTCTTCATCATATCTTCACTAAATTAAAATGGGACCAACTTGGTAGTGAAGGCTTTCAAATAAAAAAAGAATTATCAAAATCGGTTCACAATTGGCAAATATATTGCGTAACAAACATACATAAAAAATAAATAAAAAAACATACAGTCGAATTGACAACCTCCTCTTTTTTAAAGTCGATTAAAAATACAACAGTACTACGAGAGTTCAAAGTTACTTCGATTTCTGTCTTCTTGTGTGTCCTAGTCGATTCCTCTTTTATTATATTTTCTGCAAATTAATATTCCTGGTCTTTAGGAGAAAAAACAACTAAGAATACACCAGGTGCTTTACTTCCCGCGCAGATCTAAAAAGCCGATCATGGGAATGGAGCAAAATGCGAATCATATTCATAGGTAATGCTACCCATCGCTACTTTGATTATTTTTCTTATCTTTTCGCCCGTACGCTAAAAGTGGCCTTTGGATCTTGCGGCCCTTGGCTCTATTTGCTTAGAGCCTGAAGACTCAACTTGGTCTGTCTGCCTCTTTAGGGATAAAGACGTAACCGTGTGTATGTGTGTGTGTTTGTGTGTATTAAACATGCTTATTTTTTATAGGTACAGGTAAATAGTAGTGACTCTGTGAGCTGTTATGTAGACCTCGCGAGTCTTTTCGGATAGCTTCAAACTGAATAATACGAGGGTTTCCATGTATAGCTTCAAGCTGAATAATACTCGTAAATGTTTCCACATGAACTGAATCGGCGAAAAAAAATCATATAACTAATAATAAACCTGTTTAAAAAATATCACGAGAATTGGTTGAGAAATACGAGCTGTAGAGAAGGAAGAAGCTGATCTGATGATGCCAGAAAGTGGCTATAGGAAGAAGGAACCCTGTAGTAAAACGACGCAACCACATGGAGTTTGGGTTTACAACTTGTCTTGATATAAAGCTTATTTGAAAAAAGGATTTTTTTGTTCTAAAAACTTAGTAATACAAATAATATAAATATATGGAAACAGAAGGAATATGAGTTTTTAACAAAACTCGTTATGGAAAAAGTTGGACAGTCGTATCTTGAAGCGTTTTAAGAAAAAGTTCTGATTACACTTTCGTAAGTAGCGTAGGTGCCTGCGGAGTTACGTACTTATGACGTTACGGTCCTTTAAATTATTCAAAGTGATACGTATAGATATAGTGATATTAAACGAAAAATCAAAAAAAGTTTATTTTATAGTTTCTACACTGTTAACGTTGTTTTATATTAAAATAATATATATCCATCGAGTTGAGTCCTTTTTGTTTTGGTGTAGTACACATTGAAAATCCGCTAGATGACAAAAAGTTAAAGCAAACACTTTAATGTAAACGTCAAAACAAACATTTACTATGGGATTTAAATGAAAATCAGAATCGTGACGCTTTAATTTTTTTTTTTATAATTTTACGGCTCTGGATACAATTCCTTTAGAGCCTATCTTTAATTTTGTTCTTTATTCCTAATCCTAACCTAACCTAATCCTAACAAGTTACAATCAAAGGGTGGTGTAGGCCTTTGACTGCTTCAAGGGAGCTTCTGGCGACAAATCTATACGAGTCAACTGGTTTTCATAGACGATTGAGTGGCGGACGACGCCCAAAGACGCCCACACAGTCCGCAAAACAAATATCACTACAGCCGTACTATGAATGTCCACTTTAACTATTTCACACATTGTTCATGAGCATGAGCATTTATAACAACAAACAACACCAATTTCATATTATAAAGTCCACTAAAATCAATTTGCAAAATAATTTAAAATAAACCCCACCCGAACCCCTTGACTTCCCGCCAAAAAAAAACGACGACGTTTTAATTATTTCGAGTCAAAGAGCGCTCTTTTAATATCAGTTTGTCTGCATCTGAGATAAGGTATTACTGATCTGTCTGTCAATGGCTGATTACCGCCGTTTATTACTTCTAGACCCACAGTCTTGCTAATTGTGGCCTCTGGGTCTTAAAAATTCTCTGAGCTGACTGATTTGTTCAATGTGTGTAATAAAACTGAATTTCACGCGAGTAAAATCGCGGGCAACATCTAATTATATCATATGTAACTCGTCGAAACTCGATCGCAGTCAGTTCCCAACACAGCCTCAAATTATTGCCAACGCAACTTGGCTGAAACCTGCTTCATCAGCAGACGAACCAAGTTCGAGAGCTGTATACGAGTCAAACTTTACGACTGTATTGTAGTGCTATCATAGAGCAACGCTTGTCCCCCTACCCTAGACAGACTCAGACTTTCCCATACAATTGTAGTATAGATTTTATTTTGAAACGACATGACTGTAACGTTGGTTTCAACGTAACATCTCGTCTAGACATATAACTAATGACTGGTTGTCATATAGACATATAACTGGTTTTCTCAGTCAAAATATGAACTTGAAAAAGAAATAGTGTATATCATATATCACCATCAGTATAAAAAACTTCTACATATATATTTATTTTCTTACATTTGGGACAACATTTAGAATGCCGAAATAAAAAAATAGGTATATTTTTTATTTTTTTATTTTATTTGTAATACCTAATGACTTAAATCTATCGTAATCTTATATATATGTGGGCTAGCAACATTGTAAGAGAGAGAGAGAGGTTATAAGCAAGATGATGTACGAAAGAAAAGGAAATATATTGTTAAAATAATGAGAGTCAAATAGGATTATTGTACAGGTGTGAAAGAGAGAGATGAGCGGAAGGGGTAGAATAGAATATGTCTACGACGACGTTAAGATTGTGTAAAGACGAGTGATAAGAATTCAAATTAAAAGAAGTTTACGGAAGAAATTGATTTTATTTACCACCCCGCCCCACATATATCGAATTAAAAAGAAAGAAATGCAGAAAAGTGACACCAGCTCGAACCAGGTTGGTAAAAATGCTGAGCGGGCGAACGCAAAAATTGAGTATTTCGAGATCCCCTAATAAACCTCTTTAGAAATCATCAAATTCACAACAAAAAAAAAAACTAACGATAGTTAGTAGTAGCCGACTTCTAGCTACCTCGATTTTACTTTTGAGTGTGCTATCCGTAGTCGGATTGCAGTTTTTTAATTGTAATTTTTTTATTCCGTATGATGACTGGCTATCAACAGCTGTACCAAGATAATTCTAAACATAGGTATCCAAATCTGAGACGTAGCGCTACATTACAGCCGTAAAGTTAGACTAAGTAAGACTAGAATCATTTTTTTCTTTAGATTTCATAAAAGTTGTTGACGTCAGTTCATTTACTTAGGTACAGCTAAGTTTAGTGCCGCTTCCGAAGCAAAAGTGCAGAAGAAGCGACAGCAAACTGCACTGCAGTATTTTCTCCAAATCATCTTAATCATCCAGTAGGTGGTCGCCTTTTAACAACACTTCTGCCTCAACGGCCGCTATGTGGCTTCAAGTTTATTAAACGTGGCCTCTTGATTCCACCCGTTCTCTAAGACTATTGTAACAATTCAATTGCAGCCAGTTCACAACAGAGCTACAAATTATCGCCAGCACAACTATCAACCCGAACTACAAACTTGGCTGAAACCTGCTAGAATAGACGGACCAAGTTCGACAGATGTCTACGCCGAGTCTAACTTTTCGGATGTATTGTAGCGCTACGACACAGAATTATATACCTATGTTTAGACTTACAAGGTGATTTTGAACCTCGTAGATCCCTATTTTGAACCTCGTAGATCCTTATTTAAGAAAAGTACTCTGTAAGTGAAATAAAAAATACATATTCTGTCATATCCTTCTTGTTTCATGATAAAGGTCTCAGATTATTCATTTTCTTAGGTCAAAGACGCATGCACTATTTTGTTATCCCTATTGGGGCAGACAGAGCATTTTGGGTCTTGCATCTCTAAGCAGAGAGAGCCCAGGGCCGCAAGACGCAAGGCCACTTTTAGTGTGATGGTGGGCAAGAAAGTGGAAATTGAATCCAAATAGGCCAAAGATTTTCCATAATAACATAAATATTTTGTTGATGCAGCACTCTTTTTAATGTTTCTATGACTTTGTATCATTTTTTTTAAAATAGTAAATTATTTATTTATTTAATTTATTGCACTATAAAATTAATGTACAATAGGTACCTATAATCTTAACGCTAAGCGCTGTTTACCAGAAGAAACCTTTGGGACGTTTTCGAGAAAGTGATAAATGGGGTGCAAAACGTTCTGTATACGCAAACAGGAATGAGAAAAAAAAAATATCTACTTACTAGCTAAGATACATAAACTACGCCTACATATAAAATTAAATATCATACAATAAGTCATAAAATATAGATATAATATACTTAACATCACCAAATATATAATTACATAAATATAAATAAATTTTAAAATAAATAAACATGCATAGACTACTAAAGCATATCTTGCTCAAGAAAATGTCGTACCACAGAATAAATACCAGGTCGTACTAGGTACAATCTCGCGATTGTACTCTCTGTGCTAAGCTAAACACACCATGCCGAAATTCCGTATCAGTAAATTATATAGTCGAACCAGCTTTTGCCCGCGGCTTCGCCCGCGTAGACTAAACAAATTACATTGTTTTTTTTAAATTAGGGTTGCAATTTATAAAAATCCAATTAATCTGGAAATTTTGTGCGTGACGACCCCATCGCCCACTAAATTTCCTGTGTCGCTTGTGGCGAGCTGATGGTGAGTGGTGACACCACGGACCCTACCTCCAGGGGGACCATACACACATGCGCTTACACACACACACACACATACACACAGTTAGTACAGTTACACACCCCCCCCGCCTCTGTCTTGCCTTAACCGGCCGGCCAGAGTGGAGTCGCAAGAGGAGAACATACGCTCCAGGGTGGAAGTGTATTGCACGTAATGGCGAAATAATAACGGGAAACCCGCTCTCGGGGGTAAGCCCCGTGATGGTGAAACCGGAGCCGCACCTCTCGACACCCTTGGCTGCTCACATTGTGTTGCGCCCTGGCCGCATCTTCGCGGCTAGTTAGGGTGCCCACAGGCAGTGTAGCCAACGAGCTGCAAGTCACCATCTACCAGACTTAAATTGTTGCGAGAGATTTTTAGGTAGATGTCCGTATCTCACTCCATAACCCAGTTATCCGGTCCACTAACATCCCATCCACATAGCCCAAACCAAGTAAATCCCTCCCTGGCAATAGTTCAGCAGCTATGGTGGACTGTCCGTTAGTGCATCTCAATGGTATATTAAGGGATAGACCTCCATAGATGCAGCCATCTCACTTTTTAGATAAAAAGGTACTAAAAGGCCTCTTCATGTTGGCTTTGGCCCCATGAACGCCTCAAAGGAAAATAGGCATTGCAAATCTGCGAGCCAACATATTACAGCGAACAGACAACGACCTCCGCTCTCTCTCAATATCCTGATTGTCTTTCAGGTCTTCTATGACCCAGTGGCCCAAATATTTAATACATTTAACATTTTTAAAGGATTACCATACAGCGTTACCTCAGGCACACTGGTGTAACGCTTGGTGTAATGGATTATTATTATTTACTAACCACTAATTAAAAAATGGCATGTGTCATCGTTTTAAAAATGACGAAGTTTTATACAATCTTGCAACCCCTATTTCACCCCCTTAGGGATGGAATTTCCAAAAATTCTTTCTAAGCGCACGTCTCCTCGTCACAATCTACTTTCCTGCCAAATTTCATCTTCATTGGCTAAATAGTTTTCGAGATTTCGTGATGAGTGAGTGATTTTCGCTTTTATATTATATAGATTATAGGCATTGTAAACAAATACATTGTTTGCAATACCTGTGATTTGACTGATTCATTTTATTTTCTTATTTATTTCAATTATTCCTTCTTCTTCATCTTATTTAAAAACTTATTGGCCCTTATCGGTGGAGTATGCGCCAAACTTTTCGGTCTTCCGCCTACTCTTTAGGTTGCTTTTCTAAAACTTTACAAAAAGGGTAAACACCTACAAACAAATAAGTATTGGAGATAATCCCCAGCCGTAGTCGTTAAACGCCAAACTAAAACAAGGGGAACGAAAACTTACGTAGTTAAAAGTTTTTTACTATCGGGTCGTTTATTTCGGAGTGTTGGCAGTTCTAATAATGGCCTGTCTATAGAACAACAACTTGAGATGGATGGCCCTTCCGAACGATATTTACTCTTATGTTGGTACTTTGATTGTTTGGGACTTTTTGAGCAAGATTTTTTTATTTTTGTCTTCTGCTGGTATTATTTGCTAAGGTATATTTTGCTGTTAAGGACTACAAGTTTGAACCCATATCTACCTTTACCTACCTAATATTCCATTGAGGGTAAGGCTAGATTATAATATAACCTAATCTGACAGACTTGATTTTTATCAGCCTTTGACAGTCCACTGCTGCCCCAATACTGCTAATAAATAATCTCTTTCCCCTACTATTTCTGTTTACATCATTGTGATATTTATTTATTTGTATGTATGTAATAAATTATTTATTATTATGCTATGTATATATAGGTATGAATATGTATATATTCATTTATTTAAATAATATATCTTTTTTGTATAATGTTATATATTTTGTATAAGTATTTTAATATCTATTGGTTATTTATAATTTATATTTTAAATTTAACTGCGCCACCTGTTATCTTACTCATATACTTCGCACTCCTTCTCTTTATGGTTGCCTGTAAGAGATTGCTTTGGCGATAAGGTCGCCTCTTGTACCTTATTTATTTATAAGTTCCGTAAACTTTGTAATTTTTTATTGTTTTTATTTGGTGCAATAAAGATTTTTGTATTGTATTGTATTGTACTGCATGGAACCGTTGATAAACCCAGGTAAAGTTTATATTGAGCGACGAAATAGTGCCAACCCAGTCGTTAATATAACGTAAAGCGAGATAGTGGTGGATGATAGCGCTCGATAAACGCAGTCATGGCTGCCATGCTAAGGGGGCTGAACTAAAGGCCTCCCCAATAAGGCGAGGATTTGCCATGAAAGAATCCTGTGTTCTTCTTATTCTTTGACCCTTTCTATTCCTTCTCACCGTACTTAGTTAGTTTTCTTTGTAACTCTTTCGCCATTACTGCATAAGACTCTGGAACGCGCTTCCTGAATCCATTCAAATTGCTCCTAGTCGCGCTAGCTTTAAGACTTAGGTATTTAAACACAGGTTGGCCAAGTTATAAAAGTTGATTAAGGAATTGTTGCATTTATCTATTTATATATAACGTCAAAAATTTGAAAAATAATTTTTGACCTCCCATACAAGTTGTCCGATCAGCTGATCCGAGTTTGTAGGGAAATCAAAAATATATTTTTCATATTTCGACATATGTTCCTTGGGGAAAGTTGTTCAGTATCATGGACTAAATCCACCCTTAAAATAGTTTCAGTATATTTTGTTAGTCCCTGTATATGTATAGTATATGTAGCGTATATATGTATATGTACTCGTATGTAGGTATATTTATAGCAAGTATATTTATGTAACAATGTACATTGTGTATTTTATGTATACTACACATTATCTTGCAACCCACATTTAGACTTTCTGTATAACCCAAAGGTAGACGTTAAGTTAACCAAAATCAGAACATTATTCGCCAGTTTCTATAATTTGTCAGTTTGGCAAACTTGTAAGTATCTTCGATAGGTCAATTTTAAAGAAATATCTAATCCTTCACTTTTCCGTATTCGACACTAGAATGATCTGGTCAGTAGTATCTCGACAGTTTATGTATTTTGACTAGATGTACAGTCGTTTGTTTCCGATGTCATCATAGTGACTTCTTCTTTGCTGGTCTGGGAGAAAAGAAAAAACATAGAATGTACCAACTGCTTCTCTTCCCGTGCAGATCGTAAAAGCCGATCGAGGGAATGGGCGAGAATCTGAATCATATGAATAGGCGATGCGGTTAGCAACCCATCACTATTATGATTTCCCTTTTCCACCTTCATGCCCACCATTACGCTAAAAGTGGCCTGGGCTTTACCGCCCTCGGCTCTGTCTACCCCGTTAGGGATAAAGACGTGATAGTGTATCTGTAGTGTATCTGTCATCATAGTGACAGTCACAAAGCTATATCAGATGCTTTGACACAGCTTAACACATTTCTAGACACTCAGCCAGACACAATAGAAAGAACAATTGATCTACGTCTATAGAGGTAGTGTGTCCAGCAATGTGTTAAAAATCTGATCTTGGCCTCTTATACATACGAAAAACAAAATAAACGGGCAAGTGCGAGTCGGACTCGTACATGAAGGGTTCGGTACCACCGTACAATAAAACGCTGAAAAAAACACGTTTCTTGTATGATTTAATTTTTAACTTTATTTTATTTTTAGTATTTGTTGTTATTGTGGTTATAGTAATACATAATTGGTGAAAATTTCAAGTATCTAGTTAATGCCATTATGAAGATGAAGTAAAAAACGCTGAAAAAAACACGTTTCTTGTATGACAACCCCCTTTAACGTTTAACTATTTTTTATTTTTAGTATTTTTTGTTATATCCGCCACAGTTATACATAATCGGTGAAAATTTCAAGTGTCTAGCTATTACGGTTCAAGAGATAGAGCCCTGTGACTGACGGACAGACAGACAGACCGACGGACAGACAGCGGAGTCTCAGTAATAGTCCCGTTTGCACCCTCCGGGTACGGAACCCTAAAAACGAGAAAGGGGATGGTGGTAAATTGTATTATATTCTGAACGCAAAATGCTTTTTTTGAACTTTTGCTTTTTTAACCTTCGACGAAAAAGAGGTGGTTATAAATTTGACGTGTGTGTGTGTCTGTTGCATCGTAGCTTCTAAACGAATAGAGAAAGCCCTGTGTGTCGATATGTTTCTTAGCTCTGTTTGATGAAAATCGGTTCAGCCGTTCAAAAAATAATGAGTATCAACGCTTGAAAGACGGGGTTTTTTTATTTATTTGGCAAATAAGCTTGTTCTAAAACGTGTGTCATGCTGCACTTGTAGTAGAGCCAGAAAATCTTCGGCTTCGGACTCCCCCTCACTCCACTGAAATGTACTCCAAATCATTGTCCATTCTGTCCGTCTTTGGAATGCCCCTCCCGCCCCGCATCCGGTTTGCTCAGACATTGGATAGTTTCAAGAGCCAGGTAAAGTCGCATTTTCTTTAAACTTTACAGTAATTTATTTTCTATAAATTTTAAAATCATAATCTTCGTCATCTTCTTTACGTTGGTTGTGTATGACATGTGTATTTTATATATTTGTATGTATGTATAATGTTTATATACGTATATATTTTGTATTTATAATCAAAATTTATTTAATATTATAATAATATTTCAGGTTTTCCATCTTCTTTATAATAGTCTCATTATACTTAGCACCACCTATTTATTATTTTTCAGCCAATCCTGTCACTCAAAGGAAGCCTGTAAATATTGCCTTGGCGATAAGGCCGCCTATTGTACACCTTATTTGTATTGTTTTGTATCGTCTCTTTCTAGTGTTTTGGTGCAATAAAGTGTTTTATTATTATTATTACTATTAGAGCCCCAGCAGTAAGTTTCAAAAACGGATTACGATATTTCATTTACGAAACAACAAACATATAAATCCGCTTAGTAAGCAACAAATAGATCATAGCGGAACGGGCAAAGTTTTAATTAATTTATGCATTTAGTTGTGTCTCACTAATTTAGCACAACGCGTACTTTGTGGCGCTATCAGTTAGTGAGCTACTGCCGGCCTTGACTTCAGTTGGCTCGTTAATATTACAAAGTAGCGTAAGGGTTGGGACACATCAGAATTCTGTTAGCACAGACGGAACAGCATTTTCCTTTGCCGCGGAATCGGCGATGCTGCCTTATTCCGTCGCCTTTCGCTTTTCGCTCTATCAAATGACGGTTCTAAGCGACAGAAAAGGATAGCAGCATAGGAAAATGCTGTTCCGTGCTGACAGATGTGTCCCAACCCTCAGGCTCGTGCTACGAACAATAATTCTCTAGAACGGTAAGTAATCCCGAAAAATCATTCCACGCGATATGTACCGCGGCGGGCGGGGCCTAAAATATGAACAGCGCGGCACGACAGTCCGCCGTGACACTAGAGTCGTGCGGTTGCGTCGCAAGAAGTTTCCTTTGAGAATATTGCTGTGTTTTTGCGATAATCGATTGATTAAAAATGCCGTCATGTGTCGTGAAGTGGTGTAGAAGCCATACAGACATGAAAATTAGTTATTCAAAAAAAAAGTAACACGTAAACAAGGTTATTTATTTTAGCGTAGCGTACTGCATCATCCGCGCGTTATATCTCACCGCTCATTGCGTTGACTGCCCCACCCGACTGACGATGACGCGTGACCTTGTCGCGATCAATCGCATGCATCTTTGCCTATGTAAGCACTCGAGTGTTTCGTTGTAATTACTGTTCGTTTGTTTGTGTAAATGGAATCAGAATCGAAGCGGTGAATGTAAGAGCGTTAGAATTCTAGAGAATTATTGTTCGTAGGGCTCGTGCTACACTAAATAGGACATATTACCCAAAACACCGTGCAGATGGTGGCACTAACACATACAGTAAACAATCTGCTGTCATTAGGCATGTCATATTTTTTTTATAATACAAAAAAAAAACAGTGAAATATTCGTCGAGAGCGGAGAAGGCCCGGAGCCGTGCTCGACGATATTTCGCAGTGTTTTATGTATTATTTTTTGTGGTATGTTATCAAGCCAAAAATGCTCAATCGTGTTTTGGGCTATTGTGGGTGTCTGTAGAAAACCCTTAAGATTTTTATGTAATTTTTTTAAGGAATAAACTATAGTAGTTTAATAACAGTGATTTTTCAAAAACACGCACAGTATTGCAAATTGTGAACCCACGTCGCCTTAAGAAGGCACCTTCTGAAGTATCCGAATAAACCTCCAAAAAATTTTTAACGCTTACAATCACTTCAGGTAAAAGTTCTAGTGAACAGAAATACATGAAGTTTCGACAGTTCTCTTCGTATTCCGCCCTAATAGCTAACACTATGTCCCATAATCTCTGATTTGCCTAAAGGCAAAAAATAAATTGCGTTTTAAAACTTTAACGTGTATTTACTTTCCTTGAAGTTTAGTAATACCCAATTTCAATGTAAATTTTGGCGGGAAGTCATGGGGTTCAGTCGGGGTTTGCTATAAATTATTTTGCAAATAGATTTTATTGGACTTAATTTATTAAAGTTAGGTACACAATAGTACACATGCTTCATGAACAGTGAAATAGTCCAAGTAGAAAGTCATTGTACGGCTGCAGTGATATTTGTTTATCAGACTGTGTGGCGTTTTAATGCGCTGTCCGCCCCTAAACCTGCTAGAAAACCAGTTATCTCGTATAGATTTATTGCCAGAAGTTCCTACACCAACCTTTTCAAACTAGTTAGGAATAACGAAAGGCTCTAAAGGACTCAAGGACTCAGTATCTTTCAGGGCCGTAAAATAATTCTTAAAAAGTTTTTAATACCTCGTAAGTCATAATTAGAAATAATATTAAAAAATAATAGGTACTGAAATAAAATGTTTGCCTAGGAACTCAGAAATTGAAGTGCTTATTTGTAAGGACTGTGCCTTTGAGTTACAAAATAATCAATTTTTATTTAATTATTTTATTATTTATTACACAAAAAAAACATAGGTACAGACAGAATTGAATTTGAAGAATGCCGGGCTTATCCCGATAAGGGCTCTCGTATTTATTTTACGATAAGTATATTTTGATTTCCGGTTTATAATTTAAAATGTGAAAATTGAAAATTGTTATCGCGAGTACCAAAGAGGGATCTCCAACAATTCCATTCTGCCTTTGCAACAATACAACTTTGCATCGGTAAGCTGTACAGTGGCTGGACGCATTTACACCGAAACTTAATGTGATGACATTTCAAAATAATTCCAGCTTCCAGAGTACTTGGGAATAAACAAATATGTTTATTTCCAAGTGCTCTGAAAGCTGCAGCTAACTTAATTAGGTACTACTAGGATACTTTTTAGGGTTTTGTAGTAAACAAGGAACCCTTATAGTTTCCCACTGTCTGTTTGTCCACGGTTTTACTTACAGACTATTATTATAATACTAGAAAGCTGTAATTTTGCAGGGGTATGTATATTAATTTTTTTTTAGGGTGGTTCCCATACATTTAAAGTGGGAATATTTTTTTATTTCGAATACGGATTTTAGTCGTTAAATCGTGAGGCGTGAGCTCTAAATAGGCATTTGCAACTACGGAACCATACACTGCGCGTGACCCGACACGCATTTGGCAATTTTCTTTATTAGCCACATGGTGTGTTGTGTCCCACTGCTGGGCAAAGGCTTTTCCTTCTTTTCTCAATCTATCTTTTTCCTGAGCAATCCGCTACCATCCACTCAAGAAACCCTCGATGTATCAGAGTCTATCAATCTCGCCCGGGGATTTTTCGCACTCCATTCTCCAGAGCTGGTCTGACGTCTGTCACAGCCAGATGAGCCACTGGAGTCGCGGGGCACTCGGAGCCGTTGATTTTTTGTATAACTCATCGAAGGGGGATTTGAACCTTAAGTCAAGTAATTTAGGTCACAATATAAGCACATAGAAAACTAATGTCTGGCCATGCCGTTTCCGCCGGCACTTTCAAAATACTACGAGTAACACCAATTACCAATATGCAAAAAAGAATAATTGTCATGTCTATTTGATCGTGATGGTGTAATAGGCACCTTTGGGGAATATTCAAGGCATCTTTGAATGTTTCCACTGAAGGGGTACAGATGTCAGCCGCCAACCCATTTCACCGGAAAACGGAAATGTTTATATTTTTCTCGCAGATCGTCATCATTCTCTGAAGATAAAATAGATGGTTCTCGTCCCAGGTAATGAGTACTGAGTAGATGAGTCTTGCTGAGAAAGTATTTTCTATTTTTCATTGATATAGTATTGACACAGCTGTGAAGCTTGACATCTTTAGAGCAAAATTGTCCAACAACAATAGATACAACATTCGTACGGCTCCGTGTGTGAGTGAAACGTAAGGTTATCGTGGATCGACTACTACGAGTACTATTCAATTATTTTAGCCATTGCAAATGTCATAAAAGATCATGTATAACTACAATTATGTTCATAAACAGGGAGGCAAGGCAAGGCATCCGACTTAAGGTGAATACCAAGCAGAAGTGGCGCCCTCTTTTGAAATAAATTGATAACTCGTAAATATGGTGAAAATTTCCATAGTTCTCAATGTTAGGCACTAGCCCTTTAAATTTTATGAACTGCCGTTGAATCTATTATTGGTGATCCGTCTATCTTTAAAACTTGCCTCCGCCAAAAGTGGCCACTTTAAGAGGCAAGATCATCGATCAAATATTACGCTAGACGGACTAATGTAAATACTTTAAATGGTGGTTCAAAAATAATTTAAAGGGCTATCTAGTGCCTAACATTGAGAAATATTGAAATTTTTACCACATTTACGAGTTAACAATTTATTTTAAATGAGGGCGCCACTTCAATGTCATTTGCTTCTAACTTCACCTTAAGCATGTTAGATGATTTAGCATCTTATAAGATGTACTCGTAATGGAATAAACATGCGTACTGTAAAAAGAATAATCGTGTTTAAGATGCTTTGTTGGAATCAATCTTCGATGCTGTTCACGTCTCGACCAATTTCCCTCTCCGTATTTTGTCAGATTTTTATGACGTGGAGTGGAAACATCTCGGATCCCGGGGGCGCCTGCCGCGAATAACAATGTCTGTGTGTTTTTTTTTTAATTTTAACTTCCCTGTGGCGGAGACGAGGCATGTGGGGAGTTTGGGAATTCAACATTAGTGTTGCCAGCAATAGTATCAAATATCGATAGTCTACCGATACTATCGTGGCCTTGAAAAACAGTAATAATATCGATAGGACTATCGATAATATAGATTTTCAATAGTTTGCACGTCAATAGTTTGATAGAATCGATAGCGTCTAAATTCAATAGTATCGATACTGTCAATAGTTTTACTTTTCATCAATAGTATTGCAAACTATTGACAATTGATAGTATCGATACTTCCTTCGATATTGTGACTCTTTTTCGAGGTCAACTATCGATAGTCAAACAATCGATAAGTTATACAACGCTATTCAACATCGTGATGCGAGGGACCGGACGTTTTAGAACGCTTTCTTGCATTGGAGATCCGTTTAAATGCGACAAGCTAGCAAACTGACAATATTTCTTATTTCGACTTTCCATCTAATCGTAAAGTTGCGGTTTAGGCACTGGCTGTGAAGACAACACTTGTGACTGAGAGGCACGAGTTTCATCCTAACTAGGCATGACTTCTAGTACCTCGAGTACTCATGTACAGCCATTTTCAACAACCACCACTTTTAGTGAGGAACTCTGTAATAAAACAACGCAACTCCATCGAGTTTTACATTCCATTTGTCTTGATAAGTACAGGCTTCATAATTCTTGTGCAATATTTTTTTTTTTCGAAAAAAATATTTTATCTTCTACTGGGTTAATTCTTGCAATGTGAGACTTGCTGCTTTTATTAACCTCCGTGTATAAACTACTATTTCAAATTTTTCGCCATGTAACCGTACATACATTCATTAGAAAAATCGCACAAAATGATGGTAAGTAGGTATGCATTGTATAAATGCATACACTGCATACATATGTAAGTATACACTTTGCAACGTTATTATGTAAGAAACAACTGTTTAATTATACAAATAGATCCAAAGGGCAATGCCCAAACAATATCTGACCCTTGCCAAAGTACATTACAATACAAGCAGATAAGTCCGGTCCGTTACCTTATCTATGAAGGGCCCATCAAGAATGCGATCCTTAAGGACTTCGCCGCGGGTCATCTCCTTTAATCTGACGTAATAAGGGACACCTAATTCAGAGTAATATAACGTTATAAGCTTTTATTTAACGTGAAATGTAGGTACCTTCCGACTTTTTGTACGCGCTAAATGTAATTTTGTAAGTTCTAATTACAAGTGATTTTTTGTAGGTTCTTAAACTATTCTTCTACGTATGCTAGTCTAGTAAAGAAAAAACTTACAATGTACCAGCTGCTTTTCTTCCCGCGCTGATAGTAAAAGCCGCTCGATGGAATGGGCGAACATGTGACTCATATAATATGGCTAGAAACTACCTTCTTTCGAACTAGTAACTCCATATAGCTACAAAATTTAAACTAAAAATCAAATAACGCTTTCTAAGTATGAAGTATTATATAAATATCTATCCGTTTTCGCTACAGAAAAAGTTATAAATATAATACAAAAAAAAAAAAAAACTGCAAAATATCGTCGAGCACGGCTCCGACCTTCCTTCGCTCTCGACGAATATTTCATTGTGTTTTATTTATTATTATTTTTGTATTATATTTATATTTTTGTCTGTAGCCAAAACGGATAGATATTTAGATAATACATTTTTTGGTATAATTTTCATATAAAAAGGTCATTGTACAAAATAGTAAGACGTATTATGAAGGCAAATTTAGGCAAATTTAGACCTCTAAATTTAATCTAAACATACCTTAGTTTGTGATTTTTTTTTCTATGGAGCCAAAAATGCTCAATCGTGTTTTGGCTATTGTGGGTGTCTTTAGAAAATCCTTAAGATTTTTATGTAAATATTTTGAGTAATAAACTGTAGTAGTTTAATAACAGTGATTTTTCAAAAACAGCACAGTATTGCAAATTGTGAACCCACGTCGCCTTAAACCATTATCCACCCAAATCAAGTTGATATGACAAGTGAGAAAGTGTGTTATTACTAGACGTTAACTTGATTTGGGCCGATAATGGTTTAAACCTAGTTACAAAGTTAGTCCTGTTTTAAACTAAACCGGTTCAGACCGGATATGGCCGATCTGACCACCATCTCCACAAGTGGGATTCCGAAATATCTCCAGAATGCAACTGTGGAGCTACTGACCAAACCTTACAACATATCGCTGAAGAATGTTCGCTGTACCGTTTGACGTTTCTCTGGAGGACTTAGCAAACTCCATGATTGGACTGGCTAAAAAACCTGTATTGTTTAGGATTCATGCAGTAACATGCCATACGACATGATGATTGCAATAATGTTAGAGAGAAATAGAAGAAAATGAGGCTAAATTCCTTTGCTTAAAAAATATTATAAGAGAAATCACAAATGTACAAACCATGAAAGAGTATAAAATAGAATACGATATAATTTTGCTGACGAAAAATATGAGACTGTAAAATATAAAGCAATTGAGAGCACTTGCGCCGTCCCCATAAAAATGTGAAAACACGTCCCATAATGAGCAATTAGTCGACATGTGTTCGCTAATTCCCGCGTTATAGCCCAGTCCTCCCTTTTGCACCAAGGGTTACGTAAACTTCGCAGCCAGTATGGTACCTATAGAGTATTATAGATAGTTGGATTCGGGAACGATGTTTTTGAAATAAAAAATATTAGGTATTTATGCAAATTACAAGTAAGATTATATCACTCGTAAAAATTAATCTAAGTGACAGAGGCTATGTCCTATAGGTACGCTGTGTTAACTAATATTGGTCACAGTTCACTTGCAATTTCTTAACAGTGTCACAGAATACAGTAAGATTAAACAGAACGGAATCTCCTAAGGTACGCGCAATAGGCGTCCCCGTTCCCCGCACCCGCACCTCTCCTCCGGTTCTTCACGGCCAACGTGAGTCATCGAGGCGAAATAGGAGGAGAGGTGCGGGGACGGGGAACGGTGACGCCTGGGTGTCGCATATTGCGCGTACCTTAGGAGATTCCGGCCTGTGACAGTGTACATAAAAAAATCTGAAGCGTCTAATAAGGATTATTAAAGACGGAAAAAAAAGGGTCGAACAAAGTTCTAGTGTGCGTCGCCTAATGTTCACTGGTAAGTATTTGCAATATAGTACTTATAACTATATTGTGCTACAATGCGTAAAGTTAATATTTTAAAAGCCGGGCGTTACTTTGTATCCAGAGCGAAACGAAGGATTTCACAGTTTTCGGTTTCTACGGTTGAATCCTAAGTGAAGCGAGGGATTCATATATATCGTTCGAGGTTAAAATATTACCGTACACCGTGTAGCACATTCTACTATTCATCTCCATCTATGAGTAAAAATTGCAAATGTAAAAAATAAACAAAATTAGGTAAGGTGGACATACCTTTCGATCAATATAGACGATCATCCTCAGGGCGAGTATTAGGAGCGGCGACCCGACGGCTTCGCTGCTCTCTCTGCACTTCTTTACAGACTCAGTGAAGAGAGTGCAGCTAAACCGTCGGTTTATGGTAGAAACCTGGTCGGTAATTTATATAAAATATAAGAAATGTAAGGTGGGCTCCTAAAATAGAAGAGTGAGGTGATGAGGACTGACTGACTACTCATTATTTTATTATTCATTAAAACTGCTCTCTGTTGAAAGCAGTGTGTGGGTTTTGTAAATCAGATAAAGTAAAACTTTTACAAGATGCCTTTTTAAACAACAGCCAAATTTCAGAGCAAATTCAGTCCGTAATATTGAACTTCTTTCCATAAAAACAATGAACAACTTCCCGTAAAAATCGGCGCTTAGCCAAACCGAGTTTGTATGGAAGGATGAAAATTAAAAAGTAGTTCAGTATCATGGACTGAACTTGGTCCAAAAATTTGACGGTCAAATAGTCAACCTGCTTAAACAGAATTTTTTGGGACAAAATTCGCGGATCCAAAGAAACTGGTACTGTATCCTACATGAGGAATGAATGACTCTGATTGGCCCATTTGAATTTGCCCGTGTAACGTATGGGAGGCATATGTAATTTTTAATTTTATTTAAAAAATCTTCAGTCCCTAGATCCTTTTTATACGAGCTGAATATTATGTACCTACTTATTATAAGTAGTGCTATTTTGACGCAAACATAATATACAACGTGGAAGGGAAATACCCGTAATAAATCGAACCACTGGCTATATACTTTATCACTAAAGATTAATGAAACTAAAATACCACTCAAAAAACCAAACAAAATTTCGACATTTCCATACAATTACTCCAGGCGGCTGCACAATTTTGTACGACATTCCGAATTTTTTGTACTTTTATGTCTGTTATTTTAATTTTATTATACAATAACGATCTAGTATAGACTGTGGTTCGATTTATAACGGGTCCCGTCCACGTTGTATAACCTTTGGATATTTTTTTGTTTTTGCAGACCGTAACTGAAATCAGATGAAATAGCGAATCGGATCGGATAAGTAAGAAATTATTTTATAAATTAATTTTACATACGTTCGTCGTATATAAATAATAATAAATAAATATATACCTACGGACAAATCATACAAATTCAGCTAGCCCAAAAGTAAGTTCGAGACTATGTGTATGGGATACCAACTCAACGATACTATATTAACAAATACGTATACGAGTAGGTAGATAGATAAACATCCAAGACCCACGTCAATCTGAAAAAGATCATTTTCCATCTTGACCTGATCGGGGATCGAACCCGGGACCTCCGGTGTGACAGCTTGGCATGATGACAAGTTTTCACCATATAAGTGGTATTCTAGATAGACCAAAATAAATGTATAATATTCCACAGAAATAAAAAGAAGTAATATGTAATGTAAATAATATTGCAATAAATAATATTGTTAATGTTTATTGGGAGAAAATGGATAAGTATGTTAAAATTTTGCTATACCCGAAAGGGTCAATAAGAAGGACTATATTTTGATTATAAGACAACATTGTACTCTTATTAAGCAAATAAAGAATTTAATTTGATTTTAATTTGATTTGATTTGACCACGCCACAGAGGTCGACAATAGATAGATAGATAAAATGTTTATTTATTTATTTAAAAAACTTTATTATACATCAAGGATAGTTACACATAATAAAATAACAAAAGTAATTTTACAAATATTATTAATTATTTTATTTGAAAGATCAACACACAGTTTACAGACTTTATAAAATAATAACATATTAACTAAAATATAAAATAAATATGTGCCATCGACCCTCCAAATGGCCTCCAACTCAGCATATGCTGGTGTTACGTAAACGCAGCACCAGCGCTGGTCTTCCGTTGGAGTCAAGTTACAATAATGCCTTCACGGACACTCGCACATTTCATCGTCACAACAAATCTGCCTGCACGTATGGTAATACACAATACATGTAAATCTTCCCGGAGAAATGCTCTACTAAATAAGTAGAACTAGAGCTGTATAGATCGTAAGAAGAAATGAACCAAGCACATTCAAATTATACCTAATATCATCCACAACCTATCCATGAGAAGGTGCATAATATCATTTATGAGATCGTCGATGGAATCGTGCATAAGATCGTGCATGAAATTGTCCATGACAATGCGTCAAGTCGTCACCGTAGATTACCCGCACCCTACTTTTCATTCAACTAGAATCGTCAACCGCAGATGCGACCTAACAATTTTTCCCACACGGCTTAGCCTGGGGACACTTATCTCAAGAACCCTTCGAATTAAAAGTTCCCAATCTCTCCTCCGTCACCCGTAAATCGGGTAGACATCCAATTTGGCGGCGTTACGTGCGTATGCGAGAAAAAATTGAAAATAAATTGATCCCGCAAGTCGGGCGTGACGCGCGAAGAAATAGGATGTAACATTGGGTTAGCGTTGTCGCCTACTTTGAGAATACTTCCTCTCAATTTCAGTGCCTGAATATATTTCAATTTAATTTTTTTATTTCACTGTGTTTTTGCATCTTATTTTTTAAGCCAATTTTCGTCGAAATCGGTTGGAAAATGCGACCTGCAGGAGAAAACAGAAAGGACGCTCAGTAAATTAAAACTATTTGGGTGTAGTCTTAACAATTGACCATCTGCCTGACGTCAACTTCCCTTTGGCAATAAGTACAACCACAGAATAAATAATACTAACGTACAGAAGTCTCACTCAGCAAAGAAATTCAAAGAAATATCTACTCAATGTGGCTAGCGATATGGTTTAATTTAACTCACGTCAGAACTCAGCACCTTTCGTATAAATACCTAGACATCCATTGCAAGCCAATTTCATTCTTATTACTCTGGACAAACGATTCGTATAACTTACGTTAGTAATTATATTATCTTTGGTATAACTGAATTTACCACCCGGAGGGGCCGCCTGCGCGTATAAAAATAATAAACGGGGAGTGACACAGGCCTGGTAGTGACACAGTTTGTCCAGAGCAGGGGTTCCCAACCTTTTTTTGTCTATTGCCCACTTTAAGAATAAATTATTTTTTAACAAGGTTTAAAAAGGGGGGCCCTTTTTAAACATACTTAAAAACCGCTAAGTACTTATAACTGATTATTGAAACGCAACTTTATAGTATTCGGACAGTTTGTGGGATTTTCAATAAATCCGAATTTAATATATTCCGCAGAGTATTGCCGTCTCTTCTTTTTTACTTCCGACATTGTTTTGTTTTGAGAAATACGTAAGTGTTGAAATCAAGTACTGCTTATCTATTATGCGCGAAACCGCAAATGAAAATAAAATAAATTTACGTCGTTTATATAGGATTGCATAAGCAGCACGCACCAACAGGAATAAGACAAACGTGCATAAACTCGTTTATTTCATTCGACGCCCAATCGTACTCGACAAGCAAGAACAAGTATTATAGAACCAGCCGATTGATACAGGAATGTACAAATCGGATTATTTAACAAAAACTTGTAAAAACATGATTGCCCGCGGTCTATTATATCGAACCGAGTTTGAACTATATCTTAATTAATATTAGTTGATATTCACAAGATGTAGTCGAGTGCTCAGTCGGTGTCTAAGAGTCTTCCTAGCTAGGTAGATGAAATTATAAATCGACCCCAAAGCCCTACACAACGCCCCCTTTTTTTTCAGGGTCTCTTACCGCCCCCATTTAGGCCTGCAGCGCCCACAAGGGGGCGTTATCGCCCACGTTGGGAACCCCTGGTCCAGAGTAATAAGAATGAAATTGGCTTGCAATGGATGTCTAGGTATCTATGCGAAAAGGTGCTGAGTTCTGACGTGAGCTAAATTAAACCATATCGCTAGCCACATTGAGTAGATATTTCTTTGAATTTCTTTGCTGAGTGAGACGTACGTTAGTATTAATTATTCTGTGGTAATACTCTTACTGTCTTCTATGCCTACACTCTTCACTCTGGCCAGACGGATTGGAGAGGTCTCATTGATGTTTATAAGCTTTGTTTAACTTGTGTTTCCTAAGTCCTATTCTACTCTGCCGGGAACCACACGACTTTGCCGGGTATTATTAATATATCAGATAATTAAACTTGTTTTATCTCTGTTGCCTCGGTGGTTTAGTGGTCAAGGTGCCTTGTGATCCGGAGGTTTTGGGTTCAAATCTCACTGGGAAGCATACTTTATAAAAAGTCGTTTCCAGTCTGGTTGGGATATTGCAGGCTTGAATCACCTGATTATCCGAAAAGAAAGATGATTCCTTATTTCTGAAGACACGTAGGTAAAGCTGTGGGTTCTGAACGCCATCCAGCGTTTGTACCTATCCTAGGATTGGTTCTAGTCTACTCTTTGGGTTGCGGAGGTCAGACGACAGTCACCCTGTGTAAAAACCTGTAACCTCGTCAAAGCAAGGTTAGGCAGCGGACCCCGGGCTCTGAAGCGTTACCGCTGAGGATGCAACCGGGAATACGCTCGGATGATGATAAATTAAATTTATTTTATCCAATTACGAGTAAAAGTACACTGACATCGTGACCGCTCGTCATTTTCCACAGTCGTGTGTCTCATAACAGTCTTTAAGCTCATTTCCAAGAGATTCGCATTACTCCACGAACATTTCTGTCGTGACGTTGCGTCTCGGAAATTTAAAATAGGCATTCTTAGGATCCTGTAAACGTGCTGGAATGGAAGAGGTATTCAGGACTCGAATAAACGCTACAACTTGCGTAAACTTACTTAATATTTTAAAATTTGCTTGCATTCAGCATTCAAGCAAGCATGCAGCATACAAGCATTCAAGCAAGCATGCAGCATTAAAGCAAGCAAGCAACATGCAGCAGGCATGGCTTCTGTTACGGCTCCGGCGCGGCGGGGCTCCGGCGGTCCCACGTGTACCAATCGTCACAGATGGCTTGCTCGGCTTGCTCGAATCAATGGCAGCCGAAGCTGTGATGGTGAGTGGTCCTCAACACGCGGGCCGCTTCGGCCCTCCGCGCCTACGCGCGTCAAAAATTACACTCTGAGGTAGGGCAGGCAAGACTACGTGGACTCGGTTTTACAGCAATTCGTTTTTGCCACTGAAACCTAATTTTAACCTAATGTTTTTAGGACTACAATTTATATTATAAATTAGCATTTGGGCTAACGCACATTATAGAATACAACACTTAGGACATGTGACTTTATAGCATGAAAAATTAGAATATCCAATTATTATTATATTTGTTTGTGATTTGATCGAGCTAGCCCCGAAGTAAGTTGAAACTTGCATTATGGGATACTAACTCAACGATACTATATTATATAATAAATACATATATAGATAAACTGCCAAGACCCAGGGCAATTTGAAAAAGGCTATTTTCCAACTTGCCCTGGCTAAAGATCGAAGACCCAGAACCTCCGGATTGGCGGACTAGCGTGTTGACCATTACACCACGGAGGTCGTCAGCATTATAGCACCCTACGAACAATAATATGTCGATGATAGCACCTGATATTATGATACAAACCTTTTATGATATATATAAAATTTTGGATATTCGAACATTATTGTTATTGAAGGTAGTATTGAAGTTAAATAAGTAAGAAAATATGTTATGGATGATGAAATTCGGACAAAAAATGTACTGTAAAGTACTTGTTTAATACACAATAAGTATTTATGAGAATGCAAGCATGGCGCTCTCGCGGGATGTCTTTATAATTCGTGCTCAGATAATGAGGTCGGAGCGTTGTGACACAATATTAACACAACGTCGGAGATGTGAAAGATTATTATTATAGACGTATCTACTGTAAAGTACTTGTTTAATACACAATAAGTATTTATGAGAATGCAAGCATGGCGCTCTCGTGGGATGTCTTTATGATTCGTGCTCAGATAATGAGGTCAGAGAGTTGTGACACAATAGCGACGGAGATGTGAAAGATTATTTCAAATGAATGTGAACTACAAGGATAAATCCTCATTGCCGTTTGCATGCTAAAAGGGCAGGTTTACTTATACAAACTGGCTATGTCCAATAGAGGGAGGGGTAAAAAACTACAGTCAGTAAAAGAAACAATTAATAATTCGTGGGCAAAATGGCCATTTTGGATCCAGGGTCTGTCAGGGTTGAGCTGATGCTCCTGGGCAGCGGCGGCCTTAACCATTGCAAAGCTCCGGGCGGCAGAGTTATGCGAGGCCCTTGTCCTTTTAGCAAAGTATGTTATTTGAATGTAGGTATTGTTTATGTTTTATGAGAAACAGATGAAACACGGGGATTCCCCGAACGCTACACAATAAAAAAAATTCCTACAAGTTTTTGGAAGAGCGAGATTCTTACCTAATTAATTTCTCATGTAATGAATAAACCAACTTTATTGTATTTATTGTTTTGTTACAACTAAGGACCAAAATTAAAAATACTTAAGTCATATTTTGTTGTTAAATTAAATTTTTGCGGAAATATGACATGTTATTTGAAAATAAAAGCTAGACGATGTTTGTAGGGAAAAGTTAGATTCAGTCTAGGGTAAGGGGACTCTTAAGTAAAATGAAACGGGTCGGGTTGTTTCGCGAGGCCTCTGCAAGAGCGAGGCCCTGGGCGACTGCCCTGTTCGCCACCCCCTTAAGCCGCCACCTCTTGGGTTACATAACCCAGCCTATTTAACGTAACGTAACGCCTATTATACAAACTACAGTCCACACACAACAAATATGACGTGTGTGGACTTAGTTTGTATAATAGGCGCTCTAAATAGGTATAATTATTTATTTATTTGAATCAATTAACAAATTGCAATTAACAGTGTCTGACGCAAAACAGAATGAGTGATGTCATTTCCTGTCCGCTTCGTACCGCGCCGCATCGCCTAGTGTTGGCAGTGGCCGTAACAGACCCCAAAACTTAATGCAGTTTCGAATTATGTTCGCTTCATCCCAGTATACAAAATATCAGATCCCTCGGAGGTGTGAGACGTTATAAACCTACTTCTTGAACAAATATGGCACAAATTGTTATGACAGGTTTCTACAACAAGGAGGCTCTTCCTAATGCGACTTTAATGTATTTTATCGCAACAAATTCAGGCTTGTTCTGAATAGACTCGTGGGCGTTTTCTCATGTAATATGACTTTGAATATTCACTAATGGCGTTAAAATACTGTCTGTAGTATGTTTGAAGAGCTCGTTGGGCCAGTGGGAGTACGCATTGTACGCTTCCGCAAGTCAAGCAACTCCGAGCCTGGTTAACACTCTGATGGGTGACCACAAGTGGCATAAACAATTTTTGAACTCCTCCGTGCTTAGGAAGGCACGCTAAGCCGTAAATCGCGGCTGTCATCTCATGTAATGTTATTGTTAACGGTGCTCTTGGTTCCCAAGATACTCGTACAGGGTCTCCCTAGTTTGGGAATCACAGCAAAGTATTACAATTTTCCAATTTTGGTAATAAATGCATTTTATTTTTATTTATTTATCTTGGACAGTCGACAACCTATGTCAGATACTAAAGGGGTAGACAGAGTCTAGGGCCATTAGACCCAAAGGCCACGTTTAGCATGATAATAGGCATGAAGATAGAAGATAGTAATCAGAATAGTGATGATTGCTAGCCGTCACCATCATGATCAATTCAGCCGCATAACGTCCACTGCTGGACATAGGCCTCTACCAGGGATTTCCAAAATGACCGATCTAGAGCGGCCGGCGTCCAGCGCTTTCCAGCGACCTGAGTTATCTTTAGTTAATCGATATTGCACGCCTCATAAGCGAAGCGCATGAGGTAGTGCTCTACTCTCGCCTTACAAAAATCAAGTGATTTTTTTAACTAAATGTGTCTCTATTTATTTTCTATCGCACTTGTACAATAATATTTACACATAAATGTCAAGGAAAAACACTAGTTTCAACACTTATGACATTTTTAAAAGACATTTTGCCTTTTAAATAAATAAAAACAATGTTTAATAAAATCATTTTGTGGACGTCCGTGTGTCGGTATGTATGGAAACTGGCGTGGTCACGATAACTCCCGAAAAACTTGTCTGATCAAGTCCATTTTTTTTTTATACGCTTCAGTATTATCCAAAACTAAGTCCTTTCGAAGATCACGGTCTAATTCAATGTAGTTTAATCGTAATTATTATTATAAAAATACAGGTGACATATTAAAAATAATTTTGGATGTGAGGTTTGTTGAAAGAGTTAATACCTATGTATGATGAGTACGAATGTGTAACTGGCAAGTAAGAAAAGAAGTATAAAGAAATTTGAATAAAGAATGTTGTGATTTTGTTTGTTTTATTAAATATGAAATACGAATAAATGTAAAAGAAGCGACAAGTTAGTTAATATTTTTTATTTAATTTGCATTAACTAATTGAGAATGAAAAGAACAATCAGTGGTAACACTTTTCTTGACATTCGTGACGTAGTCTTGTGTCTTTTTCTTGTTTTTGCTTAGTTTTTTTGAGATTTCTCAAAATCTACCGGTCCGAATCGGTTTAAATTCACAGAAAATCTGAGTTGTATAGAACTCTTTGGAAAGCTACTTGTTTGGTTCCGATCGGTTTAGTTGTTCAAGAGTTATAAGCGGGTCACATACACACCCACACACACATACGGATAGGGTGCATGACACTTGCTTATGAGTGGTCAGGGAAGATTCCTAAGACCTTTAAACGTCGAGATTTGATAAAAACTCGACTTTTCAAAAACTAATAACGTCCCGAATTTTGAAAATTTTCAATTTTCTCAGCGGGAAGTTAAAAATAAAAGTTAAAAATAATCTCCAGTCGTGTGTTAAAGCCGACACATACTTTTCTTCGTTTTAAGTTAGCAATAAAACAATCAAAATCAATTTAATTGTGAAAAATGAGATTATGAGGCGTGCACTTTTGGATTTTCCAAACTATTTGCATATTTTGACAGTTTAAATGCATAATATCAAGCTATTTATTTTGCATTTAATACGGTCTCTACTCACTACCCTCTCCTCACTAGATAGTCTTGTAACAGCCCAGAAGTAGGTAATAGAAATAATGCGACATAGCTGCAGGCGCTTCTACTCTGTATGCTAATAAGCAATCTAACCGCAACACTGACTACAAAAACCACAAGCAATCAAAGAGTAGCGTTTAAAAACAATATAATATAAAAAATCTGATAATACTTTTTGTTTGTTCTTTTTAGGGTTCCGTAGCCAAATGGCAAAAAACGGAACCTTTATGGATTCGTCATGTCTGTCTGACCGTCCGTATGTCACAGCCACTGTTTTCCGAAACTATAAGAACTATACTGTTGAAACTTGGTAAGTAGATGTAGTCTGTGAACCGCATTAAGATTTTTACACAAAAATCGAAAATAAACAATAAATTTTGGGGTTCCCCATACTTAGGACAGAAACTCAAAAAAATTTTTTTCATCAAACCCATACGTGTGAGGTATCTATGGATAGGTCTTTAAAAATCATATTGAGATTTCTAATATCATTTTTTTCTAAACTGAATAGTTTGCGTGAGAGACACTTCCAAAGTGGTAAAATGTTGGTTCCCCCCCCCCCCTGTAACTTCTAAAATAAGGGAACGATAAAACTAAAAAAGATATATGATATACATTACCATGCAAACTTCCACCGAAAATTGGTTTGAACGAGATCTAGTAAGTAGTTTTTTTTTTAATACGTCATAAATCTTAAACCGCAATTTATCCATAGAACATTATATTTTGTTACTTGCTGCTACGGAACCCTTCATGGGTGAGTCCGACTCGCACTTAGCCGCTTTTTTAATCTTCTTTAAGATGTATATCTTAAAGAAGAGAATTAAGACCACGCATCCAGAATGTAGAGCGCTTACGCTGCTTTCACCCAATCTCCAGTCTTCCCCAATCTAATTGGGTAGATGACTGGGTCATCAATTAATTATTAAGTACTGTTTAGGGAATAAAACGACACAAAATAGTGTCTCTTGTCATTGATCATAACCATTTTTAAAAGATTTTAGATTTATTAACGCTGAAAAACTGATATTAAGAGCGCTTAAGACTGATATTAAGAGACGGAACCCTTCATGTACGAGTCCGACTCGGACTTGTCCGTTTATTTTTTATCTTTATCTAACAAAAATATGAGAGCGAGGATGAGGGCGACAAAAGATTTCTTTAGTATCCTCAAAGTAAGTGATTGCAGACGTTTGATAGCTTAGCGCGTTCCCGGTTGCATCCTCAGCTGTGCTGCTTCGGAGCCCGAGATGGGCTTTCCTGATTTTTCTTCTCCGAGTGTAAAACACGTCAATGGTCACCAAAAAATTCCGCCGAATTTTTTTTAACATGATTCAAAAATCAGCACATTCTGTCAAGGTACCTACTTAATACGTTCTACAATTTTTTTTTTTTTAATTTCATGATATTTGATAACAAGTTTTGTTAAAAAATGGGAAAATACGAGTACTTACGAAAGTTCAAGCACATGTTTTGAAACCTTTTTGGGGTGTTGTCATGAACTGTATTCTCGTAGAGTATAAAACAAATTTTGAGTTTTTTCTAAAAGGGGACTAAGATTTATTTCATTTCATTTATTTGGAAGAAAGAAGTATAATAATCTATACTTCTATACTTAATATTATAAAGAGGAAAGATTTGTACCTATTTTTGTATGTTTGTAATGAATAGGCTCAAAAAGTACTGGGCCGATTTAAAAAATTCTTTCACCGTTGGAAAGCTACACTATTCCCGAGTGACATAGGCTATGTGTGTACCACGGGCGAAGCCGGGGTGGACTGCTAGTAAATAATAAAATAAAGAAGTTTTATTTATTTCATTTCATTTCATTGATTTAAGAAGTACACGTAGCCGAAGAGCATGTATGAAGAGGTTGATGAGTGTAGAAGAAGCGACACAGGTCTGTCAAGATCGTAGCAAGTGGAGGTCCATAGTATCTGCCTACCCCTGTGGGAAACAGGCGTGATAGTATGTATGTATGTATGTATTTCGTTTATTTATTACCAGAAACTTAAATCTATTTATCAGTTTATTTTATTTTGCCAAACTGCCAGGCGGTTTATCGGCAAGGTATAGCCGATTTATAAGCAAGGTTTATAAGCTATTTTTTATTCATGCATAACTCTAGCACATTCCTACACTTAGAACAGTAGTTCTATAATATAATTATAGTAATATATAAATATTTAGAAAAGG
Source organism: Acrobasis repandana (assembly GCA_963576875.1). Taxonomy (NCBI): domain Eukaryota; kingdom Metazoa; phylum Arthropoda; class Insecta; order Lepidoptera; family Pyralidae; genus Acrobasis; species Acrobasis repandana. The sequence goes on from OY756222.1 coordinate 19,352,824, forward strand.
AAAATATTTGACTTGCAATATTTTGGAATACGTCCAATAAAAGTAGGTATTCCCAATAAAATTTCACTTAAACACGAAATTTAAAATTTTCACGTTACGATGTTTGCACTGATCCCAATAACGACATAACCGTCGTCTGCAAACCTTTTATTTTAAACCTAAAGCGTTTGTAGTTAAAGTAGATTTTACCTCTATGCTTAGTGGATTTTTAGGTGTGTTTGTATTGTTATGGGTGAAATTGGAAGTCACTGCCGGCAAGTAATGGTGGATCGTGACAGGAATGCCATTTGAATCCAGTCGATACATTTACGTGCGTCTATAGTCAACGCCGAAAAATTTACACGCGGCCCTTAATTTTCTTTTGTGGTTTACGTGAGTAAAATACGGATTTCACGAAGATTTATTGGAAGGTGCCATGACCTTCCTTTGGGACTAAAATTAAGATTTATTCATAACTACTTATTTAGGTCAAATTAATAAAGAATTTCAGTACCTATATTAATCAATTAGAGGTAAGTAGGTATACAAAGTGGAAGGGACATACCCGTAATAAATTGAACCACGGGCTATACTAGATCACTAAAGTATAATGAAATTAAAATAAGAGTCAAAATACAAAAAAAAATTCGACATTCTCATACAAATCGCCCGGGCGGCCGCGCACTTTTATGGAAATGCCGAATTTATTTTTTGTTCTTTGGCTGTTATTTTAATTTCATTATACTTTAATGATCTAGTATAGACCGTGGTTCGCTTTATTACGGGTATGTCCCTTCCACGTTGTATACTATACTGCAACAAAGATTCAGACTGCCTCCGTGGTCCAGTGGTCAAGGCGTCTGTCTTGTGATCCGGAGGTCGTGGGTTCAAATCCCACTGGGAAGCATACCTACTTTGTGAAAAGTTGTTTCCAGAAAGATGATTCCGTGCTTCGGAAGGCACGTAAAGCTGTAGGTCCCAATCGCCATCTAGCGTTTGTACCTATACTAGGATTGGTTCTGGTCTACTCTTTGGGTTGCAGAGGTCACACGGCAGTTGCTTTGTGTAAAAACCAGTAACCTCGTCAAATCACCTGGGGTAGGTAGCGGACCCCGGGTTCTGAAGCGTTACCGCTAAGGATGCAACCGGGAATACGCTCGGATGATGATGATATACTGCAAGTAAGCGTTTTTGAAAGAGCAATATATCTACTTGATTGAGAGCAATATATCTAGGCACTTAATTCATGCAATATCATCATGGCATTATCTCATCAGATAAAAAAAAAACAGAAATTGAGCCAAACAAAAGTTGCTCAAATGCATTTTGGCAGAGTCAACTCAAATCTTTCGACAAAATCGATTCCCATTTGATGACAAATGAGGATCGCAATAGGAAAAGTTTGGTTTCAAGATTATTAAGGAATCATCATCATCATCCTCACGTATTCCCGGTGGCATCGTCAGCGGGTATCGCTTCAGAGCCCGCGGGGTCCGCGCTACCTCACCTAGGGAATATGACGAGGCTACTGGTTTTTACACAGAGCGACTGCCGTCTGACCTCCGCAACCCAAAGGGTAGACAAGAACCAATCCTAGGATAGGTACAAACGCTAGATGGCGTTCGGGACCAACGGCTTTACGTGCCTTTCTTTTCGGATAATCAGGTGATTCAAGCCTGCAATATCCTACCCAGACTGGAAACGACTTTTCACAAAGTATGCTTCCAAGTGGGATTTGAACCCATGACCTCCGGATCACAAGGCAAACGCCTTGACCACTGGACCACGGAGGCAGTCATTAAATTATTAAAAATGTATATAGGTATTTATCACTATAGTTATTACTTTATTAGAATCCAATGATTACTTCATACACTACTTTCCAACAAATCAGATACTTTTTTTCTGAACTTCGAAACCAGCATTTTCTATGGGATTTGTATGAAATACCGAATGCATTTTTCTGCAAATCTATCTAATAAATCTATAATCACGTTATAAATGGATGTGATCAAGTGTGTATGTGTGTACAAGTGACATTGTTTTGTGACTTTTTTTTCTTATTATAAAATAATGTTATTTTAACCCAGTTCACATTAAAATAGTTTTGAAATGGTGACTGTAGCGTCATGGTAGGTAGAGTTGCCATTACTGTTGCAAATCCTTCGCATTCAATCAATTCAAATATGCCCCCGTTTGGAAACACTCACGCAAATCATTCGCAATGTGACTCCCTGAATGAAAAATAGCACTCCTAAGCAATGTTGCAAGAAAACGCTGGGTGTAGGCCAATTATTATTAATTATTATTATGACCTCTTTCGATTCGACATGAACTCAACCATATTTAGGGCATACTTGAATTTTCCGGGGTCCAGTGCTGCCCATAATTTTAAGGGTTCTCTAGGGCTTGGTAGAGATAAAATTTTAAATGATATCTCCGTTTCCTTTGATATTATTTATTTAAAATGGGGACAGCACTGGACCCCGGTAAATTCAGGTATGGATCCAGCAATCCGACCCATGACGACAAAAAATACTTTTTCCTTACATAACTTACATCTTATAAATCCTCATTTTCCTACTCCACAACGAAAAGAATGGCCAACGCGTATCTCTTTTTTTAATTTTCCGACTCGGCTTACGGACAGCAAAAAATGTCCGCCATATTGAGTTTTTTGGAGGGAAAAAATCGAATAAAGGACAATAGGAGGGACGGTCTCTGTCATAATCATATTTTTCTCCACACAAAGGAGTTCTTACGTTAATGTGACTGGGTTATAAATGAAAGTTAGGCGCGTATAAGCTTGGTTTTTGTTGGGTTTTTTAAATATTGCTCCGTTTAGACGGGTATAATATTCTAGGAACAAGAATGTAGAATTCCTTGTTTCGCTATGGATTCAAAGTAGTGCCCTGACCTTAAAAATATCACCTTTATGCCTTGTAGCACGATCTACTATTTTATTTTTGTATTGTATTTAAAATGAAAGTAATTATCGTATCGTAATAGTAATTTACATGTATATTCGCAAAACATTTTATCTGACATCGATATGACAATGCCAAAAAGTATGGCGGCAAATACGTTCGAAAACATGCAGAATGACGCACAGAGATCATCCTCATCAGGTCTTTTTTAGTCTCCACTGCACGACCCACGAAAAAAAATACCTACAACTGGGCTATTTAGGTATTATTACCCTTATTTTAGATTATAATACTTTTTATAATTCTTGACCTGAGGCCTGGTCTCTGACTGAGAGTCAAGTCCAGTCTCAAAGTATGCCAGGGGCGATGGATCACAGCATAACAGGAGAACAACGTAGAGTGCGTACGTAGAGTGGATAGGGTACGGAATAGTGATCAGCATAGTAAGACTGGGGTTGTCGATGTCGGTGTCAAGACGGGCAGGGCATGCAGCCAGAGAGATGGACCCGGATGACTACCTTGTGTGTGCCAGAAGGGCGCAGGCGTAGTGGCAGACCACGGAGGAGGTGGCGAGACGACATCGAGAACTTCAAAAAGGAAAGGCAACAAGTTGCTATATATAGATCAGTAGAAGAAGGAAGGGAGCATTTGCCCAGGAGTGGGACACATTATCAGAACTAATAAATTTTAATATATTATATAACTAACAACTTTTTAATTTCAGTCGAAAATTTCAGTTAATAAGAGACAAAAGAAAAAGAAAGCACACTGAGATAATTATTGTAAAAAACCTTTAAAATTTCAGCTCTTGACTTCTTCTTTGTGATACTTACTTTCTCACTCTCTATCTCTCAGACTCATCGTAGCTTATTCCCCATTGAATCCTCACCGGTGTTGCTTCGGAGTTCCCTTTAGTCCCATCTTGTAGCCATGTTTGGTAGCTAGTTAAGCAATGGGAAACGTGCTTTCCCATCTTGTAGTTAAGTAGCTATCAAATGGGAACAATTTTCCAAGCTCGTTCCTTCGGGGACACATCAGCTAAGCGGCACTTCGCACGATCGTTTTCTTATTGGTATTTGGGAGAAGCATATGTCCAACAGTGTATAACATTTTGCGGCTGGAATGACGATGGTACGTATGATTACGTAACCTACCTACCTACGTGACTACGGACATATCTTTTTTATTTTAACTCTTACAAAATTTCAAATGAAATGTCTGGACTAGGCGCAAGTTTACTTGTTCATGTAAATACGGCTCGGCTCGCGTTTAACCGTCCATTTTGGACGTTGCTCAGTTTTTTTCGTCAGTTGCTTTAAAGCGCTTTTGCCAAGCGATGTTTTTGTAAGTAACAATGTGAGTGCTACATTGCATTTTTAACACCAATCTCCATAAAATGTGTGGAACAAAGCCGATACTTTGTTTTTTTTTAAGGCAAAGATATTCAAAATTACTAAACGCTACAACAATGACACCGAAAAAAGTTAAGAACTTTTGCAGGCAGATAGCGCATGTGATGATTTAACTACACATATTATATTACGTAATATTATTATAGTCATATCATCTACACACATTAAAAGTGATTTCTACCCGACTACAGCCAAACAACACAAAGACAAAGCCAAACGGAAGGGTAATGATTCAGGTTGTCCAATTATAAACAGTAACTACTTATTAGAATCAGCTATACAAAAAAGTAAAACTGAAACAATACTGGCAGGATAGAAAACTGAAAAATATTGAGCAAAAATAAAATATCAAACCAGCCAGCGTTTTTCCATAACTTATCGGCACGGATGCCGTTCCAGCTAAATTGGCACGGGTTCCAAATTTGAATAGAATGACATTTATTTGTTTTGTTTTTTTTTTATTCGGTCGCCATCTGGAAAGCGGTAAAGTTTTTTTAAGCCTTCAGTTCCCAGCGAATAGAACAGGGTGAAAAGGGTGTAGTGAGTATTTACGAGTAAGTTACTCGTTGTACTTATTTGAATTCGAATGGAAAAATAATTTGACTGAAGTTAAATATAAATTTTTTTACAAAAAGAAAGCCAACCAACTTCAATTTTTTAGGAGTTTCTCCCATATCTCCAAAGTTCTTCATCATATCTTCACCAAAATAAAATGGGACCAACTTGGTGGTAAAGACTTTCAAATAAAAAAAGAATCATCAAAATCGGTTTACAATTGGCGAAGATATCGCGTAACAAACATACATAAAAAAAAAACATACAGTCGAATTGAAACCTCCTTCTTTTTTGAAGTCGGTAAAACAAGAAGATATTTTGAGGTAGATGGCGGGGGAAATTTGGGTTTCTCTTTACATAGCTAGGTAGAGAAATAAAGCTATAATAATACCTATGATAGTGTATGAATGAAAAAAATCCTTTAAAAAAACAAACGGAACCCTAAAAAACTAGAAAAGTGCAAATGAAGGGTTTTTCTCTGAGGTTTTAATAGAAAAAAATCTCTTCTCTTCCTTTCTAGGTCCCCCTGTCGGGGCAAAGGACAGACACAACACGTCATCCGCTGCGTTATTTATCTCACTCCAGGACAATCCAAGCTGCTTAGCAGAAGCAGCTTGGATCGTCCTGGATCGGTGCTGGGAATAAATAAATAAATATATAGGGACAAATTACACTGATTAAGCTAGCCCCAAAGTAAGTTTTTTTAAACTTGTGTTATGGGATACTAACTCAATAAAAGAAAAAAAAATATTATTTAATTGTTTATTCTAGTTAGTTCTGCTTGTCTTCCTTCAATAGTTGGTACACGAATGAGAAGTCCTTCTGTCCATAACCCCTGGACTGTACCAAGCGGTACAGCTGGGTTGCGACGGCGCCGAGGGGGATGGGTGAGCGGACTCCGAGGGCCATGCCGCTGGCGAGCTCCAAATCCTGGAACACAGTACAGGTTACATTGGTAAGTTTTTTTTTATTACAACGAATTGTTTTTTCCAATGCGTAAAGATTAAACAAGTTTAAAAAAATCGTACAGGCTTCTATTGTGAGGCCTAAGAACTTATCAAGACAAATTTAATAAGCCCAAACTCGATGGGGTTGCGTCGTTTTATTAAAGGGTTCCTATAGCCACCTTCCAGCTCCATCATCAGATCAGCTTCTTGTCATCTGATTTACAGAGCATACAAAATTTAATCTCTACCAAAAAAAGGGAAAGTGGCTCAAATTTAACTTGCAAGATTTGACCCAAAAAACAACAAAGGGAAATTTTAATAAAGACTAAATATTTTATGATAACGCCCGATCAGCTATGTTAATATGGCTCTGCTTTTATTTGTGATCATAATCATCATCATCAGGTCTTTTTAGTTGCCAGAGCAGTCAGAGGATTTGGCCTACACTATCCACGCTGGCCAGACGGGAAACTAAAATGGGACTGGGTGGGGCATGTGTGCCGCATGCATCCGGAGACATAGGCCCGGAAGACTACCTTATGGAAACAGAGAGGAGAGGACCAGCGGTGTGACACAAATACAGGCTAATAAAAAATCCAATTTTTTTTTTATACCCCAGCCCTTTGCAAGCATATCTTCACGTCAGAAAGGCTTCGTGCAGCTGATATGATGAGGAGATCACTCACCTTAACCATAAGTTCATTTTTGAATCCTCCATCATAGTTCCTGCTGGAGGGGGCAGTGGAGACCAGGCCGGGAACGGGACAGTATACTTCAGTGGACCACGAGCGAGCCGAGGAGTTGTTCAATACATCCAGAAGAGTTTGAGGATCCAAGCCCATTCTGAAACAAGGCAGATTACATTGATGAGCCCTACAATAACATCGCGCGAAAAAGCTTTTTTTTTTTTTTTTTTTTTATTAGAAATTTGAGTGCGTTTGATCTCTATCTAGCCTGATGGGAAGCTAAGATGAGGTCTAAGGTGTATCACGCAGACTCAAAAAATGCCTATTCACTCTTGCCTTGAAAATCCCTAAATTATATGTATGGGGAAACATCGACGCAGGGAGGGAATTCCACACCTTAGCGGTTCGCACAATGAAGGAGGAGGCGAATCGGGAGGTACGATGAGGAGGAATATCGACCACAAATGGGTGGAATCCCTGTCCACGTCGTGTTGTCCGATGGTGGAATGGTGCAGGGGGAATTAAATTATGTAATTCCTGCGCACACTCCCCGAAGTGCAACCTGTAGAAGACACACAGACTTGCTACCAGTCGGCGATGTTCGAGGCTGTGGAGCCGTCCTGCCGTAAGCAACTCATCACCAACGAGTCTTCTGGCACGTCTGTCGATAGCTTCCAGGGCTTCGAGCTGATAGTGGGCAGATCCATCCCATAGGTGGGAGCAATACTCCATACATGAGCGGACTTGAGCTGTGTAAAGGCTCAACAGTTGGTCAGGGGTAAAATATCGTTGGACCTTGGAGAGGATGCCCAGTTTTTTAGAAGCCGTCTTAGCCCTGGACTCAATATAGCTACCGAAGTTAAGATTTGATGAGAGATCGATACCGAGAAGTTCGAGATGACGGGTGATAGGAACAGGCACACCCCGGAAAGTGGGAGCCAAGTTGAAAGGGCTCTTTTTAGCAGAGAAGAGACACGCCTGTGTCTTAGAGGCATTGAATCTTACAAGGTTGGCATCACCCCAATCGGAGACAGCTTGCAGAGTAAGATTGGTATGGAGCACCATTGCCTCTCTTAGTTCGTCTATTTCCGGTTTTTTTGCCCTTGCACTAGAAAAATATCTTTCCGTAACGGTGCTATCGTCTGCATACCCAAAAATACCGGGCTTTAGCAGATCGTTAATGTGAAGCAGAAATAGCGTTGCGGAAAGAACAGATCCCTGAGGTACTCCAGCATTAATTGCCAATAGGTCAGACGAGCAGCCGTCAAGAGTTACTCGAATAAACCGTTCCCTCAGGAAATCGGAAATCCAAGCACAAAGGGTGGGAGGGATACCGTAAGCGGAAAGCTTCGCTATAAGAGCGTCATGCCATACCCTGTCAAATGCCTTTGAAATGTCAAGTGAGACAGCAAGTGCCTCACCGTATTTTTCAAGGGCTTCACCCCAAAGATGTGTAGCGTACACAAGAAGATCCCCAGTAGATCGGTTCTGGCGAAATCCGTATTGCCGGTCACTGAGGAGATCATTGTCCTCAAGGTACGCAAGTAAGCGCTTGTTAATAACACGCTCCATTACCTTACACAGAATGGAGGTGATTGCAATTGGGCGATAGTTTGAAGGGTCGGCTCGTCTACCCTTCTTAGGTACGGGTTGAACATTGGCGAGCTTCCACATTTTTGGGACGATTCCGGACCGAAGAGATAGACGAAACAGGCGCGTCAGAACAGGAGACAACTCGGGTGCGCAATTCCTTAAGACAATAGCAGGAATACCGTCGGGACCACTGGCCTTATTCACATCTAAGTTGCGTAGAGTCTTGAGAACCTCCTTTTGATGAATGCGGACTTCAGGCATTTTACATCCACAAGGAGGTAACTGGGGCGGTGTTTGATTGCTAGCATCTAGACGTGAGTTTTCGGCAAACAGTGAAGCTAGTAAATTAGCTTTTTCTAAAGCCGTGTGTGCCAGTGTACCGTCAGGTTTCTGCAAAGGAGGAAGTGAGGAGCGGCAAAAGTTAGCTTCAACGCACTTAGCCAGAGACCAAAATGCTTTACTACCGGATGGGTACGAAGCAAGTTTGGCACCAACTCTGCCTATGTGGTCGAAGCGAGCCTTTTTAAGCGTTTTTTTTGCAGGACTTGGCCGCAAAGTTAAAGGCTTTCTTCTTTTTACGCGTATCCGGAGCTCTGCGCTTACGAGCGTCAGCCCAAGCCTGGTATGCTGACTGTTTAATAGCCTCAGCTTTTAAACAGTCAGCATTGAACCAGGGTTCAGCTTTGATGCCAGAGGGTCGATCAGAAAATGGAATATAATACTCCATCGCCTGACCGAGAACCTCAGCAACGGCACTTGCACAGCTCGACGGATCGCCAGAAGAAAAGCAGGCTTGCAGCCAAGGGTAAGAAGCAAGGAAATGTCGCATCTCATCCCAATCTGCTGACTTGTACCGCCAAACCCGTCTATTGCCTCTAGGGCTGAAGTCAGGTGGAGGACATATGAGGACGGACTTTACCAGACAGTGGTCAGAACTCCCAAGAGGGGCTGAAACAGACACGTGATATCGGTCTGGTTCAGTCGTCAGCAGAAGGTCCAAGCAATTAGCTATGTGATTCTCAACGTCGGGTATCCTAGTCGCCTGGTCGACCAGCTGGGAAAGGTTCAAAGACAAGGCAAACTTGTACGCCTCTCTACCAGCATGGTCAGTTTTCTGGTATGGGAACAACCATTGTTCGTGGTGAGCATTAAAGTCCCCCAGAAAAACGATTTGCGCGGTAGGATACCTTTGCTGAGTCACATCAACAGCCTCACTTAGGTGACGAAAAAGCCTCGTTGTCTCCTGGTCACCGCTATGCGATCGGTAGACTCCGACATAGACAATTTGTTCTGTGCCGGTGTCCACAAGCAGCCAGATTGAAGAAGAAGAGGGATCTTCCAAGTTACGGAGACGCTTACAGCAGATGTCATCACGCACATAGAAACAAAGACCTGCCTTAAAGCGGAAATTGTGCTCCAGGACATATCCTGGGTAATTCAAGTAGGATGTATCAGCAGGGGTAGTAATTTGCGTCTCCGTAAGCAAGAGCAGATGCGGCCTTACAGTCTCAAGATGGTGGTGGACTGGGACGAGATTAGAGTGCAGAAATTAATAAGAATGACTGTCGCATGTCGCAGCGTCAACTGCCTGCAATGTCCACTATAACGCATCCTCATACAGCAGCCACTGATTGGCCCAGCAATTGGCGTGAAGTAACGCCAGTAATGTTATTCGCGAAAAACGAGGTTATTGCATGTGAAGAAATATTTTTTCGCTACGAGTGGTATTCGAACTCACGCACCTCAAGTCTGTACCATGAGTGCACTTACAATTGTGCTACCGTGACCTCAATCAACCTGACAAATTTTATTTGGAATTCACATATAATTTTTTATTAATTTTTCCAAGCATTGTTATAATTTAAATCAAGTCTTCTTCACCTTAATTCATCTTATATGAATTAAGTTGAATACCACACGGTTAATTAGTAGATAGTAATAAAGAATTACGCATGGTTTAAATGCGTGAGTAGGTAATAGGTACATATGTGTTGAGGAAATTAGTTAGGGTGATTCGAGGTCCAGATTTGAGGGGTGTGAGTTCAAATCCCATTCGTGGCGAAAATTTTTCTTCACATTTTATTAATTTAGTACAGTGATTCCCAAAGTGGTCCAGGTGGACCCCCAGGGGTCTACGGAAGACTCGACGGGGGTCTACGTTGGCGTGAAATGTAAATGGGGACACACGAAAATTTCTTTTTTTGGAAAATTAAAATTTATGAAGCAAAATTCTAAGCTTGTCACGGGCTTGAATGTCTTACATACGTATGTGACATTATAAGATGAGCTACTCGAGCTTAGTACCAATGAGGAGCTGAAGGTGTTTAAAAAGTTTAATTTTATTTGTTATAAAATAACACAGAAATACCTATACTATTTTTTTTTCATCACTCCGTATTTAAGGTTGGAACTCGGCCACGATACAAATTTCCATCATTGGATCTAATCTTCACATTTTAATGACTAGTTTTGGGAATATGGTAGAAATGTAGCAGCAGGAGGTCCACCGAAACCAGTTAAAATTTTGAAAGTGGTCTACGAGAAAAAAGAAGTTTGGGAACCTCTGATTTAGTATATAGGTAAAAATACGATTTTATTTCAAGTAGGTAACGTTTCATTGTTAGTACAGTTTCATAAAGGGGCTGGAAAGAATAAAGTAGCTCATTTTCAGTTATATGCAAATATGATTGGCAAAGTCCATTATTAGATATTGAAACGACTCCAATAGCAGCTCCCTTATATTTGCCAAGTAGATGGAATTATACGGAAGACACGACTTGTTACTCGGGTCACAGGGAAAAATGGTAATCCTATTTCTTTATGGAAAGCAGAATAATTAACTTGGTTTGAAATATTCTTAGGATTTTGTATTTAGGGCAATATTGAAGTATGGAATTGCTAAATAGCATTGATCAACGTCGCCTAAGCAGCTGCAATATTTTTATAAAAGATACAGCGATTGTATAGTAATCTGTTTATTATTTTATTAACTGCTATAAAAATGTCTGTGCCTTATGAATTATACCTAGGAGCGAGATATTGTAGTCTGTTAGAATGTCATCTAGATAATAAAAGCACTGTTCTGAAATAATGGCATATTGAGCCTACGCACATAAAACCGAGACCATGTCGTGAGAAGAAGTGTCAGCCATCACATCATTTCCATGGCATAAGTAGTTTTGGCTAAAAGTGGCCTCACATGTTCTTGGCGATGGCCATTAGCATGTTGTTAGCCATTTTGGCGACCTGGCCGGCGCCGGCGACTCCGCAGTGGAAATTCTTGGTTCCCTACACTTTCAGAATGGATAGACATACCCTTATTTATATACCAATAGTAGTTGTAAGATACTCACTTGATGCCCATGTTCATACACTCGGCGGTGGCCATTCCGGTGATGCCCATCAGCATGTTGTTAGCCAGTTTGGCGACCTGGCCGGCGCCAACGTCTCCGCAGTGGAACTGCTTAGCTCCCATCGCTTTGAGCATGGGCAGAGACCGGTCGAAGTCTTCTTTGCGACCGCCTGACATAAATGCTAAGGTGGCGTTTTGGGCTCCCATGGTACCTGAAAAAAACGTTTTATTTTGATATCATTGAGCGATCGTTGCGAGCAGCAAATATCTTGGCCAATCTTGAGAAATGAGAGTAAGTATATACAATGATGATTACTTAAGAGTCTCCATACCCTAGACAAAATTCGAGATTTCCATACAAACGAAGTCTACGTTTTATTTTGAAACGACATGTCAGATTTCGGTAAAAATTTGTAACTTTAAAGAAATTGCATATATCTAGGGTTATAATTGGTTTTTAAAGTCAAAACAAGAACTTGAAAGAAAATATAGTGTATTATATCATTTTTGACCATCAGTATGGAAAAGTTTTACACCCTTATATTTTCTTTCAAGTTTATATTTTTACTGTGAAAGCCAATTACAACCCTAGATATATGCAATTTCTTTAAAGTTACAAATTTTTACTGATATCTGACATGTCGTTTCAAAATAAAACGTAGACTACGTTTATATGGGAAAGTCTAGGGTATGGGGATTCTTAAGTATCTTTGATTGGAACTTCATGTTATTGATATAAGTATCTTTGATTGGAACTTCATGTTATTGATAGGGGAGTAGATGAGATAAATATAATATTTTAGGTTTGAAAAAGGCGTAGATAAGTATGGACGACGTGGGCCCCGCCCACGGCCTCGCGGTCTTTTTTAGGACGCCTCGCGTCTGAAAGCGCTTTTTCTACTAGCCAAAGGGCCTCGCCACGGTTCTATATTTAGATTTTGCCGCTTCTTGTTAAGAGTGTATTAGACTCTTATTTGCTCCTATACCTAATCTTAGGAACGGAAAAAGGGGCCTCACTGATGCGACTTCGCCCATGTCTATATTAGTCCACGCTACGACTCTGTGATCAGGAGTCGAATCGATTGAAGGATTTTGATTGTGGCTTGATGAATGTACCATAATGGTTTATATTCATTATGACATCATGAATTAGGACATCTGCTAGAATGTAGTTCTTTTTCGCCATCGAGATGCCAATACCAAGACGTAAATGCTATCGCGTCAATGTTTTTATTAATAAAACAAATCTTCACGTAATAAAATATATTATTTAACACTACGGTAGACATAGTATAATCTGGATCATAAAACATGGCATTGAAAAAGATACAACAAACAGATCGCGTGATTTCTGCAAGTATTTATATTACGTAATTTTTTTATATTTGTCAGTTCTTTGATCGTAACAGTAGTTATCTTTGATAAGGATTGTTTTTTTCAAATCGCTCTATTACACTTACATGTACCTACACATTATGTGGTTGACAAAGTTACTGATAAGCTATCAGTGTGCTGGGTTGGCCTCTTCGATAAATAATAGCTTGAAATAGTTTTAATCTTTTGTCTTTTAATTCAAATGTGTGATGCCTAAATTCTTTGATAGCTGTCCTATGGTGTGGTATGCGCCATAAGGACCTCTCTTAGCAGCGTGAAGAAATTAAATAAATAGACATAATAAAGGACAGAGAGGTAAAGGCTAAGGAAGACCAAGGAAGAGTTACATAGACCAACAAAAAAAAAATGTTGGGTCATGTTATATGAACCGTTAAAAATAAGGCAGAAGATCGAGAAATTTAGCATATTACCACCACCACCCTTATGAGCATTACTTAACCTCGTAAATACGAAGAAACCTTAAGAAAATGAGAAAATAGAAAACAAGATTACGTAGTTTTGTTCACCACATGATGTAGCTTATCTTTAACCTGCTGAACCGGAGCGTGACACAAAGTTTTCATTGTGAGATGACAGTTAGGTCAAAGTACAGTAAATTCTAGGTCTATGGGCTATTCGTAGCCAAGTAATTCTTTTGTAGGAAGATATTTAATTTTACGAGTATTGACGTTACCTCCAGATACTGGGGCATCAATGAATCCGACTCCCTTCTCAATCGCCACTGGGAAGATCTGTTTAGGGACGTTGGGGTCTACTGTACTCGAGTCAATGAGTAGAGTGCCTTTGGGTGCCTGTAAAATAGCAATTATATTTATAATTAAAAAATAAAATGTTCAATTTCCACAACGTGGAGCAACCGTGTATTATAAAACGCACGGATGTAAGATCGTAATTTTAAAAGCCTTATAATAGTATAACTTATGCCATGTACGTCCTGCAAGAAGTGATTTCACTATTTTAGGACTGGACATGAAAGCTATTATACTTATACTATATTTCGGTTACCTTTATACTTATACTTTATACTTTAATTCGGTTACCTTCAAGACTTCCCCAGGAGTAAAATACGAAAAGCCTCATTTGTATCAAGCACGAATAAATGGTTTAGCGGAAAGAACTCACATGTGCGACTACTCCATCTTTGCCAAGATACGCGTCAAGGACGACTTTGTTGCTGGGCAGGATGGAGACCACAGCGTCGGCGCCTTCAACAGCTGCGGCGATGGAGCTGGCTCCAGTGATGCCGTTCTTGGCTGCGGCGTTAATGGCCTCCTTTGAAGGGTCATAGCCTTTTACTGTGAATCCCTGTAAACAAATATTATTGGTTATGAATTCCGTCTGTAAATACTTATGTTTTTATTCAGAAAATATATAAATACGCTTGCAATTATCAGTTAATCATAAGATGTGTCTAGAAAATAATAGGGATGCCCCCTAATATTTTTTAGATTTACATCTTTATATAATAGACAATCTTTGTAAGCACTCTAGAATCTTTACGTGATCCTGATCTAAGTCTGGCTTCAATCAACTTAAAAGAAAATTATGAAATAAACTCAGCAGAAGCAGCGTTTTAAGTAAGTACTTTACTTAGAATAAAATCCAGGTCGGATTACAGGAATAATGTTTTATTTTTAATTTCAAATGACGATCTCAAAATGTAACGGCAAAGAGCACCGATCTGCATAATTCTGCATAATGTTGAATGAATTGAACGATCTTAATTTCAAATTGAGTTACGGCGGCGTGATTTTTTTTGTCGATCTTTAATTTTCTTTTGCGCAACTCCCCTTTAATCTTTTTCGGGTAGTTTAATTCTGTAATTGACTTTTGTATTGGTTTTAAATTGGAAATTCGGAAAGAAGGAAATGATTTCGAAAAGAATAAAGGTTAATACCAACTTATCGTGTATTTTTATTAGAATTATTACGTTTTTTTTACTCTTATTATTTATTAAAATCTTTATTGACCACAATAGTACAAAAGGTGAACTTAACGCTAATGCATTCTCTATCAGTCAACCTTTAGGAAAAACAGAAATTATTTAATTGCGATAGGCGCTTTAAAGATGTACTTAATAATTTACTATTTACAAGTATACTTAAATGCATTCATATAATACATATAAATACTTATATATATATATATATATATATATATATATACAGTACAAATGTTTTGAGATAATGACTAATTCTGCTGCGAAAATTTTAAAGAAAATTTTAAACTCTTGGCTCTGTCTACCAACGTAAGGCGAAAAGTCGTAGGTAAGTACTGTGTTGGCAGGTAGTAAGTTGGTAGTCTGAAGACCTGAGTAAAGATTGCAGGAAAATGCTGCAAGCAGGCCGCTTTCAATCGATCATTTTGTTAACATTCAGGGGATTGGAAATGATGATGATAAGTAGGTATATGTTTAGAGATCATTAGATTATTCAATTGCTGACATGGAAACAGTAAAATACAAAGTGAAATTACATCAGTTTTTTTATCTGTTGTCATGCTTTTAACACAAATAACAAGGTTTGTTTCAGTTGGTTTCAGTCAATATCATTACAGCAGATTACTTACATCGGGACGTAGATAAGGGTATGATAACGTTTTAAAAGTAAACAATGTATGAAGTAAGTATTAAGTGATAATTTAAATTAATGTAAATAGGTACATCTACTTATTCAACGAATATAATTATTAAATGTTCCTGCAAAATTGACCTCTTGACTTTTGATAAAATGTTAAATGTTACAAAGACAAATCCAGGATTTATTTCTGGAGGGCAGGGTGAGCGCAGGTTATAATTTAAAATAGGTAATTATTTCTTATTACCTTATATAAAAAATATGTGCAGTAAAAAAAAATAGCATAGGTAGGTATCTATCTACCTAATTATATTTGGCTAATTAACTTATCATCTTTATGTTTTGTACATGTTTTCACTACATCTAGGTATGTAAGGTTCTATTCTTCTAATTACCTATGTATCAGAATTGCTGGTAAAAAAAAATAGCCTGGTCAAATGTTGAGTTTCTTATTGTATATAAATTTTAGGATTTTCTACAGAACTTGGCAGCCATTTAAGTTTCAATTCTTTTGTCGGATATTAAACTTAGCTTCTATTTTCACATTTTTTATAATCAAATCAATTTATACTCAAGCTCTCAATATTTATTCGTAAAATCACAAATGCCCAGACATTTTACACCAATTGCTTAAGGATCCCCAAACATCGACCTTGACCACGATTTTGCGTCACATTATTTACAACCAATAAAAATCACACCAAATAAAAATTTATGGGTTTTGTACATAATGATATCTATTTATACACCTACATCGAATGACGTATGTACATAGAAAACATCTTAAAACAAAAAAAAACTCTTTTTACATGCCGGTTTTACTCCACAAATACCTACCAATATTCATACACATTGTTATTCAAATATCGCCAGTATAACCAGTTTCCCTCTACGTTTTAACAAAAACTTACCTTTTTGACAAGGTTGGCGGCCATGAACCCGCCCATATTCCCAAGGCCGAGGAAAGCGACATTTTTGTCAACTTTCGAGCTATATCCACGTCTTGGGATGGTCAGTAAACACTGCACACGCGCGGCCATTTTGGATTATTTTTAAACGCGTGTGGACTCAGCGCGCGCGCAACTCAACTGACTGGTATTTGGGTAGGTACTATTTGATATTAAATGCGTGACCGCATTATCACTATCAGTTGAATAACTATTCGTTGATTATAATTGACATTGACGACGACGTAACATTTTTAGATCTGATTCTTATATGTACAAAGAAGTTTGTTACTTTTGTAAGTACCTACCTAGGTACTTATAGTTAAGTAGGCCTATTCTATTTACAGGTAGACCTGTCCTCGTATACAGCCTGTTTTTATCTTCAAGCAGATAAAAGATAAAGTAAGCCTCAGAACAAGTAATGCCAATTCCAGTATAAACACTTCATTATATAAAACTCATTAAAATTTCTGGCGGCTAAACGTAAAATATAAATTTAAACGCACAATAAAGGAAAGCAGTTATAAGAGATTAATGTGGGACGAAAATTTCCGATTCCAAAACAAACGGCGTGATTTTTGAACGCCATTGAACATCAACGTAGTTAGGTTGGCCATAAGTGCTGAGTTTTTGGGATATGATTCAGAAAATGTTGCAAATAAAACCTACGGCATTTACGATGGATGGGCTTACCCATAACCCTATCAGACTAAATTTGTGACGTCACACTTTCGCCCACTGAGGAGGGGGGGTGCAAGGAGTCTTAGCCACACACACACAACCTAGTGAGATGAAGTGAAGGTAGAGCGTTAGAGTAGAATGTAGAGTAGGTACCGTTTATCACCACCCCTAGAACTCGCTAACTCGCTGGATTCTCTTTATTATGCCATCCGGTAGCGAGCGGTGACATTGAAATGGGAGATTTTTAAAATGCATTTCTTGGCTAATAAGTATCTTTACTTTTTATTATGAAATAAGATACACAAGACAGAATATGTATATTTTAAAGTACTTTTCTTGAATAAGTATAACTACGAGCTTCAAAATCATCCTGCTTACTTGTTTGACAAATGCGGGAGATGGTAACCGTGACCACGGTGCCTGTACAAAGAGCAGTTGCACTTATTCGATGAAAACTGTCCGCAATTTTCCCCAATCTGGTAATCCTACTTGTAGCCCGGTTTTATGGTAAGATCTCGCCAAATAGTATACTTAAAGGATGGCAATATTTCTTTGTAATGATTCAAGTTTTATTAACGAAGTGCCAGTTTGAGAAATGTTGCTTGATGTAATAATTCAGGCGCAGAATTTGGTACTTTGCCGGTGAAACTGTTCGAGAATTTCCGAAATTCAGGATAGTTAGGTTTTGTTTGTACTTATAAGAGGCCAACACTGGTGTCAGATTTTTCAAGCTGCCTAAAGACATTTGACAATAGCTTGACGACTGCGGCGGACCAAAGGCTTAACGTACCTTCCGAAGCACGAAGGAGCTCGAGAAAATTTTACCCTACTTGTAGTCAACCATCCAAGTGCGGACCAGGGGACGCATTTTTTAATCACCAGTCACACAACGGATGATTTGCGCGAGCGTTTCAAAAAAGGCACATTAATCGATGGTGTGGTGTGTGAAGGATTTGCACGAGTGGTCGCTTGACCGCTCGTATTTTTGACATTTGTAGCGTACAAATTTCATACATACTTATAAACCTTTCATGGAGAATCCGTTCCGATTTTTGTATTTATGTTAAAACTTTTAGAAAACCATTTAAGTACAAATTTTCTAAGTTTTGTGCGTCAAACAATATAACTTACGCAGACGCGACGGTTTCATAATTACAATGCAATGGTGTTTTCAGAGTACTTTTATTAAATAGTATTAATTAAGTAAATATTCTATTTAAACGTGTTAAAATTACAGATTGACACAAGAATATTGTTTGGAAAAAAAAATTACTTATCTAAACCATTATAGGGTTGATTTAGCCCCGCTACTCCCCAGCCAGGTCTGCAGTTTTGAGTAATTAGGTATAGGAGAAGTGACCAGTTTTCAGCTTTCCGTAAATACCAACTCAAAAATGTTTACGAGCTCTCTAAATAAGTGATTGACAACCATACTGTCCACTAACATAGGTACCTACACGAAGAAACAAGCAAAACTTACACTGCGCTAACTTTCCACCAACCTTTCCACTTGTACAATCAGCCGAACTAAAATGTACATACTTAAGCGTTGAAATAACAAAAACCATTTTAATTGTAACTCACTGTACCTACTTTTCCACCTTTAAATCCAGTAAAATATCACTGGCAACTCGAAGCGATAATCATATAAATTTCGCTTGTATATTTGCGGTTTTATCTTAATTATGGAAGGTTCATTGTGTTTCAACAAAGAACCGCGCTCGGTTTGATGTCAGCTATTATGGATGACTGGGCCTAAGTTTTTTCTTATTTAGTCAACATGATTTGCTCCTACTTTTTTGTATCTTCTTCATCTCGGCGCGTAGGTACTCGAGCAAATCACAGCTGCTGTATTGCTTTGAACCTGCACTCCTAGCATGGCAGCGGCGACAGCGTTATTGAGCGCTATTATCTATCATTATCATGCTCTACGTAATAATAACGAGCGGAATGGCACCTACTACCTAGTTCATCGTGCGATATAAACTTTCGTCATCCGAGCGTATTCCCGGTTGCATCCTTAGCGGTAACGCTTCAGATCACGGGGTCCGCTACCTAGATGATTTGACGAGGTTACTGATTTTTACATAGAGCGACTACCGTCTGACCAGAACCAATCCTAGAATAGGTTTAAACAAATGCTAGATGGCGTTCGGAACCCACAGCTTTACGTGCCTTCCGAAGCACGGAATCATCTTTCTTTTCAGATAATGATTGATTTGAGGTGATTCAAGCCTGCAATAATAACCAGAATAGAAACAACTTTTCACAAAGTATGCTTGCCAGTGGGATTTGAACCCCCGACCTCCGGATCACAAGGAAAATATTTGCCTTGTGATCCGGAGATCGAAGGTAAGCGTACGTAGGTAAAGCGTACGCCTTGACCACTGGACCACGGAGGCAGTCGTGCGATATAAACTTTATCTGGGTTTATCATATTAACGCTGCCATGCTAGGGGGGCTGGTGTTCGCTTTTATCTTCTCAAGAGATGCTAATGCTGGAATGTGTTAATGGTGTTGGTCATGCGGAAGACAGTGCGAGGTGGGAAAGAAAAAGCCAGATCCAGCTCCTATTTTTTAAATGAAAATCCCTCATCTTTGCACGTTCGTTACGTCAACCAACCTTGGGAATGCATTTCTGCAATGAATTTTACAACCGGCTGCTGTCCGACATCAGATTTTTGTTTCGTATCATCATCATCATCCAGGTCTTTTGTAGTCTCCACTGCAGGAGCACGACTCTCTCTGTACTACAAAGCCATACTTAGCCAGAGAAGCCAGAGGCCTTTCACGCCATTGGCCAGACACGGGTTGGAGAGGTCTCAATGATGTTTATAAGCTTTGTTTAGGTTCTGTTTCCTAAGACGATATCCACGGGAAGTCTTGGAGTGGTTTAATTCTACTATTCCGGGAACCACACGGCATTGTACCTACTAATGGACTGAAAATAAATACTTTCACGGTATATCACATTGTTTACCAGGCAGCTTGTATAAAACTGTCTTGTTACGATGCTGCATCATATGTTCGTGCTGCATGATTACATCCACCTTATTTCTTTATCATCTTATTCTGTCCGCTTTTTAGAAACCAAATTTCATTTTCAAATTCTTGACATACCTACCTAAGTAACTTCAAGTAAATTTGAGTAAATCTTGAATCATTCCATTCTTCAGATTCAATCCGGAGTCTCTCCATCTACAGTGTAAAAAGTGTTCTTATTGCTGCCTGAGGATACCTACTACCACGAAAATGTCTCCTTCATCTCATGAGGTCCACCATACTATGCTGAGATACGGTTGGACCTTACAGTAAAATTAGGATTAATCCAGTGCCCGCGTAGCATGCTACGCCATCTACGGTGCCATGGCACCGTAGATAAACTCGGATAAAGTTTATTTCGCGCGACGGACAAGTGCCATCCCGCTCGTTATTATTTTCTAGAGTGAGATAGCGGTAGATGACCACTCGATAAACGCTGTCCCGGGGTGCTAAGGGTTACAAGAGGAAGAGCGCTGTGCGCTAGGCAGTGTTTATCGCTTGATTAATACATAATTACCGCCGGCAGTTTGTAATAATGGCGGATACCGGCTTCAGACCTTTTTCAGATGGTATCGGATGCATGGGATACATAAAAGTTAAATGGATCATTTTGTAAGATACATACATACATACATACTATCACGCCTGTTTCCCACAGGGGTAGGCAGAGACTATGGACCTCCACTTGCTACGATCTTGACAGACCTCTTTCGCTTCATCTACACTAATTTGTAAGATAGGTTATCTTACCTACATACCTATACACGAACCAGGGTTTATGTATCAAATTGTTTTTTTTGTTTAAGGCGTTTAGTTTTCAATCGACTTCAAACAAGTAATCATAAAAAAGAAAACAATAAACCACAATTTTGTTTTTTTATATACCCAGTGTCATTCTGACATTCAAGACGAATCTAACGACTCCTCTCAAGCTAAAATCAACTTATTTAGGCTGCAGAGGGCCAAAGACAGGATACCTACATAGGTACCTACATGCACTCGAAAAACATAACCGTCCTTCAGGCGCAGTCGGGTAAAAAAGGAGGTTATTATTAATATCAATTAAGGCCCCGTCAATTTAGAGCCAAGAATACTGTGAGTGTTTTTGAAATATCACTGTAAATAATAATAGGTAGGAATAATAAACTACCAGGTACAGTTTATTTCTCAAAAAATTTACATTAAAATCTTAAGGCTGTACCTGAATTTTCCGGGGTCCAGTGCTGCCCCCATTTAAAATAAACCATTTCAAAGAAAACGGAAACATCATTTGAAATTTTGCTACTACCAAGTCCTAGATAACCCTTCAAAGTATTCTATGAACTACTGTTTACAATTTAAAGTGAGAACGTTAAGCTTTACTACGCACAATTGTGAAAAACGGCCACTTTTGGCTAATGTGCGCAGTAAAGCTTAACGTTCTCATTATAAACTGTAAACAGTAGTTAATAAAATGCTTTGAAGGGTTATCTAGGACTTGGTAGTTGCAAAATTTTAAATAATGTCTCCGTTTTCTTTTAAATGATTTATTTTAAATGGGGGCAGCACTGGACCCCGGAAAATTCAGGTACGGCCTTAAGGCTTTCCTACAGACACCCACAATATCCAAAACCCGACACGATTGAGCATTTTTGGCTCGATAGAAAAAAATTCACGAACATACCTCTAAAATTGCCTAAATTTACCTATAAATATACCTAATTTCAAATTTTTGGTACTTCGACTAACTGCAAAAAAAATATACATATATGAAAATGGCCAGAGATTCTGACGTCAGAATGTCTGGACCACCTTTTTTCCTAGTTTGAGACAACATTACTTATTTTTCTCTTTATAAATATTTACTACCTTTTTAGTACCTTACTATTCATATACCTATAGCTTTATTTTTTCACATGCAGGAAATATGTTACGCAATAAATTTTTTTAATGCCAATAAATTTTCCTTATAAAGCATTTGTTTCAAGGGTACCTATATAGTCGCCTTGTGCATTAAAAATCATACACTAATAATATTAGTATGGCTTTTTAAGTTTTATTATGTCCCTCTGTAAACCGTAAGTATAAAGTAGGTACGTGATTAATCCTATGCCATCTCACTTATCTAATAAATACAGCGACACTAAAATACCAGGAAAATTGATTTATAAAGTGACAATTGAATCATAGAAAAATATGCATCATATATTAATAAGGTAATCAATAATGAACTTGACTTCCGCAAACACTTATTATCATGATATTTTTACAGCAATATTCTCAAAGGAAACTTCTTGCGACGCAACCGCACGACTAGCGAACTGTCGCGCCGCGCTGTTCATATTTTAAGCCCCGCCCGCTGCGGTACATATCGCGTGGAATGATTTTTCGGGATTAGTTACGATTCTAGAGTTATTGTTCGTAGCTATCGAGCAAAAAAAGCTCAATCGTGTTTTGGATATTGTAAGCGTCTGTAGAAAAGCCATAGATTCTTAAGTAAACGCGTTAAAAACTAGGTTATTTTCTGTTGTAAGTATACTTTTTGTCTTTCACCTTTGAAATCCCGACATTTATTTTTTGTTTAAATTGATTATTCTTATAGAAATAAGAATAACATCGGTTCCACAGTTTGGTTCAAAGAAAAAGAAAAAGATCAAAATTGGTTCAGTACCTAGTTTGGATTGCAAAACAAAATAAATTGTTGCGTATTTAGCTTTTTTGTAATTGTCACTGGTAAGTGTTGACTGGCAGACTTGAAGATAATCTGTGCTACTCGTATGAACTGGTCAATACGGGTGATGACTGGGTGAGTCTGATGAAACTGACATCGAAACTAGTCGATTATGCCGACTAAACACTCCGAAACTAGTCGTCCAAGTTGACTAACGACTTCGAAACTAGTCGTCAGAGCCGAGTACCGGTGCTGAAGCGTTCCGTCACTCTATCTCTCTCGCTCTAGCAAATAACGCTTCTGAGCGACAGAAAAGGAAAGCAGCATAGAAAAATGCTGTTCTGTGCTGACAGATGTGTCCCAATCCTAAAGCCAACCAATAACACCGAAATTGGTCAACAAAGCCGATTAAAGACGACCAATAACTCCGAAACTAGTCATCCATGCCATTTAGACAACCAATAATACAAACGGAACTAGAAACGGAACTTACAAAAAAGATGACTAACGAATCTGAAACAATTTTAGTAAGGATCTCTAAATGTCACTCGCTGATAACGTAGCATTTCTAAAGGGATTTTGTTTTTTAATTATTAGTTCTTTTTGAGTTTATCCTTTACAAACAGACAAATCTTATATATAAATAATGTTCGTTCCCGTACTCCTCCGAAACGGCTTGACCGATTCTCATGAAATTTTATTGACCATATTGAGTAGGTCTGAGAATCGGCCAACATCTATTTTTCATACCCCTAATCTACGCGGGCGAAGCCGCGGGCAAAAGCTAGTCACTTTATAATATTAATCTTCTCTTTCTCTTTATACCTACAACGTGGAAGGGACATACGCGTAATAAATCGAACCACGGGCTATTATCATTATTAGTATAATGAAATTAAAATAACAGCGATTCAAAAAAGGAGAAAAAACAGACCCTGGCAACTACAGACCTATCTCTATTCTGCCAGTTTTGAATAAGGTGTTCGAAAAGATAATGCTCAATCAAATGCTACTTCACTTTAAGACCAATAATCTTTTCCATAGCCAACAATACGGCTTTACTGCTGAAAAATCGACCACCGATGCAGGAGTAGCACTTATTACTAATATCTACGACGCGTGGGAAAACAGAAATGATGCAATTGGATCATTTTGCGATCTTTCTAAAGCATTTGATTGCGTTGATCATCCAACACTTTTGCTCAAATTTCGTCAATACGGTTTTGATGATAAGTCAATTAAATTAATAGAATCTTACTTAACAGATAGGCTTCAAACTGTTGATATAAACGGCGTAAAATCACACGGGTCTAATGTGAAAATGGGCGTTCCCCAAGGTTCAATTCTAGGGCCGTTCCTTTTCTTAGTTTATGTCAATGACTTGCCTTACATGGTTGAGAAAGAGGCTGACATGGTGCTGTTTGCTGATGACACCTCGCTAATATTTAAAATAGATCGACATAACAGTGATTCTAGCGCGGTGAACAGCACCTTATCTTTAATTTCTGATTGGTTTTCGGCCAATAACCTCATGTTAAATGCGAACAAGACCCAATGCATTCGATTCTCTCTTCCTAATGTGAATCAAGCCTGCGTTGACATACTAATTAATGGTCAGAAACTCGATCTGGTTGAAAGTACTACCTTTTTAGGAATCACAATTGATTCGAAACTTTAATGGGGCGCTCATATAACTAAATTTTCTAATAGGCTTAGCTCTGCGGCTTACGCTGTTAGGAGAATAAGACAATTGACAGATGTAGTAACTGCTAGACAAGTGTACTTTAGTTACTTTCACAGTCTAATGTCTTACGGGATACTTCTATGGGGGAGTGCAGCCGACATTCAGACTATTTTTCTTTTACAAAAAAGAGCAATTCGTGCTATTTACGGTTTAGGATCGAGAGACTCACTGAGGGAATTATTCAAGGAAATAGGTATACTTACTTTTGCATCACAATTCATATTTGAAAATATAATGTATGTAAGGAAAAATATTTCCATGTTCAATAAAGTAAGTGATTTTACAGATAGAAATTTACGTAATAAGAATGACTTAGTTAGCCCGTATTACAGGCTGAATACAGTCAGTAAGTCTTTTATGGGGAAGTGTATACTTTTTTATAATAAATTGTCAGAATCGGTCCTTGATATGCCAGACAGAAAATTCAAAGCTTATGTAAAGAAAGTACTTTGTGAGAAGGCTTATTATAGGACCGATGACTATCTTAAAGACAAAAAGGTCTGGCTTGAGCTTGGCGCGGGTCCCTCTTAAAGGTTTGTATACTTAGACATGTCATAATTTAGGTACATTGGTACATACTAAATTTACAAATTGACATTATTTTAAATTTCGTAATTCTTATAATTCAATTTAATTATGACATAATAAACAATGTAATCTCTGTCCATCTATATAACTAATTTTAAGTTTTTAGTTTGTTAGTTGACGTCTTTGGAGAAAACGTGCAGTGCAGTTTGTTGCCGCTTCTTCTGCACTTGCGCCTAGGAAGCGGCGTAAACTTAGCTTTAAGTAACGATTTGACGTCAACATTTGTGCAAAACAAAACAAAGTGACTATTATTAAGAGATATTTTAAATATCCTATGATAATAAAGATATTTTGAATTTTGAATTTTTTTTTTTTGAGCCAAATACCAAAAAAAGTCGTCATTTCCATACAAAAGTGTGCAGCCGGCCGGGTTGTGTGGGAATGTCGATTTTTTGGTTTTTAACCTGTTATTTTAATTTCATTATACTTTAGTATGTCCCTTCCACGTTGTATTATATTTAGTCTAGATAAGTCGAAATAAGGAAAACTACGTTTTAGTGCCTACCTACTGAACAACTAGATGTTTAGGCATCCTTTGGATAAGGTGAGGAATTAGGTTAATAAAGAGGTGACAAAAATAGATACAAATAAATATCGTTTATTTTATTAAAACTAAAGTGAGAAAATCCATAATTGATTAATTTAAAACCTGGTCGGCCTTTTCCGACTACATCACGTGAGTCAACAGTTTTAAATTAATCAAATATCATTCATTTTCATTGGTCATTTTTGTGACGCATGCCGCGGTACATCATTTGAACGACCTCTGTGGCGTAATGGTCAACACGCTAGTCTGTTAATCCGGACAATTCGGAGGTTCTGGATTCTATCCCCAGCCAGGGCAAGTTAGAAAATGGTCTTTTTCAAATTGTCCTGGGTCTTGAGTGTTTATCTAAAGTTATAGGTATTTATTATAAAATAATAGTATCGTTGAGTTACTATTCCATAACACAAGTTTAAACTTACTTTGGGGCTAGCTTAATCGGTGTGATTTGTCCCTATATATTTATTCATTATAAATATTATTTGAGGAATAACCGCAGATTGATTGATTGTTTGTTGCCGCTTCTTCTGCACTTGCGCCTAGGAAGCGGCGTAAACTTAGCTTTAAGTAACGATTTGACGTCAACATTTGTGCAAAACAAAACAAAGTGACTATTATTAAGAGATATTTTAAATATCCTATGATAATAAAGATATTTTGAATTTTGAATTTTTTTTTTTGAGCCAAATAACAAAAAAAATCGTCATTTCCATACAAAAGTGTGCAGCCGGCCGGGTTGTGTGGGAATGTCGATTTTTTGGTTTTTAACCTGTTATTTTAATTTCATTATACTTTAGTATGTCCCTTCCTATTTGTATTATATTTAGTCTAGATTAGTCGAAATAAGGAAAACTACGTTTAAATGCCTACCTACTGAACAACTAGATGTTTAGGCATCCTTTGGATAAGGTGAGGAATTAGGTTAATAAAGAGGTGACAAAAATAGATACAAATAAATATCATTTATTTTATTAAAACTAAAGTGAGAAAATCCATAATTGATTAATTTAAAACCTGGTCGGCCTTTTCCGACTACATCACGTGAGTCAACAGTTTTAAATTAATCAAATATCATTCATTTTCATTGGTCGTTTTTGTGACGCATGCCGCGGTACATCATTTAAACGACCTCTGTGGCGTAATGGTCAACACGCTAGTCTGTTAATCCGGACAATTCGGAGGTTCTGGATTCTATCCCCAGCCAGGGCAAGTTAGAAAATGGTCTTTTTCAAATTGTCCTGGGTCTTGAGTGTTTATCTATAGTTATAGGTATTTATTATAAAATAATAGTATCGTTGAGTTACTATTCCATAACACAAGTTTAAACTTACTTTGGGGCTAGCTTAATCGGTGTGATTTGTCCCTATATATTTATTCATTATAAATATTATTTGAGGAATAACCGCAGATGACGACCTCTGTATCGAATTAGGATTTCATTGGTCGCTAGCCCGAATATGGCGACTCGGCATGCTATCCTATATCGGCTAAGTTATCGACCAATGAAAATGAACCATATTCACACAGTAAATTGATTTTACATGCGTTTGGTTGTAATAATACTCTGGCGCTCAAGTTTTTATAAATATGGCAGAGAAATATCGTGAATCACAATTTTTTATATCTATATATGTTGTTGTTACGAAACTAGGGTTCGAATTTGGAGAAACGCCAAACTTCGTATGAGGGTTTTTATTTATTACGGAATCAAAAGATGACACGTGAAGATGGTCTATCAAATGTTGGAAGGTCCAAGGCGCGTAGCAGCTGAAGTTCAGGTATCTCGCCGAAGTCATATCATAACATTTCATAGCTCGTATCGAACTGCCGTGGCGAACACACTGTTCGCTTTTTATATGCTCGGCAGAGAGGCCCACATTACTTTCGAATATTCTCCTAAGTCGACGAATGTGTTTCGAGGACACGAAAGATCGAGGCGCCAAGTACGTATGTGAGAGTGTATCGGAGTTAAACAACTCTAGACTTTATGACATAAGACATAAGGCCTAGTTTCGCTTGCATTTTGTTTTATTCTATCGTATTTCTCTTGGCTCGCGAACATTGCTCGCGAGCATTGTTTCTATCTCGTTCACAACATTATTTAGTCAAATCTGTCAACATCTTTATACATGGCACGATATTCACTTCCACCCACTCTTCCGTGCTTCTCTTGCCTGTCACCTCCGAAAGAAGACTTGTGACGTCATCTTTCACTTGCAGCAGTTCTTTCAGTAATCTGGAAACAGAAACGTGACGTAAAAATTAGAAAATCGGTACCGTGTTGCGTGCGGTCTAGAATAGAAGCACTCCATCTCTTCCTGTGGACGTCGTAAGAGGCGACTAAGGGAATAAGCACGAACATCTCGGGCTTCAATTGTATTCCCAAGGAGGGTTAATTTCGGACGATGGCCAGTGTAAAACTATTCGCACTATTACATTCCCAAAGAGGATTGACGTCAAGCAGGCGGCTGATCGTAAAACTATAGACAAATCATTTAAACTGTTTCGGGTATTTCTTCTCCACTTCGAAAGGTCTTTGGCATGCTTAGATGATGATATACCTATTCATCATCATCTTGTTTTGTCTCCACTGCAGGAGCACGACCCTCTCTGTACTACCAGAGCCATACTTGGCCAGAGCAGTCAGAAGATTTGGCCTACACTCTCCACGCTGGCCAGACGGGCTGGAGAGGTCTCACTGATGTAAGTATATAAGCTTGGTTTAGCTTGTGTTTCCTACTGAACATGTAGCGGGCGTCCGCTTGACGTAGTTTCAAGCCTTAGCGTGATGGTGGGCGCTATGATTAAAAATGGAAACCAAAATAGTGATGGGTTGCTAGCCGTATCGCCTATTGACATGATATTCAGATTAAGATGATTCTTAAATTTTCTAGTCAGCCGTGTGGTTCCCGGCAGAGTAGAATAGGACCACTCCAAGTCTTCCCGTGGATGTCGTAGAAGGCGACTTAGGAAACACAAGCTAAACAAAGCTTATAAACATCAATGAGACCTCTCCAACCCGTCTGGCCAGCGTGGAGAGTGTAGGCCAAATCCACTGACTGCTCTGGCTAATATATGGCTCTGGTAGTACAGAGAGGGTCGTGCTCCTGCAGCGGAGCCTAATAAACGGGCAAGTGCGAGTCTGACTCGTACATGAAAGGTTCCGTACCACCGTACAATGTTTTGAAACGCTGAATAAACACGTTTCTTGTATAACAACCCCCTTTAATTTTTAACTTTATCTTATTTTTAGTATTTTTTGTTATAGTGGTCATAGTAATACATAATTGATGAAAACTTCAAATATCTAGTTAATGCCTTATGTTATAGATCAAGTTAAAAATGCTGAAAAAAAAACACGTTTCTTGTATGACGACCCCCTTAATTTATTATTTTATTTTTTTTTTGTTATAGCGGCCATAGTAATACATAATCTGTGAAAATTTCAAGCATCTAGTCAATGCCATTATAAAGGTCTAGTTAAAAACGCAGAAAAAACACGTTTTTTGTATGACGACCCCCTTTAATTTTCAACTATTTTTTATTTTGAGTATATTGTCAAGTGTCTAGACAGACAGACGGACATACGGACAGACAGCGGAGTCTCAGTAATATGGTCCCGTTTGCACCCTTTGGGTACGAAACCCTAAAAAGGACCTGACGACGACGTTATGTATATATATGTATCTTACTCAGCCGGGTTGTCGGTAATTTCCTGTTCTTTTACTGTGACTATGTGTGACGGTGTGACTGTGAAATCTATTGCTTGAGTTTGCTGGTCTGCCTTTGTATGTCTGCAATAAAAAAAAAGCTATACAACGAGTTAATGAAATAACGCAAAACTGAACAACTTTTGTTCTACAACATTTCCAAAATGCCAAAATAAAATTCGGATTTTTATACAAATTGACTCGATCAGTTTATATAAATAAAAATTCAAAATTTTTTTTGGGTTTCTTGAAAGTAGAACAAAAGTTGTTCAGTTTCATGGGCTGAGGTACCATCTGAGAGGTTTTGCGTTATTTCATTAACACGTTGTATAACTATATAGGTTGTTAGCGCCCCCTAGCTACATTGTAATCTTGGAATCAGAAGCACTAATAGAAATATACATAAAACCGCAAATAAAACCGGCCAAGTGCGAGTTAAACTCGCGTGGAGAGGGTTCCGTACAATTGATTGAATTATTATAGTTTTCCTGTAATCTACAAACAATAAACTATATTTTGTATTTTTTTTAAATTTTAAGCTCAGTATTATTGGATATCAGGGCGATGGTAAATTTTCGTCTTCTTTCATGAATAAAATCAAAACTATTAATTTTAAAATAATAACAAAAAATATTTGAGATCCTCATAACGAGCCCTTTCATTTGATATATGACACAGTAAGGTTTGCAATACTTTTTTTTCAATTTCCAAATTTGTCCCCCAAAAATGACCGTTATTTAAAAAAAAAAATTATTTACTTTGCACATGTGTGTTTGGGTCATAGGATTTCACCATCCTACCAAATTTCACCTGATTCGGTCCAGTAGATTCAGAGCAAATTGGCTGTGACAGACGGACGGACAGACAGACGCACGAGACCCGCGACGGTTTCAATTGTGCTATCTCAATTGCACATAAGGTGTGTGACAGAGACGGACTGAACTCGTCGCGGGCGTCCACTTGACGTAGTTTCAAACATTATATTTTAATCTATGATATTTATTTAATTTATATAACATAACCCAGCGGGTTAGCTCATTGAAGTGGCAGTGGGCGGGGCACATAGCACGAAGAAACGATGGCCGATGTGGCAGAAAGGTTCTCGAATGGCCATGTACTGGCAAGCGCAGCGTGGACAACACCTGCTAGGTGGTCAGACGACCTGAGCAAGGTTGCAGGCAAACGCTGGATGTAGGCAACTCCAACCGGTCGTTATGGACATCTTTGTGGGCCTATGTGCAGCATTGGACCTATGGCTGATATGATGATGAATTGATGACATAACATCGATACTCACCCATCATCATCAGCATCAACAGTTCTTTTAGTCTCTACTGCAGGATCACAACATTCTCTGTAATACCTACTAGAGCCATACTTTGCCAGAGCAGCCAGAGGATTTAGCCTACACTCTCCACGCTGGCCAGACGGGTTGGAGAGGTCTTACTGATGTTTATAAGCTTTGTTTTCTAAGTCGCCTTCTGCGACATCCACAGGAAGACTTGAAGTGGTCTTATTCTACTCTGCCAGGCTTACTCTACACGGCTTACTCGGATACTCACCCAGTAGCATATTTCTGACAGCTGTCCGTCAACACCACAGCGTACCGAATGCACTGCGCCAGTCTCTCGCCCGGCCACTCTTGTGAAGGTAGGTCTTCCGATATCATTGATTCTAAAATAATTCATTTAATAATTTATAATTCATTTCTAAAATTATAAAAAGAATTTATTCAAAATTTTTCCAAACAAAAAACCGACTTCAGTGCCAGTGAAAGCCATAGAAAATCTAAATAAGTATCAATTGTATACTAAGATGACATATTTTTTCCAGTAATTTTTGTTTAAAAGCCGATTTCTATAAAATTTCTATGGGACCACATGGAAAGTATATTTTCAAACAATTTCCCAAATCAGTCGAGGCGTCTTTGAGTGATCGGGAAATTTATATATAAAAATAAAAGATTACGACTAATTGCAAAACGGATCACAATTGGCGAAGATATCGCGTCACATTCATAAAAAATTCCATAGTCTCTGCCTACCCTTATAGGAAACAGGCTTGAAAAAAAATACATAGGTACGTATTTTTTTTTACGACCTCCGTGGTGTAATGGTCAACACGCTAGTCCGCCAATCTGGAGGTTCTGGGAACAATCCCCAGCCAGGGCAAGTTGGAAAATGGACTTTTTCAAATTGTCCTGGGTCTTGGGTGTTTATCTATAAACGTATCTATTATAAAATATAGCATCGTTGAGTTAGTATCCCATAATACAAGTTTAAACTTACTTTGGGGCTAGCTCAATCAGTGCGATTTGTCAAAAAAAAATTTATGATAGTATGTACCTACATATTTGTATAATTGTTTATGCACATATAAAAAATACATTGAATTGATAACCTCCTCCTTTTTGAAGTCGGTTAAAATACTGATAGGTAATGCCACTATTAAGGGTTTGAACACAAAACTGCGATGCGAATTCGCAACGCAGAAAATTGCGACACGAATTGCTGCGATGCGATTTCGTGCGGCAAGACGTCTCCCAGGGTGACCATTCCTTCGACGACCGTCAACCGTACTGAACGTCTTTGAAAACTAAGTCCTGACATGGATCATAAAAAGAAGTGTGCACTTTTGTCTGTGCTTTTGTTATTGCGGAAAAAGAAACAAAGAAGATTTTGGGTTCATCCATTTATTACTATTATGAATCCCGGTGGGAACTATTTTCATCTAAAATATGAAGCAGTTTATGTAATATTAAAATATGAAGCAGTATAAGTAATATTGTGTTACGAAGAAAATATCATTTTGGCAATGGTTTTCTTATCATTTCAACAAAAATTTTTTTTTTTCGCTTTTCGTTTTTTTTTTTATGGAAAGTAGTTCAGTATCACGAACTGAACTTGCACCAAAAAGGTTATGCGTTAGATACCAGTAACCCTGTATAGTTTGTGACGCTGTCCCAGAGCGGAATAAAAGGAAGTCACCAAGGGTGACGTAATATCGCAAGAATTTGCGATGCGAATCAATTCGCAAGTTCTTGCGAGGCGTCGTGCGAGCTCGCAGGTTTTTGCGGTGCGACGTCGCACCGCAGTTTTATGTACGAGCCCTAAAGGTATAGCTCATCGCGTATCTATCAGTCGCGTGCGCGCATCCTCTTGAGCGAGACGTACGTGTAAGTTGTAAGTCCGCGGCGCAGCTGCGCTTTTTGTAAAATGACGAACGTCGTCAAGTGTAATATGTGCAATATAATCGTAATAATAGACGAATTAAGTAGTTCCCTGGGTCAAAAATAAATTATTTGATACTGTTAATAGAATAAAACGTCACAAATAATGTCATTTGTCATTGATCACATCCACTTAAACGTGATTTTAGATTTATTAATGCAGAAAAACGGATAGTAAGAGCACTATTTGACTCTAAGAAACTATGACGTCACAGTCCAAAATTTCATACAAATCTCAAAGAAAATGTTTGTTTTGACGTTAGGAAAAAAGTATCTGATTTGACTTGTTGGAAACTAGCGGATTATTGGCGTATGTGCAAAACAAAATATCAATTATTGACGAAGAGACACTGATAAGAATATGTACAACGGCTTTTTCAAGTGACGAGATTCAAACAAACAGTCACAAACTGTACGTGCAACAGAGACACGTGACCCGCGACGGTTTCATCTATTCATATCGCACTTAGGGTTTCGGAAAGAGACGAGACGGACTAAACCCGTCCGGGGCATCTGCTTCACGTAGTTTCAAGCCTTATAACGAGTGTTGCCAGGCGTCCGGATAAAGCCGGACACAGATAGGCTTTTTTTTGCGTGTCCAGCCAAAATAATCGGTGTCCGGCTTGTCCGGCTTTTGTTAGGCTTTTTACATTTGGCAAAGGAGCGAGCGCCGAGCGTGGCCGAGCGCAGGCGAGTCGACTCTTAGACTGATTTGGCATTCGATTTTGTTATATTACATTACAATTTAACAAGATTGATGGTAATAATAAAAAAAGCTTGTTTTTACATACATTTTTTTTGTCGTACCTATTAATACTGAGACAAAATCCTCAACAATGTAGAGTGTCCGGCCTTTTTACCCAAATGTCCGGCCAAACTGGCTGGTCTGTCCGACTATTACATTTGGCGACCTGGCAACCCTAAACACGTATAGTTTTCCAGGAAGTGGTGTTTCTCACACACGTATCGGAAGTAAATTAGCACTTGCGGCCCGGAGAACGTAAACAGTTTTTAATCTTGCTTGTAATTTACATTACCTACTGGTCCGTCGTCGGTGGTCGTGACAGTCCTCAAGCAGCTCGCCAAACTGGGCAACGAGACTGGCATCAACTCGCACAGCGTTTGGAAATGGGCGTACCTAAAAAAATATCTATTCATCTCATCTATTCGAAAAACTATGTTTTATTCCTAAATATTAGAACTTAAGAAAAAGAAAAGCACATGAGGTGAAAAAAATTATAAAAACTGAACACGAATGTAATCTTTATAGAATCCAAAATATAGTTGGCATTCGAGCAAAAAAAAAGTAGTTTTAAATTAAAAGATGCTTTAAAGTAAATATTGATAAATACCTTTAACTTTTGTCGTAAACAAAATAAAATAATACTTTTGCTAGGTAACCATAGCAAAAGTATTATTTTGTTTTATACGAGTATAGGATAGGTTTGCCAGGCGTTTGTAAATTTTTTTGAGCACGAGGATTTAAATTTTTGTATGTAAACCTCAGTGGTTTATAGAAATGTCATGTAAATATTATGTTGTAATATGATAGTAAAATAAAAATATTAAAAAAATCAATAAAATACGGGCACGACCGTCGTCATTTTTCTAATTATTATGTTGGCGAAAACACTGCCAACATTTAATTTAATTATTTGAGCGAGAAATTAAAGTAATGGAGAATGATTACCTCGACCAGCCAGTCAAAATTATCCCCGCAAAATTGACTCCCGGATACTTTTCAACTTCATTGACCCAAGCCACGTGGTTGCTTACATATCTGCTCACAGGAGATATCACCTGCAATGCAAAACAAACCTTGTCAAATATTTTATGACAGAGCACACAAACTGCAAGAGTTGCCTAACGCTGGTACGGTCATGTCTTGCGGAATACGGCAAGTTACGTGAGAAACAAATGTATAGCCATGCCGGCTCCGCCGGGGCCCGGCAATAGTGGTAGACCCACAGACCTTCTGTGGGTAGACCCAAGAAATGCTGGCTTGACGTCGTCAAGGATGATATGCGTGCCATAGTCTTACAATCAAGGATGCTCAAGACCAAGCGAAATGGAGAACAAAAAGCCGGAAAGCAGACCTTAAGCTTCACAACATAACAGCTGAGGATGCAACTGGAAATATGCTGATGAGTCAGGGAATGAAGTAACGTTGTAAAATTTTATACAAATATCAATAAAAAAAATCTAAAAACCTGAGTTCCGTTTACCTCATATTATTATAATATTATATGGGTGTATAGATGTATGG
Source organism: Acrobasis repandana (assembly GCA_963576875.1). Lineage (NCBI taxonomy): Eukaryota > Metazoa > Arthropoda > Insecta > Lepidoptera > Pyralidae > Acrobasis > Acrobasis repandana. The sequence continues at coordinate 19,387,647 of OY756222.1, forward strand.
ACGTTTGTTCCGCTTTGTCGCCTGAACGGCTAAACGGCTTGGAATGAAATTTGGCATGCAACTAGCTTATTGCTAGGATTAATACAAATAATCTTTTTATCCCGGAAAAATGTGAGGATCCCGTGGGATTGTCAAAAATTAGACCATGCGGGGAACGCCGCAGGCATCAGAAAATACGTATATTATATACAACCAAACAGGGCATACAGAGCCCAGGGCCGCAAGACACAAAGGGCACTTCTAGAGTAATGGTGGGTTTGAAGAGAAAAGGGGAATCAAATGATAGGTTGCTGGCCAAATCGCGTAATGGCATCATCATCATCATCCGAGCGTATTCCCGGTTGCATCGTCAGCGGTTACGCTTCAGAGCCCGGGGTCCGCTACCTACCCTAGGTGATTTGACGAGGTTACTGGTTTCCACAACCCAAAGGGTAGACCAGAACCAATCCTAGGATAGGTACAAACGCTAGATGGCGTTCGGGACCAACGGCTTTACGTGCCTTCTGAAGCACGGAATCATCTTTCTTTTCGGATAATCAGGTAATTCAAGCCTGCAATATCCTAAACAGACTGGAAACAACTTTACATAAAGTATGCTTCCCAGTGGGATTTGAACCCATGACCTCCGGATCACAAGGCAAACGCCTCGACCACTGGACCGCGGAGGCAGTCTAATCGCGTAATGGAATCATTCCTCAGATTTTCGACAACATCGCCCATAAAATATAAAGACACGAACGTACGTTTAAGAAAAAAAAACAGCGGCACTCCGGGAGTGCCGACAGAAGTAAAAAAAAAAAAAGAATCCTGTACCATGGTATGACATTAACAATTTGTGATCGGGATCTCCATTTAAGTAAATAATTACGTAAAGTTAAAGCTTGAATAATTATGTGAGGTTTTTTCCCATCTCAAAAAATGTCCAACGCGCCTAATGATGTTTTCACTTCAAAAAGTTCTAAAGTATGCTTACTTTCGTGATGCCATTAGCGCCCTTGAACGCCGAAGCGGCCCAGACCTTCGGAAACTGAAGCCCATACATCTGCCACAAGGAAGGTCGAATGTTGAAGTATTCTCTAATATTGTAGTCCCATAAGACAGGCTGAACTAGCTCCCCTAGATTATATGCTGGAAAAGAAACAAATTTTATAAGTATGTTTTTAAGCAACATCCAAAAAGTGGGATGAGAGATGAAGCGAAAGAGGTCTGTCAGGATCGTAGCAAGTGGAGGTCCATAGTCTCTGCCTGCTGTGGGAAACAGGCGTGATAGCACAGAATACAGTAAGAGTATACAGAACGGAATCTCCTAATGTGCTGCTGTGCGCCCGCATGCGCCATGCAGTGTGTGTTCGCCCGCTCTCGCCCTGAGACAAGGTGATAACGGGGGAGAGGTGCGGGGACGGGGAACGGGGAAGCATATTGCGCGGGACCTTAGGAGATTCCGTTCTGTATGTAGACTCTTACCGTCTTCTGTGGTGATAGTATGTGTGTATGTAAAAAAGTGGGAGTTTCTCAATTTGAATGCATACATCGTGTAAGGGACATGTACATATGCGTAATAAATCTAACCACGCACTATACTCTAGTATAATGAAATTAAAATAACAGTCAACAAAACCAAAAAGAATTCGACATCCCCATACAAATTTCCCAGGCGGCTGCACACTTTTGTATGGAAATGCCGATATATTTTGTTTTTTGACTGTTATTTTAATTTAATTTTTTATGTTTGTTCCTCAATAACTTCTCCGTTATTTAGGAGCCTCGAAGTCGACGACTGGCAGTAACGTACCGCAAGACCGCACGCACCATCTAGTTTCGGAGACCAAAATCCAATTTGAGTAGCTGCGCCACCGTCACAGAAGCCAGTAAGAGTATACAGAACGGAATCTCTTAAGGTTCCGTGCTATATGCGTCCTCGTTCCCCGTCCCCGCACCTCTCCCCCGTTCTCGCCTTGTCGAGGGGCGAGAGCGGGCGAACGCACACTGCACGGCGCACACGGCCGCACAAGAACGGGGGAGAGGGGCGGGGACGGGAACGGGGACGCATATTGCGCGTACCTTAGGAGATTCCTTCTATAGATTCTAACTGTATTCTGTGCCACCGTGCACCGTAAGTAAGTAAGTCATAGGACTCATAGGCAAGTTAGTTATTAAATAATGCGCATCCCTGTGATGCGTTTTAAATCATAATCTTGAAATAAAGCTCACTTACCTTTCAACATACCAACATGCATAGACCTAAGCATATCATCCCAGATCAGAACAGTCAAGTTTGGTCTCTTTTCCCTTAGGAATAAGGCTAGATTTTGTATGTGCTCCAAGAAGAGAGATGCTTTTCCATGTATACTGTTCTCAATTCTTTTATTACAATCTGTGCATTCTCCTGTATGCCACACCTGATATGAAAAATAAATATACTTTTTAAATTTATGGATACATAAAGATACTTTGTGGTATCCGAATGTCAACTAAGGGTTGGATCTCATCTATCAAAACGGAACAGCGTCAGCGAGAGAGAGCGACGGAACGCTTCAGCACCGGCCGTGCTGAAGCGTTCCGTCGCTCTCTCTCGCTCTAGCAAATTACTGTTCTGAGCGACAGAAAAGGAAAGCAGCATAGGAAAGTGCTGTTCTGTGCTGATAGATGAAATACCCTAAAAACATAGATCTAAATAGTAGATCAGACAGCTGTCTTAGATCTAAGACAGCTTGCGGCTCTGGTTGTCGACTCTCGCGAACTGTCGCCGACTGTCACCGTCGACTCTCGCGAACTGTCACCGACTGTCACCGTCGACTCTCGCGAACTGTCTGTAAAGATGGACTGGGAATCCCCTAAGATGTCATCAGAGAAGACTGTCATGTTTACCTCATCAGCTCCTATGTGCAAGTATCTGGCATCAGGTTGAGCGTCTAACACCTGTTCGAGCATGGACCTTACGAGTGCTTGTGACTCAGTCTTAGATGGACAGAGAGATGTAGGTGATTCTGGGTTCTCCCTAAGATTTGTAAATGCTGGGTGTTTGAGTACAAATTCCATGTGGCCCATTGTTTGGATAAGCTGGATCTGGAAGATTAAGAGGGTTTTACAACTATGTATAAATAAATAAATATATACAGACAAATCACATAGATCGAGCTAGCCCCAAAGTAAGTTCGAGACTTGTGTTATGGGATACTTATTCAACGATACTATATTTTATAACAAATACATATATAGATAAAAATCCAAGACCCAGGTCAATCTGAAAAAGATCATTTTCCATCTTGACCTGACCTGGGATCGAACCCGGGACCTCCCGTGTGACAGCCTGGCATGATGACCACTAGGCCACAGAGTTCGTCATGTATGACTATTGTATATGGTATAAGTATTTGAGAATTTTATTCTTATCTCTTCAATGCAACCTCCGTGGTGTATAATGGTTAAGGACTGTATGCACATAGCCACGTGGTCGGATTTGGCTCTGAAATATGCAAAATTTTCCCGCTAGGGGGATAAAAATGTCAAGATGAAGTTACATAGAGTTAATAATGTGTAAACGGGACAATAGATGTAGGTAATCATAAATTGTAACCTAGAAGCTTACTTGTTTCTTTTCGTCAAGACTTCCAGTCCGCGATACTTATTAAAATTTTCAAATCAATCAAATCAAAGAATTATTTTGTTTGAATTATTATTTCTGAATTAAGGCCTTGGCAGACGTCATTATAATGTACTTAACACTTTAGTAGACAGGCTATCAGTAGAAAAAGGCTAAAGTCGAAAATACAGTAGTGTGCGTGAATGCAAGACATTTATTTAAAAAGCGAGTTTAAATATATGTGAAATTCATATAGCACTTTCTAAAAAATCCAAGTTATAATTATTCGAATCTTGCGTAAAATTTATTACTTTTTCAATTTATTAGTCGACCTCCGTGGCGATTCCTTAACACGCTAGTCCGTCACTCGGAGTTTCTGGGTTCGATTCCCAGCCAGGGCAAGTTGGTAAATGGCCTTTTTTAATTTGTCCTGGTTCTTGGGTGTTTATTTTATCCCATCAAAAACATAAATGTAAAAATTCCAAGTTCAAATTCCGACAAAACAATTGAAATTTAAATAGCTGCCAAGTTATGTAGGTAGAGAAACCTGAAATTTATTCATAAGAATCTCAACATTTGACTTGGATAAAATTAAGATTGAAAGCACGGTCACCCATCCTAACTGTGCCCAAGCTAGAAGTTGCTTAACCTGTAAAAGCACGGTCATTCATCCATCAATTTTTGAATTTATCGTATGCGAAGTGGAGCAAAATATTTGCACAAGTGGTTTTGATTACTCGTATTTTGAAATTTGTTAAAGCGCAAATGACAAAGAACCCTTAGAATAGAGAATCTGTTTCGTTTCACGCAGCTTTTTAGGGTTCCGTAGTAAACAAGAAACCCTTATAGTTTCGTCATGTCTGTCTGTCTGTCTGTCCCCAGTTTTACTCATAGACTATTATGGGCATGGGCATGGATATGTGGTAATAAAAACTTGTGGTAAAAAAAAAGTATGGTGTGAGACGTCGTTTATAGGTCTTTCAAAAATATTGTAAGATTATGAACACCCTTTTTCATTTTAGCAATCCGTTTGTGAAATATTTGGTTTTTGATTGCAAATTTTTGTTAGAATCATGTGTCTCCCCTCTCTGTCAGTTAAACGGTTGTGAATGGACACTTAAAAAAATTCATGACAGTAGTATATAACGTCTCCCTGTACTAAAACTAATTTAAGGTGGATTTAGTTCATGATACTGAACAACTTTTCCTAAGGAACACATAATTAAATATGAAAAGAAAATGTTTGCTTTCCATTCGACCTCCGTGGCATAATTGTTAACACGCTAGACCGCTAATCCGGTGTTTCTGGGTTCGAGCCCCAGCCAGGGCAAGTTAGAAAATGGTCTTTTTCAAATTGATCTGGGTCTTGGGTGTTTATCTATGTATGTATTTATCATAAAATATAGTATCATTGAGTTAGTATCCCATAATACAAGTTTAAAACTTACTTTGGGGCAAGCTTAATTAGTGTGATTTGTCCTTACATATTCCATACATATATTACATAAATATTACATTTTGCCAAATCTTGTGTGTAAGAGATTAAAAATAATTTTTGTATTTCGTTTGTTCCTTGGTGAAAGTTGATCAGTATCATGAATTGAATTCAGACCTAAAGTTAGGCAGTTGTAAGTTACATAAAACAAGTAGGTAATGACTACGGAACCCTACACTGCACGTGGCCCGTCACGGCACGTGGCCGGTTTATTTTGGTTAAGTTGAAATTTTAGGGAACCATAGATAAATTTATGATATTTCTGTGTAAATCAATATTACTTATCGCTGACATGACGTTCTCAAAAACACAATCAAATAGTATTTTACGCGAGCGGTGACTTGGAAAACTACACGTTTTGTGTTCCACTGACAGAAAATGTACACATTTGAATTTTCTTTGTGAAACAATACGTTTAGCGACCATCTGCAATCGTAACACCTTTCACTTCTATTCACCTTATTATGTAAGTACGGAGGGTAAAAAAGGATTGCACGTTGAACAGATCAAGTCTTGGCGTAGCAGCTGTACGTGCTCAATCAATGACTTGACTGTTTGATTTTGTACAATATTTTTAACGAATCAACAAAGAGCACTAAAAAGAAATCTTTTCCTGAAAACAGCTAAAAAAATTGATTGATTAATGAAGCAGTAATTAGCATTATTGCACCCTTTTATTTTTTATCTTCTAATAGGTTTTCCTGTAATCTATAGGTAAAGAACTAACTGTATATTTTTCAAAAGATTGGGTTTAGTGGTTTCGGAGATAAGTGTATTTTTATTATTTATTTTTAAAAATAACTTCAAAAACACCAACTTAAAAAATATAGAAAAATATATTTAATATTATCATAAAATGCTCTTTCATTTGATATTTTACGCGATATAGTTCACAAAACCCTTTTTTTAATGTCTCATTTATCTCCCATAAAGTGGCCCCATTTTTTATTTATTTATTCATTTACCTACATTTTACTTCCGTCTTTGGGTCACAAATTTACATTATGTGCACCACATTTCAACTGAATCGGTCCAGTAGTTTAGTAGGGGGTGGGTAAATTTTCGCCCATTTTCTTAAATAACTTAAAAATACCGATCTAAGAAATAATAAAAAATAAATATATTTAAAATTGTCATACAAAGTTCTTTCATTTGATATGTCACACGATTTTGTTATCAAAACTTTTTTTTAATGTCTAATTTACCCACAATAAGTGGCCCCCTTTTCAAATTTCATTTATTTACATTATACGTCTATCTTTAGGTCACTAAGTTACATAAGTGTAGGTACTAAATCTCAACTAAATCATTCTAATAGTTTCGTAGTAAATTGGCTGTGACTTACGGACAGATAGACAAGCGAAACCCTAAAAACTGTAAAAACACCGAAAAAATCGGTTCCTATACAAATTTCCCGGGCGGCTGCACACTTTTGTATAAAAATGCAGTTTTTTTTTGTTATTTGACTGTTGTTTTAATATCATTATACTATACTAGCAGTCCACCCCGGCTTCGCCCTTGGTACACACAAAGCCTATGTCACTCGAGGATAGTGTACCTTTCCAACGGTGAAAGTTTTTTTTAAATCGGTCCAGTGGTTTCGGAGCCATGTAATGCAAACAAACAAACAACCAAATCTTTTCTCTTTATAATGTTAGTGTAGATAAATAGACTACTATAGCCTGCCTGCCAAGCCAAGTATAGATCTAAACTCGAAACTGGAATTCAAGACCAAAAAAACTACGACAATGTTGCCACTGCAATAAAGTGATCGTACAATAGTATATCCCTTTTTTCTAAAAACACACGCTGACATAATTTATTTATTGGTAATTTTAATTCTATAATATAAAGAAGTAATTTTATTTACTTTTTTTTACATAAATACAGGATGCTTTAATAAAAACTTCATCATCCGTAATTTTTAGTTGCAAAGCTGGTATTGCGCTTGTAACACTTCAGGTGTTAATAACATTTGGTACAACATTTTAACTACATGTAAGTTATTAATAACCTATTTTTGCATATATTTAGCTAATTGAGGTGACACCGCAGAAGTGGCAGTCATGTGTAAGTCATGTCATGAAAGTAGAGGATGAGATGTGCAAACTGGACGGATTAATTACTGGAGTGGTGGAAAACTTTATTATACAAGTGACCGACTCAGATTCCGAAGTTAGTGATTCTGACATTAGTGATGGTGAAGATGAAGATAAATAAAAACAATTTATTAAAAAATGGTTTTATTTAACTTTTCCATACTGTCTTAATAATATGGCACATTGTCGTGTGTGTTCATTGGTAATAGTACTTGTTTAAGTTCTTTACAATAAAATTTTGTCAATGTTAGTTTAGTTGAAAATAAAGTTTGTAATTAAGTTCCTTTTTTTGAGAAAATTGTAATGAATTATTTGTGCCAGCCAAAACAAAGAAGCATATAACAAAAAGGTTGGCGAAACCTGAAAACTTTATTTGACAATGACATAAGTGACTTTGACAGATTTGACAGTGACGTATCTGTCGTAGTTTTTTTGGTCTTGAATTCCAGTTTCGAGTATAGTACAGCCTGTGGTTCGATATATTACGCATAATGTCAATTCGTATTTTGATATACATTCATGGGGAAAAGTTGTTCAAAATTTCAGACTGAATTACCCCTCAAAATAATTGTAAAACCTTAAACAGCACCATTTATTACAAAAACAGTTAATATGATTCCGCGACCCGAGAAAGTTCCAATCCGATTTTTACCCTAATCGCCAATTAAAAAATATAGGTAATAAATCAAACCAAATAATTTTTTTCATTGAAAAAAAAAAATTAGCGATGCCGTATCTGCGATAGCATTACATCTTTACTTGAACGTCAACAAAATGTCAAAACTGTACCATAGTGTAGCAAAAGTATGACATAATTTGGCAGTTTGTACATAGTTTTTTATTGAAATATTTTAGACTGTAATGCAATTTTACGTAATTTGAAAATAGATTTTTTGAAAAATTCGACACGGCCTCCTTCCTGAACGCCCGGCGGGCAACTGAATTTGTATGGAAGAATCATGGCCGCCATTTCAGAGATTTCTGTCAAAAACGTTGCAAAACATCCAATTTTTAAAATTATTTTTTTCATTATTGCGTGATTGCATTGTAAGCAAATATTAAGAATAATGTTTCAAAATAGCCTTTATTTTTATAAAATATATGCAATCCCTTGTTAGAATATTTCTTTCTTTCCAGAAAAACAAGCCAGTTTGTAGCAAGATTTTCTAAAATATTTCTTTCAGGTTTCTTTACAATTATCTTACTTTTGCTGAATGAAAATTAAATAAATACGGTTTTCGTCTACTGGCTAGTCTATTCACCTATAACTAGGTATGTAATTTTCTTAGTGGTCTTTTCTACTTAAGCCATAACTATTGCCCGCGCAAAGTGCGTTTTGCATGTTTTTGGGTAAATTCAATGCTTGTTTTTAGGAAAACTACAAAATATTTTAAAAAATCCTTTTTTTCGTCTACTGTCCCAACTCTTCCTCTATCTATGTGTATACATTATTTGACTTAAGGACTGTATGCACTAAGCCACGTGGTCGGATTTGGCTCTGAAATATGCAAAATTTTCCCGCTAGGGGGATAAAAATGTCAAGATGAAGTTACATAGAGTTAATAATGTGTAAACGGGACAATAGATGTAGGTAATCATAAATTGTAACGTAAAATTAGTATACAGCTTACTTGTTTCTTTTCGTCAAGACTTCCATTCCGCGATACTTATTAAAATTTTCAAATCAATCAAATCAAAGAATTATTTTGTTTGAATTATTATTTCTGAATTAAGGCCTTGGCAGACGTCATTATAATGTACTTAACACTTTAGTAGACAGGCTATCAGTAGAAAAAGTAAAGTCGAAAATACAGTAGTGTGCGTGAATGCAAGACATTTATTTAAAAAGCGAGTTTAAATATATGTGAAATTCATATAGCACTTTCTAAAAAATCCAAGTTATAGTTATTCGAATCTTGCGTAAAATTTATTACTTTTTCAATTTATTAGTCGACCTCCGTGGCGATTCCTTAACACGCTAGTCCGTCACTCGGAGGTTCTGGGTTCGATTCCCAGCCAGGGCAAGTTGGTAAATGGCCTTTTTTAAGTTGTCCTGGTTCTTGGGTGTTTATCCCATCAAAAACATAAATGTAAAAATGCCAAGTTCAAATTCCGACAAAACAATTGAAATTTAAATAGCTGCCAAGTTATGTAGGTAGAGAAAACTGAAATTTATTCATAAGAATCTAAACATTTGACTTGGACAACATTAAGATTGAAAGCACGGTCACCCATCCTAACTGTGACCAAGCTAGAAGTTGCTTAACCTGTAAAAGCACGGTCATTCATCCATCAATTTTTGAATTTATCGTATGCGAAGTGGAGCGAAATATTTGCACAAGTGGTTTTGATTACTCGTATTTTGAAATTTGTTAAAGCGCAAATGACAAAGAACCCTTAGAATAGAGAATCTGTATCGTTTCACGCAGCTTTTTAGGGTTCCGTAGTAAACAAGAAAACCTTATAGTTTCATCATGTCTGTCTGTCTATCTGTCCCCAGTTTTACTCATAGACTATTAGTACTAGAAAGCTGTAATTGGGCATGGGCATGGATATGTGGTAATAAAAACTTGAAAAAAAACTGTGTGGTGTGAGACGTCGTTGAATAGGTCTTTCAAAAATATTGTAAGATTATGAACACCCTTTTTCATTTTAGCAATCCGTTTGTGAAATATTTGGTTTTTGTTTGCAAATTTTTGTTAGAATTATGTGTCTTCCCTCTCTGTCAGTTAAACGGTTATATATGGATACTTAAAAAAATTAACGGCAGTAGTATATAACGTCTCCCTGTACTAAAACTAATTTAAGGTGGATTCAGTTCATAATACTGAACAACTTTTCCTAAGGAACACATAATTAAATATGAAAAGAAAATGTTTGCTTTCCATTCGACCTCCGTGGCGTAATTGTTAACACGCTAGACCGCTAATCCGGAGGTTCTGGGTTCGAGCCCCAGCCAGGGCAAGTTAGAAAATGGTCTTTTTCAAATTGTCCTGGGTCTTGGGTGTTTATCTATGTATGTATTTATCATAAAATATATTATCATTGAGTTAGTATCCCATAATACAAGTTTAAAACTTACTTTGGGGCTAGCTAATTAGTGTGATTTGTCCTTACATTACCATACATATATTACATAAATATTACATTTTGCCAAATCTTGTGTGTAAGAGATCAAAAATAATTTTTGTATTTCGTTTGTTCCTTGGTGTAAGTTGTTCAGTATCATGGACTGAATTCAGATCTAAAGTTAGGCAGTTGTTAGTTACATAAAACAAGTAGGTACTGACTACGGAACCCTACACTGCACGTGGCCCGTCACGGCACGTGGCCGGTTTATTTTGGTTAAGTTGAAATTTTTGGGAACCATAGACAAATTTATGATATTTCTGTGTAAATCAATATTACTTATCGCTGAAATGACGTTCTCAAAAATACAATCAAATAGTATTTTACGCGAGCGGTGACTTGGAAAACTACATGTTTTGTGTTCCACTGACAGGAAATGTACACATTTGAATTTTCTTTGTGAAACAATACGTTTAGCGACCATCTGCAATCGTAACACCTTTCACTTCTATTCACCTTATTATGTAAGTACGGAGGGTAAAAAAGATTGCACGTTGAACAGATCAACAGTCTCGGCTTAGCAGCTGTATGTGCTCAATCAATGACTTGACTGTTTGATTTTGTACAATATTTTTAACGAATCAACAAAAAGCACTAAAAAGAAATCTTTTCCTGAAAACAGCTAAAAAAATTGGTTGATTAATGAAGCAGTAATTAGCATTATTGCACCCTTTTATTTTTTATCTTCTAATAGGTTTTCCTGTAATCTATAGGTAAAGAACTATTAACTGTATATTTTTCAAAAGATTGGGTTCAGTGGTTTCGGAGATAAGTGTATTTTTATTATTTATTTTCAAAAATAACTTCAAAAACACCAACTTAAAAAATATAGAAAAATATATTTAATATTATCATAAAATGCTCTTTCATTTGATATTTTACGCGATATAGTTCACAAAACCCTTTTTTTAATGTCTCATTTATCTCCCATAAAGTGGCCCCATTTTTTATTTATTTATTCATTTACCTACATTTTACTTCCGTCTTTGGGTCACAAATTTACATTATGTGCACCACATTTCAACTGAATCGGTCCAGTAGTTTAGTAGGGGGGGGTAAATTTTCGCCCATTTTCTTAAATAACTTAAAAATACCGATCTAAGAAATAATAAAAAATAAATATATTTAAAATTGTCATAAAAAGTTCTTTCATTTGATATGTCACACGATTTTGTTAATTAAACTTTTTTTTAATGTCTAATTTACCCACAATAAGTGGCCCCCTTTTTTAAATTTCATTTATTTACATTATACGTCTATCTTTAGGTCACTAAATTACATAAGTGTAGGTACTAGATCTCAACTAAATCATTCTAATAGTTTCGTAGCAAATTGGCTGTGACTTACGGACAGACAGACAAGCAAAACCCTAAAAACAGTAAAAACACCGAAAAAATCGGTTCCTATACAAATTTCCCAGGCGGCTGCACACTTTTGTATAAAAATGCAGATTTTTTTTTTGTTTTTTGACTGTTGTTTTAATATCATTATACTATACTAGCAGTCCACCCCGGCTTCGCCCTTGGTACACACAAAGCCTATGTCACTCGGGAATAGTGTACCTTTCCAACGGTGAAAGTTTTTTTTTAAATCGGTCCAGTAGTTTCGGAGCCATGTAATGCAAACAAACAAACAACCAAATCTTTTCTCTTTATAATATAAGTGTAGATAAATAGCCTACTATAGCCTGCCTGCCAAGCCAAGTATAGATCTAGTATAGCCTGTGGTTCGATATATTACGCATAATGTCAATTCGTATTTTGATATACATTCATGGGGAAAAGTTGTTCAAAATTTCAGACTGAATCACCCCTCAAAATAATTGTAAAACCCTAATTAAACAGCACCTTTTATTACAAAAACAGTTAATATGATTCCGCGACCCGAGAAAGTTCCAATCCGATTTTCACCCTAATCGCCAATTAAAAAATATAGGTAATAAATCAAACAAATTATTTTTTTCATTGACTTAATTTTCAATAAAATTTAAAAAAAAAATGTGCGATGCCGTATCTGCGATAGCATTACATCTTTACTTGAACGTCAACAAAATGTCAAAACTGTACCATAGTGTAGCAAAAGTATGACATAATTTGGCAGTTTGTACATAGTTTTTTATTGAAATATTTTAGACTGTAATGCAATTTTACGTAATTTGAAAATGGATTTTTTTGAAAAATTCGACACGGCCTCCTTCCTGAACGCCCGGCGGGCAACTGAATTTGTATGGAAGAATCATGGCCGCCATTTCAGAGATTTATGTCAAAAACGTTGCAAAACATCCAATTTTTAAAATTATTTTTTTTATTATTGCGTGATTGCATTGTAAGCAAATATTAAGAATAATGTTTCAAAATAGCCTTTATTTTTATAAAATATATGCAATCCCTTGTTAGAATATTTCTTTACGCAGAAAAACAAGCCAGTTTGTAGCAAGATTTTCTAAAATATTTCTTTCAGGTTTCTTTACAATTATCTTACTTTTTCTGAATGAAAATTAAAAAAATACGATTTTCGTCTACTGGCTAGTCTATTCACCTATAACTAGGTATGTAATTTTCTTAGTGGTCTTTTCTACTTAAGCCATAACTATTGCCCGCGCAAAGTGCGTTTTGCATGTTTTTGGGTAAATTCAATGCTTGTTTTTAGGAACTACAAAATATTTTAAAAAATCCTTTTTTTCGTCTACTGTCCCAACTCTTCCTCTATCTATGTGTATACATTATTTGACTTAAATCAAACGCTTTCTGTACAAACTTGTTGCCCGCGCAAACCTAGTTTACATGGTGCCGACCCTTAAATCAAACGCTTTCTGTACAAACTTGTTGCCCGCGCAAACCCAGTTTACATGGTGCCGACCCTTAACATGCTAGTCTGCTAAACCAGATTAACTGGAGGTTCTAGGTTTGATCCCGAGCCAGATATACTATCACGTCTTTATACCTAATAGGGCATATAGAGCATTTTGGGTCTTGCGGCTCTAAGCACAGAGCCCAGAGTTGCAAGACCCAAAGGCCTCTTTTAGCCTGATGGTGGGCGAAAAGGTAAAAAAAGGAATCAAAATAGTGATGGATTACAAGCCGCATTGCCTATTAAGACGATGCACGGAGTCCAGTGCTGCTCCCATTTGAAATAAATTATTTGTAAGGAAACAGAGATATCATTTAGAATTTTGAGCTAGTAAAACCTAGATAACCCTTCAAACTATTTTATGAACCACCGTTTACAGTTTAAAGTAAAAATGTTAAGCTTTAGTTTGCATTTTTGCCAAAAGTGGCCGTTTTTCGCAAAAATGCAAACTAAAGCTTAACGTTCTCACTTTAGACTGTAAACAGTGGTTCATAAAATAATTTGAAGGGTTATCTAGGTTTTATTAGCTCAAAATTTTAAATAATTTCTCCGTTTCCTTACAAATAATTTATTTCAAATGGGGACAGCACTGGACTCCGTGTATCGTCTTTACATGATTCAGATTCTCGCCCATTCCCTTGAACGGCTTTTATTGTCTGCACAGAAAGAAAAGCAGCTAGTTCATTAAGGCGAAGATATAGGCAAATGGCCTTGAAGTTTGAAATAAATTGTTAACTCGTAAATATGGTGATAATTTCCTTATTTCTCTATGTCATGCACTAGATAGCCCTTTAAATTATTTTATGAACTGCCGTTGAAACTATTATTGGTGATCCGTCTAGCTTTAAAACTTGCCGTGGCCACTTTTGGCGGAGGCAAGTTTTAAAGCCAGACGGACTAATGTAAATACTTTCAACGGTGGTTCATAAAATAATTTAAAGGGCTATCTAGTGCATGACGAAGAGCAATATGGAACTTATCTCCATATTTACGAGTTAACAATTTATTTCAAATGAGGGCGCCACTTCAAGGTCATTTGCCTATATCTTCACCTTAAAGGATAATATTGAAGAACATTTATGATAGTATCAATCATATCAATCAATAAAAACTTACAACTTCCAAACCATTCTCATTGCAAAACCTCATGATGTGCTGTACTTCTTCCATTGTGTACAAGCCGTCTCCCCCACCTCCCGCAATGCTCCCGAGGGCCACCAGGTCATCTGTGTACGGGAATGTGTCTTCCCACTCAAGCAGGACTCCTGTAGCGCCCCATGCTTTTGCTCTGAGTAATACCTGGAGTGCATAATGAATATATTTATTTAATGAAATTCATAGCCGGTATCCGGCAGAGTGGAGTAGGACCACTCTAAGTCGTCCCATGGAGGTTGTAGAAGGCGACTTAGGAAATACAAGCTAAATGAAGCTTATAAACATCAATGACACCCGTCTGGCCAACTGATGGAGAGGTGTAGGCCAAATCCTCTAGCTGCTCTAGCTAATATATGGCTCTAGTAGTACAGAGAGGGAGATCTTACATTTAAGAAGTAAGTATGTGAATTAAGAGAATATTGAGTTGCATATGTAATGCCAATAAAAATAGTTTTATTTCATTTCCTTCATATGAATCAATTTGAATAGGTACTTATATTTAACTGTATTGTTGATTACCTTCTCTAAGTATGGAATCTTTAATGGAGCGCCTTTTAAGTCTAGATGTACTATCCTGAAAAAAAAACAAATACTTATTAAATTTTCCACCCCATATTTTAAAAGGTTGATTGAGTACTTGAGTATAGAAATAGAATACCAAGGATTAATATCTGAGAGTAAAGGATATGGGATGAAAAATTTAATGTAGTCTCGACCCCAGGGCAAAACAGTGTTATAAAGAAGAATTATTATATCTTTAAAAACACTTAAATTTTTACTTATTACTCACCGCTTTAATTACCTATAAAGTGCTTACCTGTGTTCAAGTGGCATTTTAGCAGTAAATTACTACCACGGAAGCTACAGTTTTGTAGCAAAAATCACTAGACAATGTTTCTCCAAGCAAGATACCAAAATATTCTGTGTTTTCGAAAAGGTGCTGCTTATGCAACGATAACTAGTAATATCAATGTCACGTTACGTTAAAATTTGCTTTTTGTGGAAAAAGTACGTTATCTGAAATCACAAACACTCAAAACCAAAACGTAAACAATCACAAACTATATAGGGATCACGGATCAGACGGACGTGTCGGTACTGGCTTTTTGTATCGTAGCGTTCTCGTCGCTGATTCGTTCTCGTAGCTTGTATAACAACCAATCCAGTGACTGATCTCAGAAATTCCCTTTTGACAATTCAAATTTTTAAACTAGAATTTTTGATTAAAGAAAATCTCGGCAAAGAAATCGTTATACCAATCAGCCTTTTAGCAAAAAAAAAAGTGGGTGGGGGAGGGGGCCCAAAATAGCGTGCTGGTGGGCACTGTGCAGCTTCCTTTATTGATATTTATAACTATAATTAGTAATCTATTTCTAAAATAGGCTCCCTAATTTACTGAAATGTATGAAACAATAAACAAATAAAATAAGTTTAGTTCATTTTATTACATATACAACATATGTGTCAAAGATATTCTTAAAGCTTCAAACCCCGCATGACCCTATGAGGTAGCGGTCCATTGTTTATCTAATGTGTCTGGTTTTCTTGGTGTTTAATGGATTAAGGAATGCAAACACCATTGTTTTTATTATGTACATTAATCACTTCACGTAATTATTCTTCGCGGTAGATGAGCACCATTCAACAGAATGTTCTAGGTAAGAAAAGAAGTAGGTGAAGGCTTCGTAAGGTCTTGGGGCACTGTTTTGTGATAGAACAGGTACAGTCCGCGCGGTTCGGTCTCCCTGAAGACACATGGAACAAAACAAATAACTCATAAAGCTTCTGAACAATATCTAGTTACACAATTGAAGTGGTCATAAACGCAGCATTTGTTATATCTGGACGTAGTGTAGGCCGAATCCTCTGGCTACTCTGGCTAAGTATGGCTCTGGTAGTACAAAGACGGTCGTGCTCCTGCAGTGGAGACTAAAAAAGACCTGAGGATGACAGTTTTTAACTAATTTTTTTTTAAATTTCTACTACAAATTTTTTATAGTAGTAGTATACGTAAAAAATATGAACATACACAGAAAAGATAGAATCAATAAATCAATAATTAAATTGGTAGTCCACATTTCATGGCAAAGTTTCATTCCACCGTTGTTCCCAATGTTATGCTAAATGGTATTATTATTCCTTTCTCTCCAACAGTTAAAAACTTGGGAATAGTTTTGGATGAAACTTTGTCATGGTCTACCCAAACTAATGAGTTAAGTCGCAAAATGTTTGTGGGCATGCATTCTCTGGGGCGATTGCAAAATTTTCTCCCAATAAGGACGAAAGTATTATTGACACGTTCTTTATTAATTCCTATTCTTGATTATGCTGACGTTGCATATTTGGATCCTACAGAGGAACTTCTAGATAAATTAGAGCGCCTCCGAAACAACTGTATTAGGTATGTTCCACCTTCGAAAATTTGATCACATTTCGGAGTCTCGCAAGAAGCTAAATTGGTTACCTGTTAGGATACGTCGCAATATCCACATTCTCTGCCTCCTCTTCAACGCCCTTTTTAATCCTTCTTCCCCTGATTACCTCCATTGCAAATTTAATTTTCGGATTGTGGATAGTCGTTTGCGCACAGCCGGCAGCCTCGTTTTGGACATCCCACCGCATTCGTCACAGTCTTACTCCAAATCGTTTAAAGTCTTGGCGGCAAGGCTTTGGAACTCACTTCCAGATGATGTATGGATGGCACCTTCACTGGATTCAATTAAAACTAGATTATCGAAGTCTTCTCTGGTTACGTCATGCTTGGACTGAATGAAGTACTTATCTTTAATATTTATTAAATATATACCTATGTATGTAAGATATATACTTTATGTATAGTTTGTTTATGTGTATTGCTATAGGTATTTATGTAAGTATATTCGTATATATTTATGTGTGTAGATAAGTAATTTATACGTACCGGCTTCTACCTTATATATAATAGAGTAAATATCCTCTCAATCTATCGCAGGTTGACTGGAAGAGATCCCTACATGGGATAAGTCCGCCTTTGTATATGTGCTCTTTCGTATTATGTTGTGTTTTATACTTAAATTTTGGTACAATAAAGTTATTACAAACAAACAAACAAACAAACAAACAAACAAACAAACAAACAAACAAATAATAATACATAAAGCACAATAATTGTAAATATGTACCTGAGGCTATTTCCACAAATTCCAACTGTGTCGAACGAGAAGTGGGACGTAGATGCAGCATTAGCATTCGTTATATCTGAAAAGGAAATTAATAATACAAATAAGAGATAAATATAATTCAATGTCAAATTTTGATAACAAGTCAAGAAACTAGTGTTTTCTCATATTTACAGTAGCTAAATCACAATTATTCTTTTTATTATCATCATCGTATCAGCTACATGAATTCCACTGCTGATGAATTTTTTAGTATAGGTACAATCCATAAGACAGATAATGTGCTGATTGAACACATGGAATACTTTCACCATCTATTGCCTTCTCATAAAAATCCCAAAGGTATTTTCTGGTAGAAATGAAATTTATTTTGCATAAGTGTCGTACAATAGATGGAATACATAGAATCAGGATCGTACACTTAGCTGTTTCCAGCATGCATAAAATAGGTAGGTAAAATTATTGCTTACTTCCAAGGGATGCCTTCAAGTTAATTTATTTAATTTTTATATGCCAACAATATCAACATTTGAGTTTCATTGACATTTATACAGGGCTACATAAGTTTAGTTGTTGATTGTCAGCGTGTCTTTCTGTGACACAAAACCCTCTTCTAAGCGAGCAAGCGCCTCAATTCGAGACATGAATAAATACAAACAGAAATAAAAATGATTACCTAATAACACATAGAGCTCCGGTGAAACAATTTAACTTCTGCAATTTTGGGGGCTTTTAATGATTTGTGATCCCAGTGCCTTTTACGTGAAGTATGATTAAACGTGTTTTTTTTTTTCTGAAAAAGAATAATAATAAAATTAATAAACATCAACCTCTCCAAAGGGAGACTTCAAAAGGTCCAGGGTTAAAACACCCGTTAGAGTGAATCCAAAGGATATAAAAATATAAGTAGATATTACTTATCATTTGAACATGCAAACTTATTTATCGCACTAAATAGACAAATGAATAGTTTTGCGTTATCATTGTATGAAAAGAATAATATTATTTTACTGAATGGATGGATGGATGCTCAAGACCGTGCGAAGTAGAGAAGGAAAAGCCGGAAAGCGGACCACGGGCTTCACAGCATTACAACTGATGATGCAACTCGGAATACGCTGAGATGAGAGAGTAATATTATTTTACATACCTTCCTTCCTCATGTGAGTTCTGTAAAGTACTGTACTGAATCGTTTTCGAAGTAAAAAGAGTGTCTCTTATGTCTGACGAGACTAGCAACTCAACTTGCGCTACTAAAACCAATTAATTGCATCTATCCACATAATTCGCAGCGTAGTTCTATATTTAATGGAAATCAATGAAGATAGTGTTTCCTTTTACTCCCACAAAGGATCACATGGCACCAAGATATACCACCAGAGGCACCAGAGCACACACGAACTTGAGATGAGAGCTGAGCGATTAATTTAAAAACAGAATAAACAAACATGATGGAGGATGGGCGAAATTCGGCAAAAACCACTGACCTCCTATATACAAGTACGTGTACTTGTATATAACTATGGAGGTCACAGGCGAAAACGGTGAAGGGGAAAGGGGTGGAAGGGGTTGTGAAACGTCAAAAGCCAATTGCTAATACATAACTACAGTATATTCTTACGATCACAGACCACAGTAGGCGACATTTCGGGCCGTGGTAAACAATCGACTGAACCGACCGGCTAATCTGATTGATTGGCAATAATGTCAGTGTCAAAATTTCTAAACTAAAGTATTTTTTTAAACAGAGACTGAACATGAGAAAAATACGAAAATACCATGGGAAAATATGTTAAATTGAAGGTATTTTGTGCTTTTGTATGGTAAAGTAGTCTGGCCAATTCAACGAAAGCTGTCCATGCATTGTCCAAATGTCCATGACATGATGACAACTGGGCACAAAGCCGGGGCAGATTAGAGAAATCTAAAGATTTTTGCAATTTTTCACTCTTTATACTATTTGATACTTTTACCCGACAGCGCCAGAAAGAGGGTTATGTTTTTAGCTTTAAATGATTGAAAAAAGAAAAAAAAAGAATTAAAATAGAGCTCAAAATAGGTATTTAAGTACCTACTTACTGATTTAATATGTGCCTAAATATTTATGGTAAGATTGGTAAGAATTTTTTTCTGATAACAGTGTCTATCAACAAAATGTATCCCAGTGCAAAGTAAAGAAAAAAATGCAAAGGATGCTTGACTCCTGAGCTTGACTCAGTCAGACCCAGACAGATCTGTCAGGTCAGGGGCAGAGTGGTTATCTTTGGAGTCATCTCAATGTTCAATTTATTCTACTCTCTAGGTCCACAGGGACGCTTAGGAATAAGTTAGGTGTGGTGTGTGGTGTGTGCCAAAGATGGAAACAGAAATCAGAGACACTTATTGACACTAGTTACAAATTCTGCCGCACTAAAAATATTGGCAGTAAACGTACGATTTGAGTAGTTTTGAGTACATAATTGGCGCGAAAAGTTTTCGTCACAATTATTGTTTTCCTGGTTAGGTTTTTAAACTTATTAAAATATAGTTTTTTAAATGTGTAGTAGGTATTTAAAGAGAACTTATTTTAACTTATACTAAGACTCTTGTATTGTTTATTATATTATTATAAAATGAAAAAAATCCCTTTAACCTAGCATGAGTTAAGAGTTTAAGACTGCACATTGCATTAATTGCTTTGTATAACCGGAGTAGGTAAGTCATGCCTTACTGCTTTTGTCATAAGCAACTTAAGTTTTAAGGAAGGAAATAAAATACCTACGCAAGATTATTTATAAAATAATATGTTTATTATATTTATTTGCATTCGAAAAACACAAGAAAGATATATAAAATTAGGTTCTTATTATGCACGATCAACAAAATTCCACAAAACAAAATATTACAAAAATCAAATCAACATCAATAAAACCAACCTTAGGTACGTATCTTAGGAGTTTCAAGAGTTCTTTAAAAAAACTATGAAATTTTTGGCAACTTATTTAATACACAATGTTTCTAAAACATATATAGTTATTTTAAAATAACTAAGTTTAGCCAGGTCTACTTCTTAGATAAAGAAAAAAACCATACTTCGAAATACCACTTAATGCGCTGTCAGCTCAAATTACTGTAAGTGTTTATTAAAAATTACTGTAACTAAGTACTATAGTTTATTTTTGAAAATTTTTACATAGGAATCTAAGGATGTTCAACAGACACCCACAATATCCAAAACACGATTGACCAATTTTGGCTCGATAGAAAAAAATCATAAACATACCTCTAAATTTACCATTTACCTTTAAAATACTTATAATTATTTTATACAATCACCGTTTTATATGAAAATTATACCAAAAAATGTATAATTTAATCTGTCTGTCTAATCTGGCAAGAGTATCGAATTTGATAGTATGTCTGACTCTGACTATAGGTATACCTATAGTCTATTCTAATCTATGTACCTACATAGATTAGAATATTTGTATACCTACATAATTTCCTGTAAATGTCCGTCAAAGAGTACCTACCTAACATTTGTCCCCCCGTAGTTTTTGAGTTAGGTGTTGGCTAAAAACATGTGGTTTAATACAACAACAGCAGTTAATAAATTAAAGTTTTGTTTTTACCGACATACCTAAACTAAGGTTCACATTTTTAGCAATCCGGGTAAAAATATCATGACTGTACCTAAGTAGTTCTCAAAAAGATCCAGCAAATGGTCAAAAATTCCCCAGAAGAATTTTCAACACCTGCGGAGTGTTACGACGAAAAGACAAATTCCATTCAATCATATTAATTTACCTTACATCACGTACGTACGTATTGTGCTAATTCATTTCTTGATATATCGCGACTTTCTGCTTGGGGATCGATCCCATAATAGTAGAAAATGTATGTATGTATGTATGTGAATTTGTGTATTCGTTTTATCTTTGGCTTAAGGAAATTTGACCACGTCTCTGACTTTCGCAAACAACTCAAGTGGCTCCCCATCCGTCTTCGCCGGAACACTAGAATCCTTTGCCTCCTCTTCAACGTCCTGTACAATCCCTCATATCCTCCTTATTTGCGTGAACGGTTTTCTTTCGCACGTTCTGCCGACGCTCCTTGTAGATCTGCCCGTAAATCCATCCTTCATTTCCCAACACATAGCACCACTACCTATACTCACTCCTTTTCCGTGCAGGCAGTTAGGCTATGGAATCAGCTACCACCGAGCATTCGAGAGTCTAAAACCATAACGACGTTCAAGAAACGAGTAAAAGATCACTATCTGTATTTATCATCCTAATATATTTAGAAATATTAACATATGTATTTATTGTATATATGCTTTATGAATATATATTTATTTATGTATTTATGTAAGTATATTTATGTATGTTTATGTAGGTATATATCTTGTCTATTTATTTATTTAGTTTTGTATTGTAGGTACACGCCAATTACCTCTTTTTTTCCCATTTCCTCTCGCGGGTCTACTGGAAGAAATTTCTTTAGAAATAAGTAGCACCTAAGTACTATGTTTTCCTTATTTTTTTTAAGTGTATGTTTGTAAATTTCCAAGTGTACTTGAATAAATAAAATAAAATAAATAAATAAAATAAAATGTTTTTGACCAATAATAACTCAAAAACTACGGGGGGACAAATACTTATTACACTTTGACGGCCATGTACTCGTATTATTGTACCTCTATAGGAAGTTACCAGTAGCGGCGTTAGGGGTGGCGTGGTTGGACAACCGCCCAGGGCGCCAGATATTATAAGGAAAGGGGCGCCACAATAGTTTTTGAAATTTTTCGGCAATCGGGGGGTCTGAGGTATTTTTTGTAGTGGCTGGTCACTGGACGTTACGTACATAATATCCAATATTATCAGTCAGATAGTCAGACTATCAAATTCGCTATTTTTCTGCCTGGGGAACGCCTATAGTTACCTAGGTTACCTTAACTTTCTTTCATTTCCCATATTTAGGCGGCTATATTTGTCTGTCTCAGCTCAATAACTAAGTTAATCCTACCTACTAGTAGGGTGTGGCTAAAAAAGGACTTACCTAACTACAACTTACATACACATTCGTGTTATTGTGAAAATGAGTAGGTACCTACTTACCTAAAAATCGAACCTAGGGCCCCAGGTGACTAAGACAAGCATGATAGGAAATGAAATAAAAAAAGTGAATGATAAAATCGCAAACTTTATTTTCTTTATATTTTGTAATAAAATAACTAAACTAAAAAACTTCATAGTAGGCAGGCTAATTATACCTAAGTAAGTAGATCATAGACTTATACTACAATACTTTGCAAAATCCATTTAAATAATAAATTCATCGGCACAATTCTAAGGCAAACTTTACTTTACTTTCTAATTTCTACAAGATATAGATGCAATCGAAGAACACACATTTTGAAGGTAGGGTAAAACACCCAATGAATGACTTGATACCAATAATTGGCCGCTTTTACTTGATAGTTATTTATTCCAAAAAAAAAAAACAATTCATTAATTTATTAAAATAATATTATGTAAGAACGCGGCGTTGAGTATTTTTCTTCCTTTTTAAAAATTGACAATAAATTGGCCTAGTTGTTGTGGATGGTATCTTTAGGTGCCTTTGACACATCACAAAACTCTGATAAACAAAATACCTATATGCTTTAACTACCTACACTACCTACAAAGTCTGCCCAAAGACTACTTAATCCTTGGACATTACAAGTAAAATACTATATGCTATATTATATGTAAGTACTTCCCAGCTACTCACGATGGTTATAAATTTAAACTTAACTAAAGCTTCTGAAATACCTACAGAAGATTTATATTGTATGAATATTATTTCCTGCCACTTTATTTATCCTGCAGTTACATTTTTACCTGTCATTTTATTTGTTTCAGCCTTTCAGTAGATATATTTTTCTAAAGGAAATAACAAATTGATATATAAACACACAAATATCTCAGAAATACATAATTATTTCGATCCTAAAACTAATAACTACTTAAGTTTCGAATAAACACAAATTGATCGCTTTCATATTCACAATGAAAATACAGTTAAATTACATCATCCATCCGCTGCATATTATAGTTATTATATAATATATATATATAGTTATGATGTATATATATATGTATATATATAGTTTAACAAATAATAAAGCATATGTAAATAAATCTAACCTACTCTATCACACTGAAAGTTGTATGAATCCTATAAGAATATAAATAAAACTTTCCTTTCCCTAATATCTATGTTCAATATCAACACACAAAAATACCTATATACGTATTGAACCTTTACCTTATCCATTTAGGTACACTTTTAGACCCATATGCTCGATATGAATCTCGCGAGTGTGAGATCCATTACAAACCTAACAAAAGTGGGTGAACTACATTTCCATTTTTTACCTATGTTATTCCTGAACGCATAGACAAGACTAGTTGCAAACGCTTGCTTGTGGATGCTTGGGACATAATTCTCCTCCCCCCCCCCCTCGAGCTATGTGAAACCTTGCCATGCCATTAAAATGGTCCCGGTGGTAGCGAGCGGCGGGAAAAGGGAGGGAAAGAATGAATGCTTTCATTTGACGGCGCTAGTGACATGATGTGCGTCGTGCGACCCACCCTGAACCGAAGGCTGGATCTGCCCTTGACTATTGTACCTAAGATGATGATGACGAGCGATCACAGTTCTGAAAACCTAAAACGCGGAGAGTCATTCAACGAATGATTAACGCGAATTATTCATTTTGGAAACGCTCACGCTGATCATTCGTTGTATGACTCTTCGCGTTCAACAGTAGGTTTTCTGACCGTAGCGAACATTTAGGAAAGATGGCGAACACCTGGTGCATTTGTTAGATTCTTTGAGAGATGACGTCTTAATCTTAATGGGCGATAATAATCTTGATATTAGGGTCTGGCTCCCCAGCAGCATCCTTCGCTAGTGGCGCGTTGCCACACATCCTGAAGTTCTTCGTGTAGGGTATGACAGCCACCAGCAGACCGGAGATGATCACCCAGATGCCGGCTACGTAGAACGCAGCATCCCAGTAGCCGGTGATATCTTTGAGTGCGCCTGAAGAAAAAGATGACGTATTATTACAAAAAGGACTAACATGGATATTTTTTACTCAATGAAATGACATTATCAATAACTATCGTAAAAACGTCAGTATGAGACATTGAATAATTAGTCTAAGAGTGGTTTTATACTACAACAAGAAATAATTTCCTGCAGCCTGGAATCCTGGATAAAGACATCTTTGTACCGTTTTTACAAGCTTTTATTTACTTTCTGCTGTCCCGTCCGTCCATGTGTCCGTAATAAAATCTTGCAAGCTAAATTAGACTCACTTTCCATTATTCGATTGAGCTGGATCTTCGTATGCTTGTGTTAGTTGGGTGACAATGCAAATTATGGTACCATATTAATGCCCTCATCTCTGTGATAAATCAACATAAGTCCACCAAGTTTGGGCTCAATTGATTCGTCTTTCTTGAGGAGCAAGCAAACTAAGTAGTAACATAGTCGTTACAAGGGGATAGTGGTATGAAAAAACATTAGCATTGTGAAAATCCTTACCAGCCATGGGAGGTCCCACAAGATGGCCAACACCTTGACTCAGCAGCACTAGACCATACGCCATAGTAAATCTCTCCAAGGCAATCAACTCCACCAGGATACTCGGAGTATAAGAGTAAGAACTGGAGAACATGAGGCCAAACATGACAGCATTGCAGGCTATGATGTAGAAGCTGGCAGGGTGGTTGGGGTCGAGCCAATTGATGAGGATGGGGAAGAGCACGATATTTCCACCACAGATGATGAGGCATAATGCGTAGGTTTTAGTGATGTTCACCCAGGGCAGGTCTCCGATCCAACCGAGACCGACCTGAAATTTATTTGGACATTTTACTTTGATTTATGAGTAAAAATATCTAAAACATTATACTTAAACTTAGGGTTTTTGAACTTTTAACAATTTTTTACCTTTCGTATTTTTACCATGATGAATTATGTTGTATTTTTCGTTGATGGTATCTAATACCATATTTGACGATGACAGAAATTACTGTTCCAAAGTTTTACTTTTGCCACCTTTTTTAAGATTTTCGAAAACCCCATTTACTTTTTTTTTGCTGTAGCCACGATCCTTTGTTAATAAATCTACATCTACACTAATATTATAAAGAGGAAAGATTTGTACCTATTTTTGTATGTTTGTATGTTTGTAATGAATAGGCTCAAAAAGTACTGGGCCGATTTAAAAAATTCTTTCACCGTTGGAAAGCTAAGCTAAGCCTATGTCACTCGGGAATAGTGTATTCCCGAGTGACATAGGCTATGTGTGTACCACGGGCGAAGCCGGGGTGGACTGCTAGTTGAATATAAAAAAAATCTCCATTATTTATCAAGAAGTTTAGTGACTTACAATGCCGATGATGTTAGCAACTCCAAACACACTGAGCATCCAACTGCCATCCGCCGAGGGATAGCCACTGTTCTCCATGAAGTTGGCGATGTAGAAGTAAGGCACGATGAACCAGACGAACAGCACCAACGTGGACAGGTTCATCATGAGGAAATGGAACTCGGTGAACATGTTGAAGTCGAATGTCTTGTTGATTGTGTCGAGTATGCGGCGGAAAAATGTCTGGAACATACATTCATTTTTTGAAGCAAGGAAACTTTAAGAGATAGGTAGAAATTTGGATTGAAAAGTGATTGAAGGTACACTGAGGCTCATTTAATAGTATAGGCCTTCCTTCTTCCTTAGTAAGTATATTCAAGACTGCTTTATGTGAAAAAGGTCTCCCTGTGTTATATAAGGAAAATAACGTACTGAATATACTGTTTCATTTAAGGTGAATTTAGAAGTAAATGGCCTTGAAGTGGCGCCCTCAGGCACTAGATAGGCCCTTTAAATTATTTTATGAACCACCGTTGAAA
Source organism: Acrobasis repandana (assembly GCA_963576875.1). Lineage (NCBI taxonomy): Eukaryota > Metazoa > Arthropoda > Insecta > Lepidoptera > Pyralidae > Acrobasis > Acrobasis repandana. Next base: position 19,414,065 of record OY756222.1, read on the forward strand.
GTATTTACATTAGTCCGTATATTAAAACTTGCCTCCGCCAAAAGTGGCCACCACAACGCGTCACCAATAATAGTTTCAACAGCAGTACATAAAATAATTTAAAGGGCTATCTAGTGCATGACCATTAGCAATATGGAAATTATCACCATAATATTTACGAGTTAACAATTTATTTCAAATGAGGGCGCCACTTCGACGTCGTTTGCTAGTAAATTCATCTTAAGTACTTACCTTAACTCTGAGTGAATTCACACAGGTCTCATTAATGATAATTTGTTATACTTTATAGGTAATTAAGTCGTACTATCGCATTAGGTTATAAAACCTGTAATTATATGTATGTAAAAGGTTATAAAATAAATAAAAATAAAATTTATACCTAGGTATAACTACTTAGTATTTTAGTACTTAAACTAAACATGTTTACTTTTTTCAGGCTATTTCAAGGAGTGCCTTTATATGTACCTATTTATGAGTATTTATTTATTTTTATATACTTTACTGTTCAGATTACTTACCTTCTCCTCTAAATCCTCCTCCATTGACCACATGGAGTTTCTGTAAATATCTGGACAAGAGGAAGCGCGTAGTTTATATTTAGCAATATTCATCATAGCTCCTCTGTGCATGATAGAATTACGATGCACTCTTATGTCCCTCAAGTAATGATGATCAGTATTCAATTGTCGTGAAAGCCAGTCTTGTCTTGGAGGTATCACTGGAGCCTTGTTCTCAGGAATAGGCTGTAGAAGCTTCTCTCGCACCTTTTCTAGCTTAGTTTCGAAATCTTTCTTTTTCTTCTTCTTCAATTTTAGCTTCATAGACATGGTCACTGGTTTTCTCTTGTCACCTTCGGGAGGCTCTATCGGAAGTTTTTGCTCTGAATTGCTTCTTAAAGCCAGAAGTGAGGGATAGTTCTGTAAGACGATGTTATAGAGACGTTTGTTTGATGATAGTTGTTCTAATACTTCAACCGGTAACTGAAATAGAAAAGATATAATATAGTAATGATTTTCATAATCAAAGTAACCATAGAACATTGTAAATAAGTATTTTAATATTTACCTTCTCACTTTGTCTTAAAAATGTTGGTAAATTTACGACAGAACCAGCTTTCTGCTGAGACAAATCCGTATTTTGTTTTGTTGTCGCTTCTAAATTTTCTGCTTCTGCAATAGAAGCTACTAATGCTGTCAAAATATATTCAGGTGGATCTCCACTTTTCATAAGGGTTTTCAGTTCCTCTACTCCTGGGTACACTGACTCTGCACCACCAGATCTTGCTGATCTCGCTGATATCGACACAGAACTTGACGCTTTCTTTGCATGATTTAATTTCCTCTGTTTCTTTTGTTCTAAAATTAACCACTCAGGGTCTCTCATAACAGCACCACAAATACACACGTTAAGTACTGTACCAGCAAGGAGTATCAAAGCACCTCTCCATCCGTACTCCTCTAATAGATAAGTAGTAAGCGGTGAATAAACAAACGTTCCGAATCCCACTCCACATGAACCTAACCCTACCGCTAGATTCCTTCGTTTTTCAAACCAATAGGCGATTGATACTACAGCTGTTACGTATAATAAGCCCATTCCTATACCAGCCATAAGTCCATAGGTTACATACAATACCTCAACAGAATTACTCACTGCAGCTGCTAAAAATCCAATAGTAGATGCCACGCCACCCAATATCGTCATTTTTCTGCATCCGTACCGATCTACCAAAGCACTCATGATCGGCCCTGCTATTAAAGGAACGGATATGAACAGACTGCCAATTACCGAAGTCTTCGCTTCCGATTGTTCAAAATGGTAGACGAATTTATCGTGCATCAACCCGTAGGAAAACGCAAGTCCATCTGCTACAGTCGCAATCAAGAAGGAAGCTGCTACAACTACCCAACCCCATCCACCGTCAGGTATTTGAGGTATCTGTTCTGGAGGTTTGCTCGAACAGATACTGTCAACCTCTCCCAATCCCAAGAATTTGACCCCTTCATTAGTAGAAGTAGCATCTTCATCGCGTTTTTCATTTTTGTAACTCACAGCTAGAGTATTATTAGGATACTGATAATTCGTTTTCATAGAATTCACTTTGTTGAGATCTTCTTTCGGGTTTTCGTTATTCACATCTCGCTCTTGTTTCTCATCCTTTTCGTCTATATACTTGAAGTCTTTGATTTTATTAAGGAGAGGAGACGTAGTCTTCTCCGCTTCAGACGGTACTTTATGCTCATATTTGATCGTTTTCTCTTTACCTGGAACTCCATTCGCATAGGCTCTTTCCGTGTCCATTAGTCTTCGAGACGACCTTTTTGAAAGTACGCGTCCGCTACGTACTGTGTTTCTAATTCAATCCTCTAGAGGACGATTCTGTCGAATTGATTAAAACCAATGCAGGGATTGGTTATACGTGTAGAAATAGAATTCTCTGGACCAATGTCTTAATCTTGGGTCTCTAGCGGAATAGCGACAGGGTCTCTTAGTCAAGAAAAGTTTTTGGGCGCAAAGCTTGTAACTTGTCGAGTACATCAAGGACCGGCTAGTCCTCGATCTCAGCGTCTTGAAAACCTCACTTTCGTTTAGTGCAGCTCCCCGAAAATCCGTATGCTTCCTTGGCATATAGATTTAAAGTCCTGCTGATACCAACATTTAAAGATGCCGGAAATTTAAACCTGGAACAACGAAAAAATTGAATTAGTACTAGAAAGTTCAAATAAATTAGAAGAATGGATATATCTCCGTCTCCGGTCAGCGGTTGTTTTACATATTTGTTGAATTTTGGTAGGTATCATTGTTATGTGAGGAAGGACAATACCCTGTGTTACTTATTCTATCTGTGCTACTATCATATTATTATGTACGTAGCGTTAGTAGATATACTTATTTACACACTGTATCGCAACACAGGATAAATACGATCCGACCACTAAATCAGTGAAGATTTATAATGATCGTCGATTTGTGGCACGTGTTTATAATTGCGTATTTTAACTGCTATAATAAACCAATTTTCTTATCCATTAATCCTAAAAATAGTTTAACGATTAAACCGACATTAAACAAAAGTAGAGCAAACTCGCTGAGATATCGTTAATTTGCTCGACCATTACCAGTAGTAACAGTAGGTAGGTATGTAGTTTGTGGTAACTATCTAGTTTATGATAAGTAGGTGCCAACATAGAGTACCGTTTTCCAGTTTGAAAACATGTTAAGTTAATTTTGAATTCCCAACATCAACTGCATGAATATTATATTTAGAGTATTTTGCTCTTGGATTTATCTTCTCCACGTCAGTATAAGTAGGTACTTGAAGAATATAAAAGCCGAAAAGCAGACCATGGCTGCGGTGATTGACATCTTTCACTCTTTCTGTACATAATAATAACGAGCGAGATGCAGTGCCATCTCCGAGATGCAGTCCCTCGCGCGATATAAACTTTATCTGGGTTTATCAACGGTACCATGCTAGGGGGGCTGGGATCCAAAGCAACGCAGTTACGGATGCAACTGAAAACGCGTTAAGATGAGGATAAACTGGCGGAACTTAGAGAAATTTATATAAAAAGGCTTGTAACTTAGACTTCTGCAAAGTCTCTATTTTCTTACCCTAAGCCCGTTGAGAGTTGCTGCATTTAGCTGCTCTGCATTACGATCTGTCTTCTCTAAAGATAATATGTCAATGGTCACCTCAGAATCGTTACCGATGACTACACTACACACTACCTTCTTCTTCGTCTAAGCGCGTTCCCGGTTGCATCCTCAGCTGTGCTGCTTCAGAGCCCGGGGTGCGCTTTCCTGCTTTTTCTTCTCCAAATATAACATGCATGTCAATGGTCACTCACCCAAGGACGCCAAAGACCTTGCAAAATTGAGAAGAAAAAGCTGGAACAGTTTAAATGATTTGGCTATAGTTTTACGACCGGCCGCCTGCCTGACGTCGACCCACTTTGGGAATGCATTTGTGCGAATTTTTTTACAAGCGGCCGCTGCCCGAATTTAACCCTCCTTGGGAATGCAATTGTAGCACGAGACGTTTGTGCTAAGTCCTTTAGTATACTACACTCTACCTATCACGTCTTTATCCCTAATGGGGCAGACAGAGCATTTTGGGACTTGCGGCTCTAAACAGACAGAGCCCAGGGCCGCAAGACCCAAAGGACACTTTTAGCGTGATGGTATGCGAGAAGATGATCAAAATATTGATATGATCGAGAGAAATCAAAATAGTGATTTCTTTTTGAATTCCTGACGACCTCCGTGGTGTAATGGTCAACACGCTAATCCGCCAATCCGGAGGTTCTGGGTTCGATTCCCAGCCAGGGCAAGCTGGAAAATGACCTTTTCAAATTGTCCTGGGTCTTGGGTGTTTATCTATATATGTATTTATTACAAAATATAGTATCGTTGAGTTAGTATCCCATACTACAAGTAATAAAAAACTTACTTTGGGGCTAGCCCCATTGAGCTAGCTCAATTAGTGTAATTTGTCCTTATATATTTATTTATTTATTATTTTTCCATCTGCTCGCATACCTCGGGTTGTTAGCCGCATTAATATGATTCGCATTTTATATTTATTTTATTTATATTTACTTCATTACAGTTTACATTACATATATATAGTTGCACACATCCCTTATAACGAGATTACTTACACGAAACTAACACGGAAAAAAAATGTGACATCGTTACGCGCTACCTACTACAGTAGTTAGAGACACTCCCAAAGGGTGATTTATTGTAGTCACCTACCGTGAATTCCGTGAAAATTAATGGGGTGATAAAAAAATCCGGCCATCCCTAACTGCGGACCTTGACATCATTTTATGCCTAGATCGTGTCGTATAATGTAAATGACAGCGTTATAGCATTTTGAGGGTTAACTGATTTTGGGTTATATTTTTGAAAACAATAAAAAGCATCTATTTAAAACTATTCTTGAAAGGCGACTTTATCGAGAACATTATGTTCCTAATATTATTTCTATAAAATTATTTTATATTATTTTATATTATTTCTATAAAGTTATTTCAATAAAATGGAATGGGAAATTGTTTTTCGTTTAGGAGCTACAATGCCATAGGTTCACTTCACAGGCAGAACAGAATATACATGAATCTCTTCTTCTTTTATATTTAAGAACCAGGCTCTTGTCGTTGTCATTGTATAGCAAGAGACGCACACAAAAACGATTTTTGGCAGAGATAATAGAGTAGTTGTGTGCTATTTCCTTTTCCATTAAGATTAACCTAGGTACTAAATTAAAAATCCCCTCTTTTTCCTTAACAAAGTAAAATTATTTAAAAGGTTAGCTACTAGGTAAATTCAAGAAAATAATTTATTTATAATATGGCGCCATTCGTTCGTAGCCCTAAGTAAAATCATACAATAAACATTTTAATCTTATGGTGACGGGGGTTCACAATTTGCAAAACTGTGCATGTTTTTGAAAAATCACTGTTATTAAACTACTACAGTTTATTCCTCAAAAAATTTACATAAAAGTCTTAAGGATTTTCTTCAGACAACCACAATAGCCAAAACACGGTTGAGCATTTTTAATAAATAAAACACTGCGAAATATCGTCGAGCACAGCTCCGACCCTTCCTTCGTTCGCTTCGCAAAATTAGAGGTATTTTTGTGTTTTTTTTCTATCGAGCCAAAAATGCTCAATCGTGTTTTGGCTATTGTGGGTGTCTGTAGAAAATCCTTAAGATTTTTCAAAAACACGCACAGTATTGCAATTTGTGAACCCACGTCGCCTTAAAGATTGTTAGTGAGAGTTCTGGATACCTATTTTGGAACGCGAAAGTCATACAACGAATTCAAATCTAAAGTGCCTCAAACGAGTGGTCTTGACCACTCGTTTGCGCTATATATGTATGGTTAAAAATGTCAAAGAATAGTTTTCTTCACATGACAAAACAAAACGAATGTTTTGTCTTGTTTTGTAATGTGGAGAACGTTCCGTATCACGCTGCTTTTTTATTGGTAAGCTTTTTGCTTGTGTCGCTGAAGCGATGGGTGCAAAAATACGATGTATTTCATTTTCATAACTTGGAACACGAGCTGTGACCTAAAATACGTGTTTTGTATTTCGCTTACTCCTGCGTTCAAATATAGGTCTCCAGACTCAGCTCAATCCGAACCGGTTACGACGAAGTGGGATCCTCGACCTGCCGATGACCCCTGCAGTCAAGGCGGTATTGTGACCTGAAGGTACTGTGACGAGCCTACCTTTGTAAGGTAAAAACAAACATCTAATAGGTACATATTACCACAGAATACATATTATTTGGTAGCACAAGGTAAGTTTTATAGGAAACTTGTTTTCATAGCTTGTTTGAGTAGCTACTTAGATAGGTAGTTAATGGAATATTTTTGGCAGAATAAATAAACTGAATGCAATAAAACTTTTACATGCTCAATAAACTAGGTAGGTAGCTAGAGAAGCCATAAAACTGGGCATATGGTTTCCGGGCGTTAAATGAGGTCAAACTACCTAATTCGGTTTTTTAGTAAGAAACTACGAGTATACCTTCAGCCTAAGTTTTTAACCACCAGCCGAATTTTTGGAGCAAGTTCAGTCCAAGACACTGAATTAGGTAGGTACCCAGTTACTTTTCATAAAAACAAATGACGAAAATGGAAAAAAACGTCGCCTTCCTGTACAAATCAGCGTTTGGGAAAACTTAGTTTTGTATGGAAGCCTAGGATAATTTTCTTTTAACAATTTTTAATTTATTTTTTTATAAAAAGTAGTTCAGTATCATGAACAAGTACCTACGCGTTATAATAACACGGAAGTTTAGGCGCTATTAATATTTAGCTTATTTAATATTCGGGAGTTCGGGACCAATTTATTATATTTAATTTCTCTCTGCTTGAATTTAAGAGCCGTGCTCTTGTAATTTTATTTAATTAACACATATTACATTAATTAATAAATCCGCAATTATATTATTAAATCCGCAACATGTTTCGTCATAAAGGTAAACAGAAAAATATCAGCAACATGCTTCGTCAAAATTCTTAATGTAAGAGACCACTACGCATCGCTAAAAGCTGAATATAAATAAATAGGTAGCTATATAAAGTCCTAGAGCGAGATAAGATACAAAATGGTAATCGGTAAATTAGTATTACAGTCGAAACTAGGTTGTTTGACAGGTCGTCAGCAAACGAAGTTCCAAGGCTGGTCATCGACCTATCAAGGCCTTAAAATCTAGACCTAGGAGTGGCCAGCCAGCTTACACCAACAACAAAACAATATCACGGCGCTATACATGGTAACAAAATAAACTGAAACTATTTTAAGGGTGAATTCAGTCCATGATACTGAACAAATTTCTCCAAGGAACATATCGAAACATGAAAAATAAAATTTTTGGCCTTCCATACAAGTTGAACGATCAACTGATCCAAGTTTGTATGGAAAGCAAACAAATATTTTTCATACTTCGATATATGATTCTTGGAGTTGTTTACTTGTTCAGTGTTATGGACTGAATTCACCTTTAAAAAGTTTTAGTAGGTTATAGTATACTTTGTTAGATGTAATACGACGTGGAAGTGACATCCGTAATAAATCGAACCACGGGCTATACTAGATCACTATAGTATAGTGAAATTAAAATAACAGTCAAAAAACCAAGAAAAATTTAAACATTCCCATACCAATTCCCAGGGCGCCCAGGGGGCTTCACACTTCTGTATTTTTTTTTGTTTTTTGGCTGTTATTTTAATTTCATTATACTATAATGATCTAGTTAGTATAGGTAGACCGTGGTTCAATTTATTACGGGTATGTCCCTTCCACGTTGTATATTATTTGGATTGGAAATCTAAGCCTAAGCTCTTATGCTCAGCTCTTATGATATGGTAGTATATAGGTACCTATGTAGGTTAATTACTTTATTTACAAGTATTTTACAAGCTTTTATTTAACCTGCCCTAGTTGTTTGTTGTTGTATTGTTTGGGTCAAAATCTTGCAAGTTTTTGTTATAGACGTTATCAGCGGTTTTGAGTCTAAGTATTTGTCTTCAAATTTAAAAAAAATAAACAAGTAAATAGGTAAACTTAGGGAGAGTTTTATTTCTAAAGAACTCCCAAAGCTGAGTGACATGTTCAATAAATCATGTCAGATACGAGTACTTATAAAGGTCTTCGACAGATAAATATATGAAATCTCATAGATTACATTTATCTAATAACTTCTTGGATATGGATTGAAAACATAACATTGTGACGTCAATACTCGTCAATCAATATAATCAGTGATCTATCATATTCGACGCAAATATGCGGCTTTGGGAGAGCCGTACATATTTTCGCCTTTTGCCGTGAAGACCTTGGGGCCTTGGGGTGCAGAAGCCCGTCAGCTTTAAAAGGAGATTTCTGCACGCCTAATCGACGCCTCAGGGGATCCAAGGGCTGGCGCGCATTTTGGCCAAAGATTAAGCCTGGCCATTCAACGCGGCACTGCCGCCAGCCTCTTGGGCACCCTATCCTTCGAGCGCAGCGATTTGGGGTCCATCTTTTATATAATTTAATGTCTTCTATCCAAGACATTAAAAAGATGGCAGAGAGAAGAGAGGAATGGAGGCATCTCCACTTAACTCCACTGACAAGAGCAAGCTCTTAAATTAAAGAAGAATTATATAGTTATTACTTTTAGTTATATTTATTTTAGTTATTAGTTTTTATTTATGTATAACTTCATAATACTCGTATACGAGTATCACATGGTTTCCAAGGTTAGGCTAGATGTATTCCAAACTAGGTTCTTAGTTATAATTTTCATAATAAAGACTCATCATAATTTTATATTCTAATAATAAATACTCAATTCATTGAAAAATTTATATTGCCAACAAATAAGATTAAGGCTACTAAGGAATAATCGCAAAATCAATTTTGTTTTCTTGCAAAACTATTCAAAGTCGTCATTATCCAAACATTACTGGTACAGAGGAGTGATAAGACACCTGTGCCACCTCACGTAGTGCGGTGGCACAGGTATCTTATTAACCGTCTGTACTTGTGACTTTCCTTTTCAAGATTGTCTACAATCTGGTCGCAATGAGCCACTAAGTCAAGTAATTTTTATGAGCCAACTATGTCCCGCTCCAGGGCCAAGACCTCCCTTCTTTTCTTCCAGTAGTCTTTATCCTTGGCCTAAACAGCCTATTCCTTTTCAAAAGACCCCAAATTGTCAGCCCACATCGTCCTAGCGCGTACCAGTTGCAACCTCGGCTGTTCAGCTTCGGAGCCCAGGATGCACTTTCTCGCTTTTTCTTCTCCAAATTTAATATGGTCACTCAATGATGCCGAAGACCATACTAAATCGAGAAGAAATAGCCGGAACAGTTTAAACTATTTGGTTATAGTTTTACGACCGGCCGCCTGCCTGACGTCAACCATCTTCCCAACCCTCCTTGGGTTTGCAGCATGGGTTTGGGTTAGCATGAGAAGTAATGTGCTTAGTTGCTTCTTACGACACCACAGGAAAAGATAGATGGAGTGGTCCTATTATAGGAAGGAAACCCCACGAAACATCTTGTCCTTCATGTTCTTCTTTAGGTGCCGCTTCATCCCTGAAGATTAATAGTCAGCTCTTTAAATCTTGATTGTCCTAGGAGCCATACTTGGTCAGGGCTCCCAGAGGATTTGGCCTACACTCTCCATGCTGGCCAGACGGGTTGGAGACGTCTCATTGATGTCTAAGCTTTGTTTAGCTTGTATTTCCTAAGTCGCCTTCTACGACATCCACGGGATGACTTGGAGTGATTCTATTCTACTCTGCCCGAAACCACACGGCAAAGGCCAACAGCTTCCTGGTTAAGTCAAGTCATTATTGATTTTAATTTTTAATAGGATGTCTTCAATCATCTCTGCCTTGGCTGCTCAACGACTACAGACTAATAATTTAGTTTATTTCAGTCTGCCACCTTCAGTTTACGTAAGATACGTCTGCTTTTCGGAAACGCGACACTTTGGACACCGGCCAATGGACACAAGTGTGACTGGAGATGGTGGAAACGGTCTTGACATCATTCTCATATACATATTTAAATAATTAGGGACAGATGGTTATGAAATTGACATAAATCGCTAGTCATTTTTTTCATGATCAAAGCACAAAAATGATTTTACTTCAATACTTGAAAGAGCAGAAAGAAGCGGTGGCGACCAAGCGGTTTAGGGTTGGGCCACATCTTTCAGCACGGAACAGCACTTTCCTATGCTGCTATCCTTTTCTGTTTCTCAGAACAGTCATTTGCTAGAGCTATAGAGAGCGACGGAACGCTTCAGCATAGAAAAGTGCTATTCTGTTAGGCACTGGCTATGCGTTTGTGAGGCACGAGCAGTGGCGGATTATATGTCGAGAGCGCCCTAGGCAAGCACCTTATGGGCACCCCTGTAGCGGCCATGTCATAAATTTTAACTAATTAGTACTGGTAATAGTAAACATTGATGACTACTTATAGTTAGCGTTACTTCATGTGCGGTAGAGGGTCTTATTTCCCACTTTGCATGGCTGGTAGTTTTAAACTACCGTTTGAAAATTCCGCGCGCCCCTTTGTTACCTCGCGCCCCTAATTACGTGTCTGAATCAGTCTCTGGGCACGAGTTCGATCCAGCTTGATAAATCGGACACTTGTTTTGCCTCACCTGCCGGCGGTCCGTCATCCGTCTGTCATCATCATCAACCATAGATGGCAGTCGTCAAGGTATATGAGATTCCTGATAGTAAATGGGGTCAGCTCAGTATTAGGTTTTTGGCCGGAAGTCAAGGTTTGCTTTAAATTATTTTGCAAATTGATTTTAGTGGACTTTATGATGTGAAATTGGTGTAAGATTGATGTTACAATAATGCACATGCTCATGAACAATATCTGAAATACCTAGTTAAAGTGGACAGTCATATAGTACGGCTGGTAGTGTATAATATATGTTCACTACAGCACTCAATCGGCTATGTTAACCAGTGTAGGTACTCGTCTAGATTTGTTACCAAAACTCTCTTGGAGCAGTCAAAATACCTACACCAACCTATGATTGAAACCAGTTAGTTAAGCATATAAACGAAAAACTAAAGATATGCAGTAAAAGTCTCGTATTTTCGCTCGTATCCAGGGCAGGGCCGTGAAAGAATTCTAGTATTAGCACAGGCCGGAATCTCCTAAGGTACGCGCAATATGCGTCCGTCCCGTTCCCCGTCCCCGCATCTCTCCCCCGTTTTCGCCTCAATGACTCACGTTGGCCGTCAAGAACCGGGGGAGAGGTGCGGGGAACGCGACGCATATTGCGCGTACCTTAGGAGATTCCCTTCTGTTTACTCTTACTGTATTCTGTGGTATTAGCTAAGCTACTTACACACACAAAAACGAACGAACGAGTAGGTAGGAACTACAACATCACTTGTAGTTGAAGTTGTACTCTCTTTTTCTCTCTCTCTCTCATCTTAGCATATTCCCAGTTGAAGTTGTACTGGAATTTGCTTATAAAACAGCCTATTCTTTTGCCTCAGCGGCACATGCAGTGGTGTCTTTATGGTCTTCGTTATCCGACTGGGTCCGTCTGTCATTAATCTTTACATGGCAGTTTACAAGCTATATCAGATGCCTTCTAATTTTAGTGTTTCTCCATTACTGGATGTTCGCCGTTAGCTTTCCAGACTCCTCTCTATCCATTGCCAAGCGAAATTCTTTCCCGACTTTGTTTATTCCGGTCCGCTCTCTTATGTGCGTCGAAGGGCACGTCATTTCCGATCATAATAAGTTAAAGCAGCTAATATCGGTCATGTTGCAGAATCCTGAGTCAGATAATCTGACCCCAGAATAGCAACGGTTGTACACGAAAACGAATGAACAAGTAGGTAGTATTCTACAACATGACTGCCGCATAATGGTTGCATATAAAACAGGCTATTGTTTTGCCTCGGATGCACTTGCAGCGGTGTCGTCATCAGCATGTCATTGCCGTTCGTCAGCCATTCTCCGTAATAAATGTTTATCTTGTTGTTTTATTCTCATTATAAGAAGTGGAAGGGACATACTCGTAATAAATCAAACCACGGTATATTCTAACTAATTATAGAGGTAAGTAATATAATGAAAGTAAAATAACAGTCAAAAACTAAAAAAAATCCATACAAAAGTGAGCAGCCGCCCGGACGATTTGTATGGGAATGTCGATTTTTTTTTGGTTTTTTGACTGTTATGACTGTTTGATTTCATTATACACCTTCATTTTTCAATTAGTACACAAACTTTTAAGGGGTGATTGAGTTCATCATTTTTAACAACTTTTCCCAATTAATGTATTTCGAAATACAAAAAAAAAAAATTCATTTCCCCATAGTAACTAGATCACGTGACTACTTCGATTTCTATGGAAAGTGTTTTTTTTAATGGACTGAATCACCCCTTATTTGTGTAATGAATTAAAAATAAGGGTGTATATACTTTATTAGTGATCTAGCATAGGTAGTCCATAGTGCTTCGATTTATTACGTTGTATTTGCATTTACTGGTAGCACTTGAAATGTCTGAAAGGGTCTGAAACAGACTTAGAGTTTACATCCATACTATATTTAATGATGAAATTCATGCATCATATTAGCCGTGTGGTTCCCGGCAGAGTAGAATAGGACCACTCCAAGTCTTCCCGTGGATGTCATAGAAGGCGACTTAGGAAACACAAGCTAAACAAAGCTTATACATCAGTGAGACCTCTCCAGCCCGTCTGGCCAGAGCGTGGAGAGTAAAGGCCAAATCCTCTGACTGCTCTGGCTAATATAAGGCTCTGGTAGTACAGAGAGGGTCGTGCTACTGCACTGGAGACTAAAAAGACCTGATGATGATGATGATATTTCGTGCTGGTCTGGATGAAAAAAAATCATGATAATAGGCTATGCGGCTAGCAACCCATCACTATTTTGATTACTTTTCCCACCTCTCGTCCACTATCACGCTGAAAGTAGCCTTTGAGTCTTGCGGCCCCGGGCGTTGTCTGCTTAGAGCCGCTTGCTCCACTTTTAGTGCGAGAACTTGATAAAAGGAATCACAATAGTGATCGGTTCCTATCCGCATTGCCTATTAAGGCCGTACCTGAATTTTCCAGGGTCCAGTGCTGCCCCCTTTTAAAATAAAAAAATTTAAAGAAAACGAAGGCATTATTTAAAATTTTGCAACTACCAAATCCTAGATAACCCTTCAGAGTATTTTATGAACTACTGTTTACAGTTTAAAGTGAGAACGTTAAGCTTTACTATGCACATTTGCCAAAAGTGGCCGCTTTTCGCCAATGTGCGCTACTAAAGCTTAACGTTCTCACTTTAAACTGTAAACAGTAGTTCATAAAATACTTTAAAGGGTTATCTAGGATTTGGTAGTTGCAAAATTTCAAATAATGTCTTCGTTTTCTTTAAAATGATTTATTTTAAATGGGGGTAGCACTTGGACCCCCTTGGACCGGAAAATTCGAGTACGGCCTTAACATTATTCGCATTTTCACCCTCGATTGGCTTTTACGATCTGCACGGGTAGAGAGCAGTTGGTGCATACTAAGTTTTTCCTATTTTTCTAGACAGGCATGGAAGAAACTGTTCAGATCTTCATCACAATTTTCTAGTTAGTTTATTTACTTGAGAGTTTATTAAATTTAAATCTTGTTTTTCCCCAATATTTTTTTTTTTTATTTATTTCTTACAATAAAAGTTACAAGATATGGTTTTTTCGAACATCCGATACAGTTATCGGTCGCTTAAATTTATATTTAATTATTAAAATAAGTAGGTAGATACTTAACTTTCACAAAAAAAAACATTTAGAAATTGTTTATACATAAATGTTATTTGGAACTGATAAAATTCTTGAATGTATTACTACTTGTGAGGGCTAAAGGTCTCAAGGAAGCTCCCAATCATGATTTTCGCCGATGTCCGTCGATCAATGGTACTGACCTAATTCATAGATAGAACTACTTGACTAATCTGCTACTAGTGGTACCTGGTAAGAACCGATGATATCTTACAGTACTAGATACGCTAATGGGAACGATTTTGTGACGCATTATGAACTGTAATCGGATCTTTGGAAGAAATGGCCGATATTGTATTTCTTTAGGTTTTGTTATGAATATTTCTTTTGTTTTACCTACAATAAATCAAACAAAATAGCGCTAAGAACACGTAGGTACCTAGAAATTTTAAAAGTTCACTCACAAAGGTAACTAAACGCTATATTTTTCGTTTTTAATAAAAAAGTTTTTCTTTATTTGTCTCGGACAACACGGGCCTCTATAAAATAAATGATATAAACACACTATATTATGGTATGACATATTGTGATGAGTTCGTTTTAAGGTTCCGTATTTACTACGCTTCTAGTGTCGGGAAGACATTTGCTATACTATTTTCGACGACAGGGATGTTAACAAAACGTCAAAGTTTTGTAAACAACAACCTTTGATCTTTTTTCGTGAATGCCAATTACGGTCTTCTTTGTAAATTACAGTGTTTTTGTTGGTAGAGCCTCCCTTTTTGGATGTTCATAATCTCCGGAACTAGGACAAACAAGTGATAAAATAAAAAGACAATTTGTACCGATCGGTTCTATCTGGGAAGGTGTTTTCTTTTAACTTTGTAGTTAATTTAGCAAGCACTTAGCAATGGGTCACATATAGAAGATTGACGCATGCTCTTGTCTTGTTCTTTATGCTTGATATGTCAAGCATATCAAACGTCAATGAGGAGACTAACAGAAGTGTGAATACGTCGAATCATCATCAGGTTTTTTTTAGTCTCCACTGCAGAAGCACGACCGTTTCTGTACTACCAAAGCTATACTTCGCCAGAGAAGTTAGAAGATTTGGCCTACACTCTCCACGCTGCCCAGTCGGGTTGGAGAGGTCTCATTAATGTAGGTATAAAAGCTTGGTTTAGCTTGATTTCCTAAGCCGCCTTCTACGACATCCACGGGAAGTCTTGGAGTGGTCTTATTGTACTCTGCCGAAAACCACACGGCCTGTGAATTGTGCTGGCAGAAAATAATTTTCATAACTAACTTGTGGCGTTGTTTAAATAATTTAGATCAAAAAGCTAATAGAGGCCAACCATAAATTACACTATTTACACCACACGTTAAGGGGGTGGGAGGGGTCATGAAGTTCGTGCATGATATCTTCTTTAATTTAAGAGCTTGCTCTTGTCGGTAGGATTAAGTGAAGATGCCTCCATTCCTCTCTTCTCTCTGCCATCTTTTTAATGTCTTATTATCACAATACAAAATCTAACACCAAATTTTAACTTTAAAATATTTCCAACGGTCTACCAGTATTATAAGCTCGCTTGTTCAATTCTTTTTTAAATTCGGATCTGCAATATTATCCAGCAGTGGTACAATTTTATAGACTACATAAAAAAATATGGTAATGTAATAGGTGACGTCACACTAGGGGGTGGAGGTCATAATATTGTGACCAACTGTGACAAGGAGGAGTCAAAACATCATGAAAGTTGTTGTCCAAGGATGGCCCCCAAGGTACGTGAACTTTGTGTGCCAAATAATAAACCAGTTTCTTATTTTTGCTGGCAATTTATAACCAATGGGTGTGAGTTATTTGTAAAATTATCGCACATGTGTTAACCGATACTAAGTAATATTGACACTGATGGATGACTGAATAAAGCAAATGGTTTAAGCTTCGAGGTTTAAGAAATCACACTTCCATTCAAGTAGATGTAAACAAACACTGGAAATGGAAATTTAAATAGACACAAGTAATTTTACTTACTAAGTTAATGGACTAAAACAAGTAATTATTTAAAAAATATTTTTAAAAACAAGCTCTTATCTAAAGCAGTGAACTAAAAAATCACAGAAATGCCGTGGCCACCTTCTGCCTTCATCATAACATCAGGTTATCGGTACCATAATACTGCATTGTCGCCAACTTGTTAACCATTGAAATTGATGATGCAGAGTCCCCATAATTTTTATCAAGCCTTTTCTTGATTTCGGATATGGTTTTTTTACGCAAATTTATGTTACATTCAAGAGGTTTTTTTGCTTTAAGGTGAATATAGAAGCAAATGGCCTTTAAGTAAATATAGTGATAATTTCCATATTGCTAATCGTGAGGCACTAGATAGCCCTTTAAATTATTTTATGAACTGCCGTTGAAACTATTATTGGTGATCCGTCTAGCTTTAAAACTTGCCGCTTTTGGCGGAGGCAAGTTTTAAAGCTAGACGGACTAATACGGTGGTTCATAAAATAATTTAAAGGGCTATCTAGTGCCTGACGATTAACAATATGGAAATTATCTCCATATTTACGAGTTAACAATTTATTTCAAATGAGGGCACCACTTCAAGGCCATTTGCTTCTATACTCACATTAAAGTGCTGTCAATCATAAACTAAATGACGCAGCTTGTTCATCATTTGACACTAGCCTATCAAAAAATGGCATATTGAGGGTAGCAGTAATGAATTTAAAGTTACTGCACGGGAAATTAAAAAAGTCAGTGACTTATGATGAAACTGTCCTTCTATGTATGTGAAGCTTCAGCTCAATCGAATAACGAGAAGTAGGTCTACATAAGTTAGCTTCCAAGATTTGATTACGGACACACAGAGAAAAGGACAGGTGAAACTAAATAAAAGCTTGAATAAAAAACATAGATTTGCCGTTTCTCCTCCCACAAAAGTCGTAGAAAACGATTAAAGGAAGAAAGGAAGAGTCGTAAACTTGGGAATCTTATCTTTACAGTAGGTTGGGTTAGCAATCTGTCGCTATTTTTGATTTGTATCTATACCTATGCACCATAAATCTCGATCAGAAGGGCCTTTGTCTATACGATACTTTGGCTCCAAACCTCAGGGCTAAAGATGTGAATGCGTATCTGTATTAGGGGCGTAGCTACTGCTGTATCAGTCCGGGGGCTGCAAAACTACAATACAGCGTGTCTAAATAGAATTCTTAAATAAAAAAATAGTGTTTACTCTTAAAAACCTTTTGCCTTTATTTGAACCCAAGGGAAGAACAGGTGGAGCAATCACCAAATGATCAGGACTTTATAATGTGAAATTGGTGTAGTTTGGTATTATAAATACTGTCGCTTTTTACGACATCCTCGGGAAGACTTCGAGTGGTCCTAATCTACTCTGCCGGGAACCACACGGCCTTCTGCCGGGAACCACATGGGAACGGGATATTGCTCATGCTCATGAACATTATATGAAACAGTTAAATGACAGTGATATTTAAAGCTAAATTAGACCTACCACAGTCCCCGTGGTAGGTCTATTTTAGGTTTAAATATTTGAGTGTGTGTCTGTACACACAGACAAAGAGACTGGTAAAACTAAATAAAAGCCTATAAAAAATATAATTTGGAAGCTATGATAACATTGATAACACAACCCCGTCAGACTTCAACCTTAGGTCGCAGAAAAAAGTTTTCTCAACAAACTTCCACGAAAATAACGTAGCCTTTACTGCTTTAGCTCTTTGATCTGACAAGCATCAGATCATCTCTGATGTTATCTATGAGTTATACGTAATAAAATGTTTTATCTCGAAACAAATCAGGTTACTTCAGGTTAGAGTAGCTCCATAAAATCTAAAACATTAACGATGAAATGAAATGAAATATGCAGAGTCTAACTGAAACTATTTTAGGGTGAATTCAGTCCATGATACTGAACGTTATCCATTCGACCGGTATATTTTTTATTATTTATTTATTTTGTACTACGAACAATAATTCTCTAGAATCGTAACTAATCCCGAAAAATCATTCCACGCAATATGTACCGCGGCGGGCGGGACCTAAATATGAACAGCGCGGCGCGACAGTTCGCCGTGATACTCGAGTCGTGCGGTTGCGTCGCAAGAAGTTTCCTTTGAGAATATTGCTGTGCTTTTGCGATAATCGATTCATTAAAAATGCCGCCATGTGCCGTGAAGTGGTGAAGAAGCCATACAGACATGAAAATTAGTTATTAAAAAAAAGTAACACGTAAACAAGGTTATTTATTTTAGCGTAGCGTACTGCATAATATGTATCATCCGCGCATTGTACCTCACCGCTCGTTGCGTTGAATGTTTTGTTGTAATTACTGTTCGTTTGTTTGCGTAAATGGAATCAGAATCGAAATGGTGAATGTAGGAGCGTTAGATTGCTAGAGAATTATATTTCGATGATTTTGTATATATTTTACGCGATTTCTTCGCCAATTGTGAACCGATTTTGATGTTTTTTTTATTTTATTTAAAAACCTTTACTACCATATTAATTTGGTTAAGACATGATAAAGAACTTTTGAGATGTATAAGAAACTTCTACTTTACCATCTGATGAACAACGACTACATGTGACTACACTATCTGAAGCTCAGACATATCTCTGATCTAAAGCCACCCTTGGTCAAACTGACATAGATTATTAGAGACACTAATTTATCAACATTACAAGTGTACTTCACATCCTGTCACACAGTAAGTACTCATATCGCTCTCGTATTACCCATTGTATGTCTGACAGAGTTTACATACAATACATGATGCACATTTATCGATTACAATGCTTTACCGTGCGCATCGGATGCATTCCATGGGAAAATTGCACATGCAAATATTTGATTAGATAAAAGTAATAAATACTTTTTTTTGTGATAGTTTTTTCCAGGAAGGTCCATCCTTTCTTGCTCTTAGGTTTTTTCCAGCGGAGTTTGAATGGAATGCAATCCGATTGCATTTGAACTCCTCTGAGTTACCTACATTGCATTTCTATGCAATGCATGGGGAACACGCTGATATGGGACAGAAAAAAAAAATTGAATGCAAAGTAGAAAAGTATTTGCTTTTCTCACCGGGCTCTTGTCTATATTATGCACTTGGCCAGTTATATACAACGTAGAAGGGACATACCCGTAATAAATCACACCACGGATTATACTAGACCACTAAAGTATAATGAAATTAAAATAACAGTCAAAGAACCAAAAAAATATTCGACATTCTCATACAAATCGCCCGGGCGGCTGCACACTTTTGTATGAAATTATACTAAGTATAATGAAATTAAAATAACAGCCAAAAAAAAAGAAAAAATTTGGCATTTTCATACAAAAGTGTGCAGCCGCCCGGGCGATTTGTATGGGAATGTCGAATATTTTTTACCCGGCCTCGATCGACATCGACATCGAACCATGGCCTATACTAGATCATTAGATCTAGTATAGGCCATGGTTCGATTTATTACGGGTATGTCTCTTCCACGTTGTACATTAATTAAATCAAAATATATATTTAGATTTCCTCATCAATTTCCCAGTCATCATCATCATATCAGCCACAGGAAGCCTAGTTCACTACTGGACATATGCCCCCCCCCCCCCCCCCCATGCAAGGATTTACAAAAAGACCGATCGGAAGCGGCCTGCATCCAGCGACGTCTTTCCTGCAACCTTGCTCATGTCGTCCAACCACATAGCAGGTGGGTGTCCTACGCTGCGCTTGCCGGTTCGGGGCCACCATTCGAGAACCCTTCTGCCCCATCGGCATCGGTTCTTCGTGCTATGTTACTAGAAATAGGATATCCCAGTAATAGAAAATGAACCAATCAGCTCCATTCACAAGCAAACGAAGTTGTTTCTCGCTTGTCATAACTTCTACAAGATTGATACAGATTAAAGATAATGTCACCACTAGCAGTAGATGATCGCGGTTATCAGTTATCAGCAAATCGATACCCTGATTAGAAACGTGGCGTGGTGATAACGAGTCATTGTTTACAATGTTATTTACAGTTGTTTGTTGCTTCAAATTAGGTATGTTGCGAGACACTGAAGTAAAAAATGTTTACAAACATTGGTAAACATTTTCAATAATTTATTGTCTCTGCTATGCTGGAAGACAAGGTGTTAAGTAAGTATTGTAGGTAGGTATATAGCGGAATGAGTCTTTATACTGCCTCCGTGGTCCAGTGGTCGTTTACCTTGTGATCTGGAGGTCGTGGGGTTCAATCCCACTGAGAAACATACTTTGTGAAAAGTTGTTTCCAGTCTGGTTAGGATAATGGAGACTTGAATCACCTGATTATCCGAAAAGAAAGATGATTCCGTGCTTCGGAGGTACGTAAAGCTGTGGGTTCCGAGGCTGTGACAGACGGACGTCCAGGCAGACAGACGGAGTCTTAGTAGTAAGGTCCCGCCTTTGGGTCTGGATTCATAAAAAAGTAGCGTGAAACGGAACGGATACTCCGTGAAAGATTTTTTACGCCTTTTTGGAAACTCTCGCGCAAACCATTAGTAATGTGACTGTCATTCGTAATGTAAATGTGGATTCCAAAAATGTGTCCCAATTTCTGTACCTATTACAAAAAATCACAATCTAACTTTTTTAGCAACTTGGACAGTCATTGCAATCTAGTAATCATTACTAATGAACGCTACCGTCACACCATCCTTATTTACCTCAATCGTCTCATTTTGCGACACTTACCTACTGGATTTAGCCGACTTCATCTGCAATATACTACACAAAAATGGAGTAACCAGTTTCTTCTAGGAATCATTATATAAAAATGTATACCTCTATTAAGGTGACGTGGGTTCACAATTTGCAATTCTGTGCGTGTTTTTGAAAAATCACTGTTATTAATCACTACAGCAGTTTATTTCTCAAAAAATTTAGAACGAGAGCGAAGGAAGGGCTGGAGCCGTGCTCGACGATATTTTGCAGTGTTTTTTTTTTTTTTAATTTAATTTAAAATATTTATAATTTTATTTTGTATCCAAAACGGATAGATATTTAGATAATACATTTTTGGTATAATTTTCATATAAAAAGGTGATTGTATAAAATAGTAATACGTATTATAAAGACAAATTTAGGCAAATTTAGAGGTATGTTTGTGATTTTTTTCTATCAAGCCAAAAATGCTTAATCGTGTTTTGGCTATTGTGGATGTCTGTAAAAAACCCTTAAGATTTTTATGTAAATTTTTTGAGGAATAAACTATACTTGTTTAATAACAGTGATTTTTCAAAAACATGCACAGTATTGCAAATTGTAAACCCATGTCGCCTTAAATAATTTTTGTCATCGGAAGCGTCTGGTACCCCAGTTACAGGCTATGCCTAATTTGGGAGTTAGTACCTTATTTCACATCAACTTTATTTTATACATTGAGCTCAACCATCATCGTCAGGTCTTTTTTAGTCTCTACTACAGGAGCAAGACCCTCCTGTACTTCCAAAGCAATATATTAGCCAGAGCAGTCAGAGGATTTGGCCTACACTCTCCACGTTGGTCAGACGGGTGGGAGAGGTCTCATTGATGTTTATAAGCTCTGTTTAGCTTGTGTTTCCCAAGTCGCCTCTACGACATCCACGGGAAGACTTGGAGTGGTCCTATTCTACTCTGCCGCACGGCAAGCAGGAACCACACGGCAAAACTGCGCCAGAAGGAGAATTATGTTATTCGAGTGTATGTATGTTTGTATGTATATTTCTTTGGCACGCTCTACAACCTAAACTACTTAATGGATTTTAACTTAAGGTGAAGGGATAAGCAAATGGCCTTGAAGTGTGAAATAAATTGTTAACTTGTAAATATGGTGATATATATACATATTTCCATATTGCTCTTCGTCATGCACTAGATAGCACCTTAAATTATTTTATGAACCACCGTTGAAAGTATTTACATTAGTCCGTCTAGCTTTAAAACTTGCCTCCGCCAAAAGTGGCCACGGCAAGTTTTAAAGCTAGACGGATCACCAATAATAGTTTCAACGGCAGTTCATAAAATAATTTAAAAGGATATCTAGTGCATGACGAAGAGCAATATGGAAATTATCACCATATTTATGAGTTAACAATTTATTTTACACTTCAAGGTCATTTGCTTACCTCTTCACCTTAAGAGGTGTCGTTGGATTTGTCTTAATTGTAAGGGTGACACTGGGTATATCAAAATTTTACAAAAAAATATCAAATCGGCGGATTTTGGCGCCAAATTACCCGCCTTATTTTTTTATTATTCCGAACCTCTCGACCAGGTTATCAAAATAAAGGATTTTATATGAGGAATACAAAAATATAATTTGGAATAAGAAATTCTGAAAAACCATATACCTACTTACACATTTTTGATTTAAGTACTTGTTGTCATATTTTTTCGCTTGTTTACGCCAGTCACTTGGCTCAGCGCCCGTGCCTTGTAGACGAAGGAATTTGAACCAGACGGACAAAAAACCAGTTTGTCAAACGGACCTATTCATCTTTTTTACTCGTGACTCTTTATTCCATTTGGCGCTTACCTAATGATGTATTTTATTGTTTAGCTAAAACAGGCTTAAAAAGGACTTAAGGCGAAGATATAGGCAAATGGCCTTGAAGTGTGAAATAAATTGATAACTCGTAAATATGGTGATAATTTCCATATTTCTCTACGTCATGCACTAGATAGCCCTTTAAATTATTTTATAAGCTGCCGTTAAAACTATTATTAGTGATCCGTCTAGCTTTAAAACTTGCCGTGGCCACTTTTGGCGGAGGCAAGTTTTAAAGCTAGATGGACTAATGTAAATACTTTCAACGGTGGTTTATAAAATAATTTAAAGGGCTATCTAGTGCATGACGTAGAGTAATATGGAAATTATCTCCATATTTACGAGTTAACAATTTATTTCAAGTGAGGGCGCCACTTCAAGGTCATTTGCCTATATCTTCACCTTAAAGGAGTTAAAGCTTATAACTTGAAGCTATCTTTTTTACAAGATTTTACTTAGTTCACCTATGTAAAATGGGTCACAACACAACTTACAATGCAATACTATGGTACCAATGAGTCCAATGACCTGATATCAAGATAAAGCCGGAATGTAGCTATGGCATATCTATGATTAAACAATAATTTAAAAAAACCCCACCGAGTTTAGGCTCATTGATTCGGTAAGTATTAGTTATAAAAAAGATTAGTTATATTTTTTGTAAATATTTTTAATTAATTACCTACTTGTTTATTATAATAAACTTGGTGTTGAACATGTTGGTTTACTTACATTAGGTGTTCTTATCGCGGGCTTGCAAGCTAGAGTACAAAAAATGAATGGTGTTTGGAAGTAATTCAGACCGTTTGTTCCTTGTGCTATTTTGGACTAAATATTAGACAAGTGAAGTCACAGAAAGTTAAAATAGTGTAATTTTATTTACGACCCACTTCAAATAGAACACGCTAAGAACAACAAACTAAAGGGTTTTAATTTATACAAAAAAAGAACTTATTGCCATAAGTAAGTTTGTACCTAGTTGGGAAATATTTCCATAAGTACGATGGACTGAACATTCAGGTGCTTTCTGTATAAAAAATTGGTTACTGAATACAAAAGTATCATGTTAATACAGAGTACCTATTCTGTTTTAAACAAATCTTTCTGTAAGTACTTTAATTTGCTAATAAACGTTTCTGGGAACAGAACAATGACGCATTCATACAGATCAGCATTGATTAAATCATTGTCGGTCGCATCATGTACCTACTGTGTTTAAATACAAGTGTATTCTGTATTGTCAGCTTTATAAAACAATTTACATGGTACGAGTATAATAAAACAAGGTATTCCTCTTCCCGCGCCCAAGACTACGTCACGAATGTCTGTCACGGGAAGAGAATGCCTTGTTTTATTACACTACAAGTAAATAGGTACAATGTAAAAAATGCAAACGTTTCTTTTCACAGCAAAATATGTGATTGCTGTTGATAAAAAGATAGAAATAAAGTGATTTAATAGACAAATAAATAAATACTTAGGTTCAAAGATCATTTATTTCTCAATAAGACAAGATAGTCACTTACTTGAGAATAAATTACATTATAAAAAACATTTGGTCGTTTGCACTGCCACGGAATACAAAAAAGAAACAATAAGTTTAGGTAAGTACAAAATGAAACAGTAAGTTTAGGTAAATTGGAACAATTGTAGGTGATTTTACGAATTGCAATGGTAGTTTTCTATAGTCTGAGATGTTCAGATAGCTTTGTTGTAAATATGTTCAATGAAATTGATTTTTTTATATCTTGGGGTAGTTTGTTAAATATCTGAACTTAATGATATAATTCATAAATAAAAAAACTAATGTTATTGCTTTTCACAGCAAAATGACGATTTGCTATTTTAGAGGTTAATAAATAAAGATGAAGAATTAATGTAATTTATTGGATTAATAAAAGTTTTAATGATGGTATGTTGCTAACCCTATTACATAAAATACGGAAGTACTTAGTACCGAAGAATTCATGTGAACTAAAATTTATTTGTGAAAATATAAATTCCTAATCTTTATTGATCAGGGTTTCTTCTCTATCTGTGTGCAAGTGAGAAATAACACATATTATCCTAGTCATTTAGAGGGGTTTAGACCATAACCCACCGCGCTGGTCCAGTGCGGGTTGGTGGGTCGCCAGAGCCTCGTCCGTTGTTTAGCAGGATGTACCACGAGCAGGTGAAGTTGGCTTGGGATCCTAATACCCTAGGGTAGATGTTAGTTGGATCCTGTTACATCCTTATAGTAGATAATAATTATATATTTTTACAATCTTTTATTTAGCTTGCCCTGTTAAATTTATTAGTGTTTTGGGTCAAATCTTGCAAGTTGAGCGATTTGATTGAGTTAGGAATCCGATTGAAATGAAATTGTAAATCAGATTACAATCCAATATTATTATTAAGATGCAGTGATAGAGCCGGGAAGTGGCTATAGGAACTATGTAATAAAACGACGCAATCGATTGTCTCGCAATTTGTCTTATTACATTTGTCTTAAAGAGTAGGTACGTAGCGTAGGCTTCCAAAAAAAATCTTGTGCAAAAAACAAAGAGCTATCAGGTATGTAAAACTAGAGGAGACACCATATATCACTGTTTTGTCCCGATCAATTGGAGCTACTTTTATCTTCATAAACTTTACTTAGTCGCTTGCTGTGGTCGCTTGTTGGCTCGTATAAATTTATGTACGCCTAGTACTTTTGACAGTATAAAAGCGAAAACCATACAAAAATACAATGGTAAACAATTTTAAAAATTCCTTGGTGTGTGTTACAATACAGTAAGAATAATTTCAAGGAACAAGAAAAAGTGTAAAGAAATAACTTTTCATAGGTAAGTGTGACCAAATTACATTGTAAAAAAAAATTATACGTATTTTAAAAATTTACTCCGCCATATATTCAAAAATAGAACAGGGGCCAATGTTTAAGATAGCTGGTCTAAATGTTCTATGTCAATGCAAAAAAAATAACTATTTTCAAAAAACTTACGTTTTTTTATTCTTGTCTTTTCTTACAAAATATTTTTTGCACGTTCTATAGATCAAAATCACACTATTCAGGTGCGCAAAACACATTTTTTATTTTCTTTATATAAACCGGGTTATCTAACCCTAAACATCTGTTGTTTTTGAAAGAGGAACGTCTGCCCTCTATTGGTAGATTCGGATGTCCCTGAAGGCCGTCAGGTTCGGAAATAGCGGGAAACGGCGCCTTGCGTCAGTACTTGGCAGTCTCCAGTAAACACGGTTTTTGGACGCACGTGTATGACGTAGACCGAGGGTCAGTTATCTATATAGATTAGTATTATATATTCTGAGATAGATAGGTAGAGAATTTGATATGTAGATAATATGTTTTTAATTATTTCTCTGCGGGGAATAATTTGGATTCGGTTTGATTAAAAGGCTTGTAAGTATTCATACTTATTATAAAAAATAATGCACTAAGTAAGTATACATCGTGTTAATGAAAGAACGCAAAACCTCTCAGATGGTACCTCAGCCCATATAACTGAACAACTTTTGTTCAACAACTTTCACGAAACTAAAAAAAAATACGTATACTATACGTCTAATTACAGACCAATACTGTTCTTTCTCCATTTTAACAATTTTAAGTTCACGCCTTCACTGAATCGTTGTCAAATGATAAAAAAAAACAAAAGAATGCCATTTTTTTTAAATTTTCCCGCCTCTGAAAAATGGCTTAAAAAGGTGGTATACTTATTTGCGGCCAGTGATATTAATATATTTAGAAAACGGGTACTTATCAAACAGCCCTCGTATAGGAGGCCAAAAATTTATTTCATATTTCGATATACATATGTTCTTTGGGGAAAGTTGTTCAATATCATGGACTGAATTGACCCTTAAAATAGTCTCAGTATAGTTTGTTAGACACTGTATAATGTGATTGCTTGCTCTAATTTTTACCCGACTGCACCAGTTATGTTTTTTGATTGTATATTGCACAGGTATATTGTATGTTATTTCTTTGGCACGCGCTACAGCCTAAACGGCTTGGTGGATTTTTGCTTGAGAGGTGTCGTTAGATTCGTCTTAATTGTGACAGTGACTAGGTATATAAAAAATCAAAATTAAGTATTTTTGGTGCCAAATCATAAATCTAAATTGTGAAACATAGGTACATATACCTCTATAAGGAGGTTAAGAACTTAGCAGAAGAATAAGAAACATGAAAAGCACTCTATCTACAAGAGCGCGGCTTTTAAATTCATGAAGATAGAGTTATTATCTACTCTATATTAATTTTTTCGTTCTTTGATTTTACCTGACTCAGAACACAACTTCTTTCTTCCTCACCCTATTCCGCTCTGAATGGGGTAGACACAGCCTGAGTCACTCATGATCTAAATATTCAACTAGGCAGACCACAACAATAATAATTCTACCCAGACAGTTCTAGAAAACAATTGCACTCAATGAAATAGAGCAATTGGTGGCTAGTGATGTGCGGGCACGAACACATTCAATTAATTGGTTTCAGCAATTGGTACGTATGTGTACAATAAACAATACGCGATGGATAAAAATAACCCTGGTCAAGTGGTTGCCAAGCGGGCCTTAAATTGGCTTAACAGAATGGAGATCTTATCGTATTTATGAATGATGAGTGATGACACAATCCAGATTAGGTAGGTAACTACCTTAAATGCGTAATTGGGTGTGTTTTTTATGTTATAGGGTGGCAAATGAACAAGCGGGTCACCTGATGGTAAGTGATCACCACTGTCCATGGACAACTGCAACACCAAGGGCGTTGCAGTTGTCCATGGACATGTAACAAGAGCGTTACCGGCCTTTCAGGAAGATATGTGTGGGGTTGCCGAAGCCTCATCTTGAGCAATGACGAGCGGGATATAGCCCTCCCCAGAATACGTAGGGCAGCCCAAGCAAGAATGCTTAAGGAGGGAGGGATTCTTCGGTATCTAATGTACCGTAGTATGGCTAGTTTTCTATGTCAAAAATAAATTCTTTCACAGTATTCTAAGAAAATTTTAATTGTCAATTTAATTTGAAAGGCACACTAAGGATTTCATTCTTCACAAGATGTTGCAAAAAAAAACAAATGGGGGTGGGTATTGGAGAGGGGAAACAGGGGGGCGTTATCATGGACGGATTTTAATTTTTGTTTTTTTTTTCGTAAAATTTATACGTCCCTATACCTACCTATCAGACTACGCAGTCCTCTTCGCCTTCACAAGACAAACCCGTAGACATTCCGTTGGCCTCCTAGGACCAATGGATCGCAAGTAATCGCTAAAACTTGTTTTGCTCAAACAAAAGTCTACATAGGTCAGCCCAGAGATCTAGATCGTGGTAAGCTCTTTTTAGTAAAAAAAATATAATAGTAGTATATGATATGAATGTTTCTTGGAAAATATTATCAGTATCTTGAACTGGCTTTTTTCTGTAAAACCTTATTATCATATCCATAAGGCGTCAATCTCCGCCACTTTTACACTTTTTAGATGCAAAAAAGTTTAAATACTTAAATTAGGTAAGTAGGTATATTTTTTACCTAAAAATAAAGATCGAGTGGTGACAACAACAGTACGTGCGTTACAAGCATTACGTTTTCACTTTACAATAGAATTAACTTTGTTCATTAAAATTCAGTGTACGCTACAAGCAGAGGCATACAGCGAAATAATAGCACAATCCTACGGTTTTCCTCATAGTAACTGAACAAATCGCATTAAGGCCGTACCTAAATTTTCCGGGGTCCAGTGCTGCCCCCATTTTAAATAAATCATTTCAAAGAAAACGGAGACATCATTTAAAATTTTGCTACCACCAAGTCCTAGATAATCCTTCCAAGTATTTTATGAACTACTGTTTACAGTTTATAATTAGAACGTTAAGCTTTACTACGCCAAATTAGCCAAAAGTGGCCGTTTTTCGCAAATGTGCGTAGTAAAGCTTAATGTTCTCATTTTAAACTGTAAACAGTAGTTTATAAAATACTTTGAAGGGCTATCTAGGACTTGGTAGTAGCGAAATTTTAAATGATGTCTCCGTTTTCTTTAAAATGATTTATTTTAAATGGGGGCAGCACTGGACCCCGGAAAATTTAGGTACGGCCTTAACAAAGACAAGCGTATAAATTGTATTTTGCTGTGACCTTCGAAATATCATTATACATTCTGTTTTATTTCGTCTGGAACTTGCATCGCGTGAAGTAAATCACTGTATGTATTCTGACTGGTTGACATTTATTGTTTATCATTGAGAAGTTTTAGGCGGTCAGCTGTCAATTCGACCCGTAAGTTTTTTTTGTATGTAATTAGGGTTCCGTAAAAAAATTAAAAAACGGATCCCTTATAGGATCACTCGTGCGTCTGTCTGTCCGTCCGTCTGTCACAGACAATTTGCTCCGAATCTATTGGACCGAATCAGGTAAAATTTGGTAGAATGTTGTAATCCTATGACCTAAACACATATGTGCAAAGTAAATAATTTTTTTTTTAATAAGGGTCATTTTCGCGAGACAAATTAGGAAATTAAAAAAAAAAGTTTTGCAAACCTTACTGTGTCATATATCATATGAAAGGGCTCGTTATGAGGGTCTCAAATATATTTTTTGCCATTATTTTTAAAATGAATAGTTTTGATTTTATTTATTAAAGAAGACTAAAATTGACCATCAGGGGGGGGGGGGGGGGCTGATCACCGAAATCTATAAGCCTAAAATTTTGAAAAAAAATACAAAATATAGTTCATTGCTTGTAGATTGCAGGAAAACCTATAAGAATTCAATCAATTGTACGGAACCCTCACCACGCGAGTTTAACTCGCACTTGGCCGGTTTATTTTACACGATATCTTCGCCAATTGTAAACCAATTTGGATACTTAATACTTTTTTGTTTGAAAGCCTTTACTGCCAAGTTGGTCCCATATTAATTTGATAAGGACTTGATAAAGAACTTTGGAGATATGGAATAAACTGGTCAAAGAAAACGAACTCGTTTGATACTTTTTTGTTAAAAAAAAAATTATATTTCTTATAATTTTATTTTGCTAAGTAACGAAGCAGTTTGTCATCCAATCATTGTAGTCGCATACGATTTTAATGGTGTTTCACACAAGTAAAACTTGCTTGCAATACTGTGCGTGTTTTTGAAAAATCACTGTAATTAAACTACTACAGTTTATTCCTCAAAAAATTCACATAAGTATCTTAAGGATTTTCTACAGACACCCACAATATCCAGAACACAATTGAGCATTTTTGGCTCGATAGAAAGTAAACACAAACATACCTCTAAATTTGCTTTACCATTATATGTAAGACATATTACTATTTTATACAATCACCTTTTTATATGAAAATTATACCAAAAAATGTATAATCTAAATATCTAGTCGATTTCGCTACAAAAAGAATTATAAATATAATACATACAAAAAAATAATAATAAATAAAATACAGCGAAATATCGTCGAGCACGGGTCCGGGCCTTTGTTCGCTCTCGACGAATATTTCACTGTGTTTTATTTATTATTTTTTTTGTATTATATTTTTTTTTTTTTTTGTAAGGAAATCGACTATATTTTTAGATTATACATTTTTTGGTATAATTTTCATATAAAAGGTGATTGTATAAAATAGTAATATGTCTTATAAAGGTAAATTTAGGCAAATT
Source organism: Acrobasis repandana (assembly GCA_963576875.1). NCBI lineage: Eukaryota > Metazoa > Arthropoda > Insecta > Lepidoptera > Pyralidae > Acrobasis > Acrobasis repandana. Next base: position 19,444,095 of record OY756222.1, read on the forward strand.
TAGAGGTACGTTTGTGATTTTTTTCTATCGAGCCAAAAATGCTCAATCGTGTTTTGGATATTGTGGGTGTTTGTAGAAAAGCCTCAAAATTCCTATGTAAAATTTAAGGAATAAACTGTAGTAGTTTAATTACAATGATTTTTCAAAAACACTCACCATAAAGTCGACGCCTTTTTGCCTTGTGTTAGAGACAAAAGTAGATACCAGTGCCTAATGCGTGTAGGAATATCAAATGGTGGTTCAAGTCCTCCTCACGTAGTATTTTTTCACCATTTCTTATTTCATTATTAAACTTTAGTACCTACTTGTAGTTGTACTATTATGTATTCTGTGGTACCAGATAGGTACTACTTATCTTAATAAGGTGTAAATGTACGGTAGGTAGTAAGTCAATACATACAAAAGGCGATGAAGCGACCGAATGTCGGAAATTTTCAAGAAGATGCTTGCAAAATTGACCGCACACCTGCTGAGCTCAATTTTGGGACTGGCTTATGCTTGCTTACCCTTTAGGTTAACGATCAAGTACAGGTATGTAAAACCAGTGAGGTACACCTACCTTTATACTTAAGTGTATATAAAAACATGGTATCAATTTCAACTGGTTTTGCACAGTAAATACCTATATGAACTTGAAAGAACATGGTGTGTCATAAATTTTTGAACATAAAAATTGAAAACTTCTTGCTCTACACACTATATTTTTTTTCTAATTCATATTTTGAATGTGGAGAACTAATTGAAATCCTAGATATACTCGTATGAATTTTCTTTAAAATAACACAATTTTGCCAAAATCGGACATGTTGTTTCGAAAGAAAAGCTTAATTACGTTTGTATGGAAAAGTCTAGGATGTTTAACTGTTTCTTGCAAAAATAAACCTTAATCATATTATTATGTTAATTTTATTACATACTTAAATATTTAGATACCAAGCAATTCATTGTCTGTTTCAAAATTTTCAATCCATTTTTATTTATTTATTTATTTCAAACTTTATTTACCAAAACAAAATGGTACAAAAGCGGACTTAATGCTAATAGCATTCTCTACCAGTCAACCTTCGGGATAAATAGAAAAATCTCTCGTGCGTGGTAGGTGTACACTTAAATACTCAAGTTACAATTAAGTGTTACAACACATTAAAAACAAATAAATGTAAATATATACAATATATATACAACGTGGAAGGGGCATACCCGTAATAAATCGAACCACGGGCTCTAAGCACGGGCTATACTACATCACTAAAGAAAGTATAGTAACATTAAAATAACAGTCAAAACTCAGTTCAGTATGTTTACTCGGCTCCATAACTTCATTATCAAAACAATGAACTGCACTTGATACTTTTATCGTGTATCATATAGAAATTAAACAAGGCCAGTATGTAACGTGTACGTCTTCTTAACTACTGTATTAGGTTTATCTTCTGCTTGCGCAAATACGATCACGTTTCCCAATCTCGTTCTCAGCTCAATTGGCTGCTAATTCGTCAACGCAGGAACCAACATATTCTCTGTCAGCTGTACAATATCCTAAATAATCCCCAGACCCCTGAGTATCTCAAATCATGTTTCCAACTTTTAAGTTCTACAAATGAGAGGTCCCTGCGTTCTTCAAATACTCTTACCCTAGCTATTCCTTCTCACCGTACAGGTTTTATCGATAACTCTTTCTCTGTCACTGCTGTACGACTCTGGAATGCTCTCCCTGAGTCCATCAGAAGGGCTCCTAGCCGCGACTCCTTTAAAATTAGAATTTTTAGATACCTCCATTTTCAATTAAATATGAGACAGACTTGATTGTATAATATGTATTTAGAGATATGTATGTATATTTATTGCTCGTTTTTATGTATTTAATATGTAGGTATAGTATTATTATAATATTTATATTTAGTATGTTTCTTTTATTTTATTTTTGAATTTAAAATTTTATTTAGATTTTATTGTTATTTTTTATTATGTGTTACACCCACATAAACTCTCCTAATCAACCCAAAGGTTTGACTGTTAGAGAATGCTTTTAGCATTAAGTCCGCCTGTTGTACTATTACATTTGTATGTGTGTACAATAAAGTGTAAATAAATAAATAAATAAATAAACGTGTATTTATTATACTTTATATCTAAGTTATAGGGTCATTTTCAGATAAAACTGTGCATTACAATTTGTACATAGTAATTATGTTTTTCATTATTTTAAAGGTATTTATAAATAAACCTTAGATAACATAACTTAACTACATGTTTGAAACATACATATTTAATTTTAAAATATATTCATGGTTTTTAATACCTTAATGAAATATATAATTTGTTTAAAAATAACATAAAAAAAAATTAAATAGTTTTTTTTAAGTTATCTAGTTTAGAGGTTATCAATTTGATCGATCGATGTTTTTAGGGTTCCGTAAACAAAAGGTACAAACGGGACCCTATTACTGAGACTCCGCTGTCTTTCCGTCTGTCCGTCTGTCACAGATCTCTATCTCTTGAACTGTAATAGCTAGACACTTGAAATTTTCACCGATTATGTATTACTGTGGCCGCTATAACAAAAAATACTAAAAAAAAAATTAAATGGGTCGTTTTAAAACATTGTTCGGAGGTACAGAACCCTTCATGTACGAGTCCGACTCGCACTTGCCCGTTTATTTTTCACAAACTTTTATTTAGCTTGCCGTTTGCTTTTTTTTTGGGTCAATCTTGCAAGTTAACTTTGAGCCACTTCCCGATTTCTGATTGAGATGATATTTCGTATGCTAATGTAAATCAGATGACAATGCAATATTATTATGACAAGAAGCCGATCTTGATGGAGTCGGAAGGTGGCTACAGGAACCCTGTAATAAAACGACGTGACCCAATCGAATTTGGGCTTAATATATTTGTCTTGATAAGTTGTTAGGGCTAACAATGAAAGATTTTTTCAAAAACCTTATTTAGGTTTCGGCTTCTGTTGTTCGGTTATCTTGTCATCAAGTTAGCAACAAAGGGTCAAAGTCGCGGGACAGCGTGAACTTGTCTAATTTTAATTACTTACCTATATATCGTTATCAAATTAGCGAGTTTTTGCAATATTTTGACGATGGCCAGGCGCCAGCATATCAAATGTAAACAGTCGTAAGGTGATTGTTGATAAAGTAAATATTATAGTTATATTACTGTTTCAATTTGACTTTTTCAGAAGATGTCAGTACCTACTTAGTATAATATGTAATGTGCATATGATGATATATGTTTTGTGCCAGTATTGTATGTACCTATCATACTCGTATGTATGGACATGTCGTGCCCGCAGATCGTAGATTCGATCATTTCATGATATGGCCGACCATTACATGAAATGGTAATTTTTGGCCGCGACAGACATATTTTAAGGTACCTTAAAGTAGGGGCGTTTCATAATCATGCCAACATTTTTATTTGAATTAAAAAAAAAAAACATTTTTTTCGTACAAGATTTTATTGTGAGGCTTAATTAGGTAGGTATAACCTACTAATCAAGGCAAATGTGCGTCGATGTTTCCCAATACATATGATTTAGGGATTTTCAAGGCAAGAGTGAATAGGCATTTTTTGAGTCTGCGTGTTACACCTTAGACCTCATCTTAGCTTCCCATCAGGCTAGATAGAGGTCAAACGCACTCAAATCTATACTTCTATACTAATATTATAAAGAGGAAAGATTTGTACCTATTTTTGTATGTTTGTATGTTTGTAATGGATAGGCTCAAAAAGTACTGGGCCGATTTAAAAAATTCTTTCACCGTTGGAAAGCTACACTATTCCCGAGTGACATAGGCTATGTGTGTACCACGGGCGAAGCCGGGGTGGACTGCTAGTCCCTAATAAAAAAATTAAAAAAATTGTTCTAAGCCCAAACTCAATGGGATTACCTCGTTTTATTGCAGGGTTTCTAAATCCACCTTCCGACTTCATCATCTGATCAGCTTCTTGTTATAGTAATATTGCATTGTCATCCATTTGATTAACATACAAAATTTTATCTCAATCTGAAACCGGGAAATGGCTAAAATTTAACTTGCAAGATTTGATCTGAACAAATAAACAACAACGCAAGCATACATTCATGTAGATATAATAGCTAGGTACTGGCAGTTAATTTAATTTCCTACTTACAATATTTTTTTTATTAAGACTTTTAACGGCTTTAAATAAACAATATTTCGTAAAATTCCTTTTCAATGTTTCTCGAATAAAGTATTCCGAAATTTCAAGAATTATTTTTTAGAATAGTTTCTCAGAATATATAATTATATTAATTCACGTAGTTTCTGAGATAGTTATTAGACTTACGTAAAGTACAAGTTACATGCTCTTTAAACTAAATTACTTTAAAATTTAAATAAAATTAAAACTAGATAATAAAATTTTACTATGTAAGAACTAAAACTAATAAAATTACAAATTTTGTAGTCCCACTATTATATAACGCGTGGCCAGAAGGCTGGCAGCATTGCCATGTTGTATTTTATGTACTTCTGTAATGTACTTTACAGTTTCATCTTTGATTTCGATCCACGTGAATGAACTAAAGGATTTATTTTTCCTTATAGCCTTAAAGCCTTATAAAACTGGCCTGGTATGGCTGTAACCTGTATCAATAACCAGTTTGCAGTAGTCTTAGCAGAGCTACCTATACCTAGCTTAATAAAAATAATGTTTCTTGAAAGGCAGTAACCTTGTAAAGGCAAACGGGTGGAGACAGCCTCAGTAGTAGAGTAGTTATAACATTTTATAAATATATTATAAATAGAAATTAAAAACAATCTAAATAACTAGGACAAAAATTTTTAAACAAACAACATTGAAAATTAAACTTAATTCCACGTATATATAGTTTATATTTCCATAATGCATATGCATACGTTTATATACCTAATACTCCCTAAAATGTACCTAAAGTTATTGGCGTCCCTTTCCCACAAAGCCAGTGCAGGAAAGTAGGATGGGACACCTTTAACTTTTGGTATCTTTTTTAGGAACGGCTTGGCCACTTCGTAGGTATTCTAGATTGTTTATAATTTGTTTTAATAAAGATTATGCGATACAAACATTTTTAATAAAGATTTGTTTATAAATATAACGACTAACAAAATATACCGAAACTATTTTAAGGGTGGATTCAGCCCATGATACTGAACAACTTTTCCATCCACCCTTAAAATACTTTTAGTATATTTTGTTAGACCCCAGGGTCTTATTAATATTTAATTTTAAGAATAGATAAGGATTCGTAATTTTATATTCTTTTACCGTCTTCAAAAAAGGAGGAGGTTATCAATTCGACTGTATGTTTTTTTTATGTATGTTTGTTACGCGATATCTTCGCCAATTGTGAACCGATTTTGATGATTCTTTTTTTATTTGAAAGCCTTCCCAAAGTTGGACCCATTTTAATTTGGTGAAGATATGATGAAGAACTTTGTAGATATGGAAGAAACTCCTTAAAAAAATTGAAGTCGGTTGTTTTTTTTATTTTCAAAACACTATCATAAATGAAATCTAAAAAGTCCTTATCGATCCGATACCTGGAAAAAAATTTACTCGGGGTCAAAGTTCACAAAAACGGGATTTTCGCAGTTTTCAGCAAAACGGTAAATTTTATCATAAAATTAGTTCAGACAAAACTTGTAGATCAGATAATTATTAATAAAAAATGTCTAAATACTTTTTTCCTAAACGTCACCGTTTTTGAGATATAACGATACAAAAAGTTGGAAGAGATTTTTTGCCGTTTTTTTGCCGAATATTTAGTTGTATATTCACTTAAAAAATAAATAATTTAAATACAATAAAATAAATATTTAAGGTGGGCTCCCATACATCGCGCCAAATCTCAAAAATCACGTTTGTTGCATGGGAGCCCCCCTTTAATATTATTTTTTTTCTGTTTTTAGTAATTGTTGTTATAGCGGCAACAGAAATACATTATCTGTGAAAATTATAACTGTCTAGAACCGTGATAGCACGGTTCATGAGATACAGCCTGGTGACAGACAGACGAATGGACGGACGGACGGTTGAACGGACAGCCGGCAGGATATAACGATTCAAAAAGTTGAAAGAGGTAGTGTACTTAGGTTTTTCAGGGTTCCGTACCCAAAGGGTAAATATGGGACCCTATTACTAAGACTCCGCTGTCCAGCTGTCCGTTCGTCTGATTATCTGTCCATCCGTCTGCCTGTCACCAAGCTGTATCTCATGAACTGTGATAGCTAGACAGTTGTAATTTTCACAGATGATGAGTTTCTGTTGCCGCTATAACAACAAATACTAAAAACAGAATAAATAAATATTAAAGGGCCACAAATGCTGCGTATTTGTAAAAGCCGACGCCGCCTTCTACATCCATTTGATATATTCGGATAGATTATACGTAGTCTCGTATGTTACTTCAAATATTGAAAACCCGACACATTGAAGTCGCTGGTTATTTTTAACTGGTGACGACACACCCGTCGGTTGTTGGTTTTTCAGTGTAGGTAGGAGTATATTTAGGAAACAGCTGGGGGGACTTATTTACGTTTCTTTGATTGTTAACTTCGATATATACATTATATTTTTTGTATTAAATCTTTTGGATATACAAATTATCACGTGTTTATCCCTAACGGGGAAGACAGAGTCTAGAGCCGTAAGCCCAAAGCACAGGCCGGAATCTCCTAAGGTACACGCAATATGCGTCCCCGTTCCCCGTCCCCGCACCTCTCCTCCGTTTTCGCCTCGATGACCCACGTTGGCTCACAAAAACCGGGGGAGAGATGCGGGTGCGGGGAACGGGGACGCATATTGCGCGTACCTAAGGAGATTCCGTTCTTTTTACTCTTACTGTATTCTGTGCCCAAAGGCCACTTTTAATGTGATGGTGGGCGTGAAGATTAAAAACTGTTATAAATAGAGATGTGGACTGAGTTAAAAATAAATTATATTGTACTTACTGATAGGAAAATAAAAAGCCACAAAATAATGTCACTTGTCATTGATCACATCCATTTTGAACGTGATTTTAGATTTATTAACCCCTCCTATAAAGGTCAAATTTTTTTTTAAGGAACTTGTATTTTTATGTTAATGTAATAAGGTTGAGATTCGTCTGAATTAGAGCCGCCCGATTGGGCCGCTTTGGAGGTGCAGAAAAACTGATATTATATATATATATAACTATTTGACTCCAAGAAACTATGACGTCACAGTCCGATATTTCATAGAAAGATAGAAAATACTTGTTTTGACGTTAAAAAAAGTAGTAGTCTGATTTCATTTGTTGGAAACTAGCGGATAGTTGTTTTAGGTTGCTAGCCGCATCACCGACGAGGCGTCACACAGCAAGCACTGAACAGAACAGGAATTGCTGTGAACTAATATCAGTTACAGTACTGACTGAAAACAAGATGAAGTTTTCAAGTACCTACCGCTACTTGAATGTACTTTTGATGGTAGCACCTTTGCACTATATTATGCCTCCATCGTATTTGCTGTTCCATGGTGAAATTTCGGATGGGAACTTAAGAGGAAACACTAAGGTCGAGAGAATTGAGAAATAGGTTTGTACCTAAAATATATTGCTGCCGCGCTGTGCCCAAACAACAACCGAGCGAGTGCGATAGAGACAACTGCAGCTTGGACCGAAAATACACAAAATCAACGTTTTGTAGTCCCTTGATTTCTTCTCTAAAACTTAACCGAAATGAGCTATTTTTTCATAAAAAATTAAGAAAAACTTTGGCTGTGTGTCTACTCGTTTGTTTTCTTTTTATTATAATATAATCTCATAATTTTTTTTTGTTAGATGTTTGAACACAGTGGAAAATCTTACCAATTTTTCAGGTTTATGAAGGTTCATTTCTCTTTTAATAATTAAATTATGAAAAAAAATAAAACCTAGGGACATGCCAATATATCCATTGATTTTAAAGAAAAAAAGTAATTGCTCTACCGTCACTATCCGGCGAGCAATCCGGGGACTACGTTTGTAAAGAAATACGGCCCATTGATTTCCTCTTAATGGAAACTAGAAATCATTGTCAATACACAGCTGTTTAAATAAGTATGATTTAGTTCGACAGACGACGGCGTACTGAACGTACTGAGATCTCGCGTTGCAGACTATCTTTATGACCTTGCTAGATTAGATAACAGCATTAGCAGTACAATGCATTATGGTTTAAGCCGAAATGATCAGTGATGTGAGTTGGTATGACAATGTTTAACTGTATTCTGGTTTGATTTTTTTACTCGTAGTATAACTAGTTAACAATTAGAGATTTCACTACTTTTAAACTGTCGATTTGCATTTTTTTTTTGACAGACTGGTGCAATCCGAACGTATCGTCAGCGAAAATAAATAAAAAAGGTATATTTGGCGTTAATTTCCGTATGCATTAATTTAAGAATAGGGATTTTAAAAGGGAGTGGTAATTTTAAGATCTTTATGTACCTACATTTTATGCAAATAAACGTATTGATTGATTGATTGATTTAATTCCTTTTTCCTCTCTTCTCGCCCACCATCACGCAAAAAGTGTCCTTTGGATTTTGCGACTCTGTAACCCAAAATTAGCACGACAGACTTAAAAAAAGTTCAAAAAATCTTTATTATCATAGGATATATTTTATAATATCTCTTAATAAGTCACTTTGTTTTGTTTTGCACAAATGTTGACGTCAAATCGTTACTTACAGCTCAGTTTACGCCGCTTCCTAGGCGCAAGTGCAAACAAACTGCACTTACGTAGGTACGTGTCCGCGTTACAGTGTCAAGCAACATTGAGCGTTACGAAATGATGATAAAGTCTAACATTCCATCATCGTGGCTCTAGATGTTTCAGCTGTTTCCAGGTGCGCCACGGGGAGGCTCCTATCATACACCGTAATCAGATTTTACGGCTTATTCGTATAATGCAAAAATAAAACAATTACAACAACAATATTAGGACAAAAATACAATAAAATGTCACTCTTGCGCCCTTTAATTAGGTAGGTATATTTACTCGTCTGATGACGAAAAGGCGTTCTTTTCGCATTCATAAATCAGAAATCTTCATTTGCCCCAATGAGATCTATGTACTATGATTTGCCCGAACATTTCAAGGTTCAATTCTCAAACAAAAATATTTTTATAATACTTTTCCCATACAACAATGATCAACAAACACACCTTCACATTATGCTTTTAGAGGAATTAACAGACACAACTTATTAGCACAGGTGTAGGCCGTGTAGGTATCACAAATGTTACAAGTAAATGTCGTATCGTAATGTTATGTCATTAAATCATCAAAGTAATAGTCTAACGACTGAAAATAAAATAAACAAAGTCAAACGCACTCAAATCTCTCTCAAAAAAAAAAAAGAATTTTCAATCATTCAGCACTGCTGTAGCACTATACCAATATTCTACGTGTTTGACGTTCGAAAGAGTTGCGAGCGAGAACATGTAACCTGCACTGCACACTATTATTCAGTAGTATCACAGAACAGGTACAGTACTCACGTATAGAAGCCTCACTCAGCAAAGAAATTCAAAGAAATATCTACTCAATGTGGTTAGCGATATGGTTTAATTTAGCTTACGTCCGCACACAGCACCTTTTCGTTTAGATACCTAGACATCCATTGCAGGCCAATTTCATTCTTACTCTGGACAAACGATTCGTGTAACTGAATTTACCACTCCAAGTGGTCGCCGCACGCTTAGTAATAATGTAGGTATATTTTAGATACCTAAACACAGGCCTGGTATAGTATCTAAAATTATTGTAGTCACCAGATGTGTCATTGAGCTACGTCAGATGATTTCAGGCAACTTGAAACATCTGAGACCAGTGTTGGCTTTTAACACACTCGGTAATAAAAACAAGTATTTAGTTGTTTGGGCTTAGGTAATTGATTCGTCTTGAGGAGCTTGTTTTTCTAAATATGTTTATTTAAAAAAACAAGCTCCTCAAGACGAATCAATTACCTAAGCCCAAACTCGGTGGAGTTATGTTGTTTTATCACAGAGATGCCATGGCCACCTTCCAGCTTCATCATGAGATCAGGTCACTGGTACATAATATTGCATTGTCACCCAATTTAGTATGTAAAGTTTCAGCTCAATTGAATAATGAGAAGTGGGTCTAATTTAGCTTGCAAGATTTAATTACGGACACACAGACAACGGGACAGGTGAAACTAAATAAAATCTTGTAAAAGAAGACGGTGCAGAAGGAACAAAGGCCATAAAACTAAAAGGTCAGGTTCAGTGTGATGGATCTTTGGTGAAAAATAAAATCAAAATATGTACAATCTGTTTGCTGGCCGCATGTCATGGGGAAAGGATTCCTCAAAAATTTTGCCCTCTCTCTACCCCTTACTTTAACGACTGCGCAGAAAATGTTCAAAAATAACAAGTTATGGGATGGCTCTGGAAATGACCGTGGCACAAAAATGTGTTAAACCGTGAATGGAACGACGTACCCACTTATAATCTCCAAGGGCCGTGAAGGGCTCTGCTTTGTGTACTTTATTATGATAATGCCTAAACGTCTCGACGTTTAAGTACATCTATTAGTCTTTAAAATGATGCATATCATTCATATTCATTCTCTAACAAAAACTCAAAAGATCTATTTATTCCACATTTGCCAAAAGTGGCCGTTTTTCACAAATGTGCGTAGTAAAGCATAACGTTCTCACTTTAAACTGTAAACAGTAGTTCATAAAATACTTTGAAAGGTTATCTAGTATCTAGGGCTTGGTAGTAGTAAAATTTTAAATGATGTCACAGTTTTCTTTGAAATGATTTATTTTAAATGGGGGCAGCACTGGACCCCGGAAAATACAGGTACGGCCTTAACCAAATTAAATTCCCATTTTTCTTCGAGTAACATTATTGAGAAGGTCTAATGATGTCACAGTTTTCTTTGAAATGATTTATTTTAAATGGGGGCAGCACTGGACCCCGGAAAATACAGGTACGGCCTTAACCAAATTAAATTCCCATTTTTCTTCGAGTAACATTATTGAGAAGGTCTATAATTTATTTTTTCTTTTGAATGTGTTCTAAACAAGACTATTGTCCGATTTTTACACTAAAAGCACAGTTATATGTATAAATAAAGCTAAGATAATTTAAGAACTACGTTCTTGTAGGTGGAGTATAGTTTCCATGTCTCTCTCCCTCTCTTGAGCCATCCTTTTGACCTCCCCATACGACACGGCGTCAACTTTCTCCTTTACTTGATCTATAAATGCTCGCCTCTTTCCTGCTCTCTTATTAATTAGTAGGTATAATTTCTAAGGTAAGTACCTCTTCTTTTGTGACACAAAACATACTGGTAAATTTCAAAGGTAAAAACCCAAAAGATATGTGTCCCAGACTGTTTTCATACAGGTTATTGTACAATAAATAACAGGATTTCATTACTATGTTTGCTGAAGATCGCAAGAACAAAGACTATCTCTAGATTACCTTGATAAGATACGAATTACGATACGATAAGAGTAACTAGTCAAAGTCGTTGGAAATGCTTGACTGAAAGATGCTTTCTTTTTAAATCTGCATAAAAGGAAGGAGGTACCTACTCGATTTGACTCTGAGTATATTACTTTAAGGTTTTTTTTTGAAGTACTTTTTTCTTACTTCCCAACGCCGTAATCCGACAACGTACTAATGTACGAGATGCTGGTACAACGGAAATAAACTTAAAAAGGAACTGGGCAGGACATCTGGCATGAGAGAGCGATGGAAGGTGGAGCAGGCACTGACCGAATGGTGGCCCAGAACGGGTGAGAGAAGCGTCGGGCGTCCACTTATGCGATGGGTTGACGATATAATCAAAGTCGCGGGTCGTACTCGTACCTGAGAGCAGCACAGGACCGAGATGGGTGGCGTAGACGAAGAAAGTGGGCCGAAGAAGGTTTGGGATGTTGATGATAACGGTGAAGTTCTTACATAAAGATCAAAAGAATAAGAGTTTAAAAAAATTACAAAAATATTCACTTATATTTATACCTGGCTGATTTCATATTGCCATAAAACATGTAAGTACCATGAAAAAAGATGTTCACTAAATCACAAAATACCTACATAATAGTACAAACTAAATACCTATATCTAAATAAATATTGCACGCCTCATAAGCGAAGCGCATGAGGTAGTGCTCTACTCTCGCCTTACAAAAATCAAGTGATTTTTTTAACTAAATGTGTCTCTATTTATTTTCTATCGCACTTTTACAATAATATTTATACATAAATGTCAAGGAAAAACACTAGTTTCAACACTTATGACATTTTTAAAAGACATTTTGCCTTTTAAATAAATAAAAACAATGTTTAATAAAATCTTTTTGTGGACGTCCGTGTGTCGGTATGTATGGAAACTGGCGTGGTCACGATAACTCCCGTAAAACTTATCTGATCAAGTTAATTTTTTTTTATACGCTTCAGTTTTATCCAAAACTAAGTCCTTTCGAAGATCACGGTCTAATTCAATGTAGTTTAATCGTAATTATTATTATAAAAATACAGGTGACATATTAAAAATAATTTTGGATGTGAGGTTTGTTGAAAGAGTTAATACCTATGTATGATGAGTACGAATGTGTAACTGGCAAGTAAAAAAAGAAGTAAAAAGAAATTTGAATAAAGAATGTTGTGATTTTTTTGTTTTATTAAATATGAAAGACGAATAAATGTAAAAGAAGCGATAAGTTAGTTAATATTTTATTTTATTTGCATTAACTAATTGAGAATGAAAAGAACAATCAGTGGTAACACTTTTCTTGACATTCGTGACGTAGTCTTGTGTCTTTTCTTGTTTTTGCTAAGTTTTTTTTAAATTTCTCAAAATCTACCGGTCCGAATCGGTTTAAATTCACAGGAAATCTGAGTTGTAGAGAACTCTTTGGAAAGCTACTTGCTTAGTTCCGATCGGTTTAGTTGTTCAAGAGTTATAAGCGGGTCACATACACACCCACACACACATACGGATAGGGTGCATGACACTTGCTCGTGAGTGGTCAGGGAAGATTCCTGAGACCTCTAAACGTCGAGATCTGATGAAAACTCGACTTTTCAAAAACGGGGTGAAACTAATAACGTCCCGAATTTTGAAAATTTTCAATTTTCTCAGCGGGAAGTTAAAAATAAAAGTTAAAAATAATCTCCAGTCGTGCATTAAAGCCGACACATACTTTTCTTCGTTTTAAGTTAGCAATAAAACAATCAAAATCAATTTAACTGTGAAAAATGAGATTATGAGGCGTGCACTTTTGGATTTTCCAAACTATTTTTAGACTTCATTTTTGCAATGATACATACCTACTTACTTGCCTAAAGACTTTGCAAGGTATTTCATCACATTTTTTTGCTAAAATGAAAACATTTATTACAACACCACAGAAGTAATATTATATACCTACTACAACACTTAATTAAGTACCTAATTTCATTACGTACATGTGCTTAGAAGGTTACGATATCGGTTTACATTTAGGGACTGACTGATTCACTTGAGTCGATTAGTCAGACGTTATGTTCAGAGGTCATTCACACGGCACATTGACCTAGAGATACTTGGAGATAGATTTATCACGATAATGGCTTTCTTTTTAAATTTATGTATCTAGTGTTTACGTATCGTGCGTAAAATTAGGAGGTCGAAGACCTAGTGGCCGTATCAAATAAAATCAGAGAGACCAAAGCGGCTAGACTTCGATGGCTAGGAAACGTGGAGAGGATGGAAGAAGATCGTGTCATCAAAAGAGCGTACATACGGCGTACACAAGATTAACCGGGAAAAGACCAGTGGATGATACTAGATACCTGCAGATCTGCAGATTGCGCAGAATAGGGAATTATGACGGCGTCTGGTGTCTGGTGGAAGCCAATATCCACTTCGGGTCGCTAAGTCAGCGCAGTAAGTAATTAGGACGTCTAAGTATACAGGATTTTTTCTTTGCAGCTAGATCAGGTATCATCAGTTTATTGGTACTTATTTAACACTGAGAAATATTAGGCCAAAAAATCTAAATAAATTTTTCTATCCTCGTCTGGGCTGGGAAATTGTGCAAGACCGTTCTATCGTTTTTTGAATATTCGATATTATGTTAATTGTAAAGTGATTCAGTATATAAGTATAAATAGATTTAGCTAGTATATTTTTTTCCCAAATAATTTACTATCTATCTACATAAATAATATTTATGACAAAGCATGTTGCAGATTTATTTCTGTAAACCCTTCGGCATGTTGCCGAGATACTTTTGTTCTTTTTTGACAATGCTGATGAATATTTGTGGTAAAATAATTCTTTGTTGGAATAAAGTTAAATCTACCTATATTTAATTTTTGAAAAATCATTTTCAAACAGAAATTTAAAAAAATATTAAACAACACCAATATTTATCATTTTGCGATTGCCCTTTACTATAAATAAATTTATATTCAAGACAGTAAAATTTAAAACACAAATCGCATTAAGTATGGGTTACTCGAGACTTGGGGAAAGTTCATAGGAGAGAAACTAACGTGTAGAGTCAGTAAAACAAGGCGAAGAAAGTTGTAAAAAGGAAGTAAGTCCACCTTATTTTTATTACCTAATACCGTAAAAGCCAGATCGTAAAAGCCGAACGAAGGAATGGGACTGAACTATTATTGGTGATCCATCTAGCTTTAAAAGTTGCCGTGGCCACTTTTGGCGGAGGCAAGTTTTAAAGCTAGACGGACTAATGTAAATACTTTCAACGGTGGTTCATAAAATAATTCATAGGGCTATCTAGTGCCTGACGATTAGCAATATAGAAATTATCTCCATATTTACGAGTTAACAATTTATTTCAAATGGGGGCGCCACTTAAAGGCCATTTTCTTCTATATTCACCTTAAAACTCGAGTATCACACTTCGTGCATCGACCAACGACCCTATCAGAATCAATCAGTGTGATTGCAATCGCGTGGTGATCAATCAATCAATGAACTATTAACATCCATTTATAATAATGACGCATATTATAAAAAGTTACATTTCTTAAATGCTGGCCTGATGAAAAGTATGTTGATTTGAACTGTTGTAAACACACTGAGCCATGTGGTTTTGGGCAGAGTAGAATAGGGTCACTCCAAGCCTTCCCATGGAAGTCGTAGAAGGTAATTTAGGAAATACTAGCACAGAATAAATAATACTAACGTACAGAAGTCTCACTCAGCAAAGAAATATCTACTCAATCTGGCTAGCGATATGGTTTAATTTGGCTCACGTCAGAACTCAGCTCAGGCCAGCTGATTAACTTGTATGGGAGGCCAAAAATAACGTTATATAAGAAAAAATATGAGTCAGTACTTACATATTAAATGGTGCCCATAATGGTACTTCATTAGAGAAACATTTATTAATTAAATTCGGCCGATTAATTAAAATAATCGACGACGTAAAGCTAACTCATTGAATGCAAAACAATATCTACATATACATAATTATAATATGTGTCTTGGAATCCTCATTTAAAATAAATTGTTTAGTCTTGAACAAAATGTTAGTTAGAATTCTGCTTCTTAAGAGTGTTGTATGAGCATAAAGGTAAAATATATAAATTATTAATTATTCTATGAAGAACCTTTAAAATAATTTATTGTCCGTATAATTCAGTTATTGTGATCATTTTCGGCAAATAGTCAATATAAAGTTAGCGACTGCTTCCGTGGTCAAGTGGTCAAGCCGTTTGCCTTGTGGTTCGGAGGTCCTGGGTTCAAATCCCTCTGGAGAAAAGTGAATAAATAAATAAAGCTAGACGAATTTATTATAAAACCTCATAAATCACGTCAACCAAAGGCAATAATTTCCCTTTTATTTTCACCAATTCTACATAATATGTAAAAAATTAAGTTTAAGTGTTTAGGTGCAATAGGTAATAATTTTACTAACTTATGTATATATGACCTTGTCTCTCGTAAATTGTCTCTACTTTCCTGACAGTACCTACCTATTAGGTAGTTTCTTATCACTTATCAGTAATGCTACTTACATCACTATTCTTTGATTTACTTACATCGCTAATCAGTTAATCCGTTATGCTATGAGCAATGTAACCTAGAAATACCTATTAGGTCTAACATATCATACCCAAATTATTTAAAGTGTAAATTCAGTTTAAAATTTTTATGAATAATTTTTTTTTACCCTTCAAACTTCACGACTCTGGAATGCTTTGCTCGTTGACATGAAAGAAATTACTACAACATTTTCCTTGAAGAGTACAGTAGGTACTGTCATCATCTAAATTAGTCTCTTTTTCATATCAGCATCATCATTCATTGTAGAGTTATATGTATTTATTTTATTATTTATGAATATGTATAAGTATGTCTGTATTAATATGAAAAGAATTGATTTTCTTTGTTGTTCCTTATGATAGAAACTCGGATCAGCTGATCAGTCAACTTGTATGGGAGGCCAAAAAGTTTGTGTCAGATTTGTACTATAAATAATAATAAATAAATAAATTCCTTGGGAAATTTTGTTCAATATCTTGGATAAAATAGTGTAAGTAATTTGTATTTTTATTATCAACCTTTTACAAGATTACTTCCGTTACAGCTGTTTCATACAAATCACAAACCACATTCCTAAACCACAACAAAATGAACAAATAAAATAAATATTTATTCAAAATATTGCCACCGATTTAACAACAATAGCGACATTGTTTGTGTTGACGCTACCTGCTCAACCATTGTAGAGAAGCCATAGGACTCTAAGGTTAAAATTATAAGTAATACAGTAACTAAGTGACAAATACCTACGCTACGGCACATTTCCTGTTAAAACTGACTCACAGTGCACTGACTATCAGTTCATGGTATTTTTCCATTCCAAAAACTACATCTAAGTATGAATTGTGGCCACACAAGCTTATAAATAAAGAAAAAAAAGTAGCTATGCATTTTAATACTAGATCTTTCCATTTGTATTACAAACTTTTTCAATTATTTACGGGACACTTACGGCTATAAACCCAATGTTATTATTATATTATTATGGTGTCTGGCTGAAGTTGTCTCTCAACGTGTTAACATGTATGTTCTTATTTGAAATACACATAAACATATTAGTATATAAAGAAACGTCAAATTATGGTAATTTTTTAAAAATTTTTCAACACATGAAGTGTCAAATCAAGCAAGAATGTAAACAGAAATAGCGATAACAAAGTCGGAATTTCACGTCAAATAACAACATAACCAAGTTTATTGCGCTAACAGGGAAAACAACTGCAAATCACTCGCCATTCATTCATACAACGCTAAAAATACGTACAAACAGTTATTATATAGCAAAAATCGACTACGTACCAAGTAACACGAATATCGAGAGTCCAACAACGTTCACACACTGGGAAATAACGACACGTGCGTTCTGTATTGGCTACACAACACTTCTGGGTACCCAGGCATTCTACAACGAGGCGAGACGGCAGCCGCCGCGCCTCTCTCCAACCAACCGCATTTTTTTATTTTCACTTTTTTCTCACACACGACTGATCCCGCAGGAATGGTGGACACAAATGCTCTTATCACTGTGATAATATTGTTTACTCTCTTTGCTCTTGTTTGACAAGCGAATCCAGATCACGTTATCAGTGGAATTTTACGTATAATTATTGTAATTGAAGTGTAGAGATAAGAAGCTCTTAGACACGACTCCAGACTTTAACGCGGTTGTGGAAAATAGTTTATATATACTCGGGCGACTTCGTTAGACGATTTTGGCACAGAAATAGTTACCTCTATTTTAAACTAACTTTACGCCCGTAGCTTCAATTTTCTCTTCTTGCGTCGTTCCCCATGGTTGAGGGTCGTGACCTCGTTTTAAATTAGTTATTCGTATTTCGCGTTACGATGGTCCTCCAATTGTATAAAGATTGTTGTGGACAGTGAGTGTGGCATTGTGGACACTGGAGTTGTGCACTTGATTTGTCCATGATTATTACGCATCTGCCGTTTGGTTGCTTCTCTTTAATTTTCTTAATTTAACTATATATACGTTGTGTATTTAAACTAGTCTTCTAGTCTAGAATTAAGCCTGTCACGAATAGAGCCATAATATTAGACATATATTATATTATTTTTGAAATAAAAATAAAACTTTAGGTATAGTTACATACAAGTACAGCTAATAAATCAAACGAGTAATCTATCAAATGAACAATAGTTATCGGAACATATTGCAATAAGTAATAAGATAAGATAATAACACTACAAAAATATTTTAGAAAAAAAAAACGCAATAACTAGCCTAACCAGCACAAACGAGTATGTATCTTCGATTAAAAATATGTTGTTGGGATCCAAACAGATTTAAATTATTAAAACCCCACATAAAAACTCAAATAAGCTGGTGGCTGGTTGTTTACATAATTTTAATGAGATATACTTTTTCCTATTCTGATATTTATCTCCGTCGGAAAGTAATTCAATATCATGAGTTAAATATTTCCTTCGAATGATCTAATGAAAACTAAAAATAGGAGTCAATACTTATTTAAGTGAGTAACAGATGACTCATGAATTCATGATTACTAACATAACATCTGAAAAAAATATTGTGCAACCAAACTACAGTGTACGAATTTTCCTTAGTATATCGGCTGACCATTCAGAATATATAAATAGGTATGCTTGAACCAAAGAATACCTGCCTACCATATAATTAATTAACCAAAATAAATCTAAATTTCTTTATTAATATTTCTTCTACTCAGGCCTCACCTGGCCGATAAATATCTTTTCTAGAAAGTAATATCATATTTTGTTAAAAGATAAAACTTTATTTAGTTTCTTTTAATAATCAATTTCAATGAAGTGACAAAAACTTTTGACAGTTAATATCTTGAGATTATTTCATTTGCATTTCTACATGTAGTATTAAACTTATGTATGTATGTATGTGTATATATGTTTGTGAATTTATATATATGTATGTATATATTTATATAATATGTGTAGTTAAATACCTACATACTTATCTTTAAGCGCCTATCGCTAATTAAAATTTTCTGTTTTTCCTAAAGGCTGACTTGTATAGAATGCATTAGCAATAAGTCCACTTTTTGTGTGGTCCATAAAGATTTAATAAATAAAATAAACTTAGCTATACTTCCGAATCTTGGCTTACGAGACGAGAGGGTGCTTGCTTAAATTTGGCTATGACAAAGTATCTAATAGGTATATTTATTTATTTATGGTTATTTTATTTGGATAAATATCCAAATGCCTGGATGGATTTCAACATATATCAAAAATAAACTCTTGGCGAGTGGATTTTGGCGCAAAACTATGGCTTATTTTTTACTGAAACCCTTTCTATTAGGATATCAAAATAAAGAGCTTTATATAAGGATTACAAAAATATACACAAGTTATATGTTTAAATGTAATTTGGAATGAGAAATGCTAAAAAACAACATATTACCTCGCTCATCAAAGCGTGTATATTTCTGTTGCATCACGCAGACGGGTGTATTTTTTTTAATAATAACTGGTTTCTTGACGCTTCTCTTATATTTATAGATCTGTGCTCGGGCAATTAGTAGGTGGCAAATAAAAAATAATCAGTAATTTCTTAAGAGCTCATAGCAACCGCGAGTACATGCATATACTGGGTCCAACTAACATATATCCAAATAATAAAGACCAAATTGCGGAAAATAGGTAGTTCTCAAAGAAAAGAAAGTAAGCACGTGGATCTAACGACATATACTGAAACTATTTTAAGGCAGAATTTAGGCCATGATGCTGAACAACTTTCCTCGAGTAACATACTTATATCAAAAAAAAAAATATTTGGACTCCCATACTAACTGAGGTGACCGATCAGCTGATCAGAGTTTCTATGGCAAGCAAAAACAAAATATATTTTCATATTTCGATATGTGTTCCTTGAAAAAAGTGGTTCAGTCCCATGGACTGACTACCATTAAAACTAGTTAACACTGGTCATCGACATGAATATATAGACTCGGCGTCTTCCTACACGGCCATGTCCCAGATTCGATTATTCATTCATTCTTCATTCTCATAGACTAAACACGAGAGTAGTACAGAAAGGTCAATATATTTTTACCTACCTACGAGTACGTGGTTCAAATTAAATCCTACATATATTTTAACAAACGCGAATGTTGGTAAGTATGGCTGGATGTACGGATGGGTGTATGGATGGTTGTATGGTTATATAGATTTTTAGATTGTAGACCCACGACTAGCTTTTACGATCTTCACGGAAGGGGAGGCGGCTGCATTCTTAATGTGTTTTTTCTTTGTTTTTTTTTCTTATCATATTTATAAAGGTAAAAGTTAAACTGCACATATCTGTTTCATTGGTAACCTTTTATTATTCTTACTTAAATTCTTTATGTAATGTTTTGCACTAGAAGAAAGTGATTTCTTGTACTTGTATACCTATTAGTTTTTTTTTCTTTGTTAGCTATCTATGTATTTAATGTATTATATAATCATACACGTATGCTGCGCAATTGGGCGCCAAAAATCCGCCATTATGCTTTCCAAAAATTTTAATATATTAAAATTTTAGGCTATATATTTCTAATTAATTTAAAAAAATTATGGCTAATTATAGGCTATAGCCTATGACTACTACTAGTATTTATTCTGTGCTATGACACTCAAGTGATTAAGATGAATCTAACCACATATAATTTATCAAAATCTATTTAGCCGTGTAGTAGTTACGAGGAAACAGAATTATAGGGACAAACATAATAAAACATCAAAAATGTGTAAGCAGCCATCTTGGATCCAAAATCTGATAGTAGTTTCAAGTTGCGCGGGGCACCTCAAAGGGCTCAGATATTTTGTAGGTTTTTGTAACAGAATGTAGGGGTACAGCCCCCACATACAAAACTTTTGAGGCCTCGGAGGTTCTAGTGAGACGTTATGAGATGTGACTTAATTTTATAAAGGATTTATAGGATTTTAGGAAACTTTTGTAAAGCATTTATAGCATATGTAAATAAAAATTATAAATATAAACATTTTTAAACGTTTTACAAACATTAATAACTGAGTAGCAAACAAATAGTTTTTCGATGCATCCATGAAGAAAGTGAAATGTAGGCATATTTATGATGTCTACATTTCACTTCTGTTTTGTTAGTCTATGACGAATTATTCAATCGGTTGACAGATCATTTACTCACTTCATACATCATGGCAGCCGAAATTTGGCAGTCCGTATTTAATTTTCAATCAATGAAATCTAGTTACTTACCGATGGAAAGTTATTCCTTTATATTTTGCTTTATTCTTTGAATTACTAGTGCAGTATCTCAACACACACCAAGGCATTTTTGACTAAGTTGACAGTGTTTTCTTTAATGAATCGTGGAGTGTATTATGCGCGTATTGCTAGCGAGTGACTAATGTGAGGTGAACAGTGATAGCCTATGATGAATAGAACACTACTGTTGTATGTGGCGTCTTCTCTAGTACGTAAGTACATAGATCTCGTTGACACTGGTTGTGAGAATTGAAAAATAGGTAGGTATTAGTAAAATCTATTGCTGTCGCAGTGAATGAAGATAAGAGGGAATGGGAAAAAAGATGGCATTTAATATGATTTTGACTAACCAGATTATCTGTATAAAAAGGTGCCTTTTTTGCTCTTTGGAAGGTCTTGTTCTCCGTTTGCGCTGACACCTTGCAACAAGACTTTTTGTTTGGTATCATCGTTAGCATCGAATTTCTTGATACGGCATTTCGTGAATTTGACTCTACCTGTGGACTCTACCACCCATGCGCACATAATTTTCGTGATCGAAATTGCCAAAAGTTATTGAATTTATGTATGTTTATTATATTGACCACCCCGCACTACCTGATTTCCCATCACTTTTGCCTGTAAGAAATTGCTTAGCGATAAGGCCGCCTTTTGGGCAATTTCTTAGTTTTTAGGATAATTAAGTAAGTCCTGTATTTCCTTTGTCAATAAAGGGTATTACAACGCACGTTAATCCTTATCGGGTTTTGAGAAAGCAGTTTTTGGGCGACATGTTTTACTCCCTTTTTCATATGTAGCTAACACTGGTGTCAGATTTTACGAGACGTAGTATAATGACTTTCATCAACTCACCAAGTGACAAAAGTCATTTTTACACACTATAGTTTTTTTACACATTATAGTTAGTTTGAGTGCAGGCAGGTTTCGTCTTTTGTCTTTTTTTGAATTTTTAATGTTCCTACCCAGTATCATTCACGAATTAACCCTTTCACCGCGAACGTCGGATTAATCCGACAAACATTTTCGTGCCCATATCGCGAGCGTCGGATTTATCCGACCAAAAACTATGGATATTCACAATTGCTCGCGCTGGGAGCACGACAACTAATATAAAGTCTCACGGTGAAAGGGTTAAGAGTATCTATTCTAATGACACCTATCACCCCATCAGCCGTCAAGGCTCCAGAGCGTACCAAATAAATATACATTTTTTTTATGCCATAGGACGGCAAACGAACAAGCGGGTCACCTGATGGTAAATGATCACCGCTGCCCATGGACAACTGCAACACCAGGGGTGTAACAAGAGCGTTACCGGCCTTTCAGGGCCCTCCCCAGAGGGGGGAGGGAGAGGAGGGCTCCGGTTCTCTCACTTACCGAACGAAGCATAGAAGCGGTGAAGCTACTACTCAGACGTCGATTTTCTGTGAGAGTGTGGTACTTCCCCGGACGAGCCGGCCCATTCATGCTACTAGCAAAACTGAGTTTTGCCGGTAGCGTGGCTCTACCACTACACTAAAACATACATACATATATTAACATACACTCGAAAAACATAACCCTCTTTCTGGTGCAGTCGGGAAAAATTTATTTAAAATAATTTAAAAATGTATGAGAGATAAAATAGAAATAACTAATAGTCTTAAAACTTACGTAAGAGATAAGTATTAGGTACTTAGATGAAACATATGATTCAAGGCGTTTGATTGACACAAAGTTATTATAAATTGTGTATTTTCGTAATCGCTTGCATATCTTTTTATCTGATAACGACAAAGTTGTGGACATTGTGATGAAATTGAGACAAGAAAAAAAATTTAATCTTTAGTTACGTCAGAATGCAGCTAGATAGGTACATTACTGATGATTACTGTCCTTAGCTAAAACTTTCGTTTTTCTAGTCAGAGAAAGAACCAGAAATCTAAACAATCTAGATTGTCGCTGGAAGCTCACTTGATGCAATCAAAGGCCTACACAAACCTTTGATTGTAACTTGTTAGGAACAAATAAGCAATAAAACTAAAGATCGAAAGGACCTTGTATCCAAAACTAAATGTAATGGGCGCTTTAGATTAACTGTTGTTACTGCAAGCTTTATTATAGTAACTATAGGTACCTAGGTATAAATAAACAAGGAATTTTTAAAACTTTATTTACTTATCTGCTTATATCTTTAAAACATGAATAAATGTCGATTAAGTACAATAGTTTTCTAAAATAGTCTAATACATATTTAAAGATGTATTTTATAACAAATACAATACATGGAGAATATTTGAATATTAAAATACATTGTGCATAAACATTGTACATTTTAATAATATCCTTCTAGTGTGCAATTATTTTTCTGATGTTCATACTTTCAATTCAATTATAGGTAGTTAAGTACTATTTAGGTACTATAATATCGCAAATTTTCATGGAGGAGTCCATACATAGTGATTAATCCAGAGCTACCTATCAACGTTAGGTATATTTTAGGGACAAACATTAACTCTAGAAAATAAGAGAATTTTTATTATCATGCATACATAAGTAAGACTTATATGTGTGTTAGATAAAATTATACTTGACTTAACTTTTAAATTAAAAAGGTATAATTTAGGAAATTTCACTGTGTTTGTTTCTGGACAATATTTTATACGGAACCACAAATAATACTATAAATAAATCTTTTTCTAAAAACAGCATGAAAATTACTTATTTATGAAGCAGCAATTAGCATTTCAGATATTGGTACGAAGAAAAGTGGAAGAGTGGTAGGGACATCTCGCAAGTTCTTTCGTACGCGGGAAATCTAATGACAGTGACGTCACAAGCACAGAATGTCATTGTGCATAATTTTTCTGTTAGTTAACAGTTTACCTTTCAACCAGATTTAAAAGGCTTATAACTTAATTATTTATGTGTTCAATTCAATTCAAAATATCTTTATTATCATAGGATATTTATAATATCTCTTAATAATAGTCACTTTGTTTTGTGTGGATTAAAATAATTATTTTTGTTCTCGGTTTCGGACTGTGTTATTTTTTTATGTAATTAGTAATAAAAAAAATGTTAAATACCGTACTTTTTAATTAAGTTGGTATAATTTAATTCCTTTGGCTCTACACTTAAGTGGCACTACCGTATTCTTTCAATTTCAAAATAAAGATTCGAACTCTAATATCAGCATTTTAGTAAAAAGAAGTATTTCTTTTTTCTCTATTCCTTGCACACTCCTCTCATTATTCTTTTATGAAACATATAAACTTTTAACTATATTACTTTGAATGAAAACAGATTTCCATAAAAGTAGGACTAATACAAAAATCAACAAATGAAAATATAGGTACAAATATTCATTGCTATTCAAATAGAAATTTTATATTTTACTAATTTAAGTGCATAATATTGTTTACGTTAGGAAATCTTTCTTTTCTTCTCTAAACATTTTGTAATATACTTATAATAGATTATAAAATAGAAATTCTTCGACATATTATCATTATCAAGACGTTTAAGACAAATTGGCAATTTTATTATCTGGATTTATATTATTATCCCAAATTTATATAATTTATCTAAAATGGAATTTATTTTAAGTACCTACATATTTATTGTAAGTTGTATTTATGTAAACGGTTTCACAATAAATATTATAGCAAAAAATAACTTTAAATCTCCATATAATTATCTAAGAGTAGAAAGAGTATTAAGTGTTATATTTATTGCTTTTAAACTGTCAGTTTTTTATTATTCAGTTTCTTTTGAGAGAGACTGTTAGTTGCTACAAAATTGCATTTATTTCAATTGACCAGTATATGTTACAAGACGTGTTATAATATATTCGAGGTCTAACTGTAGAGAGCGAGGTGAAATGTTGAGGCACCATAATGGGAAGATCTTCTCGCTAGGCATAAATGCTTGGGGAATCACGGCACCACGGTGTTCTGTCGGAGGTTTTATATATGCAACCAATCCCAGGAACTCTGATATCGAGATGTAGGATGAGTCAGCGCCATCTCGTGATCTTCTTGTGAACTATTTTCGTGTCTAAGGTTTCTATATACCTAGTAGCGTAGAGGTCGTCACATGTAAAAATGTTAATTTTATAAATTTTGCACATTTACTGCTCAAATGAAGACTTAAATTGACACTAAGTTAGAGGTACCTTTTTATTGATTTTTTTGTTGTTTATGAAACCTGAAATTTGACTCAACCATTTCGCTGAGACTTTCGGTGTGTTGCGACCCTTGGATCTTTACCATACTATACCTTGCTAGTTCATAGACTAACATGGTAGACAGAGTCAAGTGAAACGATCATATTTTGCTTCCGGTGCAGTGGGGTTTTTAGCCCACTACATAGATAATACCTAATAGCCAATACTATGCTAGGTGAAGACGTAATATTGTGTCATATCATACTTAAAACTACCTATATATCATCATATTTAAAAACCTCAGGTAGCTACTCGTATTTCCCGTATCTATGACTTCTTCTATCACTGCCGTCGATGTATCTAATATTTTGTTAAAGGCATTTTGGTGGGAGTTGAGTTGAGATGAGACATAAAATTTAAGCACTAGATTCGCTTCTGTCATCTTCAGCTTCTCGCTTCATCTGGTATACCTTGACGGGTTGAATAAGGGATATCAGCAGCCCAGACACCACTATCCAACCACCAGCCAGGTAGAATGACAGCTCCCAGGAAAACGTCAGGTCGTAGATTAATCCTAGAGAGATAAAAACTATATTTTAGAGATGTGACCAATGGTGAATGGTAACTCTTTCATGACTACCAATTTTAACGCTTCGAGGCAACTTTGCAACCATGATACCTCGACGTTGGAAATCTAATGTAGTGTAAAAAAGTAGTCCAACATCTAATTAAAAACCGGCCAAGTGCGAGTTAAACTCGCGTGGAGAGGGTTCCGTACAATTGATTGAATTCTTATAGGTTTTCCTGTAATCTACAAGCAATGAAATATATTTTGTATTTTTTTCAAAATTTTAGGCTCTGTAATTTTGGAGATCCAGGGGGGGGGCATGGTTAATTTTCGTCTTCTTTCATGAATAAAATCAAAACTATTCATTTTACAATAATAAAAAAAATACATTTGAGGTCCTCATAATGAGCCCTTTCATTTGATATATGAAACAGTAAGGTTTGCAAAACATTTTTTTTTAATTTCCTAATTTGTCCCCCGAAAATTACCCTTATTTTAAAAAAATATTTATTTATTTGCACATATGTGTTTGGGTCATAGGATTACAATATTCTACCAAATTTCACCTGATTCGGTCCAGTAGATTCGGAGCAAATTGGCTGTGACAGACGGACGGACAGACAGACGCACGAGTGATCCTATAAGGGTTCCGTTTTTTCATTTTTTGTACGGAACCCTAATAATATTGTGATAAAAAATATTCACTACGAATGAGATTACATCTGTACAGTGAGTGCACTTCCAATTATTATTGTGCTAGTGTATCTTTAAATCCCCCTGATGAATTTCTCCATCACATATATTTTCTTCATTACTACCCACTATTCAGAAGTGTGTTATTGATGAATTGAAAGTCGATAAAAGTGAAGAAGGTTTTATTTTATTTATTGATTTATACAGCATTACAATGCTCTAACAATATCTAAT
Source organism: Acrobasis repandana (assembly GCA_963576875.1). Taxonomy (NCBI): domain Eukaryota; kingdom Metazoa; phylum Arthropoda; class Insecta; order Lepidoptera; family Pyralidae; genus Acrobasis; species Acrobasis repandana. The sequence goes on from OY756222.1 coordinate 19,471,051, forward strand.
TTAAAATATACGTATGTGATGAAAATTTTCATCAAATATGCCTAAATTATGCCTACTGAAATCGTATCAATAATCGGTAGCATACGTATTTCTGACTGCAAAAATCTTAGATTTAGATACATTGTCTAAGTTTGACCTATCTACAAAGACATTGTAAAAGTTTTAAGTAGAATTATGTATATGAAAAAAGTAACCACGAAATTACCTGATAGTGGAGGTCCAATAAGATGCCCAATACCCTGCGCCAACAGTACTAGCCCATATGCAGTAGTAAAATCATCCAAAGAGACAAGTTTCACCAGCAGACTTGGAGTAAAGGTGAAGGATGCAGCGAAAAGTAGACCGAAAGCCGATGCAACGGAAGCAAGAATCCAGTAATTGGTAGTGGCGGGTGGTAAGGCTGCTACGGATGCTCCACAGAGGACAAGGCAGATGGCGTAGAGATTTCCAATCGAGACTTGGGGAAAGTCGCCAATCCAACCGAGACCCACCTGGAATGAAAAAAATACCATAAGTTACTGATAAAAATGTTTTATCATCCATCGTAAAATAAAAAAAATTGTGGCCGGTGTTTACAAAGGTTAACTACCTTATTTCAAACCCATACGGTTTGAAATAAGGTAGTTAACCTTTGTAAACACCGGCCACAATTTTTTTTATTTTACGATGGATGATAAAACATTTCTTATAATTATAAATGTAGCTTTGCCTGGATTTTCGTCTTTTCACTTTCTTTTCTTTCTTCTATTTAGCTTTTTTTTATCATCATCTATATTCAAAAGCTATTCTCTTGTTGGTAGCGTATAAATTTTCTCTCATTTGTCCCTCTCGTCTGCTAGCATCATCCCAGCCCTTCTTCCGCCCACTGCTGAGCATAGGTCTCTCTTCGTCGACGCCACCCATCTCGGTCCTGTGCTGCTCTCATCCAGGTGCGACCCGCGACTTTGATTATATCGTCAACCCATCGCATAGGCGGACGCCCAACGCTTCTCTCACCCGTTCTGAGCCACCATTCGGTCAGAGCCTTGCTCCACCTGCCATCACTCCACACATCACACAGCCTTTTATTATAGTATGCATACATTTATAGTACCGTATCTAGTATCTTAACACCGACAACGATACAGTATCCTAACACCGACAACTAGATACATGACACGAAAAAAGAAGAAAGTGGGGTTGGTGTCGTACCAAGATATCAAAAGACTGGGCGAAAGAGAGACTAAAGTAAGAAACTTCAGCAACAAGGGCGTCGCTCTTTAATGAACTTAGTAGCGGATCTAAACTTCTTCCAATATGAGGCAAATACTAGATATGGCACCTTCTTATCCTTATAACTAACCTAACCTATCCTTAAACCTATAACTTGACGTAGGGAAGGGGGAGGTGAGCCATAGTCAAACTGAACTGTATCATGTATGTATACAAGCTTGGCTCTGTCCTGTAAGTCGCACGAGTTGGCAGGCGAAGATGTTGTGATTTATTTTATCACAACCAACAGAATCTAAATGAGTATTGCGGTCTGTAGCCTCTAGATTTTTACTTCGTTTATTATGAAGACATTATAGTCCTTCAGGCTTTGTTAAATATCAAGCAACACTGAGCGTTACGAAATGATGATAAAGTCTAATTTGGTTTGACATTAAAATAGGACTATACTATCGACTACTGTCGAGTTACTTTATGAAGTAAAGGTCCTAAGGCAAATTTTGATACGTAACTTTTGACAAAATTTAGCTTTAGTAAGGCTTCGAACCCGCGACGGGTTCAGCTATTGCACATAGGGTTTATGACCGAGACGACCGAGACGGACCCGTCCGTGAACCCGTCGTGGGCGTCCGCTTATCGTCGTTTCAAGCCTAACATCAATTAAGATCATTGGTACAAACAATTTATTGAAAACATTGAATAAATTGTACCAAATGATCGGAACACCCTTGACTGTAACATCACGCGGTCACACGAATTTAAAATAGAAATTTATATTTCAAAAGTTTTATTTATTTATTTAACTTTATACACAAATACAAGTGTAATGGCGGACTTAAAGCCTAAGGCCTTATCTACCAGTCAACCAACCGGGTGATGTCGAGAAAGACACGGGTAGTGCAAAAACTCAAAAAGAAATGATGAAAAATGAACCAGGTATACTTAAATATGTAATAATAAACCATAAACCACATACAAATAATACACACTATTATTATACTAAGATATACTACTCACATATACTACATACACTAAGAACTATCTGACAGTTGTTTAAGAAAATGTGCTTTTACCTGTTTTTTAAATGAAAAGCGGGTTTTAGCCTTCCGAACATCAACTGGTAAGGCGTTCCAGAGCTTTATAGCTTGGACAATAAACGAATGTGAAAAGAACCCACTCCGGTGAGCTGGTATATTATAGAAAGGCTGAGATTGTTAGAGGAACGAAGATGTCTGACATGGGTGTCACCCAGAAACTGAAAGTTAGACTTGAGGTATGCAGGAGTAGCTGGTTCAAATAGAATGGAAAAGAGGGTTGTGAGGATGTGCAAATTGCGACGTTGACGAATTGGTAACCAATTAAGTTGGGAGCGGTAAAACGACACATGATCATATTTACGAAGACCAAAGATATATCGAAGACAATTATTGAGAAGACGGTCAAGTTCAGTTTATTGTTGCGATTTTATAACGGTTTGTTAGCATGTAAGAATGGAGTTTGTTTTTATCAGATTCTAGCTTGGACGCAGTTTTATTAGGTTCAATAAATTAGGGGCGACACACGATTTAAATACCGCCGAAAATTAAGAATTTGATACTTGCTGAATGCTGGTATTGCTAGTATTTGACTATATAGACTCACTACTGATTATCAAAATATCTAAGTATACAACGTGACGGAGACACGAGAGTTGGTGTCTTTCTCAGTCAATGCCTACGTCAGATTTTTTTAAATCGCACATCATGTCAAAAGCCAAATAGTCTCTGAATCATTCACTCTTGAATTCATCTGCTGACTGCTGAGCGTAAAGATGTGCCCCATCCAACCCCATACAACTTTTCTTCATATAAAATTTATCTTTTGCATGTTCCAGTGTCTTGGAATTCTTGGTGATCAACAAGAAAAACCTGTTTTTTACTTGATTATAAGATTTAGAAGAAGAAAACGGTCCCTTTGCCATTGCAATATTTACCGTTTATTTCTTCTAAATCTTCTTATCGAATCATTCACTAATGTAAATACAAATTAAAATTGTCAACGTGTTTAAAAACATGAAGCCAGTAAACCAGTCTGGTTGTCCAAGGTCTTCAATGACTAATGGCATTCGCTAGAAATAGCTATCCAGTTTCCATACGTCTGGCGACGGGAACTAACTGCAAAACAGTGCGAGCACAGAAGTGACATTTGTTAATTTCAACATTTCAAAAAGATCGCGGGTCGAACGTACTCGTAGATGAAAGTAGCAAAGGAGTGAGGCGCAAGCTTAATTGGAAGAGGTAATTCCGAGCAGTAGGAAGGAAATTGAAGGCTGCGTATAATAATGATGACACTTGAACTTGGAGTAAACCATAATGTAAGCTGAATAATAGGAACTAAGGCGGATGTAAGTACATATATAGATTAGTGGATCAGAAAGGTCTTTTTCTTTCGGACCCGTATCTAGTTTTAAGACTTTTTAGCGATTTTCTAAACACAATTTGTCTAGAGTGGGTGACATTTTTCGTATTAATGAAAATACGTGACTTTTAGATTTGTATGATTCCAAAGCGCTTTACTTTTTGACACATAACAATAATAAGGCCCTGTCATCCCACATTCTGAGGGGATAAGGTGCGGGGTGATCCGCACAGCACCCCGCATGCTTTTACATATTTCGTTTGACTGTGAAGCTGAGGCTGGGAATGAACGCTGAATGACGCGATTTATTTTACCGGTGTATAATGAATTAATATTTTAATAACTAATATTTTGTATCGAAAATGAAGAAGGCGGGCACCTTCGGAATCACAATACTAATATAAAAATAATATTTCCTCAATTTATATTGAGTTTTGTAATTTTTCGCTATAATTTCTTAACATTTTTTAAAATGGTATATTGTTTTATTTTAAAATTTTAAGAAGGCGGGCACCTTGTTGTTATCTGAACAAACCTACAAAAAATGGTTTAACGCTTAGAATTACTTCAGGTCAAAGTTCTAGTGAGCAGAAATACATGACGTTTCGGCAGTTCTCTTCGTATTCGGCCTTGACGGGAATGGTTACTCTTCACTCCAATTGCTCATAGGGCTTAATATGGAAGGCGTTTATTATACAAAATACACGTGGTGTGATCTGAAGGTATAGGCTTAATGAAATACTCCATACCTGTAGTTAGAGTTGCAAGAAGCAATTATGAACATAAGAAGAACATGTATGAGTATACTTTAGAATGAAACCCTCATCTGTACTATCTTATTTGTGACAAAGCTGTGCCAAATTCCAATTGTTAGAAATCTCTAAATTTGTCCCAAAATATATTAGGTTAGAGACTTTGTCATCGTTACACAATTTGGCAAGGTACACAATGTATCAAAACAAGGTATTTGAAAACTAACTTAACTCATAGATTTTGCCGTTCTAATAAGGAAGACAAAGGTATCTTTCCTCATGTTGTATCAACATCACATCACATATCACTTTTATAATCATGGATGAGGGTGCCACAAAACCTAAGTCAGTCGGTAGACTTAATGAGTCAATGTTATCGGTTCTTATCTTCTTTTACAAGATGATTTACCACAGAATATTCTGCTCAGAATTTCCTGGATAGAGGCCTAATTTGCCTTGTCATATTATGTAAACAATCCATTTACCAGCGTCTTGCGCAAACATTTGTAGCACAGCCAACTTCGTCTCCACAAAATATGTAAATAATATTGTGAATAGCACAAATACCTATTATCTACTCACCATGCCAATAGTATTAGTGATTCCAATCAAACTCAACATAACCGCTCCATCGTCTTCGCTATATCCTTTGTGTATCATATGCTCAGCCAGGTAGAAGTAAGGCACGATAAACCAGATGAACAGGATGATGGTGCCGAAGCAGAGCAGGTTAAATGTCATTTTCTTAAAGAGTTGGACGTTGAACATGTCGGCGAGGCAGCTCACGCAGTCGTCGTACCATTTCTGGAACAGGTATTATTGAAATATCATTGAAGTATACATATATCCTTAGCAAAGGCTTAAGTCTACCTGTCAAGATGAAACAATGATAAGACTAATGGTTGATATTTGGCAGGGCACAAATACTACAATGTAAGGTGAAGACTGGATATTTAGTTCTTATATTGTTCGTATTATCTTACTTCTTGTGACTCCAAAGATATTTAGAAAAAATAGTCCCAAATGCTGTTTTAAAGGTTCTTGGACTTTTGTTATTATTAGCCACTGAAATTATTTTCTTAGTGTTGATTACTAAGAAAATAATTTCAGTGGGTAGTAGTTGACTAGTGAATCATTATCATATCAGCCACAGGAAGTCCGACATTTTGTGGTTTGTCGGTTTTCCAAAATTACCAATGAGATTTTGATCTAGTGTATATGATGTATGACTAGTAATAATTACTATTATTTAGAGATACTATAAATACATTATCGCTAGCTCTGTACCTAGTGCGTTTATGTAAATACAGTGTTAACGAAAAGCTCTATTTCTCTGCAAATAGATTCTAACAATCAGTTTTGTGCCAAATTCTATTCTTGTTGACTTATTATTGTGTATGTATATCTTGTACCTATTTCTCAAAAAAAAACGTGAGTTAACAAATTATTTACCTCTTCTTTCTCATCGATAGTAATCATGGAATTCTTAAATATATCCGGACATGAAGAAGCTTTTAATCTATACCTCTTTATGTTCAGGATTGCGTTTCTATGGCTTATAGAATTTATCGGCATTTTCAAGTCTTTCAAATAATGATGGTTCACAGAAAGCTGTTTCTTCAACCAGTCCCTTTTATTCTCTTTACTGTCCTGTTTTATCAATTTGGTATCATGCCTATCTTCGTCGGATTTAGATTTTTTGAATACCCGACCCTGCCTAGGATTTTTCAGTTGATAATTTTCATAATCCTTCTCTTTCTTGTTGCCATACTTCTCTGAATTCGTCCTTTGAAGCGATGGTTTTTGGTATGTAACTATTGGTATATCGTTTTCTTCTTCAGGAGCTGTCTCTATCTTCTTATGACACTTTCTGCTGACCGCAAACGATGGATACTTTATGTCTATATCATATTCCTTGCTAGTATTCTTCACAAGTGAATCCAACATTGCCATTGAAACCTGAAATAAACAAACAGAAGTAGTTACATTACAGACATTAATCAACTCTACAGTAGATTATTTAACGTGACTACAAATATTTTATTACCTTGTCACTGTACGTCAGATACGTTGGCAGGTTTACGACAGATCGTGATCGTGTCTTGACTTTATATTGCCTTTTCTTCAACAACAACATGTTTTGATGGCGTTTAATACTTGCAGCTTCTTGTTTTATGACCTTTTCGGGGGATACTCCTCTCTTGATGAGACCACCCATACTTTTTCCATGAGTAGGAGCATCAAAATCAAATGCATAAGGATTTCCAACGGACAATAAGCTGGAAGTCCTTGAAATTACGCTGTCTCTTATCAGTTTTCCCTCATCTCTACTCGATTTCTGCTTTTTCTGCTCAAGTATCCACCATTCTGGATCACGCATTACACATCCACAAACGCATAAATTTAAAAGCGTTCCAGAAAGTAGAAGTATCGTGCCTCTCCAGCCATACTCTTCAATAAAATATTGTGTCATAGGAGCATACACAAAAGTGCCAACGCCTGTCCCGCATGCCCCTAAACCAACGGCCAAATTTCTCTTCTTCTCAAACCAATAGGCTATAGATACTACTGCGGTGACGTATACCAATCCAAGACCCAAGCCGGCGATCACGCCAAAAGTTATCATCATCATTTCCAAAGTTGTTGAAATCGATGCTAGGACAAATCCAATAGTAGAAATTAAACCTCCCAAAATAGTCATACTGCGACATCCGTATCTATCAACCAATGCACTCATGACTGGACCAGATAGCAAAGGTACTGCAATGAAAAGACTTCCAATCCATGCAGTTGTTGATTTGCTGGCTTCAAACTCCTCCAAAAATTCAATATAGAGTAAGCCAAAAGAAAAACTGATGCCATCGGCAATCATCGATATTACAAATGAGGACAAAACGACCACCCAACCCCAGCCACCATCTGGTATAGGAACTTTTTTATCTTCTTTGGATTTCTCAATATCAATATCATCTGCAGGATTCGATGTAATTTTAACATAGCTTTTAGCTTTTCCTTCCTTGGTTTCTAATACAATTGCTTTACCAGCTATATTGTTAGGAAGTTTGCCATTGCTCTTTATTATTGTAGTTAAGTATTCTGTGTTGCTAATTTCAAGATCCGGACTTGAAAAAGATGAAGTTCCAACGCTGGTCAAGTCTTCTTCTTCATCTTTGCAGATTCCCGAAGTGGACTCAGACAGAAGAGATTCTCTGACAGCTAGATCTCTAATGGGATCTTTATTCTTAGGTGTTCTATTTCTAACAACAGTGCTTTCTGTATTGAGATCCATAGTTTGTACTAGAAATAATACTTAGGGGAATACTGGCAGAGTTTGCTTCCTTACGCTCTTAACTTCTTAATCTTGGGTCTCTAGCAGAGTATCTGCTAGCTTGTCTAGCGACACAGTTCAGTTTGAGAGTATTGGGCTTATTTTGGCTTGAAACCATTAAGATTTTTTTCTGGATACTTCTCTTTGCAAGGCCTCCCATACACGCGTTTTTGCTACGAGTGGCGCAGTGTTGCGCCACAGGTCAACGTGTAATAATTCTGTTAGTAACTTGTGTCAGCCGAAAAAGCAGTAAACGTCTGAAAAAAAGGTATCCATTACTTAATAAAAAGTACATATATAATAAAAAATATAATACTATAATAAAAATTGCTAAATAGCAGTGAACGTCTGAAATAAATAAACGGTATCTATTACTAAATAACCTGCCCCGCCTAGGGGGATATAGAACAATAATTCAAGTAAGTCATTACTAAATAAAACCATTACAAAATAAAACGTTTATCGTACGTTGAAGCTATAATTGCTACCCCAAATTGCCCTATACATCATGTCTATGATGCGGCAAAAAATTAAAGGTTCACCTTTGAACCTAAATATAGTTCGGTTCCACCTCGTGATAAATTAATTTTTGCACGAGGGTTTCGTACCTCCGTAAACCTACTTAGGAATCCCCTTACCCTAGACTTTCCCATACAAACGTATCTACGTTTTATTTTGAAACGACACAGATGTCGGAAAAAAAATTTAACTCTAAAGAAATTGCATATAAATAGGGTTATTATTGGTTTTCACAGTCAATATGAACTTGAAAGAAAATATAAGGATGTAAAAGTTTTCCATACTGATGGTCAAAAATGATATAATTACACTATATTTTCTTTCAAGTTCATATTTTGACTGTGAAAACCAATTATAACCCTCGATATATGCTATATCTTTAAAGTTGCAAATTTTTACCGAAATCTGACATGTCGTTTCAAAATAAAAGCTAGACTACGTTTCTACGTTTGTATGGGAAACTCTGATTCTGTATAGGTCAAGGGGAAGTAGTAAGTTAACTAGTAAGTATAATAAATAATTATATAGGGACAAATCACAATGATTGAGCTAAATCCAAAGTTAGTTTAAACTGTGTTATGGGATACTAATTAAACGATACTGTATTTTATCAAACACAAACAAACGATACTGTATTTTATTAAACACTTATAGATAAACACCAAAACCCAGGAAAATTTGAAAAAGTGTGTTTTTTTGGAATCTTTTCAGTAGTTTCATATAGTCACGTGATTTATATTTTGGTTATTTCTACAACGAAACAATGGCGGATTTACCAACAGGCTGAGTAGGTTGACGCCTAGGGCGGCAGATTTTAGGAAACGTCAAATTTTAGGTCATTTTTTTTTAAAGAGGTACGCACTGTCATCAGATAAACCATTACTTGTTTGACTTCTACGTTGTACATCATCATCATCAGACGTATTACTAGTGGCCACTGCAGAGACGACCCTCTCTGTACTGCCAGAGCTTTACTTGGCCAGAGCAGTCAGGGGATTTGACCTACACTCTCCACTCCAAGCTGGCCAGACGGATTGGAGAGGTCTCACTGATATCCAAGCTTTGTTTAGCTTGTATTTCCTAAGTCGCCTTCTACAACATCCACGGGATGACTTGTGATGATTACAACTATTCTATCTGTTTCTCTTCTCCTAAAGGTTGACAGGGAGAGAATGCTTTAGCATTAAGTCTACCTATTGTAGCTTTTGGCTCAATAAACATTAAATAAATAAATGATTCTATTCTATTCTGCAGGAAACCACACGGTAAGCTCTTCTTAATTCCCTTTTCCAACTACGCCGTTTAGTTCACATGCTACCCTTGTCTCTAATGCTCTACCCCACGTGGTTAGCTAATATCTACTAGTAAAACAAAAAGCAGTAGGTACTAACTTATTTTTTTCTCAATTACTTAAGTAGGTATAAGTGAATACATTAGGTAAGTACCTACCATTGGCGCCTGTGATGGTGTGCTAAAGAAAAATTATACAAGCTTGACCTCGAACAAGTGAATCACGGAAAAACAATAAAATAGTAATTATAAAGCAAAACGTTCCATTTCACACTGAAAGAGCGACGACATTAAGGAATACAAAAACTAAATACAATGACGAATAAGTTCATACCTTTGATGCCAGTGTCGTAGTAATTTTCAGGAATTTACAGCAAGACAACCGCACACTTCACCTTGCTTCTAACTTATACCGCCGGCGCCAGCGAGCGATCAATAGGGGGGTTGGGGGTAGCTATGGGTGGTCTCCCTAGCGCCAACCACCAGATATGTAGGCCTCCCCTTCCCTTTAATAACCTTTAGTTTTAACACCCTCAAGAGGATTTTTCCAGGATTTACTGGGGTCTTGTGAAAGTGGTTATGTGGAAATCTTTTAACGATGTAATGTGACGTCACAGAGAAATAGCAAAATCGAATAGAACAAAAATATTCGCATTAAGTAGAGTGTTATTTGATCAGATTATATGTTAATGATATTATGCATGCGAGATTTGTTTTTCTTTGTAAATAGTATTCCTAATACTTACTTAACTATAACGACCATCAAGGCTAGGGTCGTTTAAATTATTTCAAAGTTAAATAGTAAATCTGTGGTAATTCTCAAATTGATTCCACTTAACTTCTTGTTAAAATTATAGGTACCTTTTAGGTACTGAAATTGGTCGATAAATAGGTACCTATGTACCTACAACGTGCTACAACTCAATCAAGAGTCAAGACAAGTATTCGCTACGCTGTTTTCATTTTTTAACGCCTGTGAAATAAGTACCCAAAGGGTGCAAACGGGACCCTATTACTGAGACTCCGCTGTCTGTCCGTCTGTCCGTCTGTCTGTCTGTCTGTCCGTCTGTCTGTCTGTCTGTCCGTCTGTCTGTCTGTCCGTCAGTCACAGGGCTCTATCTCTTGAACCGTAATAGCTAGACACTTTAAATTTTCACCGATTATGTATTACTGTGGCGGATATAACAACAAATACTAAAAATAAAAAATAGGTAGTTAAAAATTAAAGGGGGTCGTCATACAAGAAACGTGTATTTTTCAGCGTTTTTAACTCGATCTTCATAATGGCATTAGCTAGATACTTGAAATTTTCACCAATTATGTATTACTATGACCACAATAACAACAAATACTAAAGATAAAATAAAGTTAAAAATTAAAGGGGGTCGTCATACAAGAAACGTGTTTCTTCAGCGTTTTAAAACATTGTACGGTGGTGTTACGGAACCCTTCATGCACGAGTCCGACTCGCACTTGTCCGTTTATTTCTAACGTCAAAAACAATAATTTTTATGAGATATCGATTATGACGTCATAGTTCCTTGGAGTCAAATAGCTCTCTTAATATCCGTTTTTCTGCATTATAAATCTAAAATCACGTTCAAAGTAGATGTAATCAATGACAAGTGGCATTATTTTGTGACGTTTTATTCTATTAACAGTACCAAATAATTTATATTTGACCCAGTAAAATACCCAATTACTTTTAAACTATCGCGTTGCATTATTATTAAATTAATGCATACGGGAATTAACGCGAAACGTACCCTTTTTTTATTTTGCTGACGTTTCGTTCGGGTTTCACCGAACGTGGTCCCAGCTTGACTGAATAAATAAAAAAAGGTACGTTTCGCGTTAATTCCCGTATGCATTAATGTAATAATACCCAATTAAAACAAAAACCGCATCAAAAGAAACAGACAAACAGACAGACACACAAACGTGTCCCCTCTTTTTCGTCTGGGTTGAAAAGTGACATTTCACGACATACTAGTAAAAGTCGATTAGTCTTTGCCAAAACGCCCCGTCAAATGGAGTTTCGTGAAAGCTCACGTCCCTGAGGAGCGATTTACTAAATTGTCTGTCCAAAGGCGACTGATCTGTGTACACAACATTATAGCCCGCAGTTGACGCGACTAAAGGTCAGACGTATGTACCTACGGGTCCTTAAATTCTATCACAGAAATTCTATTATTCTTCGTGCGACTTTATTAGAGAGTAATTCTATTTACTTGAGGAGTATGGTTCAGTTTAGAGCATAAGCGTATTATATATCTACTATATTGTAGTAGATAGTTAATAGCTTAATTGACGACCTCCGTGGCGTAATGGTTAACACGCTAGACCGCTAATCCGGAGGTTTTCAAACAAGTTGTAAAATGGCCTTTTTTTAAATTGTCCTATATATGTATTTATCATAAAATATAGTATAGTTGAGTTAGTATCCCATAGTGATCCCATAACACAAGTTTAAAACTTACTTTGGGGCACCTGCTGAAAAACTACCATCGGGTTGAGACCTCCCCTGGTCAGTCTGGAAGTCTCTCAATAGACTCCGAGCTGGTGTTGGGAGGTGTCGAGAAAACCGAGTTAGGTGGCGTCACGCTTAATAACGACCTTTGCGACTGCGGTGCCATTCAGTCGATGGACCACCTTCTTTCATGTCCGAGCTGCCCTACGTCATGTACCATAGAGGACCTTAATAAAGCTAACGACAGAGGGATCGCCGTGGCCACATACTGGTCACAGGTGATTTGAAATTGCAGCTACAGTGTAACCATTTCGACTCGATAAGAAGAAGAAGCGTGTAGGGGACGCGACCCCAGTGAGACTAAGATAAAGGGAGATTTTATGATAGTCAATTATTGCTGTCGAACTTATGCCTATGCACTCCTCTTCCCCTACGCCCCCACCGACACCGTGCCAAGCGCCACGGCAGCGCTTGGTCGCGGAGGATACATCGAGTTATATTGTACTAGCGTACATAGAGCCGGCAACGCGAGTTCACTGTTTGTAACACGAGTTAGAGCCGGCCGGCTCAACCTTGGTTAGTCTGAGCCGGGCGCTTGCCGCGACGTGCCGCGTCGAGAAGTTTCAGTTAATTCTCAAAATGCCTTCGTGTGTGCTGAGATACTGCACCAATAACTCAGAAAAAGTAAAGAAAAAACACGGAGTGACTTTTCACGGGTAAGTTACCTATTTATCAGTCAATCATACGCACGAGTTACAATATTTTCTTTTATTTTGCAACGAACTCCCGCGCGCTCGGAGTCGGCGGCCATACTTCGGCGAAATTCATAGACTAACAACATTTTATGTACGTACAGATGTGACACTATCAACGTGACACTTTAAAAATGGGTAGTATTTTGTTGTGGTGCGGGATGATGATATCTGTAGTTAAATTTTATTTGAACTTTTCTAAAGGTTTCCGCGGCCGGGCCATGAAAAAAGAGAATTATGGATTAAATTTGTTCAAAAGGAACGAAGCGAAGAATTTTGGTTGCCTTCGGACTATTCCCGCATATGTTCCAAACATTTCAAAGAAGATGACAAGTACACCACAAAGACTGGACGAATTTTCTTAAAGAAATCAGCTGTACCCTACGATAGTGTAAGAATTTTAACATTTACCTTTATATTGAGATTTCTGTAACTGCGACTTCTGTATACAGGGTGTAAAAAAATTGTCGGAAATATTTATAGGGAGTATTTATTTCATGAAACTGAACAACTTTTCCCAAGGAACAAAGGTCGACATATGAAAAAAATTGTTGGACCTCCCATACAAAATAGACGGCCAGCTGATCGATTGACTATGGGAGGTCCAAAATTTTTTTTCATATTTCGACCTATGTTCCTTGAGGAAAGTTGTTCAGTTTCATGAGTAGAACACACCCTTAAAATATTTCAGACTAATTTTTTTAAGGCCGTCACACACTAGGCTATAATATATTTTTCTATCTTAAGATACGTGACCCCTGGTTACCATACATTTTGTACTAAAATAGAGGCCAGAATTGATGGTGGCCTACGATTGGTGGTTCTTCTGGTGACCCCATTTAGACATACATTTTGTATGAAAGTAGAGGCCAGTTAGACCTACCAGTTAGTTGGCTTGACCTCTGTTTGCATACAAAATGTATGTGGGCAGGGATCACCAGAAGTCGTATCTTAAGATAAAAATATATAGTATAGCCTAGTGTGTGACGGCATTTACACCCTATATAATATTTTTGATCGTCTCCTTTTCAACTGCTGTTTTTAACCAAATCAAAAGAAATATGGTTCTCTGCCTTTTCGCAGAAATATGTTTGGCCGAATGTATCGTTTCCCAACTGTTTCATTTGCCAACCCGCTTTTATTTCTGTAACTGTTAATATTTCAGGATTCATTTTAGTAAGATCGGGGAGAGGATTTTTATAAAACTAACCTAACCTAACCTATAGGGTTCTCCCCGATCGTACTAAAATGAATCCTGAAATATTAACAGTTACAGAAATAAAAGCGGGTTGGCAAATGAAACAGTTGGGAAACGATGCATTCGGCCAAACATATTTCTGCGAAAAGGCAGGACACCAAGAAATATATTATTTGGACATCAAAAAGTACTGAATGCACATCAGCGTATGTCTGTCTATGTATGTTTGTATTCTACTCTGAAGTCGTTGTTTTTCCTGAATTACAGCTTTTTTTAATAATGTACCTACGGTTAAATAGTTCAATACATACAACCCATAAAATTGTGACCCTTTTTCTTTTCAGTCAATAATTTCTGGTGAACCATCATCATCTAAACAAGAACTACAGGAGGAATCAATTTCTGAACCAGTAAGCAGCTCCGAATCAATTTTTGATACTCCGAAAAAAATTGTACTGAAGAAAAAATTACGTAAAGAATCAATAGCTAGAAAGAACCTTGCTAAAAAGTTTAAAAAAGTACGACGACAAAATTATTATCTAAAGAAAAAATGTGCCTCTTATAAATCAATGGTCCAAAATTTAAAAGATAGATTCGGTTTTGATTTAAATACGACTAATAATTTAATGGCTAAAGCAGAAGTGGTTGAATTACATAAGTCTTTAATGAAAAAAAATAAACAGAACAGACACTATTTACTGTACACTGCACCTTTACGTAAATTCGCGTTAACATTGCACTACTATTCGCCAGCTGCGTATAAATACGTTCGAGAATGCTACAATAAAGCTCTCCCTCATCCAAGAACAATTTGTAGATGGTATTCGACAGTTGACGCTGAACCTGGATTTACAACGGAAGCCTTTGCGGCATTAAAGTTAAAATGCGAATCCAACGCCAAAGCCAATAAACCTGTAGTTTGCGCCTTAGTTTTCGATGAAATGGCGATCAGGAAGCAGAAACTATTTAATAATAATAAAAAATTAGGTGCAGTTAATTTTGGAGCAGGCCCTATGCAGGGCGAAGACGATGAGACTGTGGCAACACAAGCATTAGTGTTTATGCTGGTAGCCCTTAACGAAAATTGGAAATTGCCTGTAGGATATTTCTTGACGGCTGGTATAAATGCTGAAACAAAGGCAAATTTGATAAATATATGTTTGGAAAAATGCCACGAAGTTGGTGCCACAGCTGTATGTCTCACTTTTGACGGCTGTTCGGCAAACATCAGTGCTGCTGAAAAATTAGGTTGTGAGCTATCCGATGTCAACAATATGAAGACTTACTTTTCACATCCGTCTACTGGAGAAAAAGTGTGCATATTTTTAGACCCATGTCATGTTATAAAACTCATCAGGAACACTTTTGAGAAGAAAAGACTTTTATTCGATGAAAAAAACAAAGAAATAAAATGGCAACTACTAATTAATCTTAATAAGCTTCAACAAAATGAAGGACTTAGATTTGGTAACAAATTAACTCCTCGTCATATAAATTTCCGTCAACAAATTATGAAAGTTAAGCTCGCTACACAATTGCTGAGTATGAGCGTAGCAAAAGCTTTATTTCTTTGCGATGAAGTTTTAAATTCGACACGGTTTCAAGATTCTTCAGGAACAGTGAATTTCATAACTTTAATGAATAACTTCTTCGATGTTATGAATTCAAGAAAATGCCATTTTTATGGTTTTAAGCGTCCTGTGGATAGCAAGAGCAAATCCGAAATATTTTCTTTCTTGGATAATGTAAAGTCCTATATACTGGCATTGCAATTTCGTTCCAAATCAAGAAGAGTAATAAAACGGAGAAATGAAATTCCCAGGATAACATTACACATCTCAAAGTCAAAATTAGTCGAATCTTCTAACAAAACTGGATTTGTTGGGGCTCTTATTTGCATCGAATCGCTTAAGACTCTTTACAATTACACGGTCGAGGAAAAGAAGATGCTGAATTATATATCTACTTATCGCATAAGCCAAGACCATTTGGAGTTATTTTTTGGTTTAATAAGAAAACACGGCGGTTACAACAATAACCCAAACGTATTACAATTAAGAGCAGCTTACAAAAAAACACTTAATCATCTAGAACTCCGTTCTACGTTTTCCGGCAACTGCATTCCATTGGACAATTTTTCAATTTTAAGTTCACCGTCATTAAACATAATAAATAGCACATCCCTTGCTAATCGACATGAAGAACAGTCGTATAAAGTTTTACAAACGACGCGATCACTGCCATCCGATTTGGAAGCTGAAAATAATTGCAACATTTTTGCAACAATGCTTGAACAAGACACTTATATTACTTGTGAATCAAAACTGATAGTAGGTTACATATCGGGATATGTGTCTAGGCAACTAACACGAAAGATAAAATGTGAAGAATGTGTTGACAGCCTGTCCACGTCAAACAAACTCCCACATCACACATTAATAACAATAAAAGATATGGGTGGTTTGTGTTACTCCACAGAAGACGTGTACATAATATGCTTGGCTACTGAGAAAGTTGTACGTAATTTAATAAAGCAAAGCGGCGGCAAAGGTCTAGCCTCAAAATATGACTATAATTATATAACGGTAAACACACTAAAATATTTCATTGGGAAAGAAATATTCGTAAATTTAACCCAACATTCAATGAATCAGCCATCAACATTAAATCATCGAATCCATTTAATAAGAGCCATAATAAACCAATACACCAAAATTCGATTACACCACGAAGCGAAAACTGATCAAAATGTAGATTACTCCACAAAACGACAGAAACTAACGAAACTTATACTATTTAAAGGAAATTAAAATATCATTACATCACACATTAATGGTTTAATGTTGTTGCCAGATTCAATGGATATAATCCCTGTTTACTTATACGAGAAGTTTGCCCGACCCTGCCGAAGGTTTCCCCACCCTACCTCGCCTTTTAGATATAAATAATTGATATTTCGTTATAAGATTTGATTTGATTTCAAGAAAACCGTAATATACTAATAATTAAAATATACTGTAACGTAAATTACTCTTTTTATTTATTCCCTAGTTATCAGTACTCACAAACAGTATCGAGTAGGCAAAATACACAATATGTCGCGCATCTGTGCGCGATACTCGTTATCTATGACAACAGAACCCCCACTCCGCGCGTCCCGCGCCCTGCCTCGCCGCACGCCCGCGTGTAGTGATTTTACTGGGAATAGCTCCTCTATGTACGCTAGTACAATATAACTCGATGGTCGTTGCCGCTCGCTATCCTCCGCGACCAAGCGCTGCCGTGGCGCTTGGCACGGTGTCGGTGGGGGCGTAGGGGAAGAGGAGTGCATAGGCATAAGTTCGACAGCAATAATTGACTATCATAAAATCTCCCTTTATCTTAGTCTCACTGGGGTCGCGTCCCCTACACGCTTCTTCTTCTTATCGAGTCGAAATGGTTACACTGTAGCTGCAATTTCAAATCACCTGTGACCAGTATGTGGCCACGGCGATCCCTCTGTCGTTAGCTTTATTAAGGTCCTCTATGGTACATGACGTAGGGCAGCTCGGACATGAAAGAAGGTGGTCCATCGACTGAATGGCACCGCAGTCGCAAAGGTCGTTATTAAGCGTGACGCCACCTAACTCGGTTTTCTCGACACCTCCCAACACCAGCTCGGAGTCTATTGAGAGACTTCCAGACTGACCAGGGGAGGTCTCAACCCGATGGTAGTTTTTCAGCAGGTGCCCCAAAGTAAGTTTTAAACTTGTGTTATGGGATCACTATGGGATACTAACTCAACTATACTATATTTTATGATAAATACATATATAGGACAATTTAAAAAAAGGCCATTTTACAACTTGTTTGAAAACCTCCGGATTAGCGGTCTAGCGTGTTAACCATTACGCCACGGAGGTCGTCAATTAAGCTATTAACTATCTACTACAATATAGTAGATATATAATACGCTTATGCTCTAAACTGAACCATACTCCTCAAGTAAATAGAATTACTCTCTAATAAAGTCGCACGAAGAATAATAGAATTTCTGTGATAGAATTTAAGGACCCGTAGGTACATACGTCTGACCTTTAGTCGCGTCAACTGCGGGCTATAATGTTGTGTACACAGATCAGTCGCCTTTGGACAGACAATTTAGTAAATCGCTCCTCAGGGACGTGAGCTTTCACGAAACTCCATTTGACGGGGCGTTTTGGCAAAGACTAATCGACTTTTACTAGTATGTCGTGAAATGTCACTTTTCAACCCAGACGAAAAAGAGGGGACACGTTTGTGTGTCTGTCTGTTTGTCTGTTTCTTTTGATGCGGTTTTTGTTTTAATTGGGTATTATTACATTAATGCATACGGGAATTAACGCGAAACGTACCTTTTTTTATTTATTCAGTCAAGCTGGGACCACGTTCGGTGAAACCCGAACGAAACGTCAGCAAAATAAAAAAAGGGTACGTTTCGCGTTAATTCCCGTATGCATTAATTTAATAATAATGCAACGCGATAGTTTAAAAGTAATTGGGTATTTTACTGGGTCAAATATAAATTATTTGGTACTGTTAATAGAATAAAACGTCACAAAATAATGCCACTTGTCATTGATTACATCTACTTTGAACATAAGAAGAACATGTATGAGTATACTTTAGAATGAAACCCTCATCTGTACTATCTTATTTGTGACAAAGCTGTGCCAAATTCCAATTGTTAGAAATCTCTAAATTTGTCCCAAAATATATTAGGTTAGAGACTTTGTCATCGTTACACAATTTGGCAAGGTACACAATGTATCAAAACAAGGTATTTGAAAACTAACTTAACTCATAGATTTTGCCGTTCTAATAAGGAAGACAAAGGTATCTTTCCTCATGTTGTATCAACATCACATCACATATCACTTTTATAATCATGGATGAGGGTGCCACAAAACCTAAGTCAGTCGGTAGACTTAATGAGTCAATGTTATCGGTTCTTATCTTCTTTTACAAGATGATTTACCACAGAATATTCTGCTCAGAATTTCCTGGATAGAGGCCTAATTTGCCTTGTCATATTATGTAAACAATCCATTTACCAGCGTCTTGCGCAAACATTTGTAGCACAGCCAACTTCGTCTCCACAAAATATGTAAATAATATTGTGAATAGCACAAATACCTATTATCTACTCACCATGCCAATAGTATTAGTGATTCCAATCAAACTCAACATAACCGCTCCATCGTCTTCGCTATATCCTTTGTGTATCATATGCTCAGCCAGGTAGAAGTAAGGCACGATAAACCAGATGAACAGGATGATGGTGCCGAAGCAGAGCAGGTTAAATGTCATTTTCTTAAAGAGTTGGACGTTGAACATGTCGGCGAGGCAGCTCACGCAGTCGTCGTACCATTTCTGGAACAGGTATTATTGAAATATCATTGAAGTATACATATATCCTTAGCAAAGGCTTAAGTCTACCTGTCAAGATGAAACAATGATAAGACTAATGGTTGATATTTGGCAGGGCACAAATACTACAATGTAAGGTGAAGACTGGATATTTAGTTCTTATATTGTTCGTATTATCTTACTTCTTGTGACTCCAAAGATATTTAGAAAAAATAGTCCCAAATGCTGTTTTAAAGGTTCTTGGACTTTTGTTATTATTAGCCACTGAAATTATTTTCTTAGTGTTGATTACTAAGAAAATAATTTCAGTGGGTAGTAGTTGACTAGTGAATCATTATCATATCAGCCACAGGAAGTCCGACATTTTGTGGTTTGTCGGTTTTCCAAAATTACCAATGAGATTTTGATCTAGTGTATATGATGTATGACTAGTAATAATTACTATTATTTAGAGATACTATAAATACATTATCGCTAGCTCTGTACCTAGTGCGTTTATGTAAATACAGTGTTAACGAAAAGCTCTATTTCTCTGCAAATAGATTCTAACAATCAGTTTTGTGCCAAATTCTATTCTTGTTGACTTATTATTGTGTATGTATATCTTGTACCTATTTCTCAAAAAAAAACGTGAGTTAACAAATTATTTACCTCTTCTTTCTCATCGATAGTAATCATGGAATTCTTAAATATATCCGGACATGAAGAAGCTTTTAATCTATACCTCTTTATGTTCAGGATTGCGTTTCTATGGCTTATAGAATTTATCGGCATTTTCAAGTCTTTCAAATAATGATGGTTCACAGAAAGCTGTTTCTTCAACCAGTCCCTTTTATTCTCTTTACTGTCCTGTTTTATCAATTTGGTATCATGCCTATCTTCGTCGGATTTAGATTTTTTGAATACCCGACCCTGCCTAGGATTTTTCAGTTGATAATTTTCATAATCCTTCTCTTTCTTGTTGCCATACTTCTCTGAATTCGTCCTTTGAAGCGATGGTTTTTGGTATGTAACTATTGGTATATCGTTTTCTTCTTCAGGAGCTGTCTCTATCTTCTTATGACACTTTCTGCTGACCGCAAACGATGGATACTTTATGTCTATATCATATTCCTTGCTAGTATTCTTCACAAGTGAATCCAACATTGCCATTGAAACCTGAAATAAACAAACAGAAGTAGTTACATTACAGACATTAATCAACTCTACAGTAGATTATTTAACGTGACTACAAATATTTTATTACCTTGTCACTGTACGTCAGATACGTTGGCAGGTTTACGACAGATCGTGATCGTGTCTTGACTTTATATTGCCTTTTCTTCAACAACAACATGTTTTGATGGCGTTTAATACTTGCAGCTTCTTGTTTTATGACCTTTTCGGGGGATACTCCTCTCTTGATGAGACCACCCATACTTTTTCCATGAGTAGGAGCATCAAAATCAAATGCATAAGGATTTCCAACGGACAATAAGCTGGAAGTCCTTGAAATTACGCTGTCTCTTATCAGTTTTCCCTCATCTCTACTCGATTTCTGCTTTTTCTGCTCAAGTATCCACCATTCTGGATCACGCATTACACATCCACAAACGCATAAATTTAAAAGCGTTCCAGAAAGTAGAAGTATCGTGCCTCTCCAGCCATACTCTTCAATAAAATATTGTGTCATAGGAGCATACACAAAAGTGCCAACGCCTGTCCCGCATGCCCCTAAACCAACGGCCAAATTTCTCTTCTTCTCAAACCAATAGGCTATAGATACTACTGCGGTGACGTATACCAATCCAAGACCCAAGCCGGCGATCACGCCAAAAGTTATCATCATCATTTCCAAAGTTGTTGAAATCGATGCTAGGACAAATCCAATAGTAGAAATTAAACCTCCCAAAATAGTCATACTGCGACATCCGTATCTATCAACCAATGCACTCATGACTGGACCAGATAGCAAAGGTACTGCAATGAAAAGACTTCCAATCCATGCAGTTGTTGATTTGCTGGCTTCAAACTCCTCCAAAAATTCAATATAGAGTAAGCCAAAAGAAAAACTGATGCCATCGGCAATCATCGATATTACAAATGAGGACAAAACGACCACCCAACCCCAGCCACCATCTGGTATAGGAACTTTTTTATCTTCTTTGGATTTCTCAATATCAATATCATCTGCAGGATTCGATGTAATTTTAACATAGCTTTTAGCTTTTCCTTCCTTGGTTTCTAATACAATTGCTTTACCAGCTATATTGTTAGGAAGTTTGCCATTGCTCTTTATTATTGTAGTTAAGTATTCTGTGTTGCTAATTTCAAGATCCGGACTTGAAAAAGATGAAGTTCCAACGCTGGTCAAGTCTTCTTCTTCATCTTTGCAGATTCCCGAAGTGGACTCAGACAGAAGAGATTCTCTGACAGCTAGATCTCTAATGGGATCTTTATTCTTAGGTGTTCTATTTCTAACAACAGTGCTTTCTGTATTGAGATCCATAGTTTGTACTAGAAATAATACTTAGGGGAATACTGGCAGAGTTTGCTTCCTTACGCTCTTAACTTCTTAATCTTGGGTCTCTAGCAGAGTATCTGCTAGCTTGTCTAGCGACACAGTTCAGTTTGAGAGTATTGGGCTTATTTTGGCTTGAAACCATTAAGATTTTTTTCTGGATACTTCTCTTTGCAAGGCCTCCCATACACGCGTTTTTGCTACGAGTGGCGCAGTGTTGCGCCACAGGTCAACGTGTAATAATTCTGTTAGTAACTTGTGTCAGCCGAAAAAGCAGTAAACGTCTGAAAAAAAGGTATCCATTACTTAATAAAAAGTACATATATAATAAAAAATATAATACTATAATAAAAATTGCTAAATAGCAGTGAACGTCTGAAATAAATAAACGGTATCTATTACTAAATAACCTGCCCCGCCTAGGGGGATATAGAACAATAATTCAAGTAAGTCATTACTAAATAAAACCATTACAAAATAAAACGTTTATCGTACGTTGAAGCTATAATTGCTACCCCAAATTGCCCTATACATCATGTCTATGATGCGGCAAAAAATTAAAGGTTCACCTTTGAACCTAAATATAGTTCGGTTCCACCTCGTGATAAATTAATTTTTGCACGAGGGTTTCGTACCTCCGTAAACCTACTTAGGAATCCCCTTACCCTAGACTTTCCCATACAAACGTATCTACGTTTTATTTTGAAACGACACAGATGTCGGAAAAAAAATTTAACTCTAAAGAAATTGCATATAAATAGGGTTATTATTGGTTTTCACAGTCAATATGAACTTGAAAGAAAATATAAGGATGTAAAAGTTTTCCATACTGATGGTCAAAAATGATATAATTACACTATATTTTCTTTCAAGTTCATATTTTGACTGTGAAAACCAATTATAACCCTCGATATATGCTATATCTTTAAAGTTGCAAATTTTTACCGAAATCTGACATGTCGTTTCAAAATAAAAGCTAGACTACGTTTCTACGTTTGTATGGGAAACTCTGATTCTGTATAGGTCAAGGGGAAGTAGTAAGTTAACTAGTAAGTATAATAAATAATTATATAGGGACAAATCACAATGATTGAGCTAAATCCAAAGTTAGTTTAAACTGTGTTATGGGATACTAATTAAACGATACTGTATTTTATCAAACACAAACAAACGATACTGTATTTTATTAAACACTTATAGATAAACACCAAAACCCAGGAAAATTTGAAAAAGTGTGTTTTTTTGGAATCTTTTCAGTAGTTTCATATAGTCACGTGATTTATATTTTGGTTATTTCTACAACGAAACAATGGCGGATTTACCAACAGGCTGAGTAGGTTGACGCCTAGGGCGGCAGATTTTAGGAAACGTCAAATTTTAGGTCATTTTTTTTTAAAGAGGTACGCACTGTCATCAGATAAACCATTACTTGTTTGACTTCTACGTTGTACATCATCATCATCAGACGTATTACTAGTGGCCACTGCAGAGACGACCCTCTCTGTACTGCCAGAGCTTTACTTGGCCAGAGCAGTCAGGGGATTTGACCTACACTCTCCACTCCAAGCTGGCCAGACGGATTGGAGAGGTCTCACTGATATCCAAGCTTTGTTTAGCTTGTATTTCCTAAGTCGCCTTCTACAACATCCACGGGATGACTTGTGATGATTACAACTATTCTATCTGTTTCTCTTCTCCTAAAGGTTGACAGGGAGAGAATGCTTTAGCATTAAGTCTACCTATTGTAGCTTTTGGCTCAATAAACATTAAATAAATAAATGATTCTATTCTATTCTGCAGGAAACCACACGGTAAGCTCTTCTTAATTCCCTTTTCCAACTACGCCGTTTAGTTCACATGCTACCCTTGTCTCTAATGCTCTACCCCACGTGGTTAGCTAATATCTACTAGTAAAACAAAAAGCAGTAGGTACTAACTTATTTTTTTCTCAATTACTTAAGTAGGTATAAGTGAATACATTAGGTAAGTACCTACCATTGGCGCCTGTGATGGTGTGCTAAAGAAAAATTATACAAGCTTGACCTCGAACAAGTGAATCACGGAAAAACAATAAAATAGTAATTATAAAGCAAAACGTTCCATTTCACACTGAAAGAGCGACGACATTAAGGAATACAAAAACTAAATACAATGACGAATAAGTTCATACCTTTGATGCCAGTGTCGTAGTAATTTTCAGGAATTTACAGCAAGACAACCGCACACTTCACCTTGCTTCTAACTTATACCGCCGGCGCCAGCGAGCGATCAATAGGGGGGTTGGGGGTAGCTATGGGTGGTCTCCCTAGCGCCAACCACCAGATATGTAGGCCTCCCCTTCCCTTTAATAACCTTTAGTTTTAACACCCTCAAGAGGATTTTTCCAGGATTTACTGGGGTCTTGTGAAAGTGGTTATGTGGAAATCTTTTAACGATGTAATGTGACGTCACAGAGAAATAGCAAAATCGAATAGAACAAAAATATTCGCATTAAGTAGAGTGTTATTTGATCAGATTATATGTTAATGATATTATGCATGCGAGATTTGTTTTTCTTTGTAAATAGTATTCCTAATACTTACTTAACTATAACGACCATCAAGGCTAGGGTCGTTTAAATTATTTCAAAGTTAAATAGTAAATCTGTGGTAATTCTCAAATTGATTCCACTTAACTTCTTGTTAAAATTATAGGTACCTTTTAGGTACTGAAATTGGTCGATAAATAGGTACCTATGTACCTACAACGTGCTACAACTCAATCAAGAGTCAAGACAAGTATTCGCTACGCTGTTTTCATTTTTTAACGCCTGTGAAATAAGTACCCAAAGGGTGCAAACGGGACCCTATTACTGAGACTCCGCTGTCTGTCCGTCTGTCCGTCTGTCTGTCTGTCTGTCCGTCTGTCTGTCTGTCTGTCCGTCTGTCTGTCTGTCCGTCAGTCACAGGGCTCTATCTCTTGAACCGTAATAGCTAGACACTTTAAATTTTCACCGATTATGTATTACTGTGGCGGATATAACAACAAATACTAAAAATAAAAAATAGGTAGTTAAAAATTAAAGGGGGTCGTCATACAAGAAACGTGTATTTTTCAGCGTTTTTAACTCGATCTTCATAATGGCATTAGCTAGATACTTGAAATTTTCACCAATTATGTATTACTATGACCACAATAACAACAAATACTAAAGATAAAATAAAGTTAAAAATTAAAGGGGGTCGTCATACAAGAAACGTGTTTCTTCAGCGTTTTAAAACATTGTACGGTGGTGTTACGGAACCCTTCATGCACGAGTCCGACTCGCACTTGTCCGTTTATTTCTAACGTCAAAAACAATAATTTTTATGAGATATCGATTATGACGTCATAGTTCCTTGGAGTCAAATAGCTCTCTTAATATCCGTTTTTCTGCATTATAAATCTAAAATCACGTTCAAAGTAGATGTAATCAATGACAAGTGGCATTATTTTGTGACGTTTTATTCTATTAACAGTACCAAATAATTTATATTTGACCCAGTAAAATACCCAATTACTTTTAAACTATCGCGTTGCATTATTATTAAATTAATGCATACGGGAATTAACGCGAAACGTACCCTTTTTTTATTTTGCTGACGTTTCGTTCGGGTTTCACCGAACGTGGTCCCAGCTTGACTGAATAAATAAAAAAAGGTACGTTTCGCGTTAATTCCCGTATGCATTAATGTAATAATACCCAATTAAAACAAAAACCGCATCAAAAGAAACAGACAAACAGACAGACACACAAACGTGTCCCCTCTTTTTCGTCTGGGTTGAAAAGTGACATTTCACGACATACTAGTAAAAGTCGATTAGTCTTTGCCAAAACGCCCCGTCAAATGGAGTTTCGTGAAAGCTCACGTCCCTGAGGAGCGATTTACTAAATTGTCTGTCCAAAGGCGACTGATCTGTGTACACAACATTATAGCCCGCAGTTGACGCGACTAAAGGTCAGACGTATGTACCTACGGGTCCTTAAATTCTATCACAGAAATTCTATTATTCTTCGTGCGACTTTATTAGAGAGTAATTCTATTTACTTGAGGAGTATGGTTCAGTTTAGAGCATAAGCGTATTATATATCTACTATATTGTAGTAGATAGTTAATAGCTTAATTGACGACCTCCGTGGCGTAATGGTTAACACGCTAGACCGCTAATCCGGAGGTTTTCAAACAAGTTGTAAAATGGCCTTTTTTTAAATTGTCCTATATATGTATTTATCATAAAATATAGTATAGTTGAGTTAGTATCCCATAGTGATCCCATAACACAAGTTTAAAACTTACTTTGGGGCACCTGCTGAAAAACTACCATCGGGTTGAGACCTCCCCTGGTCAGTCTGGAAGTCTCTCAATAGACTCCGAGCTGGTGTTGGGAGGTGTCGAGAAAACCGAGTTAGGTGGCGTCACGCTTAATAACGACCTTTGCGACTGCGGTGCCATTCAGTCGATGGACCACCTTCTTTCATGTCCGAGCTGCCCTACGTCATGTACCATAGAGGACCTTAATAAAGCTAACGACAGAGGGATCGCCGTGGCCACATACTGGTCACAGGTGATTTGAAATTGCAGCTACAGTGTAACCATTTCGACTCGATAAGAAGAAGAAGCGTGTAGGGGACGCGACCCCAGTGAGACTAAGATAAAGGGAGATTTTATGATAGTCAATTATTGCTGTCGAACTTATGCCTATGCACTCCTCTTCCCCTACGCCCCCACCGACACCGTGCCAAGCGCCACGGCAGCGCTTGGTCGCGGAGGATAGCGAGCGGCAACGACCATCGAGTTATATTGTACTAGCGTACATAGAGGAGCTATTCCCAGTAAAATCACTACACGCGGGCGTGCGGCGAGGCAGGGCGCGGGACGCGCGGAGTGGGGGTTCTGTTGTCATAGATAACGAGTATCGCGCACAGATGCGCGACATATTGTGTATTTTGCCTACTCGATACTGTTTGTGAGTACTGATAACTAGGGAATAAATAAAAAGAGTAATTTACGTTACAGTATATTTTAATTATTAGTATATTACGGTTTTCTTGAAATCAAATCAAATCTTATAACGAAATATCAATTATTTATATCTAAAAGGCGAGGTAGGGTGGGGAAACCTTCGGCAGGGTCGGGCAAACTTCTCGTATAAGTAAACAGGGATTATATCCATTGAATCTGGCAACAACATTAAACCATTAATGTGTGATGTAATGATATTTTAATTTCCTTTAAATAGTATAAGTTTCGTTAGTTTCTGTCGTTTTGTGGAGTAATCTACATTTTGATCAGTTTTCGCTTCGTGGTGTAATCGAATTTTGGTGTATTGGTTTATTATGGCTCTTATTAAATGGATTCGATGATTTAATGTTGATGGCTGATTCATTGAATGTTGGGTTAAATTTACGAATATTTCTTTCCCAATGAAATATTTTAGTGTGTTTACCGTTATATAATTATAGTCATATTTTGAGGCTAGACCTTTGCCGCCGCTTTGCTTTATTAAATTACGTACAACTTTCTCAGTAGCCAAGCATATTATGTACACGTCTTCTGTGGAGTAACACAAACCACCCATATCTTTTATTGTTATTAATGTGTGATGTGGGAGTTTGTTTGACGTGGACAGGCTGTCAACACATTCTTCACATTTTATCTTTCGTGTTAGTTGCCTAGACACATATCCCGATATGTAACCTACTATCAGTTTTGATTCACAAGTAATATAAGTGTCTTGTTCAAGCATTGTTGCAAAAATGTTGCAATTATTTTCAGCTTCCAAATCGGATGGCAGTGATCGCGTCGTTTGTAAAACTTTATACGACTGTTCTTCATGTCGATTAGCAAGGGATGTGCTATTTATTATGTTTAATGACGGTGAACTTAAAATTGAAAAATTGTCCAATGGAATGCAGTTGCCGGAAAACGTAGAACGGAGTTCTAGATGATTAAGTGTTTTTTTGTAAGCTGCTCTTAATTGTAATACGTTTGGGTTATTGTTGTAACCGCCGTGTTTTCTTATTAAACCAAAAAATAACTCCAAATGGTCTTGGCTTATGCGATAAGTAGATATATAATTCAGCATCTTCTTTTCCTCGACCGTGTAATTGTAAAGAGTCTTAAGCGATTCGATGCAAATAAGAGCCCCAACAAATCCAGTTTTGTTAGAAGATTCGACTAATTTTGACTTTGAGATGTGTAATGTTATCCTGGGAATTTCATTTCTCCGTTTTATTACTCTTCTTGATTTGGAACGAAATTGCAATGCCAGTATATAGGACTTTACATTATCCAAGAAAGAAAATATTTCGGATTTGCTCTTGCTATCCACAGGACGCTTAAAACCATAAAAATGGCATTTTCTTGAATTCATAACATCGAAGAAGTTATTCATTAAAGTTATGAAATTCACTGTTCCTGAAGAATCTTGAAACCGTGTCGAATTTAAAACTTCATCGCAAAGAAATAAAGCTTTTGCTACGCTCATACTCAGCAATTGTGTAGCGAGCTTAACTTTCATAATTTGTTGACGGAAATTTATATGACGAGGAGTTAATTTGTTACCAAATCTAAGTCCTTCATTTTGTTGAAGCTTATTAAGATTAATTAGTAGTTGCCATTTTATTTCTTTGTTTTTTTCATCGAATAAAAGTCTTTTCTTCTCAAAAGTGTTCCTGATGAGTTTTATAACATGACATGGGTCTAAAAATATGCACACTTTTTCTCCAGTAGACGGATGTGAAAAGTAAGTCTTCATATTGTTGACATCGGATAGCTCACAACCTAATTTTTCAGCAGCACTGATGTTTGCCGAACAGCCGTCAAAAGTGAGACATACAGCTGTGGCACCAACTTCGTGGCATTTTTCCAAACATATATTTATCAAATTTGCCTTTGTTTCAGCATTTATACCAGCCGTCAAGAAATATCCTACAGGCAATTTCCAATTTTCGTTAAGGGCTACCAGCATAAACACTAATGCTTGTGTTGCCACAGTCTCATCGTCTTCGCCCTGCATAGGGCCTGCTCCAAAATTAACTGCACCTAATTTTTTATTATTATTAAATAGTTTCTGCTTCCTGATCGCCATTTCATCGAAAACTAAGGCGCAAACTACAGGTTTATTGGCTTTGGCGTTGGATTCGCATTTTAACTTTAATGCCGCAAAGGCTTCCGTTGTAAATCCAGGTTCAGCGTCAACTGTCGAATACCATCTACAAATTGTTCTTGGATGAGGGAGAGCTTTATTGTAGCATTCTCGAACGTATTTATACGCAGCTGGCGAATAGTAGTGCAATGTTAACGCGAATTTACGTAAAGGTGCAGTGTACAGTAAATAGTGTCTGTTCTGTTTATTTTTTTTCATTAAAGACTTATGTAATTCAACCACTTCTGCTTTAGCCATTAAATTATTAGTCGTATTTAAATCAAAACCGAATCTATCTTTTAAATTTTGGACCATTGATTTATAAGAGGCACATTTTTTCTTTAGATAATAATTTTGTCGTCGTACTTTTTTAAACTTTTTAGCAAGGTTCTTTCTAGCTATTGATTCTTTACGTAATTTTTTCTTCAGTACAATTTTTTTCGGAGTATCAAAAATTGATTCGGAGCTGCTTACTGGTTCAGAAATTGATTCCTCCTGTAGTTCTTGTTTAGATGATGATGGTTCACCAGAAATTATTGACTGAAAAGAAAAAGGGTCACAATTTTATGGGTTGTATGTATTGAACTATTTAACCGTAGGTACATTATTAAAAAAAGCTGTAATTCAGGAAAAACAACGACTTCAGAGTAGAATACAAACATACATAGACAGACATACGCTGATGTGCATTCAGTACTTTTTGATGTCCAAATAATATATTTCTTGGTGTCCTGCCTTTTCGCAGAAATATGTTTGGCCGAATGCATCGTTTCCCAACTGTTTCATTTGCCAACCCGCTTTTATTTCTGTAACTGTTAATATTTCAGGATTCATTTTAGTACGATCGGGGAGAACCCTATAGGTTAGGTTAGGTTAGTTTTATAAAAATCCTCTCCCCGATCTTACTAAAATGAATCCTGAAATATTAACAGTTACAGAAATAAAAGCGGGTTGGCAAATGAAACAGTTGGGAAACGATACATTCGGCCAAACATATTTCTGCGAAAAGGCAGAGAACCATATTTCTTTTGATTTGGTTAAAAACAGCAGTTGAAAAGGAGACGATCAAAAATATTATATAGGGTGTAAATGCCGTCACACACTAGGCTATACTATATATTTTTATCTTAAGATACGACTTCTGGTGATCCCTGCCCACATACATTTTGTATGCAAACAGAGGTCAAGCCAACTAACTGGTAGGTCTAACTGGCCTCTACTTTCATACAAAATGTATGTCTAAATGGGGTCACCAGAAGAACCACCAATCGTAGGCCACCATCAATTCTGGCCTCTATTTTAGTACAAAATGTATGGTAACCAGGGGTCACGTATCTTAAGATAGAAAAATATATTATAGCCTAGTGTGTGACGGCCTTAAAAAAATTAGTCTGAAATATTTTAAGGGTGTGTTCTACTCATGAAACTGAACAACTTTCCTCAAGGAACATAGGTCGAAATATGAAAAAAAATTTTGGACCTCCCATAGTCAATCGATCAGCTGGCCGTCTATTTTGTATGGGAGGTCCAACAATTTTTTTCATATGTCGACCTTTGTTCCTTGGGAAAAGTTGTTCAGTTTCATGAAATAAATACTCCCTATAAATATTTCCGACAATTTTTTTACACCCTGTATACAGAAGTCGCAGTTACAGAAATCTCAATATAAAGGTAAATGTTAAAATTCTTACACTATCGTAGGGTACAGCTGATTTCTTTAAGAAAATTCGTCCAGTCTTTGTGGTGTACTTGTCATCTTCTTTGAAATGTTTGGAACATATGCGGGAATAGTCCGAAGGCAACCAAAATTCTTCGCTTCGTTCCTTTTGAACAAATTTAATCCATAATTCTCTTTTTTCATGGCCCGGCCGCGGAAACCTTTAGAAAAGTTCAAATAAAATTTAACTACAGATATCATCATCCCGCACCACAACAAAATACTACCCATTTTTAAAGTGTCACGTTGATAGTGTCACATCTGTACGTACATAAAATGTTGTTAGTCTATGAATTTCGCCGAAGTATGGCCGCCGACTCCGAGCGCGCGGGAGTTCGTTGCAAAATAAAAGAAAATATTGTAACTCGTGCGTATGATTGACTGATAAATAGGTAACTTACCCGTGAAAAGTCACTCCGTGTTTTTTCTTTACTTTTTCTGAGTTATTGGTGCAGTATCTCAGCACACACGAAGGCATTTTGAGAATTAACTGAAACTTCTCGACGCGGCACGTCGCGGCAAGCGCCCGGCTCAGACTAACCAAGGTTGAGCCGGCCGGCTCTAACTCGTGTTACAAACAGTGAACTCGCGTTGCCGGCTCTATGTACGCTAGTACAATATAACTCGATGGCAACGACACATCGACACTCCTCTCCCCCCGCGACCCCTACCACGGCTGTGAGAGTAGGGAGTTCACCCCCTTCCCTCACAGCCAGGCTATTCCCACCTGGAATGGCCTCCACCGAATCCGGAGAGGCCTTAGGCCGCAGGTACTGAGCCCCCCCCCCCCCCCCCATTGCGACAAGATGGCAACCCGGGCGAGAAGGCAACTGGCCCTTGCTCTAACCTTAAAAAAATTAACTTCCCCTAATTAACTTTCCCCCTTTTACTTTAGTTTCTAAGTCCTTAGTTCCTTTTAGTTTAGTTTCTTTTTTTTAATCCTGTATTTGCCTGTAAAACATATGTGTCTTCTGTGACACAGAAAAGCAATTTTAATATATCTACATGTTTATTTATTTGAGATTTCAACGCGTCTCCGCGATGTTACGGGCGATCCGAGGGCGGGCAGCTACTTTGCACAAAGTATTTCTATCGCGGTGCAGAGGGGCAATGCTGCCAGCCTTTTGGGTACCCTGCCTCGCGGCGAGGCGTTAAAGTATCTTTTTTATTTTATTTTATTAATTTGTAATGTGACCTATTCATTTATTAGTAAGCTTCTATGTATTTAGCAGCCCATAATACTATTTGTTATTTTGTGAACAATGCTGTGGGGTACGTTATTGATAACTCTTTTTATGTATAAATTGTATATTGTATTGGTATTTATAATGTAGCTGTTTGTTGTTCTCATTAAATAAATAAAAAATAACCTGATCAAAGGCTGAGCCGGCGGGGTTTGGTCTAGGGCCCCAAATACGGTTAACCTTTCGTATGCCGATGCGTAGATCTACGTGTAAAACACATAATTAGCAACTCCTGTTGTTATGTTTATAGCAAATTCACTAGCTTGCTTTTGTCAAGCAGTAGGTACTTATTTTTTGAGCTCCATCATAAAATTAAAGATCCGTATAATATAGCCCGATCAGTCCCCTTCCCCTCTGACATTGAACCAGGGCACTAACATAACAAGGCCTTGACCTTTGACTGTTATTATATCAGCATTACTGCAGTACCATAGCTATTCCCTTGACTTAGTTTTCAATGGCGTCAAATTAATGGCCGTACTGGGAATTACTTATTTACGATTATGGAGTTTTGATGTCGTCTAAAAGAGCATGGGTACCTATCTAATTGTAACGTGTAGCTATAACCATAACTTATTAGTAATCTGTGCCATAACTAAGTAGGTACCCATACCCATATAAGTTTAATAATAAATTAATTATCCGTGAGGGTTATGAAAGTTTAAAATTTTGAAAATCAAATATCTCGTCATCATCATCATCATCCGAGCGTATTCCCGGTTGCATTGTCAGCGGTTAAGCTTCAGAGTCCGTGGTCCGCTACCTAACCTAGGTGATTCGACACGGTTAATGGTTTTTACACAGCGCGACTGCCGTCTGACCTCCGCAAACCTAAGGACGCTTGTGCATTGCTCCGAATCCGAACCATATTCAAATCAAATCCAAAACGAGAAAAATTCGGACGGAAAATTCTTGAGTAGCGTCTGTGCACTGCAGCCGAATCCGAATTAAATTCGTGAATTTCGAGGCCACCGATTTCGTTAGTGCACCGCCAGACTTTGATTAGAGAGGCCGCATTCACTATGTGTCCTGCCTGCATTTAACCGCCGTCAGTTGCTGGCACTATTATTATACTTATTATTTATTTACCCCAACCGTTGTATGGAAACATACGAATTGACACGTCTCAGTTTACATTTTTTGCTGGAAAATAATTGTAGACCTAATTATATGTTAAACTAAGCAATCAGACATCAAACGCGATGTCATCATATGGACACCCCTCATGCAAAACATAGAGAGAATAAACTACATTTCATTTCATTTCATTTGATTTCGGGGTTGGTCTCAGAACAAAAGTTATTTGTATTGACGAGTTCTTCCATCCTCCATCAACTTTTTATAACATTTCCCACAAATTAGTATGTCGGGTATTTACCCCAATCTACCCGTTGTATGGGAACATACGAATTGACATGTCTAAGTTTACATTTTTTACTGGCAAATATATTTTTAACCTAGTTATATTTTAAAATATGCAAATAGACATCAAATGAGATTATATCTGTATATTTAATATGGCTAATTTAGTTATATTTATTACAGATAATTAGAGGACTCGCACTAATTTATTTGGGTTCCGTACCCAAAGGGTGCAAACGGGACCCTATTACTGTGACTCCGCTGTCTGTCCGTCTGTCTGTCCGTCTGTCACAGGGCTCTATCTCTTGAACCGTAATAGCTAGACACTTGAAATTTTCACGGATTATGTATTACGGTGGCCGCTATAACAACAAATACTAAAAATAAAATAAAGTTAAAAAATAAAAAAAAAAATTCAAAATTAAAAAAAAAATTCAAAATTCAAAAAATAAAATCAAATTTCAAAATATCTTTATTATCAAAGGATATTTATAATATCTCTTAATAATAGTCACTTTGTTTTGTTTTGCACAAATGTTGACGTCAAATCGTTACTTACAGCTAAGTTTACGCCGCTTCCTAGTAAAGGGGGTCGTCATAGAAGAAACGTGTTTCTTCAGCGTTTTAAAACATTGTACGGTGGTACGGAACCCTTCATGTACGAGTCCGACTCGCACTTGCCCGTTTATTAATAAATATTTCAATCTACCCCCCAAACGGGTAGATACGGGTATTTACCCGGTGCATATCGGGTATATATCCAAGCGTGGGTTTACATACCCGGGTATATGCCCATCTCTAGTGACAACATCCGGTGTTCGTAAAGGGGCGTCTATAAATTACGTGAGATGTTTAAGGGGGGAGGGGGTCGAGTCAAATCTCATCTATTCTTACGTTGGAGAGGGGGGGGGGGGGGCTCGGCAAACATCACGTAAATTTTTTTCTGATTGAAACAAAAAAAAATATACTATTTTGGTCCATTTAATCCAGATTGTACATTCTTAAGCGTAATCGTAATACGATTAAGATCATTCACTAATTCGTTCGAAAGAAAATAATTTCATTCATACTTTGACGTTATACATCTACTGACTGGTCAAACCACCATATTTGTTTTATACCAAATAGCTCAATTTAATCTGAATTTACGGTACAGTGTAGCCCGCCTGTCTATTGTTAAATTTTTATTACACTTATAATTAAACTCTCAGTAATATTGATTACTAGTCTTAACTAGTCGTAAATAAAAGCACGAAGCATTTTTTTTTCTTTTTACAATAACAATCCAACGCGTTTACGTAAGAAACCCACATTTTGAATAAAATCTCACGACATCTCACCTTTACAGAAAATTAAAAAAAAAACACCTCACGTAATTTATGGACGCCCCCTAACCAATATTACCTACTTAAATAAAGGTCATTAATTATCTATAATATCAATCTATCAATAGTACACAGATACACTATCACGTCTTTATCCCTAACGGGGTAGACAGAGCCAAGGGCGGTAAAGCCCAGGCCACTTTTAGCGTAATGGTGAGCATGAAGGTGGAAAAGGGAAATCATAATAGTGATGGGTTGCTAACCGCATCGCCTATTCATGTGATTCAGATTCCCGCCCATTCCCTCAATCGGCTTTTACGATCTGCACGGGAAGAGAAGCAGCTGGTACATTCTAGGTTTTTTCTTTTCTCCCAGACCAGCAAAGAAGAACTATAAATAGTATCGATTGTTATAGCAATAGCAGAAACATTATCAATAACACTGTCGATATTATACATTAATTTCTATATTTTCGGCAACACTATCGGGCGAGACGGGACAGTGGGCGGGGCGTGCAACGTGTGCTTCCCTCCCCGTACCTCACCCGAAATTCGAATATGAATCGAATTCGAGTGGGTGCACAGCCGTACGTACAATTTCTACGGCGGCCAATTCGAGTCGGTTTTGATCCGAAATAAAAACGACCCGAAGTGAGAATTCTTGGTTTGAATACGAATTGGATTTGAACCGTTTACGACTAAGTGCACACGCGTCCATACAATCACTAGGAAGGCCAATTCGAGTCAGATTCGGATTTGATTTGAATATGGTTCGGATTCGGATTGGTGCACAACCGGTCTAAGGGTAGCAACCAGAACCAATCCTAGGATAGGTACAAACGCTAGATGGCGTTCGGGACCAACAGATTACGTGCCTTCCAAAGCATGGAATCATCTTTGACGACCTCCGTGGCATAATGGTTAACACGCTAGACCGCTAATCTGGAGGTTCTGGGTTCGATCCCCAGCCAGGCCAAGTTGGAAAATAGCCTTTTTCAAATTGTCCTGGGTCTTGGGTGTTTATCTATATTTGTATTTATCATAAAATATAGTATCGTTGAGTTAGTATCCCATAACACAAGTTTAAATAAAAACTTACTTTAGGGCTAGCTTAATCAGTGTGATTTGTCCTTATATATTTATTTATCTTTCTTTTCGGATAATCAGGTGATTCAAGCCTGTAATATCCTAACTAGACTGGAAACAACTTTTCACAAAGTATGCGTTCCAGTGGGATTTGAACCCACGACCTCCGGATCACAACGCAAACGCCTCAAAAATCAAATACCTATCAACACATAATACCTACATATTAGTTTTGCAGTCGGTTAAAAAAAGTTGCTGCTGCTGCGTTCAGTTCAGAGGTTAGCAAGGGTGCGTTCATCGAATAAATAATTATTTATTTAATGATCGCACCCATTAACACTGGACGCGGCAAGAGGTAAAACATAAGTGCTGCCAGTATGAATATTATTTTACTCTGTTTTATATATTATTTAATGTTATTTAAGTATTTTTATTTAGTTTAGTTTTACTATGTAGTTAAAGATTAATTTTAATTTAATGTTGTTATTTTTAGTTATCTTATGAATAAATGTTTTAACTCTGTAAAAATAATTTGAAGTAGGTATGTTTTTATCAATAATAATGGCTAAAATATTAATCCCACAGAAAAATAAATCGATTTAAAACTATTTTGTTGAGAAATTAATGTTATTTTTACTATTTTATTTTTCTACTAATTGGAGGTAGAATATAGTAGAAAAGTAATTGTGTCACCTTGGCAACACTGACAGATTCTTTTTCTCCGATTATTGTAGGAGACACGTGCGTGATTTACGCCGAAAACTCTAAAATAAGTAAAAATGAGTGAAGGAACTGCGACAATTCGCACGCGCAAATTCATGACCAACAGGTAAAAGTGCAAAACAATGAAATTCGATTGTGAAAATGTGTAAAGTGGCGTGAACGCCAACCCGCACCATGACAGGTTATGTGACAACGTTTTGTTAATTTTTAGATTGTTGGCGCGCAAGCAGATGGTGTGCGATGTCCTCCACCCAGGTAAACCCACCGTCAGCAAGACCGAAATCCGGGAAAAGCTGGCGAAGATGTACAAAGTGACACCTGATGTGGTCTTCGTGTTCGGTTTCAAGACGAACTTTGGTGGTGGCAAATCAACCGGATTCGCGTTGATCTACGACACTCTAGACTTGGCCAAGAAATTCGAGCCCAAACACAGGTTAGCCCGCCATGGACTGTACGAAAAGAAGAGGCCAACACGTAAACAGCGTAAGGAACGCAAGAACAGGATGAAGAAGGTGCGTGGTACCAAGAAATCGAAGGTCGGAGCGGCCGCCAAGAAGTAATGACGGCTTAGGATTGTAAGTAAATAAAAACCCAAAAAAATCTTGTTTTTGTTATTTTCCTTTTGACAGTTTGAGGTTATGTAGCTTACTACTTCCATAATAAATTTCACTTTAGTTTAATTATAAACTTTAATACTTAATAGTTAGACTATAGATTAAAGCAGCATATGGGGTAAACACCTAATTCTGTTGATTTATTATTGTAAATAAGACTAGTTCCAACATTCAAAAAGGAACCTATTCCTTTTTAGTAAAATTGTGAGACTGATGTCATTGTGTTAACTTGTAAGTTAACACAATGACATCAGTAAATGAAATTCCATATCATAATGTCTAAATGACCAAAAGTGAAAGTGGCTGAGATGGAAATGGGGCTGTAAGGAAACCACTGGCCCGTTGGTGATGTGAGGTTGGTGGAAAAACAGTGGATGAGACTAGTACAGGACCATAGAGAATGGCCTAAAAAAGGTTAGCCTATGCCCAACAGTCGGTTGATAATTAGAAATTTTTAATATTAACCCATTAGGTATCCAACAAATTTTATAATTCCAAACAAGAAGTATTTATACAGTTTGGGAGGTTTGGTAATGTTTTTACCTTCAGTTTTCTTCCTACACCTATATTAGGCAGCACTGCTGGACTAAAGCTATCCCAGTAAAGAGAAGTTTTGTCTAAATTAATTCTTTAACCGTGAACGTGGGGATTTATTCGCCCAAAAACTATCGATATTTACAATTCCTTGCGCTGGGGGCACGACAACTGATATAAAGTCTTGCGGTGAAAGGGTTAATAAGTGAAGAGAAATGTTCACCACAAGGATTTGCCTATAATCACCATGCCAAGAAGCCAGGTAAGTGATTGCTGCAGTAGTGGAATAAAGTCACAAAGAGGCTGCCTTTAGTTGACTATGGCGCCAGTGGAAAAATACACAATTAACAGAGTTTATGAGAGGTATGCCACTTAGGGCACCCGTCCGAATAGCACCTGACCTATTCCACGAAGAGCACCTTATATTCGCAGGTGCTCTTCGTGGACTTAAATTTATTTTTACATTTTTGTCCACGAAGAGCACCTATGATATAGCAGCTACTGGAATATATAATCGTTAAATTTTATTATGAATAAAAGATATCAATACAAAATCACCTAGAAAGTTTATTAATTATGCCATATGCGTATTTTGTACATACAAAATCTGTCTAGCTAGACGATGCGACATTAGAAAATGAAATAATAACAAAATCATTAGTACAATATTGTATTTATCTTACCCAATAATAACACTAGCTTTTTAGGGCGTAATTAATAAACATAAGTGATTTTGTATTGATATCTTTTATTCATAATAAAAAGTAAAAAATATAAATCCCAGCACTAGCTGCTAAATCATAGGTGCTCTTGGTGGACAAAAGTGTAAAAATAAATTTAAGTCCACGAAGAGCACCTGCGAATATATAAGGTGCTCTTCGTGGAATAGGCCAGGTGCTATTCAGATGGGTGCCCTAGGAGGCATACCTCGTTTATAATGCCTAGATGTTTTCTTTGAAATCCCCAGTATTATTAGTGGCCAACACAGGAGTCAGATTTTCAAACTGCCTGAAGATATATTTTGCTTAATTTATTTATTTATCAAAACCTTATTGTTCCACAATTAACAATTGCACACTTCTCTTCCAGTCAACCATAGGGATAAACAGATAATTTGTTGGAGCACAAAAATAAATTTACAACACAATATACAATCAAATCAAGGGGACCCCGGGCTTTGCAGCGTTGCATCTGGATGCAACTGAAAATATTAGGTCCTTACATATGAAATTGCCGTTCAGTAGCAAAAAAGTGAAACAAGTTTTTTTTAATTAAATTATTATTTAATCAATCGAAGTATGCGCCGTTGTTATCGATACACTTCCGCCATTTTATAGGTAAATCATTGATACCTTTGGAAAAAAAATCCTGGGAGCGAGAGTCTATGAACTGTTTGAAGGCGGTTTTTACTGCCTCATCAGATTTGAAATTTTTTCCTTGTAAAAAGTTATCCAAATATTGAAAAAAGTGGTAATCGGTTGGGGCAAGATCTGGGAAGTATGATGGGTGACGCAGAGGTTCCAGTCGCAGCTCCTCTAACTTGGCGATCGTTTGATGTGCAGTGTGTGGTCTAGCGTTATCCTGAAGGAGCAGTGGGCTAGAGCAATTCATCAGTCTCGGATGTTTAATGGCGAGCTTTTCCATCATTGTTTGCAATTGTTGGCAATACAAGTCTGCAGTAATCGTCTGGCCTGATCTCAAGAAGCTGTAGTGAATAACGCCAGCACTGGTCCACCAAACACTAAGCAGAATCTTCTTTTTGGTCAGTTTTCGCTTAGGGCAAGGTTTTGCCGGTTCTCCAGGGTCAAGCCATTGTGATGATCGCTTCCGATTGTCGTACAGGATCCATTTCTCATCACAAGTCACGATACGGTTCAAAATCCCCTCATTATTGTGGCGATTAAGCAAAGAAACGCAGCAAGCAACGCGTGTTTGTTGGTTTGCTTCAGTCAATTCGTGCGGTACCCACTTTTCGAGTTTTTTAATTTTTCCGATTTGGCGCAAGTGGATAAGTATCGTTTTGTTACTTACGCCGAAGGCTGCTGCTAATTCAGAAGTGGTTTGAGATGGATCCGCTTCCACTATCGCCTTCAATTCTTCGTTATTCACTTGAGTATCAGGTCGTCCACGAGGCTCATTGCGTAAATCGAAATTTCCAGAACGGAAACGTTCAAATCAAAAACGCACCGTTCGTTCGTTAGCGGTGCCTGGTCCATACACGTCGATAATTCTTCGAGTCGTTTCTGCAGCACTGGTGCCACGGTGGAACACGGTGGTATTCGTAAATACCGCGAATTTTCAATTTGTCCATAGTTGTTGTTATAGCAATGTTGAAACTCAAACAAATTATGTTAAAACAAATGAAATACGAATTTTAAAACAATATTTTTCTGGCTTTATTTAGAAATAAATTTGAATTTGGAATTCCTAATGAAACGCAAGATATTTGATTTTAAAGTTGCCAGTATTGAAAATCGGCAATTTCATATGTAATTACCTAATACCCTGAAATGCGAGTTTTGCGGTAAAAGGACTATAAATAAAATAACCATTTTATTTATAACATCGTATAACTTTATTTAGAATCATTCAATAACTTAAAATTATTTTAATTACGTTTTAGTGCGATAATTGATGAAATTAAAATACCTATACCATGCGGCTTTTAAATCATTTCGACCCTACATATCACTATAAATATAGGGTCTTAAGTATTTCCACTCTATAAATAAATTAAAAATATTTCTTAGTTCATTACAATTGCTAATCGCGGCTTTTGGCCCTTGCCTCTCAATCCCGTGGATGTCATTTTGTATGACTACAATGTAGCTTTCATTACATTTACTTCTTTATTAGCCTAAACAGTCCACTGCTGGACAAGGCTTGAAACTAGTCTAGCGGATGCTCCAGATGGGTTCAGTCTGTTCCTGACACAAACTATGTGCGACAGACATATAACCCATGACGGTTTAAGCTCTCTCTATTGCACATAGGGTTTGTGACAGAGATGGACTGAACCCGTCCGGGGCGTCCACTTAACGTAGTTGCAAGCCTAACTAAAGGCTTTTCCCAATAAAGGCAGACGGGTTGGTGATAGCAGTGGATGGTTAACTTATTTATTTAAATTAAACCTATGAAGTCACCTTACATATCAAAAACTTTGGAAGAACGAAACTAGTTTTTATGACCCAAATAGAGGCACCACTGAGTTTAAAATAATTAAATCTAATAACTGTACATTTTGTACCATACAATACATCACAAAAAAACATGGGTTCTGGGAAATCATTCTGATCAGTAAAATAAATCTTTCATTTTAAATTGATTGACAGATTGAGAAATAATATTTACATACATATTTAAATTTGTTGGCGATTCTCTTGAAGAGAATAAGCAGTTTATGGAAATAATTCTGTCAAATCATCACATCACTAATAATAAATATTATAATATAAATATAATTTTAAATACATTAATTGTCAAGTTAAATCCCTATTTTGCAACCAGGGGAGTCCCCTGGTTGCACACATCAAATGAATTTTCAAATTGCCGCATTGTATCGCTCTAGTCGAAGGCTTCGTAACGAGCGGTCAAGGCATTACAAGTTGATTTCGTCTAGCTCCTGTATCTTTCTTTTTTGTTGACTGCTACGAGCCGAAAATTGTATTTTAAATTGGACAGACGATTGCCTCTTTTCATATTCGGCAATTGGAACCACTTCATACAAGACATGGGCCGAGTTCATCACTAAATAATAACTATGGGGTTTACTGGGACCGCCCAGCTTTAGTTATAAACTTTTTTTGTTATTCTCATGAGAGAGATCAAATGCCTTTTATATGACACGTTTACACTGAAAAACCTTTAGCAATCTTTAAATGCCTTTAGACTTCGATCAACAATACAACTAGATATAGGGTCGGCGCAAAAAATAAGGCTCGTCATACAAGAGCGCACTTCCAGCGGTGAGCTCTTATTTAGTGCGCACTTCCAGCGATGAGCTATTATTAAGTTCAGTCAAGGAGAATAACACTTTATATGTAGTGTATTATGGTTGAGTTCACAGTGAACGTTATTTGATATTCAAGCGGACTGAATTTTGCTTTAATTTTATAGGTATTTTAACGCGTTATCTAGTCGCATTGTTGATCGAAGTGTTTAGATAACTTATTCTAAGTGGAAATCTTAATATATTGGCACCATGTGCTTAAATAAATCTAGTGTTACAAGTAACTTGTGATATTTGTGGTACAGCTCTCGAGGCTTAACTGTTTTGCATGTGTGCGCCTTTTAGTTACACTTTCTTTGAAACACTCACACAAATGCAGTAAATGATACGCCTCGCGAGCTGGAGTTCAATATTCTTAAAATACTGGTATGGAATGAGTCTAATACACTTAATATTTTTTCAAAAATAAAACAATCAATCGTAAAATAACATACAATAGACATTTTTAAGTTTAAGGTGAAGTTAAAAGCAAATGACCGAGAAGTGGCGGCCTCATTTAAAATAAATTAAGAACTCGTAAATGTGGTGAAAATTTCATTATTTCTCAATGTTAGGCACTAGATAGCCCTTTAAATTATTTTATGAACCACCGATGAAAGTATTTACATTAGTCCCTCTAGCTTTAAAACTTACTAGCTTGGAGGCAAATTTTAAAGCTAGACGGATCACCAATAATAGTTTAAACGGCAGTTTATAAAATACCTTAAAGGGCTATCTAGTGTCTTTGAGAAATATGTATGTTTCGTAAAATAGTTTCGTGCCATTGAGAAATATGAAAATTTTCACAATATTTACGAGTTAACAATTTATTTCAAATGAGGGCGCCACTTCTGCTTGGTATTCACCTTAAGTAATTGAAATGAAATTAGATCATATTTTTACGATTTTGAATTACAAAATAATGTGCGTTATAATATTTCACAAATGCCAAGTAACTTATTTTCCTTATTGCAACTGTCTACACAAATCAAAAGGTACCTAAGCAACCTGGCAATATTTTGCTTCCCGTTTGATTTATACACTATCTTCACCGTAAATTATAAAGACGTGGTATAGTTTCCGGCAAACAACTTGAACACCGATTGATAAACCCTTCTCGTTATTGTGTATTCTCTGGCCCATGCGAGGGAGCGAGAGGGGCATATCAATCGGTGTTCAAGTTGTTTACCGGGAACTATACCGTAAGCACAGAATACAGTAAGATTAAACAGAACGGAATCTCCTAAGGTACGCGCAATAGGCGTCCCCGTTCGCCGCACCCGCACCTCTCCCCCGGTTCTTGACGGCCAACGTGAGTCATCGAGGCGAAAACGGGGGAGGTGCGGGGACGGGGAACGGTGACGCATATTGCGCGTACCTTAGGAGATTCCGGCCTGTGCCGTAAGTTACATTATTATTTTATCTACTCTAGTAAATTATTCTTAGTGAAGTATTGCTTTTAGGTTTTTCTAAGGATCTCTCAGACTCAGACCTTCTGGGTCAAAATTTGTATGGGATGTATGTACAAATTGCTATTTGGTTATATGACTATAATATAGTTAATTCTAATATCTTTAGTATAAGTTTGAACGCATTTTCATTAGTTCCCAACACGTTATAGGTGAGCTACGTACGTACTAACTGATACTTTGGACGAAACACTAGAGAACTGACAGCCCCATACAAAAAGCCAAAATCCTGTATTATTTCTAGATGTTACTACTATATCGCCCGTACTCATACAAAGGATAATATGCTGGGTACTTAGACTGACGGTATCCACGTAAGAAAGAGATGGCGCTTGTTTCCGAATTTGCGCCATCTTTCCGAAACTAAGCGGCACCATTATGAAACTACCTTCTTTCGAACTAGTAGCTCCATCTACAACATTTACAAAGTATAAATGAAGGTCTCTAGTATTTGTGTGTCCATTCTAATACTGAGCAAGCAGGGAAGTGGGTGCAGAGATTAATCGTAAGATCTTTTCCCTTTTCCCGCTGTATTCTTCACATCAAAGTCTGAAGTGAAAATTTCAGTACCGTGGGATGAACTTGTTGCAAAAATTGCTAATCCAAAAAATCTTAATGTAACGTGTAAATGTAACTTTACGATGCATATCCAAACTTGCACTAAAGAATCTCACTACAGTGGAATATGGTTAAATATTACAGCCGATTTCATCACTTACTGATTTTCATAGGCATTGAAACTACTAGAACCTTACCTAACTAGAAATAAAGATCATATTTAATAAAAAAAAAATGACAAAACTTATGATGGTAATGACTCCATGTCAGATTAATATCAGTAACTGACGAAACTAGCAAAAAGGGCCCAGGCAAACGAATGCAAATAGTGTAATTTATTGAATTATGAGTCGCAGAAAATGCGCATCGTCTGGCACAAACGAGACCTTCGTATGAAAAACTGATTGCAGCAGAATTTATGCAACACATTTTTTGCGACGCAAAATTACGCTCGTTTGCCTAAGCCCTTGGAGCGTGCGTTCACGGATGTCCGCCG
Source organism: Acrobasis repandana (assembly GCA_963576875.1). Classification (NCBI taxonomy): domain Eukaryota; kingdom Metazoa; phylum Arthropoda; class Insecta; order Lepidoptera; family Pyralidae; genus Acrobasis; species Acrobasis repandana. The sequence continues at coordinate 19,515,136 of OY756222.1, forward strand.
TTTCATCTATCTCAATCGCACACGTGCTGTGTGAATGGGACGGGCTAAAGCGGATCACACGCGAGACGTAGCGACGCTCTTAAAGTGAAGATATAGGCAAATGACCTTGAAGTGTGAAATAAATTGTTAACTCGTAAATATGGAGATAATTTCCATATTACTCTTCGTCATGCACTAGATAGCCCTTTAAATTATTTTATAAACCACCGTTGAAAGTATTTACATTAGTCCGTCTAGCTTTAAAACTTGCCTCCGCCAAAAGTGGCCACGGCAAGTTTTAAAGCTAGACGGATTACCAATAATAGTTTTATCGGCAGTTCATAAAATAATTTAAAGGGCTATCTAGTGCATGACGTAGAGAAATATGGTAATTATCACCATATTTACGAGTTAACAATTTATTTCACACTTCAAGGCCATTTGCCTATATCTTCGCCTTAAAGTGCATTCACACTGATGTTACTATTTGTGGAGAAATATTTAGCAACATGAAGATAAAGGTAGATAAAGCCCATGGCTTTAAGTCCGCCTATTACGTTTGTAATAGAGTTAAATAAATAAATAATAATTAAATTTTTAACAAATAATAACAACCACCGTCAATTTTTTTAAGGAGTTTCTTCCATTTCTCCAACGTTCTACATCATATCTTCACCAAACAAAAAAGGGGACCAACTTGGTAGTAAAGGCTTTCAAATAAAAAAACAATCATCAACATCAGTGCACAATTGTCGAAGATATCGCGTAACAAACATACATAAAAAATAAAATAAAAAAACATACAGTCGAATCGATAACCTCCTTTTTTGAAGTCGGTTAAAAAATGAAGATTCAGTTAAGTGACATTGGACAGTGGAGTGGACAGTGGAGACGATGGGACCTTGGGGCCCTGAAGCAAAGTTATTTTATAAGGACGTCACAACGCGCCTCATCGAGGCAACTGGTGACCCTAGTGCTTGCGGCTTTTTTGCTCAGAGAATAAGTCTCGCTAAATAGCGAGGAAATGCTGCCAGCATATTGGGTACGTTTCCTCGATGTGGCGCGTTGGAAGAGATATTTGTAAAAATGTACCTGTCTAATTTTAATATGTTTTGAATAAAGTTTATTTGAGAACGCACACTGGTGAGAAACCACATGAGTGACATTTGAAATGTAAATTTTAATCCATGTTTTGATGAAGAAACTCATTCTTTTACTTTATGATTTACTTCATTAAAACTTACTTAGCCGTTTAGTTCCCGGCAGAGTAGAATAGCACCACTCCAAGTCTTCCCGTGGATGCCGTTGAAGGCGACTTAGGAAACACAAGCTAAACAAAATTTTATAAACATCAATGAAATCTCTCCAACCCGTCTGGCCAGCGTGGAGGGTGTAGGCCAGATCCTCTGACTGCTCTGGCCAAGTATGAATGGTAGTACAGAGAGGGTCATGCTCCTGCTGTGGCTGCAATGGAGATTAAAAAAGACCTGATGATGAATCTTCATGTTGTTGAATGTTGCCCCACAAAGAGCAACATCAGTGTGGATGCACCATTAATTTGAAAATATTGTTGCAATTTATATTACACTACTGTCGTCTACTTGTCCTAATTTATAGTGTACAATTAAATATTTCGCATAATAATCCGCTATAGGATTATTATAGGATCAGATTTGACAGCTTAGAAAAAATCATAGAGTAACTATAGTCGTAAAGTTAACGATTTGGTTGTAAGCTGTAAGTACTGTCACTTTAGTGCACTCCAGTGGGTGACCACCATTGTGTCAATAATAGGGTATTTTACTGTGTTTGTTTTTGGACAATATTATAATACGAAACCACAAAAAACACTAAAAAGAATTGGGTAGTTTCCTGGATCAAAAATAAATTATTTGGTACTGTTAAGAGAATAAAACGTCACAAAATTATGTCATTTGTCATTGATCACATCCATTTTGAATGCTATTTTAGATTTATTATTGCTGAAAAACGGATATTAACTATTTTGCTACTACTACTATTTGACTGGCTACTACTACTATTTGACTCGACTCCAAAAAACTATGACGTCACAGTCCGATATTTCATACAAATCTCATAGAACATTTTCTGTTTTGACGTTAAGAAAAAAGAGTCCGATTTGACTTGTTGGAAATTAGCGGATTCTGAAAACATCATGAAAATTGGTTATTTAATGAAGCAGCAATTAGAATTTCAAATTGGTACGAAGACAAGTGGGAGCGTAGTGGCGATATCTCACTATCTCTTTCGTTCGCGCGAAACCTAATGGCAGTGACGTCACAAGCGGCACAGCGCTTGTGACGTCCTTTTTCTGTTATTTGTCAGTTTCCCTTTCCACCAGATTTGAAAGGCTTATAACTTACTTATTTATGAGCGTATAAAGGCCGTACCTGAATTATCCGGGGTCCAGTGCTGCCCCCATTTAAAAGAAATTATTTCAAAGAAAACGGAGACATTATTTAAAATATTGCTACTACCAAGTCCTAGATAACCCTTCAAAGTATTTTATGAACTACTGTTAACAGTTTAAAGTGAGAACGTTAAGCTTTAATAAGCACATTTGCGAAAAACGGCCACTTTTGGCAAATGTGCGTAGTAAAGCTTAACGTTCTCATTATAAACTGTAAACAGTAGTTCATAAATACTTTGAAGGGTTATATAGGACTTGGTAGTAGCAAAATTTGAAATAATGTCTCCGTTTTCTTTAAAATGATTTTTTTTTGACCCCGGAAAATTCAGGTACGGCCTTAAAATGTTTTCTGTTTCCGGATTATGTTACTTCTTGATATAATTATAAAAAAATTGAGTTAAATACCGTATTGGTTCGGTGATGGTAACTGACATCCATACCCTTTTTAACAGATATAGGCGGTCGACCCGGCCCGCGGGATCTGGAATCCCTATTTTGTTTATACTTCTAGTGTATTACTTTATTTATTTACTTTACCCACGCTTTTAGTTAGCCAACTAGACTGTCAAATCTGCCGCTACAATAATCCAGTATCTAATCAAAGTAGAAAAGCTAATTTTTATACAGCAATATCGATCACATATATTTTAAATTAATGCACCTACCCTTTGTTATGTCAATAGGACATATTACGAAAAATTCGGCGTAGATGGCAGCACTAGCACAAACAGTAAACAATCTGCTGTCATTCTACATGTCATATTTTGATAGTTTTATTATTATTCACTTATTTAAAACCTGTAATGTGGTGTGTGCCATTTGTATACCACAAAGGAATTGCGTATTTGATGTATTTGTCATTGTCAAACATTTGTTTACGGTCTGCGCTAATGCTGCACTCTGGCGGCAGAACATTGCAGTAATATCTCCTATTATTACACCCGAACGAAATTCATAATGTTGCCAGACAGAATAAAAATTTACCATATTTAAATTTATAATCTATAATTACTGTTCTAATTAAATTAGGTCAACTAGCTAGTCAATTTTAAGTAAATTTTAGTACAAATAATAAAATATACTTTTTACGACATTTGGCAGTAGTGCAATATACGTGTAATGTAAGGGACATAATATGCGTAATAAATAGTACTACGCCCGTAGTCAGAAAACAGAAAAAAAAATCGGCATTTCCATACAAAAGTATACAGGCAGCCGCCCGGGCTCGGGCAATTTGTATGGAAATGTCGACTTTTTTTTGCTTTTTGACTGTTATTTTTATTTCAATACTTTATAGCGATCTAATCTAGTCGTGGTTCGATTTATTACTCTGACGTTACTTAAGTCCTTACACATTGTATTTAGTAGGAGTTATTATCCTAATTTCGGTCTATGTTTCACATGTTATAACTTGTCGACATGGCAACTTAGAGCAATAAAACTGTAATATAGCTAGTACCAGTAGTGAGTGAAAAACGATCACTGACTTATCGATTTTAGTAAGTTATGTATAGTTGAGTGTTTTTTTGCTTATTTGAGCTTGACTGAAGCAATCGTTCGATAATATAAATGTATGTGGGCAAAATATCAAATAAACATTGCAGTCTTAAAAAAAATTCCTCTTGTCGGCGGAGTAAGAAGATGCCTTGTTTGTTTATAGCTCACAAATGTGGCTATGAATTGGCCTGATTTAAGTGACAATTTAAGCTTACACACATGCACCCAACATGCGGGTTTGTTAACAGAATTAACAAAAACATCAAATTTGTTATACTGCTCAAACACATGCTATGCTAAATAATGCGAGCCTGTGAAGCACGAAAACGTATATTATCGTTATATTACTTACGCTATTCCCCCTTTAACTGGCAACTAATATATTGTTAAACAAACATTGGACCAAATAGGTTGGCGAAAGAAACAAGTCATCGACCGCTATTCACCCTTCAACTGGCAACTAACATAGACTAACATACATTTGACCAAAAAGTTTGGCTAAAAAATAAACATGGGCTAGTTGACAAACAGTTTTCGATTGATTATAAGGCGAAAGAAACAAGTCATCGACCGCTATTCACCCTTCAACTGGCAACTAACATAGACTAACATACATTTGACCAAAAAGTTTGGCTAAAAAATAAACATGGGCTAGTTGACAAACAGTTTTCGATTGATTATAAGGCGAAAGAAACAAGTCATCGACCGCTATTCACCCTTCAACTGGCAACTAACATAGACTAACATACATTTGACCAAAAAGTTTGGCTAAAAAATAAACATGGGCTAGTTGACAAACAGTTTTCGATTGATTATAAGGCGAAAGAAACAAGTCATCGACCGCTATTCACCCTTCAACTGGCAACTAACATAGACTAACATACATTTGACCAAAAAGTTTGGCTAAAAAATAAACATGGGCTAGTTGACAAACAGTTTTCGATTGATTATAAGGCGAAAGAAACAAGTCATCGACCGCTATTCACCCTTCAACTGGCAACTAACATAAGACCAAACATTGGACATGAACAAACATTGGACCAAATAGATTGGCTAAAAATAAACATGGGCCACACCCGGTGTTAGTTGGCGAGCAGTTTGTTGGCGCGGCGCGCGGTGTGTCACTTGTCAGCGTCGGTCCTGCTGGGCGAGTGCGCGCGCGCAGGCTCGGGCTCTTGTAGCTTCTGCTTGTTTTTCTCTTGGACGAACCTGAAATATAACACTGAATGTCTCATTATTTCATAAACACTTTAATTATAAGAATGAATTTGAAATCACAGAAAGAAAGGCATAAATAAATCCAATAAGTATATAAAGTACATCATAATTATCTGACAAGTCTTGAGGACCGTCACCTGATTTTCAACTGACCACCGGGTTTGACCCTTCCAGATATCAACTGGTAGGGCGGTACAGTATCTACTTTCAACAGCTAATCGAAGGTCTGATAAGGCGTTCCTGAGTTGTGTACCGTCGACAATAGTGAACACACATTTATTGGCGACGATATACGAGTTAGAAACGTCTGCTACTTATCAATGTTTGGCTCTTAATTTAACTAAGTGACTATATTTGAACTCTCCCGCTTGGTTCGCCTGTGGCAGGCCTGTATCACTCGCCGTTTAGGTTTCGAAAATATATCTACATAATGACTATGCGCGCGGCGGCCACTCCGGAGTGGTAAATTCAGTTATACGAATCGTTTGTCCAGTGTAATAAGAATGAAATTGGCCTGCAATGGATTTCTAGATATCTAAACGAAAAGGTGCTAAGTTCTGGCGTGAAATTAAACCATATCGCCATCGAAATATAATTCTCTAGAAGCCTAACTAATCCCGAAAAATCATTTCACGCGATATGTACCGCGGTGGGCGGGGCTTAAAATATGAACCGCGCGGGACGACAGTTCGCCGTGACACTCGAGTCGTGCGGTTGCGTGTTTTTGCGATAATCGATTAATTAAAAATGCCGTCATGTGTCATGAAGTGGTGTAAAGCAATACAGACTTGCCATTCCTGTAAGTAAATAAACATTTTAATAATCCATACTTGAAATCTACGCAACGAGCGGTGAGATGTCTATACACCTCACCGCTCGTTGCGTTGAGGGAGCCGGCTGCCCGACCGACGCGACGATGACGCGTACGTCACCTTGTCGCGACCAATTGCATGCATCTTTGTCTATGTGTGTGTGTTTCGTTGTAATTACTGTTTGTAAAATTTCTAGAGGGTTATATTTCGATGCATATCGCTAACCACATTGAGTAGATGTTTCTTTGAATTTCTTCGAGACTTCTGTACTTGAGTACTAGTACTTATTCTGTGCCTATGGTAAGTAAGAAAAAGTATGAAAACAACGTACCTGTAAACATCGTCCGTGGTCTGCAGCGTGCCCAGCGCCAGGTGCAGGCGCCGGCCGGCGGGCGCGGGCGCGCTGGCGGGCGCCCACCACTCCACCACGCGCCCCACCACCGGCACGCGCCGCAGCAGGCCCTCCTGCCAGAGACGCTCCGCGTTTTCTCGCTCGATGTCCGCTTGAGCGGCTTCGATGCCTGGGAAATAACATGCATATACATCGTATTAATTAAAGAACGCAAAACCTCTCAGATGGTACCTCATCCCATGTAACTGAACAACTTTTGTTCAACAACATTGACGAAACTTATGAATTTTCATACAAACTGATCAACTAATCGAGTCAATTTGTATAAAAATCCGAATTTTTTTTTTTGGATCTCGTGTTTTTTATTGAACAAAAGTTGTTCAGTTTCATGGACTGAGGTACCATCTGAGAGGTTTTGACTTCTGTGATTAACAGGATGTATATTACTAGCAGTCCACCTTGGCTTCGCCTGTGGTACACACATAGCCTATGTCACTCGGGGATAGTGTACCTTTTTAATGGTGAAATATATTTTTAAATCGGTCCAGTAGCTTCGGAGCCTATTCAATGCAAACAATCAAATCTTTCCTCTTTATAATATGTTCCATACAAAAGTGCCCCGTACGGTCGTTTGTCGCGTGCACCCGCGTGAGTCCATCGCGGGGAGGCGAGCCCCACGTACCTAGCCGCCAGACATCCTCCCATTTCTGGGGTACCACTCGGTGACGGCTTAATCCACCTACCATCGCTCCTTCGAGCGAGGTGTCCCACCCAGTTCCATTTTAGAATTGCAACCCTAAATAGCACGTCGTTCGACGTGGGACCCTAGAGAGCACGTCGTTAGACGTCAGACCAGAGAGCAAGTCGCTCGCGGACTTTCGTTCGCAGTCGGATCTTTACGTTACGAACTTCGGATCGGACTTACCTTTCTTTAATACTTCAGTCATGTTTGTGAGCGCCCTAGAGCTTTCTTCCACCTCCTTGCCGGCCGACATCACTAATTCTAACAATTCGTCGACATCCGTATCAGCTGTCACCATGCCGAACCTGCGGAAACCAAGTTATATGGGTTATACCATGGACGAAAAATACTAGAAAACTGTCAACTTTAAAGCGTTTCGAATTTTAGTTTAAATATTGTAGACAGATGGAGCTACTAGTTCGAAAGAAAGTATATATAAAGTTTCGTAGTGATGCCGCTTAATTTCTGAAAGATGGCGGTATAAGCGTTCATTTTCTATGAACAAACAAGCGCCATCTTTGGTTCGTGGATACCGTCAGCCTAAGTACCCAGCATCCTTTGTATGGCTACCGGGCGAGTAGTAGTGACATCTAGTAACAATAGAGGATTTTGGCTTTCTAGCAGAGTACGCTTTTTTGTATTGGGCTGTCAGTTCTCTTTTATCACCTTTTTGGCAACTGATGACGTATTTTTCGGTCAATTACCTAACTCAGCTGACACGGAAAGAGAATACGTGTTATACCATGATTATATGTGTCACCGCGTGGTTCCCGGCAGAGTAGAATAGGACCACTCCAAGTCTTCCCGTGGATGTCGTAGAAGGCGACTTAGGAAACACAAGCTAAACAAAGCTTATAAACATCAATGAGACCTCTCCAACCCGTCTGGCCAGCGTGGAGAGTGTAGGCCAATCTGGTTGCTCTGGCTAATATGGCTCTGAAAGTACAGAGAGGGTCGTGCTCCTGCAGAGAAGACTAATAAACGGGCAAATGTGAGTCGGACTCGTACATTAAGGGTTCCGTACCTCCTTACAATGTTTTAAAACGCTGAAGAAATGCGTATTTTTTATGACGACCCCCCTTTAATTTTTAACTTAATGTTATTTTTAGTATGTGTTGTTATAGCGGCCACGGTAATACATAATCTGTGAAAATTTTAAGTGTGTAGCTATTACGGTTCAAGAGATAGAGCCCTGTGACAGATGAACAGACAGCGGAGTCTCAGTAATAGGCACCCTTTGGGCACGGAACCCTGAACAAGACCTGGAGTGCTATTTCTCATTTAGGGACTCAGCGAAACACAAAACGTGTAGTTTTCCAACTCACCACTCGCGTTCCGACGCACTGCATCGTATTTTTGAAACCGTCGTGTCAGCGATAAGTAATATTGTGTCACGCAGAAAATATCATTAATTTGTCAATGGTTTTCTAAATATTTCAACAAAAAAAAAAAAAAGCAGCGAGAAACGGAACTGATTCTTCATGGAACGTTTTTTTGACATTTGTACGCTACAAATGTCAAAATTACGAGTGGTCAAGACCACTCGTTGCAAACCCCCGCATACGATGAATTAAAAAATGCGCATGTTTGGAAGCACACGCGCAAACCATTGGTAATGTGACTCTCTGAATGACAAATAGCACTCCTGCTGATGATGTGTAGTGCCCGACCTGACGCACGCCATCCCGTCGTCCCCGTCCCCGCACGAGAAGGCCCCGTCCGTGGCCCGCAGCGTGTCCACCAGCTGCCGGTTCAGGCTGTTGATCTCGTCTGCTGATGCATCATCCCAGCCCGCTGGGATGTAGCGAACACCGCCTAGGCCTACAAAAAATTAGAACATCTTTTGAAATGCACAATTGCTTTTTCTCAGCTATATAAGGTCTAACATAATAATTCAAAACAAAAGAAGCGACCCCAATTTCTGGTCTTCTTTATTCAGTTCCACTCACTTTCTTACTGCAAATGCTTGATTTATTGACAAAAACATTAAAATTACTATAAAATGGATTAAAAGACTTAGCAGAGACGAGAGAGATATTACAAACAACCAGGTTGGAGACACACGAGGCAAGCGAGAGAAAGATAGGTTTAGGTTTGTATATAGATACTTGGGGGCAGAGATAGATTCAGACGAAAGGGAGATAAATAAAGTGGGAAAAGTAGATAAACATGATTTATTTACCTGCCCATCCCGGAACATGCACAAGCTTCAAACACGGGTGGTCCTTCAGCCTGTCGTGGAACGGCTCCCTGAGAGCCACCGTGGCCTCGAGCACGTGGAGCTGCGCCTCCAGCTCTGCCGCCCAGGCCTCCACTTGCTCGTCCTCTAGAAGAGTGCCTTCTAGAGGACAGTATCGGAGGACGACCCCATGCACTTCGGTCTCGCAGACTTCTATGCTGATCTGGAAGTTACATAAAAAAATTGCCATTCCGCGCTGGATTGCAGCTAGTGTTCTGGGCAAATGAACCACATGAACAAATTAAGTCAGCTGATTAGTACTAATATAAAGTCTGCGAAGCGGGAGTAAAATACCACTTTTTGGTCCAGGGCTTAATAGTAGATTGTGCTACAAGGCGTAAAGGTAATAGTTTTAACGCGAGGGCGCTACTCTGAATCCAGAGCGAAACGAAGGATGCCACAATAGAATCACGAGCGTAGCGAGGGATTCTACTCAAGTAAATCGCCCGAGATAAAACTATTACCGTACACCGTGTAGCACTTTCTTCTTTTCATCTCCATCTATGAGAAAAAGCAAATATATACATATAACGACAGTAGAATACCTACATATACCTAATCAGAGTTTAACAGTCGGTAACTAACCTTTATTTGGTGACGTTTTCACTGAAGAAGTACTATGAAAATATTTTTCTAGGACCACCACATCTTATACATTTTCCAGTCATTAGAATCGTTTCATTACTTTTTTCTTGTGTGTCAATACTTTATATATTTAAATATGTATATTATATGTAAACTTCATATTAATTTACTATCGGCCTCATCAAGAAATTAGTCACGAAATTAGTAACCAAAGTTCCTAATAAAATTACTATTTAAATCAAAGACAACAATTGCGCGTTTTTATTGGTTTTTAATAAATTATTATTTTGAAGCAAGAGAACCAAAACATTTTGACCTACGACGCCTTTGCCTGTATTTTATAATTTTAAAACTAGATTCTTCTTTTTTTTTAGCTGACTGCCAATATTATTTTTGATTCTACATTCGTGTTCGATTTTCAAATGTGTTTTAACGCCTAGGGAATTTACTTTTTACTTTTCAGTATCTAGAGAATTACCAGTGACTTTAGCCCCAAATATTTGGAATAAAATCATCGTTTTTCGAGTAGATGAGATGAAAAATATGTTTTTGTTCACTCACCATATCAGCTTCTCTCTGTAGCACCTGACCCAGCCAGGAGTTCAGCTTATCATAATATGGCGGCGGTTTCTCAGTGCCGGGAGGTGCGAATTGAAATGCCACGCACGCTGATGCGTGACTTATTGCTTCCTGTAAAAGTTACAAACAGCTTTTTTAATGTATTAGCTTTTTGTGTGTGAATATCTTCCAAGCTATATACAGCTTGATTTTTTTTGACGAGCGCACTGTAGCAGGCGGGGAGTGCGGTGAAATTACAAAAGGAGATTGACGGTATGCTGGAGAGGCTGATATTGGAGGTTTTTATGACGAAAAAAAAAGAATACTTGTGTATTTTTAATTTCGTTTAAAGAGTAGTTTCCTTGAATATAGCTAGGAAGTACAAAATCACCCTATAAAACAAAAGTAGTTATTATAAGTAAGGTAACTAAAATAAATACACTTACCACTATGTCTACGGTGAGCGGCTCATCGCCCCCTGGTCTTTCACTCTGAAAAAAATAGATTAATATTTATACATTACTACCTACTCAATCAATATCACAGGTATATCCAACACAATTACGTACAATACGAAAAAAATGTTACATGTTCATTGCAATTGCAATGCAATTAGCAACTTCGTCGCCTATTTCTTACCGATTCCGTCATTTATAGACTGATTATTTTTTATTCGTTTAAAAGGTTTTAGTTCATGTATGCATACATACAGAAACTATAAACATGTCCAGAGGAGGTGCGCGGGGAGGCGGGCACCACTAACTTATTTATCAACAACGTTTACGTAGCCTCAACTGCACGTTGGATACGATAACGTACACTGCGCGGGCTGATCTGAGAAGCGCTCGCTTACCAACCGGATGCACGTCCAGAGGGGGAGCGCGGGGAAGCGGGCGCCTAAATTTAGTTCCGAATTATTCCGCAATATGGCGTCCACTAATTAATTTGACAATTTTCACTTACAAGTAGCCTCAACTGCACGTTGGATACAATCGCGTACACGGCGCGTGCGGATCTGAAGGCGGCGCTGAGTCGCTGCGCGAGGCGGCGCGCGCCCGCCGAGCGCACGCACGTCCAGAGGGGGAGCGCGGGGAGGCGGGCGCCGCCGCCCGACAGCCCGGCCAGGGCTGCCAGCGCGCCTTCTCTGCTGCCCACCTGTTGCAATAAATAAATAGGTAAAGGATGATGAGAAGAAGCGTCCCTACCCTCCGAAAGATTTGAAATAACTGTCATTTGAAGCGTCTAGGAGGATAGATTTTTTTTTTACTATGGTGACGTACGTTCTGTATCCGTGGCCAGATTGCATTGTTAGATCGATCTTACCACGTCCACTCTTTTGTGTCCTTGGTCAGATTTCAGTAGTCTAGCTAAAGACACATAAGATATCCGTGGTCCGATTTCTATTTTCTGTATCCGTAGTCAGATGTGGGCTTATAATACATATATTGTTTTTTTTTTTAATTTATAATTTTTGTTTGGGGAAAAAATATTTTTGTTTGAAAATAAATAAATTTTTGCAACTAACAAAGGTACTTTAGGCTTTTTTGGGTCTCAATGAAGAAATTACGTATCTCGTGACTGTTGTAGAGTGGGGACGATGTTCATACAAAATCCCCCATGGTCTTTTATTGGTTATAGAAATCGTATCGTGTGTCGTATAATCATAACCGGCCTAAAAAAGGACTATATTAATAGTGCAAACGAAACTAATTAGTCTCGTTCGCACCATTGATGGTGCTGGTCAATAGAGCATACGGCACAACGGGCTGAAATGAATTCCATGTGAATAAATTTTACATCTTCCGGTAATTTGTCATTGTGCCAGGCACACTGGAGGTCCCGGATTCAAACCCCGGTCAGGTCGAGATGGAAAATGATTGATCTTTTTTAAATTGACCCGGGTCTTGGATGTTTATCTATATATGTATTTGTTATAAAATACAGGGTGACTTTTTAAACACCAGCCAAATTTTTGGAGCAAGTTCAGTCCATGATAATACTAAAATACTTTCTATAAAAAAAGGTATTAAAAATCGATAAAAAAATTATTTTTTATGGAAAGTAGTTCAGTATCATAAACTGAACCTGCTCCAATAATTTGGCTGGTGGTTAAAAAGTCAGCTTGTATAGTATTGTAGAGTTAGTATTCCGTAAAACAAGTCTCAAACTTACTTTGGGGCTAGCTCAATCTGTGTGATTGGTCCGTATATATTATTTATTTAATTAATTAATAAATAAAATATTATGGAAAGGTAAAGTAATTAACTTACAGCATTTACGCCCTTCGATTGGTCATTCGCTGTAATGGGTTCTGGTATTTTGAAAAATGTCTGTTTATTAGTTAAGGTTTAATAAAAAAAAAAATATTCATCGTAAACAAATAAAAACTTAACAGATACTGACATTTATATTTATTAATTAAGCTATGTCGGTTTCAAAAATCTACACGTCAGTTTAAGGCACTAACATATAGGGGGATTATTTCAATATTAATTTGACTTTATTTAAAAAGGATACGACTGTAGGCAGCCCTGGAACACCAAACCATGGCCCAGGAGTTAACGTCATTGAATCTGCCAAATTGAATGTCTGAAACAAGAAATAAGTAATATTTACGTAATAATAAATTCACGAAAACACGACAACTTTTCTGAAAATATAATTTAAAGCAAACAAGGGCAAAGGTTATTTCATTTTAAATCTTTAGACAAAAAAATATATTTTATTTTATGCCACTTCTGATTCTGACGTTACATAAAATTTTTAAGAAAAATCAGGTAAGGTACTGTCACAGAATACAGTAAGAGTAAACAGAAGGGACTCTTCTAAGGTACGCGCAATATACGTCCCCGTTCCCCGCACCCGCACCTCTCCCCCGGTTCTTGACGGCCAACGTGAGTAATCGAGGCGAAAACGGGGGAGAGGTGCGGGGACGGGGAACGGGGACGCCTGGGTGACGCATATTGCGCGTACCTTAGGAGTGTCCGGCCTGTGGTACTGTCATAAATGGGACATTTAGATCCCTTTGAACTCGAAAATGCAATTGAAAGTTTCTTTTGCTGTATATTTAAACGAATGCCGCAACCACGGCCGCAACTAGGAAACTATATATTATTATTTGCTTCTATCGACATCAAAAGTGGGATATTAAAAGTACTGTTTGACAAGGTTTGACATGCACATTTCCGCTAAATAACGTTGAAATGATTTGGCTATAGTTTTACAACCGGCCTGCTGGCGTCAATTTTCTTTGGGAATACACTTACCTCATCTCTAGCCATAACAGGAGGCAGTGCCAAAGCATGCCCACTTAGATGCATATGCAGACTCCTCTTGGTGCATATTTCTGCTAGGGCAGCCACTGGGGAGCTCCACCCCATGGGTGGGGCACCGACTTCACCCAGAACTAGAAGCGGTATGCGGTTCGCAGCTGTGTCCTCATCGCATATCCTTTCCAGTGCATCTATGTCCAAGCCGCGACCTGTTGATAATATCTTGAAATATAAGCCCTGTTCACGCACTTGCGTTACTGACGCACGCTTTAGAAAAAAAAGTAACCTGTCAAATGTCAACTAAATGTCAATGTCATGACGTAAGGCTTCCTTTTATTTTTCCTAAAGTAAAAAAGCATAGAGAATTAGAGACAGATAGATAACAGTAATAGGGACAAACATATTTTAACTAAAATAAGTTTAGCGTTTGTAATTTTTTATGAATAAAGGAGTTGGTATTTTATTTAATGAAAACATATATAACGTCTAACAAAATATACTGAAACTATTTTAAGGGTGGACTTAGTCCATGATACTGAACAACTTTCCTCAAGGAACATATGTCGAAGTATGAAAAGAAATTTTTGGCTTTCCCTACAAACTCGGATCAGCTGATCGGTCAACTTGTATGGGAGGTCAAAAATTATTTTTCATATTTCGGTATATGTTCCCTGGGGAAAGTTGTTCAGTATCATGGACTGAATCCACCCCTAAAATAGTTTCAGTATATTTTGTAAGACCCTGTATATATGGCAGGGACTAAATTAAAAAATAAGTCAAGGAAAACATTGACTTTATATATTATCTATACTAATATTATAAAGCGGAAGAGTTTGTTTGTTTGTTCGTTTAAACGCGCTAATCTCAGGAAGTAATGGTCCGATTTGAAAAATTATTTTTTTGTTGGGTAGTTCATTTATAGAGGAAGGCTTTAGGCTATATAACATTACGTTCCGACAACCACGCGAACGAAGTCGCGGGCACAGCTAGTTGACAAATAAATCTAGAAACGAAAATCGGCCAAGTGAGAGAGCTCAGATTATAGTTCGTAAGCTATATGTTTTTACCTGGAAATTTTATTTTTCATAATTTTAAGTTTAAAACCATTTACACCTTTTTTAAATAATTATTTTCTAAGTACATATGTATTTGCTACGGTTTTTTTTAAGTAGGTACATTTTGAAGTTAGGCTTCCTCGTTGGTTTTAAAAGACTTATCTAACGATACCCCTCATCCCGGCGTACACGCTAAAAAAACATCATCCCGACTACCCTACCCTGAAATAAAATTTTGTGTGCTAGCCAACCGCTGCCTTCCCAGTCTCTCCGGATTTGGCCTACACTCTCCACGCTGGCTAGTCGGGTTGAAGAGGTCTCATTGATGTTTATAAGCTTCGTTTAGCTTGTGTTTCCTAAGTCGCCTACAACATCCACGGGAAGACTTGGAGTGGTCCCATTATACTCTGTCTGGAAACCACACGGCTAGTGCCTTTCCAGTCTAAATCGGCACTAACGTTAAAAAAAAAGTACAATGTACTCTAGTCAGTAAGTGTGATAGTTTGCGATATTATCTAAGTGATAAAACTGATTAGTTACAGATAGCTAGTGATAAGTGATATTAATTTGATCTTATAATACATGTATATCAGATTATAATAATAAATAAATAATCATGAGTTACTATTCCAAATTTTCATTTTCAACTTTAGGCCTACCATGTCACTAAATGTGGCCTACTTTATAACTCTATCAACCTTAAAATCAAAATTAATTTATTATAAAACGGCTTTCCACAATAAGGATCAATCACGTTTTTTGTTAAGTATGCAGATTGATAAAATGAAGAAAACCATAACATACAGTGAAAAAAATATCCAAATCCGACCAAAAATGACGAAGATAGAGCGATTATACTGCAGCAGTTCAAAATAGTTTGGAAAATCCAAAAGTGCACGCCTCATAATCTCATTTTTCACAATTAAATTGATTTTGATTGTTTTATTGCTAACTTAAAACGATGAAAAGTATGTGTCGGCTTTAACGCACGACTGGAGATTATTTTTAACTTCCCGCTGAGAAAGATATAGCGGGCACTGTGAAGGAGGACTCATTGCAAACCTCTTTGCCTACACCCCGACGATTTACGCGTGCGCGAAGAGCAGCTCAAGTTCTGTCACCCTGATTTGTTTTTGACAGTAAGATTTTGGTTTGTAACAAAATAGCGAGCTCACGCGCGACTTTGAATTTTTTGCTGCTCGCTATAACTAAACTACATTGAATTAGACCGTGATCTTCAAAAGGACTTAGTTTTGGATAATACTGAAGCGTATAAAAAAAAATGGACTTGATCAGATAAGTTTTTCGGGAGTTATCGTGACCACGCCAGTTTCCATACATACAGACACACGGACGTCCACAAAATGATTTTATTAAACATTGTTTTTATTTATTTAAAAGGCAAAATGTCTTTTAAAAATGTCATAAGTGTTGAAACTAGTGTTTTTCCTTGACATTTATGTGTAAATATTATTGTACAAGTGCGATAGAAAATAAATAGAGACACATTTAGTTAAAAAAATCACTTGATTTTTGTAAGGCGAGAGTAGAGCACTACCTCATGCGCTTCGCTTATGAGGCGTGCAATACGCCCGAGAGTACGAGTCTCGATCGCTGTGACGTCATTAAACCCATCCCGTACTGCCCGCCGCGCGCGCTCACCTGTTTTGTGGGTAATATTCCGTACTTAACCACATTTTTGAGTCGTGTTTGGCCTCTTTCGTTTTGTTGTGGATTTATTATTGAGTTGTGGGTCAACAATAGCGTAAAATATTTCCAATAAATATTTTATCGTGATCGTGCCATAATGCAACAGCAAGAGTATACCTACAACTAATAGTAGGTACTCCAAACTATTTTTTTCGTGTTCCGAAGGACCAAAAAACTATAAAAAGTGGATCAGTGTTATGAAGAGACATCCGCTAGCAAGCAAGAGTAGGTACTTTTTAGGGTTCCGTAGTCAAATGGCAAAAAACAGAACCCTTATAGATTCGTCATGTCTATATGTCTGTCCGTATGTCACAGCCACTTTTTTCCGAAACTATAAGAACTACTATTGAACCAACTATTGAAACTTGGTAAGTAGATGTATTCTGTGAACCGCATTAAGATTTTCACACAAAAATAGAAAAAAACACAATAAATTTTGGGGGTTCCCCATACTTAGAACTCAAACTAAAAAAATGAGACACTTCCAAAATGGTAAAATGTGTCCCCCCCCTGTAACTTCTAAAATAACAGAATGATAAAACTAAAAAATATATATGATGTACATTACCATGCAAATGCATGGTTATGCATGTTGTTTTTAGCATTTCTCATTCCAAATTTCATTTTAAGATATCAGTTGTATACAAAGTGGAAGGGACATACCCGTAATAAATCAAACCACGGGCTATACTAGATCACTATAGTATAATGAAATTAAAATAACAGCCAAAAAACAAAAAAAAAATTGGCGTTTCCATACCGGCCGGCCGCACACTTTTCTATGGAAATGGCAAAAAAATTTTTCGTCCTTTGGCTGTTATTTTAATTTCATTATAATATAGTGATATAGTAGCCCGTGGTTCGATTTATTACGGGTATGTCCCTTCCACGTCGTATATTTTTATAAAGAGGTCTGTCAGGATCGTAGCAAGTTGAGGTCCATAGTCTCTGCCTACCCCTGTGGGAAACATATGTATATTTTTGATAGTATGTATATTTTTGTAATCCTTGAATAAAATTCTTTAATTTGATATCCTATCCCACTCGATAGGTTTTGAAGAAAAGATTTTTCATGCTGCGCAATTTGGCGCCTGAAATCCGCCATTTTGATTTCCAATAATTTTAATATAGCCTATGACCTATGAAACTAGTTGTTAAGACGAATCTTACCACGTATAATTAATTAAAATCGGTTCAGCCGTTTAGTAAGTAGTAACGGAGGAACATAGAGTCGGATATACATACAGGTCAAACACATAACCCTCCTTTGGGCTTTGCCGCAGTCGGGTAAAAATAAAACAAAGTTAAAAATAAAAGAGGGTCATCATACAAGAGACGTGTATTTTTCAGGGGTTTAAAACATTGTACGTAGGTACGTACGTAACCAAAGTACGAAACCCTTCATGTACAAGTCCGACTCACACTTGACCGGTTTTATTTTACACGTATTCCGTATCCTAATCTACGCATAGAGTCAGAACTTTGCTAAAAAGATTAGATAATATTATTAAATTTTAGTTATGTACGAGTAGCTCTAGTATCAATCAACATAATGGAAACTATTTGATAGGTGGAAAATTACATGGAAAATTATATAAAATACCGATTTATGGGTAATCATTTTTCAAACCCATCTTTCAATTTGTTGCTTATTATTAGTCCCAGAAACAATGCAAAAAACCAACAGTATCCACCACTAACCACGAATATCTGTACTAAACGAATGCGATGGCGCGCGGACGGCGTGTCGCTTGGAGATAGTGACGTCATCGCTACTTCATGTCGGCAGACGCGTGTTTTAAAATCGCGGTCAATAAAATGTTGAATAACTTCTGCATTTCTAAACAGATTTTAAAAATTCAAAAAGTGCCGTACTTAGAAAATCACGAGGCATGCGAAATACTAGTCAAAATTGGATTTTTCTGTTTACCGATTGATCCTCATTGTCTGTCTTTAGGGTTCCGTACAAAAAATGAAAAAAACGGAACTCTTATAGGATTACTCGTGCGTCTGTCTGTCCGTCCGTCTGTCACAGCCAATTTGCCCTGAATCTAATGGACCGAATCAGGTGAAATTTGGTAGGATGGTGTAATCCTATGACCCAAACACACATGTGCAAAGTAAATAAATAATTTAAAATAAGGGTCTTTTTTGGGGGACAAATTAGGAAATTGAAAAAAGAAGTTTAGCTAACCTTACTGTGTCATATATCAAATGAAAGGGCTCGTTATGAAGGTCTCAAATATATTTTTGTTATAATTCTAAAATAAATAGTTTTGATTTTATTCATGAAAGAAGACGAAAATTAGCCATCCCCCCCCCCCCTGATCTCCGAAACTACTGAGTCTAAAATTTTGAAAAAAATACAAAATATAGTTCATAGTTCATTGTTTGTAGATTACAGGAAAACCTTTATGAATTCAATCAATTGTACGGAACCATCTCCACGCGAGTTTAACTCGCACTTGGCCGGTTTATTCTGCCAACTAAATTACGCAAGTCATCATCAGGTCTTCCTAGTCTCCACTGCAAGAGCACGAACCTCTCTGTACTGCCAGAGCCATACTTGGCTATTGCAGTCAGAGGATTTGGCCTACACTCTCCACGCTGGCCAGACGGATTTGAAAGGTCTCATTGATGTTTATAAGCTTTGTTTAGCTTGTGTTTCTTAAGTCACCTTCTTCGACATCCACGGGAAGACTTAGAGTGGTCCTATTCTACTCTGCCGGGAACCACACTAGCTAGAGCGGCTAGGACTGCAAATCCGCCACTGGTTTCTATATCTTATGACATCGTACATAAGGTTTATAATGTCATGTTAAAGTGGAAACCTTCTGGAGGGAAAAAAAAAATACATTTTGAGCTTTCGACACGAGGAAAAGAAGAATGTCATGTTATTAAACTGCTCGTCGCGTCACTGACAGATACCAATTTAATTCAGTGTAGCGCGAGCCTACTCGTAACAGAGAATCGTCCTTGTTAATTATCACAACGCGTCGTGCTTGCATGATAACAGCTACATTCAGTTAATTAGCAATATGAGTACACTTCTGCAGCAGTGGCGTAACTTGCCATAAAAGGGCCCTGTAGCAAAATGTTTTAGGGGGCCCTTCTACTTTACAGCGGCCATTCACCAGCTTACAAACAGGATGGCTTTAGCATATTTCTCCCTGAAACAGATTTGTCTAAATACTGCACTGTCCTGTTCACCAATGTATAAACTTAGTGCGCTTGGAAACAAGACTGCTTTATTTTGGCTCCCTCTGATCATCTGGTAACGGCTCCACTCCACCCGCTCTACTCTTGGAGTACCCAAATAGTGGCCCAAGATTTTTAAGAGTTGAAACGATTTTTAATTTATAAATTTCGCTTACACACGTTTGGCCCCTGTAGCCCGGGGGTTCCGGATCATTGATACGGCCGATAATGTGGTAGCTACGCCACTGCTCTGCAGCCTAACATATTTTGCTGTAGGCATAACTTCGGTTTTGAGGGTTTTGATGTGTAACATCTTCCCTGCAATCTGTAGGATCTGTCATTTCGTGTAATGCGACGGAAGTGTGTAACAGAAAGTCAGGGAAGCGCACGCTATTTCATTTGACCAATGAGCGCGCACGGTGGTGGAGTTGGCCATTACCAAAGTGAAATTTCAGATGTTTGTTATATATCATATGCAACTGCTGTAAGGCTAGCTCGTTTTTAGGGTTCCGTAGTCCACAAGGAACCCTTATAGTTTCGTCATGTCCGTCTGTCCGTCCGGGCTCGTACTCCGCCGCTACTGCACCGATTGTCACGAAAATTGGCGGAGAGATAGATATTGAAGTACCAAAAGTTGGTTTTTAAAATTATGAAAAAATGTTTTATTTTAGCTCCCCACCCATACAACGAAAAGTAAAATTAAAAAATTAAATTGGACTAACCCCAACGTGTGGGGTATCGTTGAAAAGGTCTTTTGAAATGCAACAAAAACTGCTTTGAAACTATGTAGATCAAACCCCCCAGGCTTGAGATAATCTAATACAAAGTAAAAATTTGAGGTGTCCCCCTACCGTAACTTTTAAAATATTAATAAAATAATTCTGAAAAAAATGTGGTATATACCTCAAAGTATGTACTTTCAATTAAAACTATAGCGGTCTCGGTATCATAGATAGTTATTTTTTAATACGTCTTAAATCGTAAAATGCTATTGTTGTTACGGAACCCTTAATGGGCGAGTCCGACTCGCAATTGTCCGGTTTTTTTATTTATTACAAAAGCAGCTTCCAGCTGCTGCAGGCTTTCGTAGCCGATGTCAATATCAGCTACTATATAGAAAGTCCAGCTCGGAGGCGAGCTCATTAGGGTGGTTAGTAAGTCACTTCTTATATAGCTCAGACAAGAGTTCTATCTGAAATGACTACAGAAACTTTCCTATAGACAATAAACATTGAAAAGTCTACTTACCAGATGGGTGAACTGGCACTGGCTTCACGCAAGCTAACGGTAACCCAAGTTGTCTGCAGAGATGTTGCACCACACCAAGGGGACTCGCTACACAGCTGTATATGCAGGGCAGCCGGTTTGTGAATGCCAGGGCTAGTAACATAAAGAAAATGTTATTCAATGTGAAGAGCTAATGGGGTTCACACAATGGAAACTGCTGAGTCCCATTATCAAATTTTATTTTTACGGAAACAATATTCACCATCAATATTTTTATGTTATGACAACAGCGACAGACAGACGAATACAATTTTGAAAGTGTTGACAGTTGACCTCTTCGCCCAGATGCGCTTTCCAGTTTTTTCTTCCCCATAGAAGATATGAATGAAACCCTGGTTTGACATCTTCGAGTATGATATGCGTGCCATTGTCAACCAAGTATGCCGAAAACCATACAAAATGGAGAAGAACATGCCAGAAAGCTCACCTGGAGGCAATGGTGTTAAGGATGCAACCGGAAAACACATAGGCCTAATTTTTTTTAATGTGAAACCTACAAAACTACTGTGACCATTATAGCCGAGTACAAAAAACAATACGATAACAGTGACCCTCACAAGAGCAAGAGATAGCGATTTAACTTTTGACGTGGTTACCCAGCAAAAGTATTATTTTGTTTTAGGATAGGTAGGCAGGAGTTTGTCAAACTTTTTGAGTATGAAGATATACATATGGTGTTTACATAAATTTTTGTGTGTAAACTCGTTAGGCATTTCATTACAAACCTCAGTGGTTCATATAAATGTCATGTATATTCTGTTGTACATAAATGAATAAACAATCAAAGTGACGTGTGGCAAGTTTTGGGACAAATATTAGCCACTATACATATATTCCATCACATGAAAATTGGATGTTTTAAATTGTGTTAATTTATAAGTATTTCACCTTGGAAAAGATAGTATCGTGCTGCACTTGTGATATAACTAGTGGTTGGATAATCGGGCGCCTATTTGCCCAAACTTCATGCGGGTGTATATTTTGATAGAAAGACAAACATTTCATTTCTGGTCACATTTTTCATTACGTTATGTGTATCTTATACCTTTATATGTATAGGAAAACCGCAAAGATGAGAGAGAGAGAGAGAGAGCTTAGCCTACCTCCATCTTCTAGGTACCGAGGGTATCTGTGATGCAGCAGCATCCTTGTGACCCGGACGAGACCCTCCAATTGCTCTTGGTGGTAATATGCATTGTAACCTACTAATCTGAAAACAAATAATTTAAATAAATAATGAGAGTAGCATAGGATCATGGTAAAATGGCAATCATTGAGAGGCCTATTCCCAGCAGTGGGTAGTTGGATGCTGCGGATGATAATTAGGAGTTTATTTATTTTAAGTTAAATTTTTTTTGAGTAAAATTATTTTATGAACTGCTGTTGAAACTATTATTGGTGATCCGTCTAGCTTTAAAACTTGCCTCCGCCAAAAGTGGCCACTTTTGCCGGAGGCAAGTTTTAAAGCTAGACGGACTAATGTAAATACTTTCAACGGTAGTTCATAAAATAATTTAAAGAGCTATCTAGTGCCTGACGATTAGCAATATGGAAATTAACACCATATTTACGAGTTAACAATTTATTTCAAATGAGGGCGCCACTTCAAGGTCATTTGCTTGTACTGCAAGGTCATCTTAACTTGACTTAGAGAACAGTTACAATATGTATGTATCATTAATATTAATTGACAAAGGTTACTATTAGTACATCACCAACATCATTTAGTAGCAGGAAGTTTACCACTGGACAATCCTGTCCAAGCATAATAAACAATTTTTTTGTACAGTAAATTAACGTCGTTCAGTCGATACCATAAAAGTAAACAATAATTTACTACCACATTACAACTTTCACTACATTTACATAAGCACCATAACATTCACTATAATCTTATCCTGACTCAATTAGAATTCAAGGCAACTGATAACAGATTGCCATAAAAGATTAACTGGAAACGGTTTTTATGAGTTTCAAAACGCAATAAGCTATAAATGCTGTTCCATGCTGGTCAGGGAGAAGTGAAATCGCCGTCGTCGCGACGCCTAGCGCAACCACGGTGATGCGGCTAGTTACCTGTCACTATTTTGATTCGTTTTTCATCTACAAAGACTTCTTCACACTGAATGTGTTTTATTTTTGTCTTATGGCCCTAGGATCTGTATACTTTGATAGGAATAGACGTAATTAGTATCTATATATGTATGGGCTATTAAATACCTGAACATGTGAGCCATCCAACGAGTGGTTTCGCTGGCAATGTGAGCGCCAAGCCGCGCGGCGTGGGATCTTTCCAAACGACCAAACAATGCCGAAATACTATGCGATAGTATCGCGGCACGGGTCACAGCGTCCGTCGGCAGCAACGGCGGCTCCATACTCTCACAGTTAGGGTCAGTCTTCACCACTAAATCCTCTAAAACCTTCAAAATTTCGTCCATAGCAGTCTCTTCCGGCTCGAAAAAACCGGCGCTGATTTTGCGCGGTTCTCGCTTCTTCTCCTCTTCAGGCGCATCCTGGGCATTGACACCGGCTTCCAACCGTTCAACTACTTCGGAAACTTGGAATTCCAGCCCACCGAAAGGGCGCCGGTCCTGTAGATGAGGGTTGAGTCAGTAGCGTCCAACAGAAAGTAGGAAAACACACAAAAGAACAGTTCTTACCGCAGCTGGGGGTTCTTCGTGCTTGGGACTAGGTTTGACGGACTCCGTTTCAGAAGCTGATGCATCTCCCATCCTGCGTGGCGAATTTTTCGCAAATTTATATCACCAACATGAAAATCTGTAAACGTCACTTGTGAATGTTTTGACGTAAAAGTACAGTGGTCAGGTCAGCAACATTATATGACACAACACAACCCAGTGGCAGTAATCTCAGTACAAGAAACCGGGAAATTCATAAGTTTTATGATACCAAATAGCGAAGTAATATATTTTCATATAGTGTTAATGTAAACTATGACTTTTTTGTCTTATCGTATAATACATTCTTCAACTAAAGATTAAAGATGGCATAACTAGTAAAATGTATTAAATATTTCAATAAAAATCTGTAAGATGGCACTAGTAGAGCAGTGTTTAGAAATACCACAAAAAATCTTGTAACATTGGTAGATTATAATAAACAACAAAAAAATATTTATGCAGTAATAAAAATATTTAAAACGATTAATACATATGAAAAGCGATTTATAATAAAATTATACAATCAGACACGACAAGAAGAAATCGCAGGGTAAAAATTTATAGTTTATTGAAAAGGGTATGTATATTTCGCGAAATCATAAATGGCAACACCGTAGTAGTTTTGGTATTTTGGTATGGCGGACCGGGACCATAGAATAATATTGTATATACTGAAATAAATAAGAAACTGAAGCTTTAACATTAAATCAAACCAGTGGCGCCATCTGGTAGCAAGATTTCACAACACCAAAGGAATAAAATTTAAAAAAAATATTCCGTGAGCGGGACTTGAACTCGCAATCTTGGTTCAATTACGATACGATACAACCATGTTCTAAACAACTGAGCTATCACATGTTCTACATCGTCACTGGTATGACTCTCCATTGATTCAGAGTAACATATATACCTACTACTATTACAAATGAAACAATTTATCTGTACACACGTCGATGTGTGAGTTTTATACTTAGGGTCGCACCGCAGAATTATTTTAATACTTACCTACTAACGAGTACGACATATTTACGATTATATTATTCCATACCGGAAGATTTGTGAACACTATGACGTAAAAATATTCTGTTTTATATGTATTAAATGTTACAGGAAAATCGGAAACAGCTATATAATATCACTTCACAAATATTTTTCATTATGTCCATTGTCCATTTCACCATTAGTTCACTTTACTGATTATTATTGAGTCCTTTATAATGTAACGCACTAATTTCACTAATTCACTATTGTAATATAGTAATTTGCATATTCGGCGCAAAACTATACGGTAATTATATGAATAAATTAAATAAAAATAAACAAATGTTTATCACGCTTGATGATGATGACAAATTGACACGCACAGCATGTCAAGTTGTCATTGTCAACAATGGCACTATTAGCACTATAACCCGCGGAAATCTAGTTGGCATCTGCGTGTATGTGATTACCTGTGAGCGAGGAGCCTATGTAACATTACCGGATTGCTTATTAGCAATCCGGTAATGTTACAATCTCGCTCTTGTGTATCTCCCGCCAATGCGAGAGAGCGAGAAGGGTATATAATCAAGATGGTTGCTGGGTAATAACGTGAAATTATATTGTTGCTTTGCTTACCTGTTTTCATCATTTGGAAATGTATGAAATATACGTTCTTTAGAGTATTGGGTGGATAAACAATTATTATACGCGCACCTTCTCACCATAATGGTTACTATTGGTTGACAGTTCTCAAGACAACACACGTCGCGTATTGCGTGCGGCTAGTAATTAAACCTTGGTTTGGAGCTGTCAAAGCTCACAAAGTGCGGGGGAGAGGTGCGGGGACGCCAATTTGCGGGAGACGCTGTGAGAGACCATTCTGTTTGACTCTTATGTATTCTGTGACATCGTATGGCGAATTTCTCTACCATTTGATATTCCTAGTCTATAACACGCATTAGGAATTAGGTTAGAACTTATTGGCTAGATGGCGTTTTATTGAATTTTTTAATCAAAATTCTGCAACGTTCTAAGTTTCATAGGCATGACCAAGACTCCGCTAGGAGTAATATAGTTCTGTGTGGCGGACTGGGCGGACACAAAACAATTTGATTTCTTTTTAAGTCAAGAGTGCCGGTATTCGGTGTCTTTTTGCGCTGGCGCAGTTATCTTGTGGTGTTTTTGACTATTCCTTGAATTTCCGTAAAACAAATAATAAATGCAATAACATAACTACAGAAAGCAGGTCTCATCTCACCATCGTTGCTACAATATGCGACCAAGAAGCGAACAACAGAAATGCAATGAAAATATATTAAATAAACGAATCCAAAGCAGCTTGGCTCAAAGAAGAAAACGAACAAAAAGAAAGTATAATGATCATCAACAAGCAAGAAGTTATACCATTATATGACCCACCGCACCTATTGGCCTTCCAAGAATCTCGAATTCCGAATGCCCTTGCATTCGGAATAATTTCCTTACAAAAAATGTAAAATATCTAACAGGGACAGCAGCGATTGGCTAAATGGGGTCATATAAAAATACTGCACCTAGAAAACCCCGAGTACCTACAGAGGCGTTTGCCTTTTACTCGTATGTACCAAAATTAACGTCGAATCATGTCCACGCAGACAAAATAAATAAAATGAAGGTGAAATATGCCTCACAACACAAATTTTCAGTCTAATATGGGATATTTAGCAGGTAATAAAATACCCGAAATGTTATCAATGTGTTATCATTTTGATTTGATAACATTTTTAAATACTTTATTTAGTTATCTTTGCTATTATTTCTATTTATAAACCTGACTATTCATATTTCTCTTTCAGATAAAGGCATCTTGCCAAGCGAGTGCAAGGAATCAGCAGACTTTCTTCTTTTCATGGACAATTTATTTGACTGTCAATGGCAGCTTCGACAAAAAGAAGCATTACAGGCCCTCGTCATCGAAAACAATACAGAGCTATCGTCGACCTGTGGTGATTACAGATGTGAAGCCGGTTGTTATCGTAGCCAGCCAGCCGGTAACCAGCCGCTTTTTTCGCTGACTATGGTGATCACCTATAAACAGTGGCTGTCTACGGATGACATGTCATTATGTTTATTATTGAATCTGTTTTATGTCCTAAGTGATTATTTATGTTTATTTACTTTCACATAAATTCAGAATTAATAATTCAGGTAAGCGCTCTGTCCTATTTCATAGTTGTGACGATTTTATTTTAAAATATTCAATTTAAATTTTAAGGTTTCATCTTACTTGGGTTAATCATATAATACTAAATACACGAAACACAAAACGGACGTCGTAGTAGTAGTTTCACATGTGTACCTATGACGTCCGTTTTGATGAGATGTGACATTATTATATTGGCTGGTTTTTAGGGTTCTATTACTGAGACTCCGCTGTCTGTCCGTCTGTCACAGGGCTTTATCTTTTGAACCGTAATAGCTAGACACTTGAAATTTTCACCGATTATGTATTTCTGTGGCCACTATAACAAAAAATACTAAAAATAAAAAAAAATTGAAAATTAAAGAGAGTCGTCATACAAAAAATTTGTTTTTTCATCGTTTTTAACTAGATCTTTACAATGGCAATAACTAGATACTTAAAAATTTTACAGATTATGTATAACTATGACCGCTATAACAGCAAATACTAAAAATAAGAAAAAGTTAAAAACGTAAGGGTCATCATACAAAAAACGTGTTTTTTTCACTCTTTTAACTTAATCTTTATAATGGCATTAACTAGATACTTGAAAATGTCACAGATTATGTATCGCTATGACCGCTATAACAAAAAATACTAAAAATAAGAAAAAGTTAATAATTAAGTGGGTTCGTCATACAAGAAACGTGTTTATTCAGCGTTTTAAAACATTGTACGGTTGTACGGAACCCTTCATGTACGAGTTCGACTCGCACTTGCCTGTTTATTTATTGGGATTTATTGAATACTTAACATGACTGTATTTAATGTTTTGTGATTATCTGATTTACAAAACTTGTAATTTGTTATAATATATTTGAATTTTAATATATGTATGTATAAACAAGCCTATTATTTTATTTTTTGGCTTATTTCGCAATGTCTGGTAAAGGTACGGTACCAACAAAGTAGATAAGTCAATGATTTACGCTAGTAATACGTAGGTAAGTCCATGAGATAAGTTTAAAATTAATATTTTTAAATTTCAGTAGCGCTAATTTTGAAATAGTTCATCACATTGTGAAGTAAGGCCAAACTTCCTTTAAAACCTAACAAACCTACCTTTCTACTATACATAAGCATAGTATATACGTACCTACCTATATACATTAATGCCTACTAGAAATAACAGATGGCGTTGTCTATGCATCGAAAATTTTATTTCCGGTTTTATGCATCAAGTTAGGTCTCTATTTCAGTATATACAAAAGTACTCTGTGACACAACCTTTTACTGTGTTTACATGGGCTTAGCCTTCAGACTGTGATGGCAAATATGACAATGCCGATAATGTTGGAAGCCCTAGAAAAATATTAGAAATAATAAAAAAAGAAAATGTCAGTGATTTGTCAGTTAAACTGGCAACACTGGCATCAGCAACAAAGTGACGTTTTGAATTTCGGCTGAAGTTGCAGTCAAATTCAATCGATTTTTATTTGAATTGGCGATAAAATAACAAAAATGTCCCTTGCTAAAATATTTTCAGTGTCTACACGAGGTAATACAATTAAATTTATACCCTTATGAGAAACTTTTCCTAGGAGTATTGCGATGTCCTATTACGCAACTGTTGTTTATAACCTCTACTGCATATTTACCAGCTGATTTCTTACTTGTTTTTATTAAAAATATTTTTCTTATTATACACCAATTATTTGGCTGCTATTACTTGTTTGCTGTTATTGTCAACATGATTTCCTTTTCGCTTATTGTTGTATTCATTTGAGTACTTTTATCTTCGAGACTTAGACTTGGACAGAGAGCTGTAAACAGTGAAACATTACAAGCCTGTGTTCATGTATTACTTTTCAGTCCGAGCGGTTAGTGCAAGCAATATATTGATAAGACATGCCTCTGGAGACAAAGTGGAGAAAGCATACCCAACCGATTCCCCTGGCTACAAATACGTTAATGCAGAGGACCCTGAGATGACGTTTAAGGCCATGTCAGACAGAGCGGCCCAAACTATGTTTTGGACTGAGCTAGCTAGGGGTTTTGCTGTCACTTTGGCTCATGTTTTCAAGGTAACATGTAGTGTATCTTTTCACAGATCACAATACAAAGAATTTGTGAACTTAAATTTTTTTGGGTCCCATAAAATCTTTAGAATATGGACCTTAAAAATAAAAAAAAAATTGTTACCTATTGTCAGCTATTTATTATTATGATATAACATGATTGTGTAAGATAAAGTTTTATTCATAAAATACAGAGGTTGATTTTGTACCTTCTAGCTGTATTGAAATCTTTGAGTCAGAATGAATAATAGAACACAAAATCGAAGAAAAACAAGTAAATGTAAAAAAAATTATCTCCCTTTCTAATAAACGGAAAACTTACTGACTTTATTATACGCACGGTTATTGCCTCCCCGCTCGCTGGCCGCAACCCGGTCACAGGCAGTGACATTCAAATGGGAGATTTTTGGTATGCATTTGTCAGCTGATATCTTCGGTTTTTATTATGAATCAAGGTACATATGACAGGATATGTATTTTTTTTACGCTTAAAGAGTTCAAAGCCAGGAGGTTCAAAATTACTCTGTATTCAAGGACTCTTGAATGTTGTTTGTTTGGAGGTTTTTGTATGTTTTTTAGTGGCAAACACTGGTGTCAGATTTTTCAGATTGGTGTTCGTTTTTGACGTATTCCGTTCGAGTAGATAGTAGTTTACATGTCTTCCGAAGCCTGGAGAAGTTCGAGAAAATTCTATGCCACTTGTGGTCATCTATCCAAGTGTGGATTACTCCCTGGGTCGTTTAACTTGCGAAAGCGCTAGCAATGCGTATTCTTCTTCTTCTTATATAAGAGCTTAGTGGCTCTGGTCGGTGGAGTATGCATATTCTTACGTAGGCCAAAAATAAAAAAATCTTTGAATATATTACAGGAACCTGCTACCATCAACTACCCGTTCGAGAAGGGGCCCCTGTCCCCCAGGTTCAGAGGAGAGCATGCATTGCGTCGATACCCCTCTGGTGAGGAGAGATGCATCGCGTGTAAGCTGTGTGAGGCTATCTGTCCCGCTCAGGTTTGTTATTAAATACAGGATCTAACAAAATATACTAAAACTATTTTAATAGTGAATTCAGTTCATGATAGTGAACAACTTTTCCAAAGGAACATATATTCAATTCAAGTCAATTGTTTTTATTCGGATAACTGTGATCCATGATTTGTTAGTATTACAGAAACTTAAATCTAGTGTTAGTACTTATAGCTACACAGTATTTTGATACACAGCATGCTACCTCTGTGTACAGAGGGCCCGGCAGATATGCCTTTAAATTTGACCATACAAGGCTACCGGCATGGTCCCCTGCACAGGGTGTCAGAAAGTGATAGAAACTCAAACAAGAATGGTGCAGCAAAGCAAAGAGTATGCATCACTACAAGCCAGATTTACTTGCCAAGAAACAGAACTAAAGAAACTGATAGAAAAAATGAAGGTAGATAAAGAAAAGGAAGCTAATAAAGTTAGCTTACTCGAGAAGAAAGTTCAAGAGCTAACAGATAAGAATAGAATGTTAGAAGAAGCCCTTCGGAACCAAAGTTACAATAAACAGGTATTACAGGAACCTGCAGCGCTAAAAACATCATACGTTAGCATTGTGAAGCAGCCTCAGGTGGGTACTATCAATACCCCCTACCATGAAAGAAACTGAGGCCCCGAAACTAGCTAGCGCAAAACCGAAGAAGGTTGAAACAACTAAAGACAAGGGTTTCACGAGATCAGAAAATATTATAGAAGAGAAAAAGAAAGCAGAAGAAGAGGAAAGAAAGGAAGAAGAGTGGATAACGGTACAAAAGAGAAAGAGCAGATATCCTAATAGTGAAGTTAAAAAAGGATCTATCAATGAGAGTGTCATTAAAGGGACAGAACGAAAGAAATTTTTACATGTATGGCGATTAAGTCAGGAAACAACAATAGAAAACTTAGAAAGTCATGTGAAAAATATTTGTGGAAAGGAGGCGCAAATAAGTGTTGAGAAAATAACACATAAAACAAAAAGAGATTACTCGTCCTATATTATAGGCGTGCCGGAGAGCAAATACGTAACGTTATGCGAGCCGAAAAATTGGGGGGTGAATATTGAGTACTGCGAGTGGGTATGGTTTCGTCGACCAACTAACGCACCACAAAAGTCAAGGTAAACCGTTAGAAATATTCTACCAGAATGTACGGTGTCTTCGGACAAAGTTGGAAGAATTCTACAATGGCATATCATCTTCGAACGCTGATTTGTTTGCCATTACAGAAACTGGTTGCAATGATTCCATCTACGACGCGGAAATGATACCACCTGGTTACACAATCATAAGATGCGACAGAACGGATGGCCGCAAACAGGGTGGCGCGTGTCTCGTGGCCACACCGCGTTACTCCTTGCGCCCGGTGCAGTACGACGTAAACATTGACAATCACGTATTCGAGTTAGTTAGCGCGAGCGTATACCTACGAAATAGACATCTGTTTTTGTTGTGCGTAGCTTACATACCACCCGGCAGTGTTGAAAGTGAATACATGTTGTTATTTAAAATTATTGAAGAATACTGTGATAAATATCAGAATGTTATTGTGATAGGTGACTTCAACTTATATTCTTGTCCACCCCATGTGAACAACTATTTTGAGTATTTTGTAACCTACTGTGGATTCACTCAGAGTAACGAGATAGGTAATTGTAACGATCGTTTGTTGGATTTAGTGCTAACAACGTTTGCGGAAAGTGAAAGTGTGATTGTGCGTGAAGGAAAGTTACCGCTGGTGTCAGTGGATGTGCAACATCCTCCGCTGGAGATCACAGTAAGTGTTTGTCACGCCTCTCACCCACCCCGGGAGACACCTGCAATTATTGACAATGCTCAAAGCAGTTTAGCCTGGAATTTCAGAAAAGCAGATTTTTCATCACTGTATACTTTGATTTCAGGCGTGGACTGGGCTCCTTTGTACGACTTAGATTTAGAGAAGGGGTTAATTTATTTTTATGATACGTTAAATTCTATTTTTGATAAATGTGTTCCGAAAAAGAAAAGTAAAAGGCTTCGTTCTAGTCGGTATATCTATCCGGAATGGTATACGTCCGAAATTATTACTTGCTTAAAACAAAAAGCCCACCTTCATAAGTGTTACAAAAAAAGTAAGTCACGTACGGATTATGTAAGGTTTTCAGAGTGTAGGGCAAAAGTGAAACAATTGATTATAATTGCAAACAAACAAAATCAACATCGCGTGCAAAGTCAACTTGAGTAGGATCCTATGTCATTTTGGAATTACGTGAACTCCAAGAAAGGGAGTAGAAGTACACCAAAAATAGCTAAAAACGGCGTATTATTGACGAATGAGGAATGCGTCAATGAATTTGCAGATTATTTCGAATCGGTGTATAGTTTACAGAAAGCCACGCTAGATGTAAACACGGCAATGTTTGAGGCAGGAGGGGAAAATGGAGCTGGTCGAGTTCAGGTCGATAGGCTACAATTATGTGACGTTGAGCGAGCTCTTCAGCAGATCAAACCCAAAAAATCCGCGGGACCAGACGGCATTCCACCTTACATCTTTCGGGATTGCCGATTAGTTTTGGCAAAACCACTGCAACATATTTTCAATTCGTGCTTGAAGTCAGCAGTGTTCCCGGACGTATGGAAAATAACTCGCGTTGTTCCCGTACCGAAGGGATCAAATAGTGGTCAGGTAGAAGGGTTCAGACCCGTGGCAGTACCTTCGATTCCGGTCAAAGTATTTGAAACGGCTCTTAATAATAGTATATACCCGCAAGTGAGCGCCCAGCTATCTGACGCTCAACACGGCTTCCGACCAACTCGAAGTACTGCTACTAATCTCACCAGCCACATGACTTTCATAGCACCGATAATAGACGAGGGGGGACAGGCAGACACGGCTTACTTCGATTACAAAAAAGCGTTCGACTTAGTCGATAATGATAGGCTGCTTACGACGTTTGCACGGTTTGGCTTCACCCCACAGTTGTTGAATTTTTTTTCTAGCTACTTGAGTGATAGGCGACAGTACGTAGAATATGCAGGGCACTCGTCAAGGTCATATCACACGAGGTCTGGAGTAAGTCAGGGCAGTAATTTAGGTCCCCTACAGTTCATCCTGATGATAAATGAATTGCCGCAAGTAGTACAGGAAGCAAAATGCTTGTTGTTTGCCGACGACCTCAAGGTAACTATGCCAATTACAAGCCGTGAGGACTGCGAAAGGCTTCAGAGGGATATTGACAGGGTGGTCAATTGGAACAAAGAAAACTTTCTAGAATTTAATACCTCCAAATGCGAGACAAATACATTTTCACGAGCACACAACCCCGTTCAATATGATTATAATATTGGAGGGGTAGTTCTAAAGCAGGTTTCTGAAGTTAGGGACCTGGGTATCACCTTCACCAAAGACCTAAGTTTTGCTGGACACATCACAAAAATATGTAAGAGTGCCTTTAAAAATCAAGGATTTGTGTTGCATACAGTAAAACCTTTTACTAACATCCACGCGATAATATCTCTGTACAATGCACTGGTTCGGAGCCAACTAGAAACAGGGTCTATAATCTGGGATCCAAGCGAGGCTAAGTATAGTCTCATGTTGGAAAAAGTTCAAAATAAATTTGTTAGGTATCTATACATGAGGCTATACGGAGTCTATCCTTTCTACCCTTTAATGTATCCAACCCTATTTATTTTAGGTATGGTTGGATACAACGAACTAAGGGTTAGAAGGCACCTGGCTATAATAACATATGTTTTTAAGGTGATAAGGGGCAAGCAAAACCATCCAGATGTATTGTCACAGATTGGGCTATGTGTGCCAAACAAATACGTGTGGCGCCGCCGTCGGCCGCCGCTGCTGGCCGTGCCCAGAGCGCGCACCAACCTGCTGCGGGACGCACCACTCACACAAGCACTGCGCACGCTTAACGTTGTTGCCAATAGGATCGACTTATTTACTACTACTCTGAGTGAATTCACACGGGTATCATTAATGATTATTTGTAATAAAATGTAATAGGCTGCACTGTCGCATTAGGTTAATAACCTGTAATGATAGAATGTAAGATGAAATAAAATAAAATAAAAATAGAATTTAAAAATTATAGCTCACATTAAAATAACTGCTTCTGTGAATCGAGTCGCAGTGGTGTTCGCGGTGGTACAGGCAACCTTATAACTACTAACAAGTTGTATATGATTAAATTCCATTTAATGTTTTTTTTTTTCATTTACTTTCAGGCCATCACAATCGAGGCCGAGGAGCGTAAAGATGGCTCAAGGAGAACCACCCGCTACGATATTGATATGACCAAGTGCATCTACTGTGGATTCTGCCAGGTGATTATTTTTATTTTGTTAGAAGCCGTGTTGTTTCCGGCAGAGTAGAATAGGACCACTGCAAGTCTTCCCGTGGATGTGTTAAAAGGCGACTTAGGAAACACAAGCTGAACAAAGCTTATAAAAATCAATGGGACCTCTCTAACCCGTCTGGCCAGCGTGGAGAGTGTAGGCCAAATCCTCTGGCTGCTCTGGCTAATATATGGCTCTGGTAGTACAGAGGGTCGTGCTCCTGCAGTGGAGACTAAAAAAGACCTGATGATGATTTCTATATCGACGTTACCATGTATTAATTATAAAATATCTTGGATCTACATAGTCGAGATAGACTGCCTCCGCGGTCCAGTGGTCAAGGCGTTTGCCTTGTGATCCGGAGGTCATGGGTTCAAATCCCACTGGGAACCATACTTTGTGAAAAGTTGTTTCCAGTCTGTTTAGGATATTGCAGGCTTGAATCACCTGATTACCCAAAAAGAAAGATGAAAGATTCCGTGCTTCGGAAGGCACGTAAAGCCGTTGGTCCCGAACGCCATCTAGCGTTTGTACCTATCCTAGGATTGGTTCTGGTCTACCCTTTAGGTTGCGGAGGTCAGACGGCAGTTGCTCTGTGTAAAAACCAGTAACCTCGTCCAATCACCTAGGTAAGGTAGCGGACCCCGGGCTCTGAAGCGTAACCGCTGACAATGCATACGCTCGGATGATGATGATGATGATCTTTGATATACATAGCAGAAGGGACTTCTAAGGTACGCGCAATATACGTCCCCGTTCCCCGCACCCGCACCTCTCCCCCGGTTCTTGACGGCCAACGTGAGCAATCGAGGCGAAAACGGGGGAGAGGTGCGGGGACGCCTGGGTGACGCATATTGCGCGTACTTTAGGAGATTCCGGCCTGTGGTATCGTTGAGTTAGTGTCCTTAACACTTCGCCTGCTGAAAAATGCACCGTGTGTGTTTTGCGAAAATAAAAACACATACGGTGCGTTTTCAGCAGGCGAAGTATTAAGGCCGTACCTGAATTTTCCGGGGTCCAGTGGTGCCCCCATTTAAAATAAATCATTTCAAAGAAACCGGAGACATTATTTAAAATTTTGCTACTACCAAGCCATAGATAACCCTTCAAACTATTTCGTGAACTACTGTTTACAGTTTATAATGAGAAAGTTAAGCTTTACTACGCACATTTGCCAAAAGTGGCCGTTTTTCGCAAATGTGCGTAGTAAAGCTTAACGTTCTCATTATTTTTAAATAATGTCTCCGTTTTCTTTGAAATGATTTATTTTAAATGTGCCCCCATTTAAAATAAATCATTTCAAAGAAAACGGACCCCGGAAAATTCAGGTACGGCCTTAATACAAGTTTCAACTTTGGGACTAGCTCAATCAGTGTGATTTGATCCTTATCTATACATTTATTATTTATAGGCGATGCGGCTAGTAACCTGTCACTATTTGATGCCTTAACTAAAGATTAAAATTAAAATTAAGAAGGTATTACTACCTTCTCGCCCACCATCGCGTTAAGTCTTGCGGCTCTAGGCTCGAATTGCTCTGTCTGCCCCATTAAGGATAAAGACGTGATAGTGTATTATACAGGCTGACTTTTTTAACCACCAGCCAAATTTTTGGAGCAAGTTCAGTCCATGATACTGAACTACATTCCATAAAAAGAATTGGCGAAAAACTAAAACAAACTACCACTTGCCTGACTTGCATACCATCTACAACATAAGACAAGGCACAAAGCCATCACGAAAACACTGCTACCAGTTAATTCGTACACTAAAACCAAAGCTGCACATTTTTACTTTCTTAGTAACAGAGTGGTCAATTTGGAATAGACTACCAGAAGAAGTGGTCACTGCGCCTTCCGTAAATGCATTTAAAAATAGACTCGACAAGTTGTTAAGGACAAATAAAAAGTCGTTAATAAATATATGAACTGTGAAAAGACTATGGACTCTCAGCACTGTGTGAAATAGCATATCAGCTCTTAGCTGCTCGTCTGTAATAAATAAAATAAATAAATAAAAATTCGCCTTCCCATACAAATCAGCGGTCAGCCAAAAGGATTTTGTATGGGAGGACGAAATTTTTTTTATCGATTTTTAATAAATTTTCTTATAGAAAGTAGACTTGATCCAAAAATTTGGATGGTGGTTTAAAAGTCACCCTGTATAATTCCTTGCTCCGTCTTGCAGGAGGCGTGTCCAGTCGACGCTATCGTAGAAGGCCCCAACTTCGAATTCTCCACAGAAACCCACGAAGAGCTCCTATATAACAAAGAGAAGTTACTATCCAACGGTGACAAATGGGAAAGCGAAATAGCATCCAATATTAGAGCAGACCATCTCTACCGTTAATTGACAACATAACTTATACCTTAGTGTAAATAATTTTAGGACCTATTTTGCAACATTTTCAATCGGCAGTAGATTTTTAGACGTGGTACAGTGGTAGTGGTACTTGTCTACAAAATAGGGCTTAAAAGATTATAGTTAAATTGTTTTTGTGATAAATAAAACATTATTCTCAGTTAATCGGATTTTATTATTAAAATAAAATTAACTTATTGTTGAGGTAGTTGTCTATCAGATGCAAACACGTTGTCTTAAAAATAATAAATAAATACAATGGGCAGTCAAGTCAAGAGTAAGGGCGAGACCCCATTGAAGATGTGCGGACTTTTAACCAATAGAATTTTGTTATTGACGCATAGAAAGAGATAGAGCTACATAACTCTTTTTAATGTATCGATATCGAAAACCTATTGGTTGTTTAGGGTTGGGACAAGCGTTGCAAAATTACGTAATTTTACCGAAAACCCCGGTAAATTACGGATATTTTACGGTCATTTATATAAATTACGGTAAAATTACTGGTGACTTTAAACATTCAAAATTTTAATTTGTTTGTGTTTTTTTTTGTAATATACATTTGTTTTTTATGTTTTTGAAGTGAAAACTTCTTCGAAACTTCTTTTCACTTCTGTCGGCACTCCAGGAGGCACACTTTTTTTTTTACTGTGACTATACGTGTAGGTACATATAATTTCTTATTTAAATAGTTGATTGTGAGAACTGATTATTCTGCTGTAGACCTCGCGAGTCTGTCTTTGCATCACACCCCTGACCACTTGAATTTTATCGGATACAAAAGTTATCCGGAAAAAGTGCGTCTTCATAAGGGTAACATAAAAGTCTTATGACGTATTGAACAATTTTCAAAAATATGAGTTTTTAAAGGTTCGACCCTCATATTTTTTTAATTTTCGAAATACTCAATCGTTATAAAAATTCTATACATTCTATTATCGGAACCTGCTCATAAAATTTTATGAGAATCAGTTGACAAATGCGAGCTGTTGGCGAGAACAGCCGGAAAACTGAACATCTGGACATCCGGAATCTGGACACACAAAAGAATTTTTGCCAAAGTTGAAGCGGAGACACTTCATTCGCTTTGCTGACTTATTTTTAGGAGTGAAATAGTAAGAGTAAGATACATACAAACACACTAATTACAGTATTTATGGTATTAGTACGTTTAATACGTTTTTTACTGAAAATTACCGTAAAATACGAAATATTACGTAAAATATCGTATTGTACCGTATTTTACCTTGGTAATTTTACTGGTTTACATCCTTAGTTGGGAAACATCTGTCAGCACGGAACAGCACTTTCCTATGCTGCTATCCTTTTCTGTCGCTCAGAAGCGTTATTTGCTAGAGCGAGAGGGTGACGGAACGCTGCGGAATTGGCGATGCTGCCGCATTGCGTCGCCCTCTCGCTCTAGCAATGACTGTTCTAAACGACATTATCTAGAGCGAGAGAGGGTGACGGAATGTATTCAGCACCGGCCGTGCTGCAGCGTTCCGTCGCTCTCTTTCGTTCTAGCAAATTACTGTTCTGAGCGACAGAAAAGGATAGCAGCATAGGAAAATGCTGTTCTGTGCTGATAGATGTGTCAACCCTTAAAGTCCGCACAAAGGCTCGTCCTAAGGGCATTTACACATGACGCCGCAACGACAGCGCCTCGTGTAAACGGTTTAACAACTAAAATAAACTATTCTAAAGCTAATTAGAACGTTGTACAATAGAAACGAAAACGTTTGTATAGGTTTGAACAAAATAAAATTCACTTCATGAATCCTGTCATAATCATAATTCATAAGTACATTGGCTGGCAGTGATAATAACACGATTGTCAGAATTAAGAGGCAAATAAAATTCGGGATCCAATTGTACGCATGGATAGTGATGAATATAGGGGCTTTCCTATGATCGAAGCAAAGAAAACAATAGATACATGCCGCAAATTAACTTATTAAAATGGAATGTATAGAGGCTGACTTTTTATCCACCTGCTAAATTTTTGGAGCAATTTCAGTCCATGATACTGAACTACTCTCTATAAAAAAAGTTATTAAAAATCGATAAAAAATTTTCGTCCTTCCATACAAAATCCGTTTGGCTGAGCGCTGATTTGTATGGAAGGACGAAAATTTTTTATCGATTTTTATTTTTCATAGGAAGTAGTTCAGTATCATGGACTGAACTTGCTCCAAAAATTTAGCAGGTGGATAAAAAGTCACCCTGTATACACACAAACATGTAGAAGTTGTATGAACTGAAGATACCCAAGGAAAGCCCTTATCATCATTTAGGAAGCTTTCTCTTGAATTTAACAAGTATTATGTTATGATACCAAAATACTAAAAACATGTCATAGTTTTATGCAGTCTTATTTATGCAACTAATTGTTCTAGTATACAACGTGTAATCGACATATGCGTGATAAATCGAACCATGGGAATCCTACTAGGTCACTATAATATAATGAAAATAAAAAAACAGTAAAAAAAATTAGAAAATTCATTTCCATACGAATGTGTGCAGCCCGGGCTGGTTGATGGAAATGTTCAATTTTTTTTTCTTTTACTGTA
This sequence comes from Acrobasis repandana, assembly GCA_963576875.1. NCBI lineage: Eukaryota > Metazoa > Arthropoda > Insecta > Lepidoptera > Pyralidae > Acrobasis > Acrobasis repandana. The sequence continues at coordinate 19,554,249 of OY756222.1, forward strand.
TGTTATTTTAATATTATTATTATGATTTATGATTTTAGTGATCTAGTAAAGCTCGTGGTTCTATTTATTACGCATATGTCATTTATACATTGTATATCTGATATTGATATAAATTATTTTAAAGATTATTTTATGATAAATTAATAAAAAAAAATGTTGGTGCCAGACCGACCATGCAGTGTTTGTGTAGTATGTTCTACGCCGGTCAGGGTATATTTACCTATATATATATATATATATACTTGGGGTTGGATCTCATCTATCAGCACGGAACAGCACTTTCCTATGCTGCTATCCTTTTCTGTTGCTTAGAACAGTAATTTGCTAGAGCGAGAGGGAGCAACGGAACGGCCGGTGCTGAAGCGACAGAAAAGGATAGCAGCATAGGAAAGTGCTGTTCCGTGCTAATAGATGAGATCCAACCCTTACCTCATTAAGTAACATTATACTTAAAAAAAAAGATCGTCAATTAGTATGATTCCCGCCCAGTATTTTGTAAGTATACCTCTGTAAGTCTTCCTTCACATAGTCAAGATTCCTGTCTGCGTCAACGGTAAGTACTTCACAACCAACATCCGGCGAATTTAGCCAGTTTTCATAAGCGTCATGTACCTGTTAATATAATTAAATTTTTAACAAAAAAAACAACCGACAATTTTTTTTAGGAGTTTCTTCCATATCTCCAAAGTTCTTCATCATATTTTTACCAAATTAAAATGGGACCAACTTGGTAGTAAAGGCTTTCAAATAAAAAAAGAATCATCAAAATCGGTTCACAATTGGTGAAGATATCATGTAACAAACAAACATAAAAAAAAACATACGGTTGATCGAATTGATAATCTCCTTTTTTGAAGTCGGTCAAAAATATAGGATTCAAAGTAAAGATATGAATTTTATATCCCCTGTAAAATTCTAAATCACACATTTAGAATTTTCAAGGCTAAACTTAGATTAACCCTTTAACCGCGAACGTCGGATTAATCCGACAAACATTTTCGTGCCCATTTCGCGAATTCCTCGCGCAAGGAGCACGACAACTGATATAAAGTCTCGCGGTGAAAGGGTTAAAAAATTGTAACTCCTGGGTTACCCTAATCTGTGTGGTTCCCCGGGCTAGAATGGGACCATTCCATCTATTACAGTGGATGACGTAAGAGGCGACTAAAGAACTAAGCACAAACATCCCGTGCTACAACTACTTTCCCAAGGAAGGTTAACGTCGGGCAGCAGCCGGTTTATAAATTCACTCAAATACATTCCCAAAGAGGGTTGACGTCAGGCAGGCGGCCGGTCGTAAAACTATAGCTAAATCGTTTGAACTGTTCCGGCTATTTCTGATCCACATCGCAAGGTCTTTGGCATCCTTGGATGACCATTGGCGTGCATGTTTTGGAGAAGAAAAAGCGGGAAAGTGCACATCGGGCTCCGAAGCAGCACAACTGAGGATTCAACCGGGAACGCGCTTAGATGAGGAAGATCATCATATCAGCCACAGGAAGTCCATTGTTGGACATAGACCTCCCCCAAGGATTTCCAAAACGACCGATCGGAAGCGCCCTGCATCCAACATTTTCCTGCAACCTTGCTCAGGTCGTCCGACCACCTAGCAGGTGAGTGTCCTACGCTGCGCTTGCCGGTACGTGGTTGCTATTTAAGAACCTTTCTGCCTCATCAGCCATCGGTTCTTAGCGCTATGATGAAAAAGATAATTCATCACTAACCTGCTGTAGGTACTCCAAAGGCACTTCAGACTCCTCTTCTCTACCACGTTTCATCATTCTCTCCCACACTACTTGTGGAGATGTCTTCAAATACACTGCAAACAATATTTTACTTAAGAAAATATAATTTTTATCATCAGGTCTTTTTGACTCTCCACTGCAGGAGCACGAACCTCTGTACTACCAGAGCCATACTTAGCCAGAGTAGCCAGAGGATTTGGACTACAGTCTCCACGCTGGCCAGATGGGTTGAAGAGGTCTCATCGATGTTAAAGCTTTGTTTAGATTGTGTTTCCTAAGTCGCCTTCTACGACATCCATTGGAAGACTTGGAGTGGTCCTATAGATATACAGATCCAGTGTATTCTACTCTGCCGGGAACCACACAGCAATAAAATAGTATGAAAATATAATTTTTTAAATATATGATGGCAGATTATGTCTAGGAACTGCGAAAGATGGGAACAAAGAGGGGAGGCTTTTGCCCAACAATGCGACATAAACAGCTAAAAGAAATATATATATGATATGAGAATATGTAGTCCTCTTAAGACAACTGTAGTTCATTTGATAAGTAATGTGGTAGTATAGTACTTAATACATTTAGGCCTTTTGGTTCATTCAATATTTACTATCACTTCTTTATCCCTGAGTCCCTGACAGAGCCTAAGACCAGTTGGTTCAATCATCATGTTTTTTAAGTTCCAATACCTACCTATAAGATCTAGTCCAATATCTAGATTCTTTTCAACATATTCGTACCAGGACCTCAGGACTTCATACTCGGCATCATGCAGGAACTTGTGGTTTCTAGCATTTTCCACAAAACAGAACCTACTGTTTTGTACAGATCTGAAAACAAAGTACCTCTGTTAGATGTACATCTATCAGAGAAGATTACTTTCTTGAAGTGGTAGTGGCTAACAAGCGGTCCACACAGTGCCGGTTTTAGCTCTACCAGCGCCCCGGGCGAGATTGTCCGGGTGGAAGACGATCCTATACGATATAGGATTCTTCAAATTTGCAGCCCCATTGTTAGTGTAGGAGTTGCCGCCATTAACCAGCCGCTATTTATATATTTATTATTACCTGTGACCCCCCTTGCCCAAAAATGCCCCCGTCTGGCGCGCCCTGGGCGGTCGCCCAACCACGCCCTACCCTAGCGCCGCTACTGGGTCCACACAGACTCTCACTAGGCATGACTTATAAAAAGTATGAATTTATTTTCAACTACCACCACTTTTTTTTTTGTTTCCTTTGTTTCCAATGTAGGAAAACATTGTGAGGAAAAGTATTATTGTAGGTAACTTAAAAATCTAACAACAATCATATAACACATTTGATAAGAAAGTTTCTGGAGTAGATGACACTTCATCTCTTCCTGTATAACTCATAAGAGGTGACTAAAGGATTAACACAAATACCTTTTGCAACAACTGTGTTCCCAAGGAGGGCTGACTTAGACACATTCTAGACTTTGAAGCTGACAGCTGTGAATCTACAATGAAGAGTTGTAAATATGTATATAAAAAAAAATTATTTGCAACAGCTGAAATAATGGAAGTTTTCTCGAATATTAAGTGGGATGTTTATTATTGATTATGATATGACAGGGATTGGTGGGAAAAGACTTAAATAGAGCATTGTGGAAGCAGGGAGGGGAGGCTTTTGCCCAGCTTTGGGACACACAGCAGCTAAGTAATAACAACAGCTTAATAAAAATTGAGATGGTACACATACCTATCTTCCTTGACAATATCGAGTTAGCATTTCTGGGGTCTACCCTTTCTACCGGGACCTACTGGTCCATGCTAACTGCTGGGAATAGGCCTCTTGTAATGCATGATACCTTTCTACATTTTGTGCTATAAAAACATTAGTACCAAAAATTATATTACTTACCTTTCAAACATTTTCACAGTAATATTAGGGTTTGATGGAGGACTTGTCTGTATCTTTAGTCTTGTCAGGTGCACATAGTGTTGAAATGGGAAAGTCCATTTGTGAAGGTCTGTATACACAAGCCCTAAAAGGTTGTGTCCACTGACATTGCGCCATTCATTCAGGGGTTCCTGAAAACAGGCCAGGTAAACTTGACAAATATATGCGAATTGAAAAGGAGGTAAGTAATGATGTAGGTAACCATTGTACAGGTTATATGAATGGATTTAATGATAACTAAACACTCACCGCATGCTTTTCCACGTTTTGAAACTTGTCGAAAAACTTTATACACGTAGATTTTCCTGAACCAATGTTTCCTTCGATAGAAACCCTGAATGGTCTTGAACTCTGTCTGGATGTGACCATGCGAGCAGCATTCGTTATTGTCTTAACGTTAGACATTGTGTTTATTTAGTCACTTTATATCAAATGATATAATTAAGTTAAGGACTGTTTTATTTAATTAAAAACGGCCGTAAATAAAATAATAGTACGTGGATGAGCGAGCAGAGAAAATTTACCGCCAAGCCAAATAAATAAATGTCACTGTCAAGTCAATATCTCAAGTCTATACTGTCCATCTGTCATTTCCCACTCTCACTGTCAATGTCATATCATTTTTTTTTATTAAATAATTTTACGGCTATGGATACAAGTCCTTTAGAGCCCATCTTTAATTTATCAATGTGCATAACTATTTTTTTATTATTTTACGGCCTGGGATACAAGGCTTTTATCTTTACTTCATTTTTCTTTTTAATCTTTTCTTTTTAACAACCCGTAAAATTACGTCTGTGTCATTATTTAAGATAGTGCATATCTGGAATAATGGCTCCACCGTACGTTTTTCATCTATTTTGTTTTCGGCTGAGCGATTTTTAATATTAAATATATATTGAGAAATTGGAATTTTCTGCTGTCGGTATGTTTATTTAACATCTGCAATATGGAAAGGTCCACTTACTTATATTTTGTTATTTCCTCACGTATTTTCTTCATAAAACGTTTCAAGACCTAGACCAAGACCGGCCGGGTTTGGCAATATCACCGCGAATCGCGATGGAATGAAACCGTAAAGTCCACCGTAAGCAGCGTTCCAATAAATAAAATAGATAGGTAGGTACATAACTAACGTATGCAACCATCGGTTAGATTAAGGGGCCATTTTTTTACCTGTTGCATACAATTTAATTGAAGCAATAAATTTTAATGTTGACGATTCGTTAGACCATGCAAGTTACCTACATATTGCTTCAATTTAATTGTATGCAAATGCAACAGACAAGAAACACGCAGTTTGTAAATACATTTAAGCATCTATAACAGAATACGTTGGAATCAAACGAAATAAAATTATACGGATTTAATTCAGCCGCGCTGAAGATTGACAGTTCCGTTTAAAATCGCGGCCGGATAGACGTCACAAATTACGGGTAGTACAGATATAAAGCTTCTCTAAGTATGTCCTGCATTTTTACATTATATGAAGTTCCTTTACTTATTTCCTTCAACCTTCAGCGATTTTTTTAACAAGTAAACTCAAAAAGGAATTTTTGGAAGTGTCGAGGCGATTTTACCTCACCAGAGAAGCAGCTATGGGTCCGGGGCCGAAAAAATCGTACGCGGGCCTTCTTAGCGGCCAACCACACTCTTGGCAACGCAAGGACCACCGCGAACTTAGGCGCGTTAATTTTTAAAAACGACTTAGTAAAGGGATACATGATATTTTGGGGGTGCTGCCCCCATTTGAAATAAATTATTTCAAAGGAAACGGAGATAACTTTGAAAATTTTGTTTATGTAAAGCCCAAGATAACCCTTACTATTTTATGAACTAAGTATATCTACCGTTTACAGTTTAAAGTGAGAACGCTAAGCTTTTCTTAGCATTTTTGCGGAAAACGGCCACTTTTGGCCAAAATGCTAAGAAAAACTTACATAACGTTCTCACTTTAAACTATAAACAGTAATTATTATTTTTAATAGCATACAATGCTCGGAAATTTATCCAAATTGAAAATATGTGATGAAAAAATTAAACTGTAAACAGTTAGTTAGTTAAGATCTTTATTGCACCAAAACATAATGATACAGAGCAATAGATTAAAGAAAACAGATGTCAAAAAGCGGCCTTATCGCAGCTGCAATCTCTTTCAGGCAACAGAGGTACTTGGAGATGTTTAACGAAAACAGGTGAGGTGCGAAGTTATATGCAAGAAGAAAAAAGTGTAATTAATAAAGATACATACAATACATACATACAAATATAAAATATATACATAAATACATACATACCTATATCAATATGTACACAAAAAAGAAAATCCGGACAAGGTAAGTGAGGAAATAAAGAAAGTCATATTATAATAAGGATAGAAAGTGCGACATCACTTGAGATTTAAAGCTGGCTAGCGTTTCAGCACGCCGGATGGACGGTGGTAGTGCATTCCAGAGTCGAACTGCCTTGACCGTGAATGATTTTGCATAAAATTCAGTGGAGTGTGTAGGCATTTTCAAAAGTAGATTTTTAGCACTACGTAAGGTCACACCTTGTGACACTGCATCACGGAAAAAAATTAAGCGTTCCCTTAAATACCTAGGAGATTTGGGATTAAAGAGTATGGTATATAACTGGGAAAGGGTATGCCAATGTCGGCGAAGTCTGATAGGTAACCACTTGAGTTCAGAGCGGAATTGAGACACATGGTCGTACTTACGAAGACCGTAGATGAACTTAATGCACATATTTTGGAGACGATCAAGTTTGTCAAGTTGCTCCTCTGTGATATTAAGGTAACATGTATTGGCATAATCAAGGAAAGGAAGAAGAAGGGAGTTTACAGGCATAATTTTGGTGCGCATTGGCAGAAATTTTCTAAGCCTTTTAAACAGTAGTTTATAAAATAGTTTGAAGGGTTTAGGGTTATCTAAGGCTAAAACCTACCCCGAAAAATTCATGGATCCCCTTAAACCAGCTCGTCAGTTACATTTATTTTAACATCCCATAGGATCCCATCATAATACGAAAAGGGGCCTCTCACATTCATGCAGTGAGTTAGCTACTCGTAGCATGGGTGGTACCCGGTGCGGTGAGGCGCAAAACCTAAATAGGTATGCCCATGTCTGGGGAGGTCAACCCCCTCGGCCCCGGCATTATTCATATTCTGCCAATTACATTTACAATACTTAGTTCTGTAGACTTACTACGCTACGCAGGTTCATCCATACTACAGTCCATACTGAAGGTATACCTAGAATAATTTCTCAACCTGTAAGCAAAGATAGGCACTTCATAGAAGCGGAGTATCATTTATGCCTACACTACTACAAACGAAACTATACATCCGTGCACACGTCAATGCGTGTGTCTTCGCCCGCTCTCACTCTCACCCCTCGCCAAGGCGAGAACGGGAGAGGGGTTCGGGGACAGGGAACGGGGACGCATATTGCGCGGAACCTTAGGATATTCCGTTATGTATGAACTACTCTTATTAATTTTGTACCGTAAGAGTGACGTATTTTTAAATGGTTTCATTTCTATATTCCTCCATTTTGTGAGGAAGCTGTCTGATCGGGGCTGAATCAGGCCGTCGCTGCTATCGACAGCTTGCATCCTTATTTCTGTTGCTTAATTTTCATATTTTCATTAATAATATGTTTTAGTACTTATAAATTTATTTAGTAACAACTCTTAAAGCGTTGTCCTAATACCTATAATGCGAATACGCGATTATATCGCGTAAACGCGATCGTAAAACTCGCGTGAACTTGCAATTATTGCGCAAATGCGCTGTGACAACGACCATCAAAACGAATAAAACATTTTACAGAAATGCATTCTCAAGGAGTTGAAGTCAGGCAGGCAGTTGTTCGTAAAATTACGAGTTTTCTTGGCCACTTCGTCTTCGCCATCTATAAGTGACCATTGACATGCGTTAGGTACTTATGCATAATGCATGTCAATTATGGTTTCTCAAAGATGAGGTATCATGGCTATTATTGAAGATACGAGAAAATAGGTGGACATACATACACACATACAATATATCTAACCCTCCTTTTGACTTTTCGTGTAGTCGGGTAAATTCAATTCAATTCGTTTTATTTCAGGCAATAAAAGTTTACATAAAATAAAAATTCCCCGTAATAAATCGAACCACGGTCTATACTAGATCATTATAGTACCTATATGAAATTAAAATAACAGCCAAAGTACAAAAAAAAATTTTGGCATTTCCATACAAAAGTGCGCGGCCGCCCTGGCGATTTGTATAGGAATGTCAATTTTTTTTTTGGTTTTTTGACTCTTATTTTAATTTCATTATACTTTAGTGATCTAGTTAGCCCGTGGTTCAATTTATTATGGGTATGTCCCTACCACTTTGTATACCATAACCTAAAATAGGTAGGTACATTTTCGATGACGTACATACAATATTATGTTATGTGGAAGTGGCTTTGTTGAGTGGCAGAGTCGGGCGGGACACGTACAAATATCCAATAGGGTATATTCATGACTTTTTTTTATTTTTTAAAATGATTCTATAAGTTATTATATAAACGGAAAACAATATCACACTTACAGAATATTATTTAATAAGCTTAAAAAAAAAATTAAAACTACTATCATTTTCGGACGACAAACGCGTTGCCATTTTGCGCTTTTATTCTGTGACGTCGCCGCTCACTGTCAATGTTAGAGTCAATGGAAATAAAAAATCAAAAAATAGTCGTACCATATTTTAGGTTATATTTAATTGATTGACTTGTCTCATAAGTACAAAACTGAAAAAAATGGAAATTTATCAAATATCTATAAATTATTTACCTCGCGGCTTTTACTCCTCTGAGTTCAAAGGATGTAAAATTGGAGTAACTTGCGAAGTACGTAGTCATCATAAACACATCAATTTTAAGTATATTATCTGACTGTATCTGCCACAACAAAACCGCTTTCAATCATTGTAGCAAGTCTTCTTTCACCAGGAGTCAGACTTTCAGCTAATAATTCTCAAAGAACACTAATAATTTAGCAAAACAATGAAAATAACCTCCAACAATCATACAAATTACAAATAACTTATTGACAGTGACAGATTTTCCTTCTTTCTAATTTGTGGTTGACAGTACAGACTATTTAGAAAATTAAGTTTGACAGTGTTTGGTGTCGTCACGTTTCATTCCGCCAATAGCGTTCCGTTTCGGAAATTTGCGCGGGAATTTGAAAAAGACAACTTTTAAATCATTAATTTCTCAATGGAAACTTTTCGTTTATTCAAGCTAAGTTAATTGTACGAATTGATTTTCTAAACGTCCTAAACGCCACCGTCCATAAGGTATCTTTTACCCGTGGAGTCACATATTATTCTTTGAATCTTTGTAATTACTAATATGAGATAAACGGGTATCTCACGTAAAACATCGCCCTGAAGAAGGCCTCCAGATGAGGTCGAAACATGTCGGCCAGTAAACTGTTAAAAATTAAGTAATTTTACTAAAAATTATGCAATTTTTTTGCATGTCAAATTGCATAATTTTTAACAGTGTAGCGGACTTTTTACGTGAGTTAGGTACCAGTTTATCGTATATTAGTAATGCCTGTGTCCCACCAGGCCTGTGTCACTCCCCGTTTAGGTATCGAATATATACCTACATGTAATATTACAAAGAGCGCGGCGGCCACTTGGAGTGATAAATTCAGTACTTATACGAATTGTTTGTCCAGAGTAATAAGAGTGAAATTGGCCTGCAATAGATGTCTAGTTATCTAAACGAAAAGATGCTGAGTTCTGACGTCAGCTAAATTAAACCTGCTTAACACATTGAGTAGATATTTCTTTGAATTTCTTTGCTGAGTGAGACACCTGTATGGAGTAGGTACCATCCATCGTTGTCTGGAAGAAATCGCTTTTAGCGATTAGACCGCCCATTGTACATTTTAATGTCTTTGTTATTTTTTCTGTGTGTATATTTTTATTATTGGTGTCAATGACCTTACAATAAAGTGTTACTTACTAGTATCCTATTCTGTGGTCTCACGTTAGTTTTTACCCGACTACGGTAAAGCAAAAAGGAGGGTTATGATTTTGACCGGTAAATCTTTGTAATTCATCCTAAACAACACTTTTCTGAAAATCATCAAATTATTAGGAAGGAAACTCGCCTGCAGATCATTCATCTATAGGCTTCTTCAACAATCCAAAATCATTAGCCAATTACAAACACAAATTCATTAATAACATTCCTCTCGCCAAAATAGCTAAACGGGAAATCCAGTTTGCGAATGCTAACAATGGGAAATGAGGATGAAACACGAAAATTCACACATCTATTGTCTCGCTCACACAATGCTATGTCAACAGCTATTCAGCCGAAAAGTGCTAGGCTGAATCCTATTTTCAGGCGGTGAAGTTATGCCAAGTGTGAAAAATAAAGTGGGTTCCGTGATACAATCAAGACAAAGTAAGTATCAAGTAAGTAGTAATTACATCATTATATACTACTTTAAGTCCAATAAAAAAGAAAGGTCTTTACCATTTATTCCCCATCTCTTTTTGTCTTTTACGTTCCTTTTTGAGTTCGTTCAACTTCAAAGGCATAGGAGTATTAATATCAGTTCATAGGCATACCTACTCTGTAATATTCTATATGGGAAATTAATGATTAATTATTTGTAGGCGTCCAAGCAAAGAGAGTGGAAGGTTGAAGTCTTATTTACCATGGAGCTGAGTTAAAGTGCAGTGGGACACGTCATGATGGCTCGTACTATTATTATTTTACGATATATCAACGTTTATAAGTACCTATCCGAACTTTTTTCACCCACTGGCATGCACTATTGAGCTGACTGATCTAATGATGCATCCCGTAAGTATGTAGGGTATGAAACTTCGCTAAGCCAAGTGAGGCCCTCAAAAAAAAAACTTGAGGAAAGGCAAAATTAAAATAAAAAAAAAACTTTGTGTCCACCAAAGAAATTGTATACAAATCTAGAATGCTTACGAAATGGCAAAGCCGTTCCCAAAAATTATACCTAAAGTTATAGCTCTTTACTTTATTGCACTGACAATTTGCGGGAAAGGGACGCCTATAACTTTAGGTCATCGAAATATAATTCTCTAGAAGCCTAACTAATCCCGAAAAATCATTCCACGCGATATGTACCGCGGCGGGCGGGGCTTAAAATATGAACAGCGCGGCGCTACAGTTCGCCGTGACACTCGAGTCGTGCGACTGCGTCGCAAAAAGCTTCCTTTGAGAATATTGCTGTGTTTTTGCGATAATCTATTTATTAAAAATGCCGTCATGTGCCGTGAAGTGGTGTAGAAGCCATACAGACATGAAAAACACAGGACTCTCCTTTCATATGTAAGTAAATAAACATTTTAATAATCCATACTTGACATCTGTTGACACCTCACTGCTCGTTTGCGTCGGTCGAGTAGCCGGCTCGCTGCGACGATGACGCGTGCGTGACCTTGTCACGACCAATCGCTTGCATCTTTGTCTATGTGTGTGTTTGAGTGTTTCGTTGTAATTATACCGTTCGTTTGTTTGCGTAAATGGAATCAGAATTGAAGCGGTGAATGTAGGAGCGTTAGAATTCTAGAGAATTATTGTTCGTAGCTTTAGGTGCATGTTTTGGGAACGTTAGGTATTTAAAAATAAGATTATGAAAATATGAGCTTTATGTGCGTGGCATTAAGTTTAATTTTCAATGATGTTTTTTTGTAATTATTATTCGTAGTTATTCTAGATAGTATTATAAATTCTTCGGTGTTCGCCTGAGATAAGGGATATATATTGTTTTGAGGTGTCCACTCCACCCATAGATATTATTTCTCGTATTTGTTTTTTTTTGGCGCAGAAATCTCTCTGCAAGTAAAAAATTCTGTCGCTATAATTTGTCCACTAATTTGTTTGTTGACTGAGTATATTTTACGTAGGTTAATAAAGCCCTAAGGTACCTTTTTATAGGGTGTGGCTCTAACTCTCTCTGTGGATCCCTGAATACAACTTGGTATGAAAACAGCGGAGACAATGGCGCGGGAAGTTTGTTGTTGCGCTGCAATCACTCACACAATACATTCATTATTCCATTATTTAATGAGCTCTCAGCATATTGTGCTGGTAGCCGGGAGTTGCTTATTTAAATGATCTTTTAATCTTTATAAGTAAGATATTATATAGGTATATAATTCTTTCGTATTTGGATAAAATTTTCTGTTAATCAAACCCAATTAACAGAATAAATGATACTGAGTAGTCGAGCTGACCAGTCCCTCCTAGTGGCACCCGTTCACGAGTTGACGCGTAGATCAGCCATCATCGCTGAACTCAACCATATTAAAGGGAATCTAGCCACCCTTCCACGACTTGATTATTTTTAGGCGAAACTTCATTTTCGGCAGGCAAGAGCAATAATTTAAAGTTCAAACATGTGTTTCCGAGATATAACGCCGTAAGTGCGTAAAAGCAAAAAAAAAATAGTAGTCATCTTATTTACATTAGCATACAAAATTTCATCTCACTCGGAAGCCGGGAAGTGGTTCAAATTTAACTTGCAAGACCCAAAACAAAAAAAAAACAACCATTGAAAGCTAAATAAAAGCTTGTAAAACTTACTACCTACTAGGTACCTAGTCTAGTAGGTTTTGACAAGCTTTTTTACTTCTCAATACTTACCTAAATCAAAATAGGTTCATCCTTTTGGGGTCTGTGATGTGATAAGATAACACACATAATATAGACACCCAAATACATACGTCAAACTTATAACAACACTCTTTTTCGGTGGTGTCTAAAAACCAGTTTTTCAAGACTCCTGTTCTCGCATTAAAAAGCCAATTAATAGATATTGTACATAAATTCATTATTTTATGAGCTGCCAGTGAAATTTTTAATAAAGCGAAATTACGAGCAATAAATTAAAACCTTTAAGCATCAACCGCGGAGCTGCCTCCATGAACTTCTGAGCACAAAATAAAGAGTTATAGAAGTAGGTAGTAACTACTGCAGCTGAATTTTTTAGGGTTCCGTACCTGAAAAGGTAAAAACGGACCCCCTATAGGATCACTCACTTAACTTTACTCTTACTGTATTCTGTGACTTAACTGTCCGCCCGTCCGTCACAGCTACTGGATCGATTAAGTTAAAATTTGGTACACATATGTAAGTCAGCCGTGTGGTTCCCGGCAGAGTAGAATAGGACCACTCCATCTCTTGCTGTGGATGTCGTAAGAGGCGACTAAAGGATTAAGCACAAACATCTCGTGCTACAATTGCATTCCCAAGGAGGGTTTACGTCGGGCGGCAGTCGATTGTAAAACTTTTTGCACAAATACATTCCCAAAGTGGGTTGACGTCAGGCAGGCGGCCGGTCGTAAAACTATAGTCAAATCATTTAAACTGTTCCGGCTATTTCTTCTCCATTTTGCAAGGTCTTTAGCATCCTTGTGTGACCATTGACATGCATGTTATATTTGGAGAAGAAAAAGTAGGAAAGCGCACCCCGGGCTCCGAAGCGGCACAGCTGAGGATGCAACCGGGAACGCGCTTAGACGAAGAAGATATGTAAGTCAGTGACCTAAAGAGGAACGTATAACGTAAATAAAGGAATTTCAAACATGGGGGCCACATAAGGAGTAAATTAGACAGTTAAAAAAAAGTTTTATAAACCATATCGAGTGTGATATCAGATGATTTCTGTTTATTTTTTTACCCTGTAAACTTCGCACATTTACCTAATGTGTCAAGGGGATTTTAAGACTTGGGGTTCTTCTTTAAACAGTTGATAGTTATTTACATCGCAAGTACATAGTGTAGGGGCGTACCACAGATCTGTAGAACGTAGTAATCTGTAAAGTAGATATGTCATTACTTTTTACGGTTTTGTAGCCAAATGGCAAAAAACGGAACCCTTATGGATTCGTCATGTCTGTCTGTCCGTATGTCACAGCCACTTTTTTCCGAAACTGTAAGAACTTTACTGTTGAAACTTGGTAAGTAGATGTATTCTGTAAACCGCATTAAGATTTTTACACAAAAATAGTAAAAAAGTAGTTTCCTCATACTTAGAACTGAAACTCAAATTTTTTTTTTCATCAAACCCGTACGTGTGGGGTATCTATGAATAAGTCTTCAAAAATGATGTTGAGGTTTCTAATATAATTTTTTTCTAAACTTAATAGTTTGCGCGAGAGACACTTCCAAAGTGGTAAAATGTGTCCCCCCTGTAACTTCTAAAATAAGAGAATGATAAAACTAAAAAAATATATAATGTACATTACCCTGCAAACTTCCACCGAAAATTGGTTTGAACGAGAGTAAGTAGTTTTTTTAATACGTCATAAATCGTAAACCGCAATTTACCTTTAGAACTTTTATATTATGTTACTTGCTACTACGGAACCCTTCATGGGCGAGTCCGACTCGCACTTGGCCGCTTTTTTCGCCTTCCAGTCGTCTTAAATAAAGGTGTTTTGATTGAGCGCTTGGGTGTCACTTTTGTACAGACTTTGTTTTGCGTTGTGAGGCACCGTAAATTTATAATATAAACAGCGCTCAATGTGGCTTAAGGGATGAACCCTTAGCGACAAGAAATTATTAACATTGTTAAAGTAACTTAACCCATTTCCAAAAAAGCATGGTTCTCGTGATTTTTAAGTTTCCAAAAATAATTTTTGGAAGCGTAAAACTGAAGATGGATGTTAAAATTATTAAAAATCAAGAACAAATAAGTATTATTCAAACAGAAAAAAAATACAAAAGGACCAGGAGCGCTATTGTTCATTCCGGGAGTCATTACGAATGATTTGCGCGAGTGTTTCCAAAAGGGCGCATTTTACTTTATTGTACGCTACAAATGTTAAAATTAGTTCTGTACCGCGCAAATAATATTACCGATTTCAATCATAGAAGGATTCTTCACTGTGTGAGGGACATTTAAAAATAGGTACCTATGTTGTGTATTACTTTCTAGTCACTTCTACTTTGTTGTGTTTTGTTGGCAAGCAAAGGGCTTGCTTCCATTGTTACAAGCATCTCTATTGGTGGAAATATTTCAGGAAAATGTATAGGTAATGTGGAAAAATCAGAATGCAGAATTTTATGCCGACTACTAACGCGAAGCTGAAAATAAAAATAAACAAAGTTAGTCTATGGCCGGTGCTACATCAGCGTGATAATAGGTAATTTGCGCTCATAATAGCTCCGTAAGCTGTAAAATATTCGTCTATTCATCCCAAGATTGCGTAATAGACTATTTAGGGCCATAATAGAAACCTGAGCTACGTTTTATGTTTCTGGAAACTTGTGGCTGCTCCTAGCTTTTTTGCTATTATAATTTCTGTAAATCACTTGTAAATTAAATGAATTGACTCGATAGTCCTCTGAAGTAAGCATTGCTAATGCAACATTGGGCATGATCCGTAATGGTCGGGATAAAACTTTTCAACAAACTGCCTGAAACGGTTACAAACCTATCCATGCAAAAAAATCAAGAAAGGTACCTTTAAATTAAAACTAAAATAATACTTATAAACGGGCAAGTGCGAGTCGGACTCGTACATGAAGGGTTCCGTACCACCGTACAATGTTTTAAAACGCTGAAGAAACACGTTTTTTGTATGACCCCCTTAAATTTGTAATTTTTCTTATTTTTAGTATTTGTTGTTATAGCGGCACAGTAATACATAATCGGTGAAAATTTCAAGTGTCTAGCTATTACGATTCAAAAGATAGAGCCCTGTGACAGACGGACAGACGGACAGACAGCGGAGTCTCAGTAATAGGGTCCCGTTTGCACCCTTCGGGTACGGAACCCTAAAAATAAAAACCATCACTTTATGTAAAGAATTTTACCCAAGTCGCCATCATCAATAAGCAGGTCGCCAAAAAGCTGGCGGCATTTTGACGTTGTATAGCCAAGCTACACCTTTGGCCAAAATGCGCAAAAGTTCTTGGGTCCCCAGAGATGTCGATCAAACGTGTTGAGATTATATACCTATTTGTGCCGTTTGGTGTCAAAATGTTAGGACCATGGACACAGAAGACAGTAAGAGTATTTTATACAGAACGGAATCTCCTAAGTTACGCACAATATGCGTCCCCTTTCCCCGTCACCGCACCTCTCCCCCGTTCTTGTGCCGCCGTGTGCCGCCGTGCACACGTCAATTGTTCGCCTGCTCTCGCCCCTCGACAAGGCGAGTACGAGAACGAAGGAGAGGTGCGGGGACGGGAAATGGGGATGCATATTGCGCGGGACCTTAGGAGATTCTTTTCTGTATGTTTTACTCTTACTGCCTTCTGTGCCATGGAGCCCTGGCTCGAGAAGACTTTTAGGAAGATCGTTCCGTGACTGAAAGCCGCTTCAACACGAGGGCTAGCTGCTGAGCATGTACATGACAGCTATGTTTTTTATTTTAATTAATTAGCTTTATTTTATATCTAAAGTTCCCAGAATTTATACCTAAAGCCATGTGGATCCCGGCAGAGTAGAATAAGCCCACTCCAGTCTTTCCGTGGATGACGTAGAAGGAGACTTAGGAGACACAAGCAAAACAAAGCTTATAACATTAGTGAGACCTCTCCAACCCGTCTGGCCAGTATGGAGAGTGTAGGCCAAATCCTCAGATTGCTCTGGCTAATATATGACTCTTGTAGTACAGAGAGAGTCGTGCTCCTGCAGTGGAGACTTAAAAAGACCTGATGATGAACCTAAAGTTTAGTTTTTATTTATTATATGTTGTAACCAGTTACAACTAAATATTTTAAATAAACTGTCACATTATAAAAATATATAGATTAATTCGCCGATCCATCTTACTGAACCCCGATGCAACGCCAGTCCTGCATCCGAAATGGCCCTAGCCCCGCGTCGTCCTGATAAATGACTTAATCAGACTGCGAATCTCTGCTCTGTGGTAATTACACTGCACTGCACTCGCTACTCAGTTCATTTTGAGAAAGATTTAGTTATTTCCTAGATGTTGAATAAATATATTTCAGGGGATTTCACAAAGGTTTCCTAGCTCTCTTAAATTTACAACGTGGAAGGGACATACCCGTATTAATCTAACCACGGGCTATACTAGACCATTATAGTATAATGAAATTAAAATAAAAGCCAAAAGTGTTCGGCCGCCCGGGCAATTTGTATGGGAATGTCGATTATTTTTGGTGTTTTGACTGTTATTTTAATTTCATTATACTTTATTGATCTAGTATAGGCCGTGGTTAGGTTTATTACGGGTATGTCCCTTCCACTTTGTATATGTATGTTTATGGACAAATGATACCGATTGAGCTAGCCCCAAAGTAAGTTATAACTTGTATTAAAGGTTACTAACACCACGACACAATATTTTAGGTATAATAAATAAAATTTGTTCGACAACATTCCCAAAATGCCGAAATAAAATTTGAATTTACATACAAATTGACTCGATCAGCTGATTAGTTTGTATGAAAATAAAAATTTTTTTTTGGGTTTAATGAAAGTTGTAGAACAAAAGTTGTTCAGTTTCATGAGCTGAGGTACCATCTGAGAGGTTTTGCGTTAGTTCATCAATAAGTAGTATAGATAAGCCCTAAGACCTAGAACAGTTAGAAAAATACCATTTATAGGGTTCCGTACCCGAAGGGTGCAAACGGCACCCTATTACTGAGACTCCGCTGTCTGTCCGTCTGCCCGTCGGTCTGTCTGTCTGTGTCCGTCTGTCTGTCTGTCCGTCAGTCATAGGGCTCTATCTCTTGAACCGTAATAGCTAGACACTTGAAATTTTCACCGATTATGTATTACTGTGGCGGATATAACAACAAATACTAAAAATAAAAATAGTTAAAAGTTAAAGGGGGTCGTCATACAAGAAACTTGTTTTTTTCAGCGTTTTTAACTTGATCTTTATAATGGCATTAACTAGATACTTGAACTTTTTATCAATTATGTTTTACTTTGACCACAATAACAACAAATACTAAAAATAAAATAAAGTTAAAAATTAAAGGGGGTCGTCATAAAAGAAGGGTGTTTCTTCAGCGTTTTAAAACATTGTACGGTGGTATGGAACCCTTCATGTACGAGTCCGACTCGCATTTGCCCGTTTATTCATCTCGCCCTGGCTGGGGATTAAACCCAGAAGCTCCGGAGTAGCGGACTAGCGTGTTAACCATTAATCACCTATGCCAAGGAGGTCGTCAAAAACTTTCTTAAATTCATATTTGAAGAAAATCAAAATCATAGGATGTACCAACTGCTTCTCTGCCCTCGTAGTTCGTAAAACTAAATGCACAAATATTTGGATTAAAATGTAAAGTACAAATTCACTATCATAAATATATCACCTAAAGCCTTTAGACCTAAAGGCCATATTTAGCGTGCTGGTGGACAGGAAGGTGGAAAAAGGGTATCAAAAAAAAAAAAAAATTGACAGCTACTTCTCTTCCACGAGATTCTTGTCAATATTCCACAAAAAAATGCGATTCTTTGTAAAAACAATATACATAATTTTTGCACGTAACATTATTCATACGTCCGCAAAACAAGCAAATCTACTCCAGCGCGCAGAAAAACGTGTTCAAATTGTCTTTTTATCCCTGCTACTTCCCCCAACACAGTACGCCATTTTCATATCTTAATACTGTTTTGTTAAACCTTTTATCTATTATTTATTTGCCCCATTTCTCCGGCGACAAAGCCAGAGAGCGAGATTAAGTTTAATTTATTTCTTGCTTTCTTGTCTTTGATTGACGACACGCGAGAATCACGGGCAACCAATAGGGATGTAGACTTGGGTCCGAAAAATAATATTTTATTTAGTCTTATAGGGTTGGCGTATGAAATGATACCCACGATGTATGAAAGTAGTGTTTATTGTGTCTCACTTAGCTTAGTACATGTGTATATATAATACTTATGGCATACATTCGCGTACAAATAGTATTTCATACGGTAACCTATTTAGGATCCTGGGTAGGACGCGGAGCATCGCAACCCTAATATCCTCCTAGCTAGCTGTAACTTGATGACGCGGAGCATCGATCAAGCCGAGCACTGAACTCTGAGCAGACTACGGGAGCAATCGTACTCGGAGCTGTCTAGCGAACGACTCACTGCTTGATTTTTTTTTTTTTTTTTCGATCGAAGCAATACGCTGTATGCTGAAGGCATTTTACAGCTCACCGGGCGCGACGGGTTAGGCGGGACCAACATTGCCAAAATGGCAAGATGTTGTCCACACCGTTAAGTGACAGCACAAAGGGCTCCCACCGGGTGGGAACGAACCTCGGCTTTGGGCGTCACTGGCGATCGGCTTTGACCAAGTGTCAAGCGCCTGAAGGGCTGACTGGCTAGAAGCGACCGGGTACCGTGCGGTACCTCGTGAACGCGCCAGTCCTATTCCTGATCCGCACTCGCCGGCGAGTGGGATTCGTAATCGAGCTAATGTGTGTGCTATGTCTGCGTTGCGCAGGTGACTCTACGGTGGGGGGAATCGCACGACTAATGGGGTCGTCCGGATCGTTGAGTACATGCCTTGGTCTCCTACACCTAAGGAAATCTGTGGGGTTGTAGTCAGCAGCTTTCGCTACTAACTGGTTGGGATGATTGGGGGCGCGTTCAAAGGATCGTGAGGCGATCTCTTTGAAGAATCGGGGGATGGAGGTGAGCTCCAGTTCGCGATGTAGGTCCACATTCCGGGTACCCCATGCCGCTTGGGTAGCCTTCCTGAGGAACCTATTTTGGATGACTTGTAGTTTTTTAATATGCGTGCCGGCAGCGTGTGCGAAGCACACGCTGGCGTACGACATGATAGGGCGGATGCACAGCTTGTACAATGTCAACTTGTTACGAAGTGACATTCTACGATTGCTGATCATCGGGGACAACCTAAAGAGGCAGTGAGCCGCGCGGTCTCTGACTCTCTTTATGTGGGGACCGAAGGTCATAGCACTGTCTAGTGTTACGCTTAGGTATTTAGCCTGTTTTGCCCATTGAATGGACTGGCCGAACAGTGATAGGGTTTTAAGAAGTGGAGTGGAACCTCCCCTACGGGGGCGACTCGTAGCACCGGGATCGTCACTAAAGTACACTGCGGTACTTTTGGACGGGTTCACGGTGATTCTCCACTTCTTAAACCACTCTCCAAGCGCTGTGATGGCTTTCTGGAGTTTGTTGGAAAGAATCTCTTTCCGGAAGTGGGAGTAGTAGATTGCCGTATCGTCGGCATATAGGGCATACTCCACGTTCGGAGTTTTGGGGATATCGCTTGTGAACAGCGAGAATAGGGTCGGAGAGAGCACTGAGCCTTGCGGGACTCCGGCTCTGATGGGGCGTGACGTCGAGAGACAGCCCTGGAGACGATAGCGGAATGACCTATTCGACAGGAAATCTCGTATGATGCGCACGAGATTGATTGACATGCCCATGCGGACGAGTTTGGATACCAAACCCTCATGCCAGACCTTTTCGAAGGCCGTTGCTATGTCAAAGAAGACCGCTCCGGTTGGTCTTCCGGAGTTTTTGTGGTGGAGGATATGCTCCGTGAGGCGGTGCACTTGTTGGATACACGAATGTTTGGGGCGGAAGCCAAACTGTTCGGGGGGTATTATGGAGGGCTTGGAATCTAGAAATTCCTTGAGCCGCGTCAGAATGATGCGTTCATATATCTTCCCTAAGGTACTAAGTAGACTTATGGGTCGATATGAAGAGGGGTTACTCGGGTCCTTGCCTGGTTTCGGAATCCCTATAACCACTGCGTTTTTCCAAGCGGCTGGAAAGGTGCAGTTTGCTAAGGCTGCATTGAATATGCATACCATTAGCAACAAAAGGGTTTCAGGGAGGCGTCTGAGGACGCCGTTTGAAATGCCGTCAGCTCCGGGAGCTTTGCGGGGGCTATTGGAGCGAATGATCACTGCTTGAACAGCGGCGTGTTGTGTGTGTATACGCGCGTCGTGTGACGCGGGGCTGGTGGGAGCGCGCCGGTGACGTATTCATAGTGAACTCGTATTCATAGTAAACGTCGTGTTACAGTCTCCCCCTCTGGTACTCTGAAGTCGTCCCGACAGGAGTACCAGCAGCTGCAATCTTGCGAGGTCTTCCTCTGCGGCGAATGGGATCGATAGGTTGAGGTACCTAATCTTCTCTTTTTTCAAACTTTGTAAGTGCTGCTGTGTGATATTTGTTCAATTACTTTGTCTGGTGAATCAGGATGAGCCGTATAATTATATTCGGCAGGAGTGAGTAGTCTACTTGCGTATTCTACAGGGTGTTCGTTTTCTCCCTCCCCCTGCACCAAAGCTGCTCCAATAGCGTATTGGCTTGCATCGGTTTGAGTTGATCTTCATTCATTACTATGTTATTTGTCATCTTTTACCCTCCTTGGATTTTTATTTATAGTGGGGGTAGTTTTGAGTTCCGTTGGGCGCCAATATAGGGTTGGCGTATGAAATGATACCCACGATGTATGAAAGTAGTGTTTATTGTGTCTCACTTAGCTTAGTACATGTGTATATATAATACTTATGGCATACATTCGCGTACAAATAGTATTTCATACGGTAACCTATTTAGGATCCTGGGTAGGACGCGGAGCATCGCAACCCTAATATCCTCCAAGCTAGCTGTAACTTGATGACGCGGAGCATCGATCAAGCCAAGCACTGAACTCTGAGCAGACTACGGGAGCAATCGTACTCGGAGCTGTCTAGCGAACGACTCACTGCTTGAACAGCGGCGCGCCTTTTGTATACGCGCGCCGTGTGACGCGGGGCTGGTGGGAGCGCGCCGGTGACGTATTCATAGTGAACTCGTATTCATAGTAAACGTCGTGTTACAGTCTGTCATTTACCGTGGTCAGTTAGATAATCCAAAAATAATGAAAGTTTTTTTTTACTTTAGTGAAAATTCACAAAGATACAGTGCGTCGAAGTTTCGAATTGACCTCATCGTAAAGTGAAAATTGTACTTGATCGTTGTAGGTGTGCGGAATTTAAATGCTATGCTTTAATTATTATTCTACATTGAAATGATACATATGATGTAAAAGAGCGGGACTCACCAGATACAGGTAATTTTTAATGAATAAATATTTTTTTTTTATTTTTTTTTAAATGCGCTTTATATTTGTAACTATTTGCTTATCAGAGAAAAGAAAAAATATCTATACAATATTTTCAAATAATCTATAATACCTGGTGAACTAACAATATTTGTTTAGTCCACATCCGTATTCCCCGTACTTTGTCGTACGTACTTGAAATAAACTAACTTTTTTATTTGGTATGGACTTAGAATGAAAAAGGAAACTGCCGAATTCAGCGTTATAGTAGTTTTTATACATTACTACATTGGCATAGGTACCAAAAATGCTCTATGGAGTATTAAAAATTCGTTTCCATTCCGCGGTAGTGTAAATCGAGCCTTAGTCGTTTTCCTCAATAATAAGCGTCGTGAATCATGTTCGTTGACATCATCATCATCATCCGAGCGTATTCCCGGTTGCATCCTCAGCGTTTATGCTTTAGAGCCCGGGGTCCGCTACCTAACCCTAGGTGATTTGACGAGGTTACTGGTTTTTACACAGAGAGACTGCCGTCTGACCTCCGCAACTCAAAGGGTAGACCAGAACCAATCCTAGGATAGCTGTAAATAAACGCTAGATGGCGTTTGGAACCCACAGCTATACGTGCCTTCCGAAGCATGGAATCATCTTTTTTCTCGGATAATCAGGTGATTCAAGCCTGCAATATCCTAACCAGACTTCAATCCAATTCAATTCAAAATATCTTTATTATCATAGGATATTTATAATATCTCTTAATAATAGTCACTTTGTTTTGTTTTGCACAAATGTTGACGTCAAATCGTTACTTAAAGCTAAATTACGCCGCTTCCTAAGCGCAAGTGCAGAAGAAGCGGCAACAAACTGCACTGCACGTTTTCTCCAAAGACGTCAACTAACAAACTAAAAACTTAAAATTAGTCATATAGATGGACAGAGATTACATTGTTTATTATGTCATAATTAAATTGAATTATAAGAATTACGAAATTTAAAATAATGTCAATTTGTAAATTTAGTATGTACCAATGTTCCTAAATTATGACATGTCTAAGTATACAAACCTTTAAGAGGGACCCGCGCCAAGCTCAAGCCAGACCTTTTTGTCTTTAAGATAGTCATCGTTCGTATAATAAGCCTTCTCACAAAGTACTTTCTTTACATAAGCTTTGAATTTTCTGTCTGGCATATCAAGGACCGATTCTGACAATTTATTATAAAAAAGTATACACTTCCCCATAAAAGACTTACTGACTGTATTCAGCCTGTAATACGGGCTAACTAAGTCATTCTTATTACGTAAATTTCTATCTGTAAAATCACTTACTTTATTGAACATGGAAATATTTTTTCTTACATACATTATATTTTCAAATATGAATTGTGATGCAAAAGTAAGTATACCTATTTCCTTGAATAATTCCCTCAGTGAGTCTCTCGATCCTAAACCGTAAATAGCACGAATTGCACTTTTTTGTAAAAGAAAAATAGTCTGAATGTCGGCTGCACTCCCCCATAGAAGTATCCCGTAAGACATTAGACTGTGAAAGTAACTAAAGTACACTTGTCTAGCAGTTGCTACATCTGTCAATTGTCTTATTCTCCTAACAGCGTAAGCCGCAGAGCTAAGCCTATTAGAAAGTTTAGTTATATGAGCGCCCCATTGAAGTTTCGAATCAATTGTGATTCCTAAAAAGGTAGTACTTTCAACCAGATCGAGTTTCTGACCATTAATTAGTATGTCAACGCAGGCTTGATTCACATTAGGAAGAGAGAATCGAATGCATTGGGTCTTGTTCGCATTTAACATGAGGTTATTGGCCGAAAACCAATCAGAAATTAAAGATAAGGTGCTGTTCACCGCGCTAGCATCACTGTTATGTCGATCTATTTTAAATATTAGCGAGGTCTCTGGAACTGGAAACAATTTTCATAAAGTATGCTTCCCAATGGGATTTGAACCCACGAATCATGTTCATTGTATTGTACTTATTTTTAACTAATTTTAGAGGTCAATATCTATTTAAGGCCGTACCTGAATTTTTTGGGGTCCAGTGCTGCCCCCATTTAAAATAAATCATTTCAAAGAAAACGGAGACATCATTTAAAATTTTGCTACTACCAAGCCCTAGATAACCCTGCAAAGTATTTTATGAACTACTGATTACAGTTTAAAGTGAGAACGTTAAGCTTTACTACGCACATTTGCGAATAAACGGTCACTTTTGGCAAATGTGCGTAGTAAAGCTTAACGTATTAGTAGTGCGTAGTAATAGCTTTATTCACAATAATTACATTTTTTAAAAAAAAGCCGACTTAATTTTTTTTAGGAGTTTCTTCCATATCGCCAAAGTTCTTCATCATATATTCATCAAATTAAAATGGGACCAACTTCGTAGTAAAGGCTTTCAAATAAAAGAAGAATGATTAAAATCGGTCCACAATTGGTGAAGATATCGCGTAACAAATATACATAAAAAAAACATACAATTGAACTGATAACCTCCTCCTTTTTTGAAGTCGGTTAAAAAAAGTCGTCAATGGAGTGGAAGGATTTATCCAAAAATAAGATTTCTTACTTATACATATGTATCTTGACTTACTTTTACATGTTCGTTCACATATAGTTGATTATTAACACATCTGAACTACATTATGTTATTTTGACTTATGTATGACGTTTGTATGTTTTCATGGTTCTTTTTTTTTCGAATATTTTCTAAAAGAATTCACCGAATAATTACTCAGATTTTCTGCTTAATCTATTGGAATTTGCCGAGTGCTAGGAATATTAAGAGGCCCTCGACTCTAGATCGCTTCATGAATTTCAAAAAGCAATCGGGATGCATTAATGGAGTCTTGAGGCTTCAAAAGGTGACGATGGTCCTCGAATGATTTATGCGGCGATATTGAGGAAATCGAGGAGGAAACCTTTCATGACGGTGACAGTGCTAAAGAGAGCAAATCTGATAAAAAAAATTATGATGACACTCGTATGTTTTATATAAACTTTGTTTTCGAAGTAAAAACTTTTTCAGGCGCGTTAGGCATTTTTTTGAGATGGGAAAAAAAAACCATTGAACTCGCGACACTGTTGTAATTGTTCAAGTTTTCACTTCTGTCGGCACTCCGGGAGTGCCACTGTTTTTTAGGGTTCCGTACCCAAGGGGTGCAAACGGGACCCTATTACTGAGACTCCGCTTTCTGTCCGTCTGTCCGTCTGTCTGTCCATCTGTCAAAGGGCTCTATCTATTGAACCGTAATAGCTAGACACTTGAAATTTTCACCGATTATGTATTACTGTGGCCGCTATAACAACAAATACTAAAAATAAAAAAAGTTAAAAATAAAAGGGGGTCGTCATACAAGAAACGTGTTTCTTCAGCGTTTTAAAACATTGTACCCCCACGGAACCCTTCATGTACGAGTCCGACTAGCACTCGCCTATTTTGACAGAGCGAGCGTAGCGTTTCAGTTTCAAGATTGGCAAACATTTATTTTGTCCATCTGTCTGTTCTCGCCTATCTTGCATTTTTCGACCGATTTTGACGAAAATTGGCACACTAGTGCCTTGATTTTTTTGTCGATCATGATTTTGATTGGGGGAGAAATAGGGGGAACTCTGCTGTAGCGTTATATTTGGACGGATTTCACAGAAATGGCTTTGCTAAGCCAGGGGAAAGGGGAAAGTGTTATGATGGAATGGTGTTATGTGACTGGTGTAGTGAGGTATGCGTGTTCCTTCGTCTGATCTGAATTGAAACAAGTGATTAACGAATGTAGGTAGCCTTTATTAGGCATACAGGAGACGACTCTGTTTCCTGTGCCTGCACACGGATATATATACAAACGGATCGAAATACCAAAGTACAGAAGTGATACAGTAAAATACTGATGTAGAGAAGTATCCCTACAATGGTTATGATAAAGGCCCATTTACACAGTGCAAGTTTCTTGCCTGTTGCATACAATTTTATTGAAGCAATAAATGATTTGTATGGCTGACGTTCTGTTTAGACCATGCAAGTTTTCTATTTCTTAAATTAAATTTTATGCAAGAGGCAAGAAACTTGCACTGTGTAAATGGGCCTTTATAGTTTGCGATGTCTCCTGTTCAGACAGTCTACTGAACCACAGTTTACTTATGCTTTAATTGTTTAAATCGCTTTCCCTGGTTTGGATATATTATAGTCTATAAGGAAAGGTACCTAGCAAAGCGGTTTAGGCCCTGGCTGTGCGTCTGTGAGGCAGGAGTCCAATTATCACTAGGCGCGACTTCACTGTTAAAAATTATGTAATTTTATTAAAAATTATGTAATTTTACATGCAAAAAATTACATAAACATGTAACAAGAAAAATTATGTAAAATCTCATATTTTTCCGTAAACTTCCAAGATTTTTCGGGAATTTTACAGGTTTATGTAATTTTTTTGCATGTAAAATTACTTACATAATTTTTAACAGTGTTGTATCTCTGAGTTTGCGCTAATGTATGATCATTTTCAGCTACCACCACTTGCTCCTGGTGAAGATAATCATCGTGATGAAATCTGCATACTAATCACTATTAAGTTTACTAATGTGTGAAATGGAGAAGGCAATGGCACAGAAGACAGTAAAAGTAACATACAGAACGGAATCTCCTAAGGTCCCGCGCAATATACGTCCCCGTTCCCCGTCTCCGCACCTCTCCCCCGTTCTCGCCTTGACGACGGGCGAGAGCGGGCGAACACACAATGCATAGCGCACACGGCGGCACAAGAACAGGGGAGAGGTGAGGGACGGGGAACGGGGACGCATATTGCGCGTACCTTAGGAGATTCCGTTCTGTATGTTACTGTTACTGTCTTCTGTGGCAATAGCAAACCACTCCATTATCTCCGCCAAATATCATCAGTGTGTGCGTCTATTTTCACACAATGACACCGACAAGAGAAGGTAATATTTTGTAATAGCTGGCCGCCACTGTTTGATGATAATTTCCGAACTATGCCGCAAGAAGCCGAACGACTTGTAGCATTTTTTGAAGAGAGTACCTACGCATGGAACTTGTTCCTGACGCTGGTCTCCTGACTGCACGTATTTTTCTAGTGAACGAGAAACATTTTTCGATTTAGGGATCCATTTGTGAAATTCCAAATTTTTATTTGTTTGTTTGTTTGTTTTATATCTTTATTGTACAAGAAATAGTTACAGTTAAATAGTTAAGTAATAATAGACCAAAATATTTTGTACAATGGTGGACTTATCCCATAGTGGGATCTCTTCCAGTCAACCAAGTATCAGCGAAAGAATACAATCAATGGACATAACGGGCAAAAGTCAACGTACAATCGCAATAAAATACATTTAAAGTTTTAAATCTAAAATAAATTATTTCTTTGTCAGCTTAGCGGTTATAGATAGATATGGAGGACACGTGAAAAATATCACGGCAGTAGTTTAAATAAGGAAATTTTAAAAGAAAAACTATCAGAACTAAATAGGTTTTACAAACTAAAAAGTAATAGTCGACCACCAACTTGTACTCGGAACAGGAAAATTTCCTTAAAAATTAATTTAAAATTCGTTAGACCCGACATGGACTTGATCAGTTTTTATTTAGTACTAAATATTTGTGAAATAAAACGCCACCATTTTCATGAATAAATTATATTTGTCCTATTAAAAATTAACGCAATAATTCACCCTTGCTTTGAAGAGACCATTAGAAGAGACACCCTAATTGCATCTGTCTCAGATTACGATTAACTTGTCACAGACCACAGACTGGTGATAGACATCTGCAACACCATTGAACTGTGTCAGGTTTATTAAAGAAATCTTGCACTGTTTCGCTGGCTGTAGGATGTATAATAACAGTCATTGAGATACGTCAAATGCCTTTAGAACACCTTGAAAAACCTGACACAAGTGACATAATAACACACTCAATAAGAAAAAGAAGAGTATAGACAGCACATTAATAATTCATTTGAGACAGGAAAGTCAAAGATGTAGCCAAATTATTTGGTTTCAGAGACGTTGATTGCTCTCTCAGTTCACAAACACCATGTTAGTATGTAACAAGTGGTTGTGAACTCAAGGTTGATAGACAAACAGACAATATACATTGATGTCAATACCATTGAACTTCAGCAAATGGGGCTCAATTGGGCTCAACAGTATAAGTTGTCAAAGGAGACTGCACTGCACTTGCACTGTTTGGCTGGCTGGGTGTTATATAATATAGATATATATTAGTGTTTCAAGATTGGAGTTACTTAGTTGGTGCCTCAAACCAATATTGATCTGGGCTTTGGGGTTAGTGCAATATATAATGATGAATTATAGAAGATAATTCCCTCACCTTATTCCACTTTACGTTGGGTTGGGACAGCATGGATTTATGTTATTACTAATAGTTATTACGCATTATTACGCACGCGGCCCAGGTATTAAAGTTTCTTAAGGGCCCGGTCCTTATTTTTGTGATTTTGACTTCTTTTTCGGAGCTGATTGGAGCCAAACTAATTTAGTAACAATATGTTAAGATATGTTAAATTGAAGTTTATTTAAGTATTAAAAAAGTGAATGAGACAATTCATTGATTTTTATTGTAATAGTTTGTTCAATTCTAAATAACCTGAGACGTGTTTCAATTTTTTGCGGTGCGCGACATTCATGTCTTTGTTGTTTACACGGAATTTAAAACATGAAGTTGTGTATAAATTACAGACAAATAAAGACAAAAGAAAATCCTAAAAAGTGAATGAGAATATTTTAGTACTTTTTTTAATTCATAGAAAAACTTAGTTAAAAAGGTTAAACTTTAAAGAAAATATAAGCGAATACGTCGTAGGATTTCTTACGCATACGACTGAGTAAAAAAATAAAAAATACACATATATGAAGATTGATTCATGCTTAAACACGTACAATAAAGAAATAAAAATAATTTGTCTTTTGTAAAAAGATAGAAAAATTTAAAGTTCTCCGAAATTCTCAAATAAATATGGGAACGAAAACGCTGATAAGGCAGACCGCTCGGTGCGCTTCTGAATTCGTCTAAATTCGTCTCCAGTGTGCATGTACAATACAGCGCAATGCGTATGTGTAGATAGAAAATATAGATTCGGGTGCTCAATCAAAAATTCCCAAGGTCGAAGACCGCAGTCTTAAATATTATGCTTTTGAAAGCCTCAAGTTCCTTGCCCATTTTCTGCAAGACGGTTGTATTACGTACTCTCTGCACCCAGGAATTTTAAGCATCTCGGTAAACGCACATCTCGAATGCAACAAGTTTGTTGCACGTGACTTCAGTGAGTGTCCATGCTTCTGTTCCATATACGTATACAGAGAATACATACCTAGCATCTTAGTAGTCGTTAGTTTCAGGGGTGTGTTTACCTAGACTATTCAACCTATATGTTAACGCACTGATAGGGGAACTTAGTAGTACTCATGTTGGATGTTACATAGGTTATGTGTGTCTTAACAACATAAGCTTCGCAGACGATATGGTACTTCTTAGCGCCTCTGTCTGTGGCCTCGAAAGATTGTTGGATATATGTGAGAGATATACAGTCAAACGTCGCCTTAAATATAATGTGTAAAAAAGTGAATACATGGTCTTTCAGGCGGGAATAAAATGTCCTGATACTGTTCCACCCATAAAATTAAATGGTATACCATTGCGAAGAATAGATAAATTTAAATATCTGGGACATTGGGTAACTTCTGACCTGAGAGACAATGTAGACATCGAAAGAGAACGCAGGGCACTATCTGTGCGTGCTAACATGATAGCTCGTAGGTTTGCTCACTGCACAAGAGAAGTTAAGATAACCTTGTTTCGTGCCTACTGTACATCCTTCTATACTAGCAGCCTATGGATACACTACACACAAAAGCAGTTTAGTGCTCTGCGGGTACAGTACAATGACGCTTTTAGGGTGCTGATGGGGCTATCTCGACGTTGCAGCGCGTCAGGGATGTTTGCCGTGGCGCGTGTGGACTGCTTCTATGCAACCATGCGCAAGCGGTGCACATCCCTAGCGGGCAGGCTCCGAACCAGTGCCAACAGTATCCTAAAACGTTTGCAACTAGGCATTCAGTATGTGAGTGATTCCCATACTAAAAATCTCAAAAGCTCAATGATTCATATACTGAAAAACAAGGAACTATGAATCCCTTTAGGTATAGTATACTAACACTAGCCTTAAGGTCTGTTTTTCTGTTACTAACACTTAAAATTAAATAATATTATGTGACCCTTTTGATGGTTGAAATAAATGTTTTTTTTTAGTCATACTGATGAGCAAATCTAAGCTTACCTTTTCAGGGTTCCGTAGCCAAATGGCAAAAAACGGAACTCTTATTCGTCATGTCAGTCTGTCTGTCCGTCCGTATGTCACAGCCACTTTTTTCCGAAACTATAAGAACTATACTGTGAAACTTGGTAAGTAAATGTATTCTGTGAACTGCATTAAGATATTCACACAAAAATAAAAAATAAAAAAGAACTTTGGGGGTTTCCCCATACTTGGAACTGATACTCCATTTTTTTTATCAAACCGATACGTGTAGGTAATCTATGAATAGGTCTTCTAAAATGATTTTGAGGTTTCAAATATATTTTTTTTCTAAACTGAATAGTTTGCGCGAGTGACACTTCCAAAGTGGTAAAATGTGTTCCCTCCCTCTGTTACTTTTAAAATAAGAGAATGATAAAACTAAAAAAAATATATGATCTACATTACCATGCAAATTACCACCGAAAATTGGTTTGAACGAGATCTAGTAAGTAGTTTTTTCTTAGACGTCATAAATCGTAAACCGCAATTTACCTTTAGAACTTTTATATTATGTTACTTGCTGCTACGGAACCCTTCATGGGCGAGTCCGACTCGCACTTGGCGGCTTTTTGTTGTATTTTAATTGTAAGTGAACTATTTTGTTTCCATTGATGTCTCCAATGTCCAGCGGAAAGGAAAAAGAGTCGGTTATTGCATGGTTATAGAAGCTCGTGAGGTCTACTGTTCTCACAGAACCACTAATTTTTTATTTGGTCTTGTCAATTATTTTAAACTTCTTCTTGTGTCATTAACGGTAACACTAAAGAAATTATCTTTTGTGCGTCGTAAAATACATAACACATCGTTACACCTAATTATACACCTCTATGCTATTAAG
Source organism: Acrobasis repandana (assembly GCA_963576875.1). NCBI lineage: Eukaryota > Metazoa > Arthropoda > Insecta > Lepidoptera > Pyralidae > Acrobasis > Acrobasis repandana. The sequence goes on from OY756222.1 coordinate 19,585,149, forward strand.
GGGGTCTTCTAATTAGAAGACCCCCTTAATTGATTTACGTGTTAAAGTGAGTTAGCGCCTCTCCCAATTACCATGAATTACTTCTATCAAATTTCGCAGGGCAGTAGATATTATAAAATTTAATTGCAGGTCCCTTAATAACTAATTTGATGGCGAGATTTTAATCAGACCCTTTACGCACAGAAGCTTCATTTTCACTGCGGCGATCTGTTTACGTGAATTGTTTCTTGAAACTACGTCCAGCAGCGGCCCGGATGGATTTAGTCCGTCACTGTCGTCTGCAAAGAATTTATAATATTATCTAGAATAACTACGAATAATAATCTCACAAAAACGACATTGAAAATTAAACTTAATGCCACGCACATAAATCTCATATTTTCATAATGCTTATATTTAAATGTCCAAGACGAAGGTGATGGTTGACTCATCTGGCTTCTCGGACATCGACATAACTGTAGGTAGCGAGAGGCTAGAGGTAGTTGATAAATACACATACCTTGGACATTGTTTATCATTTGACAAAGATCTTCGAACTATAGAAGTCGATCGACGGATACAACTGGGATGGGTGGCTTTTGGTAAGCTTGCGGATGTTTTTAAAAACGGAAAAATACCACAGTGCCTAAAAACACGCCTCTTCAACCAGTGTGTTCTGCCCACAATAACATATGGTGCCGAGACATGGACTCTCACAAAGGGAACCATGTATAAGGTTGCGGTTGCGCAGAGAGCCATGGAGCGAGTCATGCTCGGCATCAAACTGCAAGACCGAGTTCGCAACGTGGAGATCCGACGTCGAATGAAAGTTCATAACGTGCTCTCCAGGGTTGCGGCTCTAAAGTGGAACTGGGCGGGACACTTGGCTCGAAGGAACGATGGAAGGTGGAGTAAGGCCGTCACCGAATGGTATCCTAGAAATGGGAAACTTAGTGTAGGACGTCCGGCGGCTAGGTGGGTTGATGTCGTCAGGCAGGTTGCTGGGAGGAACTGGATTGCGATGGCCAGTGATAGAGCAGGGTGGCGCAGACAAAAGGAGGCTTATGCCCAGCAGTGGGTACTTGAAGGCTGTTGATGAAAAAAAAAATATATTTAAATACCTAACGAATCAAAAAAAATTACCTAAAGTTATAGGCGTACCTTAAGGCCCATTTACACAGTGCAAGTTGCCTATTGCATACAATTTTATTGAAGCAATAAATGATTTATATGGCTGACGTTCTGTTTAGACCATGCAAGTTTTCTATTGCTTTAATTTAATTGTATGCAACAGGCAAGAAACTTGCACCGTGTAAATGGGCCTTTACCCGCAAACTGTCAGTGCAATAAAGTAGAAGGGGAGAGGTATAACTTTAGGTATAATTTTTGAGAACAGCTTTGCCATTTCGTGCGAATTCTAGATTTATATACAATTTCTTTGGTCGTCTGTCACAAACTTTACGATAGAGACACGTGACCCGCGACTGTTTCAACTATCTCTAATGCTCGTACGGTTTGTGACAGAGACAAACTGAATCCGTAGTACGACGACGTAGTTTCAAGTCAGCACAGAAGCTTCATTTTCACTGCGGTAATCCTGAATTATTATTCGGATCCTGAAATATTAAATTATTTTATGACAATGAGAATCAGCTAGATAACAACAAGTCAAATCAGACACTTCTCTAAACCTCAAAACAAAAAATTTCAATGGGATTTGTATGAAAGTCACTACCATGACCAAATTAAATAATGGAATAAAAATGGTGAAAAAATACTACGTGAGCAGGACTTGAACCAGGCCTGTATCACTCCCCGTTTAGGTATCGAAAATGTATCTACATTATTACTATGCGCGCAGGCGGCCCCTCCGGGTGGTAAATTCAGTTATACGAATCAGTAATAAGAATGAAATTGGCTTGCAATGGATGTCTAGGTATCTATGCGAAAAGGTGCTGGGTTCTGACGTGAGCTAAATTAAACCATATCGCTAGCCACATTGAGTAGATATTTCTTTGAATTTCTTTGCTGAGTGAGATTTCTGTACGTTAGTATTATTTATTCTGTGGTAGGGTTTGTGACAGAGACGGACTGAACCCGTAGTACGACGACGTAGTTTTAAGTCAGCACAGAAGCTTCATTTTCACTGCAGTGATCCTGTTTACGTTAATTATTTTATGAGAATGCGAAAGTAAGTATATATATGAATATATGTCTTAGGTTAATGTTTAATAATCGTCAAATAGCTAATTTATGTCAAAACAAAAATGTTCTATGGGATTTGTATGAAAATCACTACCGTGACCAAATTAAATAATGGAGTAAGAAATGGTGAAAAAATACCACGTGAGCAGGACTTGAATCCGCGACCTTAGTCTCAATAAGACTATGCTCTTACCAACTGAGCCGTCACGTGTTCAACCCCGCACGCCGAATTTCGCCACCATTTAATATTCCTACACGCATTAGGCTTACGTCACCTAACACTACTACCCACTATTACAAGTAGGGTATCTGATTTAACCCATGTTACAATGAAGTTGAAAACCAATTAAAGTGTAGGAAAGGAAAGCCATACTATATTTTATAGGGTTTATTAGGCATTTAAGATGCAGTACTAAAGTACTCAAATTAAATAAGAAATGGTCACTACCTTCTTTTTGTGTTCTGAGCTCACTATCGTGACGTCAAAGTTTGAAACTTTGTTTCGGAAGGCACGTTAAGCCGTTAGACCCGGCTGTCATCATGAGAAGGCAGTCTAAAAGCTATGTAAGATGCCTTTCGGCAGCTTGAAAAATCTGACACTAGTGTTGACCACTTACCTACACACAATAAACAAACAAAGAATAAATTGTAAGTCTTTCTATTACAAATTCTGAACTTGATACATTTTAATTACTAAGTTTTGCAAAACTAAACAGGTAACAAACAAACTGCCACAACAAACAATATGAGCAAAAGTTTTATTATTTTCAAAACTAAAACAAAATCAAGCAACGTTAAAACTGTACATTTTTCTGTGCTATAACAAGTTTACACTATACTTTTAATAACATTCCCTCTCCTCCTGTACAGTATAAAATACTTAATCAGTAGGTCAACTTTATGCAGCATACTGCAACCCAACAACCGGGAACCATAGTTCCCGGCAGAGTAGAATTGGACCACTCCAAGTCTTCCCGTGAATGTCGTAGAAGGCGACTTAGGAAACACAAGCTGAACAAAGCTTCAGCGTGGAGAGTGTAGGCCAAAACCTCTGACTGCTATAGCTAATATATGGCTCTTCCTTGTTTACTACGGAACCTTAAAAACGTGATAGTGTATGTATGTTTGTATTAAGTACGGACATGAACTTCTTTAACGTTTACTAGGTCGGGGTGGGATGGGGTGACGGTGTTGTTCACGTGCCGTATCCAGCAGGATTACCGGGAGATATTGGCTAAGACCTCTGCCGTTATTATACTTGGTACACATATCTGAAAAATTGAGGAAATTTCCTTTTCAATGTTCTTTTTACAGCTAATATTTAAAGCAAAGTGGTGATAGATGAGATAAAATGTGGAAGATACTAGTTGTTGATTCTAGGTATAGTTAGAGACTATTTATACTCTCTGATAAACTAGTGACTTTGTGAGCTGTAGACCTCGCGAGTCGGTCTTTGCATAGCCCCCTTTAATTTTAACGGATAAATAAGTTGTTCGGACAAAAAAATTGCGTCTTAAGGTGACTTGGGTTCACAATTTGCAATACTGTGCGTGTTTTTGAAAAACTATTACAGTTTATTCCTCATAAAATTTACATTAAAATTTTAAGGATTTTCTACAGACACTGACAATAGCCAAAACATTTAGCATATTTGGCTCGATAGAAAAAAATCACAAACATGCCTCTAAATTTGCCTTTATAATACGTATTACTATTTTATACAATCACCTTATTATATGAAAATTATACCAAAAAATGTATTATCTAAATATCTATCCGTTTCGGCTACAAAAAAATAATAATAAATAAAAGGTGATTGTATAAAATAGTAATACGTATTATAAAGCAAATTTAAGCCAAAAATGTTAAATCGTATTTTGGCTATTATGGGTGTCTGTAGAAAATCCTTAAAATTTTTATGTAAATTTTTTGAGGAATAAACTGTAGTAGTTTAATAACAGTGATTTTTCAAAAACACGCACAGTATTGCAAATTGTGAACCCACGTCGCCTTAAGGGCACCAAAAAAGTTTTAAGTATGTCATTTTTTAACATTTTACGAAATGGCTGAAATATGATATTTTTTACGTTTTCAACCGATATATTTCCGCCATTTTGAATTTCTCAAAACTGGTTAGAGAATAAAAACCTGCATAACAATCGAAACTGTTCACAAAATTTATATAATTATTCACATGCTACATAAACACCACATTACCTACTTATAAGCAATTTTTGTAAATATGTATGTAAATATAATTTATAAATATATTTCCAAATCTGCAATATATATATTGCAAATTTGGAAACGGCCCTATTTTGATTAAATCTACTGTTGGTTTCGGGCCCGAAAAATCGATCTACTTAGCTAGGTTTTAGAAATCCTCGTTTTTTGAAGTTTTATCGACCAAAGCCCAGGTACTATTTATTTAAAAGGTGAACTCTATTTTCTGGTTAAATAACGGAGATCCAAGAAAAAAAATATCGTCAGTGTGTTGTTACCGTTATATCTAGATATAAGGTTTCATATCGCTCTCACTTAGTTGTTGAAATATTACTTTAGAGAAAATTATGATCAACACGTCGTCAACGTGTCTTCTTTGAGAGAGCAAGCGAAGCGACCGAAATTCTCCAAGTCTTCTTAGAAAATCCGGCGTTTGTGTGTACGTATCTTCTTTATCTTGGAAGCTTCTTGGGTCTTTATCTATAGATGTATTTATTATAAATATAATATCATCATCAGGTATTTTTTAGTCTTCACTGCTGGAGCATGACCCTCTCTGCACTACCAGAGCCATATATTAGCCAGAGCAGTCAGAGGATTTGGCCTACGCTCTCCACGCTGGCCAGACGGGTTAGAGAGGCCTCGATTGATGTTTATAAGCATTGTTTAGCTTGTGTTTCCTTAGTCGCTTTCTACGACATCCACGGAGAGACTTGGAGTGGTGCTATTCTACTCTGCCGGGAACCACATGGCAAACATAGAGTTAATATTCCATAATACAAGTTTAAACTTACTTTGGGGCTACCTCAATCAGTGCGATATGTCCTTATATATTTATTAACTATCTTAGCTCGTTCCCGTTTGCATCCTCAGCTGTGTTGCTTCGAAACCCGGGGTGTGCATTCTCTAAATATAATATACTGTCATTTCCGCTTTTTATTCCAAATATAACGTGCATGTCAATGGTCACCCAAGGATGCCAAAGACCTTGCGAAGTGGAGAAGAAAAGCCGAAACTGTTTAAATGATTTAATACTAGTTGTATGTACTTAACTAGTTTAACGACCGACCTGCCTACCTCACGTTAACCCTTCTTGAGAAGCGTGTGCGATAAGTTTTACGTATGCCCGCCACCCGACATTAACCCTCCTAGGGAATGAAGTTGTAGTACTCGGTTTAGTGCTTATTCCTTTAGTCGCATCTTACGATATTCACAGGAAGAGATAAAGTGATCCTACTCTGTGACTACGTAGTATTGACACACAAAAAAAAACGCAAAAATATAATACGTAAAGTTTTTTTCTAGCGTAAAATTATAAAAGCTTAGTCAAGAAATTTATGATAAAAACCTATTTGCACCTCCGAATATGGCTTCCCCTTTCTAAGACATATACATTGGCTTCGAAATCTTTCTAGCGAATTTGAAAATGCTTTTAGCTAAAACCCCGCAGGAATTTTTTAAGGTAATTGACCGAGGTGATACGGGACTCATCTGGCTTAAGGAATTCCAAATGGGACAACTGGGCCCCGTTGAAAGCTTTCGATATTAGCTTATGTGGAGAGGGTCTCAACTTTTAAACTCAGAAAACAAAGAAGTTTTTACAATACTTTCGTACCTTTGGTGTATTGTACAAATTTTCTCGCAGACTAGTAGAGAAGTATTCTTCTTTACAGACTATTAGGGTTGGGCCACATCTGTCAGCACGGAACAGCACTTTCCTATGCTGCTATCCTTTTCTGTCGCTCAGAAGCGTCATTTGCTAAAGCGAGAGGGAGCGACGGAACGCTTCAGCATGGCCGGTGCTGCATAGGAAAGTAGTGTTCCGTGCTGACAGATGTGGGCCAATCCTTAATCCATTGGTGAACCATTGAGACCAGCGTGGAGAGTGTAGGTCAAATCCTCTCGCTGCTCTGGCCAAGTATGGCTCTGGTAGTAAAGAGAGAGTCATGCTTCTGCAGTGGAGACTAAAAAAGACCTGACGATGATGATGAACTAAGGGCGTCTCCCAGTAAATAAATAAATAAATATTTAGGAACAAATTACACTGAAACAAAGTTTTTTTCTACTTGTATTATGGCATACTTACTCAACAATACTATATTTTAGGATAAATACATATATAGATAAAGATCCAAGACCCAGGACAATTTGGCCATTTTCCAACTTGCCCTGGCTGGGGATCGAACCCAGAACCTCCGGATTAGCGGTCTAGCGCGTTAACCATTACGCCACGATAATAAATAAAGTAATGATTTACCTGTAAACATCAGGCTGGAAAGACGGGTCGGTGATTGCGGTAGATAATATAAAGTCTTTAAACACCCGTGTGGTTCCGGGTTAGAATAGGACCGGTCCATCTCTTCCAGTGGATGTCGTAAGAAAGCGACTAAATAACTAAGCACAAACATCTCGTGCTATAATTGCATTCCCAAGGAGGGTTAACGGCGGGCGGCGGCCGGTTGTAAAACTTTCGCACAAATACATATCCAAAAAGGGTTGACGTCAGGCAGGTGGCCGTTTGTCAAACTATAGCCAAATCATTTAATGGGTTCCGGCTATTTCTTCTCTATTTTGCAAGGTCTTTGGCATCCTTGGGTGACCATTGACATGCATGTTATATTTGGAGAAAGAAAAGCGGGAAAGTGCACCCCGGGCTCCGAAGCAGCACAGCTGAGGATGCAACCGGGAATGCGCTTAGACGAAGAAGAAGAAGAATATAAAGGCTTTAAACAGACGACACTGCTGCCCATTCTATGTTACATACTTACTTACTTCCCTCAAAGATAATTTTCTGCAATTTGGCTCTTTTATTCCGGACACATCTTGCGTGGGGAGCCGGCGTCGGCCTCAGTTCTCGAACCAGCCCAACTCCTGCAGGAAGCTCGAATCAGGACCTCAGTAGGTATAATAATAATAATAATAATAATAATAATAAGCCCCCTATAAACCCTACCTTACGTCCGTGCCGAACATCTGGCCACGTGGGGGGCGGACACGCGTACTATCGAAACTTACGCGGCCAACAAGGCAAAGGTCAATCCAAGCCAAGGTGGAACAGCATATGCCGAAGGTTGCGTGGCTATGGGAGAGCATAGTCGCTAATATGCGGACTCTGGATACCGGGGGACCTCCAGTTTCAATTACCCTTGCCACGGCATGCGGGGTTCGTGGGAACCAAATAAGAGTTAAAATGAAGAAAAACAAAAAAGCAATATCTACCCAGTCTCCAACTGTTGTAGAAAATGACACAACATTAAATCCTCCTATTAGTCATCCACAGAGTTCATCTGAACCACTTCAACAAACTTCAGTTAGAAGAAGTTCTAGAAGAACATGTAATAGGTATAGAAGTACATCACCAACTCGGTCCACGCCTGATGTAACTGAACCCTACAGTCCAAGTACTGTGTCTTATACACCCTCATTAGCCTCCGTGGATGAAGATCCTTGTGATCTGATAGGCCTTAACCCCACTTTAGATATTGCGCGGGGGGTTAATCCCTTGTTACCCGCGTCCACTAAGGCTGGGAAAGCTAGAGTACGCATGAGTTGGACTTCTGATATCAATAAATTCATCATGCGTAACTACTATATTTTAACTAAATTAGAGACAGATAGGACCTGTTGGAGAAAATGTCTGCATGAAAAATTCTTACTGCAATATCCGGAAATAAAAGTATCTGAACAAAGAATTGCCGATCAAAAACGTGTAATTGTAACAAATAAACGACTTTCAGAACAAGAATTAAATGTAATTAAAGAAGAAGTAAGAAGAGAGTTAGAAACAGAAAGAGTCACTAGGTTATCAGCAGAAATAGGCAATAATACACAACAACAATCAATAACACCTGATTTGATAGACCACAGTGTTCCGTTATTTTCACAGACGCAAGATACACACAACCAACTAGGAGTTAGGGATACAAGCAATATATTCACACAAACTTCTTTGGCATCCACACAAACACAATCAATTAGCTTATTACTTGAAAACGAAATAGAAACACTAGATTTCCCTTTAAATGACCCAGTTGCAGATACATTAAGCGATAAATTACATTCAATAATTTTAAAATACTCTGGAATGGAGCCTGAACTACGCCCAAGGCTCCCAAAATTGAGATATAGCGTTAATCTTACAAAAATAGTGAACTTATTCAATGATAAAATACTTAGCCGATTTGTATCACCAGATTCACAACTTACCGATATACATACCCTCATATATTGTTCCGCCTATGTAATATCTGAGGAACTCGGATATAAGATTTTACAAGACTTACAAAATATACCATATAAAAAGCACACAAAACCACGCTGGCAATTAAGACTAGAGAAAAATATAGAAAAGTTAAGAAGTGACATAGGTAGGCTCTCACAATATTGTAAAGGTAATAGATCAAATAAAGTAGTAAAAACAGCTGAAACGATATTTAAGACATATAATTTACACACCATACATGAGAAAAATAACAATAAACCAGAAGAGTTCCTCGACACTCTAAAACAAAAACTAGCTCTTAAAGCACACAGACTTTCGAGATACAAAAAGGCACACCAAAGGAAACTAGATAATAAGCTATTTGCAACAAATGAAAGAACATACTATAGAAATCTTAACACAAACATTAGTGACAGCCAGGAAGATATAGAAACACCAACAGCCTTAAAATATTTTGTTCTGGTATATGGGAAAACGAAACACAACATAAAGCTGATGCACACTGGATAGTAACAGAAGAAAAAAAATGGGCAAATATAGAAGAAATGAAATTCGAAGATGTGACAGAAAATGAAATCACAAATATTACTGCTAAACTTCATAACTGGAAATCACCTGGGATAGATAAAATTCACAACTTTTGGTTTAAAAAATTCCATACACTACATAAAATAATTGCTAAAAACATTACAGATATTATACTAGGGAAACAACCAATGCCAGAGTTCATTGCAAAAGGAGTAACTTACATGTTACCAAAAGGGAAATACACAGAACAACCGTCACAGTACCGCCCAATTACATGTCTACCAACCATATACAAAATACTTACATCAGTTATCACTGCTAAAATAACTACACACATAGAACAACATAACATTATGTCTGAGGAACAGAAGGGGTGTAGACGAGGCCATATGGGGTGCAAAGAACAGCTAATCATCGATTCTACTATACACAAACATGCAACTCAAAAGAAAAGAAACCTACACTGTACTTATATAGATTACAAAAAAGCTTATGACAGCATTCCACATTCCTGGTTAAAACACGTTCTTAAAATATATAAGATCAACTCAAATATAATATCTTTCCTTACTAACATAATGCCCCTATGGAAAACTACATTAAAATTAAACTTTAAAGATAAGGCAATCGCAACTGAGCCGATTTTTATAAAGAAAGGTATTTATCAAGGAGACTCACTAAGCCCCTTATGGTTTTGTCTCGCTCTTAATCCCTTATCTAGCTTACTTAATAATCAGAATGTGGGATATTGCCTTAAGCACGAAGACTCACAAACTCTCATTTCACACCTTATATACATGGATGACTTAAAACTATACGGAAAAACTGAAAAAGAAATGCAAAAACTAGTTAAAGCAACCGCTGAATTTAGCCAAGATATACAGATGCAGTTTGGACTTGAAAAATGCAAAACACTTCATATTATTAAAGGTAAAATAAAAACAGGCAACTACACCGTAAACGAGGGAGAAGTCATATTGGCCTTGGAACCTAACGAACTATACAAATACTTAGGATATCATCAGCAAAAAGGATTAGATCATATAGACATAAAGCACAAATTAACTAAAGAATTTAAACGTAGAGTCACTAGTATCTGCAAAACACAGCTCGTAGGAAAAAAATTAATAAAAGCAGTTAATACGTTCGCGATCCCAATTTTAACCTATTCCTTTGGAATTATCAAATGGACCAAGACCGATATGACCAACATTGAGCGTTACGTTAGGACCACCTTTACCAAGCACAATTACTTGCACCCTAAATCAGCAATTGAGAGGCTAACGATCACCAGACAAAATGGAGGTAGAGGTCTGATTAATATGACGGCACTATGGTATAAACAAGTATATGACCTAAGACATTTCTTTTACAGAAAAGCTCACAATAGTAACATACATAAAGCTATAACAGAAAATGACAAAAATTTTACACCACTTAATTTAATAGATAAATCTAACTCGCCTCAACACAATTATAAAGAACAAGAAATGCTAAAAATAGATGACTGGAAGAAAAAAGTATTGCATGGCCGACATCCCCACGACTTGGAACAGCCTCACGTGGATATCGAAGCGTCAAATAAGTGGTTAAAAGTTGGGTCTCTTTTTCCGGAAACAGAAGGGTTTATTATCGCTATACAAGACCAGGTTATAAATACAAGAAATTATAGAAAACACATTATAAGAGATCCATCCATCCTCAACGACAAATGCCGTAAATGTCACACACAAACCGAAACCATACAGCATATAACTGGTGCTTGCTCCACACTCACACAAACCGACTACACACACAGACACAATCAGATAGCTAACATAATACACCAGGCACTCGCACTCAAACACTCACTGACACAGGACCTTCACACACCGTATTATAAATACACACCCACACCCATACTAGAAAATCAGACCCACAAGATGTATTTTGATCGTGCTATATTAACTGACCGAACAATACACTACAATAGACCGGATATCATCTTGCAGGATAAAAACAATAAGATAACATACCTGATTGATATTGCCGTACCTAATAGTCATAATGTTACCAAAACTATTACAGAAAAAATTAACAAATATACGGAGCTGCAGGATGAAATACAGAGAATGTGGAAACAAAACAAAGTGTATATTGTGCCTATTGTGTTATCGACCACAGGCATAATACCGAAACATCTCCATAACAGCTTGAAACTATTAAACCTCAAACCAAATATTTACATAGATCTCCAGAAAGCCGCTATCCTCAACACATGCCGTACAGTAAGAAAGTTCATGCAGATAGATGAAACTGACTTTCCACCCCAAACAGCCACAACCAGCAACCAATCACTTGTACAAATATAAGTCAATTTAATATTTACTTGGCGTTGGCCCGTAAATATTAAAAAAGAACCAGCAAAAAGCTGAGAAAAGAAAAATATATAGTAATAATAATAAATCTTTATTAGGAACAAATACAAGGCCATTTAAAAACATCATCGTCATCATCATCAGGTGTCTTTGTCGCTTTCACCTCTTTGTTACATAATACTTATGGACCGAGCGAGCGAAGCGAGCGAGGGCTATAATTCAAGTTGGGGCGAAAACACATTGTATATATGTATGTATGTTTGTGCCACGATAACTGCTGAACCGTTAGTCCGATTTTAATGAAATTTGGTAAGCATGTAGGAAATATCAATAGAATTTTCAAGTTCGTTGGGCATCAAAATCAGTTCAGTGCTTTTTGAAATATTAATAAAAAATCGCGAGGTCTAAGTTCGCGGCGAACTACTAGTCTCGACCCTTAGTCGCCTTTTACGACACTCGTGGAATAGGAAATTAATGGTGATATGAAAAATCGCATTCAACTCTACCATCACCAGTTGATTACCAGTGATGTGCCACTGGAAATATGTAAAATTTACGGGAATTTTGCCCATTGTAAATTTACGGTTATATTCTCAATTTTACCGTTACTAGTAGTTCGCCGCGAACTTAGACCTCGCGATTTTTTATTAATATTTCAAAAACTAGTGAACCGATTTTGATGTTTAACGAACTTAAAAATTCTATTGATATTTCCTATATGCCTATTAAATTTCATCAAAATCGGACCATCGGTTCGGCAGTTATCGCGGAACAAACATACATACAAACAAACAATGTGTTTTCGACCCAACTTGAATTATAGCCAATTATTCACAATTTTTCTGTAAATATACTTATTCATTTTTTCTCCCTCCTCCTCCTTTATTTTTAGGAATATTACTAGGAACATTTTATTAGGGACGGCACATCAATAGGCGACCAATACACATTTATTAAAATGACAACGTGCATGATTGACATTATCAATTTAACACCCAAACAAGTCAATTAATTAGCACCAATTGTATGTATCATCCAATTGAGGTTAATGCAGTTTGGTTTGATGTGCATGCCCACGTAATATTTATTTTTTTATCAACAATTTGTTTAAATCATGTTTGTTAAAACTAAAATAACTAAACTAAATATGACTGGGTAAGTATAAAAGATTTACCCTAAATTGCTGCGCTCGTAGGTTAGGGTGCACAAGAAGGCTTACGGCATTTTTCATCATCATATCAGCCACAGGAAGTCCACTGCTGGATATAGGCTACCCCAAGGATTTCCAAAACGACCGATCGGAAGCGGCCTGCATCCAGCGTTTTCCTGCAACCTCCACTTCGCAGGTGGGTGTCCTACGCTGCGCTTGCCTCCAATTTTTGAGTTTGATCTATTATTTGGTTTCTGTGTGTTAATAAGTAAGACTGTTATACTGAACTCCGACTTTTAAAATATCGATGTAAAACAAAATTTTTAACTCTTATTACTTTTATGAATTTAAAATTAGTCTTTCAACTTTCTCAACTTTTGAAAATTATGATTTTAATTAAACGTATCTATATATTTTTTCCTGTACGAGTTACTTTTATGCATAATTCCATTTTCATAAATATAATTTATAAATGGAACATACGTACATACAATATTTCGTGAACATACGTCATAATAAAACGCGATGTGAAAATATACGCTGAACGGCCTCCGCATATAATTTCAAATATACGGGAGAACATATTAATTTTAATCGTCACGGTTTTTTTCTTGAGACGTAGATGCTATCAGGGTCCTTATTTATAGTCCTTCGTGCATCGGAAGCCACGTTAAATAGTTAAATACTGTCAAAATTAAAAATATCTGATGAAATATTTCGCCACGAGTGGGATTCGAACTCACGCCCTCACATGTGTACTGTGAGTGCACTTCCAATTGTGCTACCATGACTTCGAATCACACTGACGAATTTCCTTATTACTTATTAGTTAAGAATTTAAAGGATGCGTATTTCTTCATTACTACCCTCCATTTAGAAGTGTGGTATTCAACGTAATTAATATCAGTATATAAGTATATGAAAGCGATAATCATCACTTATCACGAAATCTCGAAAACTACTCAGCCAATGAAGATGAAATTTGGCAGGAAGGTAGACTGTGACTAGGAGACGTCCGCTAAGAAAGGATTTTTGGAAATTCCTTCCCTAGGGGGGTGAAATAGGGGTTGGCAGTTAGTATGAAACTTCGTAATTTTTAAAGTGAGACACATGAAATTTTTTATGTACATATTTTAGTAGTAGGAAATAATAATGCATATTTTGAAATATTAGATTTTGAAAATTACATCCCAATACGCGTGGAATAGAGGTTGCAAGTTTGTATGAATCTTCATCATTTTTGAAGCGACACCATGATATTTTTGAGTTAGTGGTTAGTAAAAAATACTAATCCATTAATTGAATTTTAATAAATTGCAACCCGTTTAAAAAAAACTAATTTCTGTAGTTTACGCGGGCGAAGCCGCGGGCAAAAGCTTGTAGTATAATAGTTACGAGTACATACTGAGTTATATTTTCTGGTTGTTTTCGTTAGACTTATTTATTTCAACTCAAAATATCTTTATTATTATAGGATATTTATAATATATCTTAATAATAGTCACTTTCTTTTGTTTTGCACAAATGTTGACGTCAAATCGTTACTTACAGCTAAGTTTAGTGCCGCTTTCTAGGCGCTAGTGCAGAAGAAGCGGCAACAAACTGCACTGCAGCATTTTCTATCTTAGAATTATAGATAGTTTAGCAAAAATCTGACACCAGTGGAATGAAATACAATTTTTTTTGCCATTTACACACACAAAAACAAAATAACACAACGCGACAGTCTTCTCGTAACAAATTACAAAAGCGTCTGCTCACCAAACGCATCCTTGTATGTTTCCACTAAGTAACTCAGTGTATGTCGAGTCGAATTTGCCTCCAACTAAAAAGCCATTTATTTTCGGCGCTGAGATAAACAAAACGGACGTGATACGTCGCAAAAACACTCTCGGGTGTGAATGCACGTGTTAATCTGAAAAATAACGTGACAATCATATTTGCAGGTGACGTGCGTGACGACGCGACGCTTTTTTCAGCAGCCTGGCGAGGTAAATGGAACTTTAAAGAGTTGATCTATTTTGCCACTTTTGTGGAACGAATATTCGTGTTGGGAAAAAATTAACGTTGTACCTCCGTACAATGTTTTAAAATGCTAAAAAAACACGTTTTTTGTATGAAGACTCCCTTTAATTTTTAACTTTTTTTATTTTTAGTATTTGTTGTTACAGCGACCATAGTAATACATAATCTGTGAAAATTTCAAGTATCTAGTTAATGCTATTATAAAGATCTAGTTAAAAACGCTGAAAAAACACGTTTTTGTATGGCGACCCCTTTAATTTTTAACTTCTTTTTATTTTCAGTATTTGTTGTTATAGCGGCCACAGTAATACATAATTGGTGAAAATTTCAAGTGTCTAGCTATAACGGTTCGGAGATAGAGCCCTGTGACAGACGGACAGACAGACGGACAGACGGACAGATGGACAGTGACGTGACGTGAAAGTTGTTGAACAAAAGTTGTTCAGTTACATGGGCTGAGAGGTTTTGCGTTCTTTTATGAACACGATGTATTTAATGCTCTTGTCGGTGGAGTATGAATTCTCTTCCATTTGTCTTTCTTATCTGCCAGTTGTTTTACTTCTCTGTACGACACGACGGTCACGATTTCCTTTATTTGTTTCATGTAGCTATGCCTCGGTCTTCCTGGTCCTCTTTTCCCTTCTATCTTTCCTTCCATGATGGTCTTTATGAAGTCGTCATGTCGTAGCAGATGACCCAACATCTTTCCCCGTCTATTCTCTATTATATCCAGAATATACCTTTTCTCACCTACTCTTTTCAGGACCTCCACATTTCAAATGGTTATAAATTTTATCTGGGTTTATTCACGATGCCATGCTATATTAATGGCGAGATAAATAGAACTTTAAGGAGTTGAGCTATTTTGCCACTTTTGTGGAACGAATATTCGTGTTTGGAAAAAAATTAATAGTCCAAGGCGCCTGAGTTAGATGTGGTTACACATAAGCAACATAAGCGAGCAGGCAGCCGGCACAGCACAGTCGGCTTAATCGGCACAACCGGGTAGAAAAGTTGAATATATGTAGATGAATGTTTGGGGTAAAAGCCAATATAATTATTTCGAATCGGCTTTGTTGTTCGACAAATACTGCTGAACCAACAATACCGGCCCGTTTATGTATGTAGCAACCCTGACCTGTCCTCATAGTGGCGATAGCGTATATCAAGCGCTATCTTCTATCGTTATCTCACTCTAGGTAATAGTAACGAGGGGAATGGCACTACTCCGTCTCGCGATATAAACTTTATCTGGGCTTCTCCACGGTGCCATGCTAAGGGCACTGGGAGTCGACCATCATTTATTTAATTTTAATTCTTCTTCTTCCACACGTTATCCTACTCTTCATTACTCAGGTCATAACCTTGTCCGATGGAGAAGGATATGCTGTTTAGGACAACCCATATTTGACATTAAAAAAAAAAGAATGAGGCCGCGTCAGAAAAAAAAATCAGGCCCATAGCGATGATGCGATGCAAGTAAGCTGTCGACAAAGTTAATGTCGCATGACAGAGTAGTGTTATCTCACTCTTTATTATGACGTAGTAAAGAGATTTTAATTAAATAATTTTACGGCTCTGGATACAAGTCCTTTAGAGCCTATTTTTAATTTTGTTCTTTATTCCTAATCCTAACCTAATCTTAACAAGACAATCAAAGGGTGGTGCAGGCCTTTAACTATTGCCAGGGAGCTTCTGGCGACAAATCTATAAGAGTCCACTGGGTTACATAGACGACTGAGTGGCGGACGACGCCCGAAGACGCCCACACAGTCCGCAAAATAAATATCACTACAGCCGTACTATGACTGTCCACTTTGAATATTTCACACATTGTTCATGTCATGAGCATTTATAACACCAAACAAAACCAAATTTTATATTATACAGTCCACTAAAAACAATTTGTAAAATAATATAAACCCCAACCGAACCCCTAACTTCCCGCCAAAAAACTCCGTAGTAAAGAGAGTTTGAGTTTTTTTTTTTAAATTTTGAACTGATGAAATAGTTATACAGTCTCTGTCTGTCTCAGTAGTCGCTCTACAGTCAATATACATTATCACTAGTGTATATAGAAGGTAGAAAATATTTCACATAGCTTTAGAGAAATGGAAAAGTATTTTTATTTCACAGTCTCAGACAACAAAGAAACAAAATTGAGGCAACATCTTATCTTTACGATATTCTTATGTTCCTGTATTCAGTACATGTAACGGTAATCTGAGACCAACACGTCGGGACGTATAAACCGTCTATTAACACTTTTTACCTACGTGCTCTGATAAGTATTTCTTTATACTTATCTACTAACATCTTTGTTTCTACTTTTAAGGGTTAAAGCTCTTGTTGGTGTATGGTATATACAAGACTTGTATGGAAAGAGACGCACTGGTGTCAGATTTTTGCATAACTTTTGAGATACAACATAAAAAAGATTTTTTGAAACTGAAAAACATTTACTATATCATTAAACTGAACACTTTATCTCTTTAAACGTAGTACCTTCATACGAATACGATTGTTTCTGTATTTCATTTAAGGTATTTATTTTTATTAATTTATTTCATATATTTTTATTTCATTTCATATATTTTCGTTCAATGGTCAATATATGTGCTGTATTCTAAGAACTTTTACTGTTATATTTTTGGAATAAAGTATGTTATTTCAAACATCTAAAGTCTAAAGTGTGTTGTATTTCTCTCAAAATGTTACTGAAAAATAAAATTCCGTCCGTGTCTAGTCTCAAACACACATGTTCGTGTATTCTCTGCATGTGATGGTAATTTGAGAGCTACCGCCACGTCAGGACGTATAAACCGGCCTTTGTTGCACAGCTCTACATCCGTGTATATTATACTATCACATTTCAATCCCAAGGGGTTGAGCGAATCAGGGTCAGTACTTACTACGGGCTCTTATATTATTGATTTAGAGGCCTCATTTAACATGTACCTACTTGCACAAAGGTCTAGAATAAAAAAAAATACAGGTTACTGGTATCTAACGCATAACCTTTTTGGTGCAAGTTCAGTCCATGATACTGAACTTCTTTCCATAAAAACCATTAAAGAAAAAAAAAACCCGAACTCGAACCACAAAGTTAAGCGTTAGAAACCAGTAACCCTGTATATTATTAAGTTTTGCTGCGATATTGTCAAGAAAAAATCTTTTCTTTTTTTTAACCTTATGAATATGTTGCATTTCGCAGAATGTCGTTTAAAAACTAAAACAGGGGCAGTATCAGGCCTGTGTCACTCCCCGTTTAGGTATCGATAATGTACCTACATTATTACTATGCGCGCAGCCGGCCCCTCGGGGTGGTAAATTCAGTTATACGAATCGTTTGTCCAGAGTCACAAGGATGAAATTGGCTTGCAATGGATGTCTATGTATCTAAACAAAAAGGTGCTGAGTTCTGACGTGATCTAAATTAAACCGTATCACTAACAACATTGAGTAGATATTTCTTTGAATTTCTTTGCTTAGTGAGACTTAATCTGTACTGTACTGTAAAAAAACTGTACGGAGTATTAGTATCTATTCTGTGGCAGTATCTTATCTCAAACAAACATGTTTCATCTCAAACAATTCTGTATTCTTTGCATGTGGAGGTAATTTCAGAGCTGCCGCCACGTTTGGACGTATAAGCCGGCCTTTGTCACTCAGCTCTCGTTGCGGGCATTCATTCGATTCTTTGTCTCGGTTAACAAACGTGGGCCGATATGTGCAGCATTCTAATGCTGGAGTTGTTACAAAGGTATTTTGATGTTTTAGAAAAATTACCGATACTGGAGCACCGACAAGAGCCTGGACCTTAAAAAGAAGAAATTGTATTTTATAATTAGAAAAATCCGATAAAAAAGCAAGAATGCGGATTGATTCTGGGGAGTAAAGCTAATAATGCCTAAACGAGAAGACTTTTCAGCCCTTAAACTATGTTAAGGACTGAACGTTCTAAAAATAAACTCATCATTTTTCGACATTTTCGCCTTTCTTGGGAATTTAATCAGGCCGTATAAAATTCCCTAAATTCCCGAAAAGTTAATAAAAATATCCATATAGCTGCACGATCGGCTGAACTTTATGGGAGAATGTAGGATTTTTTTCGTATCTCGTGTATAAGGGGAAGGATTATTATTGAGATGGTATCCTAGTCACAGAATACATAAGAGTCAAATCCTAGTAAATCTTTTTTAGCTTAACGCGTTCCCCCGTTCGCATCCTCAGCTGTGCTGCTAAGGAGCCCGGGTAGCGCTTTCCCGCTTTATCTTCTCCAAATATAATATGCATGTCAATGGTCACCCAAGGATGCCAAAGAACTTGCGAAGTGGAGAAGAAATAGCCGTAACAGTTTATTTAATTTGGCTATAGTTTTACGACCGGCCGCCGCCCTACTTTAACCCTCCTTGGGAAAGCAGATACAGCCCGAGGTGTTTGTGTTTATTCCTTAAGTCTTACGATATCCACAGGAAGAGATAGAGTGGTCCCATTCTAGGCCGGAAGCCTCCTATGGTATCCTAGTAAATGTGGCTAATTTTAATGAGAACATTTCCCTTGTTTTTCCCTTACCACTATACTACCTCTATTATAAAATGGGTTTAGATCCACCATGTCGGAGGGACCGGACGATGTGCACTATTGTCATAAAATAAAGTGAGCACAAAAGAATATCTATATAACGTTTAACAAAGTATACTGAAACTATTTTAAGGGTGAATTCAGTCCATGATACTGAACAACTTTCTCCAAATATAGTAATATAAAAATATTATAAAGCGGAAGAGTTTGTTTGTTTAAACGCGCTAATTTCAGGAACTAATGGTCCGATTTGAAAAATTCTTTTTTTGTTGGGTAGTCCATTTACAGAGGAAGGCTTTAGGCTATATAACATTACGTTCCGACAACCACGCGAACGAAGTCGCGGGCAAAGCTAGTAGTATTATAAAAAATATTGTTTGCTTTCCATACAAACTACGATCAGCTGAACTTTATGGGAAAAAAAAAGGTTTTTTTCAAATCTCGTGTTTGAGGTGAAAGATTTGGATCAAAGATTATTACTGAGATGGTATCATGGTTGCATCCTCAGTTGTGCTGCTTCGGAGCCCGGGACGTACTTGTTTCACTTTTTCTTCTCCATATATAATATAAGTACTGCATGTCAATGGTCACCCAAGGATGCCAAAGATCTTGCGAAGTGGAGAAGAAATAGCTGAAACAGTTAAAATGATTTGAAACTACGTTTAGCTGATCGGTGAACTTGTATGGGAGGCAAAAAAATATTTTTTATATTTCAATAATGTTTCTTGAGGAAAGTTGTTCAATGTCATGGACTGAATTCACTCTTAAAATAGTTTCACTATATTTTCTTAGGCCCTGTATAACGCATATGCGAATAGATATTTTCTGTGACGAATTATTATCATGTGGATAATTTTTTACTTTTAATTTTTTAATTTTTTAATTTTTTACGACCACTAACGCGGGAACTTCATATTTTTTAAGAGAAAAAAAACTCTATTTGATAATAGGTAAAAAAGAAATACCAGGTAATAAGCTATCTTCTAGCTTATTCTGGAAATAACTAAAGCTTTTAAAACAGACGTTTTAAAAGTCCGCCACATGATACCTAATTTAAATTTTTCTGTTTTTCCTAAAGGCTGATTGGTAGAGAATGCATTAGGATTAAGTCCACCTTTTGTACCATTGTGGTCAATAAAGATTTAATAAATAAATACCTAATCCTACAAGTATTGTAAAGTTTAGTTGTTTATGAGTTAGAATATTTGTTGCACAGTCACGCAGAAACAGCTGATCAGATTAGAATGAAGATAGTTTGTTTATAACCTAGTGTTTGGTTTAACACCATATAAACCAATAGAGTACTTTTTGCATTGAAAACATATAAAGTTCTACAAATTATCTACATAGAGATGGCTACGGGTAACAAATAGTAATAATATTTTATAGGGTTTTTTAGGCATTCAAGATGCAGTACTAAAGTACTCAAATTAACTCAAGTAGCGCACGTGGTATTTTTTCATCATTTCTTATTTCATTATTAAATGGTAATAATCCAAATTCATATTTATTTGCGCAAAAGATAAGCATTATTATAAAAATAGTGGCAACGCTTCCAGTGCTGCCCCCATCACTACATAGTATAAAACAAAGTCGCTTCCCACTGTCTGTCCCTATGTATGCTTAGATCTTTAAAACTACGCAACGGATTTTGATGCGGTTTTTTGTAATAGATAAAGTGATTCATGAGAAAGGTTTATATGTATAATACATACCCGTGCAAAGCCGGGGCGGGCCGCTAGTTTAAAATAAATCATTTTAAAGAAAACGGAGACAACGTTTAAAACTTTGCGACTACCAAGTACTAGGTAACCCTTCAAAGTATATTATGAACTACTGTTTAAAGTTTAAAGTGAGAACGTTAAGCTTTAATAAGCACATTTGCGAAAAACGGTCACTTTTGGCGAATGTGCGTAGTAAAGCTTAACGTTCTCATTATAAACTGTAAACAGTAGTTTATAAAATACCGTTTTGGGTCCGTTTTCTTTTAAATGATTTATTTAAAATGGGGGCAGCACTGGACCCCGGAAAATTTAGGTACGGCCTTAAGGCAATGTTTTGCAATACAAATCAAGAAAAAATATTTGTTCAGAAACTGTATAGTTCCTGAAGCGCGTAGGTCATCGGTACTTTTTCACGCCAATTTAATTTAATCGAGTTCTGTTTCCTCATTATTGTGCGCTATCGTGTAGTGTGGCGCAATAAAAGCGCAGAGTGCCCGCTGCGTGATCTATCGCTCCATTTATTCTGGGGTTAGGGCCTTTGTACACGGCTGATACAATACGTACATTACTTCTAAGACACGCGATTAAAAATGCTTTCCTCAATTTATTTTTATTTAGGTAGACTATTTTTAACAAGATATAGTTTAAAAAACTAAAACCCGACTATGGAAAAATTCTCACAAAAAGTTATGTTTATATTAAGTATTTAAATGAGACAAGTGGGCCCCGTCGAAAGCTTTCGATATTAGCTTATATGGAAAGGATCTCTTAACTTTTAAACTGTGAAAAAAAAGGAGTTTTTACTATACTTTTGTGCCAATTTTTGGTGTATTGTACAAATTTTCTTGCAGACTAATATGGAGGTATTCTTCTTTACAGACTAATCCATTGCTGAACTAAGAGGAACAAAGGGTGGTTCCCGGCAAAGCAGAATAGGACCACTCCAAGTCTTCCCGTGAAAGTCGTAGAAGGCGACTTAGGAAACACAAGCTAAACAAAGCTTATAAACATCAATGAGACCTCTCCAACCTGTCTGGCCAGCGTGGAGAGCGTAGGCCAAATCCTCTGACTGCTCTAGCTAATATATGGCTCTGCTAGTACAGAGAGGGTCGTGCTCCTGCAGTAGAGACTAAAAAAGACCTGATGATGATAGTCGGATGAAAAGTATATAAATGAAGGGGTGCCACTTCATATAAAAAAGTGATGCTGCAATCTTATTTACAGACACGCTGTCATGTCTTTATCCCAAATGGGTAGTCATAACCACAGAATACATAAGATTACAACATACAACCTACAATAGTTTTATAAAGAGATATTGTCCAAGAAAGCAAACTCACGATCATTCAATCAATTCTAGCCGTAAGAAATAATTGCAAAAAATTATTTAGGTTACGCCATATTGTAATACAATGTGACGCGGTCATCGCACGAATAAGCAGATGAATATATAATGTAGCAAGCTAATTAGGACAAAGCCTTAGACTGACACACATCATCCAGGGATTACATGCACCCGCTGCTAGGTGTTCAAACGACTTAGCAAGATTATTGAAAAACGCTGTGTGGCGACCTCTACGCTACTATTAAAGAACTACTGTGATAATAAATATGAAGAAATAAATACTAAATTACGGACACGGACTTTCCTGCACCAGGAGTGCCGGCCGTTATTATCCTCCGTTCTCTTGCCACCATCAATATCCCCGCTACTCTAGAACCCAATGGTCTGGTTAGAGATGATGGCAAGAGGCTGGACGGGATGACCTTGGTGCCTTGGAGATTGGGGCGGCCCTTAGTATAGGATGCTACTTGTGTGGATACCCTCGCACCCTCCCATCTTCAGGTCACCAAGTCAAAGGCTGGCGCAGCAGCTGCCACAGCAGAAAGCCTCAAAAGGCGCCAATATGTACACATCGGAGTAAACTACATATTTGAACCTTTTGGGGTAGAAACTTTAGGTCCGTGGGGTCCTTCAGCCCATAATTTATTTAAATACTTGTCCACAAGATTATCCGAGGTATCCCGTGGCCAAAGGGCTGGAAATTATCTGGCACAAAGAATCGCCATTGCCATACAACGTGGCAATGCTGCCAGCCTTTTGGCCACGCTGCCGAGGGGTAATATCTTAGTGGGATTACAAAATTTAATTTTTTAGTTTTAGTTCTTGAGGATTTTTAGAAATTAATACTTATAGTTTCAATTTATAAAAAAAATATTGTTTAGCTTTAATTTAATTTAGTATTTATTTACAAATATAATGTTTATTTAGTTATAATGTGTAAATATTTATGTTTGAAAATAAATTAAAATATCATAAAAAAAAATATTACACAATATTAGTTCACTAAACGCCTATGAGATGTCGCTGACAGTATTCTACATCTCGATATGAGAGTATTTACTATTCCATTATAGTTTTAAAACTGTAAGAATCTGAGAATTTTTCGACTGCCTTCTTGCCTTCTGATTGCCCGCGATACAGGCTTTTGCCTAGTGCGGGAGTCTTTGTTAAGCTCATTATGTGTATGTGTTGACTTTTCGGTAAATAAATGATTTTATATTTTTTTTTGTAGAGTACCTACTTGCGATTGGTTACAACCTCTTACAATACACCGTTGGAGAAGCGGTTCCCCAGGCGCAACACCATGCCTGGCGGCGGGAAGATCTTCCCAGTGTGGCGGTCGAGCATGTCACCTCGCTCCCGCTACAGCTGGGTGCAGACCGCTTACAATCAGTAATTTGGAAATCCTTGGGAGAGGCCTATGCCTTGCCCAATGTCTCCAGAGGAGTTCTTGCAGCTGAAATGGTGGTAGATAACGCCGTAATTCAATCTAGTCAAGTCAATTGAGTCCTTGTGACCTATGCTTTACTTCCTATTTACTTTCCTACACTATCAAGATGTATTTCCTTACCTACGTTTAAAAGCATAAAGTAAACTTCATGCAGGTGGACAATAAAGTACACACGTGGCTTCGAAAGTTCACCGCAATGGAAACAAACATGAAGAATAAGTATTCTATATAGGTGACTTTTAATAACCGGCAAAATTTTTGGAGCAAGTTCAGTCCATGCTACTAAACTTTTTTCTACAAAAAAAGTTATAAAAAATCGATAAAAATGTTTCGTCCTCCTATACAAATCCTATACATCAGCTGGTGACCCGCTTGTTCGTTTGCCGTCCTATGACATAAAAAAAAACGAATCAGCGCTCAGACAAACGGATTTTTTATGGAAGGACAATTTTTTTTTTATCGATTTTTAATAACTTTTTTTATAGAAAGTAGTTCAGTCTCATGGACTGAACTTGCTTTAAAACTTTTGCCGATTAATAAAAATTAGTTTATGTTAAAAAGTTTGAAATTTATTAGAAAAGAGAGAGCGTAATGTAAAAAAAACACACTGATATCTTGCAGCCCAGAATTTTGAATGACAAGAAAGGAGGATCTGCCTATTAGATTTTCTTTTTACATGTATTTATTTGGCTTGCCCTGTTTTTTCATTTTTTTTTTGTTTTTTGGTCAAATCTTGCAAGTTAAATTTAAGCCACTTCACGGTTTCGATTGAGATGAAATTTTGTATGCTACTCGGTAAATTCGTTTCTTCGCTCTCACATTCAACGAAATCTTAAAATCTTTTTTTTTTCAAGAAAATAAAGAATATAGCAAAAAGTTTTATTTTACAAAATGGTACAGAAAATTAGCCACATAATAAGAACATAAATAAAAAAAAATGAGAATGCAACCGTGCATTAGGACAGCAGGTGCAACATGCACTTAGCAGCTGTATAAAATGAAGGGAGTTACGGAGGTTTTACTGCCTCAATTAAAATAAAATCTCTCATCATTTTTAGGGTTCCGTAGCCAAACGGCAAAAAACGGAACCCTTATGGATTCGTCATGTCTGTCTGTCTTTCCGTCCGTATGTCACAGACACTTTTTTCCGAAACTATAAGAACTATACTGTTGAAACTTGGTAAGTAGATGTATTCTGCGAACCGCATTAAGATTTTCACACAAAAATAGAAAAAAAAATATTTTGGGGTTTCCCCATACTTACAACTGAAACTCAATTTTTTTTTAATCAAACCCGTACGTGTGGCATATCTATGTATAGGTCTTCAAAAATGATATTGAGGTTTCTAATATTTTTTTTTTCTAAACTGAATAATTTGCGCGAGAGACACTTCCAAAGTGGTAAAATGTGTGCTTCCCTCCCCCCCCTGTAATTTCTAAAATAAGAGAATGATAAAACTAAAAAAAATATTCAATGTACATTACCATGCAAACTTCCACCGAAAATTGGTTTGAACGAGATCTAGTAAATAGGTTTTTATAAAACATCATGAATCGTAAAAGTTTAAAAGGATCGTCATCCAAAAAACGTGTTTTTTAAGCGTTCTAAAACGTCGTAAGGAGGTACAACCCTTCATGTACGAGTCTGACTCGCACTTGACCGGTTTTCTTTAAACTTTTTGCGACTTTCACTTCTAAATGATTATTGGCTCTTACTAATTTAATGTGCTAATTTACGTAATTTTACTTTGAGTCTACTTTTAAGTATTTTATGTACAGTTGAACTGCTAATAAATTTTCAATCATTTGAGTGTTGACAACTTGAAAAAAATGAGGTTAAAGGGTTATTTTAAATTGTTATTACTAGAATAATTGCGCGAAACCAGTTATAAATCTCTCACATGTATGTGTCATGAGATAGCAAATTTATTATTGTAGTCTTGTATGTATAAATGTACCAGTTGTACTTATTTATTTAAGGCCGTACCTGAAATTTCCGGGGTCCAGTGCTGCCCCCATTTAAAATAAATCATTTTAAAGAAAACGGAGACATCATTTAAAATTTTAAATTATGTCTCCGTTTTCTTTACGGCTTATTTACGGCCTGAACTCTTTATTGCACACAAATAAATAAATGATACACATATGTATAGATATGAATGTAAAACTTTTCGCACAAACACATTCCCAAAGTGGGTTGACGTCAGGCAGGCGGCCGGTCGTAAAACTGTAGCCAAATCATTTTAACTGTTCCGGCTATTTCTTCTCCATTTTGCAAGGTCTTTGGCATCCTTGGGTGACCATTGACATGCATATTATATTTGGAGAAGAAAAAGCAGGAAAATGCACCCCGGGCTCCGAAGCAGCCCAGCTGAGGATGCAACGAGGAACGCGCTAAGACGAAGAAGAGATGTATAGAGATAAATGTTAATATACAAAAGGCGCCCTTATTGCACAGAAATCTTATCCAGGCAACCTGAGGGTAGTTATAATATTTAGTGTTTACATTTCAAAAATATTTCAGAATTCGTAAGCAAAGTTTATGGAAGCGTTGCTCGCTCTATTTTTTTGTTATGTCAGGACGGCAAACGAACAAGCGGGTCACCTGATGGTAAGTGATCACAGCTGCCCATAGACAACTGCAACACCAGGGGTGTAACAAAAGCGTTACCGGCCTTTCAGGGGGGAGGGGGATGGGGGGGCTCCGACTCTCTCACTCACCGAACGAAGCATAGAAGCGGTGAAGCTACTACCCAGACGTCGATTTTCTGTGAGAGTGTGGTACTTCCCTGGAAGAGCCGGCCCATTCATGCTACCAGCAAAACAGAGTTTTGCTTGTAGCGTGGCTCTACCACAACAAAGAGTCGCATCTGTTATTTTTTAATTTGTAGCAGCGGTAAGTGCGTTCACGCCTTGCACCGGACACCTTGATTAATGCGCGTTTATACATTATCTTGCACTCAAGTGTACAACTATCCTGTATTTTATTAAATTCAGACGTCATGTTAAAAAATACTTTTAAAATATTCTTTGGCTTTTTTAAAATGTCTAACGGAAAGTACTTATGTGTACGATGCGTATGTACTCGTAAAAAGCTGATAATTGTCATGTTTTAACCTTCGACGAAAAAGAGAGAGATAAGTTTGACGTGTCTAAATGTGTGTCTGTCTGACATATTGTAGCTCCTAAAGGAGGAAAAAGGAAAGAGAGCGTTTTCAAGGCTTTTTTTTTCATTTATTTATATCCAAAAATAACATGAATCACAATTCTATGCACCCATAAACCACGAAAGTTTGTCCGGGAGCATATTGTCTACTTTCAATCGGAAAATCTATACTAATATTATAAAGCGGAAGAGTTTGTTTGTTTGTTTGTTTGTTTGTTTGTTTAAACGCGCTAATCTCAGGAACTAATGGCCCGATTTGAAAAATTCTTTTTTTGTTGGGTAGTCCATTTATAGAGGAAGGCTTTAGGCTATATAACATTACGTTCCGACAACCACGCGAACGAAGTCGCGGGCACAGCTAGTTAGGTTATAAATCGAAAGCTTAGTCTATTAAGAGGAATCTTAGCTACGTTTGAAAGTCGAGTTTTTCAAGTAGTCGAAGTAAGATATCAGACTGGTGTAACAATTTTGTGCTTTCCTTCCCTTTCACACATCGGTTTTTTTTCCATAACCTCTTGTATAAAATTGGGCAAAGGCAAGCAATTTTAACCCATTCCCTGTTCGCAAATAAAGAACAATGGAAAAACAATTGATTTGTTCATATACTCGTATGATACATGTGACATGCCTGTTAAACCTATCAGAAAAACAATTTGTTTCAGTCAATTTAAATAATCTTGCGCTATCACGTTTTTTATCCCAAACGGGACAGACAGAGCATTTTGGATCTTGTGGCTCTAAGCAGACAGAGCCCAGGGCTGCAAGTCCCAAAGGCCACTTTTAGCGTGATGGTGGGCGAGGTTTTTTTTTTTTAATTTATTTTGTAGGGTGGCTACCGAACAAGCGGGTCACCTAATAGTAAGTGATCACCGCTGCCCATGGACAACTGCAACACCAGGGGTGTAACAAGGAATCAATATTGTGATATTGTCATAGGTTGCTAGCCGCATCGCCTATTAACATGATTCGCCTTTTTACCCATTTCCTCGATCGGGAAGAGAAGCAGCTGGTATATACTAAGTATTTTTGTTTCTCCCATACCAGATAGAAGAAACATAATTACTTCGATGAATTTTAATCAAACTAAACGCAAAGATCACTTGTGACTAAATTAAACATTTTTTCATCCCTCGATCCCTAATCCACGCGCCCAATAACCATCTAAATCAAATTATTTAAAGTTGCCGACCGCTGAGTGCACCCTTAAATCTCGTGATTGAAAAGGGTTCAAAGGTATCACAACTTTTAACAGAACCTTCGTTAGCTCCAGTTACTATGGCGGGATCAGACCAATGTAGGTTTAATTACTATTTGTTTTATTTCCGAACTGTCTGAAAGTCGATCAAAAGATTTTGTGGTGTGTGGTTTTATGGCCCAAGGCTCTATCTATCCATCATCATCCTCAAGTATTCCCGGTTGTATCCTCAGCGGTAACGCTTCAGAGCACGGGGTCTGCTACCTAACCTAGGTGATTTGACGAGGTTACTGGGTTTTACACAGAGCGACTGCCGTCTGACCTCCGTAACCCAAAGTGTACACCAGAAACAATCCTCGGATAGGTTTAAACAAACTTTAGATGGCGTTCGGGACCAACAGCTTTACGTGCATTCTGCAGAACGGAATCATCTTTCTTTTCGGATAATCAGGTGATTCAAGCCTGCAGTATCCGTATTCTAACCAGACTGGAAACAACTTTTCACAAAGCATGCTTCCCAATGGGATTTTAAACCACGACCTCCTCATCACAAGACAAACACCTTGTTTACTGGACCACGAAGGCAGTCAAGGCTCTGTCTATCCGGCAAGGGATAAAGACGTGACAGTGTGTGTAGTATATGTGCAAGAATCACCTGTGACCAAACAAAAAAAAAATAGCTTTATTCCTAATCCAAGCTCCGACTGAATAACCATCGAAATCAAATTATTTAAAGTGAAATTGTCGACTGCTGAGCTCGCCCCCAAATCTCGCGACT
This sequence comes from Acrobasis repandana, assembly GCA_963576875.1. Lineage (NCBI taxonomy): Eukaryota > Metazoa > Arthropoda > Insecta > Lepidoptera > Pyralidae > Acrobasis > Acrobasis repandana. Next base: position 19,614,080 of record OY756222.1, read on the forward strand.
GAGAAACCCTTCTTATCGCTCGATTTGATTTAAACCCTCAAAGGTAGCAAAACTTTTAACAGAAACTTCGTAAGCTTTACCTATTATGTCCGGCTCACACCAATTTAAATTTAATAGGCATGATGAGTGAAAAATTATTTTAGGCTGATCGATTAGATTATAAAATAGTTTGGAAAATCCAAAAGTGCACGCCTCATAATCTCATTTTTCACAATTAAATTGATTTTGATTGTTTTATTGCTAACTTAAAACGAAGAAAAGTATGTGTCGGCTTTAACACACCACTTTAAAATTCGGGACGTTATTTGTTTCACCCCGTTTTTGAAAAGTCGAGTTTTCATCAGATCTCGACGTTTAAAGGTCTCAGGAATCTTCCCTGACCACTCACGAGCAGTGTCATGCACCCTATCCGTATGTGTGTGTGGGTGTGTATGTGACTCGCTTATAACTCTTGAACAACTAAACCGATCGGAACCAAACAAGTAGCTTTCCAAAGATACAACTCAGATTTCCTGTGAATTTAAACCGATTCGGACCGGTAGATTTTGAAAAATCTCAAAAAAACTAAGCAAAAACAAGAAAAAGACACAAGACTACGTCACGAATGTCAAGAAAAGTGTTACCACTGATTGGTCTTTTCATTCTCAATTAGTTAATGCAAATAAAATAAAATATTAACTAACTTATCGCTTCTTTTACATTTATTCGTCTTTTATATTTAATAAAACAAACAATATCACAACATTCTTTATTCAAATTTCTTTTTACTTCTTTTCTTACTTGCCAGTTACACATTCGTACTCATCATACATAGGTATTAACTCTTTCAACAAACCTCACATCCAAAATTATTTTTAATATGTCACCTGTATTTTTATAATAATAATTACGATTAAACTACATTGAATTAGACCGTGATCTTCGAAAGGACTTAGTTTTGGATAATACTGAAGCGTATAAAAAGAAATGGACTTGATCACATAAGTTTTTCGGGAGTTATCGTGACCACGCCAGTTTCCATACATACAGACACACGGACGTCCACAAAATGATTTTATTAAACATTGTTTTTATTTAATTTAAAAGGCAAAATGTCTTTTAAAAATGTCATAAGTGTTGAAACTAGTGTTTTTACTTGACATTTATGTGTAAATATTATTGTACAAGTGCGATAGAAAATAAATAGAGACACATTTAGTTAAAAAAATCACCTTATTTTTGTAAGGCGAGTTTTTGTAAGTGGGCAACACGTTACTGGTATCAGATTTTTCAAGCTGCCTAAAGAGTACTAAAGACATCTGACATAGCTTGGTGACAGTCATACGAGTACAATGGTGACAGCCGGGGCCAACGGCTTCACATGCCTTTCGAAGCACCGAGGAGCTCGAGAATTTTTAGTATGCCACTTGTGGTCACCCATCCAAGTACGAACCACGCCTGGGGTTGCTTAACTTGCGAAAGCGTTAGCAATGCTTACTCCCACCGGGCCACCGTTTACCCGTGTGGTTTCGGGTTAGAATAGGACCACTCCATCTCTTCCTGTGGATGTCGTAGGCGACTAAAGGACTAAGCACAAATATCTCTGCTACAATTGCATTCCCAAAGAGGTTTGACGTCAGGCAGGCGGCTGGTCGTAAAACTATAGCCAAATAATTTGAACTTTTCCGGCTATTTCTTCTCCATTTTGCAAGGTCTTTGGCATCCTTGGGTGACCATTGACATGCATGTTATATTTGGAGAAGAAAAAGCGGGAAAGCGCACCCCGGGCTCCGAAGCAGCACAGCTGAGGATGCAACCGGGAACGCGCTTAGACGAAGAAGAAGAAGATTCCCACCGGGCCACCGAGCTCCTTTAGTTAGTTTGTAAGAAATCAATTATACTACATACTACGAGTACATACATCATACTATAACGTCTTTATCCCTTATGGGGCAGACAAAGCATTTTGGGTCTTGCGGGCCTAAGCTGATTAAACCCAGGGCCGCAAGACCCGAAGGCCCCTTTTAGCGTGACGGTGAACAAGAAGAGAAATCAAAATAGTGATGGGTTGCCAGCATCAACAATCATACACTTACTACAATCATACTAGAAGAAAAAAAAACGTAGGGACATTACTACCTACGCTTTTTTAGACTAGATTAGAATTTTGCGGCATAGACAAAGACTAGGGAGCCATTAGACTCAAAGGCAAGTCAGTGTGATTGATGGTGGGCGTGAAGATGGTAAAATGGGGATCAAAATAGTAATAATTTGTAGCCGCATCGCCTATTTACATGATTTCAGATTCTTGTTCCTCTATCGGCTTTTACGATCAGCGCGGGAAAAAAAGTTTTTTCTTTTCTCCCAAACTAGCATGAAAGAATGGATTAACATAATAATAAAAAAACGTGTGGCACTCGGGGACTGCCGCGGTAAAGCTATTGCATACGACGTTAGACGATGCACGGCTTTCAATGCCGCGCCGCTGTGCCGCTCGGTAGACGGAGTGCCCCCACTGTTTTATTTTCGTTACGGAATTTCTTGATTCGGTCGCTGCGCTCAAAGCCCGCGATAAAAGCTATGCAATAGCTTAAAAACCTAATAAACTTAATCCAAAAAACATAATGTCTATTAATAGGGGGTGACGACAGGGTCAGGAAAGTATTATTCTAATTAGTCTGTCTTATAGGTACTTCGATTTTCCAAAAATAATGGACTCATATTTTTCAGTTTATCAAAAAAGTGAAAATTCACAAAGATACAGAGCATCTAAGTTCAAAAGTGGGGGCTTGTGACGTCACCGTTTTGTAAAATTCGTACTTAGCCGTGACGTCATGCGAAATTTAAATGCACTGTATGTTCGTCAATTTTTGTTTCTCAGAGGAAAGAAAAAATACGTTAACAATATTTTTTTAAAATCTACCGATACGATAACGAAATATCCAGTATCGGCGTTAGGGTAGGGCGCGGTTGGGCGACCGCCCAGCCAGATAAAAGGGGCATTTTTGGGCAAGAGGGAGGTCACAGGTAATAATATATATATAAATAGCGGCTGGTTAATTGCGGCAACTCCTAGACTCTTATTTGTATGCACCCCCCCCTTCCACCGACAACAGAAATAAATCCTATAAGATTGCAGCCTAAGTCTGAATTGCAGTTTGGAGGGGAGAGAGGGGGGGGGGGGAATCTCGCCCAGGGCGCTGGTAGAGCTAAAACTGGCACTGGATATACCATAAATATTCTTCCAGACGTCATGCCAATTGTTCAATTATCAGATTCAGAAAATATCATTGATATTGATTCACAAACACGGTATAACACAGCAAGCAGTTCGATTCTACTTGGAAATTAACACATGAACAAGCTAATCTTAGTTGCTACAACTTACTGGAGAATTCCAAGAATGGACCTTAGAGACCTATTTGTAATGTTAAAAGATAATTATGTGTAGAGGAAATTGTATGTGGCCCCTGGAGGGAAAGAAGCCTGATTCCTATCAAAGTAGTTTGTTTGAAGTGGCTCTATTTGTGAAAATGAATTCAAAATTATTTGTAAAGTTATCTGAAGTGAAAAGGAATCCCACAAGATTACAGTATAGGCATACTTTATGCGCACATGCTCCAGTCAGAAAAAGTATTTTAGGTATGGCTATAAAAATCTATAACAAAGTACCTAATGAATTAAAAGAATTAAATTATAAAATGTTTAAAAAACGATAGATACTGATAGATTAATGCTACTATTCTGTAACAGATTTTTTTTAAAGATGACAAGTTTTAGATTTCGACAATATTTGACAATTTTAAACTATTTCATATAATGTGACATTTATGATATTGTATTCTTTTGATAATTTCCTTGACATGTGAGTAATGTAAGTACTTTTTTAAAATTTATAATGAAATTGATTTTAAAGTTTAATCTTCGATTTTATTATTTGTAGCTCCAATTTAAAATAAACCAAATTTCTTTATGTGCATGTACCTAGGTACTCGTACTTAAATATTATATATAGCATTCATTGCCATATGGCAAGACATAGCGAACTACTATATATTATTGTAACAGCTCTAAAATTGTATCTATGTTTGACAAATAAATGATCGATTGATTGATTTGTTTTACGTGTGTGTAAGTGGCCAACAATGATATCAGATTTTTTAAGCTGCCTCTAAAGGCATCTGACATAGCTTGACGACTGCCATGCAATGATGACAGCCGGGACCAATGGCTTAACGTGCCTTACGAAGCACGGAGGAGCTCGAGATTATTTTATGCCACTTGTGGTCAACCATCCAAGTGCGGACCACACCCAGTGTAGCTTAACTTGCGAAAACGCTATGCGTATTACCGTAAACAAACCCGTAAATAAAACATAATTTACTGTTATCCATTTAATGTCATTTGTTGTTATATACAGGATGATTTTTACCCTCTGAGCTATATTCAAGCAAAGTACTCTATGCGCAAAATAAAATATGACATGTTCTCTTACAATTGCCTTGTTTCATAATAAAAACCCTCAACGTTGTATGGAACATTCCCAATTGCAGTGATACCACGGAATACAGAAACTAGAGTGATACCGACCGGCATATAATCGCTCGCCCCGCGCGCCGCCGGCGGGAAGGGTGCATACGGTCATACGGAGGAATCGAGCGACAGCGAGGTCATTGACACTAATAAATAATACGTTATACCCATGTATTGCAAATATGGAGATTTTTTTCTAATGAAAAATAGTAAAAAAAGTATTCTTTTTCTTGCTAGTTTGTATATATATTAGTGATTCTAATTCCAAGATTTCAATATAGCTCATTGTTTCAAAATCAACCTGTTTAAGGGTCATCTGACAAATAACTAAAGAGTTTCTGGCGCATTTGTAATATAAACTTCAATAGATATCCCGGATTTATTGTGTTTAATACGAAAAGGATTTTTCAAAACGTGTCAAATACCGTATTACGTCCTCGGCCAAAACAAAAACATTTGCACACAAAACTTGAAATACTCTGAAAATGCCAACCCTTAGAAGGTCGTAACTCAATTCAAAATAATAACCAAATTCACAAACAATGAACTTTGCACCTAATTCTGTTCTCTGTAAGTTAAAACGCAAATTCGCACCAAACTTAATTATATCGCTAGGAGTTCTCGGCAAATACTCGCCTCTCAGATTACTCGGTTTTATTCAACGTTTCCACCCAAACCCCTTGGTATTTTTACCAATATTTGAATTTATAGACAGCCCTCCGTGTTGTTGACTCTTGAGTTTGACGGAAGATTTTTCTTGAAAGATGTTGTAAATAAATATTTTATTCAAATTAGATAATGAAATAAGAAATGGTGAAAAAATACCACGTGTGCAGGACCTGAACCTGCGAACTTAGTCTCAATACGACTATGCTCTTACCATCTGAGCCATCACGTGTTCAACTCCGCACGCCGAATTTCGCCACCATTTGATATTCCTACACGCACTAGGCTTGCGTCACCAACACTACTGCCCACTATTACAAGTAAGGTATCTGATTTAACCCATGTTTTAATGAAGTTGAAAAACAATTAGAAAACAATTTGAAAATTAATTTGAGTACTTTAGTACTGCAATTTGAATGCCTAAAAACCCTATAAAATTATTTTATTTTCTTATTTATGATCTGCTTATTAGGATATTATTAAATATTAAAAACCAGCCAAGTGCGTGTCGGGCCACGCGCAGTGTAGAGTTCCGTAGTTGCGAATAAGAGTTCAACCCTCACGGTTTAATTACTAAGAATGAGCCCACATAGGACGATTGTAACTGGAGAAAGAGTTATAAAATCTCACTTTGCAAGGGAATTTAGAAAATATTAATTATTCTAGTACTTTTTTTTTACTTAAAATAACTGTCTTACTATTTTGTAATTGAATTTCTATGAAATGTTCCTTTTCCAACTAAGTACATTTTAGGGCGACTATAACTCTTAATTTGTAAACACTACTTGGCTCTGATAGTTTTACTGTTAACTTCGTTATTAGGGTTCCGTACAAAAAATTAAAAAACGGAACCCTTATAGGATCACTCGTGCGCCTGTCTGTTTGTCCATCTGTCACAGCCAGTTTTCTCCGAATCTACTGGATTGAATCAGGTGAAATTTGGTAGGATTGTGTAATCCTATGACCTAAACACGTATGTGCAAAGTAAATAAATATTTTTTTAAAATAAGGGTCATTTTTGGGGGACAAATTAGGAAATTGAAAAAAAAAGATTTGCGAACCTTATTGTGTCATACATCAAATAAAAGGGCTTGTTATGAGGATCTCAAATATATTTTTGTTATAATTCTAAAAGAAATAGTTTTGATTTTATTCATGAAAGAACACGTAAATTGACCATTGGCCCCCCCTGATCACCGAAACTACTGAGCCTAAAATTTTGAAAAAAATACAAGATATAGTTCATTGCTTGTAGATAACAGGAAAACCTATAAGAATTCAATCAATTGTACGGAACCCTCTCCACACGAGTTTAACTCGCACTTGGCCGGTTTATTTATTTATATAGTGTCTAATGTGTGTGTGTGTGTGTGTCGAACGTATAGTGTAATGTGTCATGTCAGATTTTGGCAGTAATTTGTAATTTCAAAGAAATTGCATATATCTGGCCATATAACTAGTTTGCGACCGTCCAAATATGAATTTGACAGAAAATATAAGGGTGTCGAAGTTTTCCACACGCATACTGATGGTCAAATATGAATTATGATATGATACACTATATTCTCTTTCAAGTATATATTTTAACTGTGAAAACCAGTTAGATGCCTAGATGCCTATATGCAATTTCTTTAAAATTAAAAAAAAATGCCAAAATCTGACATGTCGTTCCAAAATAAAAACTAGACTACGTTTGCATGAAAAAGTCTGATTCTGTCTAAGGTAAGGGAACTCTTAAAATATAGTATAGTATGTAATATACATAATACTAATAATATGCCTAATATAATATACCTAATAAACTTGTAGACAGAGAACTGTTAGCTTTAAAATACACGTTGAATAGCAATCGGGTCAAGCTATTCTCTAGAATTAGTTAAATCAGCGTTTCCCAGCATTTCTCGGCGTTTCTCGATATTGTTGAGGTCTCGACGATTGTCTTATGTCGGTCATTGGGGCGAACTTGCAAACTCATTAAAAAATAGTTAAGATTTCATCTCAACTGGAGAAATGATTCAAAAAGAATGGGAGAATAAGTTTTTATACCTACCGGTGTTTCTTTGGAATGTGGTTTTTGTACCAACTTCAGTCCTTGTAATTGATACTGTACAATTTTCTCTATGTAATTTTTTTTATAAGTGCAAATAGGCTTAGAGTTTGTAGGAGCTCGGTGGTCCGGTGGTGGGGGTACGCATAGTTAGCGTTGTAGTTTTAATACTAAGACTAGCTTTTCGGGCGTTGCGCGGGCTGCCAGCAGCCCGCGGTTTTTCGTGCAGCTGTTGCAGTTGGTTGGAAACTATGTCCAGTTAAGAAAATGGGTAAAACACTGCCGTCAATAATGGCAACATCAGAAAATGCGTGGGCGGCAAAACCTTGGAATCAAAACTAGTTTGCAGTTTTGAGTTCCACGGGATGCTTTACCCCAGCATACAAAATTCCAGACCTTCGATGTTCCAGTGGACGTTATGAACAAATCAAGTTAAAATTCTAAAATCCAGACGCCATCTTGGATTCAAAAAAACATGACAGATTTGGATTCCGTGACGCAGAAAAATCTTGCATTCTGAATTTCAGTCAAATCGGAAGCAGTCGAGTATTGACGGCCATCTTGAAAATTTAAAAAAAAGCGCTCAGCGCTTGGTGGGAGTAGCTCGGCCTACGGCCTCGCGGGGGAGCTCAGCCTTCGGCCTTCGGCCTCAAACAATTATGTCATTCAGTGAGTCAGTGGTATTGTAGGTTTATATATTATAATTTTTTTTATTAAAAATACGATATAAAGCTTAAATGATGAACATTTTTGATGTAAAGCTATTTCACTTTAATCGACTTTCAATTCATCTTATATGATTTAAGTTGAATATCACACTTCTTAATACGAGTAGTGGGTAGTAATAGTAATGAAGAAATACGTATACTTTGAGATAAATTTTGATCAACTTTTTCCATTAAGGTGGAGGTATAGGCAAATGACCTTGAAGTGGCGCCCTCACTTGAAATAAATTATTAACTCGTAAATATGGAGATAATTTCCATATTGCTCTTCGTCATGCACTAGATAGCCCTTTAAATTATTTTATGAACTACCGTTGAAAGTATTTACATTAGTCCGTCTAGCTTTAAAACTTGCTTCCGCCAAAAGTGGCCACGGCAAGTTTTAAAGCTAGACGGATCACTAATAATAGTTTCAACGGCAGTTCATAAAATAATTTAAAGAGCTATCTAGTGCATGACGAAGAGCAATATGGAAATTATTACCATATTTACGAGTTAACAATTTATTTCACACTTCAAGGCCATTTGCCTATATCTTCGCCTTAAATGTTTACAACGTGGATGGGACATACCCGTAATAAATCGAACCACAGGCTATACTAGATCACTAAAGTATGATGAAATTAAAATAACAGCCAATCAAAAAAAAAATTCGGCGTTTCCATACAAAAGTGTGCGCAGATTTGTATGGGAATGTTGAATTTTTTTTTTTGGTCTCTTGACTGTTATTTTATATTCATTATGCTTTAGTGATCAAGTATAGCCCGTGGTTTAATTTATTACGGGTATGTACTTTCCACCTTGTATAACGAAATACGAAAAAAAATCACTTCCCATAGTACTTACTCGTAACAAGATCACATGACTACTTCGATTTGTATGGGAAATTTAAAGTTGAATCAACCCTTAAAATAATTGTTTGTACTAAATTAAAAATAAGCTTGTATATTTTGATAGGTTCTAAAAGTTTGTAAGTATTAAGGGCTTTGTTGCTACGTAGGCAGTACTCAGTCTTGTATCAAAGTTGGTAATTACAAACAAAATGGGCCTTCACCAGTGCTACAAATTGTTGTAAAGTAAAACATAGTAATGCTCTCTAAAATTAATTAACAACTTGGGTACATTTGCTGTAAGAAATAATTGTAGATTAATTGTTATGGAAACACTCTTCAGACTCGACTATTACGATGGGCATTTTACCATCAGCGTAGGAAGAGAAGCAGTTGGTATGACAGGGGGACTTTTAAACCACCACATCTATATCCATTTTCAACATGATTTTAGACTTTTTAATGCGGAAAAACTGATATTATGAGCGCTATTTGACTCCAAATATCTATGACGTCACGGTTTTGTATTTCATAGTAATACCATAGAATTTTTTTTTTTTTGACATTTAGATAAAAGTGTCTGATTTGACTTATTGTCATCTAGCGGATTCTCTAAGTAACACGTAGATGGCGCTATCCAAAGTTATAACGCGCTATGGTTTCGTTTGCTACATAATCGATATTTCAAAAACTACTGAACCGATTTTGATGCCCAACGATCTTGAAAATTCTATTGATATTTCCTACATGCCTACCTAAATTTGATTAAAATCGGACCATCGGTCCGGCAGTTAGAATAGAATAGAAATAGAATAGAAAAACTCTGTATTGTACACCAAAAGAAAAAAACAATATAAACAAATAACTTAAAATAAAATTAGTACAATGGGCGGTCTTATCGCTTAAAGCGATCTCTTCTAGACAACCAGTGGATGGAGAGGACTATGAGAAAGACAATGACGGTGGTGTAACTAAACAGTTATTGCGGTACAAAGATACATACATAGATACATACATATAAACAATGAGTTTTTGCCCCCAACTCGATTGAGAGACCTCGCTCGCTTTGCTCGCTCGGTCACTGGTATGACTCTTCATTGATTCAGAGTAACGTATATACCTACTACTACTACAAACGAAACAATTTATCTGTACACATGTCGATATGTGAGTTTTATACTTAGGGTCGCACCGCAGAATTAATTTAATACTTACCTACTAACGAGTTCGACATATTTACGATTATATCTTTCCATACCGGGAGATTTGTGAACACTATGACGTAAAAATATTCTGTTTTATATGTATTAAATGTTATAGAAAAGTCGGAAACAGCTACATAATATCACTTCACAAATATTTTTTATTATGTCCATTGTCCATTTCACCATTAGTTCACTTTACTGATTATTATTGAGTAATTTATAATGTTACGCACTAAATTCACTAATTCACTATTGTAATATAGTAATTTGCATATTCGGCGCAAAATTATACGGTAATTATTTGAATAAATTCAATAAAAATAAACAAATGTTTATCTTATCACGCTTCCACGCACGGCTTGTCAAGTTGTCATTGTTAACAATGGCATTATAGCACTATAACCCGCGGAAGTCTAGTTAGCATCTACGTGTATGTGATTACCTGTGAGCGAGGAGCGTATGTAACATTACCGGATTATATATCTCTCTCTCTCGCTCTTGTGTATCTCCCGCCAATGAGAGAGCGAGAAGGGTACATCTATCAAGATGGTTGCTGGGTAATAACGTGAAATTATATTGTTGCTTTGCTAACTGTTTTCATCATTTGGAAGTCTATGAAATATGTGTTCTTTGTTGTAATCGGTGGATAAACAATTATTATATGCGCATCTTCTCACCATGATGGTTACTATTGGTTGACAGTTCTCAAGACAAGACGGCGTCTAGTAACTTAACCCTGATTTAGAGCGCAAAAAGGCTCACAAAGTGCGGGGGAGAGGTGTGGGGACGCCAATTTGTGGGAGACGCTGTGAGATTCCATCCTGTTTGACTCTTATGTATTCTGTGGCTCGGTCAAAAATATGTGATGAAAAATTTCGCCATGAGTGAGATTCAAACTCACGCCCCTCACATCTGTACTGTGACTTCCACCACCGTGAAAACCGCCACCGTGACTTCGGATTACCCTGAAGAATTTACTATCACATACTCGTATTTGCTAACGCATTCAAGCGTGTTTCTTCAACTACCCACTATTTAGAAGTGTGGTATTCAACTTAATTCTATTTATATTTGTAACATCATTAAAGATCTAAGTAGATATATTTAAATAAAGCTTACATCAATAAATTAGATCTAAAAATATAAAATTACAAAAAATATAAAATCATTCTATTCAAATCTTTTACTTAATTAATTTTGAATATTGGTACCAAAAGTACGAATTCCAGCTAATATTTCGGCCAGGCAGCCCAATTTCCAAAACCAACAACAGCAGACGTCCTAGCCAAACTATTTCTTGAAAGTCCATGAATGCTAATTGACTAAGCTGGTTTCGGACTAAATACACAGGTCTAAAATTAACCAAGCTTGTCTTATAATTTGGTACCTGACTCAATTTTCGGGACCCTATTACTGAGACTCCGCTGTCCGTCCGTCTGTCTGTCTGTCTGTCCGTCTGTCTGTCTGTCACAGGGCTCTATCTCTTGAACCGTAATAGCTAGTCACTTGAAATTTTCACCGATTATGTATTACTGTGGCCGCTATAAGAAATACTGAAAATAAAAAAAGTTAAAAATTAAAGGGGGTCGCTAATCAAAAAGGTTGTTTTTTTAGCGTTTTTAACTAAATCTTTATAATGGCATTAACTAGATACTTGAAATTTTCACAGATTATGTATTACTATGGCCGCTATAACAAAAAATACTAAAAATAAAAAAAAGTTAGAAATTAAAGGGGGTCGTCACAAAACACGCGTTTTTTTAGCGTTTTAAAACATTGAGGTACGGAACCCTTCAAGTACGAGTCCGATTCGCACTTGCCCGTTTTTATTATTAACATAATCTGAACCGTAAACAAAATATTAATTGATGATAATTGGATGTATAAATATGTTAATTTGCTAATAAGAGTTTTACAAGAGGTCTTATATTTATAATTACAGTCAAATAAAAAAATAAAAAATAATAATACAATAAAAATAAAAAAAAACAATCTGCACTATATTTCTAACCCCCCTTGACATTTCTGCTGCAAAGGTGCCCAATATACTAGCTGCGTTACCGCGCTGAATGGCAATGGCCAACCTTTGCATCAGAAATGAGCCTGAGCGGGAGTCACCATTCTTTTCCCTTATTCTGTGTCCTAACTCCCGGATTAGACGCTTGGCGTCTGTACCCCAACATCCCATGGTTTCTACGGCTATGGGAATGAAACTGTAGTGCTGTCCCATAACCGCATACTTCACCCGTTTCTTTTCGGCTGCATCCTCAGCAGCTGCTGCTGCTGCGATAATAGTGCGTCCCAGATGACTGGCTGCCACTGTGCTGACACACGTAGCGTCCCATACCAGACACCTGCCATGTTTCCAAGGGACAAGAGTCAAACCATCAAGCCTCTTGCCGTCTAATCGACTAAGCCCTGGGGGCTCCAGCACGCAGGGAACATTAGCCGAGACAAAGGCTCGACGAACGATGTCATTTAGTGCGTGGTGACGCGGAAACCTCCCTGTGCAGCGACGACAACTCAATGCATGATAACCGTCGGCTTCCACCATGGATCCGCAGATGCATATATGCGGCTCACACACTCTGCAGCCCAGGCGGAGCGCCACGGCTATTCGCAAGGAGTCATCGTCCAAAAAGGTGCCTAGGTAAGGCGATGGAAGAGCCTGTAACCACGCTCCCGATTCTACCTGTGACACTGCTCTAAGTCTCGCCGTATCCGACCCCGAAGTATTGTCCAGCAGGGATTGATGGGTATTTTTGACACCAATAACATCCCATTCCCGCTGAACGTGAAGGGCAACGGGACACGACGCGCCAGAGTTGCCAGCCATCCAAGCAGATTCTGCCTCGGTCACATACGGTATACTTACCCTGTCACCATTGGGTGAGAGAATTACAGTGACAAGATCCGCAACACCATGAACCGAAGCCAAAAAAGCCGGAAGGCCAACATCAACCGCGCGCCTGACCCCGAGGCCCCCGAACCTTATGGGAAGACCTGCTTGTTTCTATTGCGACTCATTAAGGGAAACATTTAATACTGCGTCGACCAAACCTTTCAATGTATCGTCAAAAACAGATATCTCTCTGGGACACAACCAAGTTGGTGCGGTTCTCAGCAGGTAATTAATTTTAGGCAATGCGAAACATGCCCGCAACAGCACCAGCGCCACGTGAGCCGAAAGTTTCTGCAGACGTTCCCCAGCAGAAATAAGTAGTTGCATGCGTGAGGTTATGGCCGCTGGAACTGCCTCAAGAAATATAGGCGAGCCCAAAAGATTAAATGAGTCAGTCGAAAGCTCTGCTATACCAGGCAATAGAGAGCTAAACTTATTAGCAAATAAACATATTTATACATCCAATTATTACTAAATAAACATGTGAATATTGATGATAATGATACTATCACATAATGAGGTGTCATCATTATCATCTGAGCGTATTCCAGGTTGCATCGTCAGCGGTTACGCTTCAGAGCCCGGGGTCCGCTACCTAACCTAGGTGATTAGACGAAGTTACTAGTTTTTACACAGAGCGACTGCCGTCTCACCTCCGCAATCCAAAGGGGAGAAGTGGTTTTTGTTGTGGTAGAGTCACGCTACCGGCAAAACTCAGTTTTGCTAGAAGCATGAATGGGCCCGCTCGTCCGGGGAAGTACCACACTCTCACAGAAAATCGACGTCTGAGTAGTAGCTTCACCGCTTCTATGCTTCGTTCAGTGAGTGAAAGAGCCGGAGCCCCCCCTCTATGACGTCACGGTTTTGTATTTCATACAAATCCTATAGAAAATGTTTGCTTTGACGTTTAGAAAATAGTGTCTGATTTGACTTCTTGTCATCTAGTGGATTGTCAAGTGCACTATTAGATAATACTAGTGACAGATTTTTAGAGCTGCCTAAAGGCATCTAACGTAGCTCAGTGGCTGCTATCTAGTATCACCAGTCATTAGTCATTACACACTACTGAACTAGTGTGCACTGTGCAGTTTTCCTGATGTTTTCCTATTATTGTTTATTGATTTAATAATTTCAAAAGTTTTATGGAAATTGTCAAAAAATTAACCAACCTGCTCCAGTTAAAATGTCAGCCTATATAGTAAAGTAGAATTCTTTCCCTTCGTAAATCTATTTGAGTTGAGCCTTACCCCAAATGTCATTATTCAATTTATCAGAAACATTTCCAGACAGCCCGTAGAATATTGCAGAGTAAATACAAATGGAGATCAAAATATATTCCTGACTCTACAATAACTTAAGTTCACACAATAAAAAAGGATATTCGCATTATTGGAGTGTGAATTATTGTAAATTTTATTATTTAATTCATCCTTACATGCCATTGTGGGCACTAATTTCCAAGACTTGACAGCTGTCACTCTAAAAAGTGATAGGGTCTTCCAACAAAGTTGTTTGTTTTCCGTTATATTGGCCTAACCGATTGTAAGTAGCGAAATTATCGTCAAGTGTCTCTTCGGAGTTTTTACTTACTCACTAGGAAGAGCTCATCAAACATACTCTTTTTCTTATTTCTTTAGAAATAAGTAGCACCTAAGTACTATGTTTTATTCCTTATTTTTTGACATATATAGTTTGTAAATTTTCAAGTGTACTTGGATTGACTTGAATAAATAAAACTAAAATTAAATACTTAGGGTTGGATCTCATCTATCAGCACGGAACAGCACTTTCCTATGCTGCTATCCTTTTCTGTCGCTTAGAACAGTAAATTGCTAGAGCAAGAGAGAGCGACGGAACGCTGCAGCACGGCTGGTGCTGAAGCTTTCCGGACACGAAAGTGCTGTTCCGTGCTGATAGATGAGATCCAACCCTTATATTCTATAGCTACTTTAAAACTATCGCCTTGCATCAATATTAAACTAATGTAGGTACCTATACGGGAATTAACGCGAAACATAACATTTTTATTTATTTTTGCTGACGTGTCGTCTGGTTGCACTAACCCGGACGAAACGTCCTCGAACGTCCATGAACATGGTCTCAGCCTGAATGAGACCACATTTGAATTTTTCGAAAAGTTTGTTCTTTGTTCCTGTACGTATTAATTTAATCATCATCATCATCATCAGGTCTCTTTTAGTCTCTACTGCAGGAGCATGAACTTCTCTGTACAATCAGAGCCATATTTAGCCAGAGCAGTCAGAGGATTTGGTCTACACTCTCCACGCTGGCCAGACGAGTTGGAGAGGTCTCATTGATGTTTATAAGCTTTGTTTGGCTTGTGTTTCCTAAGTTGCCTTCTACGACATCCACGGGAAGACTTGGAGTGGTCCTATTCTACTCTGCCGGGAACCACATGGGAATTTTTAATTTAATTTATTACTTAATTATTAATTTTATATTTACTGACTATGCTCTATATTTGATCTACTTTGCAAAGCGACGGCAGTGGTTGGTTACATAACGGGATCACTCAATAAAGTTATTACTGAGCCTCTCGGAGTTAGTGCTTGAACCATGAACATGGATTTATTGAGTTACTGCCATGATGCCATCCTTTGATCTCTTCGTATTATAGGTATGTACGTATTTATTTATTTTGTATTTTTTTTATTTCTGATTAATTTTTTTTCTTCATATTGTTATAGTATTTCTTTTGTTTATGTAATTTATGTGTATCGTGTGTGTCTTTTTGTGTACCAATAAAATGATTTATCTATCTATCTATCTACGTACCTATTGCACTTTACTTAAAATTAATTGTACTCGTCAAGGCTTACCGAGAGGGGGGTCGGGGTTTCACCCCCCCTAAATAAAAACACTGCCTTTTTTTAACTCTTGGTAGTTTCAGACGGTTAAAGTCCTAAAAAAACTTAAGTCTCAAGTACTTTAGATCTGAAAAAATATCCATTTAAAGTTAATAATAACATGACTAAAACCCGCATCCCCCTACTCAAAGAAAAACTGGTGTGGGTACGCCTATGATAATCGTACTTCAATTTTATACAGAATTCTTCAAAAAAAAAAACATAATAAGGGATTGAGACATGAAAAGGTTTGAAAAACACTGGTCTAAGTAACCTCGCGCACTAGACGGCCACGAACAGTGGCCATAACGACCAGACAGAAAACATATAAACGTCGCTTACTTGGCCGCAACGATCAATTAGTTTGATAAAATAACTTTTATTTGCTTTGTCATCATCATCATCCGAGCGCATTTCCGGTTGCATCCTCAGCGGTAACGCTTCAGAGCCCGGGGTCCGCTATCTAACCTAGGTGATTTGACGAGGTTACTGGTTTTTACACAGAGCGACTGCCGTTTGACCTCCACAACCCAGAATATGTTTATAACCAGAATAGGTTTAAACAAACACTTGATGGCGTTCGGAACCCACAGCTTTGCGTGCCTTCCGAAGCACGGAATCATCTTTCTTTTCTCAGAATCAGGTTATTCAAGTCTGCAATATCCTGACCAGACTAGAAACAACTTATCACAAAGTATGCTTCACAGTGTGATTTGAACCCACGTCATTCGGATCACAAAGCAAACGCCTTGACCACTGACCGCGGAGGCAGTCAACGACCAGATTAACTAAAGAAACCATATAAACGTCGCGTACTTGGCCGCAACGACCAACTAGTTTAATGAAATGAACTTGTATTTTTTTTATTTTTTTTTATTAATGGCTTGACGCTACTGCGTATTTAGCCTGGAACAAGTTAATAAAACGTGGGAAATTCTTTTTACCTAACAAGTTACAATCAAAGGTTGGTGTAGGCGTTTGAATGCTTTAAGAGAGCTTCTGGCGACAAATCTATACGAGTCCACTGGTTTTCATAGCCGATTGAGTGGCGGACGACGCCCAAAGGCGCCCACACAGTCCGCGAAACAAATATCACTACAGCCGTACTATGACTGTCCACTTTAACTATTTCACATATTGTTCATGAGCATGAGCATTTATAACACCAAACAACACTAATTTTATATTATAAGTCCACTAGTAGGCGCAAATTATTTGGATACGTGCAGAAAACATTTTAAAGACCAAAAAATAATAACAGTCACTGCTGTGTACATTTAAGAAATGATTATGTACGTGAGGCGTAATCTTCATCTTTTCAAAATAAAAGAAAAGCCTAATGGTCGACGACTTCGAAATGATGGCAGTCTAATAGTTGACCCTAAAAGATTATGCTTGTCAAAAAAACTACCTAAAATAAAAGGTCCTCAATTATATAATAAGTTACCGGAATCAATCAGATCAATCACTGGTGATCAAGCTTTCAGGAAGAAAGTAATTGATTTATTACTGGATAAAACGCTATACAGTGTTCAAGAATTTTTATCAAATAAATATGAACGATGATGAGATATTAATCCAAAATATGTATTTTTATTATTTGTATAATTTATTTAATTAAAATTATGTTATTTTTAATAGACGACGCCTCTTTACAGCTGAAAATAGAGTAAGTTAAAACCTTTGTTAATTATTATTATTTTTTTTTTTTTTTTGAATAATGGCAATAATAAGTTTTTTATTTTTATTTTTTATATGTAATCAAATAATTTTAAATTGATTTAACATTTCTGATGTATGTTTATAAAAAAAAAAAAAACCGACGAAACATTTTGTCTACAACATGCAACATATTACTATTTATTGGTATATGAAAATGTACGTTTTACAAATTGTTAATAAAGATATTCTATTCACTAAAATCAACTTGCAAAATAATTTAAAGAAAACCCCAATCGAACCCCTTGACTTCCCGCCAAAATACCCAAACTTGTAGTTGCTTTGTTTTTCTACAAAAGTGGCTCGCATTTAGACGAAGAGACAGCTGCAAATTGCATGCCATCATCTGCCTGGCCAAGCGTGCCCGAATGCACAATTTCACGTGCACATTCTCCCACATAATGTTAATTTATGTAACCATAGCTACGACGTTGTGATATGCTATTTCGGCCCTTATCGACAATGCAGGGAGACTATTATAGTCAAGTGGACCGTAAACTGTGATAAATTGATAATGTTTGAAGAGACCATTAATATAATATGAAACGGTAATGTATTCAGCGTTTTGGCTGTGTGGCTTTCGGCCTAAAATAGGATTTCTCCATCTCTTCCGGTGAATGTCGTAAGAGGCGACTAAAGGACTAAGCACAAACGTCTCGTGCAAGGAGGGTTCAAGCGTTAACCCCCAATAACTTTTAAACGGCTGAACAGATTTTCATCAAACATAAGAACCACCGCAAAGGAACTTGCTTTCAGTTTAAAAAAACCGCATCGAAATCGGTTCATCCGTTCGTGCGCTACGATATTTAACACAGGCAAACAGACAGATAGACAGACATTAACGTCAAACTTAGGTATAACACCTCTCTCTTTTGTCGGAGGTGAAAAAGGGTTGTCGTTAAGCAGGCGGCCGGTCGTGAAACTGTCGCCAAATCTTTTAAACTTTTCCTCTGCAACCAATTTTTAAAAATTTTCAAGCTAATAGTTTAGCTTTTAGAGGACGGGGACGCTATACTTGAACTAGGATTAGTTTAATATTTTGAAAACGGGTCACTAAATCGAAAAGTTGTCTTTGAAAATCCTCAATGGCTTTAAAAGACCTATCTAACGATATCCCTCACTATGGGGTTAACGTGAAAAAATATGAGTATAGGGAGCTACTCTAACAAAAACAAATATCTATATTTGCTTCACGACTTTGGACACGGACAGACGGACACACCGAAACTTTAAGATTTCCGTCTAGGGACTACGGAACTGTAAAAATCATATAAACAATAAAAAGTTTTTCGCTTTGAAATCGCATGAGTGCGGCTGCGGCCAAATACTTAAAAATCTTACACTGCTGGCCTGATTTTGATGCGATTTTCACTGACATGAGGAGATTGTTCCGAGAAGCTTCCAATAATTCGATTTAGCTAGGTTTCATTTTAAAATAACCTACTTTTCTTAGGGATTTTTATCGAGCAAAGCTCGGTCAACTGGTTACTAATATTCTACGATGAGTTTTGATTGACTCTAAAAGTAAGTATTAAAATTAAGGCCGTACCTGAATTTTTTGGGGTTCACCCAGCACCCAACGATGCTTTAAGGGGATACATAATTTTTTCGGGGTCCAGTGTTGCCCCCATTTAAAATAAATCATTTCAAAGAAAACGAAGACATTATTTAAAATTTTGCTACTATCAAATCCTAGATACCCTTCAAAATATTTTATGAACAACTGTTTACAGTTTAAAGTGAGAATGTTAAGCTATGATGTCTCCGTTTTCTTTAAAATGATTTATTTTAAATGGGGGCAGCACTGGACCCCGGAAAATGCAGGTACGGCCTTAAAAAGTAGTTCATAAAATAGTTTCAAGGGATAGATCCGTATGGTACAAAATTTTAAATGATATCTCCGTTTCCTTTCAAATAATTTATTTCAAATGGGGGCACTGGACCCCGAAAAATTATGTATCCCCTTAAAGCATCGTTGGGTGCTGGGTGAACTAAGGTGTATCTAGATAACTTTAAAGGGAATCTTGTATGATTGAAATTTGAAGTGTATACATATTTAATAGGTAAGAGTTTGTATATTTTTATTTTACTTATTTTCTCTTAGATTGTAAGAACACCTCTTTTATTATTTCATGTACTCACATGTTTTGGATTGCAACCAGTTTTAATGTTTTTGTATGTTTCTTTTTGTGTAGTTTTGTAATATTTGTAATCTGTTTTGTGTGATAATAAAATAAAATATTAAAATAAAAAATATGATTCACTTACAAGTAATATTTTGATTTTGTATGAAAACTGCAACAACAAGAAAAAATATAAAATTCTCAGTCTATCTACCTATATTTAAGAGCTATGCATTTGTCAGTGGAATATGATTTCTCTTCCATTTGTCTCTCTCATCTGCCAGCTGTTTTATTTCGCTGTACGACACTACGTTCACCTTCTCCTTTATCTGACATTAATACTTTGTAAAATACAAAGGAAGCTTCTGAACTAAAAAAACTAGTACAAAGCTACAATTACTACATACACATAAATGAACCAACAAGAAAAAAATCCTGTCTAGACCTTTTTATTAGTAATATACCGAATGCCAAGGAAGAAACCCATAAACTTTTCCTCTCCGACCACGAAACGGCACAAACCTTGACCATACCCGTTAAAAAAATATACAAGTCACCAAGCGTTTGGTTTAGAAAATATCGTGACTAGTATAGAAAATCTGTCAAAATTCTATGACTGCTTAAAAAACTTATCTTGGACTGATGTTTATGAAGAAAAAGATGCAAATAAAGCTTTTGATAAATTTCATAAAACATTGATATTGTTCTATAACCTATGTTTTCCTACTTACACTAAAAAAATTGTTAAAAACCATAAACACTGTACATGGTTGACGAGAGGTATAAAAAGATCCTGTAATAGAAAGAGAAGCTTGAGGTTTGCATACTACAAATCAAAAAGTTCAGGAGCTAAGAAACAGTATAGAAATTATAGCAATGTTCTTAAACGATGATTAATACCTCAAAACGTCTAAAAAATTCGGAAAAAATTAAAAAATCTAAAAATATATGCAAAGCATCCTGGGAAATCATAAAAACAAATGTAAATTCCAACAAACCAAAACAATCGATTCAAGAAATTCTACACAATAATCAAATATACAATGACCCTTGACCCAATGACCATTTTATTAACCTAACATATAATGCAAATAATAATAATACAAAATCACAACAAACTAAGGATTGTTTAGTAAAAAATAATAGTTAAAGCATATTTTTATTCCCAACTGACAGTTATGAAAAAGAAAAAATAATTAAATCATTAAATGACACGAAATCTGTAGGCTACGACGGAATTACCACTAAAATAATTAAATTAACATCAAAAATACTTGCGCCGATTCTTAGTCACCTGATTAACTTGTCATTTGTTCAAGGTGTGTTTCCTGAGGCTCTTAAGAAATCGGTTATAAAACCTATTTTCAAGAGGGGAGATAAGTTATTGATCGAAAATTATCGTCCAATCTCATTAATACCTATTTTGACTAAAGTGTACGAGAAGGTTATGTACTCACGAATTTTAGCATTCCTTATAAAACACAACATTTTGGTTAAAGAGCAGAATGGTTTTCAAAAGGGGAAGTCTACAACGTTGGCTGCATTTAAATTAGTAAATAAAATATTAGAAAATATAGACAAAAAAATTGCAACTACAACTGTATTTTTTTGACATGTCAAGCGCATTTGACTTCGTAGCTCATGAAATATTATTGACAAAATGTGAAAAATATGGTATTAGAGGACAGGCGTTAGAATGGTTGCAAAGTTATCTCTCGAACAGATCACAGCATGTTGAAGTAGAGAATATTGATGATAATAATGAAGAAAAAACATACAAATCAAAGCCTATTATTAACAAAGTTGGCGTCCCACAGGGAAGCATCCTAGGCCCTTTGTTATTTTTAATTTATATTAACGACTTGCCTAAGGCTACAAATCATTTTTGCACACTCTTCGCAGATGATATATCTATAATCATACCTGACATTTATAATGATGCAATAAAATACAATAATGATATAAATAATACTATTAATGATATAATAAATTGGATGACATGTAATAATTTGAAGGTCAATATTAATAAAACTAAATTTATTCAATTCTATAATAAACGCAGTGACACTAAGAAAAATCTAAATATTACATACAAAGGACAACCCGTTGAAGAAACTAACCAAATAAAATTTTTAGGAATTATTTGGGACAACAATTGCTCATGGGATAAACACGTAGAAAGCGTGTGTAGTAAAATAAATAGATTTTCCTATGCACTTAGGAGATTGACAAGGATAGCAGGCAGGAAAACCGCTATTCTTGCATATCATGGGTATGTAGCATCTTAACTCAGGTATGGACTCCCCCTATGGGGAAATGCTACAGAACTTAACACAGCATTTATGGCACAAAAACAATGCATACGTTCAATTTTTGGGGTCTCCACTGTAACAAGCTGTAGACCCTTATTCAAAACACTGAAGATATTAAGTCTCACGAGTATGTATATATACGAAATGTGCGTATTTGTAAGATCACATCCTGAATTATTTAAAACCAGTAATGATTTGCCACGTAGGTACAGTAAAAGAAATCCCAACAGATTAGTACATACCACAATGAAAACATGGTTATATAGTTCAAACAGTTTTCCTATGGCTGTACGAATCTACAATGATCTGCCTAATAATATTAGATCAATACATAGTCTTAAATCATTTAAACAAAAACTGTATGACTGGCTGGTTAAGAAGTGTTTTTATAGTGTTAAAGACTTTTTATCCGTATCTATAATTATATGAATTCTATAATGATAATAATAATAATATATAATAATAATTTGACTAATATAGGATTTTTAATTGACAATAAATAAAATAATAACAAAAATTTTTTTTCCAATTGAATTGATGTACCAATATCTGTTGCATGTCAGTGATGACTAAATGTGTGAGACTCTACATGACTTTTGTACCACCAAAATTGTACCACATTTTAAGCAATAAACTACATTTCATTTTATTTCATTTCATTTCATTTCTGTTTCATATAGCTAGTCTCGGTCTTCCTGGTCGTGTTTACCCTTCTATCTTTCCTTCAATAATAGAATTTATGAAATACAAAAATGGAATTCTTAGTAAACACAGATAATGTTTAAGTAAAAAGGATGAGCGGAACGTTGTTTGTAAAAATATTAATAGCATATAGCAAGGCCCTGGGCCAAGTTTCTACTAGATCCTTCACAAAACGGAGTTTGAAGTAATGATATTACAAACTTCTGGCTTTCACGCTATGGTGCCATTTATAAGAATAGGCGGAAACGCTATGAGTCAAAATCAAGGCTTTATTTATCTGTGGTTATATCATATGCAAGAAAAAATAGAATAAAAACAATAAATAAATTGATTTGTTTTCCGTGTGTGTAAATGACAAAGACTGATGACAGCTTTTGTCTTAAAGGGTACATAATTTGATAACTGCCACCTAATTATTAATAACACAGCGAGCTTTTTGAAGCAGCTGGCATGTGCTTCAGGTGCAAAATGAATAACTATTAAGCGCAAAACAAATAACTACTAAGCGAAAAATAAATATCCATTAAGCGCAAAATAAATAACTATTAAGAATCTCGACATTCACCTATACAAGTGAATGTCAAGATTCCTAATATGTAGTTATTTTGCGCCTGTTTGTAACACAAGCTCCAATTACGTCAGCTACCTGGGAGAAAATGCAGTTTCAATAAGGCCGCCTTTTGTCATCTGTTTTCTGTAATCTGTTATTCTGTTTTACAACCTATTATTCTGTTTTGTATTTGGTGCAATAAACAATATTGCTTAATAATTAAAACCGCGATAAGCTTATAAAGTGAAGCAAAGTGACACCCATTTCCACATCGACTGCAAACTCAAGTCTGCAGAAAACTATTTAACTAAGAGGTACACCGTTTGAAAAGTAAAACCGCGATAATTTTACTCATGAGTAGTATCGAATGGTCGCAAACGCAAATCACTTCCACAGCGACCGCGAACTCAAATCTACAAAAAACTATTTAACTAAGAGGTACACCGTTTGAAAAGTAAAACCGCGGTAAGCTTATGTCTTGTACCGCACCGAGTAGGGCAAACTGACACCCACTTCCACAGCGACTGCGAACTCAAGTCTGCAGAAAACTATTTAACTAAAAGGTACACCGTTTGAAAACATCCTCTTAAATAATTATTAAGCACTTTGCTCTAAGTAAGAAAAAAAACGCTTCACATCATCTCTTTAATAGGCAATTTAGCTACGAGAATTTTTCTGACAAGATCCTTTAAGTTTGATAAGTTTTCCTGTTAAATATTTTAATTCTCTTTTATTTTGTTTTTAAACAATTATTTAAGTAACTAAGTAACACTTTATTGCATCGAAAAGAATACTTCTTCTTCTTATTTAAGAGCTTAGTGGCTCTTGTCGGTGGAGTATGCGCCAAACTTCTCGGTTCTCTGCCTTACTTTTTAGTGCTTGATACGACATGACCTCTGCTTTTTCTTTCAATTGGTCTACATAGCTCTTTTTTGACATATAAATAATATTAAAGAAATATTTACAGTATAGGTATACAACAGGCGGCCTTATTGCCAAGGCAATTTCTTACAGGCTACCTTTGAGTGACAGGAATTGTGCTAAAAAATAAAAAGTGGTGCGATGAAGTGTGCTATGTGGTTTCCAGCAGAGTAGAATAGATGATAAAGATAGTTCTTAGCTATGTTGGATGAAAATCTGTGCAGCCGTTCAAAAGTTATTAGAAGTGAACGCTTAAAAGTCGGGGCTTTTTTTTTTTTTTTGACAAATAAACTTGTTAAATTCATTTAAAATATATATGTAGTATATTTGTAGTTTATTTATACATTTTTTCAGTAGGTTCTACTTTGTATCTACTATCAGTATCTAAACTCGACATACTGTATCGCCTCTTTTAAAATTCACTTCTCTCTCCCAAAGGTTGACTGGAGGAGATTGCTACCTATGCGATAAGTCCGCCTTTGTATCATTTTTGGTTTTTAATTTTTTTCTCTGTATTGTATTTCCTCT
Source organism: Acrobasis repandana (assembly GCA_963576875.1). NCBI lineage: Eukaryota > Metazoa > Arthropoda > Insecta > Lepidoptera > Pyralidae > Acrobasis > Acrobasis repandana. The sequence continues at coordinate 19,638,689 of OY756222.1, forward strand.
GATTATGGTGCAATAAAGAGCATTTGTATTGTATTGTATTGTAAAAATAGGTATGAGTTTTTACATTTCATTACCCCTTAAAAGTGCCGAATATATTCTACAAGTTTCTCGTACAAAACTAGTTCTCCATTATTCCCAGTACAGTTAGACTAGACCTAACTTCGTCATTTAGTTAGTAAGTTTCCTATCAGCTATTCGACAGTTTTCTGCGGCAAAAATTTATTACTTTGTCCATTTTTGTGACACAAAAAAGAGTATTATTTAAATTAGTTTGTTTGTAATAACTTTATTGTACCAAAATTTTAAGATAAAAGACAACATAATACGAAAGAGCAAATACACAAAGGCGGACTTATCCCATGTAGGGATTTCTTCTAGTCAATTTTTATTCATGGATGGTTTTTGGGTGATCTTTATTGACCAAAAGAGCGAACCGTCTCTTCTGGATTATATCTCTAGATCGAACCAAGAACTTCCGAGTGGCAGACTAGCGTGGTTAGTTATATGCCACGGGGGACGTCCCTTGTTGCTTCAAAGAAATTCACTCAATAAGAAGATCTCAATTTGGTTCTCTGAACAGCTGAACTATATAACACAGTTACTAAGTTTGCCATCCACATTCACCCCCACAAAAACCCTCATGCGCGAGATACGCCCAAATCCGATGAAATGAGCACGGCATTAGGGCCTTTTGTTGCGCGCTCATTTGTTTTAAGTCTGCCTGTTCGCGACATCGCGATCTGATGCTACTGAGGGGTTAAAGTACAGTTCCTTGAACAAGACAAGTCTTTATTCGATGCGACTACCTATGAAAGTGATGAAAGACAACTAGTGTCGTATTAGGTCATTGACGTGCTATGGCCGTAGTGAAATGCGTGCTGTGCAAGAAGAACTATTATAGCTTTTTCTAAATAAGCACTGCATTAGAGCCTTTTGTTGCCTGCTCATTAGTTTTAAATCTACCTGTTTGCGACATTGCGATCTGAATTTATCTGATGATACTAACGGGTAATATCAATGGTTAAGGTGTAGTTCCTTCCCAAGATTCCAGACGCCTTTGTTTATATTTTTTATTCTTATTTTCTTATAAACTTATTTTATAATAACTACCTATTTGTTTTGTATTTAAATGTCAAAGGTGTATCAATGCATAAATAGTTTCTGGTTTATAAAATCGTTCCATACTCCCTAACTAAAACTGAATTACTTCGCAAGTATTCTCAAGAGAAATGTATTTTTACTTATAACAAATAATTCCAATAGAAAGTTACGTCCGTTAAGTTCTAGTAGATTTTAATAAAATATCTCTTGGCAAGCACACAACGTGTCTACAACAATATCCTAACAAATTTTAATTAAAAAAGACACATTGCACTAGAACGTGAGACGTCAACGTTCCTTAGCACGAGAAATAAAATGAGGAGAATATCTGGCCATTCTGCGGGTAGCGAGGAAGCCAAATTTACGATCGCTTGTGCGCTTAAAATAACATTTACAAACGAGCGTTGAACGCACCGTATTTCAAATAAGAGCAGCACGTGTTTACAATAATGTGGAAACAACTTTCGAGTGTATTAGGATTTCCTTCTTGTCCGAAAGAACGCGAAGCTTCCTATTTCAGATTGCGAAAAAATGCTTTCTTATGTCTGTCTGGCTGTCTGGCTGTCTAGCTGTTTTCCTCTTAAGTTCGCATTTCTCAGATCTGAAATTTTGTGTGAAAGTTCAATAATTTTAGAGATTTTTTCGTTGATTCTGTTTTTGTCATTTTTTTTGGCTGATTCATGACAGAGCCGAAATATGATATTTTAGCCATTTCGAAACTTGTTCTAAAATTGGACCCACGAGGTTTAAACCCTGGTTAATATATTTATTATATAATTGACTGAAATAGATTTGTGTTACTAAAAAGTTCTAACACGTGTATAGAAACTTATTTTTAGTAACACATATCAAAGCTACATAAATAAACAATAATAACAAAATTCAAAAATAGTTTTTATGTAAAACAATGAACTAAAATGTTTAAATTGGAGCAATTAAAACTTTTTTCAAAACGAATCAATTGAGCCGAGAGTCGGTGGGGTTATGTTGTTTCATCATAGAATTTCCGTGTCCACCTTCCGGCCACGGCAATTCTATGCAATTCTATTCCTTAATTGGCAACTTATGTATGTGAAGTTTCAACTCGAACAACAAAAACTTTGCACATAAGTCAAAAAGAAACCGAATCTATTTTATTTATTTTTATTACATTTATGCCTGTAATTCTTAATAACTGCTGAAAATTTTTGTTTTCTTATTTTTTTAAAGGCTTTTGTTTTAATAAACATATGGGCCTTATCGTAAACCTAACACATGCCAATATCAAAGAAAGTTACTGTTTCGCAGCCGCTGCTAGTCTATATACCGCAATGGAATATAAAAATAAATAAATAAATAATAAATGGGCAAGTGCGAGTCGGACTCGTACATGAAGGGTTCCGTACCACCGTACAATGTTATAAAACGCTGAAGAAACACGTTTCTTGTATGACGACCCCCTTTAATTATTACCTTTATCTTATTTTTAGTTTGTTGTTATAGTGGTCTTATTTATTTTATTTATTTATTTAACTTTATTACAAAAAATGTAACAGGCGGACTTAAGGCGTAGGGCCTTTTCTACCAGTTAACCTACAGGTGGTGCGGATAAAAGCAAATTTTGGACGATTAGTAGATTCAAATTAGCTATTTGACCATTATTAAACAATTACCTAAGACACATATTCATATATATACTTTCTTATAAATTCATAGACCTACATATAAAAATACATAAATATTTTATAAATTCATAAACCCTACATAAATTACATAAGTATTTATAATACTCTATGACAATTTGTGAAGATAATGAGCGCGCACAGCACTCTTAAATGCTTGGCGATTAGGGGCTTTGCGGATATCAACGGGAAGGGCGTTCCATAGCTTCACGGCTTGTCTGGTGAATGAATGTTCGAAAAACCCACTCCTGCAGCGAATAATAAGCCTTAGTAATACATATTAGGTGTCTAGCTATTACGGTTCAAGAGATAGAGCCCTATGACAGATCGAGTTAAAAACGCTGAAAAAAACACGTTTTTTGTATGACGACCCCCTTTCATTTTCAACTTTTTATTTTAGGTATTTGAGGTTATATAGCGGCCACAGTAATACATAATCGGTGAAAATCCCGTTTGCACCCTTCGGGTACGGAACCCTAATAATTGTTATAATTATAATTAACAGTCTAAGAAACCATTCCTTAACCTAACTTGATCTATAAATCATTCGACTCTTTGTCGAGGCATGTGTCGCGGATCGCGATCCAGGACTAAATCAAAGCATTATCTAATACCAGCTATTTATGCCTTTGTTTTAGCTGTTTATCCCCTTGTGACTCAAAGAAAAGCTAGCAAACAAAGCGTTTGAGTTATTACGACAGCTCAATATGACTTCTTTTCTTAGGTAAATGACAGAGAGTAAACACCAAATAAGAAGCCAAGAAAAGTCTTCTTGAAAATGTTGATACTTATTTTTTTATGGAAATAAACAGATACACATCTTTATCTCGGACGAGGTAGACAGAACTTAGGACCGCAAGATTCAAAGGCCATGATTAGCGTGATGATAGGCGTATTATGAAAAAAAAGGAATCAAAATATTGATGGGTTGCTAGCTCAGATGATCGTATCGTTTAACATAATTCCGCCAACTAGACCCTTTTTGCTCGGGCGTCTACATTTTTTGATTGGTTAAAGAGAGATTAAATGTTGATTTTAGTGCGTAAATTTTGATTTGTATATTTAACTAATTAAAATTATCTTTCCCGCTGTAAACAAAAAATATAATAAATTAGCTGCTAGTCTTCCTGTGCAGATCGTTAAACCCGACGAGAAAGTTATGTTATATATATTGAAAGTTATGTTATATAGATTCGCAATCCTTCACAACCTTGACTCACGCTTCCACTCTTCTTAAAATAAGTCCAACTAATGAACAAAAGTAGCCAACAAAAAGCTACACAGTACTTTTGTTTTCCGCTGGTCATTAGCGCGACACGGCCCTCATTAGCGTAAGACAATGCGTTTAGTTGCGGCTACTGAGCTGTACAGAGGTAACATTGAAACGCTATTTAAAAAAATATTTTAGTTCTTTTAACTAACATTTTGTTAATAAACCCGTAATTCGACCACACTTAGTCACAGGTATTGTGCTTTATACAAGCGGAGTAACATTAAATGCCTACTACTACTACAAACATTCGTGCACACGTCAATGTGTGAGTTTCAGTGTTCAAAGCCATCAAATGCACCCTAGAAAGGGGGAGAGGTGCGGGGTGCATTCATCTCAGCATATTCCCAGTTGCATCCTCAGCTGTAATGCTGTAAAGCCCGGGATCCGCTTTCCTGCTTTTTAGGGTTCCGTACCCAAAGGGTGCAAACGGGGCCCTATTACTGAGACTCCGCTGTCTGTCCGTCTGTCCGTCCGTCTGTCACAGGGCTCTATCTCTTGAACCGTAATAGCTAGACACTTGAATTTTTCACCGATTATGTATTACTGTGGCCGCTATAACAACAAATACCAAAAATTAAAAAAGGTAAAAATTAAAGGCGGGCGTCATACAAGAAACGAGTTTCTTCAGAGTTTAAAAACATTGTACGGAGGTACGGAACCCTTAATGTACGAGTCTGAGTCGCACTTTATTCCGTTTATTTTTCTTGACTTCGCACAGACTTGAGCATGCTAGCTAAAGATAGCGTTATTACTAACAAAGTACAAATCATATATTACAAAAAGCAGACCAACATAATTAACTTGAACATACAACTGAGCCTGGCCATTCCACGCGGCAATGCTGCCAGCCTCTTGGTCACCCTACCCTGCGAGCACAGCGATTTCGGGTCCATATTTTATATTATTTAATGTAATTTGACCATCTTTTTTCTACTAGTTACATTTAGTTTAGTTATTTGATTTATTCAGTTAGGTATTTTAGTTTTATAAACATGATTTATTTATATTGTAAGAAATTTAATCTTTAATGAGTACATAGCCTTACATCACTTTTAATTATAATTTAATTTCTGTATAACCGGTAAAAAAGATTTCCTAAATTTTTTATTAAATTCTTAAATATTCATTGAATAAAAAGTATCAAAGCGTTCCCCGATCGGATCTATAATTCTGTTCAGCGAATCATCCGTTCAATTTACATTCAGCCACAGTCCGTCAATTTTTTAGAATCACAGTAATGAATGCGGGCAAAAGAAAATTAACTCATAATTAACAACCACCTGTTAACCCCGAGGGCCTAATTAAGCGTCTTTTTTCCCGGGACTGATAAGGATTTAAAGACGTCTCGTTTCTTGGGACGTTACCGCGTTATTAAAAAACTTGGGCGAGCAATGAGCACTTTAACGAGCAGAAGTAATTACGGGAAATTCTTTTTAAAGCGACGAAAAGCGGGAAGAGGTTTTTTAATGCTAGACTTGAAGGTTTTTTTTACAATCTGTTTTTAAATTACCAAATAGTAGCCGCCATGCTATTACGTCATACGCTTGTGTACAAAAAGCTAGTAATGATTTCTCTGCCCGTGTAAACAAACTAAAAAGTACCAACTGTCTAAATAGATACATCGGCACAAATTTTTTACATGCATAACTTTACTGACGCCATGATTACACAGCAATATGGCGTCCACTGCGTTTTCAGCAAATTACGCGCGAAAGAAAATCTAAAATTTAAATGCATTTATATGGCACTTATCGTTTGGGTAAAAACAAAAGGTTATTAACACCATGGAATTCAATTGAGACACTTCAAAGATGGGTGTCATACGCTATTCGGAATATGTCACCTAGATATTCGGTTATATGTGAATGCAATCAGGCTAGCCGGACCGTCTCAGATAACGGTCGCCGGATCGGATCACCGTTTATTGGACGCCATCGCAGCTGTCGGGCGTCATAGTGCTTACTTTTATATTTAAATTGAATTTCATTATTACGGTTTGAAAGAAAGATAAGATTAATAAATAATGTATATGAGGAGCCCGGCGGGATTGCTAGCGCTTTCGCAAGTTAAGTAACTCTGGGCGTGGTCGGCACTTGGATGGGTGACCATAAGTGGCACAAAATTTTCTCGACCTACTCCGTGCTTCGAAAGGCACGTGAAGCGTCCCAGTTGTCATTATTGTATGACAGCCGTCAAGATATGTCAGATGCCTTTTGGCAGCTTGAAAATTCTGACACCAGTATTGGCCACTTACACACACGAAAATCAAATGTACTTATACTCGTAATTATATACCTATGTTTTTGCTAATCGCTTATAGTCCTAGGCTCTGTCTACGCATTTAGGGATAAAGACACGGTAATGTCAATATTTTCATATTTATTACCATTGTACATTTTACACAGTGTAATCGTAGCCACTCGTTGCCTAGTCGTAGACACTCGTAGCAAAGTCGTAGACACTCGTAGCATAGTCGTAACCACTCGTAACCTAGTCATAGACACTGTAGAATAGTCGTAGCCACTTGTAGCATATTTGTAGACACTGGTAGCATAGTCGTAGCAGCTCGTAGCTTAGATGTTCTGTTCTGACGCGCCTGTTTCGTCTATCTCTTCGGTCCGGAATCGTCCCAAAAATGTGGAAGCTCGCCAATGTTCAACCCGTACCTAAGAAGGGTAGACGAGCCGACCCTTCAAACTATCGCCCAATTGCAATCACCTCCATTCTGTGTAAGGTAATGGAGCGTGTTATTAACAAGCGCTTACTTGCGTACCTTGAGGACAATGATCTCCTCAGTGACCGGCAATACGGATTTCGCCAGAACCGATCTACTGGGGATCTTCTTGTGTACGCTACACATCTTTGGGGTGAAGCCCTTGAAAAATACGGTGAGGCACTTGCTGTCTCACTTGACATTTCAAAGGCATTTGACAGGGTATGGCATGACGCTCTTATAGCGAAGCTTTCCGCTTACGGTATCCCTCCCACCCTTTGTGCTTGGATTTCCGATTTCCTGAGGGAACGGTTTATTCGAGTAACTCTTGACGGCTGCTCGTCTGACCTATTGGCAATTAATGCTGGAGTACCTCAGGGATCTGTTCTTTCCGCAACGCTATTTCTGCTTCACATTAACGATCTGCTAAAGCCCGGTATTTTTGGGTATGCAGACGATAGCACCGTTACGGAAAGATATTTTTCTAGTGCAAGGGCAAAAAAACCGGAAATAGACGAACTAAGAGAGGCAATGGTGCTCCATACCAATCTTACTCTGCAAGCTGTCTCCGATTGGGGTGATGCCAACCTTGTGAGATTCAATGCCTCTAAGACACAGGCGTGTCTCTTCTCTGCTAAAAAGAGCCCTTTCAACTTGGCTCCCACTTTCCGGGGTGTGCCTGTTCCTATCACCCGTCATCTCGAACTTCTCGGTATCGATCTCTCATCAAATCTTAACTTCGGTAGCTATATTGACTCCAGGGCTAAGACGGCTTCTAAAAAACTGGGCATCCTCTCCAAGGTCCAACGATATTTTACCCCTGACCAACTGTTGAGCCTTTACACAGCTCAAGTCCGCTCATGTATGGAGTATTGCTCCCACCTATGGGATGGATCTGCCCGCTATCAGCTCGAAGCCCTGGAAGCTATCGACAGACGTGCCAGAAGACTCGTTGGTGATGAGTTGCTTACGGCAGGACGGCTCCACAGCCTCGAACATCTCCGACTGGTAGCAAGTCTGTGTGTCTTCTACAGGTTGCACTTCGGGGAGTGTGCGCAGGAATTACATAATTTAATTCCCCCTGCACCATTCCACCATCGGACAACACGACGTGGACAGGGATTCCACCCATTTGTGGTCGATATTCCTCCTCATCGTACCTCTCGATTCGCCTCCTCCTTCATTGTGCGAACCGCTAAGGTGTGGAATTCCCTCCCTGCGTCGATGTTTCCCCATACATATAATTTAGGGATTTTCAAGGCAAGAGTGAATAGGCATTTTTTGAGTCTGCGTGATACACCTTAGACCTCATCTTAGCTTCCCATCAGGCTAGATAGAGATCAAACGCACTCAAATTTCTAATAAAAAAAAAAAAAGATGTAGCCACTTGTAGCACATTCCAAAAATATATGCATTATTAACGATTTCTTCCTGATGTGCTTGCAATAATTGGATACACTTATTTTTCAGCAAGAATCTTCTCGTAGTCGGGTTTATATGATTATAGTCGTAGAATGCTTCTATGTAAGTAATCAAGCCGGACCGTCTTAGATAACAGTCCCCGGATCGGATAACCGTTTATTGGATCCTCGGCAGCTGTCGGGCGATCCAAGAATTCACTTTTATATTTAAATTGATTTTCGTTATTGCGGGAGTGAGAAGGGTAAAAATGAATGAAGGAAAGTATAAATAAAATACTTACTTACTCTTTATTTTGAAATAATATGCAGGACAACGGCTGTCGGGTCGGTTAGTATTATATAAATAATTCCATTTTGCCATCTTTACGGCCCTACGGTCTACCTTTCTAGGAATAAAGACGTGATAATGTAAATATTTTTACATCTATTTCTATTATACTCGTATCACATTCACTTCTTAAATAAACCGGCCAAGTGCGAGTTAAACTCGCATGGAGAGGGTTCCGTACAATTGATTGAATTCTTATAGGTTTTTCTGTAATCTACAAGCAATGAACTATATTTTATATTTTTTTCAAAATTTTAGGCTCAGTAGTTTCAGAGATCAAGGGAGGGGGGGGGAATGGTCAATTTTCGTTTTCTTTCATGAATAAAATCAAAACTATTGATTGTACAAAAATAACTAAAATATATTTGATATCCTCATAACGAGCCCTATCATTTGAGATATATGACACAGTAAGGTTTGTAAAACTTTTTTTTTAATTTCCTAATTTGTCCCCCGAAAATGACTTTTATTTAAAAAAAAATACTTACTTTGCACATATGTGTTTGGGTCATAGGATTACAATATTCTACCAAATTTCACCTGATTCGGTCCAGTAGATTTGGAGCAAATTGGCTGTGACAGACGGACGGACAGACAGACGCACGAGTGATCCTATAAGGGTTCCGTTTTTTCATTTTTTGTACGGAACCCTAAAAACTGAAATTCAACATGAATTAAGTCAGTTACACAATTCGTAGATCTTGTGTAGACACTCGTAGCATTGTCGTTGCCATTTAAAGCATAGTTGTTGACAATATTGTAGCATAGTCAATGCCATTTGTAGCATAGTTGTAGACTTTCGTAGCATAGTAATAGCCATTTGTAGCATAACCGTAGCGACTGGTAGCATTGTCATAGCCATTTGTATCATAGTTTTAAACATTCGAAGTATAGTCATATTATGTAGCAAAGTTGTAGACATTCGTAGCACAGTTATAGCCATTTGAAGCATAATCTTAGCCACTCGTAGCATCGTCACAGCCATTTGTAGCAAAGTTGACGACACTCGTAGCCATAATATGTAGCATAGCTGTTGTAGATAGGAATAGATCCTATTCTAGGCCGGAAATTACACGGCACGTCTACACATACACACACAGCAGTTAATACACACTACATTTTCCTACATAAAAGTGTGGTCATTACCACAATCAACACTAGGAGCACGTCCGATCATCGCAAAGTAAAGGAGAACAAAGTCGTGTAACCACTTCGGCGTTATTTCCGTAAATTACCACCCAATAACAATTCCACGTCGGCCGCACGATTTTCGCTGGCGTATGGTTCAAGGTAGGAGTACTTTTAAGGAAAGACGTTTTCTTTATATTTTTAGCGACTTGAATTTTCAGGCGTTCGAAGATCCTTTTTCAGGGTTCCGTACCCAAAGAGTGCCAACGGGACTCTATTACTAAGACTTTGCTGTCTGTCCGTCTGTCCGTTCGTCTCTATCTCTTGAACCGTAATAGCGAGATACTTGAAATTTGAACCGATTATGTTTCACTGTGGCCGCTATAATAACAAATACTAAAAATAAGATAAAATTAAAGGGGGTCGTCATACAGGAAACTTGTTTTTTTCAGCGTTTTGAAATATTGTACGGAGGTACGGAACCCTTTATGTACGAGTCCGACTTGCACTTGCCCATTTATTATTTACTTATTTATTTTTATATTCCATTGCGGTATATAGACTAGCAGCGGCTGCGAAACAGTAACTCCGACTCGCACTTGACCGGTTTATTTACTTGATATTTGGCCTAAATTGTCTCATGACGCTATACAAAGGATTTTGGCAAGCCCTTGACTAAAGCATTTGTAAAATTTTGGGCTTGCTGCAGTGTCAATGTCGCAAAATGTGTACAGCGGCCGAAAATTATTTTTATACAAGCACAGCACTGTAGTTGTGAATAACATTTTATAAAAACATATTTTACAAAAAAAAAACAGAAACTTTTCAAAACCCAGAAGATTTTCAAGAGCGAGGACTCTTTTTTCATCACTTGAACAACTTTCTATAAAAAAAGTTATCAAAAATCGATAAAGCTTTTTCGTCCTCCCATACATAATCGGTTTGGCTGAGCGTTGATTCGTATGGAAGGACGAAAAATTTTTATCGATTTTTAATAACTTTTTTTACAGAAAGTTGTTCCGTATAATGGACTGAACTTGACCCAAAAATTTAGCAGGTGGATAAAAAGTCAGCCTGTATATGTATTTATCATTAAATATAGTATCATTAAGTTAGTGTCAAAATAAGGATGGGTTTATTCCCTAGATCGACTTTTTGACAGAGCAAGCGAAGCGACTCAGTTTCTGTTTCCAAAAATGCTTATGTCCATTTGTCTTTTATTACCTACAGATCGCATTTTTCAACCGATTTCAACAAAATATGGCACACAGTTGCTTGATTTATTTAATTTTTTAGTCAAGAAATGGGAAGAAAAATGTGGAAATTTACTGTAGCGTTATATATTGACGGATTTCAAATTTGATAGACGCACTAAGGACTTCATTTTACACATGATGTTCCAAAAAAATCCAAACGATGATCCACGCGTCAACTCGTAAATAGGTGCCGCCAATAGGGACTGGTTAGCTCGGCTCCGTTTTTTAAGACTACTCAGTGTGACATATTTCTGTAAATTGGATTTGGCACTCGTTCGCTAGCTTTACATATTATGTTGTGATAACATTGTATTAGGCATAATATCTTTGTAAATTGACAAAGCCCTTCTGGCGCGTAGGCGACCAATACTGTGTAAATAAGTTTCTTTCGGCGTTTCTTCTCAGCAGTGGTCATTGCGAAACGCTAATATCGGTAGCTTTTGAACAAAAAAATAATAATTTAAATATAAATAAACATTACACGTAATGTACACTATAATTATTGAATTGTAAAAGTGCCTGCAAAGGCCTAATTACTGAATAAATATTTGATTTTGATTTTTTGAAAAAGGGGAGTGGAGGAGGGAATAAGGGGGAACTTTGCTGCAGCGTTATATATGGACGGATTTCACTGAAATGGCTTTGCTAAGTCAGGGGAAGAGGAAAGTATTGGTTATTGCATGGTTATAAGAGCTCGTGAGGTCTACTGTTCCCTCAGAACCACTAGTATTTTCGGTGTGGGAAGAGAAATATGAAATAGTCACTTTTTCTTGTGACTTACGTCGCGTACAAAACATGACAGTTAACACCCCACCGTCTCGTTAGCGGCGGTAATGCGATTTTAAGTTCCGCCGGCTCCGGCCAATGATAAGGGCCAATTGGCTCTATTAGGCGAGTTTGCCGTTCACTAACAAGGCCGGTAGATTAGTGAAGATACCTTCTGTATTGTCTTTAAAGTTTGTTCATATACCGAGAGTAAAATTCTAGGTTGTGGTAGAGCCAGGCTACCGGCAAAACTCAGTTTTGCTAGTAGCATGAATGGGCCGGCTCGTCCGGGAGAATTTTCAACCACACTCTCACAGAAAATCGTCGTCTGAGTAGTAGCTTCACCGCTTCTATGCTTCGTTCGGTGAGTGAGAGAGCCGGAGCCCCCCCCCCCTCCACCCATTCGCCCTTTCCCCTCCCTCTCCCCCTGAAAGGCCGGTAACGCTTTTGTTACACCCCTGGTGTTGCAGTTTTCCATGAGCAGCGGTAATCACTTACCATCGGGTGACCTGCTTGTTCCTTTGCCGTCCTATGACATAAAAAAAAACACCATAAATACGGTACCTATTGGACAAAATCTTTTAAAATGTTTCTTTATTACAAAATAAGCACAATACAATATTATTTCCGGAAAATCTATTGTATTATCAATAAAAATCAATGTAAAAGCTTAAGTTTCTACAACTCCGCCAAAAACTGGCTTGATATTGATAAGAAAGAGAATATTTAACTTTTTTTTTTTAATTTCACAAAATGTATGTGTTGAGCTAGAACAATCAAAATGTCAACAGAAATAATTTATCTCGTTCGACTAGACAGCGTTTGCTGCCAAAAGCGGGCCTGCGAGTGACAGAGCTAATCAGAAGAGAGCAACCGCAAGCTGCACTGATTCCCAGATAAACGGAGCAATAATTGAATGCTACTGGTGGCTCTCTCAGTTAATGTCCTACTAGTACTTTTTCAATTAATGTTCCCCATTTCTTTGTTGATTGCTTTGAGTAGGGGTGGCGACAGGGTCAGAAAAGTATTAGCTAATAATTCAAGTTGGGGCGAAAACACATTGTTTGTATGTATGTATGTTTGTTCCACGATAACTGCCGAACCGATGGTCCGATTTTGATGAAATTTGGTAGGCATGTAGGAAATATCAATAGAATTTTCAAATTCGTTGGGCATCAAAATCGCTTTAGTAGTTTTTTAAATATTAATAAAAAATCGCGAGGTCTAAGTTCGCGGCGAACTTCTAGTTTAATAATCTAACCAATGGGCAAAAATATTCTTCCAGTCGTTATGCCTATTTCTAGGTAATTTATATATGGGAAAGGCTGGAAGTGTGTTAAAATACAATTTGCTTTCGAGCGACAGACTGCAGAAGGGAATAATTATCTGCAACAAATACATTATCACGTCTTTATACCTAACGGGGTAGACAAAGCTTAGAATACAGCAGTACGGGCTATGTACAGCTCTCGCAGATCATGTCATCCTAGTACTTTTGTTGTTTATCTATCTATAATTTGAGAATTACGTTCTTGTCAGTGGACTAATCTATTTCTATCTCTCCTGAGCCATCCTTTTGACGTCTTTTATTCCTTTTTTAATAAATGTTCTAACTGCTATCGCTTGGAATGAATACATTTTAAAACATTTTTTTAAGAATGCTAGTTAAAACTTTTTTCTAAATAACTAGTAGTTCGCCGCGAACTTAGACCTCGCGATTTTTATTAATATTTCAAAAAGTACTGAACCGATTTTGATGCCCAACGAACTTGAAAATTCTAGTGATATTTCCTACATGACTACCAAATTTCATCAAAATCGGACCATCGGTGCGGCAGTTATCGCGGAACAAACATACATACATACATACACACAAACATACAAACAATGTGTTTTTGCCCCAACTTGAATTATAGACCTTGCTCGCTTTGCTCGCTTGGTCACAAATGTAATATTCCTGCGAGCGACAGAGTAAATAAGAGAGCAACCGCGAGCTGCATTGATGCCCATATAAACGGGGCTCTAATTGAATGATACGGGCTACATACGGGTAGCTCTCGCAGTTTATGTCGTCCTAGTATTTAAATTGATTCGCTGCAATATATCTATCGAGACCTATGTTAGAACTATAAATATGAACCTATACATATAAATGTGAACCTATATATCTATCGAGACCGTGTATTCCGAAGCACTAAGAAGCTCAAGAATTTTTAGGCCACTTGGGGTCACCCATCCAAGTATAGGCGACGCCAAGGGTTGCTTGACTTGCTTAAGCGCTAGTAATGCGTACTCCCACCGGACAATCGCGCTTCTCAACTGTGACCAATAGAAAAATCCGCTTCAAAATGGTATTTTTATATTCTCATATGTAGCACAGTTTGGAATCGTTTGGTTTCAAAGCGCTTTGTCGACTGAACAGCGCAACTTCACGTGCATCGAAATACCAAAAGAAATTAAATTATTGGAACTACACAAAAACGTTTACTTTCAAAACACTACCATTTATTTTAGTGTTAGGTATATGACTAAAATAATATAGTTTTGTTGCAGGACAGTGTATAAATTTTAAAAAGCGGCCAAGTGCGGGTCGGACTCGGCCATGAAGGGTTCCGTAGCAGCAAGTAACAATATAAAAGTTCTATTGCAGTTTACGATTTACGATGTTGTAAAAAAAACTACTTCCTAGATGTTGTTGCTAATTTTCGGTAGAAGTTTTCATGGTAATGATTTATCATATATTCATCATATATTTTTTTTAGGTTTATCATTCTCTTATTTTAGAAGTTACAGGGGTTGGGGGGGGGGGGGGACGATGACGACGACGACACATATTTTACCACTTTGGAAGTGGCTCTCGGGAAAAAATTGTCTTGTGAAAAATTATATTATAAGGTTTCCTCAACATCATTTTTGAAGCTCTATCCATAGAATGCGTTTGATGAAAAAAATTGAGTGTCAGTTCTAAGTATGGGGAACTCCCAAAATTTATTGTTATTTTTTCCATTTTTGTGTGAAAATCTTAATGCGGTTCACAGAATACATCTACTTACCAAGTTTCAACAGTATAGTTCTTATAGTTTCGGAAAAAGTGGCTGTGACATACGGATAGACAGACAGACAGACATGACGAATCCATAAGGGTTCCGTTTTTTGCCATTTGGCTACGGAACCCTAAAAATAAATAAAATGTGACAAAAATTTTAATGTTACCATATTACAGATATATTTATATGAAATGTTCTCAACCGACTGATCTATTTCATCATACAAGGAAGCAATTTAGATAATAATACAGTCGATAGTACCCTAAGTAAGGGGTTCTGTTCTGTTGACCTTAAGTTTTCTGACAGTATGCAAGCTTGTAAGTGCGGTGAGGTAGAAATGATAACGGGATTATGGCAGCCATACGCATTCTGAGTTATTGAACCATGAATATTTTGATTCACTGCTCACTTTGGTAGTGTACCTGTACTTATATCATATCTATGGGGAAACAAATACTAACTAACCCCATATAGAAACGTACTCTGCTAGAAAGACAAAATCCTGAATTATTTCTAGATGTCACTACTATCTCGCCGGCTAGGCTGACGTAGTATCTAGGAAAGAAAGTCATTCTGAATCTGAAATTCTATTGTTTCGACCTAGTGTCTATAGCTCCATCTATCTTTGTAGAATGAAAAAGCCCTTCTGGCGCATAGGCGACCAATACTGTCTTAATGAGTTTCTTTCGGTATTTCTTCTCATCAGTGGTCGTTGCGAAATGCTAGTATCGGCAGCTTTTCTTTAAAATAATTAATAATGTAAATATAAATAAACATATATTTATTAAACTTATTTACGTGTATAAGTAATTACCGAATAAATATTTGACTCTTCATACAGTCCTCGGCTCTGTCCACCTTATAAGGCATCAAGACGTGATATCATTATTGTTTTATCCCTTCAATCTTTATCCTTGCAAAGTAACCCTAAAAATGATATTAGATAAAGTATCGGAGAATCTCTGTCGCCTTGCAACATTCCCTGGGCAGTTGGACTATGACATTACCTCCAGCTTAGCTAAGTTAGAAAATATCCTAGTTTTTATATCGTTCTCATTGAGATAATATGACTAGAGATTGCACCGCAAAATATTAATTATTATAGCTTGAAGTAATACTATTTGGAGTAGATTTATTTAATTTTGCCTTTGAATTTTGTAGCGAGTCTCTATCTTCCAAGATTTGCTAACATACATTTAAGTGAAATAATCCTTTAATAGGAATCAGAATCAATAAATTAAAATTAAGCTTAAAATCAATATTAATTAACATTATTTATTACTTATGCATTTTTAACGTATTTAGAAAATTATTTTCCTCCTGTTTAATTGTTAAGCTTAAATGTTGTTTCTGATTCTGCGTTTAAAACATCATACACCCATTTATAATTAATTGTATTTGATAAAATAAATACAAGACATAAAAAAAAATATCTTAACAACTAGGGAATGCGCAAAAGGCGACCTCATTGCTGAGAAATCTAAACAACCACGCTTATAGTAAAAAAAATCTAAGATGTAGTTTTTTTTACGGCGTTTGGCATCAGCCTTTCAGCTTCAATAATTAAGCAATAATTTTCTTTTTTTAAAACATCAAATTTTTCATTTTCTTGAGAAAGTAAAAATTCACAAAGATACAGAGTATCAAAAATCGAGAGTGGGGGCTTGTGACGTCAGCGATGTGTAAAAATCGTACGAAATTGTGACGTCATGCGAAATTTAAATGCGCTGTATCTTCGTTATTTATTGTTTCTCAGAGAAAAGAAAAAATACGTGTACAATATTTTTTAATAATCTAACCGATGGGCCAAAGATATTTTTTCAGTCATCATTGTCTGAGTTGTTTGTTCTTGTCAAATACGTCTATGTCTGTCACAGTTAACGCGGTCCTCGATTGTGCGATAACAGCCGCATGATCTTATCACATGCGTCCCAAAATCCGGATTTTGTTTTTCGGATAACTATTCTCGATTTCCCACTTTCACCCCATAGTTATAAGATGCAATTTCCTACGCACATTGTGTAATGTTTTGTTAAAGCATTATGCCCTACTTACAAGCTTTTAGCGAGCGATTCTATGACCTTTATCTGGGTTATTCTTTTTTGTTTTACTAAATAGTGGGTATAGTTTTATTTTTGTTCTGCATTGGGAAGAAGATTATGTAGAAAAGCCTTAATAACAGGTGATTAAGAAATACAGGGACTAGAACTTGATCTCAAGACTTAGGTAAGTACATACTAAGTCTTTAGATCTATTATTATTATTATGTCGGTACGCTTTCCAGCCACGGGTCCATGGGGACGGTCCTTTGAGGTGTTCATTTCGTTATTATTATTACTATTTTGAATACTAAATATTTGTTCTTCTTACTTAAGTCTACATACTTGTCTGCCCCATTAAGGATAAAGACAGAATCAATGAGGCAGACAGACCCTAGGGCTGCAAGACCCAAATGCCACTTTTAGCGTGATGGTGGGCGAGAAGGTGGTTGAAAGCGGACAAGTGCGAGTCGGACTCGCCCATGAAGGGTTCCATAGCAGCAAGTAACATAATATACAAATTCTTGTAGTTCGTTGTAACTTTGATCGATGTTTTAATAAAAGTGTATTTTTTTTAAATTAGGTTATTAATAAATATTAAAAAAAAACTACTTACTAGATCTCGTTCAAACCAATTTTCGGTGAAAGTTTGCATGATAATGTACATTATATATTTTTTTTAGTTTTATCATCCTCTTATTTTAGAAGTTAAAGGGTTGGTTTTACCACTTTGGAAGTGTCTCTTGCGCAAACTATTCGGTTTAGAAAAAAAATATTAGAAACATCAATATAATTTTTGAAGACCTATCCATAGATACCCATCACGTATGGGTTTTATGAAGAAAAAAAATTTGTTTCATTTCTAAGTATGGGGAACCCCAAAATTTATTGTTCTTTTTCTATTTATGTGTGAAAATCTTAATGCGGTTCACATAATACATCTACTTACCAAGTTTCAACAGTATAGTTCTTATAGTTTCGGAAAAAAGTGGCTGTGACATACGGACGGACAGACAGACCGACATGACGAATCCATAAGGGTTCCGTTTTTTGCCATTTGGCTACGGAACCCTAAAAAGGAATCAAAATAGTGAAGAGTTGACAGGCGATTTTCGCTCATTCACTCGATTGGCTTTAACAATCTGGGCGGGAAGAGAAGCAGCCGGTTTAAATTTATTTTTCCTAAACCTGCGTGGAAGAAAAATGTTTACAATAAACTTTTTAATAAATAAATATATAAGGACACATCACACAGATTGAGCTAGCCCCAAAGTAAGTTTAAACTTGTATTATGGTATACTAACTCAACGATACTATATTTTATAATAAACATTACTTTTATATTGATAAACACCCAAGACCTAGAACAATTTGAAAATTGCCATTTTTCTTGGCGATCGAACCCTGAGAACCTCCGAATTGGCGGACTAGCGTGTTGACTATTGGGTAGATGACTGGGTCTAAAATAAATTATTTGGTACCCTTAAGAGAATAAAACGTTACAAAATAGTGTCACTTGTCATTGATCATATCCATTTTCAACATGATTTTAGACTTTTTAATGCAGAAAAACTGATAAATCTATGATGTCACGGTTTTGTATTTCATACAAATCCCATAGAAAATGTTTGCTTTGACGTTTGGAAAGAAGTGTCTAATTTGACTTTTTGTCATCTAGCGGATTACCCCACGGACACAGAATACAGTAAGAGTAAACAGAACGGAATCTCCTAAGGTACGTGCAATATGCGTCCCCGTTCCCCGCACCCGCACCTCTCCCTCGGTTCTTGTGGGCCAACTTGTGCCATGCAGGTGTGTGTTCGCCCGCTCTCGCCCGTCATCAAGGCAAAAACGGGGGAGAGGTGCGGGGACGGGGAACGGGGACGCGTATTGCGGATACCTTAGGAGATTCCGTTCTGTTTACTCTTACTGTATTCTGTGCCACGCAGGTCGTCAAACTTTAAGCGCTATAATCCCGTAAAATTAAGTAGAAAACCAAATTAGATACAATTCGGGATAAATTCCTCAGAAATATGAGTTATCCAAACATAATATCAACAATACGGAAAAGCGGATATCATTCCCAACAATAGGATCACCATTGTCGGATGACGGATATTATATGATCCAATTTATTCTTTTGTGCGGCTAGACGCCATCGGTCACAGATTATATTTATGTAGACGTCAAATGTCAAAGTGTTTGCTGTCATTGGGTCGATAGGAAGGGATTTGTCGAGTGTCGATGAATTTTATTGTAGCCTAGTTATATTATGAAATGGTATAATATGCCGTTTTTGTGAAATAAACTGATCCTATCCTAATCCTAACTAATATTATAAATGCAAAAGTGAGTTTGTATAATTTTATTTGTTTCTTTGTTTGTAACCTCTTCACGCTTTTTCTACTGAACCAAACTTCTTGAAAATTAGCATACACATAGTTAGGAGTACTGATAAGGACATAGGGTACCTTTCATCCTGAAATAAAGTAATGTTCCCGTGGGATACGCGAGCGAAGCCGCGGGCAAAAGCTAGTAATATTTAATGTCACTAACTATTATGTATACATACAATATCTGTCTTGATAGGCTGCATCTGGCCAAATAATAAAGAAATAAAGACCTGATAGAGTATCTAAGCTAAACTAACCTGTATAAATGTCAATGAAACAAGATATACAGGCTGGCTTTTTATCCACCAGCCAAATTTATGGAGCAAGTTCAGTCCATGATACAGAATTACTTTCCATAAAAAAAATTAACGCAAGACTAAAGTAAAAATTCACCTTCCCATACAAATCAGTGCTCAGCCATGTATGGGAGGACGAAAAAAATTTATCGATTTTTACAACTTTTTTTGTACTTCAATATCATGAACTGAACATGCTCCAAAAATTTGGCTGGTGTTTAAAAAGTCACACTGTATTTTTGTTTGTGTGTAAATCCATTACTACATTTATATTTGCATGCTATTATTGGTGAAATAGGTATGTGAACAATGTTTATTATGTAGAACATCTTTATGTACTTACCATTATTTACGCGAATAAATGATTCCGATTCTGAAATAGTTTTAATCTAGTAACAAACTGAGACAAGCATTGTAGGTATGGAAAGTGCTACATGCATATTAATAAAAGCTCACCCGACGCTGTGTTACTTCGACCTTTGAACCCATCTTATTGTATTGAAGTTAAGGTTTTAATATTGCAGTGATACGTGTAAGATGCCGCCCACTGTACCTATAAAGTTTTATAAAGAAAGATTTTTTTATATTTGGAAGAAACAACATAAAAAAATTATAAGTATCATCATGGGGTGTGTAGTGGTACTTTGTGGGTGCCAGAAGGGCGCAGGAGTCGAACGCAACCAAGAAGTGATGGCGAGACAACATTGACAGTTTCATGAGTGAATGGCAGCAGGCTGCAACGGACAGGGATTACTGGAAACAGAAAGGGGAGGCTTTTGCCCAGCAGTGGGACACAAACACAGGCTAATAAAAAAAACAAAACATTACAAAATTCTACCAAAATGGTTTACTTTCAGCATAATTTAGAATGTGGCGCAGCAATCATCCACCTCCTCCTGATTTCATTCAACCATCGGAGGAACTACCACCGGGTTAAGAGCTTCCATGGACAACCTGGAAAAGCTTAAATCGCCTCCGAACAGAGGAAGGCCGATGCAGGCATAATTTGGCCCGATGGCGTTATATTGACCCAACTGCAACACAGTGTCAGTGTGATCATAAGGACCAGACTATGTCACCTCCGCTCCTGCCCATCGTGCCCCACCAGCTGCACTAAGCGTGATCTTTGTGAGGCTACAGACAACGCTGTGAAAGTGGAAACCTTCTGGAGGGAAAAAAATTAATTACATTTTGAGCTTCCGACACGAGAAGAAGAAGAAGCATAATTTATGTTGTGGTGCGGTATGAGTCTCGATGCTAGTCTTCCACGGAAGCTTTTTAACTAAAAGTACATGTAATAATAAGCAGCACACCTCTCGAAACCCCTGAGTCGTATTGGTGTTGCCCCGTTGCTGACAACAATCGTCAGTTCGTTTGAAGGGCCCATCTAGTGGCCGAAAAGCCACCACCTGCCACAAAAATAGTCAGTAATCATAGCAGATACTGGAGCTCCTGTTGCATTAGTCCAGTATTAATCCCACTTAAGGACTGTATGCACAAATCCACGTGGTCGGATTTGGCTCTGAAATATGCAAAATTTTTCCGCTAGGGGGATAAAAATGTCAAGATGAAGTTACATAGAGTTAATAATGTGTAAACGGGACAATAGATGTAGGTAATCATAAATTGTAACGTAGAAGCTGACTTGTTTCTTTTCGTCAAGACTTCCAGTCCGCGATACTTATTAAAATTTTCAAATCAATCAAATCAAAGAATTATTTTGTTTGAATTATTATTTCTGAATTAAGGCCTTGGCAGACGTCATTATAATGTACTTAACACTTTAGTAGACAGGCTATCAGTAAAAAAAGGCTAAAGTCGAAAATACAGTAGTGTGCGTGAATGCAAGACGTTTATTTAAAAAGCGAGTTTAAATTTATGTAAAATTCATATAGCACTTTCTAAAAAATCCAAGTTATAGTTATTCGAATCTTGCGTTAAATTTATTACTTTTTCAATTTATTAGTCGACCTCCGTGGCGATTCCTTAACACGCTAGTCCGTCACTCGGAGGTTCTGGGTTCGATTCACAGCCAGGGCAAGTTGGTAAATGGCCTTTTTTAATTTGTCCTGGTTCTTGGGTGTTGATTTTATCCCATCAAAAACATAAATGTAAAAATGCCAAGTTCAAATTCCGACAAAACAATTGAAATTTAAATAGCTGCCAAGTTATGTAGGTAGAGAAAACTGAAATATATTCATAAGAATCTCAACATTTGACTTGGACAACATTAAGATTGAAAGCACGGTCACCCATCCTAACTGTGACCAAGCTAGAAGTTGTTTAACCTGTAAAAGCACAGTCATTCATCCATCAATTTTTGAATTTATTGTATGCAAAGTGGAGCGAAATATTTGCACAAGTGGTTTTGATTACTCGTATTTTGAAATTTGATAAAGCGCAAATGACAAAGAACCCTTAGAATAGAGAATCTTTTTAGTTTCACGCAGCTTTTTAGGGTTCCGTAGTTAACAAGAAAACCTTATAGTTTCGTCATGTCTGTCTGTCTATCTGTCCCCAGTTTTACTCATAGAATATTAGTACTAGAAAGCTGGGCATGGGCATGGATATGTGGTAATAAAAACTTGAAAAAAAAATGTGTGGTGTGAGACGTCGTTGAATAGGTCTTTCAAAAAAATTGTAAGATTATGAACACCCTTTTTCGTTTTAGCAATCCGTTTGTGAAATATTTGGTTTTTGATTGCAAATTTTTGTTAGAATCATGTGTCTTCCCTCTCTGTCAGTTAAACGGTTGTATATGGACACTTAAAAAAATTCACGGCAGTAGTATATAACGTCTCCCTGTACTTACGCTGTTAGGAGAATAAGACAATTGACAGATGTAGCAACTGCTAGACAAGTGTACTTTAGTTACTTTCACAGTCTAATGTCTTAAGGGATACTTCTATGGGGGAGTGCAGCGGACATTCAGACTATTTTTCTTTTACAAAAAAGAGCAATTCGTGCTATTTACGGTTTAGGATCGAGAGACTCACTGAGGGAATTATTCAAGGAAATAGGTATACTTACTTTTGCATCACAATTCATATTTGAAAATATAATGTATGTAAGGAAAATTTTTTCCATGTTCAATAAAGTAAGTGATTTTACAGATAGAAATTTACGTAATAAGAATGACTTAGTTAGCCCGTATTACAGGCTGAATACAGTCAGTAAGTCTTTTATGGGGAAGTGTATACTTTTTTATAATAAATTGTCAGAATCGGTCCTTGATATGCCAGACAGAAAATTCAAAGCTTATGTAAAGAAAGTACTTTGTGAGAAGGCTTATTATAGGACCGATGACTATCTTAAAGACAAAAAGGTCTGGCTTGAGCTTGGCGCGGGTCCCTCTTAAAGGTTTGTATACTTAGACATGTCATAATTTAGGTACATTGGTACATACTAAATTTACAAATTGACATTATTTTAAATTTCGTAATTCTTATAATTCAATTTAATTATGACATAATAAACAATGTAATCTCTGTCCATCTATATAACTAATTTTAAGTTTTTAGTTTGTTAGTTGACGTCTTTGGAGAAAACGTGCAGTGCAGTTTGTTGCCGCTTCTTCTGCTCTTGCGCCTAGGAAGCGGCGTAAACTTAGCTTTAAGTAACGATTTGACGTCAACATTTGTGCAAAACAAAACAAAGTGACTATTATTAAGAGATATTCTAAATATCCTATGATAATAAAGATATTTTGAATTTGAATTTGAACTAAAACTAATTTAAGGTGGATTCAGATCATGATACTGAACAACTTTTCCTAAGGAACACATAATTAAATATGAAAAGAAAATGTTTGCTTTCCATTCGACCTCCGTGGCGTAATTGTTAACACGCTAGACCGCTAATCCGGAGGTTCTGGGTTCGAGCCCCAGCCAGGGCAAGTTAGAAAATAGTCTTTTTCAAATTGTCCTGGGTCTTGGGTGTTTATCTATGTATGTATTTATCATAAAATATAGTATATAAGTTAATACTTACGTATAACTAATAAGTTTAAAACTTACTTTGGGGCTAGCTTAATTAGTGTGATTTGTCCTTACATATTCCATACATATATTACATAAATATTACATTTAGCCAAATCTTGTGTGTAAGAGATCAAAAATAATTTTTGTATTTCGTTTGTTCCTTGGTGAAAGTTGTTCAGTATCATGGACTGAATTCAGACCTAAAGGTAGGCAGTTGTTAGTTACATAAAACAAGTAGGTACTGACTACGGAACCCTACACTGTACGTGGCCCGTCACGGCACGTGGCCGGTTTATTTTGGTTAAGTTGAAATTTTAGGGAACCATAGACAAATTTATGATATTTCTGTGTAAATCAATATTACTTATCGCTGACATGACGTTCTCAAAAATACAATCAAATACCTAGTATTTTACGCGAGCGGTGACTTGGAAAACTACACGTTTTGTGTTCCACTGACAGAAAATGTACACATTTTAATTTTCTTTGTGAAACAATACGTTTAGCGACCATCTTCAATCGTAACACCTTTTACTTCTATTCACCTTATTATGTAAGTACAGAGGGTAAAAAAGGATTGCACGTTGAACAGATCAACAGTCTTGGCGTAGCAGCTGTACGTGCTCAATCAATGACTTGACTGTTTGATTTTGTACAATATTTTTAACGAATCAACAAAGAGCACTAAAAAGAAATCTTTTCCTGAAAACAGCTAAAAAATTGGTTGATTAATGAAGCAGTAATTAGCATTGTTGCATCCTTTTATTTTTTATCTTCTAAAAGGTTTTCCTGTAATCTATAGGTAAAGAACTATTAACTGTATATTTTTCAAAAGATTGGATTCAGTGGTTTCGGAGATAAGTGTATTTTTATGATTTATTTTCAAAAATAACTTTAAAAACACCAACTTAAAAAATATAGAAAAATATATTTAATATTATCATAAAATGCTCTTTCATTTGATATTTTACGCGATATAGTTCACAAAACCCTTTTTTTAATGTCTCATTTATCTCCCATAAAGTGGCCCCATTTTTTATTTATTTATTCATTTACCTACATTTTACTTCCGTCTTTGGGTCACAAACTTACATTATGTGCACCACATTTCAACTGAATCGGTCCAGTAGTTTAGTAGGAGGGGTAAATTTTCGCCCATTTTCTTAAATAACTTAAAAATACCGATCTAAGAAATAATAAAAAATAAATATATTTAAAATTGTCATAAAAAGTTCTTTCATTTGATATGTCACACGATTTTGTTATTAAAACTTTTTTTTTAATGTCTAATTTACCCACACTAAGTGGCCCCCTTTTTTAAATTTCATTTATTTACATTATACGTCTATCTTTAGGTCACTAAGTTACATAAGTGTAGGTACTAAATCTCAACTAAATCATTCTAATAGTTTCGTAGCAAATTGGCTGTGACTTACGGACAGACAGACAAGCGAAACCCTAAAAACAGTAAAAACACCGAAAAAATCGGTTCCTATACAAATTTCCCGGGCGGCTGCACACTTTTGTATAAAAATGCAGTTTTTTTTTTGTTTTTTGACTGTTGTTTTAATATCATTATACTATACTAGCAGTCCACCCCGGCTTCGCCCTTGGTACACACAAAGCCTATGTCACTCGGGGATAGTGTACTTTTCCAACGGTGAAAGTTTTTTTTAAATCAGTCCAGTAGTTTCGGAGCCATGTAATGCAAACAAACAAACAACCAAATCTTTTCTCTTTACAATATTAGTGTAGATAAATAGCCTACTATAGCCTGCCTGCCAAGCCAAGTATAGATCTAGTATAGCCTGTGGTTGGATATATTACGCATAATGTCAATTCGTATTTTGATATACATTCATGGGGAAAAGTTGTTCAAAATTTCAGACTGAATTACCCCTCAAAATAATTGTAAGACCCTAATTAAACAGCACCTTTTATTACAAAAACAGTTAATATGATTCCGCGACCCGAGAAAGTTCCAATCCGATTTTCACCCTAATCGCCAATTAAAAAATATAGGTAATAAATCAAACCAAATTATTTTTTTCATTGACTTAATTTTCAATAAAATTTAAAAAAAAATGTGCGATGCCGTATCTGCGATAGCATTACTTCTTTACTTGAACGTCAACAAAATGTCAAAACTGTACCATAGTGTAGCAAAAGTATGACATAATTTGGCAGTTTGTACATAGTTTTTTATTGAAATATTTTAGACTGTAATGCAATTTTACGTAATTTGAAAATGGATTTTTTGAAAAATTCGACACGGCCTCCTTCCTGAACGCCCGGCGGGCAACTGAATTTGTATGGAAGAATCATGGCCGCCATTTCAGAGATTTCTGTCAAAAACGTTGCCAAACATCCAATTTTTAAAATTATTTTTTTTATTATTGCGTGATTGCATTGTAAGCAAATATTAAGAATAATGTTTCAAACTAGCCTTTATTTTTATAAAATATATGCAATCCCTTGTTAGAATATTTCTTTACGCAGAAAAACAAGCCAGTTTGTAGCAAGATTTTCTAAAATATTTCTTTCAGGTTTCTTTACAATTATCTTACTTTTTCTGAATGAAAATTAAAAAAATACGATTTTCATCTACTGGCTAGTCTATTCACCTATAACTAGGTATGTAATTTTCTTAGTGGTCTTTTCTACTTAAGCCATAACTATTGCCCGCGCAAAGTGCGTTTTGCATGTTTTTGGGTAAATTCAATGCTTGTTTTTAGGAAAACTACAAAATATTTTAAAATATCCTTTTTTTCGTCTACTGTCCCAACTCTTCCTCTATCTATGTGTATACATTATTTGACTTAAATCAAACGCTTTCTGTACAAACTTGTTGCCCGCGCAAACCCAGTTTACATGGTGCCGACCCTTAACTCCACCCTATAAACCCATAACGTTGCCATAGATACTTCTCCTGCCGAAACCTGTTCAAGGGTAAATCCAAGAATAGGTTTTGGCGGAAACGCCACATTACATCCTCGTCATGGTCTTTTTTAGTCTTCACTGCAGGAGCACGACCCTCTCTGAACTACCAGAGCCATTTATTACACAGATCAGTCAGAGAATTTGGCCTACACTCTCCACGCTGGCCAGACGGGTTGGAGTGGTCTCACTGATGTTTAAAAGCTTTGTTTAGCTTGTGTTTCCTAAGTCGCCTTCTATGATATCCACGGGAAGACTTGGAGTGATCCTATTCTACTCTGCCGGGAACCACACGGCTTCATTACATCAACTTGCCTAATGGCCTCTACGTGTTGGATCTGTATACCCCCAAGCCTTCTAAAGGACCGGGGTGAAAAGACCCGTGAATCCAAAGGAGATACAAATAGAAAAATAAAGGTAATGTTATCAAAAGGCGATCAGTTTCTTTAGATTGCTTTTAAAAATGAAATTTTTAGAAAACTGTTGAAAGCAGGTGTTTAAATATCACAGACTTTCTCAGAAACAATTTATTACACAAACAATTATAATAGAAATGTTTGAAACTAAGATTAATCTTATTCCTCGAATCACTAAACTGAAATTGAAAATTAAATATAAATAATATTAATATTAGACTATATAAGAATGAATATGTTTTGGTTAAATAATTAAATATCTATAGTATGTATAATATGTATGGACAACGCGTTACGCGCCTCATCGAGACGACTGGAGATCCAACAGCAGGCAGTTTTTTCACCCAGTGGATTAGCTTAGCGGGGGAATGCTGCTAGCATTTTGATCACGTTGCCTCGACGTGGCGCTTTAGATAAAATTTTCTTTTTTCAAGTTTTTTTATTTTAGTTTTAAAGAGTCTGTTCTCATTTGGGCCCTGTTTGTTGAAGTGTCATGTCGCAAAATGTGTACAGCGGCCTAAAATTAATTTAAACAAGCATAACACTATAATTGTTAAAAACATTTTATAAAAAAATATTTTACAATGAAAAACTACAAACACCTTACGTTTTCTATACTTTGATTTTTTATAATTTCCCATATGATAATCCATTTTTTATACCACCATACTTACTGAACGTTCGAGATGTCATTAATCGTTCATGTTTATTTATCAATTGCGTTTTGTTTTACTGTCACCAAACCTCTTAACAGCAAATCACTTTAATTTAAGTGCATCTAGTTTTTCGTCTGTGAAGTTGTTGATTTGTTTTTATTATATTGTTTGATTGAGATTTTATACTATACACTTTTTATCGTACTTATTGTAAAAAAATATTTTTGAGTGAACAACTGTAGTGAACAAAAGGCTCCGACAAAGATGCATTACCCATCGTGTTGCCACTGTTGCCAGATAGCGTCACTGCTATTTCCCTATGTAGAAAAAGTAAAATCCTTTTTGATAGAGTGTACAAACGTCCATAAAATCTAAAAAAAATCTTTTGTAATCTAAGGATTATTTCCTACAAAATGACGTAAAAATACTTGAGGGCCCAAAATGTATGAAGCGATCTAACACATCCTTTAGATATAATTTAGTTTTAGTTAGATTAGTATTAGTTTTTTTTTTATTTAAATACTTTTGTTAGGACTGTTGACTTTAGAAAAATACTCATATCTATAGCTACTGATTTCTTTTATACAAAATATAGAATTCAAATGATAATAATATGCCATGTGATTTCCGTCCTTGAATAGGCCCACTCTATCTCTTCCTGTAAATATTGTAAAACCAAATGACTAAGAACATACATCTCGTGTTACAACTGCATCCCCAAGGAGGTTGACATCGCCTGGTATCATCATCGTCATGCAGTTAGTGCGAGCGCTGAGTATTTGCGGTGTTACTTTGAAAGACAGAATAATAAATGTTATAAGAGATCGGTGTGGAGTGAAAGAGGACGTAGTGACAAGGCTGCAGCGGTTTTAAAACAAAAATGTTGTAAATATTGTTTAAAAATGTGAAAATGTGCGTGCAAAGACCTAGCTCTGGATAAACGTTTGATAAGATAAATAGATAGATATAGTTTTTAATTCAAAAGTTTACATTACTCAAACATAATGGCCGATGGGGCAAAAAGGTTCTCGAATGGCGTCCATGCAAGCGAAGATGGACAACCTACAAGATGTTTAAAGGACCTAACAAAGGTCGCTGGAAAGCGCTGGATGTAGGTCGCTTTAGATCGGTCATTTTGGAAATCTCAAGGTCGCTGGAAAAGCGTACCAAACCATTTTAGTTCAGTCATTTTGGAAATCCTGATGTAGCTGGAAAAGCATACCAAACCGTTTTAAAAATCCTTGAAAAGGCATTTAAAAAATTACATTTATATAAAAGTCCAGTGATGTGCTAGCAGAGACACACGAACAAAGTGCGTTCCCCTTAATAAAGACAGTAAGAAAAGTGCCAATACATGCCAAACATTCTTAGTCAATAACCTATAAAACTAGGTCAATGTTAAATTACATATTAGCACAGAATAGATACTAATACTCCGTACAGAAGTCCCACTCAGCAAAGAAATTCAAAGAAATATCTACTCAATATCTAGCGGTATGGTTTAATTTAGCTCACATCAGAACTCAGCACCTTTTTGTATAGATACCTAGACATCCATTGCAAGCCAATTTCATCCTTATGACTCTGGACAAACGATTCGTATAACTGAATTTACCACCGGAGGGGCCGCCTGCGCGCATAGTAATAATGTACGGGGAGTGGCCCAGGCCTGATATTAGTCTAAGTTTAGGCTAGATTGTAATATTATTAGCGTACCTACTTGTTTATAGTAGGTACGTTAAGAAAAGAAAAAAAGAATATTTTGGAAATCCTTGGAAGAGGCCTATGTCCAGCAGTAGACGCCATGCGGCTATAATGATGAATAATGACTCAAACATATATATTTTTTTTTTATTTATTCTAGCGAGAACATATCGATGGTTGTACAACACTAGGCACCCTCGTTCTGTCGACGTTTCAATTTGTACTGCACCTTAGGGAGCCTTTGTCCACTACGACATGGAGATCTGTCGATACTGTTGATTGCGTCCATAGAGCATTATATATATACACAAGCAAAAAAGCAGCGAGTTATACCTAATATATAAGTATTATAATACTATAGACATACATAATCAAGCGCAAAATAATATCCCATTTAAAGTACATTCATCTGGGCGACAATAAAAACTAACATCTCGTTTTTCACCAATATCGTTACTGACGTTTCTTCACGCCATTTGTAGCTAGAATGACCCTGCGCATAGCACATATTGGCCGACTTGACGCTGCGTCAAGCGCCAGTCATATTGTATAAACTGGGCCTTTTTGCGCTATGATAATGTTTAAAGTTACAGTCATACTAAATCCATAGTATTATACGCGTAGTTCGCTGGAAAGGGTGGTGGTAAATTGTATTCGACTCTGCCGTCACCTCACGGTATACGGCAAATTCAATTAAAATTCATACTATTTTCGCGAACGCCCGAACAATGTTCGCGAGCTAAGAGAAATTCGATAGAAGCAAAATTAGGCCATACCTATGTCTTATGTCATAAAGTCTAGAGTTGTTTAACTTCGTTACACTCACACATACGTACATGGCGCCTAGATCTTTCCCGATCGAAACACATTAGTCAACTATGGAGATTTTTCTAGATATCTTTACAGAAGCATATAAAAGGGGAATTGAGAGTGACTTAGGCCAGTTCGATCCGAGCTATCAAAGCGATTACTTCCAAGCAAACCGAAGCGAAAGAAACCTACCTATGTGTGACAAGTGGAAGTACCTGCGAGATACCTGGACCCTAGTTGCTACGCGACTTGGACCTTGGAAATCCGAAAAACCATCTTCACGTGTTATATTTGGGTTCCGTAGTAAATGAAAACCCTCATACGAAGTTTGGCGTTTTGCTTCAAATACCGAACCCCACTTTGGTAACACTATATATAATTCTGTAAACTGTTCGGCTAAATATATCCAATTTCCAAGACAACGGGCCTCGTTCCACGAACACTTTAAAACATGACTAATTCCCAACTATTTCCAACTTTTCCCATCGCGCATCCATCTCCTCACCAGACAATTAGTTTGCACTCACATTCCCGAATCACACTTCAAAGCGCCCGAAAGGAAATAGGGTGTACGAAGTTCCCAACAATCAAGGGCGGATCCAGAGTATCACCCCCCTAGTGATTATAGGCATAGTAATTTCTAACTGTAAAGCATACAGGAAGACAGACTGACAGTTTTACGCGTCTGGAGACTTGAACTTAATGCAATGTAATTATTAAATAAATTAATAATACAATTAATCAATTATACAATAATAACATAAAAAAATTGGCATTCAAAAACAGTGGCACTCTAGGAGTGCCGACAGAAGTGAAAACTTGAACAAGGTTGTGTTGGCTATGGTAACAGTGTGGTAAGTTCAATGGTTTTTTCCCATGTCAAAAAATGCCATGGGTTGTGAAGTTGAAGTTTTCACTTTAATAATTTAACTCCTCCGTGCTTTGAAAAGCACGTTAAGCCATTGGTCTCCACTGTCATCGTTGTATGGTAGTCGTCAAGCTATGTCAGATGTTGATAAATCTGATATATTGCCCCCCCCCCCCTGGATCGAACGCTAGGTCCGCCCTCGGCAACAACTCTCAACTTAAATATTTCACCACATTACTCGCCTGAGTACCTCGAGTTCCTTAATCTAATTTAACACACATAATCTTTGCTCTTGACTGTATGTATATCATTACATTACTTGTTTCGCAAAAGTTAGATAATTACTTGGGATTTGCTGTATTTGGGTATTTTACGAGCTTAGTAAGTGATTTAGCGTGTGTAAGTGGTTTAAGAACTTTAAGGCTTTACGAAAATATTAAGGCTGATTTTGAACCTCGTAGCTATAAATCAAGGAAAGTACTCGTTAAGCGAAATAAAAAATACATATTCAATAATATGTACTTTGTTTCGTAATAAAAAACAAATATATCAGCCGACAAATGCAACCCAAAAATCTCCAAATAATTTTGAATAACTAAAAACATACACTGTGGTTAAAATCGGTTAAAAATATTTCGGAGCGAGGGTGGGCGTGACTAATAATTGGTGAAGTTCTGCCAGTGTCATGATCTGAATGTTGAGGATCGTCCATATTTCTAGTTTAGCAAAATTAATAAAAATCAGTGAACTGCTAATCAAATCTAATTTATTCCAAAATAATAATTGATAATTAATACAAAATTAATTAAACTAATCAAGAGGCGATTCAGGTGTGATCTATGCCACTATTAAGGCAAGTGGACGGAGTGGCAGACGAAGGCGAAGTGAGTCCGGAGCGCCCCGCTCGACGTATTTATAGCGATTTGTAAACAACCCCTCCACTCCACTTGCCACCTGATTCACAGAGTGCACGTGCGCGCTGCACGTGGTGTTTTGATGCAAACTTGTGATTTATCTTGACGCCGACACGGCCATTCTGCAAATGCGTCGCCCTCGACGCTGAAAACAGAAATAAAAGACTAGGGAGATTACTTTGCTTCACACACATATAGTAAGTTCACTAAACACGGAGGCCCATGTTCTCAATCGTTTGATCAAGATCAATGTATGGAGGCCCCTGTCCTCAACTTACAGTATAATACCTAATGACTAAAGCACGGGAGGCCCAATGTCCTCAACCGTTTGATCTAGATCAATGTAAGGAGGCCCCTGTCCTCAATTTACAGCACAATACCTAATGACTAAAGCACGGGAGGCCCATGTCCTCAACCGTTTGATCAAGATCAATGTAAGGAGGCCCCTGTCCTCAACTTACAGCATAATACCTAATGACTAAAGCACGGGAGGCCCAATGTCCTCAACCGTTTGATCAAGATCAATGTAAGGAGGCCCCTCTCCTCGACTTACAGCATAATAATAATTTGAACTCGGGAGGCCCGTGTCCTCGACAGTTTGATAAAGTTTAATGTAAGGCGGCCCCTCTCCTCAACTTACAGCATAAGAACAATTAAATCACGGGAGGCCCATGTCCTCAACCGTTGGGTCCAAATTAATGTAAGGAAGACGCAAATCGAGGTTAGGATTCCGCAACTCACAGCACATAAACATAGGCGTTTAACTTACCCTTACACTACAACTGCCTCATCATTGTTAGCTGTAGATTCGTCTTCAACGGTTATCGTTTCTTCGGACGCCGACATGGCATCTTGATTAATGCACTCGCCTGGTTTAGGAGCGAGGCGGAGTTGGTCGTGGGCCACTTTCTTCGGTCTTCCTCTTCCAGTGATCTTCTTCAGTTGATATCGATCGTTTTGGAGAACCTTCCAAACTTCATATGCATCAGGATATTTAAGGTCCAATCCAATTTGGGATCGTGGATTCGTCTTAAAAAGTACTATTTGTCCCTTTTCAAAACGTTTTACTTCTGCTTTTCCATTTCTGAATCTTATTTTGTCTAATTGTCCTCTGTCTTCTATCCTTTTCTGCATGTAGTTGTTTAATTGTGTCTTGTCTACCGTACCTTCTGTTTCGTCTATCAGTGAAATTAATTCTGCAGGAACCGCACACTGTTTCCCTGTTAGAGCTTTAAGGGGACTTATATTTGTAGTTTTGTTTTTTGTACAATTAATAGCCAATTGTAAACCATCTAGGCCTTTCTTCCAATCTTTTGTTTTATAATTCCGGATAATAGTTATTCCATTTTTAACAACAGACATCATTCTTTTAACTTGTCCATTTGAACGACTAGCTCCAGGGGCTATAAAATGTTGATGAATACCATACTCTTTGCAGTACTCTTCAAATTCTGCTTTGAAGGCAGTGTCCTGGTCGCTTATAATCTGTCTAGTTGCGCCAAATAATGACACCATGTGTCTTAAAGCTTGGAGCATAGATTTGGAGGTTTTATCCATTGCGTATGTTAAGGTAACATACTTGGTATAAGCGTCGATAATAACGACAACATATTCATGTTTATTATTGCGTTTAGTGAGATGACCAGTCATATCGATATGAATCGTATCAAATGGAATGGGTTTCTTTTCTATTGGGTGCATTTGAATTTGTATTGCTCCAGAAGGGCCTTTACTGGTTTTACATATCACGCAGTTATCCACAAATTTTCTTATAATATTGGACATGTCAGGAAACCAATATGTTTCACGAATTTTTGAAAGAGTCTTTTCCCAACCAAAGTGTTTCAGTGCAGAATGATAAGCATTTATTACCTTTCCATTTGCCACAACCAGGTTCGTCGTGAATATATTGTTTTTCCAAAATAAGGTCATGCAAGCGGAACTCGCTCATTTCTTCTCCTCGTTCTAAACCTTTGATAATCTTCGACAATTCTGGATCTCTTCTTTGTTCGATAGTTAGCCATGAATCCACGTTTTGTGCAAGATTAATGCAGGCCATTGGGTTGCGGCTGAAGAAATCTGCATGTTTCATGCGAATCCCCTGTCGATACTCTATTTTGAAGTCATAATGTTGAAGGAAAGACCACCATCGATGAATTCTGGGGAGAAATTCATGTTTATGAGCAGAGGATTTAATGGCATTACAATCTGTGACAATTGTGAATGTTCTACCGTAAAGATATTGCCTGAAATGTTTAATGGCTCTTGCAATGGCTAGGGTTTCAAGCTCATATGAATGATAGTGACTTTCCGGTTCCGTTGTCCTTTGGCTCATGTAAGCTACTACCAGCTGTTGACCATTATTCACTTGAATTAAGATTGCACCTAGTCCTGTGCTGCTAGCATCCGTATGGAGTTCAATGGGTAAGCCTTCCTGAAATATAGTCAAGATTGGTTTGGAAGTTAAACGTCTTATAACATCCAATCGCACATTTTCACATTTTGCTGTCCATTTAAATGCAACATCCTTTTTTGTCAGCTCATAAAGAGGAATCATTCGTTCTGAGAAGGATGGTATGAACCTCCTGAAATATCCAGCTAGTCCACAAAACTGACGCACTTGTTTGGCGTTGCTTGGTACGGGTGATTTTTCGAGTGCTTCGACTTTTCTCGGACTAGGCCTTACGGTGCCGTTTGAAACAACGTTTCCAAGGTACTCTATGGAAGATTTGAAGAACGAGCACTTTTTGGCGTTGACTGAAAACCCTGTGGTAGCTAAAGCAGACAAAACTTTGTCTAACATTAGAAGTCCCTCTGGGACGGTCTTGCATTTTATTAAAATGTCATCCATATAAATGAGGATGTCATCAAGAAGTGGTCGCAGCGCTTTCATTATAGCTCGTTGGAACACCGCAGGAGCATTCATGAGGCCAAAAGGCATTCGAACATATTCATAGAGGCCATCAGGAGTAATAAAAGCCGTTTTAGGTATAGAATCTTCTTGTATTGGGATCTGATAAAATCCCTGTGCCATGTCCAGACTAATAAAGTACTTTGCATCAGATAATCTGTCCAACTGATCTCATTTTCATTCTTGAGATCGGTATCCAAGCTAGCAAAAAGGACGTCTTCCGAGTTTACTGTCAGAATAGCTGATGTTCTTGCAACCGTAGCGCCATGTTTTGTAATGTAGACGGCCAAACCGGAGGTCTTAACAAGATCTGAGCCAATCAGTAATTCGCAGGGCAACTCATGATCTTCAACCATATAAAGAGTAATTTCTATGTGGAAACCGTTTATGGCACAAGTAACTGTAATTTTTCGAAAAGACATAATTGGTACATTCGATCCCAGTCCTTTTAACATTAAGGTGCAATCCTCATGTTTTCCTGGCAGGGTAGAAGCAACTGATCGTTTTACTAAAGAGCGATCTGCTCCACTATCAAATAATGCAGTGTATTCGCGACAATCAATATTCAGTTGCATTGGGGTAGGTATTGTCGATAATTCTCCAGCTAAGTTAATCTTACTGGCTTCGTCTCCCATTTTCTTAAAACAGTTTGCTTCGATGTGTCCAGGTTTGCCACAGTAATTGCACTTGGTTTTGGGTCGGTCCGGTTGATTATTCGACCCTGACTCTGTCAATAGTGGTTTAGGGTCACTCACTTTATCATTAGTAGCGCTAGGGCATTTGAACTGTGTATGACCCATCTTGTGGCACTTGAAACAGAGAGTAGTCTCTTCTCGATTACTTCGAAATCTTGGACGTTTCGCGGGCGGTTCACCAGACCCGTTTTCTTGTGGTTTTACGGTAGCTGCAACTGATATTAACTCTGGAACCGAATTGCACTTACTTGATAAGAGTCGTAGACGTAAATACTCACTATCGATACAACCGATAACAGCCTCAACTGCATCTTTTTCCTTGTCACCATTTACAATTCTCTTCCAAATATTCCAAGCTTTAGTTATAGATTCTGCGGGTTTGGCTGC
Organism: Acrobasis repandana; assembly: GCA_963576875.1. NCBI lineage: Eukaryota > Metazoa > Arthropoda > Insecta > Lepidoptera > Pyralidae > Acrobasis > Acrobasis repandana. The sequence continues at coordinate 19,674,388 of OY756222.1, forward strand.
GTCGAATTTAAAGTTCCTTAGTTTCAGAATATCATTAGAGTACCGGGCTTCTGGTTCAAATGTCTGAATCAGTGCTGTTCGCATGTCAATCCAGATAGGGCTTTTGACAAGCCAAGTGTCTCCAAGCGTCTTTGCGCGTCCCTGTAACAAACTGGCAATTTTAGTACACACTTCGTAGTCTGTAAGTGCCCAATGTTCTTTAGCCTGATCGACGTGTTCACACCAGTCTCTGACTGGAACTTCTCCATCAGGGTCAAACGGTGCAATATATATGTCACTCAGTCTTGGTTTCTTCAGGTGAGATTTAGTTAACAGGCTAGCAAGAAATTCATTGTTTGCTTGCATACTTTGATGATGATGCTGAGTTAAGCTTTCCAGTATACTGGCCAGAGCTGAGAGCGTTTGGTTAGGTAGGCCGCCGATATTATCATTAGTGGATGAAACCGAAGATGAGCCTCGGTCCATCCCACTTCTGATTTCGGAGCGAGGGTGGACGTGACTAATAATTGGTGAAGTTCTGCCAGTGTCATCATCTGAATGTTGAGGATCGTCCATATTTCTAGTTTAGCAATATTAATAAAAATCAGTGAACTGCTAATCAAATCTAATTTATTCCAAAATAATAATTGATAATTAATACAAAATTAATTAAACTAATCAAGAGGCGATTCGGGTGTGATCTATGCCACTATTAAGGCAAGTGGACGGAGTGGCAGACGAAGGCGAAGTGAGTCCGGAGCGCCCCGCTCGACGTATTTATAGCGATTTGTAAACAACCCCTCCACTCCACTTGCCACCTGATTCACAGAGTGCACGTGCGCGCTGCAGGTGGTGTTTTGATACAACTTTATTGTTTATCTTGACGCCGTCATGCACGTGCGCGCTGCGCTGCGTGGTGTTTTGATGCAAACTTGTTATTTATCTTGACGCCGACAAATACGATATATAAATATAAACTATTCTTATTTTGAGTACTGGCACCCATCGCGTGCCAATGGCGGAAAAAAAACATTGAGTAAAATGGGACTTCTGGAATGATAGCGGAACGATGTTTTGTGATTTAAAATAAGTCTAAAAATAAGAAAAGTACATTAATACCTACCGTCTACCTATCTTAATATGATCGTAGAAAAAGTATGCAACATTGTATACTACAGTTTATAATGAGAACGTTAAGCTTTACTACGCACATTTGCCGAAAGTGGCCGTTTTTCGCAAATGTGCGTAGTAAAGCTTAACGTTCTCACTTTAAACTGTAAACAGTAGTTCATAAAATACTTTAAAAGGTTATCTAGGGCTTGGTAGTAGCAAAATTTTAAATGTCCGTTTTCCGTCTCCGTTTTCTATAAAATGATTTATTTTAAATAGGGGCAGCCCTGGACCCCGGAAAATTCAGGTACGGCCTTAAGACCTACGCGGAAGGAAGGAGTTATAAATCTCATACATGAAAAAAAAAGAAATGGTCTCAAACCCTTACTTATTAAGTAGTACATTGAGCGGATAAAAAACAAGAAGTTCGCCGGGTCTATTATACAGGTTGATTTTGAAACACTAAGATATATAGAAATCTAGGAATCAGAGTCACTAATAGAACACAAAATAGCAAGAAAAAGAATCCTTTTTTTAACTATTTTCATTAGAAAAATTCCCCGCATTTGCAGATACATGGCTAACGTATTATTATTAGTGTCAATGACCTTGCTGTCGCTCGATTCCTCAGTATGGCCGTCCTTTCCGCATAAGAACCAGTATTCTCGTACAGAAGTCTCACTCAGCAAAGAAATTAAAAGAAATATTAACTCAATGTGGTTAGCGATATGGTTTAATTTAGCTCACGTCAGAACTCAGCACCTTTTCGTTTAGATACCTAGACATCCATTGCAAATCTATTTCATTCTTATTACTCTGGACAAACGATTCGTATAACTGAATTTACCACTCCGAGGGACCGCTGCACGCATAGTAATAATGTAGGTACATTTTCGATACCTAAACGGGGAGTGACACAGGCCTGCAGTGTCACTGCGATTGGGAATGTGCCGTACAACTTTGAAAACTTTTATCTTTGTTTTTTTTTTTATGAAATAAGGTAATTGTATGAGAACGTGTATATTTTATTTAGTGCACAGAGTACTTCCTTGAATATAGATCAGAGGGTCAAAATCATCCTGTATCTCACTCTCTCTCTCTCTCATCTCAGCGTATTCCCAGTTGCATCCTTAGCTGTGTGCAGTAGCGGGTGGTGACATTAAAATGGGAGATTTTTGGGTGGCATTTGTCGGCTGATGTATTTGTTTTTTATTACGAAACAAATATATCAGCCGATATGAATTAACTTGCAATAATGAAATAGATAAAATATTTCTTTAATAAGTAAATAAAAGGCGACTTCCCAAGTAAATAAATAAAAACTATGGCAAAAGCAGTTTTTATTTTAATTTATCTCGGAAAGTTTTATTTTTAAGAAAAACCACTGTTATGTTGGTAGTTGTGCTTTTTTGTTGTAAAGTTATGTCGATCGAACCTTAACCTGTTCAGACTTATCCTTACTTATAATTATCTGTGGCAGCTAGCTGTATCCAAAGAGAAAGTAATATAGAGCAGTATTTTTAGAGAAATAAAGATACATGTGCTTTTATGAGGAATAGAGTATAGACTTTTGTGAAATCATATTATCTCTGTTCTTATATTATTGTTTGTGACCATATAAAAAGTTTAGGAGTAGAAAATCGTATTGACGTGACTGTTGTGATTTATATGCTATACAATAATTAGAAAGGTTGTTGTTCAGAAAGCGAGATTAAGCCCGCGTCCACGGACACGCAGCGCGGCGTAAATATTTGTAATTATTTATACTTAACGACCTTTTGTATTACTTTGAGAGAATCCGAGAATATAATCGAACCGTTCAATATTATATCACATTCTATTACGAAATTGAGGTCCAATTTAAATGGAATGATTGTTAAATTGAAATATCCCCAAAATTTAACACAATAACATCTGGGATGGGCCATTACTCGTAATGGAATTATTAAAATCCTCGAAAGACCGTTGAATTTCTTTACGAGCCCGTTAGCAAATCATTCGGAACACATTGAGGGGATTTCTCGATGCCTTTGTGGCTGGTATAAACGTTTTGTTGTATTTATACCGATTTCATTTGTTTATGTTAAGTATTTCTTTTTGGATTACGCAGTCTTCTTGATGACCTATGTGGCCTAGCACGCTAATACGTCACTTCCTCTAAGGGACGTATTAGCGTGCTAGGCCAATACGCCACTGCTGCAGAAGTGTACTCATATTGCTAATTAACTGAATGTTGCTGTTATCATGCAAGCACGACGCGTTGTGATAATTAACAAGGACGATTCTCTGTTACGAGTAGGCTCGCGCTACACTGAATTGAATTGGCATTTGGCAGTGACGCGACGAGCAGTTTAATAACATGACATTCTTCTTTTCCTCGTGTCGAAAGCTCAAAATGTATTTTTTTTCCCTCCAGAAGGTTTCCACTTTAACATGACATTATAAACCTTATGTACGATGTCATAACTTATGACATCGTACATAAGGTTTATGTTAGGTCTTATAACTCATAAGATAGCGACGACCTCCGTAGCGTAATGGTTAACACGGTAGACCGCTAATCCGGAGGTTCTGGGTTCGATCCCCAGCCAGGGTAAGTTGGAAATTGGCCTTTTTCAAATTGTCCTGGGTCTTGGATGTTTATGTATTTATTTAAGTAGAAGAAGGTGAACGTCCTGTCGCACAGCGAAGTAAAACCACTGGCGGATGAGAGAGACAAATGGAAGAGAATTCATACTCCACCGACAAACACGGAGTCCAGTGCTGCGTCCATTTGAAATAAATTATTTATAAGGAAACGGAGATATCATTTCAAATTTTTAGCTAGTTAAAACCTAGATAACCCTTCAAACTATTTTATGAACCACTGTTTACAGTTTGAAGTGAGAAAATTAGGCTTTAGTTTGCATTTTTGCCAAGTGGCCGTTTTTCGCAAAAATGCAAACTAAAGCTTAACGTTTATTTAAGTTTATTTCAACTGGACTCCGTGTATCGTCTTAATAATAATATGATAGATAAATATAGTATTTATTATAAAATATAACAACTTTAAGTTACCATCCCATAATACAAGTGTAAAAAATTACTTTGGATCTATCTAGCTCAATCAGATGAATTGTCCTTGTCTATCTATTTATTTGCTTGTCTGGGAAAAAAGAAAAAACGTAGAATTTAAAAACTGCTTCTTTTTCCACATAACATAAATACATTAAATAACATATATTACGAGTAACATACATTTTTTGAGTCTGCGTGTTATACCTTACACCTCATCTTAGCTTCCCATCAGGCTAGATAGAGGTCAAACGCACTCAAATCTGTAATAATAAAAAAAAGCCAATTAAAAGAATGAGCGAAAATATGAATAATGTCAATAGGCGACGCAGCTAGCAACCTATTACTATTTGACTGAGCAAGCGAAGAGAGTGAAGCAAGCAAAGCGAGCGAAGCGACTCAGTTTCGAGATTAGCCAAAAATGCTTTTATCCGTCAGTTTGTCGGTTTGTTCTCGCCTACAGGTCGCATTTATCAACCGATTCTCGTGAAATTTTATAAGCAGGTTCACTGATTATATAGAATTTTTTCGTCGGTAAATTTTTTTTGAAATTTTTCAAAATGGCTGAGATGGGGATTTAAAACTTTAAGAAAATCATATTTCAGCCATTTTGAAAAATTTTCAAATATGTCATAGAACTTTTTTGTTGCCCTTATTAAGACGCAACTTTTTTGTCTGAACAACTTTTTTATCCGATAAACTTCAACGGGTTGGGGGTGAGTCGCGTGGTTTGCAGCTCACAGATCCACTAGTTTTATTCCTTTTTATCCACTTACATCATACCTCTCGTAAAAGTAGCCTTTGAGTCTTGCGGCCTTAGGCACTGTCTACGAGTAGTTACCCGTGTGGTTCCGGGTTATACTCCATCTCTTCCTTTGGATGTCGTAAGAGGCGACTAAAGGAGTTAGCACAAACATCTCGTGGTACAATTGCATTCCCAAGGAGGGTTTACGTTGGGCGGCGGCCGGTTGTAAAACTTTTCGCACAAATAAAAGTACGGCCGGTCGTAAAACTGTAGCCAAATCATTTAAACAGTCACGGCTATTTCTTCTCCATTTTGCAAGGACTTTGGCATCCTTAGCTGACCATTGAAATCTATGTTATATTTGGATAAGAAAAAGCAGGAAAGCTCACCCCGAGCTCCGAAGCAACACATCTGAGGAGGCAACCGGGAACGCGCTTAGACGAAGAAGAAGAGGGATATACGAGTAGTCATCATCTAATCAAGTTTCAAAATAAGCTTTTCATTTCAGTTTTTACTTTTCATACTTAAATTTAAGAAGAACGTTTTCCTTCGTTTGTTATTATTTATTCCGTCTGATATTTTAAAGTAATAAAAGATCCACGGGGAGTGAAAAAAAGAAAACTGTCCATTGCGAGAGCTAGCTAAATATTTATGTGAAATACTGGTTTCATTTTATGCAACGAGCGTCCGGAAGGAAAATTATGGAGCGCCAATACTTCGCTTATATTTTGTAGGAAATATTGCAGTAACATAATTAACCTTAGGAATTATAGGTAATGTAAAAAATTCTGTCCATGGCACTGAACAACTTTTCCAGAGGAACACATATCGAAATATGAAAAATAATTTTTGACTTTCCATACAAACTCGAATCAGCTGGTCGGTCAACTTGGGCCAAAAAATATTTTTCACATTTCGATATGTGTTCCTTGTGGAGAGTTGTTCAGTATCATATTATACTGAATCCACTCTTATAGTTTCAGTATATGTTAGACCTTGTAGACTCGGAAAACATCGCTCGCTTTGCTCGCTAATTGAATAAATATCGTACCCTAAACGCGACTTTGCACAATCACTTTTCCTCATGACGTAAGTTAAAAGCTTTCTTGTATCCCTTGCCTTATTTTTTAGTTCCGGAGCAAAAAATATGGCCGACGTAATTTAATGTGATGGTTTTTGGATTGTAAGCTCAGCTCTACTTCTTGGCTAGATGAATCTTCCGTAGTATTATGAATATTTAATAAACAAAAGAAGACGCGTTGAGATAATAACTAATCTCAACACGTTTTCTTTTGTTTGTTTGTTTGACTTCTTTATTGTACCAACTAGATATAAGAAGAACATATTTTAAAAGTAAACTTAAGATATAAGGTACAAAGGCGGGTTTATCACTAAACCGGTTTTGCCAGTCCATGGTATTCTAACAAGGTATTAAAACAAGGTATTCTCATCCCGTGACTGCTGGTCGCGTGATTGGCCCAAGAATACGTCATCAGTTGGGAGTGTTGCCACTGTATGTTATTGAATTATCCGAGCAAAGTGCATTTTTAACCAGTGGCCCGGCGGGAGTGCACATTACAAGCGCTTTCGCAAGTAAAGCGGCACCGGGTGTGGTCCTCACTTGGATGGGTGATCACAAGTGGCACAAAAAATTCTTGAGCTCCTCCGTGCTTCGGAAGGCACGTATAAGCCGTTGGTCGCGGCTGTCATCACTGTCTGGCAGTCGTCAAGCTATGTCAGATGCCTTTAGGCAGCTTGAAAAATCTGACACCTGTGTTGGCCACTTACACACACGATAAACAACAACAAACAAATTATGAACGAATAATCCAATATATCAAAAGAAAGTCAAAAGAAGGGGTAATGTAGTATTTCGCCGCTATACGAATTTGAAGATACACAAGTTTCTTGTATGACGACCCCCTTTAATTTTTACCATTATCTTATTTTTAGTATTCGTTGTTATAGCGGCCATAGTAAAACATAATCGGTGAAAATTTCAAGTGGCTAGCTATTACGGTTCAAGAGACCTCCGTACAATGTTTTAAAACGCTATCAAAACACGTTTTTTGTATGACGACCTCTTTTAATTTTTAACTTTTTTTTTATTTTTAGTATTTGTTGTTATAGCGGCCATAGTAAATCATAATCTGTGAAAATTTCAAGTATCTAGTTAATGCCATTATAAAGCTCTAGTTAAAAATGATGAAATAACACGTTTTTTGTATGGTGACCCCCTTTAATTTTCAACTTTTTTTTTTCATTATTTGTTGTTATAGCGGCCACAGTAATACATAATCGGTGAAAATTACAAGTATCAACGTATTACGGTTCAAGAGATAGAGCCCTGTGACAGACGGACAGACAGACAGCGGTGTCACAGTAATAGGGTCCCGTTTGCACCCTTCGGTTACGGAGCTCACATAGTCACTAGTGGTCGTAGGTACTATTTTAGAACTATTATTTACTAGCCAAAACAAGTGGTTATCGTGCAATAACATACCAATATGGATTAGTACCTTCTTTCCTTACCTTTTCCCTATTTGAGGTCAGCTCTGTATGTCAACTCCCTCCATAATTTTCTGACCTTCACCATCTCCGTACTAACACCCCGTTCTCCCATATCTGATCTCACGCATTCTTCCCACGTCTTTCTCGGTCTACCTTTTCCCCAAACCCGTCTACTTTCAAGTCGACCATCTTTTTTGCCAGATGTTCGGCGTCGCTTCTCATTATGTGGCCATACCAGGTCAGGCGATGGCTTTTTAATTTGTCGACTATTGGCGCCACTTTTAGACTCCCTCTAATATAATCATTCCGGATCTTATCCATTAGCGGACATCCATCTAATAGCATTTCAGCTACATGCATCTTATGCTCTCCTTTCTTTTTAGTTGCCCAGCACTCTGCTCCATTTAACAAGGCAAGCCTCACGATGCTCTTATATCTATTGTGGACCTATCTACTGAAATAACTTATTTGTTCCAAAAATATTTTACTTTAAACACAAAGCATTCCAGAAATTACATTCAATTACAGTTTCCATGAATAATTTCATCCGAATTGAGTGGAATTCGTTGCTAGGTCTAGAATATTGATTATATTTCAATTGTTTTCGATAAAGGCCTGACCGTAATGAAAATAAAGTTAAATGTGTTTCCATGGAAAATCATTAGGGGATAGCTATCCTTCCTTCCTAATTACTGATTCGGTTTACATAGCAGACTGCTATTGTGCTTATATAAGTGGAAATCTTAATGATTACATATTATAACGATGTGCATTACGAGTATACTTATCTCCTGTTGTAAATAACATTCATCTCAGTCAATTCAATGTAAAAAGTAATTCATTTTAAATCACGTAAAATAAAATTAACTTCTATGCAGTTGTCGTCGCTATTTCTTTAGCCCTGGGCCCTGGCCGTCTGAAGTATCAAAAAAAATATGTCAATGTCAGTTGACAACGCGCTAAGTCCCAAAGAACTAAAATTGCCGAGTCCAGAGATCAAAGAGCTTGGACCTCTCTGGGTAATAATTCTTTGGCTTGGACCTATAGGTACCTCCAATATCTCTGCCAGAGACAAAGAGTTTGGATCTTCTCTCTTACAATATCTCTGCCAGAGACAAAGAGTTTGGATCTTCTCGCTCACAATATTTCTGCCAGAGACAAAGAGTTTGGATCTTCTCTCTCACAATATCTCCGCCAGAGACAAAGAGTTTGGATCTTCTCTTTCACAATATCTCTGCCAGAGACAAAGAGTTTGGATCTTTTCTCTCACAATATCTCTGCCAGAGATATTGGAGGTAAATAAGTAAATAGATAAATAGATTCCGCGATGACGTCTCAAATGCATAGCCTGTTTTGAAACGAAGTGGTAAATTTTTTTGTACCCGCGTTACGCCAGCACGTGTATGATTCTACTGAATAGAAAAGTCACCTTAACGGAAGTCAATGTCGTTAGACAATGTCATTTAAATTTTGTTGTATTAAGCAGCAACATTTTATTTTGTCGTATTAACAGGTAACATTTTTACTTTTGACGTTTGGCGAAGTCTCATTCTTGCAAGAGTAAATGCTCGTATGAGGAAAAGCGAGACGCAAGATGAGTTTTAAGCCAGATTCCCTCTATAAGAAGGTACATTCCAAGCTCGTTGGTAAAGTCGGGCTTTTATAATTTCCGAGTTGACCCGCCTGCCCAGCGCGGTAATGATTATGATGGGCATACTTCTTTTTTGCCTTTAGTGCAACAGTGGACTGTGGAGGATCCATAATATGTTTACAGTAATAACTTTAATTACCACATTAATTTTTTATATGAAGCACCTATATGCCAAACCAACAAGTAGCTAAAATGTGTATTTATGGAAAATCAATTTGAGGAAAGCTTTCCTACCTAATTAGTGATTCGGTTTACTGTGCACTAAAGCAACAGGCTTCTATTATGTTACGACGACGGGCGGAAATCATGGCATAATGACATAATGAGCCACGGACAATGATTTTTTTTAAATGTTATTACTATACCAGTGAACTATACCTTGTCTAAAATAATAAATAAAAAATGTGTCAACGGACAACTTATTCACAAATACATATGCCTACATACATATAAACATTGCAAGTTATCTGAACTCTTATTTAAAACCGCCAAGCACTCCATCACTTGCCATAAAGCATTGGTGTCGTATAAAGTAAAATGTAGTATAATTCACGCTGGCAGTGGTTTCTGGCGGACGGCCAGAGTTTTACATAATAAAGCTTTAATAGCTAGCTTTGAAATATCATAAACCATTTGGTTAAAGTATGCTGACGGCAGGCAACAACGGATTCAGCTATAGAAATTGCATGCCATTGCGTCCTCAAAAAAAAAAACACTGGGACGCCACGGTGATGTCGGTTTTTTGGCGGGAAATCAAGGGGTTCAGTTGGGGTTTGCTTTAATTTATTCTAAAGCCTTCTTTCCAATTCATTCAGCCCTTTTTGGTTGATCTATACTAATATTATAAAGCGGAAGAGTTTGTTTGTTTGTTTAAACGCGCTAATCTCAGGAACTAATGGTCCGATTTGAAAAATTCTTTTTTTGTTGGGTAGTCCATTTATAGAGGAAGGCTTGAGGCTATATAACATTATGTTCCGACAACCACGCGAACGAAGTCGCGGGCACAGCTAGTTGAGTAATAATCGTGCAATTAGGATAATCGACGGGATATTTATTCATATGATTTTCTTTATTTCTGGATTTTCTCGCTCGTTCAACAAAGGCTTATACCAAATACCTAAATGCATTTATTATTAGATGGAATCTCTCCGTGCAATCATAACATAAGCCGTCAAGTGTATCGTCGTCCACTCGTGATCGTAATTTTGCTAATCCCTGCACCGAGATGCATATTTTCAAAGCGTTTGAAGCCGTTAGTGGTTTGTTTCATAATAGAGTTCGATTTAGGAATAACTTTTAGCATGTGGCATACATTTTGTGCTGTTTTGAAGCTCCTTCTTATTTTCGAAGATAAGTGATAACATTACAAAGTACAGTTCCCATATAACATACTTTAGGGCCTAGGCAAACGAGCGTATTTATTTGAGTTATTAATCGCATGAAAAGCAGTAACTATGTAGTAAAATGTAATGCATGTTCAATGTGAAATGCAATAAAGAAGTTAAAAATTGAAAGAGTAACGCAATTCACTTTGCATTGGGTTTCATACGAAATCCTGTGTCTTGCCACATGGCGACGCATTGTCATGTATTGTAAAACACATTGTTATGGATTATATTTGATGAACTATGAATAACTATAGAAAGTGAATGACGCGACTTATTTAACGCGACTCATAACTCAAAGATTTATTTATTTTATTTAACTTTATTACAAACGCAAGGCTTAAAGCCATAGGCTTTATCTACCAGTCAACCCACAAAGATTACTTTTTCTCTAAGACACAATCATCATCATCATCATCATCATCCCAGCCCTTCTTCCGCCCACTGCTGAGCATAGGCCTCTCTTCGTCGACGCCACCCATCTCGATCCTGTGCTGCTCTCATCCAAGACACAATCATTAAAACTATTTACTGTAACTTGTCATCTTCATGTTTATACAACACAAGTAATTGCAATCATTAAACGCCACCTCACACTTAATATCGCCAACTTTTTCGAAAGCGTAAAAAATAATTGAATATAAAAAATTATCATGCATGGTTTTTATTTAAACTCTAACATAAACCCTAACACAATATGGCGCTAAGGCCAGACCGCCTTTTGTAAACCCGCCAACGGGACAGCGGATTAATTAGTCAGAGCTTGCTGATAGATTGTCAATTTATTTTGTTTTGATGATACGACACGGGTGCCAATGTGAAATCGATGAGGTTTTGATTGCATTTTTCATTGTGAATTCGTGGGATGTGAATTTTTAAAATGGAAAAATCTGAATGTTTTACTGGTTTATTACGGGCACTTGTACTAATATGTATTCTGTGTTACGGGTATGTCCCTTTCACGTTGTGTATGTATATGTCTTTATCTTAAGCTTTTTTTTTTTCAATGACAATGTGTCCAATCTAATTATAAATACTTACAGAAGTACAAACAAAAACCACTTTATTTATATTGTTTTATTCGTATTATAACAAGCTTTTTACAAGCTTTTATATAGCTTGCCCTGTTTGTTGTAAATTTTTTGGGTCCGATAAATTTAAAATAATTTTAATTTAAATATAAGTTTGTTTTATCTTATAAATTTAAATAAAATAAAGTTGGTTGCAAGATAAATTTGAGCCTTTTCCCGGTTTCCGATTAAGATGAAGTTTTGTATGCAATTGTAAATATGTAAATGGGATGACAATACAATATTATTATAACAAGAAACTGACCTAATGATGGACCCGAAAGGTGGCTATAGGAACCCTGTAATAAAACGACGCAACCCAATCTAGTTTGGGCTTATTACATTTTTCTTGACTAGTACCAAGTACCCAAGACCTAGGACAGTTTGAAAAATACCATATTCCATCTAGCCCTGGCTGGGGATCGAACCCAGAACCTCCGGAGTGGAGGACTAGCGTGTTTCAATTACGTCATGGAGGTCGTTAAAACTTCTTTGTTACGTATATACCACAGAAATATATACCTTGTTAAGCCTCACAATAAAAGCTTGCACGGAAAAATTAAATTGTTACGAAAAACTATGTACAAGCTTTTTTTTTCCAAAAACTTATTTCGCACAATATTTAACTTGCAAGATTTGACAAATAAACAACAACAAACAAGGCAAGCTAATTTAAAGCTTGTAATTAAAACGATTTCTTTAAAGAAATACTTATTTTCTGTCGACTTCTTTATATAATCCTCACAAGTTTCAACTTACTTTGGGCATGTAGAAAGAATGGATGAAAAGAGATTAACAAAAAATATTTATAAGGCAAGTGTGAAAGGAAGAGCGGGACAGGGTCGAACTCGGCGAACATTCTGCGATCAGATTGCAGACGTTTTAAAAAAAGGAGAGGTAAGAAGCCGTAACCGAAGGGCATGTATGAAGAGGTTGAAGAGTGTAGATGAAGCGAAAGAGGTCTGTCAGGATCGTAGCAAGTGGAGGTCTATAGTCTCTGCCTACCCATGTGGGAAACAGGCGTGATAGTATGTATGTATGTAACTTACTTTGGGGCTACGAGTATATAGCTCAATCAATATGATTTGTCCTTAACTATTTATCTGTCCATTTTGTAGGTATATTATTAATTTACCTTCTGCTATCCGAAGGCTTCACGTCACGCCATTAGTTCATGGAAATGGTGTAGTTTAGCAATGCATTATGCCTGTAACTATAATGTTAATTAATAGCTACAAGCATTAACGGGACCACAATAGTCATTGTCGAATGTATCCAATTAGTAATTTGATATTTGTTGCAGAAGTGGATTTGCAGGCATCGCTGCCCTGGGCCGTATAGTTATTAGCCGCTCCTTTGTTATCATTATCATCAGATGTTTTTTAGTCTCCACTGCAGGAGCACGACCCTCTCTGTACTACCAGAGCCATTATATTAGCCAGAGCAGTCAGAGGTTTAGTCTACACTTTCCAAGCTGGCCAGACGGGTAAGAGAGGTCTCACTGATGTTTAAAAGCTTTGTTCAGCTTGTGTTTCCTAAGTCGCCTTCTACGACATCCACGGGAAGACTTGTAGTGGTCCCATTCTACTCTGCCGGGAATCACACGGCTACGGCTTTTTATGGAATAATTTGTCGTTTCTTAGACAAGTTTGGTGACCCGGTTGAATAAATAATAAATAAAATTACACCCCTTTTCTCTCCCACGGGTGTCGTAAGAGGCGACGAACTGGTCATAATATGACTAGCTATATGGTTTAATGTAGGTCACATCAGAACTCAGCACCTTTTCGTATAGATACCTAGACATCCATTGCAAGCCAATTTCATTCTTATTACTCCGGACAAACGATTCGTATAACTGAATTTACCACCCGGAGGGGCCGCCTGTGCGCATAGTAATAATGTAGGTACATTTTCGATATCTAAACTGGGAGTGACAAAGGCCTGGTAACAGGCTGATAAAGAAAGAAATAAATATATAGGGACAATGACTAACATGCGATAAACGGGTAAATCACGTACAAAGTCAGCTACTGCCCGGCATGTTTCAACCTCATCCGGAGGCCTTCCTCAGTGCGAATGTGATTCGGGACGCCTACACGAAGACACGTCGACACGTATTGTGTAGGTGAGTTACTCGTTTATCGCATATTAGTAATAAGTATAGGGACAAATCACACTGATTGAGCTAGCCCCAAAGTAAGTTTTAAACTTGTGTTATGGGATACTAACTCAACGATACCATAATTCAGTCCATGATACTGAATAACTTTTACTTAGGAACATAGTGACAAATCAACTGATCCGAGTTTGTATGAAAAGCAAAAAAAGTATTTTTCATATTTTATATGTTATCGAATACTGAGTGGGATAAAGTTAGGAAAAATAAGTTATCGACTGCCTCCGTGGTCCAGTGGTCTAGGCGTTTGTATTGTGATCCGGAGGACGTAGGTTTAAATCCCACTGGGAAGCATACTTTGTGAAAAGTTGTTTCAAGTCTGGTTAGGATATTGAATCACCTGATAATCCGAAAAGAAGGGTGATTCGTGCTTCGGAAGGCGCGTAAAGTTGTGGGTACCGAACACCATCAAGCGTTTCGGTTCTAGTCTTCCTTTTGGGTTGCAGAGGTCAGACGGCAGTCGCTCTGTGTAAAAACCAGTAACCTCGTCATAGCGGAGTCCGGGCTCTGAAGCGTTACCGCAGGATGCAACCGGAAGTACTCTCGGATGATGACGATGATAAAGAAGAAGTTATTGAATACTTACAATACAATACAATACAAATTATCTATATTGCACCATAATAATTAATAAAATAAACATAATAAACACAAAGAAAATATTAATACAAAGGCGGATTTATCGCTAGATGCGATCTCTTCCAGTCAACCTTTGGGTAGAGGAAAAATTAATAGTACGGAATAAGGTGGGCGCAGTATCTATACCTAATTATATACTTATATATTAATACTTGTATATATACATACATAAGCTTATTCTATAATATATATATATATATATATATATATATATATATATATATATATATGTTACATATACGATTATATATTATTAATAATATAATATTTAAATGTATTTAGTGACACTTAACAGAACTGAGACTTACTGGCATAACGACAGATAATATTTATGGAGACGATTTTTAAAGCTTGTTTTAGTCTGAGCAGTACGAACTCTACGAGGAAGAGCATTCCAGAGGAGAGAGACAGCTTGGATTGTAAAGGATTTCGAGTAGAATACTTAGTATAAAATAATATGCAAACTCAATCTGTTAACGTCTTTGTGACCCAAATTGTACCCTCCAAAATACCGCCCTCCGTCACGCGTCGGAAATGACGTCATCTGCCGGATATGGTTACGGTCAGCTATCAATGACCGCAAAACTTGACAATATTTGTAACTGGTCATAATAATATATTTTTATGTATTTTTATACGTACTAAAGTAACTAAGTAATCTACCTGCAGGTATCATCGTACATGATGTTTTAAAATGTCTGTATACACTGTTCCTAATGAAGTACCGCGATTCCGAGTCTATAGTTAGAACTGCCGTAACAGTCTGTATCTAGTTTTTGGTAGCTTACAAATTCTCGTTCACACAGAAAAGAAAGGTACTGCGCATGTATTGTTAATGTCAAGAAGAAAAGAAAAATGAAAAGATTAACATTGTATCCAGAAAAAGAATGGAAATTAAGAATGGCTAAAAGGCAGATGCTAAACGCCGTAAAAAAAATTAAAAAAAAAATTGTCAATGTCAACGAACCTTATTTACATAGATTTAGATATACCAACGATAGGTGGATTTCAGTTTATTGCTAATTATAATTAAACTACATTGAATTAGACCGTGATCTTCGAAAGGACTTACTTTTGGATAATACTGAAGCGTATATAAAAAAAATGGACTTGATCAGATAAGTTTTACGGGAGTTATCGTGACCACGCCAGTTTCCATAGGTCCCGACACACGGACGTCCACTAAATGATTTTATTAAACATTGTTTTTATTTATTTAAAAGGCAAGATGTCTTTTAAAAATATCATAAGTGTTGAAACTAGTGTTTTTCCTTGACATTTATGTGTAAATATTATTGTACAAGTGCGATAGAAAATAAATAGAGACACATTTAGTTAAAAAAATCACTTGATTTTTGTATGGCGAGAGTAGAGCACTACCTCATATGCGCTTCGCTAATGAGGCGTGCAAAAACATGAAATAAGTAAATCCCCTCAATATCAATACTTATTAAATTATAAAAAAATGCCAGTATCGCAAAATCGCAATGCAGTCGTTTCCTGCATAGAATTATCTACCGTAAAAAGTTTTAGGATCACAATCACAATCCACGTGAAAAAAAGTCAGCTTAAAATAAAATTAACATATATAATCTATAATTTGGGATATAGCTACTATGTACACACTACACGTTCTCTTGGTCACAAAAAAGTTACGGGAGTGTCAAAAGTGCCTCAAATAGCTTCGAGAAAAGTATACTACAGCCGTGCCTTTGTTTGCTTTTACTCCACTTGGCGGGGGCACTGCGGTGTTCACAGATAAATTAAACCGGCCAAGTGCGAGTTAAACTCGCGTGAAGAGGATTCCGTACAATTGATTGAATATATAGGTTTTCTTGTAATCTACAAACAATGAAGTATATTTTGTACTTTTAAAAAAAAATTAGGCTTAGTAGTTTTGGAGATCAGGGGGGAGGGGGGAATGGTAAATTTTCGTCTTCTTTCATGAATAAAATTAAAAACTATTTATTTTAGAGTTATAACAAAAATATATTTGAGACAAGCCCTTTCATTTGCTATATGACACAGTAAGGTTTGCAAAACTTTTTTTTTCAATTTCCTAATTTGTCCCCCAAAAATGACCCTTATTTAAAAAAAAAAAATATTTATGATTTATATATTTATGTAACGGGACTTAGCACGAACCTTTTTTATTGTTTTGTCTAACGTTTCGAAGAAGATTTACATCTTTCGTGGTCGCAGACTGACTGGAGAGCAGCGGTGTCGTCTTGTTGATGGTGAATGCAGATTTTTTGATAATAACACTACCCACATTTCATAATGTCATTAGTGTCACTACCCACATTGTCTTTATATTTACGTATTAATCCCGGTACACACTACACTAACTGTATCTGTCTGTTTGTTCGACACTGACTTACGCGTTTCGAAACGTTAGACAGACAAAACAATAAAAAAGGTTCGTGCTAAGCCCCGTTATATATATATTTATATATATAAATCATGTGTTCAAAGCGCGATAGTTTAAAAACCAATATTTATTTACTTTGCAAATGTGTGTTTGGGTCATAGGATTACACTATTCTACCAAATTTCACCTGATTCGGTCCAGTAGATTCGGAGCAAATTGGCTGTGACAGACGGACGGACAGACAGACGCACGAGTGATCCTATAAGTGTTCCGTTTTTTAATTTTTTGTACGATACCCTAAAAACGAAAGAAGATATATTTTCCCTAAACATGTGAGTATAGTGAGGATATCCGGCAACGGATCATATGATCCCACCCTTCAATTTCACGCAGTATTTACTTTCACTGAGTCCGTCTAATGTTTAGTCATCATGCTAGTAGGACAGTACCTACTTAATGGCTTAAACAGGACTAGATTTTTTGAAGTGTTACATCTTTCTTGATGTGTTACATCTTTCTTGATGTGTTATATCTTTCCTCTCACTTTCCTAGAATGTGAGGGTGAAATGCTTCGATCATATATTCTATAGATACAAAGTGGCCGCCTAAAAAATGGCACCTTAAAACAAGACATAAAACAGTATTATGCCTTGTTTCGCTGTCATTCGCTCGGTGGCCACGCGCGTGAAGTTACGTCAAACATGACCAATCTAACCAGAAGGTAAAACTATTTGTTAATCTGTGGTAATATGTAACGAACTTAATACGGATTTATTTCCACGCTTATCTCAGTTATTTAAGGTTTAAATCAGATTAAACTGTTTTCGCAATACTTGAAATGGTATAACATCTACCTATGTACGTATTGACACGGGGACAATGTTTTCTTTGATTTTGCAAGGAACTGTGCATCTATAGACTACGAGTATATGCTTTCCATCCAAACTCAGATCAGCTGATCAGTCAACTTGTATGGCAAAACATTATTTAGGTATTAGATATATGTTCCTTGGAGAAAATGGTTTAGTATGATGGACTGAATCCACCTTTATTATTACTAATAGTTTCAGTATATTTTGTTAGAGCTTGTGTATAGTGTAATTTAATTGTGCATATACCTATAGTCCATCCTATGTACATCCGTATTGCGTGAACACTATTTTTAGGGTTCCGTACCCAAAGGGTGCAAACGGGACCCTATTACTGAGACTGCGCTGTCTGTCCATCTGTCCGTCTATCTGTCCGTCTGTCTGTCCGTCTGTCTGTCCGTCTGTCTGTCCGTCTGTCACAAGGCTCTATCTCTTAAACCGTAATAGCTAAACACTTAAAACTTTCACCGATTATGTATTACTGTGGCCGCTATAACAACAAATACTAAAAATAAAAAAAAGTTAAAAATTTAAGGCGGTCGTCATACAAAAAACGTGTTTTTTCAGCGTTTTTAACTAGATCTTTATAAAGGCAATAACTAGATACATTAAATTTTCACCGATTATGTATTACTATGGTCACTATAACAACAAATACTAAAAATAAGATAAAGTTTAAAAATAAAGGGGGTCGTCATACAAGAAACGTGTTTCTTCAGCGTTTTAAAACATTGTACGGAACCCTTCATGTACGAGTCCGACTCGCACTTGCCCGTTAATTTTAAATATGCCTCATAATATATTAGTGAAGATTTGTAAATGGCTACTCAGTGATGTGCTCAGTGATATTTATTTTTGTATTTGATGCTGTAAGTCTTCCGAAAATAAATAAATATAAAATATGATATACATATACATTATCACGTCTATATCTCTAAAGGAGTAGATTCAGCATATGACCTTAAAACCCAAAGGGCACATTTAGCGAGATATACTGAAATGAATACTGAAAATAGTACAAAATCAGTTTCATTCCATTACTCATCCGTAAAATAAACAGAAATAATTAATTCAGCAGTCAAAAAAGCACAAACAGGCCAGATGATACATTCGCTTAGTTTTTGCTCCAAATAGGCAAAAACATTTTGTTTTATCCCACGGGACTTTCCCGGTCGGTTGATCCCGTATGTATTTCCGGAATTGATTTGTTGCTATCTGCTTACGTTGTGAGCTGAGTGCGTTCAACTTGTTATTCTAAGACTTATAACATACTATACGTATTTTTTTAACTTTCAGGTATAAGTATTGTTACGAAATTGGGGTTCGAATTTGAAGAAAAACGCCAAACTTCGCATGAATATCTATTATATTTACTATGGAAAAAATACTTTGGGACAGAAATTACTTTGGGTACGGAACCCTAAAAAAGAGCAAACGGGTCGAATTGATAACCTTAGTTACCATACGCCGAAAGTAACCTTCCTTGGGAGAATAGTTGTTGTTCGAGATATTTGTGCTTAGTTCGTTTAGTCGCCTCTTACAATATCCACAGGAAAAGTTGAAGAGGTCTTATTCTAAGCCTCTAACAAAACAATAGGACTTACTTGTACCTTTACCTTTAGTGTGCACTAGCCTTAGGTTCTGTATTCCTTACAACCCTTCGTTTGACCGTAAATATGAAGAGGATATCGTTGTGAACGGTAGTTTACGTTCGACGGCGAAAGGGTTACTTGTTTCCTCAATTTTAATAATTAGATATGACATTTATTAGATTAATAGATATTTATTTTTCTAACTTTATTGCAAATGTGATGGCGAGAAGAAATGTTTTTCATAGGAGGTGCATCTTCAGATCTTTTGTAGTCTCCACTGGAGGAGCACGACCCTCTCTGTACTACCAGAGCCATATATTAGCCAGAGTAGTCAGAGGATTACACTCTTCACGCTGGCCAGAAGTTGGAGAGGTCTCATTGATGTTAACAAGCTTTGTTATGTTTGTGTTTCCAAAGTCGACTTCTACGACATCCATGGAAAGTCGACTTCTACGACATCCACGGGCAGTCGACTTTTACGACATCCACGGGAAGATTCATCTGATTAATTTTTAATAAATTTATTATAAGTTAAGAAATACACTCACTTGGTAGTAATAAAAAATTATGAATAAAAAAGTATAAAAAATAAAATTATTAAGAGTGATCATTATGAACACAAATCAGTAGTAAGATAAAGAATAGGATTTAGAATTTCATGTGAGCCAATATGGACCCCTTTTATGGTTTAGGCTGGGCGTTGATGAATCAGTCACCCTTTTTCTTTTATATATATAGATAGATACCATGATGCCGAGAAAAAAAGACTTTAATAGGACTTGAAAATTATGTGAATTAAACTTAACTTCCTCTCCAACCCGTCTGGCCAGCGTGTAGGCTAAATCCTCTTACTGCCCTGGCTAATATTTATTTATTTATTTAAACTTCATTACAATAAATGTAAAGGGCGGACTTAAGGCCAGGGGGGGGCCTTTTCTACCAGTCAACCTAATAGTAATATATGGCTCTAGCAGTACAGAGAGGGTCGTGCTCGTCGTGCTCCTGCAGTGGAGACTAAAAGACCTAATTATGATGATGATTATGATAACGTCAGTACGGTATTGGCGGAAAACGAGATGTAGTTTTTTTAGTACCACCCACTTGAATGTACTTTTGTGACAGCCTCCGTGGTCCAGTGGTCAAGGCGTTTGCCTTGAGATCCAGAGCTCAAATCCCACTGGGAAGCATACTTTGTGAAAAAATGCTTTCAGTCTGGTTAGACGCTTTCAGTCTGGTAGGTCAGACGGCTGTCGCTCTGTATAAAAACCAGTAATCTCGTCAGATCACCTAGGGTTAGGTAGCGGACGCCCCGGGCTCTGAAGCGTTACCGCTGAGGATGTAACCGGGAATTCTCTTATAAGAGGAAAGTTCACGTTCATCTTTTGAACTCCCTTTCTTAGTAAAGTCATCATCATTCAGTTCTCAAAATTAACCTAATATTACCTATATCTGTATAATGGTATGTATTATATGGTATTATAGGTATGTATGTAGTAATATTTTATTGGATATGTATATATTCATAATAGTTTATATAAAGTATTTGTATGTATTATACCGATAGTCGTTGTAGCTTTTTATTTAGCTTTTGTGCGCCGCACAATTCTTTTTTTAAAAGTATATTTTACTTTGCAACAATAAAGTTTTAAATTAAATAAATAAAATAAAATACGCTCGGATAATGACGATGATGGTGACTTGAATGTACTTTTGAGGGGGTCATTTTTTGCGTTTGTTTATGCTTCCATAGTATTTATAGATAGCAACCTCCATAATTAATAAAGAAGACCAAAAAGAGCATTTATAGATCAAGTAAAGGAGAAAGTTGACGGCTCCCGTATAGGGAGGTCAAAAGAATGGCTCAAGAGAGGGAGACATGGAAACTACTCCACTGACAAGAATGTAGTTCTTAAATTATAGATAGATAGTCCTCCATAACTTTCGTCTCCTGTTTCCCACTATCATTGCACATACCGACTGTTATTTACTAAGCTAATTTCCTGCTAAACTTGGTGTCACTTGAACGTCCGGAACGTAGTTCTGTTAACTAAGTAGACAACTTGCGAGTGTTTACCCGCTGTAACTTTAGCAGGTTGCGGGCTTTCGCTCCTACCCCTACCTGCAGTGAATGTGACCCCTCAGAATACAATACTTGTTAAGGCATGTCAGTGTCGAAAAATTGTGACCCAGTCTTCTCCCACCGTAAAAAGTTTAGCCAATTTTTTTTTATTCTTTGTACCGGATTGGTTTTTTATATGGATTATGACATCAAAACTTTTTACGGTGCAAAAAGAGAATACTTTATTATAATTATTGTATAAAAGTATATTTATTATATTGACTACCCCACACTAGTTAACTTCCCATCACTTTTTCTATTTGAAGGAGGTTGCCTGGATGAAATTACTGAGCGATAAGGCCGCCTTTTGCGCATTTCCTAGGTTTTTAAGACAATTATGTCTTTTTAGATTTTTATGAGAATTATGTATTTTTTTGCAATAAAAAGTATTGTATTGTATTGTACTTTATTTTGGTCACAAAACATTTATGCCTCCAGATTCTTCCATAATGAAGTTACAGGGGTGTGTAAAATGCCTCTAATTGCTCCACGAAAAGTATGCTACGGCTGTGCCTTTATTTGTTTGCTTTTGCTCGACTTGGCGGAGGCACTGCCGTGCCCGCACATCTATCACAAGTGTTAACACACTGAATGAAAATATAAAGGACTATAATTGAGGCGCTGTTGATAATTAAAAGGTCCGGAGGTGCGAACTTAAAAGTATACGGCCAAGAACAGACAAGAAGGAAGGAAACCACAGATTACACAGATTTGTAGCGGAAGTAAGAACCACAGATAATATATTGAAAATATAATTACAATAAAATGTAGGTGTTACCAACAGACACCATGTGGGACATTCAGCCAGACACAATAAACTAACAATTGACCGTAAGTGTCACGCTATTACAGCTAAAACTCCCAATTTCTTCCAATTTTCTCATGATTCCAAAACATCAAAATATTTAAACTGAAAACAATCACCAAATCGGCTTAAAGGCGAACGCTAATAATTTATTCATTGTCAGTAAACAATATTACAGAGTGTAATCAAAGGACCGTTTCGAAATTCAGTCGTCAAAGGACACTCCACAATACAGAATGAGTGGAGCCATTTCCTAAAATTCCCTGAAGTGGCAGCCGCAAACTCAATGGCAATCTCGTGGAGCAACAAATATATTGCATGGAATATTAATAGACTTTATAAGGAAGGCATAAGGTGCAGTTTTGAGATGGATAGTTAGGCTTGTGCGACACACTGCGCTGCAGAAATATAAGCTGTAGTTACTTAAGGCCATACCTGAATTTTCCGAGGTCCAGTGCTGCCCCCATTTTAAATAAATAATTTCAAAGAAAACGGAGACATCATTTAAAATTTTGCAACTATCAAGTCCTAGATAATCCTTCAAAGTATTTTATGAACTACTGTTTACAGTTTATAATGAGAACGTTAAGCTTTACTACGCACATTTGGCAAAAGTGGCCGTTTTTCGCAAAACAATACTAAAGAATTTGGCATTCTTTAGTATTGTTTTTGAGAGGATGAATTTATCACAGTATCATTTATATTTTATACCCAAGACTTTGAAAGCTTGCTTTACGCAAAGTCAACTACTTTTGCATGTGAGAATAAATGTTGATGGAACGGCAGACATGCTTTTCATTCTTGGTGGTTGTGTGTCCAACTGTAAAGCAGTTCGAGAGTAGCGCCTCAAAGTTGCCTGTCGTTTATGCGGCCAATAACTCGCAGTAGCGCATTTTACCAACTTATTTATTGTCTACATTGTAGTCGCAAAAGGCATGTCATTGTGATGACATTTTAATTAAAACCTTTTGCGATCTTATGGGACTTGTTATGTGGCTGGGATTTGCCGACTGGAAGACAGAGCATTTTGGATCTTGCGGGTCTAAGCACACAAAGCCCAAGTCCGCATGACTCAATAGCCACTTTTAGTAGGCCTGTGTCACTCCCCGTTTAGGTATCGAAAATGTACCTACATTATTACTATGCGCGCAGGCGGCCCCTCCGGGTGGTAAATTCAGTTATACGAATCGTTTGTCCAGAGTAATAAGGATGAAATTGGCTTGCAATGGATGTCTAGGTATTTATACAAATACGAAAAGGTGCTGAGTTCTGACATGAGCTTGGTCTTTTTATTGACTCCTCGTTGAAATGGACTGCTCAAATAACTGAAATTAGTCGGACCGTTACTTATTCACTTCAATATCTTAACCGCTTCAGAAATATTCTCTCTGTTAAAACTAAGATCACATTGATCCAAACGTTGATTTTTCCCATTATTGACTATGCTGATGTGTGTTATCCAGATCTTAATGTGGATCTTCTCGATAAGCTGGACCGCCTTCTTAACAACTGCATCCGTTTTATTTTCTGCTTGCGTAAGTATGATCACATTTCTGCTTTCCATTCCAAACTCCATTGGCTTCCCATCCGACTGCGCAGGCAACAGAGACTTCTATGTTCTCTTTTCTCTATTCTTAAAAATCTTTTTTCTCCGCAATACTTGAAATGTAAGTTTCAATATCTTGCGGACATGCATGATCGGCAACTTCGCTCCAGTAACACGTCAAGCTTCAAATTTCCTTTTATCGATCTAGCTTCATGTCCAATTCCTTTACTTCTCAAGCTATACGGCTTTGGAATGCATTGCCCGAGGACATCAGACAAATATCTAGTAGACATTTATACAAGAAAAAAGTGCATGATTTACTTTTTGAATCTTTCAACAATTAGGAGAATTCATCGTTTCTTTTTGATAGTCAAATATATATATGTATATATGTATGTATATAATATGTTGTATGTATAAATATAGTATATTTATTTTATACGACATTTATATATGATCATTTAAAAGTACTTATTATTTCTGGATTGTTTCTATCTATTTTAGACGCCAACTATTCTATCTGTTTCTCTTCTCCTAAAGGTTGACAGGGAGAGAATGCTTTAGCATTAAGTCTACCTATTGTAGCTTTTGGCTCAATAAAATTAAATAAATAAATAAATAAATGAGCTAAATTAAACCATATTGTTAGCCACATTGAGTAGATATTTCTTTGAATTTCTTTGCTGAGTGAGACTTCTGTACGGTAGTATTATTAATTCTGCGCTTTTAGCGTGATGGAGGGTGAGAAGGTGGAAAAAGCAGTCAAAATAGGGATGGGTTGCCAGCCGCATCGCTTAGTAACATAATTAGCATTTTTACCCATTTTCGACCAGCCTGACAGGTTTTAGTTAAATATATCATTGTTTTAATTAAAGTTTTAATGTTATTTTATTTACTATATAATACACCTACAATTTGTTTTTATTCTTAACGTTTCCAGTTAAATTGAACCGTGAAGAATTGTAATTCAAAATTAGATGGCTTAATGAGTTTACAAGAAATTCTGAATTCCTCGTAAACCAGAAAGGCAAGACTGTGGGCCAAAGAGGTAGTAATCTACGATAATAAACAGTACGATATCTATCAGACTTTTATCTTTTTCACGACCCTCTCTGTACTACTAGAGTCTACTTGGCGAGAATAGCCAGAGGATTTGGCCTACACTCTCCACGCTGGCCAGACGGATTGGAGAGGTCTCATGGATGTTTATAAGCTTTGTTTAGCTTGTGTTTCCTAATACAATTTGAAAAGACAATTTTCCAACTTGCCCTGTCTGGGGATCGAACTTAGAACCTTCAAGTGGCGGACTAGCGTGGTTACCAATACACCACGGAAGTCGCCTTATCTTAGACTAAATGTAGCTAATGTAACTGGTAACTGTTAAGTTGTTCAAACATGAGCCAAATTATTCAAGCGTTTGCCGGCATGTAGATACGCTGGTTCACTGATAAGGATGAATTACTTTAAAATAGTCCAAGTCTTTCCGTGGATGTCGTAGAAGGTATAAGGCACAAGTTAGGCCGCATATGGAATACTGTTCCCATCTCTGGGCCGGGGCACCTAAATACCAACTTCTTCCTTTTGACCGTATTCAAAATCGCGCAACTCGTATAATCGATGATGAGACTCTCGTCAGCCGTCTCGATCCTCTGGCTCTACGTAGGGATGTTGCATCCTTGTGCATTTTTTATCGCATTTATCATGGGGAATGTTCTGAAGAATTGTTCGACCTAATACCTGCTGCAAAATTTCACCACTACACCACCCGCCTGAAATTAAAATACCATCCACACCACCTGGATAGTTGGCAATCAACCACCGTACGTTTTAAAAGGAACTTCCTGCCACGAACGACCGAACTGTGGAATCAACTTCCTGCAGCGGTGTTCCCGAACCGATACGACATTGAAACCTTCAAAAAACGAGTCTATATCTTCCTGAAAGGCCGGTAACGCTCTTGTTACACCCCTGGTGTTGCAGTTGTCCATGGACAGTGGTGATCACTTACCATCAGGTGACCCGCTTGTTCGTTTGCCGCCCTATAACGTAAAAAAAAAAAAAAGAAGGCGACTTAGGAAACACAAGCTAAACAAAGCTTATAAACATCAATGAGACCTCTCCAACCTGTCTAACCAGCGTGGAGAGTGTCGGCAAATCCATTTCTTAATACATTATTTAATTTAAGTACTTTAGTACTGTATCTTGAATACCTAAAAAACTCTCAAAAATATGTCACAAAATTATGTAAGTAAGTACTTAAGTAACTACGTATAAGCTTGGAACTTTAGAAAGCGCAGTGAAATGACTGAAATACGTCACGGGGTCAAATGGACCGGACTCTAGTTTCGTCGCTAAAGAGACGACTCTAATTACTTCGGGCAGAAGATTAGGCTCTTTCTGGTCAGAGTTCAACGAAGATATGGTTGTAATGATTAATTATATCCAGGGTCTGATAGACTCGTCTTCAGTATTCGTTTAAAAGACTCTTTTTAGAAATATGAACAAAGCTGAATAAGTTTTAGGGATCTTAGACCAGATTTCGGAGTCTAATTATAAAAGTTCGAATATTTTGTTCCAGTCTTAAATCGAACCATCCTCACGAAATCTAAAAGATCTCGTAGCATCATTATGGCAAGAACGTAACGAGTAGTTTTAGGTCTCGTTTTGCGATTATGGCTGTTTGCATAAATTCGTTTACACAGTGAACATGAAAGACGGTAGTCTCTAAATAATGGCACATCTCCTACGTTTCTTTTATCTACGATTGTGTTGAATGGCGAGCTCTTAATGAAGGAAGTGGTGGCTTGATGACGTCATAGATTCTGCTAAATAGACCCCGGCATTGGCTGAAATTGTCAATCGTAATAGTGTAATGGAGCGGCTTTATTCGATTCCAGATTAAGGGAAAGTCGTTAAGATTTTTCTATTAGATACTCCAATGACTTAACATTTTGTTTTAATCTGGAAGAAATAAAAATTATGTAGAGTGTACCTTCTACTTCTTGTTCTGTCTTCTTCTTCTTCTTTATCTTAGCGCGTTCCCAGTTGCATCCTCAGCTGTGCTACTTTGGGGCCCGGGGTGCGCATTCCCGTTTTTCTTTTCCAAATATAATTTGCATGTGCAATGGTCACTCAAGGATGCCAAAGACCTTGCGAAGTAGAGAAGAAATAGCCGGAACAATTTAAACAATTTGGCTATGTTTTACGACCGGCCGCCTGACTGACGTCAACGCCTTCTTACACTGCATTCATAAAAGCACTTGTAAAATAAGTTAAGAAAAGTACACATCAAATTCCTACAACTCAATCAAAAAATCTGTAACTTCGTCCGCGTACAGAACAGGTGTATTTTCTTTTGAAACTTATTACGAAGAGTTTTAAAAATACAAAAGAAATGAAGTAACGCTCGCTCACAAAGAAACTGTTTTAAAGTCATTTATTACAATGAAACTGGGAATGTACAGCGATTTTATTAAAAAGCCAATAACTGTCATGGCGCCTTTTGTTGAGGGTTAAAATGACTCATTTGACAGTTAGGAGGGGAGAAAATTTTAATATCCTTTGTTGGTGGTTACTGTATTAAGGTGTTGTTTATGTTGTTATTTTGACCGCAAGAAGCAAAGAATAAGTCAAATTTAAAGCAGTTATTGGTCCTTAAGTGATCTGTTATTCCAAAAGTCACTTAGCGGACTTGTTAGACTGACTTAGAAAAACATCCGGTCTGGTGCGAGTCGGACTCGTAAATGTACCTCCGTACAATGTTTTAAAACGCTGAAAAATACACGTTTCTAGTATGATGACCCGCTTTAAATGTTTACTTTATCTTACTTTTACTTTTACTTTTACTTCTTTACTTATTTTTAGTATTTTATGTTACCTGTAGCGGCCACAGTAATACATAACGGTTCAAAAGATAAAGCCCTGTGACAGACGGACAGACAGCGGAGTCTCAGTAATAGGGCCCCGTTGGCCACCCTTTGGGTACGGAACCCTAGAAAAGGAAATGTTGAACTTCCTATACAAACGTGCGATCTACAAATCAAAGCGATGTCAGGTCTGACTTATTTAAAGGATCGCATTTTCAGTATTTTCGACTGTTAGTGCTTCAACTTTACACCTATAGGAGTTCAACCCCTAACCTTAGTTAGGGGTTCAGCCTAAGACACAGTTTGTACCTAAGCTCCTCAGGGTCCGTGTCGGCCGCTTCATGAATATGAACGAGCGGTCAGATCCACAGCTTTACTTGTATTTACCTTGTATACCTACAGGACGTTCTTTGGTAGGGCTGTCAGATTACAAAAAATAAAAATTTTTTTTTTTGTCTCCGTCTAGTATAAAAATCTCATGCTGTCTCTTTCATGTCCCTACATTTACAGCGTGATATTTAATCATTATCATCAGCATCAGGTCTTTTTAGTTTCCACTGCGGGGCACGACCCTCTCTGTACTACCAGAGCCATATATTATTAGCCAGAGCAGTCAGAGGATTTGGTCTACACTCTCCACGTTAGCCAGACGGGTTGGAGAGGTCTCATTGTTTTTTAATAAGCTTTATAAGCACACGGCTAATAATAACATAATATTTCCATACTTCGTACTTTTCAGCAAGAATTTTTTCATAATCGAGTTTTGTTCTTTAAACTTATTTTCTCATATTTGCGCTTTCAAAGGCATTCCAAATACATGACAAATACCTGCACGTGTATCTAAAATGTTTCTCGTACGCAGCCCTATTCCCAAGGGAGTAGAGAAAACATTCCGGGAAATCCGAGATTTGTTGCCTTAATGCCTCAGGATGATCAGTTTAGTTTCGTATTGAAGGGAAATATTGTTTTAATCCCTATAATATATGTAACCTATAAATATATTTTTTTGTTCAAACTACCTAGGATATTTTGGTCCATCAGGTCCAAGTCCAAAATAATCTAAGAAGAATTTATTATAAAAAAATACTCCTCGGCTCGGCGACGCAGCTGGTGACAAGAGGCTCATATCTTGACGACCTCTGTGGCCTAAATGTCATCACGCCAGGCTATCACTGAAAATAATCTTTTTCAGATTGGCCTGGATCTTGGATGTTTATCTATATAGGTATGTATCGTTGAGTTAGTATCCCATAACAAAAGTCTCGAACTTACTTTGGGTCCAGCTCAATCTGTGTGACTTGTCCGTATATATATATTAATTTATTATATCTCGCGCAGAGAATCGCAGTAGCCATTCAGCGCCGGAATGAAGCCAGTGTTCTTGATACCATGCCACATGAACAACATTAAGACTTTTAAGTAAAACAAGACAGTTTGTAGCAAGATTTTCTAAAATATTTCTTTCAGGTTTATTTACAATTATCTTACTTTTTCTGAATGAAAATTAAAAAAATACGGTTTTCGTTTACTGGCTAGTCTATTCACCTATAACTAGGTATGTAATTTTCTTAGTGCTCTTTTCTACTTAAGCCATAACTATTGCCCTCGCAAAGTGCGTTTTGCATGTTTTTGGGTAAATTCAATGCAGGTTTTTAGGAAAACTACAAAATATTTTAAAAAATCGTTTTTTTCGTCTACTTTCCCAACTCTTCCTCTATCTATGTGTATAAATTATTTGACTTAAATCAAACGCTTTCTGTACAAACTTGTTGCCCGCGCAAACCCAGTTTACATGGTGCCGACCCTTAAGATCACGAAAAAACAAATATACCTATGACTGTCTTAATCGGTTTCTAATATTTTTTTAGATTTTCGGGGAAGTGTTCATGACCTAGCCCGTTGTGAAACATCCACTTTGCTTTTAATTTAGATTTTAGTTTAGCTTTAGTAAGATAAATAATTATGTAACTTTTTAGTCATCATCATCAGTGCAGGAGCATGACCCACTCTGTACTACGAGATACTTGGTCAAAGCAGTCAAAGGATTTGGCCTACACTCTCCACGCTGGTCAGACGGGTTGGAGAGGTCTCACTGATGTTTTTAAGCTTTGTTTAACTTTTTTGTCCTACGACATCCGCAGGAAGACTTAAGACTGCAGTCTTCGACCGTGGAAATTTTTGATTGAACACCCGAATCTATACTTTCTATCTACACATACGCATTGCGCTGTATTGTACATGCCTCCTGGAGACGAATTAAGAAGAGCAGCGAGCGGTCTGACTTATTAGCGTTTTCGTCCCCATATTTATTTGAGAATTTCGGAGAACTTTTCTATCTTTTTACAAAAGACAAATTATTTTTATTTATTTATTGTACGTGTTTAATTATGAATCAATCTTCATATATGTATATTTTTTATTTTTTTTATTTTCTTCAAAGTTAACCTTTTTAACTAAGTTTTCTATAAATAAAAAAAAAACTAAAATCTTCTAATTCACTTTTTAGGATTTTCCTTTGTCTTTATTTCTCTGTAGTTCATACACAATTTCATGTTTTAAATTCCGTGTAAACAACAAAGACATGAACGTCGCGCACCACAATAAATTTAAACACGTCTCAGGTTATTTGGAATTAAACAAACCATTACCACTGGTATGACTCTCCATTGATTCAGAGTAACATATATACCTACTACTACTACAAACGAAACAATTTATCTGTACACACGTCGATGTGTGAGTTTTATACTTAGGGTCGCACCGCAGAATTATTTTAATACTTACCTACTAACGAGTTCGACATATTTACGATTATATTTTTCCATACCGGAAGATTTGCGAACACTATGACGTAAAAAATATTCTGTTTTATATGTATTAAATGTTACAGGAAAGTCGGAAACAGCTACATAATATCACTTCACAAATATTTTTCATTATGTCCATTGTCCATTTCACCATTAGTTCACTTTACTGATTATTATTGAGTCATTTATAATGTAACGCACTAATTCACTATTGTAATATAGTAATTTGCATATTCGGCGCACAACTATACGGTAATTATATGAATAAATTCAATAAAAATAAACAAATGTTTATCACGTTTGATGATGATGACAAATTGACACGCACAGCATGTCAAGTTGTCATTGTCAACAATGGCATTTAGCACTATAACCCGCGAAAATCTAGTTGGCATTTGCGTGTATGTGATTACCTGTGAGCGAGGAGCCTATGTAACATTACCGGATTGCTTATTAGCAATCCGGTAATGTTACAATCTCGCTCTTGTGTATCTCCCGCCAATGCGAGAGAGCGAGAAGGGTATATAATCAAGATGGTTGCTGGGTAATAACGTGAAATTATATTGTTGCTTTGCTTACCTGTTTTCATCATTTGGAAATGTATGAAATATACGTTCTTTAGAGTATTGGGTGGATAAACAATTATTATACGCGCACCTTCTCACCATAATGGTTACTATTGGTTGACAGTTCTCAAGACAACACACGTCGCGTATTGCGTGCGGCTAGTAATTAAAGCCTGGTTTGGAGCTGTCAAAGCTCACAAAGTGCGGGGGAGAGGTGCGAGGACGCCAATTTGCGGGAGACGCTGTGAGAGACCATTCTGTTTGACTCTTATGTATTCTGTGCCATTACAATGAAAATCAATAAATTCTCTCATTCACTTTTTTAATACTTAAATAAAATTTAATTTAACATATCTTAACATATTGTTACTAAGTTAGTTTGGCTCCAATCAGCTCACTAAAACAAGGACCGGGCCCTTAAAGTGGTCCTATTCTATATACTCTGCCAAAAACCACACGGCTATAACTAGAAAAATATGAAAATACCTTTCTACAGAATTGATGGTTTTTTTCGTGTGTGTAAGTGACCAGTTGGTGTTAGATTTTTCAAGTTGCATAAAGGCATCTGACATCTGACGACCTCCGTGGTGTAATGGTCAACACGCTAGTCCGCCAATCCGGAGGTTCTGGGTTCGATTCCCAGCCAGGGCAAGTTGGAAAATGGCCTTTTTCAAATTGTCCTGGTTCTTGTGTGTTTATCTATATATGTATTTATTATAAAATATAGTATCGTTGAGTTAGTATCCCATAACACAAGTTTAAAACTTACTCTGGGGCTAGCTCAATCAGTGTAATTTGTCCTTCTTTATTTATATTTAAAGCTTGACTACTTTTTACAATGTTAGCAGGTACCAACAGCTGTGCGTGTCTTTTGAAGCATGGAGGAGTTCAATATATTTTTGTATCACATAAATAAATGGTCACCATGGGACCACGCCCGGTGTTGCCTTGCGAAAGCCCCCTTTATGCGTACTCCCTCCGAGCCATCGACTTCCTAAAGGCACCCCAAAAAATTTAAACATGCATTCATACTATCACGTATCGTATAAATAGAGCATTTTGGTTCTTGCGGCTCTAAGCAAACAGAGCCCAGGGCTATAAAACTCAAAAGCCACTGTTAGCATGATGGTGGGCGTGGGTGGTGGTAGGTGGAAAAAGCAATAAAAATAGTGTTTAGTTGCTAGCCGCATCGACTATTAATATGATTTGCATTGACGCCAATTTTCTCGATCGATTTCTACATTCTGCGCGGGAAGAGAAGCAGCTGGTACATGCTAACCTTTTTATTTTCTCCCAGAGCAACCAAAAATCTATTTACGAGTACGGTATAATCGGCTAGATGACAAGAAGTCAAATCAGACTTTTTTTTTCTAAACATCATAACAATCATTTTTTATGGGATTTATATGAAAATCACAAACGTGACGTCAGTTTTTTGTCCACAAGTGTTTTTCCGCATTATTATATCTAAAATCATGCTAAAAATAGTTTTGTAACACTATACATACAAGTAACACTATTTTGTGACGTTTTATTCTATTAACAGACCCAAATAGTTTGTTTTTGACCCAGTCATCTTACTAATTAAATTTTGTTATCCAATCCAATTTTTCCGTTTAATTTCATGGCTTAGTTTGTATAAATGGCAATTGTCAAGCCAGTATTTATCAGCCAGCAGTATCTTCGGAAGCCTTCCTCTCATAAATCACCAATCTCTGGCGCTCCCCTTGCCTCCATTATTTCGACTCTAAATAATCAAAGAATCAATAAATTAGGTACTATTTACAGACACTTATACGCAATAATAAGTTTAGTATACATTACATTTGTGTATATTTAAATTATTATTTTAGGAAAAGCTACTATATTAAACTAGTGTTTCGGGAGGACCCGAGCTGAGAAGAAACGCCGAAAGAAAACATGGTATTGGTTGCCTACTCCCCACAAGAGCTTTCTTATACATATTTCTATCAGTTTACAAATAATACAAAAATGCAATTACATAATGTAAAGCTTGCGAACGGACGAACAAACATAAAAAACGTATTAAGATATATTAAGTAGTCAAAAGCGAAGCCGAGCTGACCTCCTGGCGGCGCCCGTTCACGAGTTGAGGCACGGATCAGCCTTCACTGAACTCAACCATATCATATTTACTTAGGGTTGACTGGAAGAAATCCCGCTTTTGTGTTGTTTTTTGTACATTTCTGTGTATCCCACTATGTACATTAAAGACTTTAGAGGTAACGACAGGGTCAGAAAAGTTTTATTCTAATCAGTCCGTCTTGTAGATTATCCAAAAATAATGGACCCATATTTTTCAGTTTGTCAAAAAAGTAAAAATTCAGAAAGATACAGAGCATCTAAGTCCCAGAGTAGGGGGTTGTGACGTCACCGCTAGGTAAAAATCGTATCTAGCCGTGACATCATGTGAAATTTAAATGCGCCGTATCTTTTTAATTTTTTTTTACTCAGAGAAAAGAAAAAATACGTGTAAAATATTTTTTAATAGTTTAACTGATAGGCCAAAAATATTTTTCCAGTCGTCATGCCTATTTTCATACATAATATATCCAAGGAATCCAGCTTCCCAACCCTTGTAGAGTATTTACTCCTTGAGTTTTGATGTTGCTAATATTTATCTCTCATTGATTTTATTCAAATTACAATTTCCACTCAGACGCAACTACTTTGAAAGTTTTGCTTTACGACCAAGCCCTTGACGTCGTCTGTCCAACATTGCTCTGATTTGCATCTTTATTTGATAGTTGTAGAATAGAAAATTAATTATTTCGTTTCTAGTAATTAATTGTATAGTCAAGTTGCCAAAGGCTTTTGTGAGCTGCCATTAAAGTTCATTCAAGCTCTCTACATTCTGTACGATCACAAAGTTAGAATAAATGGGGGATTTTTAAAAATTAGTACATTTTAGGTAGGTATGTATCAAATACAGAACCGAATGCTGTGTGGTTTCCAGCAGATTAAAATAGGATCACTCCCAGGGTCACTCCAAGTCTTCCCGTGGATGTCATAAAAGGAGGAAATACAAGCTATACAAAGCTTATTTTTAAACGTTAGTGAGACCTCTCTAACTTATCTGGTCAGCTTGGAGAGAGTAGGTCTTACCTAAACCTTCTGGCGGCTCTAGTCAAGTATGTCTCTGGTAGTACAGAGAGGGTAGTGCTCCTGCAGTGGAGAATAAAAAAGAAAAAACCTGACATGATGACGATGAACCAATTATCATCTTTTTTTTGTAATTTTTTTAGCCTCCACTGCAGGAGCACGACCATCTCTGTAATGAGTTTAGAGCATAATATAGAAACTCATAGTCTATCTACATACAGAAAAAACTCATGGAACTATGAAACTTCTGTCTTGCTGTTAGATTTTGGAAATAGGCGTGATGCGGCTAAAATACATAGATAGTTTCTTGATATATTACTGTTTTGTTGGTGGTGGTGAGTATTTGTTGTTTGTGCTCCCGGACTTGGGCGTATAATATTTTTCAATAAATTCTTGAGTTATCATTACTTTATCTTTTTTGGGAACGTCTTAATTTCACGCTAAATGTGTTTGTTGGTATTTAAATAGTTGTAACTGGAATCCACCGAGCCGCCTATAGTCTGATTTGCATTTTATCATTCATCTCGGAGCTATTGATTTACAATCTCCGTTACAATGCTTCATTACTAACCTGAGCTGAATTAATGATAACAAAACTGAGATATCGATCCAAACCACACACAGTACCTACTTGTGTGTAAATGTTTGTGTTTTCTCTTATTTCTTTTTAAGAATTATTTTACGGCCCAGGATACGAGTCCTTTTAGGGTTCTTTTTGATCTTTAGTTTTTCGTTTCTTTATTCCTACACGTTTTGATGAAAGTTTAGTCCTTTGATTGTTTCAAGGAAGCTTCTGACGACAAATCTATACGAATCCACTGGATTTTATAGCCGTCTAGCTGTCCCCGCGACTTCGTTCGCGTGGTTGTCGGAACGTAATGTTATATAGCCTAAAGCCTTCCTCTATAAATGGACTACCCAACAAAAAAAGAATTTTTCAAATCGGACCATTAGTTCCTGAGATTAGCGCGTTTAAACAAACAAACAAACAAACAAACTCTTCCGCTTTATAATATTAGTAAAGATTGAGTGGCGGACGGCGCCTAAAGAACCATACAGTCCGCATAACAAACGTAACTACAGCTGTTGTATGATGGTGACTACTTTAACTATTTCATATATTGTTCATGAGCATTGATAACACCTAACTACATCAACTTCACATTATAATGTCCATTAAAATCAATTTGCTAAATAATTGAAAGAAAACTTCAACTGAAGCTTGACTTCCCGAAAAAACTGCATGTACTTATGTGGCCTACGCTGGAATCAGATTTTCCAAGTGGTTGATGCTCTTAGCATCAGACATACCTATCTTGACAACTATCATCGAAAAGCATGAGAATAAAGTTTAAGCCTTTTATTACCTTTGTGGTCACTCTGTCACTCACAATTCTCGTATCTTTGAGGTGAGACCAAACATATAAAGGTTTCGTACGACGCAATATAAACCAGCCTGATGCTGATAATCTAAATTTTTCTCCCGCTTTCACGCACACAAATTCACTCTAGCCGAAGCGAGACAGCGAGCCATGCGGGGCGGAAGAATCGCGGCGGGTAAATGAGGCTGGTTTAAGCGTTTCTGGTTTATAAGGTTTTTTCCGTTTTACAAAGAATATTTAAGAGGTATTTAAAAAGTAAGACATATGATAACTGCCTTTTGTTTAATACAATTATAATCCAAAGTTACAAGGGCTACATTAATGTATTTCTTTCAATAAAAATAAAAGTTATAAATAGAATACCTCTTCCAACGCACCGCATTAAAGCAACGTACCTAGAATACTTGCAATGTTTCCTCGCTGTATCGCTATACTTATACGCTGAGCGAAATAGCTGCCAGCTCTACGGTCACCAGTTGCCTCAATGAGGCGCGTTGTGATGTCCTTTAGAAATTGTTTAGCATCAGGGCCCCAAGGACCCATTGTCTCTACTGTGAATGACTGTGAATGATAAAAATATGTAGCTATCATCAAGACCCACGTTTTTTGCTTGACTCCGCTGAACAAGCCGCTGCCGCACCCCGGGTAGAAGTTGAAGGCAAGTGGGAAGGTGGAAAAGTTTCCACACAAGTGGCATCCTAGACAAGACACCTGCCCTATCTCCATGGCACCAGCGTTAGACCATCAGGACGCTTGCCATCAGAACGGAAGATCCCGTGTGGTTCCAAAACTGAAGGAATTCCAACAGAGGCTAAAACTCTACGAATTAAATCATTAAGAGAGGCATGTCGAGGGATTCGACCAGCACTTCTCGTACAAGCCAGACCATGAAGGCTTCTTCACTGTTTCTTTTTCACGTGCCTACATTTCTCTCCATCCACTGGTTGTCTGGAAGAGATCGCTGTCAGCGATAAGACCGCCCATTTTACCTATGTATATGTATTTACAATTTGTATTTTATTTATTTTTTAGGTGCAATAAAGAGTTATTCATTCATTCATTCATGAAGGCCCAGCCCATCCACAGCTGTGCCATAATGGCATGTATGGGGCTGGTTGATATTTGCACCCAAGCGCAGACCCATGTATTTCTTGAATACTATCCGTTTTAGTATAATTCGGCGGTGATTAGGAGGCATTTTTTTTCTGTCGAGGAAATTTAAGGCAATCGTGATTTCCTGTTTTTATAATAAGACGGTATAATGACTAGAATTAGTCCTTAATTTTGCTGTATTTTTATTTCAAAGTGAGTATTTAGTTAATATTGATAATATTTAAGATCGCTCTAAGTCCTTTCAGGGATATACGCGGTCTTAAATACCTCGATATCGTCCAAAACTTGCCACATGTCACTTTGATCTCTACCGCGTGGTTCGTGCAAATATAATACAGCTGCTGCGTCGCCAGTTCCTTATTCTTTGTACTTGGCTGTAGGTACACACTGCCGCGTATCTATATGGTAGCACTTCTTTATGCTAAAAGGGCAGCAGAAAATTGACCCAAAAACCTTACTGCATGTAATGTAAGTTTCATGTATTGTTTCACTAGAGACTGAAGCACCTGTGTTATATATTGAAAGCCTTAGCATTGATCTAGCTGTATTATGCAAGATGATAACAGTTTCATCAAGCCATCTAGTTGGGCCACGTTACAACTCTATTGGCGTTTCTAGTCTTAACAAAATGAACAGTTGTTTAAGGCGGAATACGAAGAGAACTGGCGAAACTTCATGTATTTCTGTTCACTAGAACTTCGACCTCAAGTGATTCTAAGAGTTAAAACATTTTTTTGTAGATTTTTTCGGATACATCACAAGGTGCCTGCCTTCTTAAAATTTTGAAATAAATCAATATAGAAACACATAATTTTTTGAGCTTTAAACTTTAATTTTTCAAACAAGCTGTACTAAGATAGTTGTCCTTGGATTAATTAAATATTTTCCGGCCCCATTTTCCAAAATTTTCACGCACCTTTGACGAAATTTCAAAAAATTCTATATTTTGAAGACTTTTGGCAATTTTTTGCGAAAAATCGATTTTTTACTCACCGTCTGTACGTCTGGTGCCCGATCTGTCGCTGTAGATTCACTCCGGCGGCGGTCCTGCATACATTTGCTGCTTTTCCTTCAAAAACTGGCAAAAAATCTTATTTGCATCTTTGGGATCACAATACTACCTAATATTTTAAATAAAAAAAAAAATTTCCCCAATTTATATTCTTAGTTTTTGAAGAAAATAATTTTAAGATATCATTTCTTAATATTTTTAGGGTTCCGTAGCCAAATGGCAAAAACCGGAACCCTTATGGATTCGTCATGTTTGTCTGTCTGTCTGTCTGTCCGTCCGTATGTCACAGCCCCTTTTTTTCGAAACTATAAGAACTATACTGTTTTTACACAAAAATAAAAAAAAAACAATAAATTTTGGGGGTTCCCCATACTTAGAACTGAAACCCAAAAATTTTTTTTCATCAAACCCTTACGTGTGGCACATCTATGGATAGGTCTTCAAAAATGATATTGAGATGTCTAATATAATTTTTTCTAAACTAATATATAATAGTTTGCGCGAGAGACACTTCCAAAGTGGTAAAATATGTGTCCCTTTACCTGTAACTTCTAAAATAAGAGATTGATAAAACTAAAAAATTATTTGATGTACATTACCATGCAAACTTCTACCGAAAATTGGTTTGAACGAGATCAAGTAAATAGTTTTTTTTAATACGTCATAAATCGTAAACCGCAATTTACCTTTATAGAACTTTTATATTATGTTACTTGCTGCTACGGAACCGTTCATAAGCGAGTCTGACTCGCACTTAGCCCCTTTTTTCTTATCTCTTAGAGCTGTATAGGCTCCTGGCCACACAATCTCGGTCTTCGTGTCTATACTACATTAATCAAGTCTAGATTAGCCTCAAGGACTGCGACAATGACTGGCTAATCAGCGTTGTCTTGGATTAATTGGCCATTAATACTGCCGCAGTCTCACCTACGAAGCTTGTTTTATTATTGGATGGAGCTTTACGTATGTTTGGTGCTGTGATTTGGTGTGACCTTATAACCTTTAACTTTACTCGTATGTCTGAATTAGAAAAGAAATGATGCTAAATATGGCTTAGGTACTAGTAGTTTTCATAATAGTTAAGGCTGATACTTCAAGTAATTTTGTATTTTACTGATTTATATGTCACAATAACAGACAAAAAAAATTGTACTCGTCTTAAATCCACAGCCGTTGACCCAAAGAGTTATAATGTACCTTATGTACCTACGAGTATACCTCCAAAATCACTGCATTGACCGTCCTCTTTGACATGTAATTTTACGCATTTCGAAACAACTTTACGTTTATTTATGGTGTTGTCATACCAAAGAGAGTATTATAATATAAAGAAAAATAGAACTGCAGCTAATTTCATGAACATTGAGGATAAGGACACAATAACGGAAAAAACAACGTTTGAATTGACCCCATTTTAAATCCGGAACAGAACCAGGGACGACCTAAATAATTGTTTGAATATGAAGGATTTAAGAAGACTTTTTAATCTTTCGTTTGATCAGAATGGTACAGATTGGTCGTCGGTTCTGCCGTGTGGCCTCCGGCAGAATAGAATAGGACCACTCCAAGTCTTCCCGTGGATGTCGTAGAAGATGACTAAAGGACAAAGGACTTAGCACAAATATCTCGTGCTACAATTGCATTCCCAAGGAGGGTTAACGTCAGGCGGCGGTCGGTTGTTAAAATTTTCACAAAAACTTAATTCCAAAGAGGGTTGACGTAAGGTAGGCGGCCGGTCGCAAAACTATAGTCAAATCATTTAAACTGTTCCGGCTATTTCTTCTCCACTTCGCTAGGTCTTTGGCATCCTTGGGTGACCATATTGACATGCATGTTATATTTGGAGAAGATAAAGCGGGAAAGCGCACCCCGGGCTCCAATGCAGCACAGCTGAGGATGCAACCGGGAACGCGCTTAGACGAAGAAGAAGAAGGTACACTTTCTTCTTTATCTTAGCACCGGTTGCTTCCTCGCCTGTGCTGTCTCAAATCAAAAAATCAAAATATAACATGTCAGTGGTCTGGTCACCCACAAATGACAAAGACCATGTGAAATCATAAAAAAGTTTAAACGATTTGGCCACCTGCGTGTAGTATTGGGAATGTATTTGATACAGATCCACTATCACATCTTTATCCCTAATAAAGTAGACAGAAGGCCGTAAAATACAAAGGCCACATTTCGCTAGACGTTTCATTGGTAGGCGTGAAGATAAGAAAGGAATCTAAGAAGGTTATAGGTTGCTAGCCGCATCGCCTATAGATATGATCAGATTCCCTCCCATTCCCTTTTGACGTTTGATCAGAAACTAATTTAATACTCTTCAAGTTATTTTTAATTATGAGTTTACATTCAAATTAATTAATGCAAGAACAACGTTTTAACTCCCCAACCCATTTATCGATTTGCTTTATTTTCTTTGCCTTTAAACTATTTCGTAAACTACTGTTTACAGTTTATAATGAGAACGTTAAGCTTTACTACGCACATTTGCTAAAAGTGGCCGTTTTTCGTAAATGTGCGTAGTAAAGCTTAACGTTCTCACTTTAAACTGTAAACAGTAGTTCATAAAATACTTTAAAGGGTTATCTAGGACTTGGTAGTAGCAAAATTTTAATGATGTCTCCGTTTTCTTTGAAATGATTTATTTTAAATGGGGGCAGCACTGGACCCCGGAATATTCAGCTAGGTCTATTCGAAATCAAGCATCAAAAATTCATATCTGCAAATCAAATTACACGCCTATCAAAGATATAAGAGTTATTGACAGGTTTTATAGAGATTTTAGGCATTCAAGATGGCGGCATAATTTATTCAAACTACTTAATACATCAAAAATAATCTAATCCAAAATAATAAAATTAAAAATGGTGAATTTTTACTGACAGATTTCTGTTCGGCAGAACATTGCATGTTTAGTCTGCTCGTAAAACCATTACTTAGTAGAATAAATACAATTAAACGTCAGTATTGTACTAATACCGTCAAATTGGGGCAGCCGGCGGCGAAAAATGTCTTCCATTTCGCAGCAACACATGAAAATTGCACGAAATTTCCCACGAAAGACATAAATGAGAGCACATTATAAATAAACGCGAAGCGTGTATACCCTTATTACCCTGCGACGGCTCAAATAACTGACACAAAGCAAAATTCCGAACGTAACAAAGAAAAATCAGGCGCGAACATGAATGAACACGTCACGATAACTCACACGCACCAAATTATCTCCATTCATCTTTCCTCTCTGCAATAAAGCAGAAAATTCCACAGCAATTGCTTTTTCAATCGCAAATGTATTTTGGTAAATCTAGGCTCGGAAGTCCTCATTTGCCATGATTTTCTTCCTATCCTCATTATGTTTTTGGGACAAAATAAACCAATTTCACACGCGAATGAAAAAATCTGTGTCGCGGATTATACAGGAAGTGATAAACAATAGACGAGGCGCTGATTTTTTTCACAAAAGAGGCGCGTTTCCACTCAAATTGTTTCATTTGCGGTTTGAAAAGTTCTCGAATATTTTTACACACAAATCAATGGGACAAACGAAGACTGCTACAGTCAATAGAAACGAGTATAAAATATAAAATGAAATATGTTTTCATGTCGATGATTAATCAATGCTGTGTGGTTCCCGGCTGAGTAGAACAGGACCACTCCACACTTCAAGTCTTC
This sequence comes from Acrobasis repandana, assembly GCA_963576875.1. Taxonomy (NCBI): domain Eukaryota; kingdom Metazoa; phylum Arthropoda; class Insecta; order Lepidoptera; family Pyralidae; genus Acrobasis; species Acrobasis repandana. Next base: position 19,715,560 of record OY756222.1, read on the forward strand.
CTGTGGATGTCGTAGAAGGCATCTGACGAAACACAAGCTATACAAAGCTTATAAACATCTATGATACCTCTCACCTCTCCAACCCGTCTGGCTAGAGTGGAGTGTAGGTCAAATTCTCTGATTGCTCCTGCTAATGCCCTACAGAGAGGGTCGTGCTTCTGCAGTGGAGACTAAAAAAGACAAGATGATGATGATGATGATTAATCAATGGATGGCGTGAGGAACTGATTTGTTGATTAGTTAGATTTAGGTAGTTATGTATGTGCCGTGTGATTTTCGGCCTTAAAACTACTAGGTGTATATTTGTCCTGTTGATATATTCAAAGGTGTCTGAAAGACTGAGTTCAAATATCTCGTGCAATAACTTAAGATTTCCCAGGTAGGGTTGAGTGTTGTTTGGGTTTTCTTTTCTCCTACACTCTCTTAATATAACTAAAAATAAATGAATACTAACTAAAAACTAGAACTTAAAAAACTACAAAAAATAAACTAACTTCATTGATTAAAATAATAATTTAAGAATATATACAACGTGGAAGGGACATACCCGTAATAAATGGAACCACGATTTATACTAGATCATTATAGTATAATAAAATTAAAATAACAGCCAAAAAACAAAAAAAAAAATCCGGCATTGCCATACAAAAGTGTGCAGCCGCCCGGGCGATTTGTATGGGAATATCGATTTTTTTTTGGTTTTTTGACTGTTATTTTAATTTCATTATACTATTGTAATCTAGTATAGCCCATGGTTCGATTTATTACGGGCATATCCTTTCCACGTTGTATACAAATAAAAAATGTCGTGTAGGTTCATTGCCTTGCAAGTTGGGCGCCCAAAACGCTGATAGCATTGCCACGTTGGATGGAAATGCTTACTTCTTTACTTAGATAAAAATATTGTAATTTTTAGTTTATGTTGTAAAAAAATTAAAATTCTTGTCTTCCGCTAATTTAATAAATGATGGACGGAGATACCACCAGGTAGAGACTGTTGTACTAATAAATTTCAATACTGACGTAAAAAATAACAAACTTGGTGTTATTATAATATCACATTGCAGCCAAAATATGTCCAATCCATTAGAGACACGTGTTTGATAGCAAAGCTCTGCGCAAACCTGTCGACACCTTAACTGCAGCAGTTCGATCGTTAACTAAATCACAGTCGACGTTAAATCTTAATCGCTTCGACACTCCGTGGAGATACTGCATTGCAGCACCTAATATTTGCTGGAACTGTAAGTCCTTGCGTCGTATCCGCTTGGTCGACATGTTTCTTGTTTATCAACAATATGCAACTTTAACCCGGAAGGATGCAGCGGTGGGTCAAACTCTTCCTCAAATCTTACTTGATTTGAGGAGGAGTTTGACCCCCAGTTCAGTATATTACATATAGTGACTCGTGGCATATATACATACAATCTACAAAACAAATTAAAATTGAAAATTAATAAATAAAATATTACCAACCAAAATGACAACACAAGAGTCTAGGCGGTGCCAAACAGCACCGGGGAACTTTTCACATACGATAAACCTGAATTATTATTACATCAAAATTGAATTGTTTTGTACCTAATAAAATTTGGACAAACATGCATATTACTCATGGATTGTAGAAACTAATTATAATATGCCTCACTTACTAGAAAGTGACATCCATTATGTCCAATAATTTCAAAACCCTCATTTTTAGAATACAAAAAATGAGGGAACTTCATAGAATACATATGAGCCTAACTGAAAGAAAGTAAATCGTGGACTGCACTCCGCACTCTGCACACTCTTGGACTTTACAATATGTTACGCAACACGCAAAATCGTGTGCCGAATGGTGGCACTGCTAGAGGTACTTCAGTCCAAAATGTAAATAAACAAATATTAAAATATCATATTTAAAAGAAACCTTAGTAACAGTCCCAAGTTACTAAAAAGTAATCTACTGTTCACTGAGAAATACAGAAATCAAGAACCCCACCAGCAATCGCTAGAAAGTTTTAAAGTAACACGAATTAATTCGAACAACAATTCCCGAGCAAAGTTCCCATCCGGAACCTTTGAATAACTCGCTAATGACTTTGAGGCGGCCTTTTATGGGGCTTTACCTTTATAGATACTGTCAACGACAAAAGTAAGTGATAAAAGACAAGTTTAATTTTAAAGATGCGTTGTTTATAATAAATGTTAGTTATAATCTTTCAAGCTGGTCTGCGAGAAAGGAAAAAAATATACCAGCTGCTTCTCTTCCTGGGAAGATCTTAAAAGTCGATCGAGAGAATGGGCACCGCGAAAATGCGAATCATGTTAACAGGTGACGCAACCAACGCTGCTTATAGCCGCAAGACCCAAAACATAACATATAACATAAATAAAGACAGCGTAAGTTTGATATTTATCGTGTTGTTATTATTGTAAACATCATACGTGCTTTGAAAGGCACGTTTAGTCATTGGTCCCGGCAGTTGCACAACTTTCTTTTCCATTTCGTTTACAGGCCCAAATCTCTGTTAGCTGTGGTTTCTGTGGCCTCATCTAACAGGATTCTAAGATCCTGGCTTCGATTTAATTTTTCTTTTCCAACCGTGCAACGTTCTTCGGCATCCTACTTTTTTTTTTAAATATGGTTCCCGGCAAACAACTTGAACACCTATTGATATACCCTTCTCGCTCTTGTGTATTTAACAGCCAATATGAGAGAGCAAAAAGGGTATATCAATCGGTGTTCAACTTATTTGCCACAAACTACATATTGTTTTTATGTAGATTTAAGTTTTTTAGAGAAAAATAAATACGGTTTTTACTTTACTTAAGTAGCCATTGATATTGCATATCATCTTTTGAGAACAAAACGCCCTATGGAAAGCATTTCCTAGGCTTTGAAGAAGCACAGCTAGAGATGCGACATTTAAATAATAAATAAAATAGATAAGGACTAATCAACTGATTGAGCTAACGCCAAAGTAGGTGTAAACTTGTGTTATGGGATACTAACTCAATGATACTATAATTTGTAATGAATACATATATAGATATTGGAGAAAGACATGAGATAGATGGCCGATCATTAAAAATGAGACGGTAGCCCCACCTCGCGCTGAGAAGTTTCCTTGTGAAACCACATCACAGCTTGAACTAAATCTCTAGCCTGCACAGTTATCCTGTACCCATATGGCTTACCGTCCAGGTGAAGTAGAGTATCAATATGACAAATCAGTTACATAATCCGCATCCATAATAACGATTGTATCTCAATAAGTCATAGTTGCACAGCTACGAGTAGTGAACCGTACCACAGCAGAGCCAAGACTGACGACTTGTCGACCGTATGACGCTTTTATACGCCGTACACAACAAGTAGTGGGGGTTGTTTACGCAGAATCGCTGCACAACAACAGTTGCTCTAAACACGTGCAGGACATCTGCGCCGATAGTTGTTTACGTCGATTTGTTGCAACAATAGCAGGTGTGTAATACCTGCGCTGATATAGATATACACCCAAGACAATTTGAAAAAGGCTATTTTACAACTTGCCCTGGCTGGGGATCCAACCCAGAACCTCTGAGAGACGGACTAGCGTGTTACCAATACGCCAAGGAGGTCGAAATTTGTTTTGGTTATTCACTTTTGTCATTGACTATACATTTCACATGCTTGAATTGAAGTCATGTACACCTGTACATTTAATTAAAATGTATTTAGCTTTGGATTCATACTGTTTTGTAAAACAATAACAATTAAAGTAAGGAATGAGTTTAAAACATATATGAAAAGCAAAGTTTAGGTACAAAGACACGCGATGAGGCGTTTTCTTAAAAAAAAATAGTACAGTAACTTATAAATGGCGCAGCAATCACTTTAATCGTTCTGTCAATGCCAAATTTTGGTCAAATTTATTTATTTCAGGGTGCGTTAGTTTTTAGAATATAAGTTATAGTAAAATTTAACAGAACACGTAAGACTCTAGCTGTAGTTTATAGAAAAATGCGGGGCTGCGCTGTCGTGACGTGCAAAAACAAAGGAGGAATACTTTTTAGGGTTCCGTACCCAAAGGGTGCAAACGGGACCCTTTTCCCGTCCGTCTGTCCGTCTGTCCGTCTGTCCGTCTGTCCGTCTGTCCGTCTGTCCGTCTGTCCGTCTGTCCGTCTGTCCGTCTGTCCGTCTGTCCGTCTGTCCGTCTGTCCGTCTGTCCGTCTGTCCGTCTGTCCGTCTGTCCGTCTGTCCGTCTGTCCGTCTGTCCGTCTGTCCGTCTGTCCGTCTGTCCGTCTGTCCGTCTGTCCGTCTGTCCGTCTGTCCGTCTGTCCGTCTGTCCGTCTGTCCGTCTGTCCGTCTGTCCGTCTGTCCGTCTGTCCGTCTGTCCGTCTGTCCGTCTGTCCGTCTGTCCGTCTGTCCGTCTGTCCGTCTGTCCGTCTGTCCGTCTGTCCGTCTGTCCGTCTGTCCGTCTGTCCGTCTGTCCGTCTGTCCGTCTGTCCGTCTGTCCGTCTGTCCGTCTGTCCGTCTGTCCGTCTGTCCGTCTGTCCGTCTGTCCGTCTGTCCGTCTGTCCGTCTGTCCGTCTGTCCGTCTGTCCGTCTGTCCGTCTGTCCGTCTGTCCGTCTGTCCGTCTGTCCGTCTGTCCGTCTGTCCGTCTGTCCGTCTGTCCGTCTGTCCGTCTGTCCGTCTGTCCGTCTGTCCGTCTGTCCGTCTGTCCGTCTGTCCGTCTGTCCGTCTGTCCGTCTGTCCGTCTGTCCGTCTGTCCGTCTGTCCGTCTGTCCGTCTGTCCGTCTGTCCGTCTGTCCGTCTGTCCGTCTGTCCGTCTGTCCGTCTGTCCGTCTGTCTGTCCGTCTGTCACAGGGCTCTATCTCTTGAACCCTAACAGCTAGACGCTTGAAATTTTCACCGATAATATATTACTATAGCCGCTATAACAACAAATACTAAAAATAAAAAAAAGGTTAAAAATAAAGGGGGTCGTCATACAAAAAACGTGTTTTTACAGCGTTTTTAACTAGATCTTTATAATGGCATTAACTAGATACTTGAAATTTTCACCGATTATGAATTACTATGACTACTATAACAACAAATACTAAAAATGAGATAAAGTTGAAAATTAAAGGGGGTCTTCATACAAGAAACGTGTTTCTTCAGCGCTTTAAAATATTGTACGGAGGTACGGAACCCTTAATGTGCGAGTCCGACTCGCACTTGCCCGTTTATTCTACTGATTCAACATAAAAGACGAAACGCGATGGTTTTATAATTTTTATTAATATAATTTTTGGAAGGTACGGTACATTATAACTCTTTGATTGAACCAACCTCTATGGTTATTGTTTTTTGAACCAGTAGATATTTGCTAAGAAATTGTATACAATCTAAAATGCTTACGAATTGGCAAAGCCGTTCAAAAAGATACCCAAAGTTATAAAGGTCTCCCTTTCTACTTTATTGCACTGGCAGTTTGCGGGAAAGGGACGCCTATAACTTTAGGTAATTTTTTTGGGATCATTAGGTATTTAGACATTGTGAAAATATGAGCTTTATGTACGTGGCATTAACTATAATTCTCAATGTTGTTTTTTTTAGAGATTAACACACGTGGTTATTCTAGATTGTATTAAAAATTCTTTTGGTATTTGTTTTGACCAAAGAGCAATGACGTATTAGACCTGAGATAAGCATATTAGCTTAGATCGTATTAGACCTCCAATTACTTTGGTTTTGACAGAAAGATTTCAAACTATTAAACGCCATCTATTGAGAATGTTTTAACCTCTTTTTTCTTTTCACTGGAAAACGCCTCATTGTTCGCCTGTTTCCCGTACAGGCATGCAGACACTGTAGACCTCCACTTGCTACGATCCAGACCGACCTCTTTTGCTTCATCTAGGACTTTTTTTTTATTTTATTTTTATTTTTATGTTATAGGGCGGCAAACGAACAAGCGGGTCACCTGATGGTAAGTGATCACCACTGTCCATGGACAACTGCAACACCAGGGGTGTAACAAGAGCGTTACCGGCCTTTCAGGAAGATATAGACTCGTTTTTTGAAGGTTTCAATGTCGTATCGGTTCGGGAACACCGCTGCAGGAAGTTGATTCCACAGTTCGGTCGTACGTGGCAGGAAGTTCCTTTTAAAACGTACGGTGGTTGATTGCCAACTATCCAGGTGGTGTGGATGGTATTTTAATTTCAGGCGGGTGGTGTAGTGGTGAAATTTTGCAGCAGGTATTTAGGTCAAACAATTCTTCAGAACATTCCCCATGATAAATGCGATAAAAAATGCACAAGGATGCAACATCCCTACGTAGAGCCAGAGGATCGAGACGACTGACGAGAGTCTCATCATCGATTATACGAGTTGCGCGATTTTGAATACGGTCAAAAGGAAGAAGTTGGTATTTAGGTGCCCCGGCCCAGAGATGGGAACAATATTCCATATGCGGCCTAACTTGTGCCTTATACAGCTGAAGGCGATGTGCCGGTGTGAAATATCGCCTTGCTCTACCGAGGATACCAAGTTTTTTAGAAGCCAACTTAGCCTTGTCATTTAGATGACCGCGAAATTGAACGTCGCTTGAAATCTCGACGCCGAGAATTCCGATCCTCGGTTGTATATCGAGGGAAGCGCCCTGAAACGAGGGAGATACGACAAAGGGACTTTTTTTAGCGGTGAACGCACAAACTTGTGTTTTATTGGGGTTAAATAGGACTAAGTTGGATAGACCCCAATCTGAAACTTGGTTCAATGAAGTTTCGATATCAGAAACAAGTTTTGTACGACACTCAGAGACGCTTGCCCGAGAAATATTGGCTTGGCCGAAATAAAAAGAGTCTACCGTGGTATCATCCGCATAGCAATGAGTGCTGCTGGATTGCAGCATATCATTGATATGCAGAAGAAAAAGCGTAGGAGACAGAACACAGCCCTGTGGGACACCAGCATTCACGGGCTTACATTCAGATTACGGAATAGGGACACTGTGAGTGTAGTGTGTGACGGTACTTGGAAAATGAACAATATGACGGTGGACGAAAATCACATCGGGCAGGGGGACGCGTAGGCGTCATCGCTGCTTCAGTCAAGCTGGGACCACGTTCGGTGAAACCCGAACGAAACGTCAGCAAAATAAATAAAAAAAGGTACGTTTCGCGTTAATTCCCGTATGCATTAATTTAATGACTCCATTTATTTCTACTCAGACACTACACTTACATTTATGGCCGAAAATCTCGATTATTATTAATAATATTACGTAACCACAAACCTTTCATATCATCACTCATCATCATCATATCAGCCACAGGAAGTTCACTGCTGGACATAGACCTCCCCCAAGGATTTCCAAAACGACCAATCGGAAGCGGCCTGCATTCAGCGTTTTCCTGCAACCTTGCTCAGCTCGTCTGACCACCTAGCAGGTGGGTGTCCTACGTTGCGCTTGCCGGTACGTGATCGCCATTCGAGAACCTTTCTGCCCCATCGGCCATCGGTTCTTCGCGCTATGTGCCCCGCCCACTGCCACTTCAATGAGCTTATCCGCTGTGGATGAGAAGACACTGCGTAACTTCCCGAACGCTGCCCAGCCGATATCATCACTATTTTGATTCTAGTTTCCACCTACATGTCCACCATCACAGTGAGAGAGAGTGAATATTGGGTTGTACGGTTTTCTACCCTTCAAATGACCAATACGTGCTTCTTTCAGTTTTTACTCGACTGCACCAGAAGGAGGGTTATGTTTTATTTATTCAACTTTATTACAAAAATTGTAAACGGCGGACTTAAAGCCTTGAGCTTTTTCTACTAGTCAACCGACAGGTGGTGTATGTATGTAAATTTCTTTGGCACGCTCTACAGTCTAAACGGCTGGATGGATTTTAGCTTGAGAAGTGTCGTTAGATTTGTCCTAACTCTGAGAGTGACACTGGGTATATCAAAAATTTTAATAATCTAATAATAAATAAAATGAATATTCACGCCAAATTATGTGTCTTCAAAAAAATATTTTTTTATTCAAAACCTATCGATTGGGGTATCAAATAAAAGGATTTATACAAGAATTAAAAAATATATATACAACTTCTTTTTATTATTAAAATCTTTATTGGCCACAATGGTACCAAAGGTGAACTTAACGCTAATGCATTATCTACCAGTATGTTGTTATTATGTTGGCAGTTGGGTTATTTTTTAATAATTACTATTATTGTTGTTGACAGTATTCGATTAATCTACATCATTTATATGTACTATAGTACATATAAATCGAATAATGTAATCCCAATCCTAACTAATATTATAAATGTGAAAGTGAGTTTGTGTATTTGTTTGTTTGTTTATTTGTTTGTTACCTCTTCACGCTTTATCTACTGAACCAATCTTCTTGAAAATTCGCATACACATATTTAGGAGTACTGAGAAGGACATACACACATAGTTAGGAGTACTGACCTTTCATCCCGGAAGAAAGTAATCTTCCAGTGGGATACGCGAGCGAAGCCGCGGGCAAAAGCTAGTTATGCTATAATTTAATGAATCATGTAATTTTATATCCGATTGGTATTACGATGAAGTTGCAAGGTGGCCTCCAATTTAACCTCCGTTACTAAATGATAATACTATCGTGTTATTCATTGGTTTGTTTAATTGGTATTTTGTTGATAGTGGTTTTTTTAACTTACAATAAAAATCTTTTTTTTTATTAGTTACTAGCAGTCCACCCCGGCTTCGCCAGTGGTACACACATAGCCTATGTCACTCGGGGATAGTGTAGCTTTCCAACGGTGAAAGAATTTTTTAAATCGGCCCAGTACTTTTTGAGCCTATTCATTACAAACACACAAAAATAGGTACAAATCTTTCCTCTTTATAATATTAGTGTAGATGTATATGTAGATTTTGTAATAAGGTATCTTGGTTAGATAAAATATCATTGGCAACAACCAATATTTTCGCGTGGCGGGAGCTGACGTGAAACATGTTTAAATTGAGGATAAAATTTTAATAAAGAGTAAGGAGGTAATGGCAATAGGCCTGTAATGGCCAGGATCAGAGCGATCCCCTTTATTGGGTATCGGGTGGACTAACGCAGTCTTCCATGCTGACGGGACAACGCCTGTAGAATAAGAGTGACTAAACTGTCAACCTTCATACTTTGAAGCGTATTTTGATGTTTAGTTTAAATGTTGTAGCTAGATCAACCCATCTTTATGAACAACTTATTTACGAATCGAATTCGAATATAAATGTTAAATAAAAAAATATTTTTTTAAGGTTCTCATATAAATAGACATAGTCACGTGATTTAGTTACTATAGGTATAAAAATCTTATTGCGTACTTCAACAGAGAAAAACGTTTTTCGTACCTAGTGGTGCAGTTCTTAAATATCAATGATCAGGATCATAATTAAACAGCGAATAGATCAATAAATAATGCCCTTGTTTAATTATCGCTCATTAGGTACTGTGCTTTGACTCTTTTTGCATTTATACAATATGCGACCGTTCTCTTTTCAAATCGAATCACGACTGCCGGAGCGTTTGTTCAAACCGTTCTCAAGTGAAGTATGAATGAATGAACGAATGTGTTTTTCACTGCCGGTCAGAAGTGGCTGTGACAGTTTGATCAAAACAACTTCAAATAATCTTAAAAATAATGAATACACATTCTTGTAATTACAGATATAGTAAAATTGACTTCTAATAATTGCGCAACTATTTAAGATTGATAACACTAGGTATATCGACCAAAATCACTAAATCTAATAGACTAAATCATCCTTTAAAGTTTTGGTACATAAATAAAAAGCACTTCGTAGGTATATGTTTATATGTAAGTACATAGCTCTAGTTTTTACTTTGTGTCAAGAAGCACAATAAAGCTGTAATAAAAAAAACTTAGATTATTCGTACTTCAATAAAACATCCGAGAAAACCAGATACATCTTTGATCAGCCATTGCGTAAAATCGGTTACAATTTCTCTCGGGCCCAAACGAAATACGTAACATTTTATATATGTCCCGGACGGCATTCTGTCAACATACCATAATACCATATTACTTCAATCTGAAATCAGTGGTATGTCAGCGGTCTTGCGATTCAAAGATAAAAATCCCAGTCTGGCCTCGGGATTGGGCGGGATAAAAGCAGTGATGGTTGTAGCAAAGATAGCGCCCATGGGCAAGATTGTTACTAACATCCCATTTGTAATTCTTCTTCTTCGTGAGTCATGGTAAACACGCCAGTCTGCAATTCTGGACGCTCTGGGTTCGATCTCCAGCTAGGGCAAGATGAAAAATTTTATTTTTGGGTTTTAGGTGTTTATCTATAAGTAAAAACCTGCCATTAAGTATCTAGGATTCATGGAGTAATGCCATACGACATGATTTATAAGTATATACATATATTTATTATAAAATATTGTAATATAGTTGAGTAAGTATCCCTTAATGCAAGTTAAAAATTACTTTGGGGCTAGCTCAATTACTTTAACGTGTGTGTGGCATTAAATTATTGCAGGCGTCCATTGGCTCTCCATACTGGTATGGGAGAAAAGAAAAAACTGAGAAAGTACCGCTCCTCCTCCCGGGCAGATCGTAAAATCCGATCGCTAGAAAGGCCAAAAATTTGAATCATCTCAATAGGCGATGCAAATAAATTGTTACACACAAAATTACCTACAAAAACAAAACAAACAAACCTACACAAAAATACAAGACCTTCTGATATCAGATACACTCACTTCTTCATCTTTTGTGTAGGCAGAACCTGAGGCTATAAGACCTGCATGCAAAGTGGGCATGTAGTTTAAAAAGGGAATAAGAATCAGAATTAAGATTCTTATTCTGATAACTGAGCGGAAATCACGACATACGCCCCTTCATATCCCACTCCCCTGGGTGGTCACCCAACCCCGCCCTACACTAACGCCGCAACTAGGGATAAGGAATAATAGCAAACCCGATTACAGATTTCCCCGGGCGACGGGAATGATCCCATGTCAGTATGGACACTCCGAGAAAAGTCGTTCAGAATTCGGATTCGGGTATAAGTTTTGAGTTATGTTTCACTTAGATTAGGGATTGTGATTTTATAGGTTTTGAAAGATGGTTTAGCTTTTATATCTTCTTTGATGTGTCTTTGAAAAACAAGGGACGTCGACTATATTTGACATCCACACCATAACATAATATTGAACTTGATTCCCATTTTTACCAAAAAGAGGGTTAGTGTTTCGCCGCTATGTATGTATGTAAGTTCACCTTTTCACGATACTGTCTATATATGTATTTATGTTCACCAGTATCGTATCTCCATTTAATTATCAGGAATAATTTTTCTTTAGTCAGGTTTAAGTTTTTAAAACTATATCTTGTCAAATTTATGTTTTTAGTGGGATAGTCTTAATCGGAAAGGGGAAGCCAAATTAAAATGTCATACCACTAGCATTAATTTTAATGTGCCTAGGCTTTTAGGTAATGAAGGGAACTAAAGACATTAGTCACCGCCCCAGTCTCGCGTCAGTGGCCTTTGTTTGTGGCCTAATTACTGGAAGCTTTTACCTCGAATACTACTATCAGACGAGATACAATGAACAATGTAAGCTGGGAATGCATGTATATGATGGGAGACACTTGTATGTTTTTACATATATGCTTTTGTATGTAATCTTTTCGGTTTCATAATTGCAAACCATTTTACCCGGGTGCCCCTTGTTAAACAGACTGAAATTTCAAAGAATTTTGATTCACAGAAAATTTTTCATAGAATATTTAATTCTTATATTTTTATTTCAAATATTATTGTTTCAAAGACTATTTACTTGAATGAAACACAATTTATAGAAACACAGTTCAATGAATTTTAGAATCTCATATTTTCATTTAACAAACTAATCAAACAGTAGAATATTTCTTAAAGAATATTGTTTGTTCGGTATAATCTTTAATGGAACTTTATTTTACAGAAAATTATTATTTAACGGAGTATTAAGTGAAAACATTGTTCAATCAAATTAAATACCATATAATAAGTTAGAATACATTATAAATGGCTACCACAATATAGGTTAGGGCAAACTTATAGGTTAGGTCAGGTTGGGTTAGAACTGCGACTTGCTGGGCAAGTTTTATCTATTTTACTAGAATAGGGCAAACTTATAGGTTAGGTTAGGTTAGAACTGCGACCAACACACGCATGAGCCGAGCGAGCGAAGCGAGCGTGCCGCGGCAGCGGCCGGCGAGTGCTGGGCAAGTTTTATCCATTTTACTAGAATAGGGCAAACTTATAGGTTAGGTTAGGTTAGAACTGTGACCAACACACGCACGAGCCGAGCGAGCGAAGCGAGCGTGCCGCAGCAGCGGCCGGCGAGTGCTGGGAAAGTTTTATCCATTTTACTATAATAGGGCAATCTTCTAGGTTAGGTTAGGTAGAACTGTGACCAACACACGCACGAGACGAGCGAGCGAAGCGAGCGTGCCGCAGCAGCGGCCGGCGAGTGCTGGGAAAGTTTTATCCATTTTACTAGAATAGGGCAAACTTATAGGTTATAAATATTATATTAACTAAACATATTAAAAATAAAAATATTTAATTTGATATTCTGATATTAGAAACATCGCAAAAGTAAATGTTATTTGTAATAAAATTCTATGATTTCAAATTATTCATAACAAACATTCTAATTATTGATTTTCTGTGCAACGAAAATCTATTATTAAAAATTCTTTATACTGAGTAACCTACATATTGATTATTCTATGACATGATAATCTTGTCACGTGGAATTTTTTCACCACTTTTTATTTCATTATTTAATTTGAGTACTTTAGTACTGCATCTTGAATGCTTAAAAAACCCTATAAAAATATTATCATTTCAGCTGCATAACGTCCACTGCTGGACACAGGCCTCTCGCAAGGATTTACGTAGTGGCCGATCTAGAGCGACCTGCAACCAGCGCTTTCCAGCGACCTTAGTCAGGTCGTCTGATCACCTTGTGTGTGGGTGTCCTACGCTTCGCTTGCCAGTACGTGATCACCATTCGAGAATACAAAAAAAAAAATTTTTTTTTTTCATGCTGGTCTGACAAAAGAAAGTAGAATACAAATACAAATACAAGCTGTTTTTCTTAGCGTAAAAAAAACACGTCTTTAAAAATGCAGCCCTTGCAAACTAAGTGAAGTCCTTTAGTCACCTCTTACGACATCTATAGGAAAAAATGGAGAGGTCACTTAATCGGATAGCATACGTGTTCGATCAAGAAAAGATGGCGTTAGAACCACAGACTACAGAGTACAATGCTTCCTTTTTTTTCATAGACAAATACATAGTCATTACATTATCATAGATAAAAATGTGTTTTTTTTTAATTTACATGTTTTATAAACATACGTACAAACATTACACGTTCACAACACCAAACAATCACGACGTTATTTTTTACGAGGTACACAGCGCGCGTGATAAAATTCACAGACGTCACTTACAACGTGTTGGTGCTCGTATAAAGAAAATCTAAATAGCTGAAAAACACACGGCACCATGGATGTCAAAAAGAGTTATGCAACGAAAACTATAACTGCCAATCTACGAACAATAATTCTCTAGAAATCTAACGCCCCTATATTCACCGCTTCGATTCTGATTCAATTTACGCAAACAAACTAACATAAATTACAACGAAACACTCAAACACACACATAGACAAAGATGCATGCGATTGATCGCGACAAGGTCACGCACGCGTCATCGTCACGTCGGTCGAGCAGCCGGCTGCTCCGAGCCGGCTACTCGACCGACATGAGGTGTCAACAGATGTCAAATATGGATTATTAAAATGTTGATTTACTTACATATGAAAGGCGAGTCCTGTGTTTTTCATGTCTGTATTGCTTCTAAACCACTTCACGGCACATGACGGCATTTTTAATGAATCGATTATCGCAAAAACACAGCAATATTCTCAAAGAAAACTTTTTGCGGCGCAACCGCACGACTCGAGTGTCATGGCGAACTGTCGCGCCGCGCGGTTCATATTTTAAGCCCCGCCCGCCGCGGTACATATCACGTGGAATGATTTTTCGGGATTAGTTAGGCTTCTAGAGAATTATATTTCAATGCTTCCAATCTATTTTCCACGTAGTTTTACTTCCCAATACAAGCTATTTCGTTATAAACGGTTATCGTACACGGTTGAAACTTTTAGCTTACTATGTTGAAGGTTCTAAGTGGTTCGATACAAAGTAGGCGCTTTAGTGCCGTAATAAAATGTAATAACACTTTGGGGAAAAGCAAAACAATTTGAAACAAAATATGAATTTGAAAATTGACGAGCCTCACCCTCTTGTAATTTACACTTTAAGAGAAAACACGTCGAGAGAATTGAAAAATAGGTATTGTAAAATCTATTGCTGTCGCGCTGTGCCCGCACAACCTGTTGATAGAGCGATAGAGACAACTACAGCTCGGACCGAAAATAGCTATGTAAAGTACACAAAATCAACGTTTTGTAGTCCGCTGATTTCTCCTTTAAAACTTAACCTATTTAATTTCTTTTTTCATTAAAAATTTCTAAGAGTTATGGCTGTGTTCCTATGTTTTATTTTTAAAATATAATCTCGTTTTTGTTTGCTATATGTTTAAACAGAGTGGAAAATCTTACCAATTTTTCAGGTTTATGAAGGTTCGTTTTTTTTTACTAATTAAATTATTAAAAAAGAAAACATACTGATCCACTGATCCACGCGCCAACTCGTGACGTTACGTTAAGACTAGGTACTCAGTGTAACTTATTTCTGTAAATTGGATTTGGCACTCGTTCGCTTTACATATTATGTATGTTGTGATAACATTGTATTAGGCATAATATTTTTGTAATCTGACAAAGCCCTTCTAGCGCGTAGGCGACCAATACGGTGTAAATGAGTCTCTTTCGGCGTTTCTTCTCAGCAGTGGTCGTTGCGAAACGCTATCGGTATCGGTAGCTTTTAAACAAAGAAAAAAATAATTTAGATATAAATAAAAATTACATGTAATGTACACTAAAATTATAGACATGTGAAATTGCCTGCAGAGGCGTAATTACTAAATAAATATTTGATTTTGATTTCATAGAGACATGCCAATATATCCATAATTTTTTTTGGAAAACGAATCATTGCTCGACTGGCACTATGCGGCAAGGAATCAGGGGACTATACGCTTGTATGGACATATGGCCCATCGATTTCCTCTTATTGGAGAAGTAAAAAGACTCTTCCAAAAAAATTATTAAGTGCTGGATCTGATGCCTATGGATGATAATGCAACTAGACACTATTTTGATTCCTTTTTTCACTTAGATGCTCACTGCCACGTGGCCTAGCAAATTGGTTGTTACAGACAAGTGAGTGATCCTATAAGGGTTCCGTTTTTCCCTTTTGAGGTACGGAACCCTAAAAATTTAAAAAATAGATCTAATACAAAGTTATTCTTATAGCATGTAACAATATTTATAATACGCAATAACAAATGACGCATTATTTATATGTTTATGTACAATATGTGTGTATGTTTATTTATAAATAAATAAATAAATAAATATATACGGACAAATCACACTGATTAAGCTAGCCCCAAAGTAAGTTTTTAAACTTGTGTTATGAGATACTAACTTAACGATATTTTATGATAAATACATATATAGATAAACACCCAAGACCCAGGACAATTTGAAAAAGGCCATTTTCCAACTTGCCCTGGCTGGGGATCGAACCCAGAACCTCCGGATTAGCGGTCTAGCGTGTTAACCATTACGCCACGGAGGTCGTCAAACATTATGTATCAACATAACTTTATTGAAATAAATTATTCATAACTCAGGTAAAAATAACATTAATAAATTAAAATTAAACTAACTATAACTACTTATGTATGTATATAAAACTAAACTAGATATAAATACTTAAATTTATGTATTTGTATACGTATGTTTATGTTTAAATTTTTAAATAAGTAAGTATATGTATTTGTAACCTCTATTTAACTTAATTAAGTATATTTTGTTCACGTCTACTACCTGTTTTCTTCTATTTTCCTTTCCTGGGTCTGCTGGAAGAGATTTGTCATAAAATAAGCAGTACCTATGTACTCTATTTTCTCACTTTGTTTGTATTTTGTGTACATGAATTCCGTTAATAATTATTTTTTTTACTATCCTATTTCAGTGTTCCACTGCTGGGCAAAGACCTCCCCTTTCTGTTTCCAATTATTTCTGTCGAGGGCAGTAGATAAATAAAAAAAAAGAAATTTATTTACATATTTTGACACGCCTTCATTTATGAACCAAGACATATCAGAAAGTCAAATATAATTAAAGCAAGAACAAAGCCTCTGCAAATATCTAGTCTCTTGGAGCCTTGTTACGAGGATTCCTGCGAGGCCTCCGTTGAAAGCTCTCAAAAGCCCTTCAAAAGCTATTGTGACGGACCTGCGGGATAAATTTGGAAACTTTTGACGTGCTTCCGTAGCCCTTGTAAGGTTTCACAGCATTTCGTTTTATCTTTCACCCGGGGCATAAAGGGAGTTGGGTTTGGGTCAAGAGTTTGGATGATATGGCTGGGGTTTGGTGTCAGAACTGATTATTCAATTGTCACTGTTCCCAAATCGTTATAAATTACTTTATTTCATAAATTATAACCAAAACACTAAGTCATTTTATATAAATTGTTTCACTTAAAATGCTTTGTGCTTGCTACTTATTTAAATACTTGTTTACAAATGTATATAATTATAATGAAAATCCAACCCAACGGCTGTAAGTTGGAGCTAAAATATAAAATCTTATTGTATATAAAGGGCTGTAGATAAGCTCTTCTTCGTCTAAGCGCATTCCCGGTTGCATCCTTAGCTATACTGCTTTGGAGCCCGGGGTGCGCTTTCCCGCTTTTTCTTCTCCAAATATAATATGCATGTCAATGGTCACCCGAGGATGCCAAAAACCTTGTTAAATGGAGAAGAAATAGCCGGAACACTTAAAATGATTTAGCTATAGTTTTACAACCGGCCGCCTGCCTGACGTCAACCCTCTTTGGAAATGTATTTGTGCAAAAATTTTTAATATTATCGTATACCAACCGTACCTTAATTATTATACATTATTTTGATTATTTTTTTGTTTTTCGTATATCTATATTATGTAAGTGGCCAACACTGATGGCATATTTTTCAAGCTGCCTAAAAGGATCAGTCACAGCTTGATGAGTGTCATGTACTGATGACATTCGCGATTAAAGACGGTGGTAGCCGAGCGGTTGCACTGTCTGTGCGTGTGTAAGGCACGGGTTCAATCCTCACTAGGCGCGACTATACCTTCGAGTTGTACTCATGTATGGTCTTTTTAAACTACTACCTATTTCCGATGAAGGCAAATATCGTAAGGAAATCTGCACACTAGAGATTATGAAGTGTGAAATGAAGAAGACAATTGGGATGATGACTGGGTCAGAATAGTATTATTCTAATTAGTCCGTTAGATTGTCAAAAAATAATGAACCCGTATTTTTAGTTTATCAAAAAAGTGAAAATTCACAAAGATACAGAGTATCTAAGTACCGGAGTGGGGGCTTGTGACGTCACGAAAGCGTGACGTCATGCAAAATTCAAATGCGTTGTGTCATCGTCATTTATTGTTTCTCAGAAAAAAAAAATGTGTACAATATTTTTAATACTCTATAACCGATGGGCCAAAAATAATTTTTCAGTCACCATGTGTATTGCAAACCACTCCATTATGTCTGCCAAAAATGGTAATTGTGTGTGTCTATTCCCATACAATGACACCAACAAGAGCCGGGCTCTTAAGTGTAGACAGACACTGGTCACCGGTCCAAGTGGTAACTACGCCGGGAGTTCCTTGACATGTTAAAGTGCTACTACGGCGTACTGCCGCCAGGTCATAAAACTACTTAATAGGTCTTTAAATAATAGTAGATACCAGAGAACGTTGTAAGTTTAAAGTAGGGGTTCTGTGAGAACAGTAGACCTCGCGATCTTATATAATCTTGCAATAACCGACACTTTTCCCTTACCCCTGGCTTAGCAAGGCCATTTCAGTGAAATCCGCCCATACATAACGCTACAGCAAACTTCCCCCATTTTCCCCCTCCACTCCCCCTTTCTAATTTTGTTTTTGCAATATCTTGTGTTTAATAAAGGCCTTAGTGCGCCTCTCAAATTTGATTGAAATCCGTCAATAAATAATAGTAAAATTACCCCTATTTCTCCCCTTTTTCTTCTTATCGAGTCGAAATGGTTACAATGTAGTTTTAATTTCAAATCACCTGTGACCAGTATGTGGCCACGGCGATCCCTCTGTCGTTGGCTTTATTAAGGTCCTCTATGGTACATGACGTAGGGCAGCTCGGACATGAAAGAAGGTGGTCCATCGACTGAATGGAACCGCAGTCGCAAAGGTTGTTATATTTTTCCCCTAATCTAAAATTACGATTGACTTAAAAATTTGAATAAATCAAGGAACTTGCGTGCCAATTTCCGTCAATATCGATTGAAAAATACGACGTAGCCTACTCGTCGCATTTTTCAATCGATTTTGTCGGAGCAGACAAACGAACAAAATCATTTTTGGCCCATCTCGAAACTGAGACGCTTCGCTCGCTTGATCAAAACACTTGTAAAGATAATAAAATTTAAAATATGATCATCACTCCTTACATTATACTGTGGTTCTCAAATAGTTAACTAAACGACTAGTTACATAGTTATGAAATTAAACAACGATGTTGGAGTAAATGTTACATAATTATCATGGGTAAGGGGAAACCACGGCTACAACTAGAGATCCGAGACTAGTACAGAATTGCCGTAAAGTTTTTTTTTAACTCTGATGATATGTGAAGCATTTGAAAGTGGCCAGCATTTGTTAACTACAGTTTCTAAGTAAAACCGGAATTTTTGAGTAATCTGTTTTGTACTAAGAATGTTAACACTTCGTAACTCCTTGTAACTCCTTATTGCATTCTTTTTTTTCTTGCTTTTTTTCTTTTTGGTAATACATTTATGTTGTATAAATATTTATAATATATCTTCTTTTTATTTCTAATAAGTACCTAAATTAAATTCGGCAGCGCAAGCACTACCGTTCTGGCGGTAGCTGAAAATTAGTGTTTTGCTCACTGGGCAATTCCCCCCACTAAGCTATAAGCCTTTTGTAATGCTGTAGCACACACATGCCTTTGAATTATATTACCTAGGTTTTTTTTTAAATTTTATGTACTATTTGTTATAGATGCAATAAATGATTTATCTATCTATCTACATGAAGGATCTTCTAATAATAATATTTAGTACGCTAATTGGTGATGATCTTGACTTAATTGACTTATTGTCCTATGTCCCTTGGGTGGGACAGAGGGCCGCTACAGTACTTCTCCATCTCAGTCTTGAGCAACGCGCTTCACTTCAAGCCAAGATAACCTGATTGTGTTAATTTCAGTGCTATCGACCAAGTCTGTTTTGGCAGGCCTGTGTTAATCCCCGTTTAGGTATCAAAAATGTACCTACATTATTACTATGCGCGCAGGCGGCCCCTCCGGGTGGTAAATTCAGTTATACGAATCGTTTGTCCAGAGTAATAAGAATGAAATTGGCTTGCAATGGATGTCTAGGTATCTATACGAAAAGGTGCTGAGGTCTGACGTGAGCTAAATTAAACCATATCGTTAGCCACATTGAGTAAATTTTTCTTTGAATGTCTTTGCTGAGTGAGACTTCCGTACGTTAGTATTATTTAATCTGTAGTTTTGGTTACAGGTTTTGGTCGATCACGATTTCCCTTTCCCTAAAGAGTCCATTGTAGTGTCTGCCTTGGAATGTAAGTAGAATCTCTCGTGAGTGAATGGCCAATCCATGTCTATTGGCGAAGCGCTTTTTGGAGATAATCACTATGTGTTTATACCTAGTAAATATAACCTAAAATAAGTTAACAAAACCTAAGTTTAGGTTAACAAGATAAAGTTATTTGATTAACTAAAATAATAAAAATACAACAATGTTTCTAAAACAGTGTCATAACGAAAACGACTTTGTAATACCTCCTTCATAAATAGTTTACATATCTTAGGCCCTGGAATAACTAGAAGCTATCAATGGAGCAATGTTTCAAACTTTGCCTGTAAGAGCGAAGAAGATGGCTGCGGATCAAAGTAACTTAACTGGTATTAATTACTGGGAAGTTTACGTTTAACGCGATTGCAGGAGCGTATAAGTTACGCTAAGTTTCATAAGTTACAGGTTGAAGCCTATCAGTATTTCATATTTGCACGAACGGTAACTAGATAATTTTATTAAATTTTTATCGAAGTGTACACGCAGGGATTTTATGGATGGTAGGTAAGTTTTTTGTATTTGTTTGTTAAGTTTAGGCAGACTCATACCGTCTTATTATAAAAACAGGACTAACTTTTTTACTAGGTTTAAATCATTATCCACCCAAATTAAGTTGACATTGACAAGTGAAATAGTGTGATATTACTAGATGTTAACTTGATTTGGGCGGATAATGGTTTAAACCTAGTAACAAAGTTAGTCTGGGTTTTATAATAAGACGTTGACTGTCCTCATTTTTCTCATTTATAATTAGCCTTATATTTTCTTAGCTTTCTATTTTCTAGTTAGCCGTGTGGTTCCCGGCAGAGTAGAATAGGACCACTCCGAGTCTTCCCGTGGATGTCGTAGGCTACTTAGGAAACACAAGCTTATAAACATCAATGAGACCCCTTCAATCCGTCTGGCCAGCGTGGAGAGTGTAGGCCAGTCAGAGCAATCAATGCTCTGGCTTATTTATGATTGGTAGTAGACAGGGTCGTGCTCCTGCAGTGGAGACTAAAAAAGACCTGTTGATGATGATGATAGTTGGTAGTAATTTTTTTATAAATTTCCTATTACAACTTAAAACTTGCCAGAATCTCTTTTGTTTCAATTTTGTAGCATTATTTGAATCAAGTAACACGGACCATGTGATAGTCGCCAATGGAAAAACTATGGCCAGATTTCAGTTTACATCATAATAAAACTTTGTCTATCAGAAGACATTCCCTTTTTTTTAATAACGTGAGATCTATATATACAACGTGGAAGGGACATACCCGTAATAAATCAAACCACGGTCTATACTAGATCATTATAGTATAATGAAATTAAAATAACAGCCAAATAATAAAAAAAAATACGGCATTTACATACAAAAGTGTGCAGCCGCCCAGGCGATTTATATAGGAATGTCGAAATTTTGTTTTGTTTTTTGACTGTTATTTTAATTTCGTTATACTTTAGTGATCTAGTATAGCCTGTGGTCCGATTTATTACGGGTATGTCCCTTCCACTTTGTATAAAAGCGAAAATCACTCACTCACTCACCACGAAATCTCGAAAACTACTTAGCCAATGAAGATGAAATTTGGCAGGAACCTAGATTGTGACTAGGAGACGTCCGCTAAGAAAGAATTTATGAAAATTCCATCCCTAAGGGGGTGAAAAAGGGGTTGGCAGTTTGTATCAAACTTCGTAATTTTTGAAAGTGAGACACATGAAACTTTTAATATGTTGTAGTAGTTAGTAGAAAATAATAATGCATTTATTAGATTTTAAAAATTACATCTCTATAGGGGTGAAATAGTGGTTGCAAGTTTGTATGAATATTCGTAATTTAAAGGCACTGATTTAAAGAGGCAGTTGTAAATAGCAGTTTTGGTATGTTAAAAATTATAAATGGCATGTTTAATAACTATTTTAGCAGTTAAAACTAAAAAATAATGAACTGGACCAGTGAATATTTAATTGAGCAGGAAAATAATTAAATGGGCTAACCTAACCTAACCTAACCTATAGGTTTTCCCTAACCTAGTAAAATGAATAGAACTAGTAATATGATAAAATAACCGAATTTTTGATACTGTTCATATTTTACTGTCGCAATAATTAATCAACCGCCATTAAATTAAATAACTGCTCAATATGTTTTACAACTGATCATAATAACATCTCGAATATTTAAATAACAGCTCAAAAAATTATTTCCCATTTTTAAAGTGAGACACATGACATTTTTGAATATGTGGTCTGTAAAAAATAATAATCCATTAATTGGATTTTAATAAATTGCAACCCCAGTTTAAAAAAAAATCGAATTTGTGTAATCTACGCGGGCGAAGCCGCGGGCAAAAGCTAGTAACTCCATAATTCTTTAAAACGGTTGTTAGGAACGGCGACCTAACAATGTCAGTAATGAGCTGACAGCGACATCGTCAAGTCGCCGTTTCTGACACTCGGCATGAAAATAATAAATCGATCGAAACCTGGTCGGTCTTTTCCGACTGTATTACCTACTTTAGTCAGCCGTTTTAAATTAATTAATTGTTTTGTTTTTTGCTCTTTGCCAAATGTTGGCAACATTTTAACATATAAATATAACGAAATGCAGTGTTAATGAAATTTAAACGCAAAATGGGCCACCACAAGCTGGAGTCACATTACATGGACACTTAAGCAGAGTGGAAGATGTCCGCTTTGCTTAAAGAAAAAAGTCATTTTGCCATCTCCGACCAAGATGTGGTAAATTCTGGTGGATATGGTATCTTATAATATTTTGATGCAACTTTATTCTTGTGTATAAACCTGAGTGTCAGCTACGACCCAAAACGTACATAAAAATGGGGGCAAAATCATTACTTTGCTCCCCTTTTTATGTACTCGCCTCGCCCACCACTGTGCCTTCTGATAATTTCTGGATATTCAAATTCCACTGCGAAGATATTTTATCACTACTATTCTAATTACCTAAGTACCAATTACCAACACACCTCATTTAGTACCACCGCAGCTGGTACATTCTAAGTTTTTCTTTTCTCAATACATACATACTATCACGTCTGTTTCCCACAGGAGTAGGCAGATACTATGGACCTCCACTTGTTATGATCCAGATAGACCTCTTTCGCTTCATCTACACTCCTCAACCTTCATACGTGCCTTTTCTCAATAATACTAGTAAAAGCTTTTCTTCGGAAGGTACTTAGCATGTCGTAGCTATCATTGCAGTCGTCAAGCTATGATAGATCATCATCATCAGGTCTTTGTTTGTCTCCACTGCAAGGGCATGATCTTCTCTGTACTACCAGAGCCACATCTTAGCCAGAGCAGTCAGAGGATTTAACCTACACTCTCCACGCTGGCCAGACGGGTTGGAGAGGTCTCATTGATGTTTATACTCGTAAGCTTTGTTTAGCTTGTGTTTCCTAACACGCCTTCTACAACTTCCACGGGAAGACTTGGAGTGGTCCTATTCTACTCTGCCGGGAACCACACGGCTTAAATATATGATAGATGCCCTTTAAAAATTGAGATAAACCAATATAAGTATTTTTTGTGTAACCATATCAATAATTTTTATGATCAGCGTGCTCGAATGGAGTCAAACGCTTGACGTCACGGTTCGTTACTCCCACCCTGCCATTACCCCGCTCATCAAATTTCCACTTTATTCCCCCTGAAATTATTTTATGAACATCCCTCCTGAATAATCTGTAAGTACCTATGTAGCAATAATGCTTTGCATTGCATTTTCCAATCAAATATTTAGGGTTTGTTTTGCTTAGCATTTTTGCGGAAAACGGACACTTTTGGAAAAAAAATGCTAAGAAAAGCTAAACGTTTTCACTTTAAACTGTAAACAGTTCACAAAATAGTTTGAAGGGTTATATAGGGTTTTACAAAGACAAAAGTTAAAATGATGTCTCCGTTTCCTTTGAAATTATTTATTTCAAATGGCAGCACTGGACCCCGGAAAATTATGTATGGCAGATATGACCACGGAAAACGGCTACTTTTAGCAAAAACGCCAAGAAATACTTAACGTTCTAACTTTAAACTTTAAATAGTAGTTCATAAAAAAGTAATTGTTTTATTAGTATTATTCCACGCTGGTTTGGGAGAAGGAGAAGATTTGACACGTTGACAATTAACGATTCACTTATAAAAATTAAAACCCTTGTTGTTTTATTATAAGCTCATAAACTTACTCTAATCTATCAAAACAAGAGTACAAACAGCTAGCTAAGACAATACTACAATTATTTTAATTTAGAATTAAAACAAATGAAAGTTAAATTTACTTAGCAAAACTAATTACAAGCAAACATGCGCGCTCCTTACATTCTGTACAAATATTTTGCAATCAAAGAAAACAAAAGACGACTAATTTGTCATACAATAAAGCGATAAACACACTGAGCGCTCGTGCGGGCCGTCTGCGCAAATCAACGCTAAAGCGGGCTGTTCACAGGTCGTAAGAATATATCACACGACTTTAATTTTAATTTTGGGTTTTTAAGTTTAGTAAGAATTTAATTGTATTTTTCCTCTTTTGTCTTTCCATAAATATATTGGAATACACCATTGCTATTTAAAAAAATAAATGAAATTTTTATTAGAGTCAAATTTGAATACCTATAACAATATTTAACGTCAAAAATTTTACATAAAGCTAAGTTTAGTACTACTTCTTGCACAAACATAATGTAAACTGTCGTTTAATACCCGTGACAGCCTGGTTCTGAGTAAATATTTCATTTTGATTTTGAAAATAAAAAAGTATTTTTTTCAATAAAATTATAACTATTATATAGCTTTGCAGCCATTATTCGCAAAAAAACGACGTCGCTGATATTTAGAATGCGTGGCAGTCCTAATAGAATCCTGCAGACCCTGGCAGACAGATATACGTCCGGGCGTCCCCGCTTTGTGCTTACCTTGTGAAAAGGGTAATCGTAAAATCTCACACTATAATGTAAGTAAAATAATTTTATGACTTTTAATTTAATTTAATTATAATTTTACTTTGATTTTATTATTATTTTGATTTTATGTTGATTTTATTTTGAAATTATTTTATTTTATTGAATTTTATTATCAGTTTTAATGTATGGATCTCGTTATCTGAAATAAACATTTTATTTTTATTATTATAACAGTAGCAATTTTTTTTAAATATAAACAGATTTAGTCAATATGGCATTCATTGAGGGAGGCCTATTCCCAGCAGTGGGAGGTTCAAGGCTGCGAATGATGGTGATTAAGATGATAGTCGATCACTGTTCTTATACAGTAAAAGGTTTCACAATACAGCTTATCAAGTTTTTACTGATTAATCGCTTAGTGAATAGGGCGTTTTACGCAATACAAAGGGACGAACAAAACTGCATTTTGCGCGAGGAATTGCAAAACATGTTTTGGTTAGGTATACTAACTGAGTTTGTTTAAGATCGGAACACACTCCACCGATTACCAGTAGAAAAAAGTCAAAAACATTTTTTATTTATTTATTCAATGTAAAATTAACATTAAAAGTAACTTTTTAACTAATTTTTAGTGCAGAAGCTGTAAACTCCTACTACTAAGAAAGAACTACTCATTCACTCATGAATGCCATATTGATTAAATCTATAATATTTATTTATGGTGAAGGTATAGGCAAATGGTCTTGAAGTGGCGCCCTCATTTGAAATAAATTGTTAACTCGTAAATATGGAGGTAATTTCCATATTGCTCTTCGTCATGCACTAGATTGCCCTTTAAATTATTTTATGAACCACCATTGAAAGTATCTACATTAGTCCGTCTAGCTTTAAAACTTGCCTCCGCCAAAAGTAGCCACGGCAAGTTTTAAAGCTAGACGGATCATCAATAATAGTTTCAACGGTAGTTCATAAAATAATTTAACGGGGCTATCTAGTGCATGACGAAGTGCAATATGGAAATTATCACCATATTTACGAGTTAACAATTTATTTCACACTTCAAGGCCATTTGCCTATATCTTCACGTTATTGACGATAAGTCATGTGGTTCCCGGCAGAGTAGAATAGGACCACTCCAAGACTTCCCGTGGATCTCGAAGAAGGCGACTTAGGGAACTAAATAAAGCTTTTAAACGTTAATGAGACCTTTCCAATCCGTCTGGCCAGCCTGGAGAGTGTAGGCCATTTGGCCTACACTCTCCAGGCTGCCAGAGGATTTCCTCTGGCTACTCTGGTTAATAGCTCTGTAGTACAGAGAGGGTCGTGCAGCGTGATTTTGCAGTGGAGGTTGCAACCCTTCAAAGTATTTTATGAACTACTGTTTACAGTTTAAAGTGAGAACGTTTAGCTTTACTACGCACATTTTCGAAAAACGGCCACTTTTAACAAATGTGCGTAGTAAAGCTTAACGTTCTTATTATAAACTGTTAACAGTAGTTCACAAAATAGTTATGAAGAGTTACCTAGAACTTGGTAGTAGCAAAATTTTAAATGTTGTCTCCGTTTTCTTCAAAATTATTTATTTTAAATGAGGGCAGCAAGCAAAGCCTTTCATCAGTGAAATATTTCAGTAATAAAAGTGAATAATTAATCTTAACGTGTAGTACTAAAACTGAGAACTGTTCTCAACTGGTAACATTGATCTTCTGTCTGAAGGCTGGCTCAGTGTGTTCCAGTATTAACACTTAGTTCGCCTAGTGAGTTCTTGTCTTAACTATGAATATGAAATAGAGACTTAAGGTTTTAAGGTGGTGGTCCACTGGCGTGGCGGGATTTAAATTTTGTACGGCGAAATTTAATTGTTGCTTCTCGAAAGTGCCGCGATGGTAAACTTTTGCAAGAATAAGATTTTTCGAGGTGAAAATTTATATAACTTAATGTTTATTTAAAATAGATAGATAGTCTACTACACTCTCCACGCTGGCAGACGGGTTAGAGTTGTGTTTCCTAAGTCACCTTATACGACATCAACGGGAAGACTTGGAGTGGTCCTATTTTATTCTGCTGGGAACCACATATGTAAGATACATTGCATTGCAAGCCATCGTTTTAGTAGCTTGGTGACTTAGCTGGAGCATTACTAGCTATTTATCATGTTAAGCAACACCAGGCGTGGTTTACACTTGGATTGCTGACCATAAGTGGGATAAAAAAATATCGGGTACTCCCCTGTGCCTTTGGAAGACACGTTTTAAGCTGATGGTCCCGGCTGTCATTATTAGATAGAAGTCATCAAGCTATGTCAGAGCTTGAGAAAACGGAATCCAGTGTAGCTGTTGGCTACTTACACATACGAAATGGTGACTTCAATAGCTCGTGTGCAAATCACCACTTTCAGATCAAAAATAGCGAAAGCCAATTTTCTTTTAAATTCGTTGTCGATGTAAAAGCACCCTTATTCCAACTACATCACGCGGGCCATGATAAACGTAACATTTCGGACAGTTCTCTTAAATATGAGGGCTCTTTGTCTGGGCTTTTGCTCTACAACCAAATTATTTTGGCAGTTAGAACCAGCCAGAACTAGTTACAGAGAATTTTGAGAACACATTTGTATGATAATTTGATAATTGCTTAGACTTATTGTTTGATTGACAATAAGTCTACACGTATCAGTAGTCGTTGTAAAATGATTTTTTATTGGTACATCAGTCTTCTATTTTTTTTAACGTTTTTTCATATTTTCATAAATTTCATATCCAAAATGGCGGTCATTAGTTTCGTGATCAATGTAACATAAGCAAACATTCACACTATCACGTCTTTGTTCCTAACGGGGAAGATAGAGTCTGATACTGTTAGACACAGAAGCCTCGTTTATAGCGCGAAGGTGGGCGTAAAGATATAAAATAAATGGGCCTTTTAATTTTTAACTATATCTTATTCTTAGTATTAGTTATTATAGTGGGCGGCCACAATACATAATCGGTGAAAATTTCAAGTGTCTTGCGATTACGGTTCAAGAGTGAGAGCCCTGTGGCAGACGGACGGACAGACAGCGGAGTCTCAGTAATAGGATAATAATGCCGTTTGCACCCTTTGGGTATGGAACCCAAAAAAATTAATCAGAATAGTGATGGGTCAAAGCCGCATCGCCTATTGACATGATTCAGATCCTCACCCATTACATTGATCGCTTTGCATCGATTGCAAAGCAGCTGATACATTTTACTTTCTCAACCAATATATCTATTTTAATTTTTTGCAAAAATGACAAAATTTTGAAAATGAATAGATCCTGCTCACCCTACAAACCAGTACAGCTTTACAGCAGTTTTGAATTATCAATGCTAACTACCCTGAATATATTCTCTTTTGTTTACATTCCGACTAATGTGTCCGCTGTTGATGCAAAACCGGCTGCGGTTGTGTTAGGAGGGTTAACATGGATAAGAATTTGCGTGATTTAAATCTGGATTATGAAAATGGCCACTTGTGTTACTCTGGGGCTTCTTGAAAAAAATACTCTGTGACTGTAAGTAAAATATTTAGAATTGAATTCTGATACTATTTGTGCGATAAAATACTGTTCAGAATCAAAAGCGATGACGCCCTGTCACGATGCGGCCACATTTTACAGCGGCCATCAAAACAGCCGGGAAATAGGGAAAACCCGCAAATCCTGTAACGTCGGATTTAGAGCACTTCAGGGAAATCCCGGCGGTCCCTGCTCAAATTAATACGTGTTTTTATTTAATTTTCAGCGGACCCTGACGTTTTTCTATAAATAAACAAGCTTGGGATTAGATTTATCGACTGGTTTACAATAGGCATGATGACTGAAAAATCAAGATTAAATAGTGCGACAGTTCTACTGCCGGACTAGGTGGATTTATATAGATTGATTTATAAATCAATCTATATACATAAAAAAATATTACACACGTATTTCTTTTTCTTTGACCAACTAACACTGACGAAGATACAGCGATTTTAAATTTCGCGTGATGTTACTACGTATGATATTTACATGTATAGCGGTGACGTCACAAGCCCGCACTCCAAAACTCAGATGCTTTGCATCTTTGTGACTTTTTATTAATTTGATAAACTGAAAAATAAGGGTCCATTATTTTAAGATAATCCAACTGACAGAGTAAATAGATTATAACTTTTCTGACTCAGTCATCATCCCTATTGACAATTAACTTAGTTCTATTCGTGTTTGTTTGTTTATCGTGTGTATAAGTGGCCAATACTAGTTTCTGATTTTGCAAGCTGCCTAAATGTGTCCTACCTAAAATAGCTTTACGACTAACGTCTATCGATAACAGTTGGAAGTGTCGGAACCAGCCACTTAAATTGCCTTCCAAAGCAGGGAGAGACTATATACTGTATGCTATTTTTGGTCACGAATCTAAAACTGGACTACGCCCAGCGTTGCTTATCTTGAAAAAAGCGCTTTTAATGCGTTCTTCCCTATTAGGCTGACGCGTGTGTCCAATTATTATTATAAAAAGTCAAAAGCGATGACGTCATGTCACAATGCGGTCACATTTCACTGCGGCCATTAAAACAGCCGGGAAATAGGGAAATCCCGTAAATCCTATAACAGCGGAATTAGACCACTTCTGGGAAATCCCAGAAATCCCTGCTTAAATTAATACGTGATTTTATTTAATTTTGAGAAAGCTCTGGTGTTTTTATGTTAAATAAACAAACCTTGGATTAAATTAATTATACTAGTTTATTAAACAGATAAATATCGATAATAGAAAGTCGAGAGAAGGCGGCAGAGATGCCCCACCCCCCAGCTTTATCTTAAGATCAGGTTATTGGTACCATAATATTGCACTGTTACTCAACTAACATAGGTATGTGATGTTTCAGTTTAATCGAATTATGGGAAGGGGGTCTAATTTAGCTTGCAAGATTTGATTATGGACACAGACAACGAGACAGGTGAAACTTAGAGTCTGGCCACTGAAACGTTATATTGACCTTAAAACAGAATTCTTTATATGGCAATACACAACACTTGTCAAACCATATTACGTTGGCTGTTACATTGTGTCAACTTTTGGAATAATAAACGGTTATCTTGTGGTATCATGTCGAAACCAATCAAAAGTTCAGCGAGGAAGTTAATTTATACAATGGTGTGTAAATTTAAAGCGGAACAGGAAGAACTAGCCTCTGCAATCGCGAGAAAGAATGATATTTCCATGAAATAACGGCTGTGACAGGTTAGTGCACTGCAATGATTTTGATATTTGGTAAATTGTTTGTAGGTACATACAGTTTGTGTTAAATCTCAGTGTTAAATACACATTCTACATATATTCAATAAATATTTTAATAGATTGACAAGTAACAATATCAACAAAACAGTCATCAAGGCAACACGCAACGAGGTTCGATCATAGAGTAGTCTTGAATACAAACTCATTAGAAGTACAATAACACATTCTATACCTAGTTATTTATTTACAGAAGTCATATTTCATTGGATTTAAAATATTATTTGTTAAATTGCGGTTTATTGGTGTAACTTTGAAACAGTGTTTTTTTTTACGTTAGAGGTTATGTTCCGATTGTATTGGGAAATATATAAGTATTTTATTTGTTTTGCATGTGTTTTTCATTTCAGAGAGAATGAGAGATAAAACTGATAACAATGACAGCATGAGTGATATTACTAACACTGTGAGGAGTTTACAACTAGAGGAAAATAGTCAGCTCAGAACAGAATAGTAACTGAAAATCCTCTTTCAACATTGAGAGAGATAGCCATCGAACTTTCTGTATCTCACGAATCGATCGTATCTCCGTACCGTTTTAAATAATCACTTGGGTATGAAACATGTTGTCGCTCGGCTAGTCCCAAAACTCCCAATCGCACAAGAGTAGCTAAGGACAATTCGCGGCGAAAACTGTACTCAATTCCGGTATAAGCGTTTTAAAAATGTTTTGATGATTAGATTATTCGTTCGCGTAAGTGTATCGCTTCTAAAGGAGCATACTTTAAAGGTGATAAATAAATTTGGATGAAGAATTAACATTTTGTGTATTATTGATCATTTCCCGGTTCTTTCTTGACAGAGTAGTATGATGGGTACTAAACAAACAGAACTGTTGTTTCTTTTTATGTTAATAAGTAAATTAGTATTCGACTGGGTCCGAAAATTGTATTTTAATTAGTCCGTCAGATTATCAAAAATATTTTTCGGTTTATCAAAGTAGTGTAAATTCACAAAGATACAACGCGTCGAAGTTTCGGAGTGGGGGTGTTTGACGTCACCGTCAAGTGAAAATCGTACTTGATCGTGACTTCATGCGGAATTTAAATGCGATGCATCTTTGTAATTATTTGCTAATCAGAAAAAAGAATAAATACGAATACAATATTTTTAATAATCTACCTGATGAGGTTAAAAGTTTTTTAGTCCACATCCATACTATCAAGACTGCTTATTCCTAATTTACAAAGGATTGTCATGTCTACATATTTCAAATTTAAAAATAAAATCTCAGTATCACGTTTCGGTGGCCAAACTCTAATAAAAGCTTGTAAAAAATGATGGATTTACGTCTATACCGAGACAAATACGTCACATGTAGTGATGTGCCGTTCCCGTTACCGGGAATGTTCCCAAAAAATGGAAATGTCAGGGAAAATTGTAATTTTATTTATCAGACATTTTATTATCACTGAAAATATATTTTACTAACGTAAATGCATCACTTATACACATATGGTTATAATACAAATACATATATCCAATATTCCTTAGAAATACGGGAACGTTCCCAAATTGACGGAAATTTGGGAACGTTCCCGGGAACGGTACATCACTACGATGGCTCCTAAGTATACTGAGTCAACTGTACTTCTAATAACTTCACAGTACGGCGATAAGAAGAGAGAATGGTTATATTTCAAATATCAATACAATCAAGAAAAAATAACTAATCAAAGAAAATTTAATATAATAAGGTCTTTGAACTGTGCAAAGTAAATTTAATATTATTTTATTTATTTATGAGATAATGTAGATAGACTAGTATACATAGATTAAATGTATGTTAAAAATGGACTAACTACCACTTAAATTTTTATACGTCGTATTATTTAATCTACATTTTGGGGATATATTACTTATTAAGAATGATAAAAAATATTTTTATATACTTATTACATTTCATATGTATTATAATTTCTATCATTAATTCATATTTTGTCAACATATAATAAGTTGACTCACTATACATGGACATAATTTTAAAACCGACCTATCATTATATTGAGTCAAGTGAGTATCAAAATAGGCAAAATAATTAAAAACACCTTTAATTGTTTAAACATTTTATTCTTATTAAAGAAATCTCAAGAAAGTGTAGGTAACATAAACAAAACTTTAGAATTTCCATAAAATAAACAAAAAATAACAATACTAGACAGCAGTTACAAAGATTTAGGCAGGTCTTAGGTAACAAAAATAGAAAATAATCGTAATTATCAATTGCACCTTTCAGTTTTCTTTTTCGAAAAATAGGAGATAATATTAGTATTAATTATTCATGAAATGCTTACAATCACAATATGTTACTAACATTCATCCTAATTACTTATAAAGAAAATCACAGTAAGTCTACTATTCTTAGTATCACTGATACTTAGTAGTTATTTATGAAAATAAAATCAGTCTCAGTAATTAACTAATGAGTAACTTAATAGTTACGTAAAAATATCTAGCAAAATTAAAAAGAAAATTATATTTTTACTTATTCTGAATCGCTTTCAACTCTATTACTATCACTTTGAATCAAATTAGAAAAAAACAAATGATATTCCTTAGGTATCACCACATGTCCATTAAATATTTATATTTTTTTTATCTATTGGGATTGGCCTATCGTAAGCAGGGCGAAGATCTGTAAAATCGATATTAGGGATCGTTTTGTTACGTGTTACTTTAGGTTTTTTAGCACAGTCAATCCAGCTATAAGAGTCTTCCATGTAACTAGTTTTATAATATAATTTGTAAGGATTTTCTGCTTCAATTTTTATTTCGGTCAGTTTATTCCATGCCATTTTAGATCCGTCACAGGCATAAGTCCAGTTGTTTACTCTTTTAAGCATTCCTTTGAAGTCCATTACAATGTCTTGAGACACTTCAGTGACCTTGTAAGGTTTATCATCCGTTTTAGCAAATTGAAATGCCATATACCATTGAGCAGGTGTACAAAGTATTTTGTCTTTCGTCTCTCTTTCTATAAGTGCATGCATACTGTCTCCCTCGTTTTGTGTGTGACCAACAATCAAAAAACGATGACTAATATCAATTTTGTATTTATAACTTGCCATCATATACATTAAAAAAACGATCCTATTCCGATTCTGACCACCACTGTTATCAGACCAGAATCGGTAATCTTTTATACCTGCTTTAACAGTTTGGTCAATAAATTTATACACACAGCTCGCAATTTCATTTGCTCCTCGTTTGGCAGTTTGTTGGTGCCAGGAAAAGCAATAACCCTGACGACATCCTATATCAAAAATAGTAAAATTATAAACGGTAAGTTTTCTTTTATAATAAAATGTGTTAACATTCCCATGAGGGACATTTAAGCACTTTTGGAGATCATAAGCTGCTGTTAGGATTTCAGGTTTTTGTTGTGATAATTCTTTGTCTTCTGCTTTCAACTTTCTTGCCAAATCTTTTTGTTTTAAGTGCAGTTCCTGCTTTGCTGTTTCTTCATCTGTATGCTGTTTATTGTTTTCAAAAATGTGACATTCTTCACACACATCTTTTTTCGGCTTGTGGAAACTAATGTTTTTATTTTTATTGATTATATCACGATATTGCCGCACGCTAGTTACTTTATTCGTATACTTATTGGGATCAAACCATTCTTCATACAATTTAAACATTTTAGGAAACGAAAGAGATCCATCAATATAGTGTTTGCTGGAATCTTTACGAGCATGATGTGATACCACAGGCGAAAAACTTTCAACATTATCAAGTACACTGCGTTTCATGTCATCATTTATTTTTTTCAGATGGTAAACATGTTTTCCTCGCTGATCAGACTGTATAGCTCGTTGACCTGTTTCTAGTTTTAATAAAGCTGTATATAAAAAATTGAAACTTATAGACAAGGTATTTAAAAACATAGTTTTACATACCGGAATATTTCTTATAACAACGTTGTCCGTTTCATAAATAGGTAAAGTGTAAGAAATAGTACTCAGTCTTCTATTATTTTCTTTGTCTGTTGTTATCCTCTTCTTCATATCTTTAGTAGCATATCTTGTCAAAAAGTCCCACTGCCTGGAATGATCTCCAATGTCCCAAAACATTTTAAATATCTTAGATCTAGTCTCTTCCGATATTTTTTCATAACATTTCTTTCTACACGTTGTAGGACATGGAGATTTTAGTAGTTTTTTATGATGCACTTTTCCACTTCTACTAATATATTGTAAGCCTCTGTTGACATTCCGTTTTCTTACTTCATCCTTCCAATCATTTCGACAACGTTCTCTTTCTCTACCTTTCTTTTCTTTAATTTCTGAAAGTCGTTTGCGGCTCCTACATGTTGGAGTAGTTACTGGAGAGTCTGTATCATTAATAGTAGTTGCAGGTGTAGAGACAGGACTCTCAAGACAAAAAGCGTCAACAAAAATAGGTGAAGCACAAAAATCTACGCAAGGTGAGGGCATTGGAGTATCATCGTAATTTTTTTTAGAACTGTTACTGGTACTAAGCTTTTCTTTAATATTTAATTCTTCTGTATTTTTAAAAAACACATGCATTAGGTGTGCTTGGTCCAGAATCTTCAATTACTGATGGCGATGAAGAGGTAGTAAGTAGCAAAGTCCCAGTTTTATTACAAAGTTCTTCATTTAAGTGTGTAGTGTTAGGCGTCGGAGTAAGATCGGGAATATCATTCGGAAATATAGAAGAGTTGATTGGTAGATTATGTAAGATGGCAGTATCTTCCAAATCAATATCATTTAATATTGATAGCTCTTCGTGGGTAAAATTTGCACCTGAAGGCAAAGGAGAATCTGAAAGAAAAACATAATATATTTTATACAATACTATACAGATACAAATACACAATCACGTCGATTAAAATTCATGAAATCTGTTTAAAGAAACCAGTAAAATGAGTCAAGTTAATACTTCGTTAACATTGTTTATCGTATACTGATCTATCTACAGTTATACCATTATACGCGGTTACACATTTAAAATAGTATAATAATTAAATAAATTAGGCAGTAAACTATTTTTATAAGCTTATAAATAATTATTTCAATATACACACCTCTTTGCGCTTCGTTTTGAATATTATCATAAACTTCAGAAGTATTTTTCTTGTTATCCATACAGTAATCATATTTTTCATTCACTAAATTAATAATTTTTCGAGACCTAGTACTCATCACCCCTTTATATTTAGTTATGAGTCTAAATTGAAACAAATATAACCCAAGAAAAACGGGATATTATTAATTGCACATCTAATAAATAATCACCCATCAATTTAATCTCATCATTTATATACTTTTTTACATCAAATAAATCAACAATCTTATCATAAGTACTGATTGCACAGCAAATAAATACTGACTGCACATCAAATTTATTAGGTTAGGGCAAACCTATAGGTTAGGTTATGTTAGAACTGCGACCAACACACGCACGAGCCGAGCGAGCGAAGCGAGCGTGCCGCGGCAGCGGCCGGCGAGTGCTAGGAAAGTTCTATCCATTTTACTGCGCCACAAATATAAATTGCAGTTTGTTTAGTAATATTTTCAGTTGAGTATTTTGCTGTGCAATCAGTAATTTTGATTTGCGTTTAAATACTACCCAAGAAAAACAACTATTTACTGATAATAAAAAGTACACAATTATATCCGCACGCCGCGACGTTTCGACGTATACTGAGCTAGTTTCAACTTGAACCAAAATGACCGCATTCGTGTCCCGCGTATACTGGTACAGTACACTTGACTCAGTGTACTATGTGGAAATTAAATAAATTGTTTACTTGATCCAGTATACGCCATTTTTTCTTAGTTATTTATTGACTTAAATTTTTTTTAACACAGGTAATTAAAAGAATGCTATTTAATTATTGTTAATATACTAAAAAGTAAAATTGTGGAAATTTGTTAGTTGACTCAGTATACTTAGGAGCCATCGACTAGTCACATGGCATTTCTTAAAAAATCATTCTCCGCGTAACCCTCGAGGCGAAATTTAAATTTCTAAATTGCCCAGCGTGCCCCGATACCTGCACGCTGGAGGACCTGTATAGTACTGTCGCTCGATACTGGGCCCAGAGAAATATTTAATTTTTTGAACATCGACACGCTAAAAAGAATTTCTAAAAATCGTTTGGAATGAATAGACGAACTTTATCGCCTGAAAAAGCTTATATCTGTATTCTCCACAATATACAAAGATTTTAATTAAAAATATCTCCGAGTTGACTTTCTCATACGAAACGAAACGCGGGAAATAAACAAAGAATCTCTAGTTAATGTTATGTTTGGAGTTTGTGCACGATATTGGAAAAGTTCTTATTAATATTGTGTTTTGTACCGTAATAATAAATGTTATGGGTCACAATAACAATAATCTTAACCATTTACTTTATCATTCAAAACAAGTGAAAAGTTGAGAAAGGCTAACTATCCAAGATATCAAATATTTCATTGAAATGCCATCGACAAGTTTTTTTACTACGTAAGTCGACTCATACTTCAGTACTACCGGTAGTGCCGATATAATAATATGTACCTATTTATTTTTTCTTTTTGCTCGACTGCTAACGAAGGGTTATGTTTTTCGGGCGTATATTGTATCGTAGCCCATAGGCCGTAGCCCGTAACCCGTAGGCCGTAGCCCGTAGGCCATAGCCTGTAGCCCGTAGGCCGTAGCCCGTAGGCCGAAGCTTGTAGCCCGTAGCCCATAGACCAAAACCCGTAGGCCGTAGCTCGTAGACCGTACCCACAAGCGCGTTGATGACTATTAGGGCGCGTTCAGACGACATGCGCGCCGATCGCGTAGAGCCAGCTTTTAATAAGAGTCCGCGTCGCGATCGCGTCGCTAACGCGCAGAGTGAAACATTGGAATTAAATGCTTATCTATTGTAATATAAAGTTTAAAATATCTCGGGGTGTGTGGAGGCGATGCGGGCTCTGCTCGTGTGCTGTGCGATCGCGATGCTTGCGCGAAGCTGGTACTACGCGACCGCTGAGCGAGCGCGCGTACTTGCGTATTTTATATCGATATAATTTAAATTTTATATTACAATAGATACGCATTTAATTCCAATGTTTCTAAAGAGGGAGCGATGCTTACGCGACGTGCGCGCTGTCTTAAGCCGAAAAAATCGCGCTCGTGTGAACACGGCCTTAATATTATTTTACCCTTTTTTTAAGGTATTTAGTTCTGTTCATACACACAGCTTAATATTACAATTAATTACTTCATTTATTACTAAAATTAAGTTATTAATTTAAGTTCCAGCACTGTATTTGTCTATTGTCTTTATGTCCGTTAGTACTTATTTAAATTCTGTGCTATTACTTAAACTTATATCATAGTATGACTGAACCAAAAAAAAAATACCTCTGCTCATGTCGATTGGCTAATCAGGTAGCAATAGGTCAATATTTTTCACACCTACCACCCATGCCTATACCGCCCACCATCTCGCTGAACTAAAAGTCCACGTCTACGCCTTAAATAATAAAAACGTGATTAGAATGTGCGTATTGGTTCCGATGTCAAACCGAGCTATATAAACAGTGGAACTGACCCATGCAGATCATCAGCTGTGAAATTGACGGCCATTTTGGATCGAGTGGCTTTCTCCGTGTTTACACTACGAGCACGCTTCTGAATCTACATCCGTAATGAATATTCTATTACCAACATCGATGATAAGTACCTATAGATGGACTCAATTTTACTAGCTGAAGATTTTCTTAGAAATTGGTTATTTTGGTGCCTTATTGACCAAGCGAGCGAAGCGAATGCAGCGTCTCAGTTTTGGGACTGACAAAAATGCTTTTGTCAGTCAGTTTGTCAGTCGGTTTGTTCTCGCCCTCAGGTCGAATTTCTCAACCGATTCTCGTGAAATTTTATAAGCAGATTTGGTATTTATATAAAATTTATCTGTTGATTCACTTTTTGAAACGTTTTCAAAATGGCGGAGATACGAGGTTTTAAAACTTTAAAATATTACTATTTCAGCCATTTCGAAAAAAATAATAATAAGTCATACAACTTTTTTGTTTGAACAACTTTTTTGTCTAAACAACTTATATATAGTTAAAATATATATAGATATATAATAATTTAACATGAGTAAGTACAGTTTTCAGATCGAGTAGAGCTCACCACATTTATGCTTTTTATGCTTTGTTTAGCTTGTGTTTCTTAAGTCGGCTAGTCGAAGTAAACATAGACTTGCTGTGCAATATCTCTACGATTTTGTGTCATATCTTTTATGCAAAGTTAACAGGAGAATATTTGATACGTGCACTGTTGCCGTTCAAATTACCCGCCATGTCAATTTCACGGGTGAAGGAGCCTTGAACACGGCACTGGATAGACTGCGCCGTATGGTGAAACGCTGGATATCCAGTGCAATGCTGTAAACATAATATACAACGAGAAAGAGACATACCCATAATAAATCGAACCATGGTCTATACTAGATCTCTAAAGTTTATTGAAATTAAATTATCATTCAAAATGCAAACAAAAATCGACGTTCCCACACAAATCGCCCGGACGGCTGCACACTTATGTATGGTTATTATGTATGGCTGTTATTTAAATTTTATTGTATGATAATGATCTAGTATAGAACGTGGTTTAATTGATTACGGGTATGCCCCTTCCACGTTGTATAACGTCTTAGAAAATATACTGGAACTAATTTAAGGGTAAATTCAGTACATAATACTTTCTCCAAAAAACGAACATGTATTGAAATCATATTTGCCTGAATACAGTACGATGATGCCTTTGGGGGTCCGTGTAGCCGAGGGGTCTTGTATCATTGATCGCGGTAGATACGCCACCTACTATACCTACCATATACGCACTACAATTTCTGCACACAGGATTGCAATTTCAAGAACTATCAGACTAAATAATATACTTAATATAAATTTATCTCCTCTCTGCTCACTGGACGGCAAAGCTATTGGCCGCTATCAAGACATGTATTGTTCAATTGTTAGCACATGCAGGACATCATTATGTAGCTTGTCTTGTCATACATAGCACTAACTATGTACATCAAAACGTATAAAGACGATTACAAATACAGATTGAATTTGTACCTCCTCTTTCTATAATTTCAAAACTATGTTCTTGTCGGTGGAGTAGTTTCCATGTGTCCCTCTCTTGAGCCATCTTTTGACCTCCCTATACGTTATATTACAATATACCTCCTAGGTGTATTGAAATCTTGTAAGAATCATTAAAAGAACACAAAACCGTAAGAAAAAAACGATTTGTTTTTTAAAAATTTCTAATAAATGGCTAATCTACTGACTTTACGGCGCGGCATTGCCCTCCCCGCTCCCCTGCCGCCGCCCGTCACGAGCCCGGGAGCCAGCAGTGACATTCAAATGGGAGATTTTTGGTATAAATTTGTCGGCTGATATCTCTGGTTTTTAATATTATGAAACAACGTACGTATGAGAAAATATGTATTTTTTATTTCGCTTAAAGTGCACTAGCCTTGAATATAGCTACGAGGTTCAAAATCAAACTGTATGACATAAAAAAAGATACTAGTTATTGCAAAAAAATTACATAGGTAAGTATACGTAATAAATAATTAAATTTTTAACAAAAAAAACATCCGACTTCAATTTTTGTAGGAGTTTCTTCTATATCTCCAAAGATTTTCATCATATCTTCACCAAATTAAAATAAGACCAACTTGGTAGTAGAGGCTTTCACATAAAAATGTATCATCAAAATCGGTTCACAATTAGCGAAGATATCGCGTAGCAAACATACATAAAAAAAAACATACAGTCGAATTGATAACCTCCTCCTTTTTTGAAGTCGGTTAAAAATAAAGCAGGATATTAACATCACTTATATTTTATGGATTTTGTCTTATTATCATCATCATCAGGTCTTTTTTAGTCTCTACTGCAAAAGCATATACCCTCTCTGTACTACCAGAGCCATACTTGGACAGAGCAGCCAGAGGATTTGACCTACACTCTATGCCGGCCGGACGGATTGTAGAGGTTGCAATTATGTTTATAAGCTTTAAATTTTTTCTAAGTCACCTTTTACGACATCCACGGGGAAACTCGGAGCAGTCCTATTCTACTCTGCCGGTTCACGGGAAAAGATTTAATGCACTTAATTTTTATGACAATTGTAATATATTTCACTGGAACAGACATGGGTAATCTCGACTCCGAGGAGTGTTTCGGCTCACTGAATCTTACTCCGCATCTGGTACCGACTCATCTTAATGATTCCTACTCTCTTATCGGCTCCAGCTCCGTGGTCCGCTAAGTTTCGCTATTGAATCTACAGAATAAAGACATCCTATCTGGTACCGATTTCAATACAGAATAATATTGACTCCCGACTCCCGATTCCTCCCGAGACACGGTGGAGCCGAAACGCGGCTCGTGGCTCGCACCTGACAGGCGCCGCCGATTCCCGGCGGGACCAAGATCGGTGCGGACTTAATAACTCGCGGGAGCCGATAACGATTACCGGGATTCAGTACGGGTATCGGCTCCTGTTGATGAATCGGCTCATTTAAATATTCGAATCCGGAGTTACCCATGTCTACACTGGAATACTTGCCTTAAACAGGGGATCGGTCGACCGTTTTCATAATGTATATTAATATGGTAATTTAGTTACAGAAACCTATGTTGTGGAGGGATTGATTTATGACCGTAAGATATTACATGTTTCACATGTATCTTTTGCTTTAGTGGATTAATTTGTTAGGTTGATTTACAAGGTTTTAGCAAGTAATTTAATTCCAATTAACTTTTTAGTCAATCCAATGCATTTTGAAGCAGGTTTGAGTTGAAATTTTGCATACTATTTGAAGTATAATGACAATACAATACAATGTACGGTACTATAAATATTCGTCTTCCCATACAAATCAGCTCTCAGTCAAACGGATTTTGTATGGGAGGATGAAAAAATTTTAATAACTTTTTTATGGAAAGTAGTTCAGTATCACGGACTGAACTTACTCCAAAAATTTGGCTGATGTTTAAAAAGTCACCCTGTATACAGGGTTACTGGTATCTGACTGATACTGAACTACTTTCCATAAAAATCATTATAGAGAAACAAAATAAAAATCCCATATATGATATGCATGAGAAGCCGAAATTTTTTTTTCGTTTTTCGATTTTGGTTTTTATGGAAAGTAGTTCAGTATCATGGACTGAACTTGTACCAAAAAGGTTATGCGTTAAATACCAGTAAGTTTTAATTTAATGATGTCATAGAGTTGGTCTGACGATGGAGTCGGCAGGTGGAGCCATAGGAACTCAGTAATGGGACGACGAAAACCTATCGTGTATAGGCTCGTTTGATTTGGCCTGACAGGTAGTGTATAAAAGCAAGTAGGTACATTTTTTTTATCTTAAAAATCTCATTTTTTATAATCCTATAGTAATTAAGCAATACATATTCAGCGGTGGGCGAAAATGCGAATTGTGTTAATATTCTATGTTAATCAAATGTTCTTATTAAGTAGTAATAAAATAATATCTACGTGACATGCTTTTTACAGTTAGTTGTAAAGTTTTACTCAATTAGGACTGCTCTATTTAATTCAGATAAAAATTATTAAAATTGAGTTAGAGCGAGATAATAAAAATGTTGGTTAGCATGTAGATTAGCTATATTGGTTGATTACTTCTCTCCCTTTGGTAGTGTTCGTCTGCAATTTTAAAAGTTTGCATAGAATCTAAATAAAAAGTTCTCTATATGCTTATTCAAATATATGTAAATATGTTTTGAAATAAGCTTGTGTGTTTGATTGAGATATTAAATTTAAAAACTACAATATTAATAAATTCTGATTATGAAATTTTTAATTTTTTTATTTACGTACATAAATTTACATATATGATGATGTCTTTATCCCTAATGGGGCAGACAGTTTTGTTTTTTTTTTATGTCATAGGACGGCAAACAAACAAGCGGGTCACCTGATGGTAAGTGATCACCGTTGCCCATGGACAACTGCAACACCAGGGGTGCAACAAAAGCGTTACCGGCCTTTCAGGGGGGAGGGGGGGAATGGGGGGGGGGGCTCCCTCTTAATTTAAACAAGAGTATTTTAGCCCAGAGCCAAGGGCCGCAAGACCCAATGACTACTTTTACCGTAATGGCGGGCGAGAAGTTGGAAAAAGGAATCAAAATAGTGATAGGTTGGCATCCATAAACACATGATTCGCATTTTCGCCTATTCCCTTGTTCGGTTTAATTACGATCTGCGCGGGAAGAGAAGCACCAGTTGCTTTTACATTCTAAGTGTGTTCTTTCCTCCCAGACCAGCATGGAAGTAATTTGCCTTTTTTTACATATGCTTACAAACTATTTCATTTTATAGTCAATTACCTGTAACAAAATCTATTTAGGTCCATGAATTGTTGAGAGCTAAAATCATGCTTTGTATATAAATAAAACGCGACGATGAAAAATTTTTTTTAATAAAAAGAATGTGGCTGGCGGGATGAGCGTCCTATTAAAAAGAGGGGGTATAATGGAACACGCCCATCATACGAAATTTACTTAAGTCTTTACGATGGTTTCCGTACAAAATGCATGTTTCGCAAAATGTCCGTTTCACAAAATGTCCGCTTCGCAAAATGTTCGTTCACAAAACACTTTTTAATTTTATGGAATGTTTTCTTCAGGAAAATGTACTGTCATCAATATCTTTTTTGGATAGTTGGGCAGTCTAAGGAACCAAAGAAGACAATAGCAACGCACATTTATGGGTGTGTTAAAATGTATGTGTAAGTAGTAAGAAACTAGAACTGACTTAATATGAAATGAATACTAGTATAAATAATCTTGTAAGTAGGAGAGAGAGGCTATTTTCAAACATTGGGACAACATAGGCTGAAGTATAAAATAAAATATGAAAAGAAGAAATGATAAAAAGTTATATTACAAGAAGGTCCTTAATGTAGATGAAACCTTGAGAAAGGAAGACAAATATATGAGACGATTAATGGATTAAGACTCTTTAATAATTCAATCTATTAATCTTCTCATGTAGGTATAGAGACAAATCAAACGTTTTCTATTGGCTATTTTGCATTTCAGACATTCTGCGTTGGAACTCTTACGAAACATAATTACGTTATCGAGTTCGGCTTAGGAGCTGTTACTGCCAACATAATAACAATAAAGATGTACGTCTTGCAAAATTGCAGAGAATAAGTCTAGCTATACAGCGAGGAAATGCTGCCAGCATATTGGGTACGTTGCCTCGATGTGGCGCGTTGGAAGAGATATTTTATTTGTAAAATTATTTTATTTGTGTTATTTGTCCGTATTTAATTTATTTGCAAAATTTAATTTAAAGATGTTCGTTTTAACCGTAATCATGTGATGTGTAATGAAATAATAATATTA
The DNA here is from genome assembly GCA_963576875.1 of Acrobasis repandana. Classification (NCBI taxonomy): domain Eukaryota; kingdom Metazoa; phylum Arthropoda; class Insecta; order Lepidoptera; family Pyralidae; genus Acrobasis; species Acrobasis repandana. The sequence continues at coordinate 19,759,048 of OY756222.1, forward strand.
CTCTTCAAAGAGTTAATAACAGTATAAAAAAAATTTTTACCACAGTGATTGATTAGATTTTTATTTCTGTGGCCAGTGGTGGGTCAGACCCAGGGCACCTACGTACGTCACAAGATCATAAATAAGTTAAAGGAATGTGTAAGAAAAAGAACCAAGAACAACTAATCACAAGAACCTTGTCCTTATCCACTGCTAGCTTTTGAATAAAAAATCACTTTATAACAGTAGGTATGAGAGAAAATGTATTTTTTTATTTGTTTAAAGAATACTTTCACTTAAAATCACCACGTATTAGCTAAAATATAACAAAAAAAATCCTATTTCTGACCTTTTTTTGTTTGTACACAAAAATAAATTTATTTCAAAGTTTCTCCAGAAATGTTATCTTCAGCTACGTATAAACACAACGTTTTTGGCATCGCAACTCTTATAACACCCTTGCGAATCCTAGCTTTGTAAACGCGAGTCTCCAGGGCTCGTATCTAAACATGACTTACCTTTTAGTAAGTTAGTAAGCTCACAATGTTCAGGGTTATTAAGTGAGTTAATCTGACTAGGTGAGCGTAGCTGAAGGCTGCAGTCATAGTGTTGTTTATACATCGTTGTATCGTCACCTTCCTCCTGCAAGCTGTTACCTACATTATTATGTTTCTAAAGGTTTTCTGGTAGTAAAATCTTTGAGAGATTTTCTGTTCAGTCTTGAAGCTGATCGAATTAAACCTCCTGTCTGCATGTCTGCGTGTCTGTCTGAGGCATCGTAGCTCCTAAATGAATTGACTGATTTTGATGCATTTTTTTTTTAGTTAAGGGATATCTCCTTGGAAATTATATTTTTGTGCCCTTCGCAATAGAGACGATGGGTCCATGGGGACCAGAAGCAAAATCCTTTGTGACTGAGATTTCAACGCGTCTCTGCGATGTTACGGGCGATCCGAGGGCGGGCAGCTACTTTGCACAAAGGATTTCTATCGCGGTGCAGAGGGGTAATGCTGCCAGTCTTTTGGGTGCCCTGCCTCGCGGCGAGGCGTTGGAGTCTCTTTTTTATTTGTAATTTTTATTTTATTTTATTAATTTGTAATGTGACCTATGTATTGACTTCTTTGTAGAAAATAAATATTACAACGTTAAGGGATATAGGCAAAGAGGAAGACCAAAAATAAACGGGCAAGTGCGAGTCGGACTCGTACATGAAGGGTTCCACCGTACAATGTTTTAAAACGCTGAAGAAACACGTTTCTTGTATGACGACCCCCTTTAATTTTTAACTTTATCTTATTTTTAGTATTTGTTGTTATAGTGGCTATAGAAATACATAATCGGTGAAAATTTCAGGTGTTCAGCTATTACGGTTCAAGAGCTAGAGCCCTGAGACTGATCGAGTTAAAAACGCTGAAAAAACACGTTTTTTGTATGACGACCCCCTTTAATTTTCAACATTTTTTATTTTTAGTATTTGCTATTATAGCGGCCAAAGTAATAAATAATCGGTGAAAATTTCAGGTGTCTAGCTATTACGGTTCAAGAGATAAAGCCCTGTGACAGACGGACAGACGGACAGACGGACAGACAGACGGACAGATGGACAGACGGACAGACTGACAGACGGACAGACGGACAGACGGATAGACAGCGGAGTCTCAGTAATAGGGTCTTGTTTGTACCCTACAGGTACGGAACCCTAAAAAAAGATGGAAGGAGTGCATAAGAAGTGATATGAACGTACTAAGAGTAGATGAAAAATAATAAAAATAAGAGTAGATCTCCAATTTTTCTAAAATAGAAAAATTGGAGAGAAAAGACATTTTGCGCCGACCCCATATAAATAAATGGTAAGGAAGAAGATGCGTTTTGTTTAATGAAAAGCCTTGTCTGTCGAGATGTTTCTTAGCTATGTTTGGTGCAAAATTAATTCAGCCGTTCAAAAGGAATGGGGGGGGGGGGGGGGTACAGTGATTCGACGAGGTTTTTACACAGAGTGACTGCCGTCTGACCTCCGCAACCCAAAGGGTAGACCAGAATCCTAGGTTAGGTGAAAAGAAACGCTACATGGCGTTCGGCACCCACAACATTATGTGTTTTATGAAGCCCGGAATCATGTTTCTTTTCTGTTAATTAGGTGATTCAAGCCTGCAGTATCCGTATTCTAACCAGACTGGAAAAAAGTTTTCACAAAGTATGCTTCCCAGTGGGACTTGAACCCACGACCTCCGGATCACAAGGCAAATACCTTGACCACTGGACCACGGAGGCAGTCAGGTTAATGTTATACGAGTACCTATCTACAACTTTATCACACAATATTTTTTTCTTTGCCAATTACTTAACTCAAATTCTTCTTGTACAATTAAGTATCCAACAGCAACAGCTTCAAAGGGAACCTCGTTAGCATATCCAATATATTCAATCAGTAAACAAAGACATCAACCAAATGATAACAATAAACAAACAGTCTCTACGCAAAAAAGGTTGGATTCCTATCCACACATTGACATTTAGGGCAGTGGCATAGACTTAAACCAGTAGTAAAAAGTTAGACCAGTCTTAACGAAATAATAGTTAGAATGTTGAGATTGAGAATGAGAACGTTAAGCTTTACTACGCACATTTGCCAAAAGTGGCCGTTTTTCGCAAATGTGCGTAGTAAAGCTTAGCGTTCTCACTTTAAACTGTAAACAGTAGTTCATAAAATACTTTAAAGGGTTATCTAGGACTTGATAGTTGCAAAATTTTAAATGATGTCTCCGTTTTCTTTACAATTATTTATTTTAAATGGGGGCAGCACTGGACCCCGGAAAATTTAGGTACGGCCTTAAGTATTTTTACTAAATATCGTGGAAAAACTCATGCATATTTTATATGCTCGTGTAATGAAGTGATTTCTATTCAACGGACTTTATAATAAATCTGATTTGACAACTGGGAAATACAATTGTATATATATCTCGGTTTTATCCCGGTTATCACAGTTATAAGTTAACTGGCTGTATATTTTATAATCTTATTTTTATTTAAAAATACGTCACAAAATACATTTTACAAAACATTTCAAAATTACATCATCATAGTCAAAACAAAATAATAAATAAAACAAATAAAATAATATAAAAAAAATAATATTAATATTTTATATTAAAAGTAAGTACTTTTTGATTTATTTACCCATGGATAAAATTACTATAAGTACTTAGTAAAATTTTATTTTTTATTTAATGTTTATTGCACAATAATCTAACTATTATGATATAAAAGGTAAAACTTAATGCTGAGCATTGTTTATCACTTCACCTTAGGTTATTATAATAAAACGATTTTTTTAAAGGTTTGTCTTTATTAGTTTGTGACTGTTCTGGTCATTGATAAGTCTATGGCAGCAAATACACCGAAAAAGATCGGATCCACCGGTTTTTTACAAGTTAATCACTCGCACCGGCCCCAGCAAATAAACGTTCCGAAACGACACAAATCGGTTTTGGAAACGAAAAATATGGGCCTGGCGCTTCGAGAGAACTGGCAAAAGTACCGGTTTTTTGGTAGTTCGACTCTTTCGGAAATAAAGTATTATACTGAACTTTATACACTGATTTCAACACTGGGTAAAATATTGGTTCATGTCCTGTTCACAGTAAATAAAAATTTTGTGATATTTTTTGCAGAGTCAAAATACAAAAATATCTATACAAGGTGCTTTTTTATTAAGTCAAGAAATCAATAATTTTAGGTATTATCCAGCAAAAAGCATGCAAAAGCGCTTAAACAAAACCCCGCACCACAATCAAAATTCAAACATTTCTGCTGTAAAAAGCTATCTGGTGTGAAAATCGGAAAAAAAAACGATTGGCGGACAAATCGTTGGCGATATTGAAATTTGAAATACGTGCCGCGCTTACTCCACCATCGATCATGCAGTTTTTCGATGATGGCTTGGAGGATGGCAAAGGTTGACAGCTAGTTTTATGGTATTTCACGGTGTAAATACTTTAGCGGTTTATTATTATGTTAGTAAAGTTAAATTTGGGGACGTGATATCTTGATCTCCTCCATGGTTTAAGAGAAAAAAAATAACGACAGTTATTTTTCCCGTCCAGATTGTAAAAGCCGATCGGGGAAAAAGCCGAGAATCTAAGTGATATTAAATTAATGCATACGGGAATTAACGCGAAACGTACCTTTTTTTTATTTATTTTGCTGACGTTTGCAAATAAAAAAAAATGTATATAGTAACAGCTCTTTTACAAGTGCAGATATAAATCATCATGAAATAAAAGCCGATCGAGGAAAAGGCCAACAACCTGAGTGATGTCAATAATATGAAATACGTGCCGAGCTTACACGACCATCGATCATGCAGTTTTTACTTGCGCGATTATGGTTCATAAGGATTTACAGGCTTTATGGGGTTTTATGAGTTTCCTTATATTTATTATTATTCTATTAAAAAATATATATTAACTCGCACTTTTTCGTATGTGTCATTCGTTATATAATTTTTTTGCATACAAAATGTAGCATATGTCACCTAGACGATAGTGACTCTTTTGTGAAAATTGGATACGTACTTTGGATGCTACGGTGGAACACACAAAATTCACATACGATTACATAAAACTAAAATCATTATTATTTTAAAATTACTAGTAGTTCGCCGCGAACTTAGACCTCGCGATTTTTTATTAATATTTCAAAAACAACTGAACCGATTTTGATGCCCAACGAACTTGAAAATTCTATTAATATTTCCTACATGCCCACCAAATTTAATCAAAATCGGACCATCAGTTCGGCAGTTATCGCGGAACAAACGCGGGCTAAAATTAATTTAAGTTGGGGCGATAATACATTGTTTGTATGTATGTATATATTTTATATTTGTATGTATCTATTGTATGTACCTTTATTAATTTTCTTCTTGCATATAACTTCGTACCTCACTTGTTTTCGTTAAACATCTCCAAGTACCTCGGTTGCCTGGAAGAGATTGCAGTTGAGATAAGGCCGCCTTTTGACATCTGTTTTCTATAATCTATTATTCTGTGTCATTATGTTTTAACTAACTAACTTGATCACATTTGACCAGCAAGGGAAGAGAAGCAGGTGACACTCTACGTTATATATTTTTACGTAGACCAACATAGAATAAATATCATATTTATAAACATCAATGACATACAAATCGAATAAAGCTTAAAAGCTTCCTGAAAAGTTGTATATTGAACCCGAGCTCCGGGTAAGCATGTCGAACACGTCATATTACTAACTTTGACAGGCGAGATTGATTTATCGACAATACGAGTATTTTGCATTAAAATTGAGATTTCCTACACCATGTAAGGAAAGGGGTTCCGTTTGTTTTAAAATGTTCAATAGAAACTGCTATACAGGATTCTGCGTTGAGGATACATGAATTTTTCCGGGTCCAGTGCTGCCCCAATTTGAAATTATTTTATAGGAAACGGAAATGTCATTCAAAGTTTTGCCTCTGTGAAGTCCTAGATAACCCTTCAAACAATTTATAAACTACTGTTTTTGTATTTTTTTGCGGAAACGGCCACTTTTGGCAAAAATGCGTAGAAAAGCTTAACGTTCTCACTTTAAACTGTAAACAGTAGTTCATAAAATAGCTTGAAGGGTTATATAGGGCTTGCCAGAACAACATTTTAAATGATATCTTATTTCAAATGGGAGCAGCACTGGACCCCGAAAAATTCATGATCCCCTTAATGGGGGTTCCGGCTTATAATAGGACCACTTAATATTCATCTCTTTCTGAGATGCCGAAATAAGCGGCTATATGCCGAAAGTGGTATTTGGGTTTTGCAAGCCCCAAAATGCTCTGTCTGCCCCATTAGGGATAAAGACGTGATTTTGTATCAGTAGCTGAAAATAAACAAAAGCTTGTATAAAATAAAATTTGTGTAAAAAAAACTTATTTTAAAGCTATTTTTTCCTAAGAAATTCTTAACCAAATTATTAAGCGCCACCAAAACGTTTTCTACACCCTCAAATTCAATTAGGAAACCTTTTATTTCCTCTGCGTTGGTAAGTCAGCTCTGAAATGGGAGTTTAAAAAATTCATAACCTCGTTCTGTGCTGCGTTCACATTTCGTTCGTGTCAAATATGTCGCTAATTCTTACCCGACTACGGCGAATTCAAAAGGAAGGTTATGTGTTTCGCCACTATGTATGTTATCATCATCAGGTCTTTTTTAGTCTCCACTACAGGAGCACGACCCTGTCTGTACTACCAGAGCCATATATTAGCTAGAGCAGTCAGAGGATTTGACCTATACTCTCTACGCTGGCCTGACGGGTTGGAGAGGTCTCATTGACGTTTTATGCTTCGTTTACATAATATGTTAATCTGTTTCTCGTTTCTTCGATAATATTTTGCGTCTTGGAAGTTCATTGGTTATAAGCTATGTGACGTCACTATAAATTCAACGTGGCGCCATCTATCTATCTAAATATATATAACGGATCAGGCTGAAATTTGGCATGCAGGTAGATGTTATGACTTAGGCATCCGCTATGAAAGGATGCGAGCAAAGCCGCGGGCAAAAGCTAGTAGGCCATAAAGTAACAAACAAAAAAAATCAAATCATGACACCGTGTAGGTAGGGTATCAAAATGAAAGGGCTTAATTCATCATCACATTTAAAAAAAAATTAAACATTATGATGTTACTCACTGCTGGCCATGCATAAGTAGCGCCCTCATTAGAAATAAATGCTTCAATCGTAAATATGGCAATAATTAACATTTTTATAAATGCATAAGATAACCCTTAAAATTATTTTATGAACAACCGTTAAAAGTATTATTATTTATTATGAAGTTTAAAAAGATGTTTCCGCCAAAAGTGGCGACTTGGCGAAACCATCTTTTTAAACTAGACGGACGGGCAGTATTAGGTACGTTACCTGATACTGCCCGTCAAACTTGAAATGTTCTGTCTGCCACATTAAGGAAAAAGACGTGATAGTGTATATAAAGTAGGTGAACCGGAGGTAAAGTATTGTACTTTGACAGTTGGAATGTGAACGCAGCCATACGCTAGCGTCCGTTTTATATGCTGATTCGAGATACGCTTGCAAATAGTGAGCATGAATGGCTTAGAGGTTGTTCCGACAAGAGAAATAGGTCGTTTTTTCTGAGCACGTATTTTTAAAATGTTTGATCACGCACATTGAGCTAGCAACAAAGAAAGTTATTTAAATACCCATAAAGCACACACACACACACACACACAGACAAAAATAGTTTCCTATCTTAAACCAGATATCGTACCCGTATTTAAAAGCAATAGCGCTATACAGGTTGATTTTGAGCTTCGTAGCAGGCCCCGTCAGTTTAGAGCCAAGAATACTGTGAGTGTTTTTGAAAAATCGCTGTAATTAAACTACAATAGTTTATTTTAAAAAACATATAATCATACCAGAAAATGTATTTTCTAAATGACTAGTCGATTTCTCTACAAAAAAATTATCATATTTTTTTTGTAGCAAAATCAACTAGTACCTAATTTAGATTATACATTTTTTGGTATAATTTTCATGTAAAAGGTGATCGTATAAAATAGTACTTAATAAGATTTTTAAAGGTTAATTTAGGCACATTTAGAGGTATGTTTGTGATTTTTTTTCTATCTAGCCAAAAATGCTCAAACGTGTTTTAAACATTGTGTGTATCTGTAGAAAAGCTTTAAGATTCTTATGAAAATTTTTGAAAAATAAACTGTAAAAGTTTAATTACAGTGATTTTTCAAAAACAAGCATAGTATTGCGAGCTGTGAATCCCAAAAACCAAAGATATCAGTAGTAGTGGTAATGACAGATTATGTATTTTATATTTCGTATAAAGAGTAGGTACTTTCATTGAATATAGCTATGAGGTTTAAAATCACTCTGTATATTATAATATGTAGGTAATGTTTGTGCGCAAATTTTGTGCACACGTGTGCTGTGTGCTCAATAAATTATAATTTGTGCCTATGAATAAACCAAAACCAAATGTCAGGAATAACTAATGATGATATGTCAAACACTCCAAATCTAGTTAAAACTGTACACCACAAACAAACATATCTAAATGCATACTGCATATGACATATGGCATGTATAGCCCTATTCTGTAAATCAATATCCATTCGAATACTAGGGCGGCCGCATTTTAGTTACAAGATTTTTTCTGTTCGAAAATTGCGGACGCCCGCCGGAAGGCACTCTGCCCACATGTTTAGTTCTAGACGACGCATACTATAAATCATCAGACGTGTCTGACGTCCGGTTGTAATTGTATCGGATGCAATATATACACGTCAGATTTTTTCTGACTCCGGCAGCAGTTTTATTCAAAGAAGTGCGAGATTTATTCAAATAAATTAAGTACAATCTAGGATGACTACGAATGAGTAATCATCCCAAAAAAAACAAAATTGAAAATAAAACTTAATGCCATGTATGTACATAAAGATTTTATTTTTATAATGCTTGTGTTTAGCAACCATATTTATTTTATAATTATTCAAGTTGTAAAATAACTAACGTTTTCAAAAACCGTACCTAAATTTGTAGGCGTCCCTTTTTCGCAAGCTGTCAGTGCAATATAATAGAAGGTACACCAAAAACTTTAGGTATTTTTTTTTGGAACGGCTTTGCCACTTCGTAAGTATTTTAGATTGTATATAATTTCTTTGGGTCTACTACAGCTCACATACTAGTTATGTTTCACTTTTTTATAAGAAAAAAATAAATAAATAGAAAAGATTCCATAGTAAGGTATTGAACTAAAATTGTTTCATATGTCAGAATAGTCAGTGGTCGACAAACTGTATGCATTTTGAATGCTGTGCCATACGTATGGTTTAGCTGCACGTTACACAAGGGTTTTAAAAAAAAACATAGCTCTTTAAAATGTATAATTTTTGTAATGTACGTTTTTACAACCGAGGTGAACATGTGCAATTTGAAGTACTTACTAGACACACGGCAGCGTGTCCAGCCACGTTCAAAGAGAAAGAAACTGGTGGTGTATATATATCACACGAACCATTTCGGGCTACTTTTGACCCCTTAATTTTTTTAAATGTGATTGGTAGTTAGCCAAGTTCAATATCCAAAAAAAGGATTGAGATCTATATGGTTGTCAATTTCTATAGAGATTCTTACATTTGACTTGTCTAGTTTGAGCATACCTACTTATATTTGGCTTATCAACTTTATGTTATACGCAAGTTATTGTTCCTACGTTGTTAGGTTTTATTCTTCTAAATATGTATCAGAATTGCTAGTAAAAAACTAGTCAAGTCAAATGTTGAGATTCTTATATATTCATTTCAGGATTCGCTAAAGAACTTGGCAGCCATTAGACCAGATTGAACTTGGCTCCCAATTTCAAATTTATGTTTTTGATGGTATTTATCATACCGTTAAGGATTAAGTTAATATTCTCATATATACATAATGCATCAAATGTCAGTTTTTAAACTTAATTAAATTTTGACGACCTCCGTGGTGTAAAGGTCAACACGCTAGTCCACCAATCCGGAGGTTCTGGGTTCGATCCCCAGCCAGAGCAAGTTGGAAAATGGCCTTTTTCAAATTGTCCTGGGTCTTGGGTGTTTATATATGTATTTATTAAAAAATTTAGTATCGTTGAGTTAGTATCTATAACACAAGTTTAAAACTTACTTTGGGGCTAGCTCAATCAGTGTGATTTGTCCTATACATTTATTTATTTAAAGTTAGTCCCATAAAATAATAAACCGGCCAAGTGCGAGTTAAACTCGCGTTGAGAGGGTTCCGTACAATTGATTGAATTCCTACAGGTTTTCATGTAATCTACAAGCAATGAAATATATTTTGTATTTTTTCAAAATTTTAGGCTCAGTAGTTTTGGAGAACCGGGGCAGGGTCTAGGAATGGTCAATTTTCGTCTTCTTTCATGTATAAAATCAAAACTTTTAATTTTACAATAATAATAAAAATATATTTGAGATCATCATAACGAGCCCTTTCATTTAATATATGACACAGTAAGGTTTTTTTATTTTCCCAATTTGTTCCCCGAAAATGACCCTTATTTAAAAAAAATATTTATTTACTTTGCACATATGTGGTTGGGTCATAGGATTACAACATTCTACCAAATTTCACCTGATTCGGTCCAGTAGATTCGGAGCAAATTGGCTGTGACAGACAGACGGACAGACAGACGCACGAGTGATCCTATAAGGGTTCCGTTTTTTCATTATTTGTACGGAACCCTAATAAATGCAGCTTGGTATGCTTCTTCTTCTTCTTTCAAGTCAATTGGCTATATACAAAGTGGAAGGGACTTACCCGTTATAAATTAAACCACGGGCTATACGAGATCACTAAAGTATAATTAAATTAAAATAACAGTCAAAGAATTTAAACAAATTTCGACATTCCCATACAAATCGCCCGGGCACAGTTTTGTATGGATATGCCGAAATTTATTTTTGTTATTTGGCTGTTATTTTAATTTCATTATTCTATAATGATAAAGTATAGACCGTGGTTCGTTTTATTACGGGAATGTCCTTTCCACGTTGTATAAAATAACATAACAGGTTTGAACAGTGCCACTGGTATGACTCTCCATAGATTTAGAGTAACATATATACCTACTACTACTACAAACGAAACAATTTATCTGTACACACGTCGATGTGTGAGTTTTATACCTAGGGTCGCACCGCAGAAATAATTTAATACTTACCTACTAACGAGTTCGACATATTTACGATTATATCTTTCTATACCAGGAGATTTGCGAACACTATGACGTAAAAAATATTCTGTTTAATATGTGTTAAATATTACAGAAAAGTCGGAAACAGCTACATAATATTACTTCACAATTTTTTTTTATTATGTCCATTGTCCATTTCACCAGTAGTTCACTTTACTGATTATTATTGAGTCATTTATAATGTAACGCACTAAATTCACTAATTCACTATTGTAATATAGTAATTTGCATATTCGGCGCAAAACTGTAAGGTAATTATTTGAATAAATTCAATAAAAATAAACAAATGTTTATCTTATAACGCATTTACGCACGGCTTGTCAAGTTGTCATTGTCAACAATGGCATTATAGCACTACACTATAACCCCCGGAAATCTACTTTGCATCTGCGTGTTTGTGATTAACTGTGAGCGAGGAGCCTATGTATTTTTACACAATTATACTACTGTCGATTGATAATCCCTCTCGCTCTTGTGTATCTCCCGCCAATGCGAGAACGCGAGAAGCGTGTATATATCAATGGTTGCTGGGTAATAACGTGAAATTATATTGTTGCTTTGCTACCTGTTTTTATCATTTGGAAATCTATGAAATATGTGTTCTTTGTTGTAATCGGTGGATAAACAATTATTATATGCGCATCTTCTCACCATGATGGTTACTATTGATTGACAGTTCTCAAGACAAGATACGTCGTGTATTACGTGCGGCTAGTAACTAAATCCTAGTTTAGAGCACAGAAAGGTACAGAAAGTGCGGGGGAGAAGTGCGGGGACGCCAATTTGCGGGAGACGCTGTGAGATTCCATTCTGTTTGACTCTTATTTATTTTGTGACAGTGCTTGGCTACGCTGACTGCCCGTATGGTATTCTGTAAGATTTTAATTGACTTGCAATATTCGCGTGTTTCATGTACCTACTTATACGAGTAAGTAAACGGACGTCGCAACATATTAAAAATAGTGTTAAGTTTTGCATGAACATAGTTGCGAGTTTATATTTCAAAATACTAATACTTTGTAACCACTTACTGTTTAGATTTTTAAAGTATTGGTGTTTTCAGAAATAAAATTAAATTCTATTTCAATTTTAAAAGAATGACACCAAAAATCGTTTCAACAAGGGCCGATCAACATATAAAGGGCTAGGTCTCCTGGGTCCGAACTGAACCGCAATCACAGCGTTGGGTTGTAATCAAACCGAGAATACAAAATCTCGACAAAATCAATCGTGGAACGAGCGGGCCGGGAATGTTATATTTGATGGAAGTGACTTTTGAACACCGAGAGTCGAAGTGGCTCAATATTGCGCTCTTTTTTCTTCGCCTTAATACGCATAGCACGCTAGTCCGTTAGTCGGAGGTTATGGGTTCGATACCTAGCTAGGGCAATTTGAAAAATAGTATTTTTTGTCCTGGGTTTATCTATGTAGGTACATACCTACATAGATAAACCCAGGACAATTGAAAACATATTTATTATAAATACATATTTATTATAAAATTTTGTATCGTTGAGTTAAAATCGCATAAAACAAGTTTAAATTAACTATATATAGCTCAACCACAGCGTTGGGCTGTAATCAAACCGAGAATACAAAATCTCGACAGAATCAATCGTGGAACGAGCGGACCAGGAATGTTATATTGGATGGAAGTGCGCTCTTTTTTCTTCGTGTTAATACACATAGCATGCTATAGTCTGACACTCGAAGATTCTGGGTTCGATACCTAGCCAGGGCAATTTGTAAAATGGCCTTTTTCAAATTGTCCTGGGTTTATCTATGTATGTTTTTATTAAGCTATTGCATAGCTTTTATCGCGGGCTTTGAGCGCAGCTACCGAATCAAGAAATTCAGTAAAGAAAATAAAACCTAACGGCGCGGCGTTGAAAGCCGTGCATCGTCTAACGTCGTATGCAATAGCTTTACCGCGGCAGTCCCCGAGTGCCACACGTTTTTTTATATAATATAGAATCGTTGAGTTAGTATCCCATAATACAAGTTTAAACTTAATTTGGGGCTATAGGTATATAGCTCAATCAATGTAACTTGTCCCTATCTATTCTATTCTGTTCTGTTTCGTACGGGTATGCCACGGAATGGGTTTTTCGGCCGCCTTCCTGCTCTGCCTTCTTTCTTGCTCTAGCAAATGACGGCTCTAACCGATAGAAAAGGATAGCAGCATAGGTAACTGCTTTTACGTGCAGCCAGATATAGCCCTACCCTTAGTCGCCTCTTAAGCCACAGGAAAAGATGGAGTGGTCCTGTTCTAAGCCGGAAGCCAGACAGCCTTTCTATCAACTATATAACTCTTCTTCTTCATCTAAGCGCATTCCCGGTTGCATCCTCAGCTGTGTTGCTTCGGGGCCCAGGGTGCGCTTTCCCGCTTTTTCTTCTCCAAATATAACATGCATATCAATGGTCACCCAAGGATGCCAAAAAACTTACTACGTACATTAGCCAAAAGTGGCCGTTTTCGCAAATGTGCGTGGTAAAGCTTAACGTTCTCACTTTAAACTGTAAACAGTAGTTCATAAAATACTTTGAAGGGTTATCTAGGAATTGGTAGTAGCAAAATTTTTAATGGTGTCTCCGTTTTCTTTAAAATGATTTATTTTAAATGGGGGCAGCACTGGACCCCGGGAAATTCAGGTACAGCCTTAATGCACGAAATTCGTTCAGATAAAAATGATAGTATTTGGGAATGTATTTGTGCTAAAAGTTTTACTACCGGCCGCCGCCCGACGTTAATCCTCCTTGGAAATGCAATTGTAGCACGAGATGTTTGTGATTAGTCCTTTAGTCGCCTCTTACGACATCCACAGGAAGAGATGGAGTGGTCCTATTCTAACCCGGAACCACACGGGTATCCCGACGACCGGGAACGACGGCCATGCTGAAGCGTTCCGTCACTTTCTCTAGCTCTAGCAAATGACTATTCTGAGCGACAAAAAAGGATAGCAGCATAGGAAAGTGATGTTTCGTGCTAACAGATGTGTCCCAACCCAACCTTATTGAAACCACACAATCCCATTGAGTTTGGGCTCGTTTATTTTGACTTGAGTAGTAGTTAGGTACTTACATTAGTCTCATAATAAAAGATTGACAAATAAATTTATTGTTTTTAGTTATGAAAATGAATTCTCATATTTGGTAAAGTGGTAATTTTGGGTAAAGTAGACTTTAAGAACCCAAACAAATGTTTCCTGTAGTAACAAAATTCCCAAGAAAACAAATAAGGATACTTTAAAAAAAACTTCAAAATACCAGTCATAAAATAAAAATAAATACATTGAACTAAAAAGTTAACACCTTCCGGTAGTATTCGAACTCTAGACGCTCAAGTCGTTTATCTCTTTATATACAAACTGGACCATTCATCTTCTGCCAATGATGGTGAAAATATCCGTCTATTGTATGTCATAATAGAAAATAAAATTCCTTTGTTATTTTATTGTCACTATAAACACAAAATGGTTGTAAGAGCTATAAACCCCAAAGGCGCTTAGGCCCCTTGTGCCAACTCCGCCATTTTCAAAAATTGCCAGAAAATGGCTCGAATATCGATTTTCATATGTTTTTTGAACCTGCTCCCAAAATTTTACGGGAATCTGTTGAGAAATGCGACCTCTAGAGGAGAACACACAGACATACCAAAGCATTTTTGGCCAAGCTGAAACGGAGACCTCACTCGCTTCGCTGTCTGGTAATAAATTAAATACTTCTTGATTCTTAAACTCACAAGCTCCATATCCAGTGGTTTAGCTCCTGAATCCATCCAAACCGAAGCAGCTAATAGCTAATTTTCGTTTCAATCTCGCCGGCCGGCTTACGAATGATTGAAATCGAGTTATCTCCAATCAGGTAATGCATGCGAGTTATGACATCGAATAATTTACTTTTGCCCAACGTCACCCGGAATTGCTATCGAGATGTATCAATAGGCCAATTTTACGAAGGTTTCTATTTATGCGTCAATTTGTATCATTATTAAGTATTAAAAGAAAAAAAAATTTTGTTCACGCACTTGCGTTACTAATGCACAATTAAAAAAAAAAAGAAACTGTCAAAAAGTCAATGTCATAATTTTTCCTGCTCCCGCGTTTCTTGTTTCGGTAAGTACTTATAATTTTTCCCAACGTAAAAAGGGCATACCTATCCAATGTTTTTTTTACTTAAAAATAACAATACATGTATGCATATGTACCTAATTCAATAGTTATTTTATTATCAACGTGGCTCCTCAAGAAAAGGCGGCTTCAATTATAATTATTATTACAACCTTTATTTAGCTTTCCTTGTTTATTGTTAATTTGTTTGGGTCAAATCCTGCAAGTTAAATTTGAGCCACTTCCCGGTTTCCGATTGAGATGTAATTTTGTATGCGAATGTAAATCAGATGACAATGCAATATTGTTATAACAAGAAGCTGATCTGATGATGGAACCGGAAGGTAGCTATAGGAACCCTGTAATAAAACGACGCAACCCCATTTGACTTTGGGCTTATTACATGATCTTGATTAGAACATAGGACCACACCCAAGAACCAGGACAGTTTAAATAAACGGGCAAGTGCGAGTCGGACTCGTACATGAAGGGTTCCGTACCACCGTATAATGTTTTACAACGCATACAAGAAACACGTTTCTTGTATGACGATGCCCTTTAATTATTAACTTTATCTTATTTTTAGTATTTGTTGTTATAGTGGTCATAGTAATACATAAATTGTGAAAATTTCAGGTGTCTAGCTATTACGGTTCAAGAGATAGAGCCCTATGACAGATCGAGTTAAAAACGCTGAAAAAACACGTTTTTTGTATGTTTGTAATACATAATCGGTGAAAATTTCAGGTGTCTAGCTATTACGGTTGAAGAGATAAAGCCCTGTGACAGACGGACAGACAGCGGAGTCTCAGTAATAGGGTCCCGTTTACACCCTTCGGGTACGGAACCCTAAAAAGACCATTTTGAGACTTGCCCTGGCTGGGGATCAACCTGGAACCTCCGGAGTGGCGGACTAACGTGTTCTCAACTACGCCATGAAGGTCGTCGAAACTTCTCTGTTACACATATACCTCTCTAAGTCGCCTCTTACGACATCGGTAGTAGATATGTTGTTATGATCTTTCTACTTGCTAATAGGTAAAATTAAACGAAATAATAATTGACTTTCCTAATTTACTTTTCTCGCACAAAATAAACTCGCTGTTTATTTACCACATGTAAACTTCCCACTACAAAAATACACGAGTAAGGTCATGAAACGGATAAGAAAGGTCCTTTATTTGTAGTCAACAAGGCATAAAACAGGGATTATTTAGGGAATCGCGTCTGTCGCGACCCATAAAATATAACTCTATATATACGCGTGGGCGTAGCCAAGTACAGGGCAAGAGTAAAGACTATATTTAGGTAAAAAGTCTTTCTTTTTTTTTACAAATACGAGGTATATGACTGATATCATAGTACTGAAGTGGTTACCGTAGCCTAAGGATGCCTGCAACAGCAGAAGTACTACGTTCTTCTTCTTAGTCTTAGCGCATTCCCGGTTGCATCGTCAGCTGTGCTGCTTTAGGGCCCGGGGTGCGCTTTCCCGCTTTTTCTACTCCAAATATAATATGCATGTCAATGGTCACCCAAGGATGCCAAAGATCTTGTTAAATGGAGAAGAAATAGCCGGAACACTTTCAATGATTTGGCTTTAGTTTTACAACCGGCCGCCTGCCTGACGTCAACCCTCTTTGGGAATGTATTTATGCGAAAAGTTTTACAGATGGCCGCCGCCCGACGTTAACCCTCCTTGGGAAAGTAATTGTAGCACGAGATGTTTGTGCTTAGTCTTTTAGTCGCCTCTTACGACATCCACAGGAAGAGATGGAGTGGAGAGAAGTTCATATACAAGGTTTTTTTATTTTTTTACACAGATTAACTTCATCATCATCAGTCCAAAGTAAGTTCGAAACTTGTGTTATAGGATACTAACTCAACGATACTATATTTTATGATAAATACATAAACACCCAAGACCCAGGGCAATTTCAAAAATCTCGTTTTCCAACTTGCCCTTGCTGGGGATCGAACCCGGAACCTCCGGATTAGCGGTCTAGCGTGTTAACCATTACGCCACGGAGGTCGTCATATTCATATATATATTCATACATACATACATACTATCACGCCTGTTTCCCACAGGGGTAGGCAGATACTATGGACCTCCACTTGCTACGATCCTGACAGACCTCTTTCGATTCACCTACACTCATCAACCTCTTCATACATATAATAACAAATACATATATAGATAAACATCCAAGACCCAGGCCAATCTGAAGAATATCATTTTCCATCTTGACCTGACCGGGGATCGAACCCGGGACCTTCGGTGTGATATCCTGGCGTGATGAACACTAGGCCACAGAGGTCGTCATAAAGGTGACTTAAAAAAAAAGCTTTTGGTGTTTTTATACATCTAGCGGTCTATTATCGCCTACAGAAGACAACCTACCTGCCTACTCAAAGAAAATTGGCACAAGTTCCTTGTTTTTTTTAGTCGGTTGCAATTTCTGTTTGGGGGAGAAATAGGGGGGGGGGGCGGGATTTTGCTGTAGCGTAATTTATTAACAGATTTCAACACTAAGGACTTAATTCTACACAAGATATTGCAGAAAAAATTCCAAAAGCGGGAGTGGAGGAGGAAAAAGGGGGTAGTTTGCTGTAGCGTTATTTAAGGCGAAGATATAGGCAAATGGCCTTGAAGTGTGATATAAATTGTTAACTCGTAAATATGGTGATAATTTCCATATTTCTCTACGTCATGCACTAGATAGCCCTTTAAATTATTTTATGAACTGCCGTTAAAACTATTATTGGTGATCCGTCTAGCTTTAAAACTTGCCGTGGCCACTTTTGGCGGAGGCAAGTTTTAAAGCTAGACGGACTAATGTAAATACTTTCAACGGTGGTTTATAAAATAATTTAAAGGGCTATCTAGTGCATGACGAAGAGTAATATGGAAATTATCTCCATATTTACGAGTTAACAATTTATTTCAAATGAGGGCGCCACTTCAAGGTCATTTGCCTATATCTTCACCTTAATTCACTGAAATGGCTTTGCTAAGCCAGGGGAAAGTGAAAAGTGTCAGTTATTGGATGGTTATAAGAGCTTGCGAGGTCTACTGTTCTCACAGAACTACTATTTATTAGTGTTATATTATGATGATTAAGAATTCCCTTACCCTAGACTTTCCCATACAAACGTAGTTTACGTAAACGTAGTTTGTTTAGAATCGACATTTCAGACTTCGGTAGAAATTTGTAATTTTAAAGAAATTGCATATATCTAGGGTTATAATTGGTTTTTACAGTAAAAAATATGAAATTGAAAGGAAATATAAGGGTGTAAAATTCAAATTCAAAATATCTTTATTATCATAGGATATTTATAATATCTCTTAATAATAGTCACTTTGTTTTGCACAAATGTTGACGTCAAATCGTTACTTACAGCTAAGTTTATGCCGCTTCCTAGGCGCAAATGCAGAAGAAGCGGCAACAAACTGCACTGCACGTTTAGTTATACGGAAGGTAAAGTTATAGTCAAAGTTTTTCATACTGATGGTCAAAAATGATATCAATCATCAATCAATCAATATATATAATAAAATCGTAACCGACCGCTCGAGCTGTCTGTACATGAAAGATTTATGAGAAAAAATACTGTCGGGGGCTTTTATTAACGCAATAGAACCCAAAACTATATTTTTTAGAATTTTTGTCTGTTTGTCTGTTTGTCTGTGTGTTTGTGCGCGCTAGTCTCAGAAACGGCTAAACCGATTTTCATTAATGTGTTGTGGTAAGCCCCACTTAAAGTTAAGTGTTTGTTTTATTTCAATTGGTTCATATATAAAAAAGTTAAGTTCATTTATTCGCAGCGAGCGCACGTATTTCAGGAGTGTTTACATGTCCATGTAGTTTATAGTATAAAATTCCGATCGACTTAAACCGCACAGAGAGTAATTAATGTGTGTGATCGTTTGAAAATACCTAAATGACAGTATTTATACATTAAATTCTACGCGGACGAAGTCGCGGGCAGCAGCTAGTAAGATACTATATTATCTTTCAAGTTCATATTTTGACTGTCAAAACCAAGTATAACCCTAGATATATGCAAATTCTTTAAAGTTGCAAACTTTTACCGAAATCTGTCATATTTCGGTAAAAGTTTGTCGTTTCAAAATAAAACATAGACGACATGTTGTGATAACATTGTATTAGGCATAATATCTTTGTAAACTGACAAAGCCCTTCTCGCGCGTAGGCGACCAATACTGTGTAAATGAGTTTCTTTCGGCGTTTCTTCTCAGCAGTGGTCGTTGCGAAACGACCACGAAACGAATAAATATATAGATAAACATTACACGTAGGTACACTATAATTATTGACGTGTAAAAGTGCCTGCAAAGGCCTAATTACTGATTAAATATTTGATTTTGATTTTGTATGAGAAACTCTGATTCTGTCTAGTGTAAGGCGACTCTTAAGGTTTTAACTTCTTAACTACATTCTTCTCTTCTGTGCCCTCACCATAAACAAATCCTGCCTACGCCCCTGTACATGACTGTATAATTTAGTATTTCCCCAATAAAACATACGTTCAATATCGGATATGTTTAGTATATTTTTATGAGGGATGATAGTTTCGATAAATGCGATATTTTATGATCGGGTTCTATACATGTGTGGTTTTATTTATAGTTTTGTGTTTGGTGTGATATATGTACGAAGCTGTGTGTAAGGCTCAAAACATATATACTTTGCATAGATCCTAAAAACAAACATACACACTATCACTTTCGGTGACCTATTATGTAAAACTGTATTACTATTTTGTCCCATTAAATTGTACATTTATCTCCATAAACTTCATATCATTACTAACTACAAATATTTTAAAAGATTTTCTTCTATTCTAGTCTGGGAGAAAAGAAAAAACTAAAAATGTACCAGCTGCTTCTCTTCTCGTGCAGATCGTTAAACCCGATCGAGGGGAGAAAATGCGAATTGTTAATACCACAGAATAAATAATACTAACGTACAGAAGTCTCATTTAGCAAAGAAATTCAAAGAAATATCTACTCAATGTGGCTAGCGATATGGTTTAATTTAGCTCACGTCAGAACTCAGCATTTTTTTGTATAGATACCTAGACATCCATTGCAAACCAATTTTGTTCTTATTACTCTGAACAAACGATTCGTATATCTGAATTTACCACCCGGAGAGGCCGCCTTCGCGCATAGTAATAATGTAGGTACATTTCCGATACCTAAACGGGGAGATACTCGACGCGGCAAGCAAGGTGTTACTCTTTTGATTGATTCCTTATTCCATACCATTACATTATTGTTGCCGTGTGGTTCCCGGCAGAATAGAATAGGACCACTCCAAGTCTTCCCGTGGATGTCGTAGAAGGCGAGTTAGGAAACATAAGCTAAACAAAACTTGTCAACATCAGTGACTTTCCAACCCAAGGCCAGCGTGGAGAATGTAGGCCAAATCTTCTGACCGCTCTGGCTAATATCTGGCTCCAGAGCCAGAGTACAGAGAGGGTCGTGCTCCTGCAGTGGAGACTAAAAAGGACCTGATGATGATGATTATTCCATCTACTCGCACCATTACGAAATAAACGGGCAAGTGCGAGTCGGACTCGTACATGAAGGGTTCCGTACCACCGTACAATGTTTTAAAACGCTGAAGAAACACGTTTCTTGTATGACGACCCCCTTTAATATTTAACTTTATTTTATTTTTAGTATTTGTTGTTATTGTGGTCATAGTAATACATAATTATGAAGATCAAGTTAAAAACGCTGAAAAAAACACGTTTCTTGTATGATGATTAATTTTTAACTATTTTTTATTTTTAGTATCTGTTGTTATATCCGCCACAGTAATACATAATCGGTGAAAATTTCAAGTGTCTAGCTATTACGGTTCAAGAGATAAAGTCCTGTGACTGACGGACAGACAGACAGACGGACAGACAGCGGAGTCTCAGTAATAGGGTCCCGTTTGCACCCTTCGGGTACGGAACCCTAAAAAGTGGCCTTTGGACCTTGCAGCCCTAGGCTCAGTCTGCTTAGAGCCACAATACTCAAAATGCTCTGTCTGCCCCATACTTCGATCAATGCTACAACTAGATATCGGGTCAGTGCAAATAAGAGCGCACTCCCGGCAGTGAGATCTTATTTTGGTTCGTTCAGCCAAGGAGAAAGACAATTTATAGGTAGTTTAATAAGGTTGACTTTACAGTTTACTTTTGATATTGAAGCGGACAGAATTTTGCTTTGATTTCGTAGTAACGTGTTATCTAGTTGTTTTGTTAAGCGAAGGCCCCATTAGAAATATTTAAAGACTTGACAGTGTATTGAGGAATAATAGCTCCTCTAAACGATGGGCCATTAATGCACAGATTTTTTGTCCATTGCTGCGTTGGATGGAAAACTCTCAAAAGCTTTTGTGAGTTAAACAGCAATGTACTTAGTAATTGGCGCAATGATAGGTTTATGTGTGAAGGAGCCATAGATATCCAAAGCATCTACAAAAAATCGCCTTAACAAGATAATTCCTTGTTTTGTTTGTCTTCCCTTAAATCTTTAGATTTATATGACAGGCATATCTTGCTGAATGGCCCTCATAGTCGTTTCACTGTCCAGGATTATCAGACAACTTGTGAAAAAACATCCTTATAATATAAGTCGACCAATTTGAGAGGGCCGTCTATCGAGTGCTCTTTAACTAGAATAGGGGTCCGGTTGCATTTGACGTGCAACATCTTGTCACCCCCTCAATTTGACTTCTTATTACTAGAATTGTTTATTTGTTTTCGCTTGAAAACGATGACAAAGATTAGGTGAGGGCCGATGTTTCACTTCTTTTAACCGACCGACTGCCCCAGAAGGAGGTTCATGTTCTTTGAGTGCATGTAAATATGTACTTATGTATAAATATTTCTCTGGAACGCACTAATCCTAAAATAGTTACCTAATAGATTTAAGCTTGAGAAGTGTCATTATATTCGTTTTATTTCTGAGAATAACACTGGGTGTATTAGAAAAAAGGGCTGATTTTTGGCGCCAAAATATACACCTTATTATATTTTTTTTATTTAAAATCGGCTGTGGTATTAAAATAAAGGATTATAAAAGTATATAAGGATTACAAAAACATATACAACTTAAATGTTTAAATGTAATTTGGAATGAGAAATTCTAAAAAACAACATAATATTACCCCGTTCATCCGAGCGTGTTCCCGGTTGCATCCGGTTTTCTGTTTTTTTTAATAATTGCTTGTTATTGCTCTATTTTAGTACCTATATATGTAATTACTGATTTCACTTTTAACACATAGCGTTAGGTAAACAAACAATAATAAATAATAACATCGTAACAAAATCCTAGCTCTCACTCCTTTTTGAAGCTATCCACTTTGGGTCGCCACCGGAGTTAAAGCTAAATGCAATTTTTCACCCTTGTAACATTGCAGTGTTATACTTACTTTACATAGCAAATAAAATCTTTCTGATGAAGGAAAACATCGTGAAGAAACCTGCACACTAGAGACTATTAATTTTACTGGTACGTGAAATGGAAAAGGTAAATGGCAAACCACTCTATTATCACTGCCAAAAATAGTCATTGTGTACATTAAACATTGGGTCTCATAAGAAGGCTCAACGCGCTATGGAGAGGGCTATGCTCCTTGTGTCTGTACGTGATCGAATCAGAAATGAGGAAATTCGTAGGAGACCAGAAGTTACTGATATAGCCCAGCGGATTAGCTCGTTGAAGTGGGCGGGATACATAGCGCGACGAACCGATGGCCGATAGGGCAGAAAGGTTCTCAAATGGCGGCAATCAAAGCAACACCCACCCACAAGATGGTCATACGATCTGACCAGAAAGCGCTGGACGCAGATCGGTCATTTTGGAAATCTCTGGTAGAGGTCTACGTCCAGCAGTGGACGTTATGCGGCTGAAATGATGATGATGACATTACACAATGACTTAAACTTGGCTCTTAAAATTCATCATCATCATCAAGTCGTTTTTAGTCTCGACTGCAGGAGCATGACCCTCTCTGTACTACCAGAGCCATATACGAGTATTAGGGCAGAGAAGCCAGAGGATAGCCTACACTTCACGCTGGCCAGCCGGGTTGGAGAGGTCTCATTGATGTTTATAAGCTTTGTTTAGCTTGTGTTTCCTAAGTCCCCTTCTACGACATCCACGGGAAGACTTGGAGTGGTCCTATTCTACTCTGCCGGGAACCACACAGCTCTTAGGTAAATTAAGACATATAAAATGTATGTGAGCTAGTTTTTTTGAAATATATCAAACATAGGTAACCATTTCGAATTGACACAGCAAGTTCCAAAAGTTCAGATAATAAGAGTGAAACAAACCACGCTCTAGACGTGAGCAGACTTCTGCACCGAACTTTGGATACGTTTTTAATTAACTGAATGACTTGCATGCGCTGAATTCTAAGAGATTTGTAGAATTTACTTTAGTTCCAAATAGAGTGTTGTTTTGAAGAAAGGAAATTAGTTTTGTCTGGTCAACAATTACGTCTTTATACCCTTGAGTATAAATGTTAGGTCCCTGGGGTACTGAACCCAAAAAATGGTAAAACGTTTGACAACATAGGCATGTTGTCAAACGTTTTACCATTTTTTGGCTGATGAGGATGAGGCATCGAGATTCCTGGAGACACAAGAGCTAGGGAATCCTGTCAGTATTTTTGGGCACTTAGCCTCGATGTGGTGCTAAAGATGACATATTCAAAAATATCATATGTCCTTTATTTATAAGATACGTGACAGTGTATTTATGATAATACAATATATCAACCTAAAATAATGAGTGTTGAAGAGGCGAAAGAGGTTTGCAAGGATCGTAGCAAGTGGAGAACCGTAGTATCTGCCTACCCCTATGGAAGACAGATGTGATAATATGTATGTATCAACCTAAAATAGTGTTAAGTTATTTTCAAACTAAAAAGAAATAACTTCCATAACGGAGTAAGAAAATAATAACCGAAATATTATCACTTAAATTCCAAACGTCCTGAACACATTTTAAGCATTTATTTCGATAAAAGAATTTGATTACGTTCGCAACAATAGAGAAAACTGAATAGATGTCTGCGTACTTTGAGTATTATTGAGTATAAGGGTGCGTCTACATAATAGAGGTCTAGGTCGTGAGGGCGAAAAAACCTCATAACACGATTCCTAAGGTTTTCTCGCCTTCATTGTCTCTAATATATACAATTTTGAAAAAAATATAGTTCATCTCCGCACTACACGCTTTAAAAATATTTTTTCCGGACTCATAAGCCGACTCATTCACGGCTTAAGTTAATTGCCCACACTCAAATATTTAATTTTCTAATAGTCTTCTAATTTTTTAAATAGTCAAAATAAACATGCATGTATTTATAACTTCATTTATTTATTTTATTTTTAAACTTTATTGTTTAACAATGAAATTGTCTTACAATTGGCGGACTTAACGCTAAAAGCGTTCTCTCCCAGTCAACCATAGGGATAAACAGATAATTCGTTGCGGCGCAAAATAATTAAGTAATAACATACTTATACCAAATAATACACATACATGCATATATACTCATAATAAAGATATATATACATATACATAATTAAATAAATACAAATACACACATACCTACAATGAATGATGATGTAGATAAGAAAATGAGACTAATTTACTCGTAGAAGATGACAGTGTACTCTTCTCTTGAAGGAAAATTTTGTGGAAATTTCTTTGATGTCAACGGGCAAAGCATTCCAGAGTCGTGAGGCTTGAACAGTAAAAGAGTTTGCCATAAAATTTGTGCGATGAAGAGGAATACTAAGGAGACGGGTATCAGTAGAACGAAGCTGCCGATCATGAGTGTCGGAAAGAAATTGAAATTTGCATTTAAGATATTCAGGAGATTTTGGATTAGAAAAAATAGAAAAGAGTTATTAGTTAATGGTTATTATTTTCTTTATCTCGCACTCCTACGGATTTTCTTTTTCTCGGCATCACCAGTGGGTTGACTGGTAGATAAAGCCTATGGCTTTAAGTCCGCCTATTACGTTTGTAATAAAGTTAAATAAATAAATAAATAAATAAATAAAACCTGCAAACAACTCGGCTGATCTTTCAGGTTTTCTAACACACTCGCAATAACATTTTCCTATAAACATTCGCACACAGATGCACTACTTACGCAGTGACAATCCACTAGATGGCAATAAGTCAAATCAGGCACTTTTTTCTAAATGTCAAAACAAACATTTTCTATGGGATTTGTATGAAATACAAAACCGTGACGTCATAGATATTTGGAGTCAAATGGCGCTCTTAACATCAGTTTTTTCTTCATTAAAAAATCTAAAATCATTTTGTAAATGTATATGATCAATGACAAGTGACACTATTTTGTGACTTTTTATACTCTTAACAGTACCAAATAATTTATTTTTTAACCCAGTCATCTACCTAATTAGTAATAAATTAATGACCACTGAACTATCGATAAAATTTTATCTTATTTTTCGTGCTGTGTGTCCGCACCCTATTTCAGTTTTAGAAAAACTTATGAAATAATATTTAATACAGAAATCCAATACAAAATACAGTAAGTTTAATACTTATTGACCTTTAAACAGTCACCTCTCGTAACTTTCATAGAATTTCGTGTCATATTGACTTTAAGGTTGATGAAAACTTTTTATCTTTTATCTCCATTGCAACTTCAAACTTTTGGTAAATCATTTTAACTTTGCTTTGATGAGCAAAACGTTGGATTTTTATTATGATTATTAAAGTTTTCAAAATTAAATTTGGTTATTTTTATACAACATGTCGTTGACATAATATGCTTAATAAATCCAACCACAGGCTTTACTAGATCATAATAAACAGTATAAATCAATTTAAATACATAACAGTGATAAAACAAAAAAAAAATCGGCATTTCCATACAAAAGTGAGAAGCCGCCCGGGATATTTGTATGGGAGTGTCGAATTTATTTATCCCTAACGGGTTAGGTAGAGCCAAGGCTCTAGACTCTTGGCTGATAAGGAAAAATAAATTCATCTACACTAATATTATAAAGAGGAAAACTTTCTTTGTATGTTTGTTTGTTTGTTTGTAATGAATAGGTTTAAAAAGTACTAGACCGATTTCAAAAATTCTTTCACCATTAGAAAGCTACATTATCTACGAGTAACAAAGGCTAAATTTTATTTTGGAAAAAAATTGGGTTCCGTAAGATATTTGGGTTTTTCGGACACGAGGTGTAAAAGATCAACCAGAAAAGTTACTTATTTTACGTACGCTGCCTAAACTATAAAAGATATAACCATAAAATGTTCTAATTAATTGTAGATATTATCTATAAAAAAGTACGCGACACACTATGCCTATCTATGTCGAGTGAGGCACAACAACCATTTTTTTATTTAGAAATAATGAATTTTTTTGGACTACATTTAAACGCGTTTATTTTACTCATGCTATTAATCCTTATTAAAATAAATTATTTCATCACTAAGTACAGTTTATTTAGATAATATTTGGTCTTTGAATGATTAAAATTGGGCGTTAGGTTTTGAAGTTATGGCGAAATTAAAATATTACGATTTCTGATGCACGGCCCGTTGCGAAGTGGGCGTCACCAAGGCGGGAAGGGAGTTTAGATCTATGAGTAAAGTACCCGCGCGGCTCAGATGCGAGGTCGGCTCCCTACGCAGCAGTCGTGCGCGAAGTCTAATAATTTTCGTGTGATTTTTTTTAGATTTCGTTTTTAAAACTACACCTACGCAAAAGTTCTTCTCAGAGCTAAACAACAGTTCTTATCAGAGCTAAACAACAGTTCTTTTCAGAGCTAACCAACAGTTCTTTTCAGGGCTAACCAACAGTTCTTTTCAGGGCTAACCAACAAATCTTATCAGGTCTAACCAACAGTTCTTTTCAGGGCTAACAAACAGTTCTTTTCAGGGCTAAACAACAGTTCTTTTCAGAGCTAAAATATTACACGCTATTAAAATTTTCTTAAACATTTGATGATGCCTAAGAGAGCCAGCTCTCAACTTTCTAAACATAGTTCTCAAGCACGGGCAGCAAGAATACGTCGTATGGGAGAATCTTCACCTGAACGTTGGCAACGCCTTGCTGAACAAAATCAGAGAAACTCTCAGGTACGCGCACGAGAGTCGAGTGTCGAACGTTCGCAATGCCTTGCACAAAAAAATCTGAGAACCTCTGAGTTACGTGCACGAGAGTCAAGGCTGGAGCGTTCCCAACGTCTTCATGAACAAAATGTAAGGACCTCTGACTTACGCGAACGAGAGTCAAGTGTCGAGCGTTCGCAACGCCTTGCCGAACAAAGTCTGAGAACTTAGTGTTTGTTGTATTGTTAGTTCTCAAGAGTATAGGTATTTCATACGATAAAAGTATACCCACCTACTTATTTCATTAAGTTTTAGTAGGTACCTATATTAATTTGTTTCTGTTTGTTTTGACTAAATTTCGCCCGTTTTGTTAGAGGTTTAAAGACATTCTGTAGTATTAGTATCAGTATTGTACCCGTGCGAAGCCGGGGCGGGTGGCGGGCGCTAGTGGTAAATAAAGTGGCACTAGGACCACAAGACCCACAGGCCACTCTTACTAATATGATGGGCGTAAGCGATGAAAAAGGGGATCAAATAATGATGGGTTGATAGCTGAATCGCCTATTAACTCGGATTTTCATCCATTCTCTCGATAAACTTTAACGATCTGCGCGGAAAGTGAAGCAGCTGGAATATTTTAATAATTATTTTTTTCCGAGAGCAGCATGAAAGAAATGATGTTGTAGTCTTTGCAGAAGACGAAAGAGAAAATGAAAGAATCTTTATAGAAAAACACTCTTTTCTTTTACCAATTAAAATCTCTTCATGAACGTGAACAAAAACTCAGATGCTCAGATGACTGAGCAAATCATCTGAGCATCAGAGTTTTTGTTCTTGTTCTTTGTAGGCAGACTATGGAAACTGTATCTTCTATACAATTATTTAATCTTTTTGCTTTTGAGAGACCCTTGTTTCTCAATTTCCTTGTCAAAGGGAGGAATTACTCGTCTTGTACGTTATCAAATAAACAGAATTCTGTTAATTGTGAAGGGGAATCGAGTAAACAAGTGGTAAATGATTTCCTTAATGTTTATAACCGTTTACTAAAGAGGTTGTTAACAGTGTTTACTGGGAATGTACTGAGGATTTTGCTTAATTAATTTAGTTCCTTAACGACAAGGATGACTTCTGCGGCTCTGGGTTCGAACCCCTGTTAGGAAAAGTTGGAAAAAGCATTTTTAGGGTTCCGTACCCAAAGGATGCAAACGGGACCCTATTACTGAGACTCCGCTGTCTGTCTGTCTGTCTGTCTGTTCGTCTGTCACAAGTCTCTATCTCTTGAATCGTAATAGCTAGACACTTGAAATTTTTACCAATTATGTATTACTGTAGCCGCTATAACAACAAATACTAAAAATAAAAAAGAGTTCAAAATCAAAGGGGGTCGTCATACAAAAAATGTGTTTTTTATTTATTTATTTATTTAATTTCATTGAGCCAAAAGCTACAATAGGTAGACTTAATGCTAAAGCATTCTCTCCCTGTCAACCTTTTTTTCAGCGTTTTTAACTAGATCTTTATAATAGCATTAACTAAATACTTGAAATTTTCACCGATTATGTATTACTATGGCCGCTATAATAACAAATACCAAAAATAAGATAAAGTTAAAAATTAAACGGGGTCGTCATACGAGAAACGTGTTTCTTCAGCGCTTTAAAACATCGTATGGAGGCACGGAACCCTTCATGTACGAGTCTGAGTCGCACTTGCCCGTTTATTTAAATCTTCCTAAGGCGTGGCTGTTATGAGAATAAAGCTTAAAAAAATAATTTATTTTTTATTTATTTATTTACCTTTATTACAATAAATGTAAATGGCGGACTTAAGGCCAGGGGCCTTTTCTACCAGTCAACGAACAGGTGATGAAAATAATGTTACTTGTCATTGATAATGTCCAATTGGAACATGATTTTAGATATATTAGTGCAGAGTAACTAATATATTTAGAGCGCTACTGGTCTCCAAGGAACTATGTCGTCACGGCGTGGTATTTCAAACAGATTCCATAGATAATGTTTGTTTTGACATTTAAAAAAACGTAACTGATTTGACTTGTTGGATACTAGCAGATTGTTCTGGAGTATACAGCCCGCAGACAGATGTACGCAAGAAGACTACATTTATATATTGAATTTGACTCAACTTCAAGTTTAAACTTAACTAGTTTGTCCTGTGTTCATACTTATTTATTTATTTATAAAAAGGTATTAAACTGAGAAAGTGTAATACTTTCTTAGTTCAATACCATTTTATTAATAATTTGCCCGGAGGAATGGAGATATTTTGTTTGTTGGTTTGTTTTCTTTTTCCTGTCTGTAAATGACCAATACTGTGTCAGATTTTTCAAGCTTAAGCAACTCTTACTGTCTTTTGAGGCTTAAGGCGAGATGGGTTCACAGCTTGCAATACTGTGCGTATTTTCGAAAAAACCCTGTAATTAAACTACTACAGTTTATTTCTCAAAAATTTAACATATTGGTCCTTACATATGAAATTGCCGATTTTCAATACTGGCAACTTTAAAATCAAATATCTTGCGTTTCGTTAGGAATTCCAAATTCAAATTTATTTCGAAATAAAGCCAGAAAAATATTGTTTTAAAATTCGTATTTCATTTTGTTTTAACATCATTTGTTTGAGTTTCATCATTGCCATAACAACAACTATGGACAAATTGAAAATTCGCGGTATTTACGAATACGAGTTCCACCGTGGCACCGGTGCTTCAGAAACGACTCGAAGAATTAACGACGTGTATGGACCAGGCACTGCTAACGAACGAACGGTGCGTTTTTGGTTTCAACGTTTCCGTTCTGGAAATTTCGATTTACACAATGAGCCTCGTGGACGACCTGATACTCAAGTGAATAACGAAGAATTGAAAGCGATAGTGGAAGCGGATCCATCTCGAACCACTTCTGAATTAGCAGCAGCCTTCGGCGTAAGTGACAAAACGATACTTATCCACTTGCGCCAAATCGGAAAAATTAAAAAACTCGAAAAGTGGGTACCGCACGAATTGACTGAAGCAAACCAACAAACACGCGTTGCTTGCTGCGTTTCTTTGCTTAATCGCCACAATAATGAGGGGATTTTGAACCGTATCGTGACTTGTGATGAGAAATGGATCCTGTACGACAATCGGAAGCGATCATCACAATGGCTTGACCCTGGAGAACCGGCAAAACCTTGCCCTAAGCGAAAACTGACCAAAAAGAAGATTCTGGTTAGTGTTTGGTGGACCAGTGCTGGTGTTATCCACTACAGCTTCTTGAGATCAGGCCAGACGATTACTGCAGACTTGTATTGCCAACAATTGCAAACAATGATGGAAAAGCTCGCCATTAAACAACCGAGACTGATGAATTGCTCTAGCCCACTGTTCCTTCAGGATAACGCTAGACCACACACTGCACATCAAACGATCGCCAAGTTAGACGAGCTGCGACTGGAACCTCTGCGTCACCCACCATACTCTCCAGATCTTGCCCAAACCGATTACCACTTTTTTCAAAATTTGGATAACATTTTACAAGGAAAAAATTTCAAATCTGATGAGGCAGTCAAAACCGCCTTCAAACAGTTCATAGACTCTCGCTCCCAGGATTTTTTTTCCAAAGGTATCAATGATCTGCCTATAAAATGGCGAAAGTGTATCGATAACAACGGCGCATACTTCGATTGATTAAATAATAATTTCATTAAAAAAAACTTGTTTCACTTTTTTGATACTGAACGGCAATTTCATATGTAAGGACCTAATATGAATCTTAAGGCTTTTCTACAGCACCCACAATAGCCAAAACAAAAATAATAATAATAATGTGGAGTCGCAAGAGCAGAACATACGCTCCAGGATGGAAGTGTATTGCACGTAATGGCGTAATAACGGGGAAACCCGCTCTCGGGGGTAAGCCCCGTGATGGTGAAACCGGAGCCGCACCTCTCGACACCCTCAGCTGCTCACATTGTGTTGCGCCCTGGCCGCATCTTCGTGGCTAGTTAGGGTGCCCACAGGCAGCGTAGCCAACGAGCAGCAAGTCACCATCTACCAGGCTTAAAATGTTGTGAGAGATTTTTAGGTAGATGTCCGTATCTCACTCCATAACCCAGTTATCCGGTCCACTACATCCCATCCACATAGCCCAAACCAAGTAAATCCCTCCCTGGCTTTAGTTCAGCAGCTATGGTGGACTGTCCGTTAGTGCATCACAATGGTATATTAAGGGATAGACCTCCATAAATGCAGCCATCTCACTTTTTAGATAAAAAGGTACTAAAAGGCCTCTTCATGTTGGCTTTGGCCCCATGAACGCCTCAAAGGACCGGGTCCCCATGGACCCGTGGCTGAAAAGCGTACCGACATAATAATAATAATAACAACAGCGAAATATCGTCGAGCACGGGTCCCTTCCTTTGTTGGCTCTCGAAAAATATTTCGCTGTGTTTTATTTATTATTCTTTTTGTATTATATTTATAAGTAATATAAGTAATACAAGTAATTTAGATAATACATTTTTGGTATAATTTTCATATAAAAAGGTGATTGTATAAAATAGTAATAACTTTTTTAAAGGTAAATTTAAGCAAATTTAGAGGTATGTTTGTGATTTTCTTCTATCAAGCCAAAAATGCTCAAAAGTGTTTTAGATATTGTGGATGTCTGTAGAAAAGCCTTAAGATTACTATGTAAATTTTTTGAGAAATAAACTGTAGTAGTTTTTTACAGTGATTTTTTTAAAACACTTAAAGTATTCTTGGCTTTGAACTGACAGGGCCTTAAGGCATCTGACACAGCTTGACGACTGCCATACAATGATAACAACCGAGACCAGAGGCTGAACGTGCCTTCTGAAATACGAGATTTTTTATTACACCACTGGTCACCCATCCAATCGCGGACCACACTCGGCGTCACTTTACTTGCGAAAACGCTAGTAATGCGTACTCCAGCTGGGCCATCTAGATCCTCTATTATATTATAGAAATACTCAACTTTTACCCCGCCTACTATACAATCCTTTTCAGTTACTCGTAAATACAAAATGTCTCGTGCAATGCCAAAATTTCCCCTAAAACTACCAAATTATCAAAAAGCAATGGCCTCAATGAAATATCATGCTCAGGAAGTGTGCTTCAAGTACAATAAATTTCCATACAAATACTAAATTTAGTTTCTAACTCAGCCTGAGGGACTTCCGTTACGTTAACGCGACTTTTAAGCAAAATTGAGCTTTAAAACTGTGACATAAAGACCTCATATATCACCTGCGCTTTCATACACTGTTTGTAACTATTTAGATAAAAGTGTATCTTATTTCCTGAAGTTAAAGTCAAAATTTGTTGACACAGTTACTAGATATGGCGTAGCGTGGTGCATTAGAATGTGCTGAAGGAATTTGATATCTGATTCCTTAGCACGAAGAGCTAAGTGTATACTGCAGTGAAACAGGAGAAATTTGGCTTTAGTAACGTATATTGTGACAGTATTCTACAAGTAATGTGCAATATTATGTGTAGTTTTTAGAAATGTCTAAAAATATAGCAAAAATATTTAGAAATTCATAGTAAAATCACATTTGATCACAGCTTACATTGTAATTTAACTTTATTTCAGACACAAAGTCCATAAAACATGTCATATAAATAACACTTTAAAAAGTGCAGTCACTTTTATGACCGATTACTTTGAACGAGCAATTCTTGTTTATACAGGGTGACTTTTTAACCAACAACCTAATTTTTGAAGCAAGTTCAGCCAATCATACTGAATAACTATAAATAAAAAAAAAAATATTCAAAATCGATAAAAAAAATCATCCTCCCATTTAAAATGCGTTTGGCTGAGCGTTGATTTGTATGGAGAGGCGAAATTTTTTTTTTTCATTTCTTCATGGCGTGAAAATTGTGTTGGCCACTTACACACACGAAAAACAAAAAGCAAACTGGGGGTGTGATTTCCAGTGTTACATAAATGTCTATATAAATGAAGTTACTGCCACTTACACTCTGAAGTTTAGCATATTTCGGCGAAGCGTACCCTAGACACCCGCCTGACCGATGCAGAAAGGTCAGGGTAATGTTTCATGGAACTCTGTTAAGGCAAACGAGCATTTTACGCATTCTGACGAAATAACTTGTAAAGTACGACTTGAACTTGTGTAAGTTAGGTAAACTTAGTCAAAATATAACTGATTATAACCTTATTTTCGTACACTTGTTAGTATTGAGTTTTGTTAAAACCTCGGGTTAAAACTTGCAATTCATATTTTTTTTTATTCCAGTACAATCAATCAAATCTTGCAAGCTTAGACCCACTTCACATTATTCGATTGAGTTGAAACTTCACATACTTATAAAAGATGACAATGCAATATTATAGTATCAATGACCTGATCTCATGATGAATCCGGAAGGTGGCCATGGCATCTCTGTGATAAATCAACATATTTTTTTGAGAGTTTGTATATAATTATGTACACGCTAATCTTCTAAACTACAGTGCACAGATTTTTCCTCGGTTTCCAACAATAGATTAGGCTCAGCTTAAATCAACTTATTATATACCTTTGTTTCATTAAAAACTGATGTCAGGGAGAAAATATCGTAATTTTTTCGCCACAAGACGTAGAGCGCTAAATTTCACGTCATTCAAAAATGCAAAGTCACTGACATCAGTTAGTATAATCTTAAAATAAATTATCAACAACCATACCTTCTACTATATAACGTGGAAGGGACCATACCCGTAATAAATCGAACGGCTACACTAGATCACTAATGCATGATGAGATTAAGACAACAGTCAAAAAATTAAATAAAAATTCGACATTCCCATACTAATCGCCCGGGCAGCCGCCCACTTATGTAAGGAAATGCCGCAATTTTTTTTTGTTCTTTGGCTGTTTTTTTAATTTCATTACAAAATAATGATAAGTATAGACTGTGGTTTGATTTATAACGGGTATGTCTCTTCCACGTTGTATATACTTCTATGTAACTGTTTACTTATTCAAGTTAAGTCACGCCACGTAACCTCAAATTTTGAGCAGGACGTGCGGTCAAGCGTTCTGGACTCCTTGGGAAATGAGGCAAAATGGAACAGGAGAAAAGCCATCATGCTGCGAAATAACTGAAGAGGAACATTTCTTCCTATTTTCTTCTTGTTTAATTGTTTTCTTGCAAGATATATTCAGTTCATGTTATATAGTAAGAATTTACCATTAATATTTTACTTTTTAGGATTTTATTTTATTTTTTATTTTATTTCGTAGCCAAATGGCAATAAAGGGAACCCTTATCGATTCGTCATGTCTGTCTGTCCATTCATATGTCACAGCCACTTTTTTCCGAAACTATAAGAACTATACTGGTAAAACTTGGTAAATAGATGTATCCTGTGAACCGCATTAAGATTTTCACACAAAAATAGAAAAAAAAAAACAATAAATTTTGGGGTTCCCCATACTTAGAACTCAAAATCATTTTTTTTTCATCTAACCCATACGTGTTGGGGTATCTATGGATAGGTCTTCAAAAATGATATTGAGGTTCCTAATATTTTTTTTTTCTAAACTGAATAGTTTGCGCGAGAGACACTTCCAAAGTGGTAAAATGTTGGTCCCCCCCCCTGTAACTTCTAAAATAAGAAAATGATAAATCTAAAAAAAATATATGATGTACATTACCATGCAAACTTCCTCCGAAAATTGGTTTGAACGAGATCTAGTAAGTAGTTTTTTTTAATACGTCATAAATCGTAAAATGTTACTTGCTGCTACGGAACCCTTCATGGGCGAGTCCGACTCGCAATTGGCCGCTTTTTTCTTTTTATGAAAGATGCATGGAAAGGAGTATGATTTTTTATTATACAAGCAGTAATTCTTGATTTAAAGTTTAATTAATTATGTAACTTTCAATTTGATATCATTTAAAACGTTATTAAATTTTGCGATGTAATATTAGGTTGGGGAAAAAGTCTTTTCGCATATAGTATGTATGAACTTGTAATAAAACCACTTTGGCTATACTATTTGTACCTGGCTGGTTTTGGTATAATTTAAAAGTTTAAATTTTAAAGAATTCCAAATTCAAATTAGGAAAATGCGTGATTTTCATTTGTTTTTCTTACCGTCAAGATGAGTGAATCTAATGAAGAAATTAGATACATTTTAAAATTTTACTACCAAAGGTAAAAATGCAACACAAGTCGCTAAAAAAATTTGCGATGTTTATGGACCTAGTGCAGTGTCTGTGAGAGTAGCACAAATTTGGTTTAAGCGTTTTCAGTCCGGAAATTTTGATGTCAAAGATGCACGTCGCTCTGGTCGCCCTGTTACGGATAAAAAGGATGCTATTTTTGAAAAAGTGAAGCAAGATCGGCATATCAGTAGTTACGACGTAGCTGAAGAACTGAGAATTGACCACAAAACAGTTTTGGCGCATTTGAAAAAAATGGGTACACAAAAAAGCTCGATATTTGGGTACCTCACGAGCTCTCTAAAAGAAACCTAATGAATAGTGTACTCATTTGTGATTCTTTATTACGACGTAATGAGACCGAACCATTTTTGAAGAAATTGATAACTGGTGATGAAAAGTGGAAAAACATGCGGACGTGCGAAAAGGTCATGGTCAAAGGCCGGTCAGGTTTCACAGACTGTGGAAAAACCCGGGTTAACTCGCAACAAGGTGATGCTGTGTGTGTGGTGGGATTGGAAGGGCATTATTCATTATGAGCTGTTACCACCAGGCAGGACCATCGATTCAGAACTCTACTGAAAACAACTGAAAGATTAAAGCAAGAAGTTGAGAGAAAGCGGCCGGAATTAATCAACAAAAGGGGTGTGGTTTTTCATCATGATAACGCTAGACCTCACACATCTTTAACCACTCAGCAAAAATTAAGAGAGTTTGGCTGGGAGGTGTTAATGCATCCGCCGTATAGTCCTGACCTGGCACCTTCAGATTTCCACCTGTTTCGGTCTTTTCAGAATTCTTTAGGCAGTGTCAGGTTAACATCACGAGAGGACTGCCAAAACTACTTGACGCAGTTTTTTGATCAGATACCCCAAAATTTCTATAGCAATGGGATCATGTCCCTACCTATAAGATAGCAAAAAGTTATCGAACAAAATGGTACCTACAAACTTTAGTTAAATGTAAATAAACTATATTAAAAAATGTTTTGTATTTTCATATAAAATGCGAAAAGACTTTTTCCTCAAACTATTATAATTTATAATTTTGTAATTTATTGTAATGTAATTCTCAACTTAAAACAACCGAGATCAGTATATCAAACGTGCATGCCTGTGTTCGCTCCAAGTAGACTGGCAACTTATATGCTCTAATTTGTATATATGTATAAACTTGTGTATTTTTCAGCCAGTTAGCGAACCAAATAAATAATAAACAGGCAAGTGCGAGTCGGACTCGTACATGAAGGGTACCGTACCAACGTACCATGTTTTAAAACGCTGAAGAAACACGTTTCTTGTATGACGACCCCCTTTAATTACTATCTTTATCTTAATTTTAGTATTTGTTGTTATAGTGGTCATAGTAATACATAATCGGTGAAAATTTTAGGTATCTAGCTATTACGGTTCAAGAGATAGAGCCCTGTGACAGATCGAGTTAAAAACGCTGAAAAAAAACACGTTTTTTGTATGACGACCCCCTTTATTTTCAACTTTTTTTATTTTTTAGTATTTTTTGTTATAGCGGCCACAGTAATACATAATCGGTGAAAATTTCAGGTGTTAGCTATTACGGTTCAAGAGATAGAGCCCTGTGACAGACGGACAGACGGACAGACGGACAGACAGTGGAGTCTCAGTAATAGGGTCCCGTTTGCACCCTTCGGGTAAGGAATTCTAAAAACGGTAAGGTCCTTCTGTACTCACTTTTTTTTGCATTTAGCATGGAAAAGTTTGGTCCCTAAAATAAACACTTTTAGAGCTTTTCTTATTCGATGATCACCATACGAAGATTCTATTTACAAAAGTACAAAGATGAGTCTTTGTAATTTGTATATACCAGGGCAACAGAGCTTATTACAGTTTGCCTTCCAGTTCGTAATTGAGTTAGTATGAACATTCGACAATGGCATTTGCTAAAACCATTTATGTCGACCCTCGTAGTTTGCTTAGAAATTCTAAGTCTAGCTGGTTGAGTATAAACTGAGCATTATTTAAGGTTATATTGTATTTTAAACTTACAGTTTAATTTTAATTTCTATTATTTATGTATTCTACTACTGGGCAAAGCCGCTCTTTAGATTTTTTTTTTCATTCTATCCGATCCTGCAAGGATAAGGCCGAAGTCATGTCGTGTAGGAAAGTCAAAGAAATGATATGAAAAAAGTCTTTATTAGAGGTACATATAAAATTTAAATGACAAAAGAAAAAAATACATTTGGTATTAAAACATAAAAATAACTCTATATAAAAACTTACAACTAATATAATAAAAAAAAAATTATCACATCATCACATAAAGGTTACCTAAATAAATAAAAAGTGAAATAAATAATTACAAAATAAACCTCTGTCATCCGCATTACCTTACTACCAAGAAGCTTCAGAATGCCATTTATCTAAATTCCTTTATGCCTCGTGCAGACCTACATTTGTACGTCCTTAGCATTTAGTTACAATGTAAACAACATTCCTTATCTCTTTGCGTTTAAATCTGTGTTCCAGTCTAGAAGGCACTAAAATTTTAATTAGTAGTTTTAGTAGAATTTTAATTTTAATGTATTCCTGGGGTTTGTGTAATTGTTCCGCTTTTTTTTTTCCTCTTCGGCATTCTTGGGTGACCATTGACCGTTGGCATATTTTTATTTTTTGGAAAAGTCAGAAACAGCACAGCTAAAAGGCCAGACGACGGACAGCGTGCCAACGACAGCTCGCCAGATGGTCGGCAACAGTCGGCGATGATCGGCGACCAGTATCGCGAATTTTCGCGTTTTCGACTGTCGCAGAATGTCACTGCTGTCGCAAAGGGCCCTAAATATACAACCGTGAACACGTTAGACATGTTGGCCACTTATTAAGTACACAAGCAAATTATACTATGGAATAGTAACTTCAAACATTATCCCGATGATAATGTTGTATATGACAAAATGTATATAAAATTACTGTCGCATAGCGCAGCGTCATACGGCAAGTAACGTTAGATAATGTTGACAAAAACGTGATGTAGTTTTCAAGCACCACTTACTTGAACTTAGTTTTGATGGGATTATTTTTTGCGCTTGATTAATTTTAGGGGAAATAATGAAAAGAAATGAGAAAACAAATATAAGTATGTCTTATTTTTTAAAGTTCTTTAACGAAAAAAATTAAAATTTTCATATTTGAAATGTTGTCAATTATGGAATCATTTTTATAATTGCATAATCGAGAGCAAAAAATCAAAAATACAAACATAGGAGTCACCATATAACACACTTGAAG
This sequence comes from Acrobasis repandana, assembly GCA_963576875.1. Taxonomy (NCBI): domain Eukaryota; kingdom Metazoa; phylum Arthropoda; class Insecta; order Lepidoptera; family Pyralidae; genus Acrobasis; species Acrobasis repandana. Next base: position 19,797,550 of record OY756222.1, read on the forward strand.
CAGATTGGAAAACAACTTTCACACGCTATATTTTCTAAACCACGATCCCTCTTATGCCCCAAATGGAAAGAAAACAGCGGCGTTATATATTTTGAGTGGGGTAGCTTATGAATAACTAAAAATATTATCTTAGTCCTTCGATGGTTGTACCTAAGTAATTATTCTACGATTTTGTTCAGCTTTTTGATAAGATCTTTAGATCGATTTTTCTTCACATATTATTATTAATTTATTTATTTAATTAAAGACACACGAACAAAGTGCCTTCCTCTTAATAGAGACAGTAAGAAAAGTGCCAATGGACACATTCTTATAAAATAGTACTTTCTAAAACTAGGTCAATGTAAAATTACTAATTAGTCTGAGTATAGGCTAGATCGTATTAATAGTTATTTATTTGGAATACGCTATAATAAGGAAAAAAAATCATATTAATAATTTTCAATATTTTATTTACAATCTTTTGTTAACAGTTATGTCGGTCATAGGTCTGCCGGGCAATGGTCTATCGCGCAACTGTGGTACAATCGGAGTGCGGCTCGGGACGTCATCGTGTATGCATCGCGAGTCATATTCGCCCTGAGGAAGGCCTCCGGATGATGTCGGAACATGTCAGCCTTCTTACGTGAGTTATCGCGTATTAATGCTATGTAAATCAAGATTTATCTTCAGATCGGACCACCGGTTATCAGGAAAATTTATATCTCTATAAATGCGCATTGTTATTTTTTTTTGTAAAGCGTTATTTTGAAATCCATTTCGAGATACAGAGTTAATGAACAGTTGTGGGTCATATTTTTGCCAAAATAATCAATGGTTTTGGATATTTCTACAAACAAACGTATGACCTTTGTTTGACCTTAATCGACTGCTGTATCAGTTAAAGCTATGAGTCCTTTCATTAAAAAATACGAGTCGCCTTTATGGTATTTATCCATCACTGACAATAACGTCAAATGTCACCGTTTCCGCCAATCATAACTAAGAACTTTCCGCCTATCATGGGCAACGGAATTCACTGGATGATACTGAAACTGACAAAGATATTTATGACCTCAGAACACAAAAAGAAGATTATGACACTAGCGTGATTTTATTTTTAAAATATGTATTGGGCTTAGCCGTTTGTTTAGTTCAAGCCTCGACTTTGTCCTAGACATGATTTTTATAAATTAAGCTAAGCCGTAATATGACAAAATATTCAAATTAGTTTCTTGAAATACGCTATATTTTGATATAAAAAAATAAAAATTAGGGGTTAAAAAAAATTTACAATGCCCATTACGCTTTGAGGTTACATTGTCAAATGTGTTGTACCTACCTATTTATTTATTTATTAAAAACACAATTGTACAAATGGTGGACCAGCAGGACAGAGGACGTACAGAACAATGAAATACAAAAAGTATAATATTAAAGCGTATTCACCACGAGTATAACACATATTTACCTGATGAATAAACTGCATATAATATATAAATATTTATGCACAATATATATTATATTTTATAACTTAACGTATAAGTACAATACCGAGAGCGAGCGAAGCGAGCAAATTTATTTGAGTCTACTTAGACGAGCAGGTAATGTATGTATAGAGTAAGTATACAAACGACTGGCTTTACTAGATCATTATTATAGTTTAATGATATTAATATAACAATAAAAAAAGCAAAAACAAAATTCAAAATTCCCATACAAATTGCCCGGGCGGCTTCACACTTTTGTAAAGAAGTTAAGTTATTTTAATTTGATTATAAATTACTATATTGATTTATTAGAGTCTGTGGTTCGATTTACTACGCATATGTCCCTTTCACGTTGTACATTCGACGATCATTCGAGTATCTTTCATCGGAACTTTTGGTACTTTTGCGTAACCTAATCGAGGAGTTGTCGTTTCATTAAGCCCGGATCAGTAATGTTATTTAGCAAGTTCGAGTGGAGCCAAATTGGCAAAGGGTGCTCGGCTGTGGTTTTCCAAAAATTTCATTAAACCTGCATCAGGGTCGGCGTCTGGAACTGTTTATTACGTTCCGAGGTTACATTGTCAAATGTTTCCTTGTGCCCTTGATACAAATTCTACAATTGAAAAGTTCTTAAATTTTTACTGGGTTGAAAGCGTAAAACATGTCATATTTCAGCCATTTCTAAATATTAAAACATGTTTTAAAACATTTTTATTACTTACATATCTTCTAAGATGCAACTTTTTGTCCAAACAACTTTCTCATCGAATAAACTACAAGGGTTTGGAGGGGCTATTCAAAACTATGACTAGTGAGATCTACAGCTCACAGAGTCACAAGTTCAGTACCTACTTACCTATTATTATGTCACAATTTAATTATAACATATGCTGAATCATAATTTATAATAATAAGTAATTCAAGCAAGACTGGGGTGCCAAAGGGACCCTATTACTGAGATTCTGACTTTACTTTTACCGATTAAGTATTACTGTGGCCGCTATAATAAGAAAAAGGTACTAAAAATAAGGTAAAGTTAAATTTAAAGGGGGTCGTCATACAAGAAACGTGTTTTTTCAGAGTTTTAAAACATTGTACGGAGGTACGGAGCCCGTGTACAAGGCTGACTCGCACTTGACCGGTTTTTTAAACTAGGTACTGTAGGTAGGTAGGTAGGTACATATTAAAACATCATGTACATCGCACATGATGTTTTAATATGTCTTTTATATAGTATTTTTTTAAATAGTGTTCGAAATAAAAACATTTTCATTTTCAATTATCCCCAAATACAACATCAAAAAGTACTAATACTATTTAAAAAGTAATCAACCGTTTACCACAATGAACAAAAGTAATTTGTGTCCCATTTCAAAATATACGTGCAATTTAAGCCACTTTAACTTTTATCTTAACAGTTTTCTTAAGTCCGAGGGAATATCATTTTGACTTCTAAACCGAAAATACTTTCAAAATACAAACCATTTAAAAACAATCTCTATTGTCTTCTAATAAGGTACAAAATTCTTTGTGAGCTGTAATACACATGAGGGCAGCGCGGAGTGTACATTTGGCACATTAAAATAGAAAGCTTCTAAACAACGGTAAAGCTTTTACAGAATTTAGTTGAGATGTTACCGTAGGGACCGGACAGTGTAGCCAACTTTCATATTTTTGAAAGTACGTGTAATTTATATGGCTTTACTTGTTAGGAGATTTTAATTTCGCAATACGCTGCCAGGGATGTACTTATCTACACTAATCGTCTTATTTATGTGTGCATGTAAGCGAAAAACAAAGAAATAATGAAATAAAAAAATATTTTTTTACCATTTCTTATGAATTTCATTATTCAATTTGAATAGGTACATATATATTATCACGTCTGTTTCCCACAGGGGAAAATAGAGACAATGGACGTTTATATGCTACGATCCTGACATACCTTTTCGTTTTATCTACACTTATTACTCTCTTCTATTTTAAACAAATGACGTCAAAAAAAAGTAACAAAAAAATCAAAAACAAAATAACTTAGGCACTTTGGTAAACATTTTATGTCTTACCATTCACATTTATTTTTACTCCATCTTCATAGGCTTGGAACTATATTAATTAGAAAATCGAAAAAATTCGTCGAACCAATTAAGAGGTCAGCCCAAACAAACGTTCAAACGTTTTTACGTTATAAGTATAACGTTTTTATGTTATTAGTACAGTAAAAACAATTTAGAAAACAAATAACAAAATAAACAAATAACAAATAAATTTAACAAAAGGCATTTAGAAAATAAATACTGTAATATTTGATATTACAAACACACACATTTTTTACAAAAACATAATTATTTAATACATTGAAATGGGATGAGCAAAAACCATTCAAGGTTTATTCGCACATCCAACTCGCAAAAAAAAATTATACACAAAATCCATATGGACATAACTAGGTACTCAAAAATTAATATTTAATACAAAATTATTATTAAATAAAAACTCAATGAAACTAATAAAAAAAAAAAAATATTTGTTTGATATTTGTCCATTAGGAAAAGCAATGCTAACTAACAATTTAGCAACATAATAAACAAATCACTAACAAAATTTAATAAACCCATCCTGGCCCATATCACCACAGGCATAAAGGTAAAATTTATACCATCGTAACATACGACATTTATATCACTATAATGCCGAAATAAAACCCAAACAGGGTCAAAATTTACAGAAATGATATTCAAAGTCAATTTACTAATGTACTGGGTCATAAAACCACCGCCGTAAACCGGCGTAAACCGGTTTTTATGACAATACAATTGTTTAATGTTCGAAGCTCACCTGAAGAGATAACAGTTGTGTCGTAAATTATTTAGTAGGAATATGGTTCTTGTTTTTTTTTATTTTTTTTTATTGTAATAAAAGTACATGTACTTAACTGTCTCACTGCTAGGCAATGTTCTCCCTCATCTTTCTCCAAATGTCTCTATTCTGCGCACTACAGTTTAAATAATAAATAAACGTAGAAGATATTCTGCTGTGACAGACTAGGACGGACGGACGGACTGAACGATCTTATAAGGGTTCCTTGTCGGACTACGGAACCCTAAAAAGTAAGATTGACTTATAAGTGAAGGGCGCCTTAGTTCCTAAAAATGAACATATTTTCTATAAGGCTAATGTTGAAAACTTGAAAAAAGTCCACATTCCTAACAAACTATTTGATCAGTTGATACATTGACTGAAAACGGCTTATAAAAACAAAAGGGGACTATTTCGACGTCTAGAATCGAAGTTGTTAAACACCGCGCCATCTACTTATATATGGCTTGGCTACATTTATTTTGCACGCCGTGCTATGAGCCAAAATGTACCTTACGTTTGCGAAGCGACGGTCAGTTCCCTTTATAGCGTTAAATTTTTAACAATTTCAACCTTATGTTTGTGAATAAGCCGCATTGGAGCGATGCCTAGCTTCATACCTAAACTACGGAGTGTGCCGGGCCGCGCACTTTCGCATGGCTCAGTCTTAACAGTTTGATAACCTAAAGTGCTTTTTACTAGCGTCTACAAACTTCTATAAGCAGCTACGAACAGCTACGAACATCTACGATTGTCTATAAGCGGTTACGATCGTCTACAAGTCTCTACGATCGTCCGCAAACATCTACGAGCTGTCTACATTAAGGCCTACGAGTGTGTAAGGCGATTCCCCCACTGGAAACACGCCCCACCGCGGTGCGCGGATCGGCAGATTTCGCGCGCGGTACAGATCTGCCTCGACGGCCCCGCGCCAAATATTCACTTTACAGATCGTCCGCGTCATGGAAAATGGATACTGAACTTATTCAAGAAAGCATCTTGAATGAGTGCCGTAGAGTTTAATTTTTCTTTGTCCTTTATACATAAAACACGATTGGTACTGCGGAACTATGTGTTACCCTGCGGCTAGCACCGCGCCCCCGGGCAGACTGGCAGAATCTGGGCGCGGGACGCGTTGTCAGTGGGTTGGACTAAGCGTGTTTTCTATACAAACTGAGATACTTGCATATATTCGTAATGTTAAAATCTGCTGCCCCGTGCTCCGCGACGGTGCGCGGAGCAGTGGGATCACCGCCTTTGTACTATCGCCTACAAACTTCCATAAACATCTACGAACAGCTGCGATCATCTACGATTGTCTACTAGTAGTTACGATCGTCTACAAGTCTCTACAATCGTCCGCAAGCATCTACAAGCTGTCTACGAATGGCCTACGAGTCTGTAAATAGCTTGCATGTTGACTATGACCATTTTTAGTCCAGTCATTTAAGACGAAAAAAGGGATCAACCTAAAAATTCAATAGAATAAGCTATATTGTGGAAACCTTTATTTTGGCATTCTTAATGTTGTCTCAATAGTCTGAGAATATTATGTAAAGTTTAGTAGGTCAAAAAGAAAACATCATACAAGGCTAAAATATTACTCAAAACTTAAAATAACACCGTTCATTTATCTCCCAAAACAATGAAGACTAACAAAAATATCTAACATCAATTCAAAACCTTATTTCAAAGTATTAAAGGTGATTTTTATAATAAATATAACCTCCAACACAAAGTTGAGAAGCCAACGGTCAGTCAAAAAGAATTAGCGCTTAACACACCGGGATAAGGGCTAGATTCGAGATGTTTTGTTTTATTAGGACAGTATAGAGTTATAAATCGCGCGGGGCCGGACGCCAGTTTTCAGTTCATTTTCCAAATAAACTTTGTTGAAGTAATAACAAAGTTTGGTAAAGTAATATTGGTTGGCTGCATGATGTTGGAGAGGACTTTAAAATTGGATGAGGCATTTTTAAACATGACTAACGATTATCTCCTTCTCGAGTCGAAAGGCTATTAATTTAACTATATCAAATTTGACCAATATTTGGCCACTGCGATCCCCCGATCATTTGCCTCATTCATGTCTGGTAGTATCGTTGGGTTAGTATCCTATAACACAAGTTTAAAAAAAAACTTACTTAATCAGTGTGATTTGTCCCTATATATTTATTTAGGTCTTGCATTGTGAAGGATGTGGGGCATTTCGGGCATGATAATAAGTGGTTAATTTTTTTTTTTCATTTATGGATTGACGCTACTGCGTATTTAGCCAGGAACAAGTTAATAAAACGTGGGAAATTCTTATTTCCTAACAAGTTACAATCAAAGGTTGGTGTAGGCCTTTGATTGCTTTAAGGGAGCTTCTGGCGACAAATCTATACGAGTCCACTGGTTTTCATAGCCGATTGAGTGGCGGACGACGCCCGAAGACGCCCACATAGTCCGCATAACAAATATCACTACAGCCGTACTATGACTGTCCACTTTAACTATTTCACATATTGTTCATGAGCATGAGCATTTATAACACCAAACAACACCAATTTCATATTATAAGGTCCACAAATCAATTTGCAAAATAATTTAAAGAAAACCCTAACCAAACACCTTGACTTCCCGCCAAAAACTCCAAGTGGTTCATTGATTAGACGCTTTAAAAGTTATTTACATTAAATATCAAATGATGTGGATGTATGATGCTTGATTTCGATTAGACCTAGTTTTTAAATTAACTCCAAAGCGCAATCTAAACATATAAAAAGCCATATCAACAAAACGATTCTCACATCTTTGTGTTTGTAAAACTCCCAAAAGATACGCATCGCTTACAATACCGCAATTTTGTACCGCACGCTCATTTTATGAGTTTATTTGTTTGTTCGATCACTTCTCATAAACAATATTGTAAATAAATATCCGTATCGAATTTTCTTACTTTATCAGATGACTTTTGTCGTCGGGCAGACTTTAAAAACTGCTACAAAGTTTGTAACGACGTAATATTTTACGAACAATGTATTGGTTTTGGTTCAAAGCATTTTATTGTTATGCACTTTTAAACGGGCTTTATTCCAAGAAGTAGTAGTGACGTCACGTTACAACGCTAAATTAAACTAGTAAATACTTCGATCATATATTCTATAGATGCACAGTTGCCGCCTAAAAAATGGCACCGGAAAAACAAGGCATAAAACTATTATGGCATAATAGTATTATGCCTAACGTTGTTTCGCTGTCATTCGCTCGGTGGCCGCGCGCTCAGAATATCTCTGGCCGCGCGCGTGACGTTACGTCAAAGATGACCAATCTAACCAGAATGTAGACCTTTATTGTCTAATAAATTAAATACGGACAAATAACACAAATAAAATAATTTTACAAATAAAATATCTCTTCCAACGCGCCACATCGAGGCAACGTACCCAATATGCTGGCAGCATTTCCTCGCTGTATAGCTAGACTTATTCTCTGAGCAAAAAAGCCGCCAGCTCTAGGGTCACCAGTTGCCTCGATAAGGCGCGTTGCGACGTCCTTAAAAAATAACTTAGCATCAGGGCCCCAAGGTCCCATCGTCTCTACTGCGAATGGAAGAAAAGTAATACCAGAATGTAATATGTACTGAACTTAATACAGATTTATTTCCACGCTTATCTCAGTTATTTAAGGTTTAAATCAGATTAAACTGTTTTCGCAATACTTGAAATGGTTTGTTTGTTTGTTTGTTTAATTTCTTTATTGCACAAAAATTACATTTAAATGTACATTATTTAATACAAAGGGAAAAAGAAATAACTTGTACAAAGGCGGACTTATCCCAAGAAGGGATCTCTTCCAGTCAACCCAGTCTTCAAAAGGTTACATATTTTTGGAATGGGTGGAGTGTCAATATAAATACAAAGAAATTTTGAAAATCCTAATACTAACTTAAAATCATAAAATCTAAAATACTAAAAAAAACATAAAAACAAGTAAAAAAGATATGACATATTTATAAATAAATAAAATGGTATACATCTACCTATGTACGTATTGAGACGGGGACAATATTTTGTTTGATTTTGCAAGGAACTGTGCATCTATAGAATATATGATCGAAGAGAAAATATCAACATTTTGTGAAGTTTAAATGTCGTATAGAACGTGGAAGAAAAAATCGAACCACGGGCTCTACTAGATCATTATAGTATAATGAAATTAAAATGACAGCCAAGGAGCAAAAAAAAAGGGAACTAATTTTTTGAGCTGTTATTTAAATATTCGAGATGTTATTATGATCAGTTGGAAAACATATTGAGCAGTTATTTAATTTATTGGCGGTTGATTAATTATTGTGACAGTAAAACATGAACAGTAATAAAAAATCAATAATCATATTACTAGTTCTATTCATTTTACTAGGTTAGGGAAAACCTATAGGTTAGGTTAGGTTAGAACTGCGATCAACACACGGTAGGTCGGTTTTATCCATTTTACTAGGTTAGGGAAAACCTATAGAACCGCTCGTAAAAAATTTTTTACCGCCCATTTAATTATTTTACTGCTCAATTATATTTACACTGATCCATTTCATTATTTTTTATTACTCATTTTTGTTTACTTTATTGCTTAGTTTTAACTGCTGAACTAGTTATTAAACATGCCATTTATAATTTTTAACTTACCAAAACTGCTATTTACAACTGCCTCTTTAAATCAGTGCCAAAAAAAAATTGTAGCCACCCGGGCGATTTGTACGGGAACGTCTTCTGTTATTTATTTTACTCTTATTTTAATTTCATTATACTTTAGTGATCTAGTCTTATAAAGCCCTTGGTTCGATTTATTACGGGTATGTCCATTCCACGTTGTAAATATGATTTAAAGGTCAAAAGACTACAAAACCGTCCGTTTGTTTAATTGGTTAGCATTCCGTCGGGGTGCCGTCAAAGCGGCGGCGTCGGCTTTATCATATCGTCGGATTTCGTGGCGCGCAGAAGGCATGCAAGCTATTACAACAAATAGACTTTACAAGATATTACTATATGTTACATACAAGTAACTCACGTGAAAAATCAGCTACTGCCGTCGTCGTGCAGCGTCACGCGTCACATTCGCCCTGATGACGACCTCCGGATGAGGTCGAATGTCTCGCGTTAGTTTTAACAAAAAAAGACTATAAGACCTCGTTTTGCTGGGACATGGCGGCGTTCACCATGCCTAGGCGCTGTCATAACCTATGAACCGTCCCCGCCCCCTTTTGTTCCTCATTTAATGGCTACCAGAAGATGCGAAAACAGTGTGTGAGCTCTTAGGAAAAAATAATCGAGTAATTTAAATGCTACATTTTGTTACTTATATTATTTACTTGCATTTGCCCGCGGCCTCGCCCGCGTTGTCTACACAAATAAGATTGTTCTTTTTTTTTTACTAACCACTAATTCAAAGATGTCATGTGTCTCACTTCAGAAATAACGAAGATTCATACAAACTTGCAACCTCTATAGGGATGTTATTTTCAAAATAGAATAAATGCATTATTATATTCTATTAACTACTAAAATTTCATGCACCTCACTTTAAATATTACGAAGTTTCATACAAACTGCCAACTCCTATTTCGCCCACTTAGGGATGGAATTTTCAAAAATCCTCTACCTCGAATCTACCTTCCTGCCAAATTTCATCGAAGATACATCATAGTTCACAAGAAGCATACGAGATGGCGTTAACAGTATCCTACATCTCGATATCAGAGTTCTGGTTGCAACTTGACCTATTATAGGTCAAGTTTAAGAAGGATGTATATACTCCGACAATACACCGCCAGAGCAGCTGTTCCCCGCGCAACACTATGCCTGGCAGGAAGATCTTCGCCTTTGTTGCGGTTGAGCATATCACCTCGCTCCCGCTACAATTTGTTAATTTATGGATAAAAAAGTCATTAGATTAGTGTAGAAAGTTGTAAAGTCTCGTAAAAGATGGCATTATATTTCTCCGCTTATCAAATTAAGATAGTAAAACTATGATAAAATCGTTATCATGTCTGTGAGCACTTAGCATCGGGATTGGTAAGCTCAGCTTCGCTTTAAAATAACATAGTAATATCTTTCATGTGCATTTTTATGTGGGCATATAGACGTATGCTATCCATTAGCTGGACACAGAAGGTATCTAACGTAAAAGTTCTGCAACAAATGGGCCAAAAGCGCACTCTTATGCTTATGGTCAAAAGGCGTAAAATTTCATACCTGGGTCATGTTCTTCGACATCGGTGGTATGATCTCCTACAGCTTATAATGATGGGCAAAGTTGCAGGGAAGAGAAAGGTTGGAAGAAGAAAGAACTCATGGCTGAGAAACATTCAGGAGTGGACCGGGATAGCAAGCGCTGCTGAGCTATTCCGCCGAGCCAAAAACAAGGACTACGCCAAGCTCTTTGCCGACCTTCATTAATTGGAGAGGCACTTTAAGAAGAGAAGAAGTAATATCTTTGTACGTAATAGCAAACAAATATACTGTTTGCTCATTCACAACCATTACATGTAATAATGTGTTAACATTCTTGCCCACCACCAAGCTGGAAGTGGCCTTAAAGTCTTGCAACCCTGAGCTCTATCTGCTTAGAGTAGCAAAACCAAAAACGCTCTGTATGCCTCGTTAGGGATAAAGATATGAACGTAAATACACTGCGTGCTAATTATTGCGCTCTGATCACTACCCCTTCGCTTGAAGCATAAAATTAAGCTGTAGCACTAAATTCCAAAACCACATCTGTAGCTCTAAAGCCAATATCTATAAATTGGAAACCCGGAACGGTATTAGAAATAAAGTTTAAAGGCACGTAGCGTGAAAGCATTCAACGCATTTATATAAGCTGATAAATCTAAAGTGATACATGGATAGCATAGTTCTGTAGTGTACTGGGTCGGTTATAAATAATGTGCATCATAGATAAAATAAATCTTCACGAATCAAGTGGTTCTGTGTGAACAGTAGACCTTGCGAGCTCTTATAACCATGCAATAACCGACCCCTTCCCCTGACTTAGCAAAGCCATTTTAGTTAAATACGTCCATATATAACGCGACAGCAAACTTTCCCCTTCCTCTCTCTTCACTACCCCTTTTGGATTTTTTTTGCAATATCTTGCGTAGAATGAAGTCCTCCTTAGTGTGACGGATTGTAATACGTCAATACTACGCTACAGCAAAGTTTTCCCCTATTTCTCCCCCAATCAAAAATGGCGATTGGCTAAAACATTTCAATAAATCAAAGAAGTTGTGTGCCAATTTTCGTCAAAATCGGTTGAAAAATGCTACTTGGAGGCGAGAACAGACAAACGGGTAAAAGCATTTTAGGCCAATTTCGAATTTGAGCCGCTTCGCTCGTTTCGCTCGCTCGTTCAATGAACCATCACAAAATGATAAAGTTAAGTTAAAAACTATTTTCACAATAATTGAGCCCAAAGAAGGTTATTCATAAATAGTTTGAAGGTTTTTTTTATTTTTAGACAATGATACTCGTACAAATCAAATTTTTAAATATCACGATATTTAGTTTTAAACGATTTGTTTCAAACTAGCTGTGCCCGCGACTTCGTTCGCGTGGTTGTCGGAACGTAATGTTATATAGCCTAAAGCCTTCCTCTATAAATGGACTACCCAACAAAAAAAGAGTTTTTCAAATCGGACCATTAGTTCCTGAGATTAGCGCGTTTAAACAAACAAACAAACAAACTGACAAACAAACTCTTCCGCTTTATAATATTAGTATAGTTGAAGTACTCTTAACCAACAACATATTTATTTGAATAAAGATTAATATTATTATGTTGATATAACTTAAACAAATTATTTCGACCAAATTAGGTACCATAAAAACGGTTTTTGTGAGTTAATCTTAAAAGATAGACATATACTATCGCGGACTATTTTTAGATCATTAAAAGAGCTATTATTCTTTAATACATATTTTTTGTGTATCTTGAACCGTTTTCACGGCGCACGCAACGGAAGGCTTCAAAGATGAAATAATTTCTCCCGTTTTTTACACATTTACCACTATATCTTTGCTCCTATTGGTCGTAGCGTGATGTTATATAGCCTATAGCCTTCCTCGATAACTGGACTATCCAACACAAAAAGAGTTATTCAATTCGAACCAGTAGTTTCGGAGATTAGCGCGTTCAAACAAACAAACAAACAAACAAACAAACAAACAAACAAACAAACAAACAAACAAACAAACAAACAAACAAACAAACAAACAAACAAACAAACAAACAAACAAACTCTTCAGCTTTATAATATTAGTATAGATGAGGCCGCCACATATGCTACCATTTCACCTTAAACAAGTTCCATGTTGCGTTTTAGACGAGTTTACATATTTGCGTTAACAGAAAAAAGGACTGCATTTTGAGACTGGCTATCATTTTCAATTTTTGAGTGTTTTTTTTTTTTGTAAAGAACAATATTTTTAAATAACAACTTTTTCAATTGAAAGAAATTCCATTAAATTACCAGGAGAAAATAAATGCAGAAGTCACAAGAATTCCTCAGCCCAGTGGCGGCTCCTATTCAAAGTTTCTAAAAGGCCAACCGTAAATCCAATAGAATGCGGTACTAGGAGAGCAGAGTCAGTACAGAGTCGTCAGGCGTGTTCGACGAGATTGAATAGGAAATATTCAATGGAAAACGTTGCTGCATTTTTAGGTGGGCGATACATTGAAATTATATTATTATATATGAGTACGTTCTGAACTTTTTTCTGGTCTGAGAGCAAAGAAAAAAGTTAGAATGTATCAGCTACTTTTTCTCACGTATATTCGTATAAGTCGACCAACAAAAATGAGCGTGTACCCGAAAATCTATTTTATATAGTTGGTGAGTAAAAACTTAACACTAGTTCTGATTTTGTTTTTCAATACATATTTAATAAATATATGTACGTATGTATATGCATCCAACATGCAAGGCGTGGCTTTCGAGTCCTTTGGCTACCTCGCCTCTCGCACATCTTTTGTACCTACGTAAATTACTAATTTATAAACATTAAATTCGTTGTTTAATTAATAATTAATTAGTAATAATTAATAATTATTACTAATCAATACATACGTAAATAAATTAAAGTAAAACATAAAATACAAACTGGTGGGGTATCTATGGATAGGTCTTTAAAAAATTGTTTTATGAAAAAAATTTTTTTGAGTGTTCGTTCTAAGTATGGGGAACCCCCAAAATTTATTGTTTTTTTTTCTATTTTTGTCTGAAAATCTTAATGCGGTTCACAGAATACATCTACTTAACATGTTTCAACAGTATAGTTCTTGTAGTTTCGGAAAAAAGTGGCTGTGACATACGGACGGACAGACAGACATAACGAATCCATAAGGGTTCCGTTTTTTGACATGTGGCTACGGAACCCTAAAAATACGCTATTATTAAAACATCGATCAAAGTTAAAACAAACTACAAGAACTTTTATATTATGTCACTTGCTGCTACGGAAGCCTCCATGGGCGAGTCCGACTCGCACTTGGCCGCTTGTCTCCATTGCAGGAGCACGACCCTCTGTTTTACTAGAGCCATACTTATATAAATTTAAAGAAAAACATTATACAATATAAAAAATTTACCCTAGATCACTACGGTTACAGGGCAGGGTGCCTAAGAGACTGGTGTCATTGCCACGTTGAATGGCCAGTCTTAATCTTTTGCCAAAATGCGCACCAGCTCTTAGGTCCCCAGAAACGTCAATCAGGCGTGTGGATATTTCTTTGTATAATTGACGCGCCTCTACACCCCAAGGCTTTAGGGCCTTTTGCCATGGAGACCTTAGGGTCTGCATGGCAAAAGGCGCAAAAATAGTCACTTTGAAGCATTTTTCTTATTCTTTCGTTATCACTCCGTATTTCTCACTGGCTGTGCCCCAGCCTTACTCGCAAGGATGTCACGTCTTCGCCGCCGGGTCTATCTTTTGAAATATTAACTCCTTTAACTCATGGCATCTTGGTTGCGACCGTTGCATCTCACGTTATTAAAATTACTTGCAGGAAATATGACAGGACACATGTTCTTTTAATGCGCTTTTTTACAGAGATTAATAGGAGATATTACTGCAATGTTCTGCCGCCAGAAAGCAGCATTAGGCGCAGACCGTAAACAATTGTTTGATATTGAAAAGTACATCAGTCGCAATTTTTTAAAATTATACAAGTATTAGATATTTAAATGGCCGTAGGAAGCCATAACATCACAGCACAGGTTTTAATAAGTGAATAATAATAAAATAATTAAAATTAAATAGGTACTATTACAGCAATTATTTGTTGCGAAAAAATATGACATGTAGAATGATGATTGTTTACTGTATGTGCTGTTCCGCTATCTGCGCCGAGTTTTGCGTAATATGTCTTATTTTACCTGTAATATATTTTATTAGATAGTAACAGTAAACTAAAACATAGATTTTAATTTATTACTGCAGTTTTTTACTACTATTACTAAGTATATACTGTCATTCCAGTCACCAGCCACGACTGGAGAAAAAAAGTTGCCCGGTCCTACGAAAGCCGGATAAAACATAAATTTCGATTAAGAGCGACAGCGACAATATGAAAATGCACGTATTTGACTTGTATCAGTGTGGTCTGTCCCAGCCCTATTTGCAAGAATGTCACGTCTTCGCCACCGGGGCTATCCTTTGAAATATTAACTATTTTAACTCATGCCATCCTGGTAGCTCTGCTTCGCACATTAATATTATTTTTAAACCCATAAAACATGCATGTGTGTCGTTAGACAGAAATTACTATGTGTGACTTTTGTAAAACAAAAAGGTGCACTGAAAAAGTAATAAATTATACCACCGAGGTAATGATGTGCCGTTCCCGTTCCCCAGATTTCCGGGAAATTTGGGAACGTTCCCGGGAACGGCACATCACTGCACTGAGGGCGGTGATAAAAGCGTGTACGCAGATATGGTGCTCCCACTGTGCTGTTAAAATGTTTACAAACATTTTCTAACAAAATAAAAATGTATAATAACATAAAAATACAGAAAAGTTATAAATAATAATAATAATTATTTATAACAGTAGTACAATGCCTTTATGATAACAAAATTACAATAATAAGTTATTTTGTTTAAATTTTGAAATTGTTTACATGTTTGGAAACATTATTATATTAACAGCAGTATGGCTGCACCTAATGTGCATATAACCATTCCAGTGTGTCTGGCCAGGAAGTGTTTTCACGTGTGCGACAACGACGTGACACATTATTTCCCTTTCACTGCAATTGGTTTATAAATGTAATATATAATTCAATCGTGAACAAAAATGATAAAATGCAAGGATTTATCGGCAACAGGATTCCTCAAAAGGTTACAAAGATTCATCAGCAACAACCTTCGTCAAAAAGTGTTCAAAAAGAATCCACAACATGCTTGGTCAAAAGATGTACTTACCTAGTTATAAATAAGTATCCGCAACATGTTTCATCAAATGTCAATTTCTAAAATGTATCTCTTTTATTCTTTTACCTATCAGATAAATACTAGTGGATCTGTGAGAACAGTAGACGTCGCGAGCTCTTATAACTACAATAACCAACACTTTCCCCTTGGTCATGGCTTAGCAAAGCCATTTCAGTTAAATCCGTCCATATATAACTACAGAATATTCCCCCTTTTTCCCTTCCACTCCCTCTTTCAGAATTTTTTTGCAACATCTTGTGTAGAATGAAGTATTTAGTGTGCCTCTCAAATTTAATTGCAAAATCGTCATTAAATAACGCAAAAAAAGCAAAAAAATTAAATAAATAATTCCTTGATTTATTATCCTGAGTGCCAATTTTTGTCAAAATGGGTTTGAAAAATGCGACAGTAGGTGAGAATCTTAAGCAGTAACTATTTTTTTTTTACTATGTATGGACAAATCACACTGATTAAGCTAGTCCCAAAGTAAGTTTTAAACTTGTGTTATGGGATACTAACTCAACGATACTATATTTTATGATAAATACATATATAGATAAACACCCAAGACCCGAAACAATTTGAAAAAGGTAATTTTCCAACTTGCCCTGGCTGGGGATCGAACCCAGAACCTCCGGATTAGCGGTCTAGTATGTTAACCATTACGCCACGCAGGTCGTCAACTATGTAGTGAAATGTTATACATGTACAATGTGAAAAGAAATAAAGAAATTCAAATTGAACAGACAGACGGATTAAAGCATTTAGGCCAATCTCGAAACTAAGACGCTTTGCTCGCACTCGAATAAAGGTATTGAACGGCGCATATGCGGTAACAGATTGAGGGTTATCTTAGTTTTGATCATAAGAAATGCTTGGTCCTTCTTCGTCTAAGCGCATTCCCGGTTGCATCCTCAGCTGTGCTGCTTTGGAACCCGGGGTGCGCTTTCCCGCTTTTTCTTCTCCAAATATAATATACATGTCAATGGTAAAATGGAGAATAAATAGCCGGAACACGTTCAATGATTTGGCTATAGTTTTACAACCGGCCGCCTTCCTGACGTCAACCCACTTTGGGAATACTAATGCTTGGTTGTGAGAGGTTATAGATGCTCTAGATTTATAATGTAGTCCCATAAAGAATATGTTCTTAATTTATGAACCCTTTAAACTGTGTGCACATTAATAAAGTCGGTCAAGTCGCCGCATATTAATGGCGACACAGATAAATAAGGAAACGTTTTCGCGGTAAAATCTCATTGTTGTGAAATGTTTTCTATTTAGCGGACGGAGATGGGTCCCTGCAGTTCTGATACACAGTCTTTATTCTAATAACAAAATTATGGTCATTGCCAGTATTTTAAACACAGGAAAAGGTTAACACATTTAAAAGGGAATGATAAAGGATCTTGAAAAAGATACTGTTTTATCACCTCACCTTTGCAATTTGTGACATTATTTATTTTACCGTCTATATTATAAAGAAAAAAATTACAGATTAAACGATCCACGCAACTGTCGTTGCATTTGTTTGGGAACCTCCGCAGCCCACATCTTTCATCTGATCATCTACTTTATGGGCTTATTTTGTAGCCCAATTCAATTTCAAGATACTTTTCTTTCCGAATTTTTGATTAAAGACCCCTTAAATAAAGTTGTTCGATTTTTGTCCAGCAAGACGGAAAAAATTAAATTCTTTCCGATTATTTCAAAATTTCTCAAAAGCTACCCAACTAATTTTCAAAATTCAAGTGCTTTACGATAGATCTCCAAGTTATGCACTTTTTGCGACCACTCTTATAGATATATCTCTAATTTTAATTGATCTACACTCTTTTATGATCACATAAACATTTCATTGTTAAAATAATATTTTTCTTATATATCTAAGCGTTCCTGCTTGCATCCTTATCTGTGTAGGATTCTAGTTACGAGTATTCACCCTTTTTACTCAAAGCGTCTTATCGACTTCATTCTACATTTTGAATCATTAAACTGCACATAAATAAAGTTGGTCAAGTCACAGCATATTAATGGCACTTTAGATATATAGAGTATTTGTAGAGGAATGTTTTCTGTTTTGCGGTCGGGGAAGTAGTTTTCAAAAATAGTCTTTTGAATACAATTGTAAACTAAAACGTTGTTCCGAACTGTGAACTCGAATTGTGGTCTTTTTTACAATCTCTTCTTCATCCTATCGCATAAGGTTGCATCCTAAGCTGTGCTGCTTCGGAGCCAGGTGTGCGCTTTTCCGCATTTCTTCTCCAAATATAATATTGTCGCGGACGAGAAAAACGGAGAAAGTGCGCGAGCAGAAGTCCAGAGAAATACATCATAATGGTACAAGCGAAATTAGGCTTTAAATCGTACGGCGTAAAGTTGTACGGTTTCTTCACTTACACGCCCGTGTTACCGTGACGTATGTGGGACTCAATTTTCTGGACATTGAAACACATGCCTTATGGATGGATTTAACGCTTATGCATTCTCTACCAGTCAACATACAGGAAAAACAGAAAAAATAAGACCGCTATTAGGGCTAAAGACGGACAGTGTATGTAAGTGTTTTCTTGTATAAGGGGTTTTTTTTTTAAATGAATACGTATTTTCATGTTTATAACAAAAAGAGAATATTCAGGAGTCGAATACCCAACTGAATAAACCATCCAATAGATACATCAAATAACTCAACAGATAAAGATTATCGTCCATCATTATTCATTGATGTAAACATAAAAAGGACCAATAAAATGGTCCCATTACGTTCACCTGTCTCATGTGAAAATATAAAAGCTATATTTTACGTCCTGTGAAAATTTTATGGCAGCCGCCATTTGCCGATGGAATCAATAAAGGAAATATTTATTATCATTGCCAGTTTTATTTTAAAGTATGAATTTTTAAACCAATTTATTGAGCTCCATGTTTTTGAGTAGTGAAATTGTTTTGTCATCAGTCATGTCTTGTCATCATTAGGTTTCTTTTAGTCTCCACTGCAGGAGCACGACCCTCTCTGTACTACCAGAGCCATATATTAGCAGTGAGAGGATGTGGCCTACACTCTCCACGCTGGCCAGCTGGGTTGAAGAGATCTTATTGATGTTTATAAGCTTTGTTTAGCTTGTTTCCTAACTTGCCTTCTACCTTGATACTTTACGACAAACAAACACAAGCATATAATGTAGAATTGGTGGTGGATTAAAAGAAAACAAGTGAGTATTTAAAAATATTTTTATAAACAAGCTTTATTTAAAACAATGAAAAGTGCTTCACAAGACAAATCAATTGACCCCAATTTGAAAAAAGTTATGTTGTTTTATCATAGAGATGCTATGGCTACCTTTTGGCTTCATCATGATCAGATTAATATTGCATTCTTACCTAACTTACAAAAGTGTGTGAAGTTTCAGTTCAGTCGAATAATGGGAACCGGGACTAATATAGCTTGCAAGATTTGATTACGGACACACAGACAATGGGACAGGTCAAACTAAATAAAAGCTTGTAAATCTTATCTTGATTGTTTTAGTTTCTTGTATTCAAAACTGTAGGCGGATTTTTCAAGCTGCCTAAAGGTATAACAATCTGACATTGCTTGACGACTGCCATAGCTTAACGTGCCTTCCGAGGCACGTAGGAACTTACGATATTTTATGCCACTTTTAGTCATCTATCCAAGTGCGCAACCACGGAGTTGCTTAGGTATTCCCTTACACTATACAGAACCAGAGTTTCCCAAACAAACGTAGTCTAAGTTTTATTTTGAAACGATTGTCAGATTTCGGTAAAAATTTGTAACTTTAAAGAAATTGCATATTTTTTTTTTTAGGTTTTTTCATTCAAAATATGAACTTGAAAGAAAATATAGTGTATTATATAATTTTTGACATATGGAAAACTTTTATACCCTTATATTTTCTATCAAGTTCATTATAACCCTAGATATATGCAATTTCTTTAAAGTTACAAATTTTTACCGTAATCTGACATTTCATTTCAAAATAAAACGTAGACTACATTTGTATGGGATAGTCTAGGGTAAGGGGATTTTTAAGAAGCGAAATATATCTTCAAGCTTAAAGAGAAAAAGGCTCAAGTCTCGTCGTCGTCCTTTTGCAATAGTATCTACTTGAAACCCTTTAATGCCAGCTGTCTATTATTTAGGGTCACGTCAGTCACTCGACGCAATGTCCTCGATTCGTCAATATCCAGGGTCTGTGACAATTGGGGTGACTCTATCTGGAGAATCAGGCTGAGGAGGTTTGAAGGCTGAATGTGATCTTTAGAATAGACGATGAGAAATGTATCAGTTAAATCTTTGACTCTCTTGGAACCAATTAAGAACTGTCTGTTTGCTTTTTGTATTTGTAAGGGGACGTGTGAAAGGATTAGGGTGAAGCCTTTGCCCAGCAGTGGGACACTACATCTATAGGCTATTAAGACAAGGTATCTGACATAGCTTGACAACTGTCATTTGATGGTGTGATTTGATTATTCTTACATACGGGGAGAAAAGAAAAAAAATGGAATGTACCAGCTGCTTCCCTTCCCGCGTAGATTGTAAAAGCCGATCGAGGAAATGGATGATGAAATAGGGAGCAACCTATCACTATTTTGATTCCTTTTTCTACTTTCTCGCCCACCATCACTTTAAGAGACATGTTTGAGCCCTAAAGCCCTTGGCTCTATCTGCTTAGAGCCAAAAGACCTAAAATGCTCTGTCTGCCCTATTAGGGATAAAGACATGATAGTATATTCGTAATGTATGTCATTTGATGATTGATAACGGCTTAGGCGGTGATCCCACTGCACCGCGCACCGTCGGGGAGCGCATTTCTACACACTGACGTTCCCGGTTGTTGACGTGTTTTC
This sequence comes from Acrobasis repandana, assembly GCA_963576875.1. Classification (NCBI taxonomy): domain Eukaryota; kingdom Metazoa; phylum Arthropoda; class Insecta; order Lepidoptera; family Pyralidae; genus Acrobasis; species Acrobasis repandana. The sequence goes on from OY756222.1 coordinate 19,818,218, forward strand.
AGTGTGTTGGACTAGGCGTGTTTCTTACAAATTGAGATAAGTGCATACAATGTTAAAATCTGCGGCCCCTCGCTCCGCGACGGTGGGCGGTGCAGTAGGATCACCGCCTTAACGTTCCTTCTGAATCAAAGAGCAGCAGGAAATATTTAATGTCACTTTTTTTCAACAATCCACATTCTGACCACACAGAGGTTGCTGAACATACGAAAAAGTTTGTAATGCGTACTTTCACCCAATCATCGAGCTTTTATTTATTCTTTTAAATATTCTTTTATTAGACACAAAAAAAAATACAAAAAAAATATATACTTTATGAAAGAACTTGAAAGAAACCAACCCCTTTAATGCAAGCTCTCTATTATTTAGGGTCACTCGACGCGACGTCCTCGATTTGTCAATGTCCAGGGTCTGTGACAAGTGGAACGACTCTGTCCTTAAGATCACGGGTAGTAGCCTCGAACACTGAATCAATTCTTATAGATATAAGCTATTAGGGATAAGGGATAAGCTATAAGGGATAAGCTATAAGGGATAAGCTATAAGGGATGACATAAGCCATTTTTTATTCATGAATAAAAAATGGCTTATGTCATCCCGATCCAGTTTAAAAAAGTTACCTATTATTTTAACTAAATTTGATATGTTGGTAAGACTGTATAATACACAATATGGGATAATATTATAAAATAAAAATAAGGATGTGCACTAAAAAACTATTTCTGGCATATCAGGTAGATTATTAAACAATATTGTATTATATTCGTGTTTTGTTCTTTCCTGTGGCAAGTGAATATGACGAAGATACAGCGCGTTTAAACTTCGCATGACGTCACGATCTAGTGTGATTTTTACTAGATGGTCAAGTTAATCGCCTCCACTTCGAAACATAATTTTGAATACTTTTATAAACCGAAAAATATGGGTCCATTATTTTTGGTTGACCTAACTGACGAACTACTCGTACTTAAATATTATATATTTTTGTACCCAGTCAACGTCCCTATTATGTAAGTTCTCGCTCATGACCAGCCTCTTTTCTAATCTGTGCTAAATAATGATGTACCGTTCCCGGGAAATGGGGAATTTGGGAATGTTCCCAGGGAACGTTCCCGTATTTCTAGGGAATGTTAAGGAATATTGGATATATGTATTTGTATTATAACCATATCAAGTGATGCATTTGCGTTAGTGCATATATTTACAGTGATAAAAATATGTCTAAAATTAAATACCAACTTTCCCTGACATTTCCATTTTTTGGGAACATTCCCGGGAACGTTCCCGGATATCTGGGGAACGGGAACGGCACATCACTACCTAAACAGAATCTGTCCTTAACCGAACAATCGTTATATACCTATATATCGGCAACCCCTTGACTCATTTGAATTAACTTTTAACTTACATATGAAATGCATTCATAATGTTACTTCCATGCTGGTCTGGTAGAAAAGAAAAAACGTAGAATGTACCAGCTGCCTCTCCTCCCACGCAGATCGTAAAAGACGATCGAGGGAATAGGCGAGAATCTGAACCATGGTAACAATTCATATTTATGTAAGTTTATATTAATTATGTAAATATTTATATGGATTGCCTAATGGAACTTATATATAAATCGAATATATGTATAGTCTATATATCTTATGTAATTATTCGAATTATGTATGTTTTATTATTTGTATATATAATACTCATCTTTCATCTGGGGTGCAAGAATGAAAGATTTAGTACCTTTTATACTACGTCCCTAAGGTGAGCTGGTAGACAATGCTTAGCATTAAGGTGAATATAGGAGTAAATGGCCTTGAAGTGGCGCCCTCATTCGAAAAAAATTATTAACTCGTAAATATGGAGATAATTTCCATATTTCTAATCGTCAGGCACTAGATAGCCCTTTAAATTATTTTATGAACTACCGTTGAAAGTATTTACATTGGTCCGTCTAGCTTTAAAACTTGCCTCCACCAAAAGTGGCCACGGCAAGTTTTAAAGCTAAACGGATCACCAATAATAGTTTCAACGGCAGTTCATAAAATAATTTAAAGGGCTATCTAGTGTCTGACCATTAGCAATATGGAAATTATCACCATATTTACGAGTTAATAATTTATTTCACACTTCAAGGCCATTTGCTTCTATATTCATCTTAAGTTTTACTTTTTGTATTATAATCTAAAATAAGATTATTGTGCAATAAATATTAAATAAATAAATAAACAATCCATCATAATTTTAATTCCCTTTTGCCATCTCAACGCCCACCATCAGGCTAAACGTGACCTTTGGGTCTTCCAGCCCTGGGCTCTGTCTGCCCCATTAGAGATTAAGACGTGATAATGTATGTGTGTCTAATACATACTTATATAAGTAGACTTGAGAACTTTGCTGGCTCATTCTGAAAATTCTTTCTTAAAAATAAAATAATCTGAATCCGCTCGATGACAAGAATTCAAATCACATTTTTTTTATTAAATAATTTTACGGCTCTGGATACAAGTCCTTTATAGCCTATCTTCAATTTTGTTCTTTATTCCTAATCCTAACAAGTTACAATCAAAGAGTGGTGTAGGCCTTTGACTGCTTCAAGGGAGCTTCTAGCGACAAATCTGTACGAGTCCACTGGTTTTCATAGACGACTGAGTGGCGGACGACGCCCGAAGACGCCCACACAGTCCGCAAAACAAATATCACTACAGTCGTACTATGACTGTCAACTTCAACTATTTTACACATTGTTCATGAGCATGAGCATTTATAACACCAAACAACACCAATTTCATATTATAAAGTCCACTAAAATCAATTTGCAAAATAATTTAAAGCAAACCCCAACCGAACCCCTTGACTTCCCGCCAAAAACTCCAATTCAAATCACACACTTTTTTCTAAACGTCAAAAAAAACATTCTCTATGGAATTTGTATGAAATACAAAACCGTGACGTCATAGATTTGTCAAGTCAAATAGCGCTCTTAATATCAGTTTTTCTGCATTAATAAGTCTAAAATCATGTTGCTATTGGATATGATCAATGACAAGTGACACTATTTTGTGACGATTTATTCTCATAACGGTACCAAATAATTTATTTTTGACCCAGTCATCTACCCAATTCTTTAGAACTGCATCTTCTACTCCGACTCTGATGATATCATCTAAATAATCTTCGTAAATATTTGAGATAAAAGCCTCAAGTAATGAAATGATAAACATTAAGCGCTCGGTGCGCGAATAACAACGACTGTATTTAATTAAGTTGGTACAGGTGGAGTGTTGCCAGTATTCGTGGCACGTATGGCCTGACTATGGATGAAGATGCTGTCTAAAGAGATTTTTCATATATTAGCCCACTGCTTATACATACATACATACTTTTAGCGTGATGGTAGGCGAGAAGGTGGAAAATGAAATCAAAATAGTGATGGGTTGCTAGCCGCATCGCCTATTAGCATGATTTGCATTTTCGCCCATTCTTTTGATCGGCTTCTACGATCTGCGCGGGAAGAGAAGCAGCTGGTACTTTCTAAGTATTTTTTCTTTTTATCAGACCAGTATTCTTCCATGCTGGTCTAGAAGAGACTGCTTATACGACACGATCAATTTATTAAAAACATAATAGCAAATATTTAATATATTTTTTTATTTTTATTATTAAAGACATAGAAGCAAGAACAAGAAACGGAAGACCAAGAAGAGCATTTTTAGATCAAGTGAAGGAGAAAGTTGACGCCGTGTCGTATAGCGAGGTCAAAAGGATGGCTCAGAAGAGAGAGAAATGGAATCTACTCCACCTACAAGAACCTAGTTCTTAAATTATAGATAAATTGAGTCCACTGCTGTACTTAAGGGTACTTCTAATATATATTTTTTTAACGGTTTTGTGTTTTAGTAATGATTGTTTCTAAGATTTCAATATAGTTAAGGGGTGAAAGCTCAACCTTTATTTCTTTGGTGGATTTTAGCTAGATTTGTCTTTTTTGCTAGAGTTACACAGGGTATATATTACATGCAGCTGAGTTTTTTTGTTTTTGACCTTCAAAAAAAGGATGAGGGTATCAGTTAGTCAGAATCTTTTTTTATGTATGTTCCCCGATCACTGAAAGACGCCTGGACCAATTTGGAAAATTCTTTTTTTGTTCAAAAGGGTATACTTTTCAGGTGGTTCTATAGATATTTTATTAAAATCGGTAGTGTGGTTTGTTTTTTAAACGAAAATAAGTTTTACTGGTATTAAAGTCAGTTTTTGTTTTGAAAAAATATCAATATTAATATATTTATATTTCTTTCAATATTTTTTCTTTTATTTCCTCGTATATGCACCATCACGCTGAAAGCAAGTTTTTAGATAAAAACCTGCTTCTTTCTACCTCGCAATAGATACAGACGTACACAAACACGTTCAAAATAAAAGCATCAACAACAACGACTGTGTTTAATTAATTTGCTTCAGGTGGAGTGCTGTTTGTATTCGAGTCACGTTCAGCTCCATTGTGAACGTATCTCGAGATGTTGTCTGCGAGATTTATGATGCTGCAGGTCAATATCAAAGATCATAATCTGAGGGAGAAAAAAAAAACTGTAATGTATCAATACGCATGATGACTGAAAAAATATTTGTGGCCCATCGGTAAGATTATTACAGAATATTGTATACATATTTTTTCTTTTCTCTGAGAAACGATTAATGACGTCACGCTTTCGTACGATTTTTACACATCAGTGACGTCACAAGCCCCCACTCTGGAACTTCGATACTCTGTATCTTTGTGAATTTTTACTTTTTTGATAAGCTGAAAAATACGGGTACATTATTTTTGGATAATCTAACTAACGGACTAATTAGAATAATACTTTTCTGACCCAGTCATCATCCCTATTGTTTCTCTTTCCGAGCAGGTCGAGTGAATAGGCGACAGATACGGATACATTTATCACGTCTTTATCCCTAATAGGGTAGACGGAGCATTTTGAGTCTTGCGGCTCTAAGCAGACGACTGGGTCAGAAAAGTTTTATTTTAATTAGTCCGTCTTATAGATTGTCCAAAAATAATGGACCCATATTTTTCAGTTTGTCAAAAACGTAAAAATTCACAGAGATACAGAGCATCAAGTGCCAGAGTAGGGGGTTGTGACGTCACCGCGGTGTAAAAATCGTACAAATCCGTGACACCATGCGAAATTTAAATGAGCTGTATCTTTGTCATTTATTGTTTCCCAGAAAAAAGAAAAAATACGTGTAGAATATTTTTTAATAATCTAAGCGATGGGCTAAAAATAAATTTTCAGTCATCATGCCTATTATAGGCAATGCGGCTAGCAACTTATCACTATTGGGATCCTTTTTACCATATCCAAGTCATTATCACGCTAAACGTGGCCATTGAGCCATAACGGCCCGAGGTCCTGTCTATCTCGTTAGGGATAAAGACCTGATATTATATCTGTATTATAAGTGACCGAGCAAGCGAAGCGTCTCAGTTTCGAAATTGGCAAAAAAGTTTTTTTTTTCTTCTGTCTGTTCTCGCCTACAAGTCGCATTTTTCAACCGATTTTGACAAAAATTGCCACACAAGTTTTGATTGGGGAAGAAATAGAGGGGAAAAGGAGGGGACATTGCTGTAGTGTTATTTGTTGAGAAAATAATATTATTTCACATAATGTTTCTGTAGTCATAATCTTCATTAACTTACTCGTAATTTTTTTTACCAAATTTTACAAACAAAATTATACAGAAACATTTTTACTTATAAAATATCTCTTCCAACGCGCCACATCCCAATATGCTGGCAGCACTTCCTCGCTGTATAGCGAGACTTATTCTCTGAGCATAAAATCCGCCAGCTCTAGGGTCACCAGTTGCCTCGATGAGGCGCGTTGTGGCGTCCTTAAAAGATAACTTTGCGTCAGGTTATTTATTTAGATTTCAATCAAGTTTGTGAGTCACACCAAGGACGTCATTCTACACAAGATGTTGCAAAAAAAATCCAAAAGGGGGAGTGGAGGGAAAGGGAGGAAGTTTGCTGAAGCGTTACATATACGGACGGATTTCACTGAAATGGCTTTGCTAAGTCAGGGGTAGGGGAAGTGTCGGTTATTGCATAGTTATAAGAGCTCGTGAGGTCTACCTGTTCTCACAGAACCATTTGATAGCAGTTATCAACATTGTAAGATGCATTTTTGGTAAGTAGCCTAAAAAAGTTACATCATTAGCAGGTTGACTGGAAAAGATCCCTACATGGGATCAGTGCCGGTTTTAGCTCTATCAGCGCCCCGGGAGAGATTTTCTCGCCCCCCCCTTCTCCCCCCCTAAACTGCAATTCAGACTTTGACTTAGGCTTCAATCATATAGGATTTATTTCTGCCGACGGGGGGAGGGGTGCAAGTACGATATAGGATTCTTCAAATTTGCCGCCCCATTGTAAATGAAGGGAGCGAGGAAACGTTGCCGCCATTAACCAGCCGCTATTCATATATTTATTATTACCAGTGACCCCCCTTGCCCAAAAACACCCCTTGTCGCCCCTTTGTATCTGGCGCCCTGGGCGGTCGCCCAACCGCGCCCTACCCTAACGCCGCTACTGCATGGGATAAATCCGCCTTTGTATATTTGCTCTTTTGTGTTATGTTGTCTTTTATACTTTAATTTATTTGGTACAATCAAAATATTACAAACAAACAAAAAATGTTTTTTTTTATATATATATATACAGGGTCTAATAAAATATACTGAAACTATTTTAAGGGTGGATTCAGTCCATGATACTGAACAACTTTCCCTGAGAAACATATACCGAAATATGAAAAATAATTTTTGACCTCCCATACAAGTTGACTGATCAGCTGATCCGAGTTTGTAGGGAAAGCCAAAAATTATTTTTCATATTCTGACATATGTTCCTTGGGGAAAGTTGTTCAGTATCACGGACTGAATCCACCCTTAAAATAGTTTCAGTATATTATGTTAGACGTTATATAACCAATTACACTGATTGAGCTAGCCCCAAAGTAAGTTTTAAACTTGTGTTACGATACTATATTTTATAATAAATACATTTATAGGTAAACACCCAACACCCAGGACAATTTGAAAAAGGCCATTTTCCAACTTGCCCTGGCTGAGGATCGAACCCAGAACCTCCGGATTTGCGGACTAGCGTGTTGACCATTACACCACGGAGGTCGTCAACGTTGGCCACTTACACATTCTAAAAAAACAAATACTTTACTCAAAAAAGAAACAGAGATATCGGTGAATATTAAAAGCTCTTTCTTTTTTCATAATAAGATTCCGAGTGTTGCAAGCGTACGAACGCGGGCAAAAGCTCGTATGAAATATAAGATATAAAATGTCTAAGTATAGAGACATCCCAAGTTCATGTACCTCAGCCCTGCATTAGTATTCTGATCCCGCGGTCTCAGACCGAGGTGTGATCCTCTCGCGATCCCGAATGCTGATTTTGTCTACTTATCTCTCTTTTTATCAAAGTTGTTAGTACGAGTATGGATGTTGAGTACGTGTTAACTATATACGTACGTATGCAAAGACCAATCATTATATATAACGTGTAACAAAATATACAGAAATTATTTAATGGCTAGATTTAGTCCATGACACTGAACAACTTTCCCCAAGGAATAGGTATCGAAATATGAAAAAGATTTTTTGATTTTTCTTAGAAAATCCGATCAACTGATCGGTCAACTTGTATGGGTGGGCAAAAAATATTTTTCTTATTTTTTACCTGCAGCTCCATACAAAATGAAATACCTACCATTCTAAAATGTATGGAGCTGCAGATTTCTTTTCGCGATTTCAGGGATGGTCCCATAGTAAAAGTTTTTCACATTGGTTAGTACGTTAACTCCCTTTCGGGTTGATACCCCCTTTTTGTAACACGTTTTATAAGTATAATGTGCCTCGGGGAAATTTGTTCAGAATGATGGACTGAAACTGATTGTAAAAGCTATTTGAAGAAATGAGAGAGAACCTGAAAATAGCAAACTTTCATATAGAAGATGCGACTAGCTACCATATTGTCTTTTCCATATACACCACCACCATCATGCTAAAGCCGTCTAGTTCCCGGCATAGTAGAATAGGACCACTCTAAGTCTTCCCGTGGATGTTGTAGAAGGCGACTTAGGAAACACAAGCTAAACAAAGCACACAAACATCAGTGAGACCTCTCCAACCCGTCTGGCCAGCGTGGAGACTGGGAAGGACCTGATGATCGTGATGACGATCATGCTAAACGTGCTCTTTGGTTCTTACGATTACAACCCTTGATATGTTACACTTGTAAGGGAACATCTCACGATTAGCTTTGTATATATGTATTTAGGTTCCGGCTGACTTTTTCTCGGAAAAGTGTTATGAAAATTGGTGTTATAAATAATTTTATAACACCATTCTCTCGCCATTTTCCTAAAACTTCTTTCACGATCTCTGAGGGAAGAAAATCAGCTAATACATTCTCCATTTTGGTTTCATACAGATCAGGGTTGATGGGACACTGTAATAATTAAATTTTTAACAAAAAAAAAAACAACCGACTTCAATTTTTTTAAGGACTTTCTTCTATATCTCCAAAGTTCTTCATCATATCTTCACCAAATTTAAATGGGACCAACTTGGTAGTAAAGGCTTTCAAATAAAAAAAGAATCATCAAAATCGGTTGACAATTGGCGAAGATATCGGGAACAAACATACAAAAAAAAACTAAAAAAAAACATACAGTCGAATTGATAACCTCCTCCTTTTTTGAAGTCGGTAAAAAAAGGTAGCTAAAATGTAATACGAGTAAGTTTTTAATTCCAACCACGTTACATATCGTTACACGTAGTTCGTTTCAAAACCATTCGCCTCTCAACTTATAATTAAAATGTACGCTTTTTTCCCGCAGCCGGCGACTCTTGACTGTTCGCCGTGTTTATTTAGTTTAACTGTGAAATAGGAATGCAATACGAGTGGATAGAGTGAAGACGTAACATATATACAACAATTAAATTTCTAACAAAAAAAAACAACCGACTTTAATTTTTTTTAGGAGTTTTTTCCATGTCTCCAAAGTTTTTTATCATATCTTCACCAAATTAAAATGGGACCAACATAGTAGTAAAGGCTTTAAAAAAAAAAAGAATCATCAAAATCTGTTCACAATTGGCGAAGGTATCGCGTAACAAAAATACATTAAAAAAAATATAAAAAAATACAGTCGAATTGATAACCTCCTCCTTTTTTGAAGTCGGTTAAAAAAACATACGGGTCAAATAATTGATAACCGCCTTTTTTTTAGAAGTCGGTTAAAAATGGAGGCCTATGCCCAACAATGGCTTGATGTGGACTGAAAATGATGATGAATGATGATGTCCGAACATCCCCTTTTTATGATTTATCGATATTTTTTCCATATTTGACTTCATCTTTTCAGAATGTCTGCTTTACTGGGCTATAACATGGCATAATATTATTTTAGATTACAAACACGTAATATTTCCTCCCATCTAAATTCGAAATTCCTCTGAATAAACGCAGTAAAAATTCAACTTTGCGAAAAGTTAAAGACAATTTATTACGTCCGCGTCTTCACTCGGTCGGTCGCTGAAAACATGAGTTATGCTGTTCTGTTTTACCCAAATGGGTGGCTTCTACTTTGACCCAATGTCACAGGTATGGCGCTTCATACAAGCGGAGTAAAATTTTTTTATTTATTTAAACTTTATTGCACATAAAAAAGTGTACAAATGGCGGCCTTAACGCCTTCTGGCGTTCTCTGCCAGTCAACCATTGGACCAAGTAGAGAAATAATTTGGGTGGTGCGACAGAGTGTGTAAACAAAATTACAAAGTACCTATCTATAAATACCTACAACAATAAATCAAGAATATACATATCATAAATATATATGTCGGGATAGTAGTTAACACGTGGCGTGAGGCGCCACGTGGGTAGTTTAAATAATAAAACTCGTTAATCCCCAATATTGCCTTGTTGTGTTCGGCTTCTAAAAGCGTCGCACGGTCGATTAGTCGTCAGTCTGGCTCGGGCGGCCGCACGGTGCACATCTCGTGAATATTCGTAGTTGTGTAGCTGTGACTAGGCGTAGCCATGACTCATTTATTAAGATTATTATAAGGAATGCGGATCACCTGACCTATTCGTTATAATGACGGTATGCCCTGTGGGCACAGGATAACTGAGCGGGCTAGAGAGATAGTAAAATGGGTGATACGGAATCACAGAATACATAAGAGTCAAACAGAATGGTATCTCACAGCGTCTCCCGCAAATTGGCGTCCCCGCACCTCTCCCCCGCACTTTGTGAGCTTTAGCAGCTCCAAACCAGGGTTTCATTACTAGCCGCACGCTATACGCGACGTGTGTTGTCTTCAGAACTGTCAACCAATAGTAACCATCATGGTGAGAAGGTGCGCGTATAATAATTGTTTATCCACCCAATACTATAAAGAACGTTTATTTCATACATTTCCAAATGATGAAAACAGGTAAGCACAGCAACTATATAATTTCACGTTATGACCCAGCAACCATCTTGATTATATACCCTTCTCGCTCTCTCGCATTGGCGGGAGATACACAAGAGCGAGATTGTAACATTACCGGATTGCTAATAAGCAATCCGGTAATGTTACATAGGCTCCTCGCTTGCAGGTTATCACATACGCGCAGATACCAACTAGATTTCCGCGGGTTATAGTGCTAAATGCCATTGTTGACAATGACAACTTGACATGCTGTGCGTGTAATTTTATTGTTATGAGTGTAAGCGTGATAAACATTTGTTTATTTTTATTGAATTTATTCATATAATTACCGTATAGTTTTGCGCCGAATATGCAAATTACTATATTACAATATAAAAATTAGTAAAATTAGTGCGTTACATTATTAATGACTCAATAATAATCAGTAAAGTGAACTAATGGTGAAATGGACAATGGACATAATGAAAAATATTTATGAAGTGATATTATGTAGCTGTTTCTGACTTTCCTGTAACATTTAATACATATAAAACAGAATATTTTTTACGTCATAGTGTTCGCAAATCTTCCGGTATGGAAAAATATAATCGTAAATATGTCGAACTCGTTAGTAGGTAAATATTAAAATAATTCTGCGGTGCGACCCTAAGTATAAAACACACATTGACGTGTGTACAGATAAATTGTTTCGTTTGTAGTAGTAGTAGTTATATGTGTTACTCTGAATCAATGGAGAGTCATACCAGTGACGGAATCTCATGTTGCTTCTCATAGGTCAGCGCGAGGAGGTGCGCTGACCTTACCGTCTCATTTTTAATATTGGCCATCTATCTACTCTCATTGCGATATATATATATATTTATGCCGCTAGGAAAGCACATTAAGTCGTTGGTCCCGGCTGTTATCATTGTAGCTGTTAAGCTTAACCTGAGCTTAACACTTGAAAAGTCTGACACCAGTGTTGATGCACGATCAACAAATCAAAAGAACAAACTAACTTAACTTAAACTAACAAACGAAACTTTAGAGGTACATCCGTGTTCAAGTAAAAAGTCAATGTGTGCGGTGTGTGTGTTACGGAAAACGGCCACTTTTGGTAAAAATGCAAACTACAGCTTATCGTTCTCACTTTAAACTGTAAAAAATAGTGTGTTCATAAAATAGTTTGATGGGTTATCTGGATTTTACTAGAACAAAATTTTAAATGATATCTCCGATTCCTTTCAAATAATTTATTTCAAATGGATGCACCACTGGACTCCATGTATTGTCTTAACAAATCCATACATTCTTCATTCAAATTACTTCTTTTCTTACATACCAGTAACACATTCGTACTTATTACATTTATAAACTCTTTCAGTAAAAGTAACAACCTACATAGTTGTGAGTTTGGATTTTGTAAGTATATGTTACTCAGTCAAGCAAAGACCTGTGATTCGAACGTAATTTTCATAACTTACGTCACGTCTCACTAATTTGTAGCTTGGTCCACATTTTACTTGTGATAAATATTTCCGCAAGTTTGTAGGGTCAAGCACGTAGCTCCAAAGGGATTTTGCCAAAAATGAAATATTTAAAAAGTTCAAACGCGAAATAAATTTGCCCATGTTACGTTTCTGCGATCTTTGCTTACCTTTTATTGTTTTTTGTGTTATTAATTTCGTATTCAGCAAAGACCCGAGTATGCCTTGGGGCATTTCATTTTACTTCCGTAATAGGATAAATCTAATGCCTACTTCAAGGCTGATTTGATAAATAAAAGTGAGTTATTTACACAGATTGTTTGTATTTATTTCTGTATACGTACATAGTACTGAACATCAGGTCTTTATGGAGGGAGAAGCAATTGCATATGCCCGGGAATACGTAAAGTCTTCTTCATCTGAACGCATAACCGGTTGCATCCTCAGCTATGCTGCTTCGGAGCCCGAGGTGCGCTTTCCTGCTTTTTCATTTCCAAATATAATATGCATATCAATGGTTACCCAAGGATGCCAAAAATGTAGCGAATTGGAGAATAAATAGCCGGAACAGTCGATTTGGCTATAGTTTTACGAAAGTGGTGCGCTTTCCCACTTTTTCTTCTCCAAATATAACATGCATGACAATGGTCACCCAAGGATGCCAAAGACCTTGCAATATGGTGAAGAAAAAGCCGGAACAGTTCAAATGATTTGGCTATACTTTTACGATCGGACGCCTGCCTGACGTCAACCCTTTTTGGGAATGTATTTGTGCGAAAAGTTTTACAACCGGCCGCCTCCCGACGTTAACCCTCCTTGGGAATATAATTGTAGCACGAGATGTTTGTGCTTAGTCCTTTAGTCGCCTCTTACGATATCCACAGGAAGAGATGGAGTGATCATATTCTCACCCGAAACCACATATGCATCCTCACATATAGAGCACAAACATGGGCTTTGACTGACATTCAAAAGCATAGACTGAAGGTTTGCTGCGGAAGCATGTAGCGCAGTAGAATGCTGTGCTACATGCGGCAGGGGAAAACTCTCAGACACGTGAAACACCTTACTATGCTCACCAACTAGCATTGAAGATGTTGCTGATAAAGCAGCGAAATTAAAATGGGACTGGTCGGGTATGTAGTAGCTAAGACCAATGAGCTACTTTTTGCTTTATCCTTTCTGCATTGTCCCTTTGGTTACAGAATGGATATCAAATGGTCAGCGTCAGCACGCCCGCCCTCGTACACGGTGTAATGACCGAAACAAGCTTTTTAAACTTTATTTATTTATTTTACTCTTTATTGCACACAATTTAACAAATTAGTCACAAATAATAGAGATAAATGTTAGCATACAAAAGGCGGCCTTATCGCACAGCAATCTCTTCCAGGCAACCTTAGGGTAGAATGGATACAAAATAAATTTAGATATGTTACAGGTGAGGTGTAATATTTCAAAGGAGATATACAAATAAAATATTATAGATACATAATACCTATATAACACATACTTATATAAAAAAATATTTACATATATATATATATATATATACAGGGTTATTTTTAATTAACCGGCAACCTTTTTGGAGCAAGTTCAGTCCGTGATACTGAACCACTTTCCATAAAAACAATTATCGAAAAACAAAAACAAAATTTCGTCCTCCCATACAAAATCCATTTGGTTAAGCGCGGATTTGTATGGAAAGTCAAAATTTTTTTTTCTCCAAAAAGGTTGTCGGTTAATTAAAAATAACCCTGTATATATATATATATATATATTATATAAATAAGGTAGTGTACACGAAAGAAAGTAAGAACCTAAACAAGATGCGAAAGGAAAGAGTGACTTACAAAGAAGAAAGGAAGTGTGATTTGACTTGTGATTTAAAGCTGGCTAGCGTTCGAGCCTGTCGGATGGACAGTGGCAGTGCGTTCCAAAGCCGAAAAGCTTCTAGAGTGAAGGACTGACAATAAAACCGGGTGGAATGATCAGGAATGATTAGTCGCTTTTCGGAGCTGCGTAATTTGCGAGTTGCAGTTTCACTGTAAAAAACGAAACACTTTAGCAGTATGAAGTTTTCAAAAGTACATTCATTTTATTTGTGATTTGTCCCTCCCTATATATTTATTTATTTTGTGTCGAAATTTTTCTGGAATGCCAGCCGGTACGACCAGAAAGACGTGCATCAAATTCACATCAAAAAGGTTCGTGCTAAGTCCCGACAAAAGTGATACCCTCACTGTCTTCCTCGATTTAACGATGTAGCATCCGTTAATATACAGGTTAACTAGGTAAAGTGAAAATATCTGCTACTTTTCATACTTTCCCGGATCGTACCCAGCAATTTGCAGATAACCTAGTTAAGGTAAGGTATAGGCAAATGGCCTTTGTGTTGTGTGAAATAAATTGTTAACTCGTAAATATGGTGATAATTTCCATATTGCTCTTCGTCATGCACTAGATAGCCCTTTAAATTATTTTATGAACTGCCTTTGAAACTATTATTGGTGATCCGTCTCAAACTTATGGCGGAGGCAAGTTTTAAAGCTAGATGGGCTAATGTAAATATTTTCAACGGTGGTTCATAAAATAATTTAAAGGGCTATCTAATGCATGACGAAGAGCAATATGGAAATTATCTCCATATTTACGAGTTAACAATTTATTTCAAATAAGGGCGCCACTTCAAGGCCATTTGCCTATACCTTCACCTTAATGCGCACATTAACGTATGCCTTATTCTTACGTTTTAATTCTACATGTTGATCTGTTGTGTAATTTATATCACTGAATAAAGAATTTTTAATTTCAATTTAACGGTATAACATTTATCTACATTTCAATCATGTGGTCAAAGTGCGATTGTTTCAAAACAATATATAACCAAGAGCCAGGAGGAGTGGGTGGGAGAGACTTCGTTGCCTAACACTGGAACATTGATGGCTATTATTATTATTTTTAGCCAATTAGGTCCCATTGTTGGGCAAAAGCCTTTCCTTTTTCTTTCCATACATCCCAGTCCATTGATATCACCCTCCTCAAAATGAATCAAATCATCAGCCCATCTGTTTCTTGGACGTCCTGGTTTGTCTTCGGCCATTTGGAATACAATTTATGGTAATATTTCGGGGTGCATGTGACAGACGTGTCCCGCCCACCCCCACTTCAGTTTAGCTGATTTACTCCTACATCAGTAATCCTCATAAATAAATAAACTTCACAAGCGCGCAGAGATTTACAAGCTTTATTCAAATTAAACTATGAACCAAAACAATTTGAATGAGTTTAACAATTTTGGTAATTGTTTATGTATGCGTCTGCAAATTTAATGTGAAGTTTGCATGAATCTATTTAAATACATTTATGTAAACCACAGTCTTTGTAGACAGTTCTATGAATACATTTTGGGTGATTCTGTTAGTTTATTTTAGAAACGAGAGTTATATTTTTTGGTTAATACTAACGGAGGCACAGACATTACTAATATGCTTTAAACAGGTAACTCAAGTAAAAAGTCAGCTAATGGCCGACATGTTTCGACCTTATCCGGAGGCCTTTCTCAGGGCACATTCGCCCTTACGAATTTACGACGACTACTTAAAGACGTCCCTTAGCGAATCGTAGCGAGGGCGGCGCGGGCGTTGGCCCGCTGCGCTCGCAGTGACAGTGCGGTGGTTGGTGGGGGACGCTGATCTTTTGTGTCGCCGACTTCCGTGTCCTACGTCATAATTAATTAATATTTTATCATATGTAAGTTAAAACTGCGGAATGATTTTATTTATGTGCATGTCAATTTGACAATAAATTAAAAGTTTATTCAGTATATTTTCATTTAAAATGACATTTAAATGTCCCTACATTAATCCTTGACCCCTATATTAATATTATTAAAAACGAGAAGAAGAGAAAATAATAAATAAAAATTGATAATGTCGCACCACCATACAGAAAGAAAACATAGACTTCATGAAATATGTTTTCTTCACATATGTTTTCATATAATTTTCTAAAACCTAAACGTTTTACGGCCAGTACAGTATACTGTATGGTAACTCTTTGGAAATGATGAAGTGAGATATATCGCCTTATATATATTTATATATATAAGGTATATATATATTTATATATAGCCTTATATATATATATATATATTTATATAGTACATCGCCTTTTAAAAGAACCGCAATAAATATAAAGTAACACATGCCGCGAACGTTAGCTCGAATTTAACGCGAGCGCGAAAAATGTAAAAAAACAGAAATGCAGTATATCAAAAGTTCGCAAGAACTGTGTCGCAACAAGTTTCCCAGTTTTCGGGAAATTTTCTTTAATGGTGACAAGGATAAAGCTGGATCTCAGTAAGTTTCCCTTTTTTTACGTTGCATTAATACTTTCTCTGATTTTTTTTTTTGAGTTGGCACATGTATTATCAATTATCTACCTAATCTTATCTCAAACGCTGGATGCAGAATGCTGCCAATCATTCATTTTGTCAACGTTTGGAAAAGGCTTATGTCCAGCTGCGGACTTCTTGTGACTGGCAAAAAGTAAAGCTCATTCAAAGAATAAATTTAAGAAAAATCACATATATTGTGGAAACCCACTATATCCTCTACTTCCGACAGCATAATTATAGATATTTAGAGCCCACTAGATCCCATTGTTGGGCAAGGGCCTAAATCTTAGCTCTCCATTCCTCTCTGTTTTGCCCTTTTGCCTGCCAGTCCGATGAGTAGGCATCTATGTTGTCACGCCATCTACGCCATGGTTTTCTAGGATGTTGGCGTCCATTAATTGGAGTATACAAAGTAAGGAAATAATGATGTGTAAAATTCCTGGAAAGTGCAAGATTGGAGGTCGCAAAATATCTTGGCTGAGGAATAACCGACCGGTGGCACGCTAAGGTGGATCTTGGCTCCCAGCACTATATGATGCCATTTCTTGCGGTCTTGTAAGCGTTGCTACCAGCCGTTGGCCCATCTTATACCTGGAGCTATCAACTGACCAATGGCTCTAGGCCCCTTAAAAAACGAATACTCTTCTTCTACTTCTCGTTTTGATGGTACTTTACTTACTATATTTTGTCACTCCAGTATCGGGCCACTTTGATAGCTACTCATATATAATTTGCGGCCATCAGGTTATTCTAAGTAAAGTAAGGCTGCATGATAGGAGCCTCCCCGCGACGCACCTGGAAACAGCTGAACTCGGTAACGCAGAGTCCAGGCTGGCCAATCCTGTTACCACGAGGGTATACTCTTAGTCAGTAACACATTCGTACAAAAAAGCCACATACCCATTCTTTTTTTGATGAAATTTCAGAGAGAATGTAGGTACTTGTTTGAACTATTCAACAAGTTCAAAGGAGGACGGCTCAAGTTTCAAGTATTCCGGAAGTCTGGGGAACTATGCATCTGATTTGCTTGGAATGAGGCAACTTTTAAGTTTATTTATGACAGATTCAGATACAGACGTGATTTTTTCTTTTTTTTGGGCTACCGAACTCCTTCTGTACGAGCAAACTTACACGCTCAGTTTGGCATCAGTTCAGTCTATCAGTCTGGATTGACTTGACTGACGCCAGAATGATGAATGATTTTCATGGTCAATCTGGACTGACAGCAGACTGATAAAAAGTACGTGTACGGCAAAGAGCTATAATGTACCTTATGTACCTTGGTGTACGGTGTGTAGTAAAGTACGGTGACTGACGCGAGAATAATACGAGCGGGTTACGCAATCAGTCTCCTATCAGTCTTTCATCATAGAAAACAGGTTGACAAAATTATAATTTTCATCAGTCCGAACCATCAGTCTGTCATTCCGTGGGTTACACGATCATTCTCCGATCATTCTGACCAGACTGATGGACTGAAGCCAAACTGAGCGTGTAACCTACATCTATCATAATCAGATTAACTTATAAATTGTGGTGCCGTCGGGTTTTCGTCCTAGAATATCTCTTCCTGTAGATGTCGTAAGAGGTGAGTAAAGGACTAAGCTCAAACAAATAGTTTGCATGCAAAAAGCCAAAGCGAAGCTACACTTATATACTGGTGGTTCCAGGCCCCTCTTTCCCAGTGGGCACTTTGGGCAAGTGCCCAGGGCCCCGCCATCGATATTGGCTCCCCTCAGATCAAATACAAAGTCCCTAGTTCCTGTCAGATCACCAAACGATAACCAATAGGTATTTATTACCAAAAAACTGAAATAATTCGAAGAAATCGAACCTAAATTATTGACTACAATACCAACTTACTAGCTTTTACATGCGCGAAGCTATTCTACTCCCTCCCAAAAATTTCTTTCTTTTTCTTTCCGACTTCAGCATGCTTAGATAAATTTAAATATATAATGGTATACTAAGCACATACACATTAAAGAAAAATCATCAGTAGTACACTCATCAGTGTGGTGTGACTCGCTCCATTTAAATTAAGCGAACGAAGCGAAGCATATTGAAAAATTACATAGAAAATTGAAACAAAATGTGTTTGACTTTATATTGAAGGAGATGGTGGAATGGAATCCCATACAAGTTTGGCCCTGGTTTGAATATAGATGTCCAAGAATAATTTATGCCACATCAGTTAGGTATATAAATGCTAATAATAGGTACATATTTTATTTATTTACAATTACAGATACACTATCACGTCTTTATCCCTAACGGGGTAGACAGAGCCAAGGGCGGTAAAGCCCAGGCCACTTTTAGCGTAATGGTGGGCATGAAGGTGGAAAAGGGAAATCATAATAGTGATGGGTTGCTAACCGCATCGCCTATTCATATGATTCAGATTCTCGCCCATTCCCTCGATCGGCTTTTACGATCTGCACGGGAAGAGAAGCAGCTAGTACATTCTATGTTTTTTCTTTTCTCCCAGACCAGCAAAGAAGAATTTACGAGTACATTTATTTACAATTAGTTTGTATAAAACAATGGAATTTGTGATAGATCTTTTTTTTGAGAACTTTGGTTCACATTGAGGTTTGTTTTATTATAAATGAAGACTTTTTTATTATTACTTTCGTATATTTTACATAAAAACAATAATTTGTCAAATATTTTCAGCCATCATTATTTAGCCATTCGCAACATAAACAGAGAAGGCATTCGCAACATGACGATTCTTTTCGTACTCGGAAAAACGTATTTTACGAAGTATTTTGGAGTAAAACTTCTCTAACATATTAAAAACTATTGATAGTGATAGATTATTAAAAAAAATATTTAACCTTGTTTAACTACTTTCTTTGTCTATTCTAACAAAATAGTGTTCTGTCAAAGTCATATGGGCCCCATTATCCTAATATGCCCAGGGCCTTGAATAGGTTAAAGACGGCCCTGGGTGGTTCTGTGAGAATGACAGTCGAACAATAGACCTCGCCAGTTTTTATAACCATTTAATAACTGACACTTTCCCCTGGCTTAGCAAAGTCATTTTAGTAAAATCCGTCCATTTATAACGCTACAGCAAACTTCCTCTCTCTACTTCCCCCTTTTGGAGATTTTTTGCAACATCTTGTGTAGAATGTCCTTATAGATCGAGAGCTGGTACGAATTTTTGGGTAGGTATTTGAGGCAAGTTGAAAACTTGTCACATACCTCTCCTATTATACCCCAACACGGAACTGCAGACCTGGTGAGTAGCGGGTCTAAGGCAACCTATAAATTTTTAAGTTTTTTTTTTCAAAAAAGGTATTTAAGGCAATATGCATTTTTTATTTGTTGTAGTTTAATGTTTAAAGAATAAAAAAATCAATATAATAGAAGAGGTATGTGACAAGTTTTCAACTTGCCTCAAATACCTACCCAAAAATTCGTGCCAGCTCTCGGACCATTAGTGTGCCTCTCTTTGATTACAATCCGTCAGTAATAATATTTCTCCCCCAACCAAAAATCGTGGTCGACTAAAACAATAAAATAAGTAACAAGAAATTTATGTGCCAAGTTTCATTAAAATCGATTACCAATGCACCCTGTAGGCGAGAGCAGACAGACGGACAAAATCATTTGTGACAAATCTCAAAATTAAGACGCTTCACTCGTTGGGTCAATAACATACTATTATATATAGGGTGCTCCTGCAGTGGAGACTAAAAAAGACCTGATGATGATGATGATATATTAGGGGTAATTTTCACATAGTAAATAAAATCATTTTATTTGTATGCTTCACAGTATGCTGAGATAAAATATAGTCTATCTCTATCAGATATATCAGTTATACTGCTTGCAAAAATAATGACGTTTCATACCATTGTTTTGATGTAAAAGACGAAGTAACAAAACATACCTTCACATTTATTAACACGAATACTTAAAATTTGGGTGTAATCTAATATTAGTCAAGTCAACAGGGAAATCGTAGAACCTTTGCGTTGCAAAAGGTGGAGTACTTTAAGTCTTCGTACCTTTACAACATTACGTCAAAATCCAAATTTTTGACCCTCAGGGATATGGCCGCCATCTTGAATTTAATGGTTGTTGTATGTTTTTGTTATTTTTTAAAATCACTTTTCAATGATTAATTTATGATAAAATTTCTTGAGCTCCTCCGTGCTTTCGAAGGCAAGTAAAATCCGTTGGTCCCGGCTATCATTGTTTGGCAGTCGTCAAGCTATGTCCGATGCCTTTAGGCAGCTTGAAAAATCTGACACCCATTGCAGTGTTGGTCACTTACATACACGAAAAATAAATAATAATAAATGATTTATAGTGTTACAAAAATGTCTATATGAAAAGAATGAAGAAAAAATATTTTTTTACATACCTAACATTGCCTAAATTTTAATTCAATTTTTAAAATAAACAGTTACAAGCGACGGAATATAATAAAACCAGAAATATATAACTCTTTTTGACTTAAATAAGCTAATGAAGATACTGATCTACACTAATATTATAAAGAGGAAAGATTTGTACCTATTTTTGTATGTTTGTATGTTTGTAATGAATAGGCTCAAAAAGTACTGGGCCGATTTAAAAAATTCTTTCACCGTTGGAAAGCTACACTATCCCCGAGTGACATAGGCTATGTGTGTACCACGGGCGAAGCCGGGGTGGACTGCTAGTGTATTATAAAGCAATCAGCAATCTGAGAACCCGGCAGATCCCTCCTTTATACGTTCGTATAATTTATTAGATTATTAATTTTAATACTTTAACGACATATATAAACAAAGTAACAGTGAAAATAAACAACGTCCCAAAAGTTGGGATGTGCACCCATAAAATGTCTCCCACGGTGGTAATTTTTCCCTGCATTAGACGACCGGTCCTAATTAATATGTTTGATACTGAAACAATGGCTTATAAAAGTATAATGAGCGTTGAGGATTCAATTTTGATATATAAAATCCGATCAAGTGCGAGTCAGACTCTTACAAGGGTACAATGTTAAGGGTAAGTACAATGTTTAAAAAAGCTGATAAAAACAAGTTTCTTGTATGACAACCCCCTTTAATTTTTTGCTTATCTTAACTTTATTTGTTGGTATAGCGGCCAAAGTAATACATAATTCGTAAAAATTTCAAGTGTTTAGACACTACGGTATTACGGTTCAAGAGATAGAGCCCTGTGACAGTTGGACGGACAGACAGACAGACGGCGGGGTCTCAGTAATAGGGTCCCGTGTGAACCCTTTAGGTACGAAATCCTCAAAAGCTGCAAACTTTTCAGCATATGAGATTTTTATTTGCAATGTGGTGGTGAGAGAGTAGAACACATTTTGTAATCACCCCTTCCCTCTTCCACGGGTATTGTAAGAGGTGACTAAATGTGACTAAAATCTTTTCCATAACAAATAAATACGATTTAACACAGAAAGAACTGGTTATAAGAAACTTCAAAGTTTTGAAACAAGTCATTTTAAAGTTATGATGGCACTACAAACCGAACTTTCTACTCTGCGTTGAGCTATCGTCGTTCCGGGAAATCTTTATCGAATTACCCCATTACACTAGCGCTTCTGGGACTATGGGGTAAATGGACTACCCCTTTTAAAACACGGATGCTTTGTGTGTGTCTTTTAAATTTTTAACATACCACTAGATAATTAAAGTGGATGAACAAAAACTTTGTCAATATAACCTTTAATAACATACATAATAAAAACTTAAACTACCTACTACGAGTACAAAAATTTAAAAAGTTTTGAATGTAGTATAAACTTATCGTATCAGTTGGTAATACTTAGTGATTAAAACATCTTAAATTTGCATTATGTATATTATATAAGTTCGGGATGAAAAGTATTATTCTACCTAAATTTAAAAAGAGTATAAAGTAATTTTTTTAGGATTCTGTAGCGTATCGAAATGATCCTAACCCCTATTACTGAAACTCCACTGTCTGTCCGTCCGTCTATCACAGGACTCTATCTCTTGAACTATAATAGCTAGAGAATCAAGATTATCACCGATTATGTGTTACTGTGGCCGCTATAACAAAAAATAAGATAAAGTTAAAAATAAAAGAGGGACATAGTACAAGAAACATATTTATTTCAGCGTTTAAAAATATTGTATGGAGGTACAGAACCCTTCAGGTACGAGTCCGACTCGAACTTGACCGGTTTTTTTACGATCATTAGAGTCTGAATATAATTAATATTTCATTTATTAGCAAGTAATAATTGCAAAATAATATGAAACTTTAAAAAAAAATATTAAAGTGACGCAAGCAAATTAACTAGTTGGAAAACTTTCCCACTGGATATTTTTAGCACAGTAATAAATAAATAAATACAAAGGGATAAATCACACAGATTGAGTTAGCCCCAAAGTAAGTTTTAAAACTTGTGTTATGGGATACTAATTCAACGATATTATATTTTATATATGGATAAATACCCAAGACCCAGGATAGTGTTGAGCTATCGTCGCTCCAGGAAGACTATCAAGTCAGCCCTTTACGGTCCTGGTAATATTACTTTTTTTAATCCCATTTACTTAATTCTAAAAATAAGATTTAATCTCCATAAATACGTACGTTTAATGATTTTTTCTAAAAAATCCATAACATTTTTCTTTTTTTTTTCCAGAATCACCGCGCATAAGTGTGAGAATATTAACCTATATAGTCTTACCCCAAGATATGAATATTAGGGGCAAAAAGACATTTGTGGGATCAAAGACTACAGTGCAAGGCAGACTTTGCTTGCTTATCTCTCTAGTTTAAGAAAATCATAAAACTCATGCAAGCATTGTAAGATGTATACTAAAAATTATGCCGAGTCAGCAAATAATTCAAATGAAGTTAAAATCAAAGGTTAATATTTAAAAAATCGTGTAAGGCTAACAATATCAGCAGTAGGCAACTTCGTACTTGGTAAGTTAGCGCAGTGTTGAGCTATCGTCGCTCCGGGAAATCTCTATCGAGTTACCCCATTACGGCGCGCCCCGGGACCCGGGGTAATACGAAATGAACAATGTGGTTTTAAGCAATATTACTTTGCTTTTAAAACAATAGATTTTCAATTTCATCCATGCTGGTCTGGGAGATAAGAAAAACGTAGAATTTACCAGCTGCTTCTCTTCTCAAGCAGATCGTAAAAGTCAGGCGAACGGGTGAAAATTCGATTCATGTTAATAGCAACTCACTCAGTTAACTAAGCGGCCAGCAACTCATCAATATTGAATTTCACAGCCCAGGGCTCTGTGTGCTTAGAGCTGCAAGATCTAAAATGCTCTGTAGGCTCTAGATGTGATATAGTATTTTTGTACAGATTTTAAATTCAGAAAAAAATTATGAAATTTAATAATTCTGAATGTAATTATCTATGAATCAGAATCAGAAGCACATATACAGTTCGACAATCATTCTCCTATTACTGACATTATACCGGCAAGAGTAGCGTAGGATACCTGCCTACTATGTAATCAAACGATCTGAGCAAGGTTGCTTGAAGCTTCCTAGTGTAGCTAGTAGCGAATTAGTCGTTTTAGAAAAACCGCGAAACTCATTTACGCAGTATTGGTCGCCTACGCGCCAAAAGATAATATGCCTAATACAATGTAATCACAATATTACACTAGCTTTTCGGGCGTTGCACGGGCTGCAAGCAGCCCGCGGTTTTTCGTGCAGCTGTTGAAGTTGTTTGAAATATATGTCCAGGTGATAAAATGGGTAAAAACTACAGCCAGTAAAGGAAAATATCAAAAAATTTTTGGGCGGCTATCTTGGAATCAAAATTTGATTGCAGTTTTGAGTTCCGCGGGGTGTTTTACCCCAGCATACAACATTTCAGACCCCTTCGAAGTTCCAGTAGGACGTTATGAACGAATTAAGTTAAAATTCCAAAATCCAGACGCCATCTTGGATTCCAAAAAAAATTGATATTTGGATTCCGCGATCCAAAAACTCTTGCATTCTGAATTAAAGCTTGCGAATGAGTACCAAATCCAATTTCAGAAAAAAGTATGTGAGTAGTCTTAAAAAACGGAGCCGAAAATTATAATATGTCATTCGTTTTTTAGGGCTCCGTACCCAAAAGGTGCAAACGGGACCCTATTAGTCTGTCACAGGGCTCTATCTCTTGAAATAGCTAGACACTTGAAATTTTTACAGATTATGTATTACTAGCCACAGTAATACATAATCTGTAAAAATCTTTTAACTTTTTTTATTTGAGTATTTGTTGTTACAGCGGCCACGCTATAACAACAAATACAAAAAATTAAAAAAGTTAAAAATTAAAGGGGGTCGTCATACAAAAAACGTGTTTTTTTAGCGTTTTAAAACATTGTAGGGGGTACGGAACCCTTCATGTACGAGTCCGATTCGCACTTGCCCGTTTATTGTCAAATATTAGTAACCAATGATGATGACATTTTCTACCGATTTACTTGTCATAAAAACACAAAACCCCTTATCAAATCCCTCACGAATATATTATTTTTGAATCTGGAAAACCCCAGCCCATCTCAAAGCTCCGTATCGGTCGGTCCGATCTAATATCTCCTTTCGCGACCGTTATTGGCCCTTTGTTCTACAAAATCACTTCCTACCGGCCTTAGGCTGCAAACTAAAAAAGAAACAGATAAAGGAGTAAGACGAGCCCGTGTGGTTCCGGGTTAGAATACGACCACTCCATCTCTTCCTGTGGATGTCGTAAGAGGTGTCTAAAGGACTAAGCAGAAACATCTCGTGCTACAATTGCATTCTCAAGGAGGGTTAACATTGGACGGTGGCCGGTTGTAAAACTTTTCGCACAAATACATTCCCAAAGAGGGTTGACATCAGGCAGGCGGCCGGTCGTAAAACGAAAGCTAAATCATTTAAACTGTTTCGGCTATTTCTTCTCCATTTTGCCAGGTCTTTGGCATCCTTGGGTGACCATTGACATGCATGTTATATATATATATATATACTCGTATATCGGCGTGAGTGTAGGTTAACAACAATTAAAATCCCAACTCTTATGTCGCAAAGGGATATGAATCGAGCCGGGAAGGCTGAGTGGGATACGGCCTTTGACATAACGGGTGTCGTGAGTAACACTTTGCTACTTATTGTACGAAAACAGGCTGATGCCAGGATGCAAACTTGATAACACTCACGTCACTTTATCGATGTCGCCGCAAGAAAGACCTTACTTACGTTGGCCTTATAAAAATATGACGGTAAGGCAGTGCCCCACCTCGCACTAATCCTATGAGAAGCACCATGTGATTCCGTATCACACATTTTACTATCTCTCTAACCCACACAGATAATCTGCGTCCACCAGAGCTTACCGTCCGGCTGTAATAGAATGTCATTGTAATAAATCGGTATACCAGTCCACATTCATTACAATAACCACAATCAAACCAATTATGTCCTGTCCCACATTAAAATGGTACAGCATGACGGCACTTGAAACAATCCCATTATCACTGTTGCTAAGTCGACGTTTTCAACGTCCCGTTCACGCAGACCGCTACTCAACATAGCTAATATAAATATATTTGGACAAGCAGCATAGCTGAGGATGCAACTGGGAACGCGCTTAGACGAATAAGAAGTATGTAAGTATGCATGTTTATTAAAAGCTTGGTAACTCATTAGTACATGTAACTTCGTGAAAATTTGAGAAAAAAGTCTTTACAAATTACAGAAACCTGGCTTCAGTAGCACAATTGAGAAAGAAACCGGTAATAAATAAATAAAATAAAATAAATATTTATGGAAAAATCACACTGATTAAGCTAGCCTCAAAGTAAGTTTTATTTAAACTTGTGTTATGAGATACTAACTCAACGATACTATATTTTATAATAAATTTTATAATAAATAAATATATAAATAAACACCCAAGACCCAGGACAATTTGAAAAAGGCCATTTTCCAACTTGCCCTGGCTGGGGATCGAACCCAGACCTTCTGGATTAGGGGTCTAGCGTGTTAACCATTACGCCACGGAGGTCTTAGAAAACTACGATAAAAAATATCTTCTGCTTTTCCTTAATTTGTGTCCATGTGCAGATAAAGCTGTTTGTCGACCATCCTCGCTAAATTAGCGCCAGGCTGATTATCCTTTTATTTGTCGCAGTTTAGTGGCTCTTCCATACTGCCTTGATAACATTTTATTCGATTTGTGCGGTGTTTTGGTCATTTTATTGCCTTAATTGCTACTGCTAATTTCTACCACGCTGGTATGAAAAAATAAAAAAAACGTAAGTGTAATGAACCAGCTACTTCTATTCCTGTTTAGATTGTAAAAGCTGATCGAGGGAATGGGGACTCTATTTGTCTTGATTACCTTTTTTACAAGATTTTATTTAGTTTCCTGTCTGTGCGTCCGTAATCAAATCTTGCAAGAAAATTAGACCCACTTCCTATTATTCGATGGGGCTGAAACTTCACATAAAGGTGTATGTATGTTGGGTTGGGTGTACTTTTTTTATACAGACAAAAGTTTAACAGATTTTCGTTATTTAGAAAATTTTTATAAGAATATCATGTCATAGAATAATCAATATGTAGGTTACTCAGTATAAAGAATTATTAATAATAGATTTTCGTTGCACAGAAAATCAATAATTAGAATGTTTGTTATGAATAATTTGAAATCATAGAATTTTATTACAAATAACATTTACTTTGCGATGTTTCTAATATCAGAATATCAAATTAAATATTATTATTTTTAATAAGTTTAGTTAATATAATATTTATAAACTATAAGTTTGCCCTATTCTAGTAAAATGGATAAAACTTGCCCAGCACAAAACGGCCGCTGCCGCGGCACGCTCGCTTCGCTCGCTCGGTTCGTGCGTGTGTTGGTCACAGTTCTAACCTAACCTAACCTATAAGTTTGCCCTATTCTAGTAAAATGGATAAAACTTGCCCAGCATGTCGCAGTTCTAACCTAACCTAACCTATAAGTTTGCCCTAACCTATATTGTGGTAGCCATTTATAATGTATTCTAACTTATTATATGGTATTTAATTTGATTGAACAATGAATAATAATTTTCTGTAAAATAAAATTCCATGAAAGATTATACCGAACAAACAATATTCTTTAAATAAATATTCTACTGTTTGATTTGTTTGTTAAATGGAAATATGAGATTCTAAAATTCATTGAACTGTGTTTCTATAAATTGTGTTTCATTCAAGTAAATAGTCTTTGAAACAATAATATTTGAAATAAAAATACAAGAATTAAATATTCTATGAAAAATTTTCTGTGAATCGAAATTCTTTGAAATTTCAGTCTGTGAAACAAGGGGCAGCCATGTTGGGTGTCAACGTAAAATTCTGGTCCAATGACCTGATCTCATGATGAAGCTGGAAAGTGGCCATGGTATCTCTACGATAAAAAAGCGAGATTGGGCTCGATTGATTCGTCTTGAAGAAGACAAAAGCTTGTTTTTAAAAATATTTTAATAATATGATGTGACTTGAAGGGGTGTTAAAGAATACTCGTTGTAGGTTGGAGACGAACTGACTTTATTATGGAATAACAGGGTTTATATACTTATTTTATGAGTAGTACATAGATCGTTGTCTTTGTCTAGACGGCTGGGTGGTCTTAGATGATAGATCTCTTACAACGGATAGTATTATAAGGAAGTATCCTCTTCATAGGAAATGATCTTGGTGTCCTATGTTGGACTAGATTCAAGTAGGGCAATGAAGAGAGCGTTTGTTGTACTCTTCGCACATACACCACAACTTGTTCCCTAGCCCTAAGTTCTGTCTATCTTGTTAGGAACAAAGACGTTAAACTCGTAGTATATGTATTATTGTTTCAATAGAAGGTTCTCAAGGTTAAACTCGTAGTATATGTAGGTGTGTTTCAATAGAAGATACTCAAGTTCTCGTTGAAAATACGCTTGGAAATAAATACGGATTTGGCCAAGTTGATTCGAAGAACATCACTTGCTTATTCTTCGTCTTAGCACGTTGCCGGTTACACCCTCATTTGTGCTGCTTCGGAGCCCGGGGTGCTTCTTCCCGCTTTTTCTTCTCCAAATATAATATGCATGTCAATGGTTACCCAAGGTTGCCAAAGACCTTGTAGGAGAGAAATAGTCGAAGAAGATTAAATGATTTGGCTATCAATCACCCAAGGATGCCAAAGACCTTGCAAACTGGAGAAGAAATAGCCGGAACAGTTTAAATTATTTGGCTATAGTTTTACAACCGGCCGCCTGCTTAACGTCAACCCTCTTTGGTAATGCTATTGTGCGAAAAATTTCGCAACTAGCTTTCGATGTTACCCTCCTTGGGAATGCAGTAGAAGCAACATCGTACGTTAAGAAACAAGTTTATTTGATAGGAAAATAAAAAAAACCCTTGACCGTCAAAAACGCCATCTAGCGATAAGTAGCGGATGATATCCGAAGCGCCATCTATTTTTTACTAGAGAAAGCCCTGACTTTCAAGCGTTAACCCCTAATAACTTTTAAACGGCTGAACCGATTTTCATCAAATATAGCTAAGAACCACCGCAAGAGAACTTGCTTTCACGTAAAAAAACATTGACTCACAGACATTAGCGTCAAACTTTTGACACCCCTTTTTTTGTAGGGGATAAATAAAAAGAATATCTTTTTCAATTGAGTATAGTTGCAGTCCATGTCCGGAATCAGGAAAACAATAGATTTATGCGTAAAGGGGTCGAGCGGACACTAAATCCAGTTTAAACGACAGTTATATCCAATTGTTTGCGAAGACTTACACTAATGAACATCTGCAGCTGATTATTATCTTTATTAATAATCGTAAACTGCCTAACTGACCTTAATTATAAAGGCCTAGTTAAAAAACAAAGATTTTTCAGGGGACTAACAGAATAAGGTTTTTTAAAAAGGACGGGAAAAATATCTAGTTAAAACAAAAAATATTTTTCAGAAATTTTCAAACTTCAACTTCAAAATTGTAATGAAGTGTTCTGAGGGAATCGAACCCTGGACACTTGTCACTAACAGAAATTGAGCAGACCCCCGTAACCGACCTAGTATGACGAGGGTCTGAGGTAACCTACCAGGAGGAGTGCGGTATTAAATCAACTATACCAACAGTAACAAAGGGTTTATTTACAGGTTATGCAATAGCAATCCTTAATCTAGACTTAGCCTAGGTTTACAGATTTGCCTAATTAGAACCGCCTAAGAGGAAGGAGTGTCTGAGTACGACGGGTATATGACGTAATACGCGGTAGCGTGCACACACAACTTCAAATGATGCGACAGGGCTTCTTGACAGAAGGTCCAGGAGTTGCGGCGATGCACCCTCAAACGGAACTGCAGATAAGCGAGAACGAATCGACTGCTTCCGAAACCAGGCTACTACTACTACTACAACAGGCCTACTACGGGTAGACTATGGCCAGTAGGCCTAGCCAAACTCGCCCTGAGGGGGTGATAAACGGTATACGCGGAGGACGGGCACGCGGGTCGGAGAGCGGGGGGTGTGGAGATCCCAACCGTTAGTCGGTCATCCTTGGGTGACCATTGTCATGCATGTTATATTTAGAGAACAAAAAACGGGAAAGCGCACCCCGGGCTCCGAAGCAGCATAGCTGAGGATGCAACCGGGAACGCGCTAAGACGAAGAAGAAGTCTTATAATATGAGTGTTACTTACTATCTTATCATTATGCTAGAAAATAAATAAATCAAGTGCTTCAGTGCGTAGTGCCGGAAGGATAACACAGGATCTACATCTTTCCGTGCTTCGTTAGTAATACGAGTAGTCACTAACACAATCTAAATTAAATCCCGTTATGATTATAAAGATATTTTTAAGAATTGTATTAAGCTTGTGTTCCTGTAGATAAAATTGTAAGTACCTAACTAGTTTTAAATAGTTTGGAAAATCCAAAAGTGCACGCCTCATAATCTCATTTTTCACAATTAAATTGAAATTACGATTAAACTACATTGAATTAGACCGTGATCTTCGAAAGGACTTAGTTTTGGATAATACTGAAGCGTATAAAAAAAAATGGACTTGATCAGATAAGTTTTTCGGGAGTTATCGTGACCACGCCAGTTTCCATACATACAGACACACGGACGTCCACAAAATGATTTTATTAAACATTGTTTTTATTTATTTAAAATGCAAAATGTCTTTTAAAAATGTCATAAGTGTTGAAACTAGTGTTTTTCCTTGACATTTATGTGTAAATATTATTGTACAAGTGCGATAGAAAATAAATAGAGACACATTTAGTTAAAAAAATCACTTGATTTTTGTAAGGCGAGAGTAGAGCACTACCTCATGCGCTTCGCTTATGAGGCGTGCAATAAGTCTATAAGTAACAACATTTTATTATTAATGTACTTTGTATAGGAATAAACAAACTAATATGTATTGAACTGTAAGAAATAACTAACTTTGTGACAAGTTGCCCGTCATTTATATGATAAATTTGCCATGAGACAACCGCCATCAATATCTCTTGCTTTATTAAACGTAATTCTGATAAATCTACCTAATATCCAACTTTTTGCGGCGGTAAATAGTTAATATACTTAGTTTTTAGTATACGAAATATGTCCTGAGGAAAGCCTGTTGTTTGCTTGGTTATAGAATGGTAATAAACAGCCGGGAATAAAAGTATTGGAAAATAAAAAGAAAAGGGTTTATGCCCAACCTTGGGACCTAAATTACTTGTACTAGACTAGACTGCCTTCGTAATCCAGGCGTCAAAGCGTTTAACTGGTGATCCGAAGGTCGTGTGGTCAAATCTCAGTTAGGATATTTTTGAATCACTTGATTATCCGAAAAATATGATGATTCCGTGTTTCGAAAGGCACGTAAGGCTGTGGGTCCGGAACGTTGTCTAGCGTTTGTTTAAGGCCCCGCCAGTTCAGAGCCAAGAAAACGGTAAGTGTTTTTAAAAAATCACTTTAATTAAACTACTACAGTTTATTTACACTTATAGCAGTGAAAGTATTTGGTATGCTGCTATGTATTTATTTATATATTAACAATGAGTTATTGCACTGTTTTGATATAAAATAATTAATAAAATATATGCAAGGGAATTTTCCGTGACGGCCGATTTGACAGGTTCGATATGAAGGGGCCATCCATGCGCGCGCACTGTTAGACGTGCGCTCGACGATGTCATCATCTCTATGAGATTATTTACAAAGAAGGTTGGCGTACGGCAGGTCCGCTACGCCACATTACTCCCCCGCTGAGACCGGTTCACGGTCGATAGTGCTGAAGATGAGCGGGGAATCTGACTACACGTCCGCTCCTTGTCCGTGGAGGATCCTTTTCTTCAGGTGCTGAAGAAGGATGGACGGTTGTCTTGTTTGAAGTTTTATTATCATCTAAAGTAAGATACGCTGGCTTCAGTCTGTCTACAGTGACAGTAATTTCTTTGCCCTGGACTTCAATTTTGTAGGCTTTGGCTCCTCTGTGCAGTACCTTATATGGGCCGACGTATGGCGATTCAAGGGCTCGTCTTTCAGGGCCCCGGCGTAGAAATACGTAATCCGACGTATGTATGTCCTTTGGCACGTAGAAAGTTTTGTTGCCGTGATTTGATGTAGGCACAGGAGACAATCCAGCCATGTGTTTCCTTAGGCGTGACACGTAGTCCACAGGATCCAGATGACTGGCTGAAGATGGAGTAAAGAATTGTCCAAGTAGTCTCAGAGGCTCGCCGTAGACCATCTCAGCAGCCGACGCGCCGAGGTCTTCCTTCCAAGCTGCTCGTATATGCCCAACAGCACAAGAGGGAGGGTTTCTGTCCACTGCGGGTTGTTGTGGCACATGATGGCTGCCTTCAGCTGGCGATGGAGACGCTCCACCAGTCCATTGCACTGCGCATGGTAGGCAGTGGTGGGGCGATGTTCTGCACCAATCAGTCGCGAAATGGCTTGAAATAGGTGTGACTGGAACTGCTGTCCTCTGTCGGTAGTGATGGTGGAAGGACAACCATGGCGCGATATCCAGTTGGATAAAAAGGCACTGGCACAAGTTTCTGCAGTGATGTCCGCCAGGGGATAGGCGTCAGGCCAGCGGGAAAAACGGTCGACGACGGTGAGGCAATATTTATACCCTTTGGAAAAGGATAAAGGACCAATGAGATCAAGATGAACGTGGGAAAAACGTTCTGAAGGTACAGGAAAAGTTTGAAAAGGGGAAGAGAGATGACGGGAGATCTTGCTTCGTTGGCAATCTGTGCATTGCTGAGTCCAGCGGGTGCAGTCCTTGCGCAACCCAGGCCAAATGAAGCGTTCGGCGATGAGTTGAGCGGTTGCCTTGGTTCCGGGGTGGCTCAAACCGTGCATCTTCTCGAAGACTTTCCTGCGGTAGGAAGGGGTTAGGTATGGACGTGGGTGATTTAATGAGATGTCGCAGTATAAATTGTTCTCAGGCAGTTTCTTGAGGATGAGGGATGATTTCTGCCTTAACAGGTCTTGCAGTTCAGGGTCTTGCTCCTGATCTCTTGCAAGATCTGCGAAGTTGATGAAAGATGAAATTTGTTCAATGCGGGACATAGCGTCAGCGACGACATTGTCAGAACCGGATATGAATTTGATGTCAGTGGTGAATTGTGAAATGTAATCGAGGTATCTGAACTGTCTGGGTGAGCATCCGTCTCTTTTGGTGGTGAAAGCGAATGTGATGGGTTTATGATCTGTGTAAACCGTGAACACTCTAGCTTCCAGCATGTACTTGAAGTATCGGATGCCTTCGTAAATAGCCAACAACTCTCCATCATATGGGCTATACTTCTTTTGTGATGACGAAAGTTTGCGGGAAAAGAAACCGAGAGGCTCCCAGCTGCCGTTGTTGTTCTGCTGCAAAACTGCACCAATGGCTCCGTCGGATGCATCAGTGAATAATGCCAGTTCTTTGTTGACATCTGGATGTGCAAGAAGTGCAGCTTGAGATAGGCAGTTTTTGCAAGCGTTGAAAGCTGATAACATTTCTTCCGTCATGTTAATGGGAGTAGCTCCTTTGATATTGCCAGTGAGGGCTTTGTCGAGCGGTGCTTGAAGTTCAGCAGCTTTTGGTACGAATCTGCGATAGTAATTGAACATGCCCAAGAAACGTCGAAGTTGTTTAGCTGTTGACGGAGGAGGATAGGCTTGTATACTTTCTACCTTTTCTGTTAAGGGCTTGATACCATCTGTGGAAACAGAATATCCTAGGAACTGTATTTCCTCAACGCCAAAAACGCACTTGGACACGTTAATCAGTAAGCCGTAGTCCTTGAAACGCTCGAACAAGATTTCCAGGTGTTGGAGGTGTTCCTCTTCAGACCTGCTAAAGATCAAGGTGTCGTCCAAATATCCGTACGCGAAATCCAAGCCTTGCAGTACTTCATCGATGAACCTTTGAAAGGTTTGAGCTGCGTTTCGTAGACCAAATGTCATGTACGGAAATTCGAAGAGCCCGAACGGTGTTGTGATGGCATTTTTCGAAATATCAGCTTCTTCGACTGGGATCTGATTATACGCCTTGATCATGTCAATTTTCGAGAAGATCTTGGCACCTGACAGCTGGTAAGTGAAGTCGTTGATGTGCCTAATTGGGTAGCGGTCTGCAATTGTTCTCGCATTGAGAGCACGGTAATCACCGCATGGGCGCCAGCCATCGTCTTTCTTACGAGCGAGATGGAGTGGGGACGACCATGAGCTTTCCGAACGTCGTGCTGTTCCATTCTGCATCATAGCATCAAACTCCTGCTTTGCGATTTTTAGGCGATCAGGGGCCAATCTGCGAGGACGAGCTGCCACTGGAGGTCCTGGAGTCGTGCGGATGTGATGTTTAGTATTGTGCTTGGGTTCTGTGGGCCTACCTGCTGGCGTGGTGAGGGTTGGGTACTGCTTCAGCAAGTCCAGGTATTTGGAGTCACCGCTGATGGTCTTGACTGCTTCGGTCTCTGGCGAAGTGCTGTGACGACATGGGACTGTGATCCAAAGCGTTGTGAGTCCGTCAACCAGTCGATGTTGTCGGCAGTCTACCAGAAGATTGTAGTGCTGTAAGAAGTCAACTCCTATGATGGGCCTGGATACCTCAGCCACGATGAAGCGCCAGCGGAAGTCTCTACGCAGGCCAAGATCAAGGCACAAATCCAGAAATCCGTACGTATTAATACGGGTGTTGTTCGCTGCATACAGCTCATACGTAGTACGAGGACGGAACCCTTTGGCCATCGATTTGGGGAATACGCAGAGGTCAGATCCTGTATCAATGAGGTACTCTACCCGGGTCTTCCTGTCGACGACGAAGAGGCGGCCGTTTCCTTGCTTTTTATATGCGCAGGGCGTTGTGCATTTGAAGGCCGCAGCACCAAACTTGCGGTGGTAAAAACATAGGCCATTACCACGTGACCGGGATCGCGAACTAGACCGATATCGTCTGAAGTTGGGCCGACTCTCTCGCGTGGCTAGCTGCTGTACTTGACTGCGCAGCTCCTCTATTTGCTTGGCCATACTCTCCATTATACCTAAATACGGGTCAGCTGAAGAAGTTGTTGGTCTGACGTCACATACCTGGGAAGCGGGCGAGGCGATAGCGATTACTTTATCAGCCAAATCAGCTAATTTCTCTAGTGGTGAGTCGGTCTGCGACGCAATAATTGGCTGTATTTGCGAAGGTAAGCCATTACACCATACCGTGCGTATAAATTCGTCTGAGATTTGAGGGCCCGCCAGATGTCTTAAGTGCCTTAAGAACTGCGAAGGTTTACGATTGCCCATTTCTTCTTTATTCAGGAACTGTAAGATTTTTTCCTCTCTTGGGGCTGACATACGCTTCACCAACTCTCTCTTGAGCGTTTCGTATTTATTCTCTTTGGGCGGGTTCTCAATGACATCTGCGACTTCAACGGCATACTGATGTTCTAAGTAACTACACGCAGTATAAAATTTGGTAGTATCGGCTGTTATACCGGCTAATATGAATTGACCTTCTAATTGTGCGAACCATAGGTTTGGGCGGTCAGGCCAGAATGGCGGAATTTTGACGCCGACTTTAAATGTTTGTTGAAATGTACCTTGAGTTGGTTCGGCCGTTGGGATTCCAAAATTTTCATCCTTTTCCATCTTCGCGAAGTACGGTTGCGGAATCACGTCGGGGTCACCAATATAGCAGTGAAAGTATTTGGTATGCTGCTATGTATTTATTTATATATTAACAATGAGTTATTGCACTGTTTTGATATAAAATAATTAATAAAATATATGCAAGGGAATTTTCCGTGACGGCCGATTTGACAGGTTCGATATGAAGGGGCCATCCATGCGCGCGCACTGTTAGACGTGCGCTCGACGATGTCATCATCTCTATGAGATTATTTACAAAGAAGGTTGGCGTACGGCAGGTCCGCTACGCCACACACTTATTACTTACTTACAGGTTATTAAAAAATCTCTGCTCAGACCCTAGACCTTATGACACAGCGACGATCCATGCCGCTGCAAACCTCCGAAGTCGCTTAGTCATATCGAAAGCTTAACCGACAAATTCAAAAGTCCTTGCGACACGTCATTCGCTCCTTTAATACTAAATGTATTAAGGAGACGATAGAACAAAACAAAGGTTCCAAAGTGTTTGCAAGGGCTATGTCTACTGGGCAGAGCCGATTGACTAAGCTGAAGACGGAGGGCGGAAACGTTGTGTCGACGGGGGAGGGGGTTCTGGGAGAGATCGAGAGGTTCTATGGGCAGTTATATACATCCGTTGCAAAACCTAACATAAATACGGCAAAAGATCCAAGAGCCAAGTTAACCCGACACCATACCGAAGATATCCCGGACATCAGTCTGTACGAGATTAGGATGGCTCTCAAACAGCTTAAAAACAACAAGGCGCCGGGCGAGGACGGAATCACAGCAGAACTTTTGAAAGCGGGCGGAACGCCGGTACTGAAAGTCCTTCAAAGGCTCTTTAATTCCGTTCTACTCGAGGGAGTGACGCCAGAGGCGTGGAACGGGGGTGTGGTGGTTCTGTTCTTCAAAAAGGGTGACAACACTCTCTTGAAGAACTATAGGCCCATCACACTTCTGAGTCATGTCTATAAGTTGTTTTCGAGAGTCATCACGAACCGTCTCGCTAACAGATTTGATGCCTTCCAACCTCCCGAACAAGCCGGGTTCCGAAAAGGCTATAGTACCATGGACCACATCCATACGCTGCGACAGGTTATAGAGAAGACGAGGGAGTATAACCAGCCGTTATGCCTGGGGTTCGTGGACTATGAGAAAGTCTTCGATTCGATCGAAACATGGGCCGTGCTTCAGTCTCTCCAGCGGTGCCGTATTGACTATCGGTATATCGAGGTGTTGAAGTGTTTATACAACAAAGCCACTATGTCGGTCCGAGTACAGGAGCTCAGTACGAAGGCTATTCCAATCCAAAGAGGCGTGAGACAGGGAGATGTCATATCTCCAAAACTGTTCACCGCTGCTCTGGAAGATGCCTTCAAGCTTCTAGAATGGAAAGGACTGGGCATTAACATCAATGGCGAGTATATCACTCACCTTCGATTTGCCGACGATATCGTTGTCATGGCAGAATCGATGGAGGACTTAAGTACGATGCTTGAAGACCTAAATCGAGTTTCCCAACAGGTCGGCCTGAAAATGAACATTGACAAGACGAAGGTCATGTCGAATATGCACGTAACGCCTTTACCTGTTTCTGTTGGGAGCTCCACCCTCGAAGTTGTAGACCAGTATATCTACCTGGGTCAATTGATCCAGGCAGGAAGTTCCAGCTTCGAGGAAGAGGTCTTTCGACGAATCCGACTCGGCTGGGCAGCGTTCGGGAAGTTAGTGTCTTCTCGTCCAAAATACCCCAGTGCCTCAAGACGAAAGTGCTTAATCAATGTGTGTTACCAGTGATGACTTATGGCTCTGAAACGTGGTCCCTTACTATGGGTCTCATAAGAAGGCTCAAGGTCGCTCAGCGGGCTATGTAGAGGGCTATGCTAGGTGTTTCTTTACGTGATCGAATCAGAAATGAGGAGATTCGTAGAAGAACTAAGGTCACAGACATAGCCCAGCGGATTAGCTCATTGAAGTGGCAGTGGGCGGGGCACATAGCGCGAAGAACTGATGGCCGATGGGGCAGAAAGGTTCTCGAATGGCGACCACGTACCGGCAAGCGCAGCGTAGGACACCCACCTGCTAGGTGGTCAGACGACCTGAGCAAGGTTGCAGGAAAACGCTGGATGTAAGCCGCTTCCGATCGGTCGTTTTGGAAATCCTTGGGGGAGGCCTATGTCCAGCAG
The DNA here is from genome assembly GCA_963576875.1 of Acrobasis repandana. Lineage (NCBI taxonomy): Eukaryota > Metazoa > Arthropoda > Insecta > Lepidoptera > Pyralidae > Acrobasis > Acrobasis repandana. Next base: position 19,855,904 of record OY756222.1, read on the forward strand.
TGGACTTCCTGTGGCTGATATGATGATGATGATGACTACAGTTTATTATCCAATCCAATAGTAAAAATTTTACATAAGAATTTTAAAGCTTTCCTACAGACACCCACAATATCCAAAACACGATTAAGCATTTTTGGCTCGATAGAAAATAATCACAAACATACCTCTAAATTTGCCTAAATTTTCCTTTATAATACATATTACTATTTTATACAATCACTTTTTTATATGAAAATTATACCAAAAATGTATTATCTAAATATCTATCCGTTTTGGCTACAAAAATAATTATAAATATAATACAAAAAAAAAAAAAAAAAACACAGTGAAATATTCGTCGAGAGCGAAGACAGGCCCGGAGCCGTGCTCGACGGTATTTCGCAGTGTTTTATTTATTACTAGCTGACCCGGCAAACGTTGTTTTGCCATATAAATAATTTTTAAGTAAGAAAAGTGTTAAGGGTGGACAACCCTTATCACTAAGGGGTATGAAAAATAGATGTTGGCCGATTCTCATAGATACCGGATAAGCACAAAAAATTTCATCAAAATCGGTCAAGCCGTTTCGGAGGAGTATGGCAACGAAAACTGTGACACGAGAATTTTATATATTAGACTAGCTTTTGCCCGCGGCTTCGCTCGCGTATCCCACGGGAACTTTACTTTTTTCCGGGATGATGTGAATTTTTAAGAAGATTTGTTCAGTAGATAAAGCGTGAAGAGGTAACAAACAAACAAACAAACAAATATACAAACTCACTTTTGCATTTATAATATTAGTTGGGATCCTTTTTGTATTATATTTATTTTATTTTTTTGTAGCCAAAACGGATAGATATTTAGATAATACATTTTTCGGTATAATTTTCATATAAAAAGGTGATTGTATAAAATAGTAATATGTATTATAAAGGAAATATTTAGGCAAATGAATAATAAATAAATAATATATTTTCTCTCACAATTTGTGGATGTGACAAATAGATATAAAGTATTACTTCTTAAATTCTAAGACAAAAGCTATGTTTGGATACTTATGTTGATTATATTTGCATTATAAAATTGTGAGAGAGTGGTGTCGGTGATAGGTTTCGTAAGAAACCTGTAATACAGATCACCACTGAGGACACAATGAGATTAAGCAGCCGGTATGAGACGTAGCAAGAATGATTTGTAATTAGGAACGTAAGTATTTACAAACTATAACCAGGTGAAAACCAGTATTAAGAACTTACATAATACAAGCTAGGAGATGATTATTTAAAATGATAATTAAATATTATTGCACACCTAGACTTTAAAAATGTTATGGGGAGTGTTAAATTTAGTAGGTAATAAGCCAAAGACATAAACACAACAAAAAGTGGGTAATGAGAGAAAAATCACACAAACAGTGGTAGGAACGCAGCGTATTCTCATAGCACACTCGGCGTTTTTTTTTCTTTCTTTAGTTAACATGCCTTAGAAATACATGTTTGTTTTTTAGTAAGTTAACTAAAGTAGAAAGTAGGTCCCTTCCCGCCGCGAGGCGACCGTGTCCAATTAGAGGTATGTTTGTGATTTATTCTATCGAGCCAAAAATGCTCAATCGTGTTTTGGCTATTGTGGGTGTCTGTAGAAAATCCTTGAGATTTTTATGTAAAATTTTTGAGGAATAAACTGTAGTAGTGTAACAGTGATTTTTTCAAAAACACGCACAGTGTTGGCAAATTGTGAACCCATGTCGCCTTAAACCTAGCCTAGGATTGGTTCTGCTACCCTTTGGGTTGCGGAGGTCAGACAGCAGTCGCTCTGTGAAAAAAGTAGTAACCTCGTCAAGTCACCTAGGTTAGGGAGCGGACCCCGGGCTATGAAGCGTTAACGCTGAGGATGCAACTGGGCATACGTTCGGATGATGATGATGATTCTATACCAGCCTGTAGGTCTTGTGTCCTGTAGGACACAAGACCTTTGCCCAGCTTTGACCTCTGGCCAAGGGGGAGGCCTTAGCCCAGCTGTAGCTGGGCAAAGGCCTCCCCCTTATCTTTTTACACGTCCATGTCTGCTGCGATTTCCTGCCACTCGTATAAAAAGTTGAAGTCGTCCCGCTATCTTGTCCTAGGTCTACGCCTACTTCTTGCGCCCATTCGGAAACCAAAATGTGGACAATAATTTGGCTCATATTTCGGAAATATGCCCCCATCACTTTGCAGGTCTTCTTGCGCCTACAATTGCAATCTGTGTTTTTAAATTCATTAGTACAAAAAAAAATACTAAAATTTACTTTATTTTGATAAATCTTTCCAACATCCAACGTCCTCAAACAAAATCACAAGTATCATCGAAAAAAGAAGATAATCAACAGTAAATAGTTCCTTGTCGATATATTTCGTAACTTAGTAAGTACCATAGACAGGCAGCGGCTCAGTATTTGACAATTTGGTACAAAAACCTATAAACAGAATATAAAATGTGTCGTCAATAAGCTAGGGCAAATGTCTTTGAGGGAGCGGATATAGTTTATAAGAAAGGCGGTTTTTAACCCCCCATAAAGAGAGGGGTGTTAAAAGTTTGACGCTAATGCCGGTCTGTCTATCTGCCTGTTTGTGGGATCGTAGCGATCAAACGGATGGACTGATTTATATGCGGTTTTTTTTACATGATAGCAAGTTTCCTTGCGATGGTTCTTAGCTATGTTTGATGAAAAAGTTATTCGGGGTTAACGCTTGAAAGTCAGGGCTTTCTCCAGCAAATAATAAATTGCGCTGCGGATATCAAGTCGTATCGGTAGTTCCGCTACTCATCACTAGATAGCGTTTATGAGAATCAGGGATTTTTAATTTGCCTAGCAAATAAACATGTATACCAATGACATTTGCTGGGAGATAGGAAAAAACGTAAAATGTAAGCATCATTTGCTTCTCTTTTCTGCACAGATCGTAAGGCTTGAAACTACATCAAGCGGACGCCTGAGATGGGAGACCGTCCCGGGCTTCGCGAATACGCGGTACCCTTAGCGGAGACCGGATTACGGAGTGTCAGCTAGTTCAATTTTAACGGCGTACATTTACAGTCGTGTCGATGGCGAATTAAGTATATTACTACGTAGAAATTGTATGGCAGTCGGTCATCTGATTATAAATTATCTGTTCTATAGTCTATGCTGAACAAGCCCGAGCCGCTGGCGGACACCGCGCCGCACGCGACGGATGCACGCGCGGGGCACTTTTGTATGGTTATGCGTTCGTCCGCGTAACGCAGTTTCAGTGATTGGCCCAAAAATATGTCATCAGTTGGGAGTGTTGTGACAAAGAATACATACACTACGCGAAAAGAAACGACACTTAAGCATGTGTGCACTAAAATCGCTTGCGGCTATGTGTGGGTGGCTGGATGTGCAAGGGGGCCTTGGCGTGAAACGAACTATCGCTGACTGCTTTGGCCGAGGGCTGGTACCTAGTTCGCGTCTCTCTCACGCACTGCACGATACTCCATTTCGGCACAGAATACAGTAAGAGTAAACAGAACGGAATCTCCTAAGGTACGCGCAATATGCGTCCCCGTTCCCCGCACCCGCACCTATCCCCCGGTTCTTGTGAGCCAACGTGAGTCATCGAGGCGAAAACGGAGGAGAGGTGCGAGGACGGGGAACGGGGACGCATATTTTGCCTACCTTAGGAGATTCCGGCATGTGATTTCGGATCGGTATCAACCCTAGCGTTACGAGCTCCGAGCTCAAGGTCACCGGCGTTCGAACTCTCACGTACAGGAAGTGTCGCCGCTGTGGTTGTGAGTCGATCGCGGTTTTTGATTGGGGGAGAAATAGGTGGAAACTTTGCTAAAGCGTTATTCATTGACGTGAGTAGTAAGTAAATACAAACGCTAGACTGTCCAAGTAATTACCTATAGACAGCGAACTTCTACTTCGTTCCATTTTTGAAAAATCCCACTTTTTAATCTAACCGCTGTCGTAATCACCAAATCCACAGGCTATTAGAGCAAGAGTGAAATGTTGCGTAAAAAGAAATCCTTGAGAGGGCAATGTCGATCCTTATTTATGAGTCAGCGTATTATTATGACTCGCCAATTTTCCGGGAAATAAAACCGGTTACAATCGCGGGAAGACGTGACGGAGGCGTATTGCTTTGCCATTCTAGGGCACAATGCAAAATTGTAACTCAAATGGGATACAATTTTATATGGTGCTCCCACACTGCTGTTAAAATGATTACAAACATTAGTGAACATTTTCAAAATTCAAATAAAATGACTAAATTATTTTTGTATCCCTTTTGAAATCACGGGTCTTTTCACCCCGGTCATTTTGAGTCTTGCGTGAGGATACAGATCAAACACGGGCCCTTTGGAGAAGTTGATGTTATGTGGCGCTCCCACCAAAACTCATTCTTAGATATAGCCATTAAAGGTGTTCTCTTGAATATGTTTTGGCAGGAGGAGGATTAATTGTAAGAAAAAGGAAAGGTTTATGGGTTATAGTTATATTTATAGTTTTTATTTTGGAAATCCTTGAGGGAGGCCTTTGTCCAGCAGTGGACTTCCTGTGGCTGATATGATGATGGGTTATAGAACGAGGGTGGGATGGACTATGATGCAGGGCTTTTGCAATAAAAACAACATCAGCTACACGGGTAACTCGAGTAAAACGGCAGCTACTGGCCGACATGTTTGGAACTCATCTGGAGGTCATCCTCAGGGCGAATGTGACTCGCGACGCGCACACGAAGACATCCATCCGCACTGATATTAGCGATGCATAGCACGAGCGAGGCGGGCGTTTGCCTTTTTTTATATTGTTATTATAAGCATTATTATTTATGACTATTATTTAAATTGTAACTGTAATTATTTATAACAGTACTTAATTTTAAAGTTATCTCATCATGCATTTTTTATTGAAAATGTTTGTTAACATTTTCAACACCAGTATGGGAGCATCAGTACTGTATTTCTTAATTTTTAGGGTTCCGTACAAAAAATAAAAAAAGGGACCCTTATAGGATCACTCGTGCGTCTGTCTGTCCGTCCGTCTGTCACAGTCAATTTGCTCCGAATCTACTAGACCGAATCAGGTGAAATTTTGGTAGAATGTTGTAATCCTATGACCCAACCACATATGTGCAAAGGAAATAAATATATTTATTTTTAAAATAAGGGTCATTTTCGGGGGACAACTAACAAATAAGTTTTGCAAACTTTACTGTGTCTTATATCAAATGAAAGGGCTCATTATGAGGATCTCAAATATATTTTTGTTATTATTTTCAAATAAATAGTTTTGATTTTAATTATGAATGAAGACGAAAATTGACCATTCCCCCCCCCTGATCTCCGAGACTACTGAGCCAAAAATTTTGAAAACAATACAAAATATAGTTCATTGTTTGTAGAATACAGATACACTATCACGTCTTTATCCCTGACGGGGTAGACAGAGCCAAGGGCGGTAAAGCCCAGGCCACTTAACGTAATGGTAGGCATGAAGGTGGAAAAGGGAAATCACAATAGTGATGGGTTGCTAACCGCATCGCCTATTCATATGATTTAGATTCTCGCCCATTCCCTTGATCGGCTTTTACGATCTGCACGGGAAGAGAAGCAGCTGGTAAATTCTATGTTTTTTCTTTTCTCCCAGACCAGCAAAGAAGAAAATACATTACAAAATAGATTACAGGAAAACCTATAAAAATTCAATCAATTGAACGGAACCCTCTCCACGCGAGTTTAACTCGCACTTGGCCGGTTTTTTATTGATGTGTAACATTTGTGGTAATGATTTCGTGAAATGCGACGGAAGTGTGTGACAGGAAGCCGGGGAAGCGCGCGCTATTTGAATTGACCAATGAGCGCAGGCAGTGGTAGACCTTTTCATTACTAAAGTGAGATGGCAGATGTTACAAATCATATGCGACTGCTGTAAGGCTTTATATACAACTTAGTAGACAATCCTGGGCCTTTAGCATGGCAGCGGCGTTTATGGAGCGCTATCATCTCACTCTACGTAATAATAACGAACGGGATGGCGCTAGTCTATCACGCAATATTAAACTTTATCGACGAATGATAAAAATACACTGTGGCAGTAGCACATAAAATAATCTAGATCAAATATCTTTTTGGGTGCAAATTATTAGTTTTTTACTGCGAGGTGATCTTAGCAGAACAAAGGGATATTTATCCTTTATTATTATTAGACTGCGCCAGAAGTAGGGTCATGTTTTTCGAGCGTATATTATGTATGTTTGTATGTAAATTTCTTAGGCACACTCTACAGCCTAAATGGCTTGATGGAGTTTAGTTTGAGTGGCACGCTCTAGAGGTACAGTCTTAACGGCTTCATGGGTTTTAGCTTGAGAGGTGTCGTTACATTTGTCTAACTCTGAGAGTGACACTAGGTAGGTATATAAAAAATTGAAAAAAAAAATGGCCGATTTACGTGATTATATTAGATTATGTCTTTATTTAAACCCTATCGAGTGGGGTATCAAATTAAGGGTTTTATACAAGGATTATCTATACTAATATTATAAAGCGGAAGAGTTTGTTTTTTTGTTTGTTTAAACGCGCTAATCTCAGGAACTAATGGTACGATTTGAAAAATTCTTTTTTTGTTGGGTAGTCCATTTATAGAGGAAGGCTTTAGGCTATATAACATTACGTTCCGACAACCACGCGAACGAAGTCGCGGGCACAGCTAGTAAAATATATAAAACATTTATGTTGGCAGTAGGGTTTTTAATTTTTTTAATAAAACCTTGTTTATTTTTTCTTAGTGTAATCAATACAATACAATACAAAAATCTTTATTGCACCAAATAAGAAACATTAAAAATTACAAAGTTTACGGAATTTATAAGTATATAAGGTACAAGAGGCGGCCTTATCGCCGAAGCAATCTCTTACAGGCAACCATAAAGAGAAGGAGTGCGAAGTATATGAGTAAGATAACAGGTGGCGCACTTAAAATTAAAATATAAATTACTAGCAGTCCACCCCGGCTTCGCCGGTACACACATAGCCTATGTCACTCGGGAATAGTGTAGCTTTCCAACGGTGAAAGAATTTTTTAAATCGGCCGAGTACTTTTTGAGCCTATTCATTACAAACATACAAACATACAAACATACAAAAATAGGTACAAATCTTTCCTCTTTATAATATTAGTATAGACTAGCGGCCCGCCCCGGCTTTGCACGGGTATGTAATATACATATAAACCTTTCTCATGAATCACTTTATCTATTAAAAAAAAACCGCATCGAAATCCGTTGCGTAGTTTTAAAGATCTAAGCATACATAGGGACAGACAGCGGGAAGCGACTTTGTTTTATACTATATATGTAGTGATTAATAACCAATAGATATTAAAATACTTATACAAAATATATAACTTTATAAAAAAACTAGCTTTTGCCCGCGGCTTCGCCCGCGTAGATTCGGGGTATGAAAAATAGATGTTGGCCGATTCTCAGACCTACTCAATATGCTTACAAAATTTCATGAGAATCGGTCAAGCCGTTTCGGAGGAGTACGGGAACGAACATTGTGACACGAGAATTTTATATATAAGAAGATAGATATAGGTATATATATATATATATACATATATATGTATATATATATATATATATACAACCATATATGTTTATACCCTAATAATAAATAATTTTATTACATACATACATACATACAAATAAATAAATATCACAATGATGTAAACAAATCTGTACATGATGATTTTAAGCAGGAAGATGGAATAAATAGTAGGGGAAAGAGATGAGCAACAAAACAGAAGTGAGAAAGTGATTTTTAGTTAGGGTTTTAAAGTTATTCGACGTCAAATCAAGACACATTAATCACCTAATGTTGAAAATATTAAGTTCCAACTTAGCTATCAAGGCACTAGAATATCAGTATTTTTACATGAACTCGTAATAGATAAGAAATCAAAAACAATTGACGTAAATGTGTTTAATTAAAACTTTATGACGTCATTATAAAAGTTATCAAAGAACTTTTAATTTGGTCACAATACCGAGCAAATCGATAAGAGTTAATTAGTGTCCTCAATAATTTATGCATAAATCATTTTGACACAATCAACTATTTGTTGACGCAGCGTTTAGACTTTACGCAATTTAAAACTAGTTTAACAAAAATATTTCTTAAATGTACTGAAGAATTTTTCTTACTGTTGAACTTATGTACAATAAGCATGAATTTTATTCTGTGAAAGTTTCTGTGTGTGTTAATAAACTGTGAATTTGACTTACAATTGGAATACGGATGAAACTTTATATTTATAGAAGATAAAAAAGGGATGAGAAGACTCGTATTATACAGAAACAAGGTCAAAACGAATCTATATTAAAAATAAGCTATTGATTTCACGAAGACTATATTTGACAGATTTTCCGGAAGAAGCGTCTAGAATTGTGTGGTACAGTGTACGGGGTTTTTAGTGTAAATTGAATAATTCCTAATTTTGTCGTACGACTTGGGTACAATTTTTTTTTGTGACGTAGCAGTGTTTTATTGAAGTTATTTATATCCCTCGGGATTTAAACAGTGTATGACAACAAGTAGTTAACATTTTAGGAAAGTGTTAATTTGGAGTCCAGAAAGAAAATACTGGACATTTGTTAGAATACAGTGCTTAAGCTAAGCTTTCTTGAATACTACAACATATATAATTTTTTTAAATAAATATTTCATCTAGAATTCCTACATAATATATCTTACTTAACAAGTACATACTCTGAAACGTTTCGTTATTACTAGTGTATGTGTATGTGTTTTTAATAATTATTGACTAATAATATTGTTTCAGCTGACAGTATCCTAATATCTTTTTATGTTAAAAGTTCTCTTTATACGATGAAAGAATTAATTGAGAATAGTAGTGAATTAATAAAAATGTTGGATACTTTTCTGCTCACAACGCACTTCGTGTGTATTTTTCTTGTGCTATTAATTTGGTATTTAATTCCAAAATGGCGTTGTCTACAACATTACATCGGCGTATTGCAAATATGTATAGGTACTTTGCAGTTGATACGAATACGTTATAATGAGCTCATCCCTGCATTTATTTTCTATATTTTCAAAGATATTCACTTTTTTATTGGGAACGTATGTTGTTCCCTTTGTTCTGTACTTATAGCTTATTTAAAACTGACTATTGTACACTTAGGCAGAACCATTACAGCAGAAAAGCAGAAAGCAACTGCGTTTATATGTGGCATGTTTGTTATTCTGAAAGTTATAGAGTTTTTATCATTTCAAATAGTTTTTAAAAACATGATATTAAAGAAACATGATATATATTATCAGTTTGATTTGATTATTCTACAGACTGGTTTTGTGGGGCTAATAATAATATTTAATTGCATTATGAACATTATAATTTTTACATTAGTTATGACATCTTCAGCAAGAACTACCTTCAGGTTAGCTTTAGGGAGAATAATGTCTTTGATTGGCGTTTCATTAATAAGTGACCAAACTTTAATTTGGAATGGGATTATAATGATATGTTTTCCTTTTTCGTCTTTGCATTATTTTGTTGCAATGTATAGAATAATTCCAATAATGCTGTATGTACTTTTTAATAAAATTACAAGAGATGCAGTCATTTCTTATTTCAGAAAAATACAAAATATTTGGCAAGCGAGGCATACTGATTTACGTTAAAATTTAAAAAAATATATATTTTTACTAAGTTAGCAGGTAAAGTTTCAAAAATAAATACATTATGAGACAATGAAATAATAATCAATTAATGCATTATTTTGTTACAATGTAGAGGTATAGAGAAATTCCTATAATGATGTTTACAAGAAATGCAGATATGGCTTATTTCTGAAAAATACAAAATATTTAGCAAACGAGCATACAAGTTGACCGGTCAGCGGATTCGAGTTTATATGGAAAGCCAAAAATTATTTGTCATATTTCGATATATGTTCTTCAGGGAAAGTTGTTCAATATCATGGACTGAATTCACCCTTAAAATAGTTTCAGTATATTTTGTAAGACATTTTTTGATATTTTAAAGAGTAAGTATTACCTACTTAGTAACATTATCTGAGTCGAGTCTTTATAGGGAAGATTTATAAAAATTATAAATATTTTTTCAAGTATTATATAGAAGTTTTATTTTTATCACCACACAGCTGCCTCGTTTATTTAGCTTGCCCTGTTTGTTGTTGTTTATTTGTTTGGGTCAAATCTTGCAAGTTAAATTTGAGCCACTTCCCGGTTCCCGATTGAAATAGCTTGCTGATATGACACTAAATTAGGTTCATAAACGACAGAAAGAAAAACAAATGAAAAATAGCTGGAAACAAAATTTTACTTATACGTTTCTTTTTTTTAAATGTAACCTTTTTGATGTCATCAAAACCAGCCAGATACAAATTGTACAGCCAAAGAGGTTTTATTACAAGTTTATACATAATATACGCGAAAAGACGAATTTCTTTGACGATTACCGAAAACTTCAATAAAAACTAGAGTAGCTCTGTGTCCGTAGTATATACGATACTATCTTTATGAGTAGCATCAAGAGTAATAGTCAAATTGGCTCTTAGTTTTGAGTTAAGTAAAGATATATTGATGTTTGGCCATCTTATACGACACGATCAATTTATTAAAAACATAATAGAAGGAAAAATAGAAGCAAGAAGAGGAAAGGGAAGACCAAAAAAGGCGTAATTCTCATAAGCATATCCTTTTAGTTTTCAAATGAGTAATTATTCTGTTTTGGTATTTCTTTTTCTTTAAAATTATCTTCAGTTTATTTATTTCTAGTACACACATATGTATATTTATAATCTATAATACCTATTTGTAGTCAAAATCGTGTAACTATACCTCTAATGGCTACTTTTTTAACTTAATAAGCATAGATTCAACCTGTGAATAACTTTGTGGGTTACCTAATTATTATCACTTCATATATGTATATTTAGTTATTTAAGACTTTAATAATGTAACTGTTTGTTGTTCCTTAACAAATAAAATAAAAAAAAATATAAAAAAATATATAGGAGGTATAAAGGAAAGAAGTATAAAGAAGGCATAAAGGATATTTATCCAATCTTTTTTTTCATCACATATTTTTAATTTGGATAAATACTAATTAGTTGAAAAGCGAAGCCGAATTGGAATGATACATCTTAATATGCAGTTAATCTGCCGTCGTCTCCCCTTTACGTGAGGTAATTAATAACACGCGATAACCAGCTATAACCGGATCACCCTGAAATAAAAGATGGCGGGTGATTAGGGAGAAATATGACGGCGGTATATCAACATTGTGGGAAGAGCGACGTGTTTATGTTGCTATTGATATGGAAGATGTACTGAAGATATTAGATAAATCTCGTAAATAGTTAAGGACAAATCACACGAATTGAGCTAGCCCCAAAGTAAGATTAAACTTGTATTTTGGGATACTAACTCAACGATACTTATAATACAACGATATCCTAACTTCCTAACTAATATTATTAATGCGAAAGTGAGTTTGTATATTTGTTTGTTTGTTTATTACCTCTTCACGCTTTATCTACTGAACCAATCTTCTTGAAAATTCACATACACATAGTTAGGAGTACTGAGAAGGACATAGGGTACCTTTTATCCCGGAAAAATTTAATGTTCCCGTGGGATACGCGAGCGAAGCCGCGGGCAAAAGCTAGTTTTATAATAAAAACATATGTATTTATTATTTACCCGTGTGGTTCCGGGTTAAAATAGGACCACTCCATCTCTTCCTGTGGATGTCGTAAGAGGCGACTAAAGAACTAAGCACAAACATCTCGTGCTACAATTGCATTTCAAAGGAGGGTTAACGACGAGCGGCGGCCGGTTGTAAAACTTTTCGCACAAATACATTCCCAAAGAGGGTTGACGTCAGGCAGGCGTCCGGTTGTAAAACTATAGCGAAATCATTAAAAGTGTTCCGACTATTTCTTCTCCAATTTACAAGGTTATCCTTGGGTGACCATTGATATGCTTATCATATTTGGAGAAGAAAAAGCGGGAAAGCGCACCCCGGGCTCCGAAGCAGCACAGCTGAGGATGCAACCGGGAATGCAACAGCTTAGACGAAGAAGAAGAGATGTGTATTTATTATAAAATAAATTTGTTAAATTAATTGATCAAACAACGTTTTAATTTTGAAGTGACAACTTCTTGAAGCGCGTTGGCCATTTTTGAGACAAGAAAAAAACCATTGAACTCGCGACACTGTTACCTTAACCGACCTTGTTGCATTGCAAATTTTCACTTCTGTCGGCACTCCCGGAGTGCTACTGTTTTTTTTTTGTCAATTGGCTATGTCCCAAGGTAGAGCCCAGATGGAAAATTAAGCAGTAAGGCGTCTCGATAGAATATGGAGATTGGAGAAACCGCAACATCAGTCGCAACACCAAAATCAGACTTATGCGAAGTTTGGTCTTCTCCATCTTCACGTATGCTACTAAAACCTGGACGTGGAAACCTACCATCAAATCCAGGATAGATAGATGCATTTGAGATGTGGTGCTGGCGTAAAATGCTCAGAATTCCCTGCACAAATGTATTTTGAAAGAACTAGGCACTCCGACCGCACTATGTACAATGTCCCTCCAAAGACTCCGTAATTTCTTTAACGCACATTTGCCAAAAGTGGCCGTTTTTCGCAAATGTGTGTGTCGAAAATATGATAATATTTATGCCTTTAATCGGCCTTCATCTCCCCTTCACGTGAAGTAATCAATAACACGCGATTACCAGCTATTACCGTATCACCCAGAAATAAAAGATGGCGGTGATTGGGATTAGAGAGAAATATGACGGCGGTATATCAACATTACGGTACAAGCGACGTGTTTAACTGTTTATGTTGCTATTTTTTAATTTGTCCGTAAAAAAAATAAAACATTGATGAATAAAAGGGCAAGTGCGAGTCGGTCTCGTACATGAAGGGTTCCGTATCCGTACAATGTTTTAAAACGCTGAAGAAACACGTTTCTTGTATGACGACGCTCCTTTAATTTTTAACTGTATCTTATTTTTAGTATTTGTTGTTATAGTGGCCATAGTAATACATAATCGATGAAAATTTCAAGTATCTAGTTTCAACTTTTTCTTATTTTTAGTATTTTTTGTTATAGCGGCTATAGTAAACTTAATTGGTGAAAATTTCAAGTGTCTAGCTATAACGGTTCAACAGATAGAGCCCTGTGACAGACGGACAGACAGAAAGATAGACGGCCAGACAGCGGAGTCTCAGTAAGGTAAGTCAGGGTCCCGTTTGCACCCTTTGGGCACGGAACCCCAAAAAAGATGCAACAAAAATATTGTTTGTCGTTATTTTATTTGGTATCGTATTATTTCGGACAAAATAAATAAAATATTGTTTCAGCTGCGTCGCTTCCCTCGCTGATTGGAAACACTATTGTGGGTATCAATTAAAAATATATCAAAGTTAAACATGTCAACAACACCATTTTATAAGTTAACTTAAATAAAAGCTACTCATCCGTAGCACCCGCAAAATATTTTAAAACATTATTCACCAACAACAAACTTCCCAAGAACTTAAAAGCTCTTTAAAAAGTTTAATAAACAAAACGGTTCATTACCCAATTAAGTTGCTAATTAAGCAAAAACCCGCTGAGCTACAGCCCTATAAAATGTTGCAGAACAAGAAAAATCTGCAGATTCCCTCGTTTCCTTTGAGACAAAAACCCTTGTCGCGTCTCGTGGGGTAACGAAGCGTGAGTGAGACCACTCCACGAATGCAAAGCGTAAGGCATGCAGCGTCTGAGGCGGAAACATACGGGATGACGATATTTCCGAAAACGCTACGTCTTTAGTTGGTGGTTATGTGAGAACAGTAGACCCGCGAGGTCTTATAACCACGCAATAACCGACACTTTTCCCTTAACCCTGACTTAGTAAATGCATTTATGCTTTATTATAATTCAAATACTTCCAAAAAGTAATTTGCGCAACAAAAATAACGAAGAAAGTCCAATTTTAAATAGAATTTTAGGTGCTTGAATTTTGCAAAAGGCTTATCTATGTAGGCTTTTGAGTAAAATAGGGGTATACGTTTTAGCGATTACTCACGTTTTCTTGGTCCTAGGATGTCGAATCTGGTGTCTACGGTTCGAATAAGACGAGAATAAGAGATAGTTTATTTAAAAAATCTGAATTTAGATTAGAATAATACACATCATCATGTGAATGTGAAGTGATATTATGTAGCTGTTTCCGACTTTTCTGTAACATTTAATACATATAAAACAGAATATTTTTTACGTCATAGTTTTCACAAATCTCCCGGTATAAAAAGATGTAATCGCAAATATGTCAAACTCGTTAGTAGGTAGGTAAGTATTAAATTAATTCTGCGGTGCGACCCTAAGTATAGAACTCACACATCGACATGTGTACAGATAAATTGTTTCTTTTGTAGTAGTAGTAGGTATTATGTTACTCTGAATCTATGAAGGGTCATACTAGTGCCTAAAGAATGATAAAGGAAGGATGAAGAAGATTCATTACATTACTCAGCTATTACTCGTATATTTTTTCCATATATTTATTCCAAGCCCCTCTGGCTTTTCTCCGCGTTTAAACTATCCGTATATTTCCGCCCAGTAGTTACCATATCTCGCTGTATTCCCTAGGCGATAGCTTGTGGTTATTGACCCTAGTTTTATTTCGAGTATAGTTTTCAAATTTCGCAAACTGAGTATTTCTGACAATTTTATTATTTTACTAGCTTTTACTGGCAACTTGGAATATATATTTTTAATGCAATTTTTACATCAACTCTATTACGCATTGCTAGACATGACTTGATCCAGTCCTGGGTTTGAAATCGGATTTGTAATTTTTTTAAATAACCCCGTGAGCCTAATTATTATCACTACATAGTATAAAACAAAGTCGCTTTCTCTGTCCCTATGTCCCTTTGTATGCTTAAATCTTTGAAACTACGCAACGGATTTTGATGCGGTTTTTTTTAATAGATAGAGTGATTCAAGAGGAAGGTTTGTATGTATAATACATACCCGTGCGAAGCCGGGGCGGGCCGCTAGTATAATATAATTTTATAAAAAGTTTTAAAAGGTACCTTAATGAAATTTCATGGTGGTAGTAAACCAAATAAAATGCAATTAAATTGTACATTTTCAAATTTCCCGGGTAATTTTCCGATAATATTTGACCAGTGGACGCCATATTGTTCTGTGGTTATGACGTCAGTTATGCCTGTAAACGAGTGCGCTGGTACTTTGACAGTTGAAACTTTTTTATTCCGACTCTTTTTAGCCTTTTAGATTTTTTCTCATATAGACTGAAATACCGTATCTCTGAGTGAGAAATAATTCTTACTACGGAAAAGGAAAACCATTCATAGACGCACAGCCCAACATTTCCACCACCGCTTCTAAAGATTGAATACTAAATTTACATTCAATTACTCAAGAAACTCAAGAGAAATGCAATCACACCAACAAACGGAACGTTTAGCAGGAAGGGTGGTCTGTATAGCGGAAAATTTGTCCTTTGTCTACCTTGAGGGATTTGGCAAATCAGATCAAATTAGACCTAAGATTGTGATAACGTGTTAATTCGACGTTAATTGATAAACTGATTGAAATGAACACCCGTGATGGTGTTTATGGGCTTAAACTACTTTCAAGTTAATGAGATCGGGTGTGTTACAGATTTTTCAAGCTTCTTAGAGGCATCTGACGTAGCTAAATGACGGTCATCTAGTGACAGTGACAGTGACAATGACAGTGACAGTCATTATTATACTCTAGGAAACTAGTTAAGCAGGTGTCCTCACGATTTTTTTCTCCACCGGAAACAAGTGGTGGTAAGAAGTACAAACTCGTAGGGACAAGTCACGCCTAGCGAGGATCGACCTCGTGCTTCACAGACTCTAACAGCCAGTGCCTGAATTTATTAGTATAGTAAGTATCTTAACATTTGGTTTTTCTAGTTAAAGCGTTGGTTTTAGAATAATAGTCGTCTTATATTTAGCTAATCAGATTTTCTGGTAAAAAAACTAGCCAGGTCAAGTGTTGAGATTCTTGTAAATAAATTTCAGGGTTCTCTACAGTACTTTGCATACAGATCTCAATTATTTTGTCGGATATGGAACTTGGCTCCCATATTCACATTTATGTTTTGGTGGGATAAAGAATTTATATACATACATTACATATTTACGAGAAATGTTTTTATAAAAAAATATTTTTACATTAATTTTCTTTATCAAATCGATATCAACATTTGCGTCAATAGCTAACTGTTGACAACAATCGTTTATTTTAATAATACATGAACGAGTACATTGTACGTATGGACAGAATAATCACAGGCTACATGAATTCTAAAATTATTGAATGATTTCATTACATTATGCATTTTTATTTATTGACTGCCTCCGCGGTCAAGGCGTTTGCCTTGTGATCCGAAGGTCATGGGTTCAAATCCCACTGGGAAGCATACTTTGTGAAAAGTTGTTTCCAGTCTGTTTAGGATATTGCAGGCTTGAGTCACCTGATTATCCGAAAAGAAAGATGATTCCGTGCTTCGAAAGGCACGTAAAGCCGTTGGTCCTGAACGCCATCTAGCGTTTGTACCTATCCTAGGATTGGTTCTGGTCTACCCTTTAGGTTGCGAAGTTCAGACGGCAGTCGCTCTGTGTAAAAACCAGCAACCTCGTCAAATCGCCTAGGTTAGGTAGCGGACCCCGGGCGCTGAAGCGTAACCGCTGGCGACGGAACCGGGAATACGCTCGGATGATGATGATGCATTTTTATTTATTATTTCTTTGCTTATACCAAAGCAAAGTTGCTGCAAAGTCTTTATCTAGTGCGAGACTTTCAGAACTTAATTTTATTATACAAATAAAACAAGAAAAATACAGCTTTTTTGTTTCATTTTCTGAAAACGCAATGTCATTTAAAAAACATGTCGCGTCACTAAACCAAATTCGTAAACAGGGAAGCGCCAAGAGAGAGATTCCGCGCGGCGTGATAACGCGTGAAAACCCGAGTGCGGCCCTGGCGTGACATTAAGCCGGTAATGTTGACGCGGGGACGTATTCAGGCGTTTCTTGCCGTGACTTTAGTGCGGCCCACATTACCGTGTCGTTCGTTTAATGAACTTTGTTGTTGCAATGTTTCCTTTAATGTATTTTGGCTGTCGTTCCTTTTTTAAATTTGACTCTAGGGATGTTCT
Organism: Acrobasis repandana; assembly: GCA_963576875.1. Lineage (NCBI taxonomy): Eukaryota > Metazoa > Arthropoda > Insecta > Lepidoptera > Pyralidae > Acrobasis > Acrobasis repandana. Next base: position 19,873,160 of record OY756222.1, read on the forward strand.
TGGGCTTACATGATATGATAAGCTATTATCTAAATGAGAAGTTCGGTGGCCCAGAGAGTAAATGCGTTTGTGCAAAAGTGGCATAAAATATCTCGACTTCCTTCGTGCTTTGGAAAGCACGTTCAGACATTGGACTAGCTGGACCTGGCTATTATCAGTATGATAGTAGACAGTAGTCGTCGTCTTCAATTTGTAATAAAGCGACACATTTTTTATATTTTTTTTATATTTATTTGCACAATACATTTATAATTACTTCGGGCACAGCTAAATTTATCTTGTAAAGATAATGTTGTGTGTAAAAATTAGCTCCGTGGTTTGTCACACATTTTTGTTTCAATTTCCCGGTCAATGAACTCTCCATCAATCACTGGAGGGTTGACGTAAAAGGGTTGCACTATAAAAAAGATCTTATTAAAACTTTGGACCACACTATAAAGTCAAGCCTTTTAGGCCGAGATTGATATGAGCCATTAAATGGGCCCTTTTAGATATGTTTTACTTGTGAGAGTCAAATCTTTTGAGATTCATTGATTCAGCGGTTGATAGTTGAGTGAGTGGACTGTGAGAAATGGTCTTACAGCCAAGGATGCTCAAGACCGTACGGAGTGGAGAAGGAAAAGCCGGAAAGGGGACCCCGGGCTTCGCAGCGTTGCAGCTGTGGATGCAACTGGGAATACGCTGAGATGAGAGGAGAGAGAGACTGTAAGAAAGGCGAAATAGCGGAGGCGTGAAGGTCTGCATAACTGTAGTTTTGATGTTCTTTTAAACCGACTTCAAAAAAAGGAGTAGGTTATCAATTCGTTGGAATCCTCTGTTTTATTTTAATATATGTTCCCCGATTTATCGAAGACGCCGCCATTTTTACGGCTTTTACCGATTGAATAAGAATTTTCTGTTTTTTAAGTGGTTAATTAGCACCATTGAATGTAAGTGAGACACTTTTCAAAAATAAATAAATATATAAAATAAATAAATATACACGGACAAATGGCTGTAATACCCTGGTACAGCCTAAAAACTTCGGCAAAGTGGATCTAAAATAAAATAAAATGTCGAAAATCTCTAAAACTATAAACTTTTTCTTGAGCCAGAAAGGTGAAAACTGATTAATTGTTTTGGCCACATCAAACACCTGGTAACGGATGTAGGTCAACTAACCAGTAATACAATAAATTCTACCTATAAAGTACACGAAGCACTTTTAAGTCAAATCGGAACTGCATACCTATATAAACTGCAGCATAAACATAAAAACAACAGAACAGTGGCCCTAAATTGTAAGAAAATCGGCGGGAAAGCCGCCAAACTCTGATTTCAATAAAAAATAACTACCAAGATCTCATTTCCTTGGATATGCTAAGTGATGATTGTATGTATAAAATGTAATATAGTAAAAAAAATATAATAAAGTAAGTATAATATTACCAAATCTACAATTTTGAAGCTTTCGATAAACTCCAAAAGATTTTGAGCCTTAGGAAACCCGCCCTAATTGGTAGATAAACTCTGCCTAAAGTGTAAGTATATTATTAACTAGCTTTTGCCCGCGCTTCGCTCGCGTCCTTTCTTAGTGGATGCCTACGTCATAACATCTGCCTGCATGCCAAATTTCAGCCCGATCCGTCCAGTGTTTTGGGCTGTGCATTGATAGATCACTATGTCAGTCAGTCAGTCAGTCACCTTTGAGTTATATTTATTTAGAAGTATTGGTCACAATGGAGTGTTGGAAAACTTTTAAAATAAACCATTATTTGTTGTCATCCTATAAGATACGGACGTATATAAACATATTTCACTTGATTATTATTAATAAATAATACATGTTATATGCGAAATATACGAATATAAAATTACAATTAGTTTTTTATTGTTTATCTATGCCGAAAACGCCCCGTGAATGGCATCTTCTCTGATGACGTCACACATTAGTAAACGTGATATTTTGACGGACTTATTGTATGCGCGTATTGTACATGTGTCACCTATGTGTGACGTCATCTAAGAAATAACCGCCGCCATGACAGAAATTAGCTTTTTTGGCGCAGTTGTGGAAAAAACTTCAACATTTATTTTATTTATAATACAATAGATATCCCCAAAATATTAAAATATTGTGCTTATTAGGTAATAAAGAATTATTTAAAATGATTTTTAAAATATGTCTAATACCGTATTGTAATGAAAATCAGTAGTAACAGAATTTGGCATTACGAGTACTTATCACAGTCTCTTCTTCATGTAAGCGCATTCCCGGTTGCGTCATCCCGCTTTTTAGGATTCCGTACCCAAAGGGTGCAAACGGGACCCTATTACTGAGACTCCGCTGTCTGTCCGTCTGTCACAGGGCTCTATCTCGTGAACCATAATAGCTAGACACTTGTAATTTTCACAGATTATGTATTACTGTGGCCGCTATAACAAATACTAAAAATAAAAAAGTTAAGAATTAAAGGGGGTCGTCATACAAAAAACGTAAATTTTTAGCGTTTTAAAACATTGTACGGAGGTACGGAACCCTTCATGTACGAGTCCGACTCGCACTTGCTCGTTTATTCTACTCCACATATAACATGCATGTCAATGGTCACCCAAGGATGCTAGAGACCATGCGAAGTGGAGAAGAAATAGCTGAAACAGTTTAAATTATTTGGCTAGTTTTACGACCGGCCGCCTACCTGACGTCAACCTTCTTGGGAATGTTGTTGTAGCACTAGATTTTTATGCTTAGTCCATGAGTCACCTCTTACGACGACCACAGGAAAAGATAATGGTCCTATTCTAAGCCGGAAGCCACTAGCCACGACCAATAATTTAAGCATAAAAAAGCGCCCTCTACAAGTATCTCAAAAACGGTTGAGCGCAATTTAAGGCTCTACAATTTCTATCATACTCGTAACAGGTATAAACGCAGGAACCGAGATGATCAAATTTTTGTGACCTTTGACCTATGACGTAGAAGAAGATTTTGTAAGACTTTTGAGACAGTATTTTTAACAGCAAATATGAAGGTATACGAGTCTATTTTATAATAAAATTTTAACCCGGGATTAATCGCTAATTTGACTGGACTAAGACATTAGCGCCGTATAATAGGTATATTAGCACCATTTCTCGAGCCAAATCTAACTGTATAAACACTGCAGCTTAAACAAAACAGAGCAGAACAGCCACAATCGTGAGGAAATCAGCAGGAACACTCCAATGGAGCGGCAGCGAGCGCCCGCCAAACTCTGTCTACAATAAAAATCAACTGGCAAAATGGTGCTGCGATCAAGTTCTCTTGCTTGGTATAAGTATTAGGCCTAAGCGTGTAACTAAAAGTATTTAAAATATAAAAAAATGCTAATCCTGCTTGTGTTATGTCGGAGGCGACTGTACTGAAAGATGACTGATTAGGACTCAATTTATTCATAAACTAGCTGACCCGGCGAACTTCGTTTCGCCCTTTCCCGTTCCCTTTTCCATAATTTCTTACCGTTTAAACCTTCCCTGGACTTTCATGAATGTTTCAAGACCAAAATTAGCCAAATCGGTTCAGCCGTTCTCGAGTTTTAAGCAGACTAACGAACAACAATTCATTTTTATTTATATATATTACTCTTTTATATGTCGCAGTTGGATAGTACAATTGGCTAATTGATAAAACCTCTAGCTGTTTGGTATTGCAGCTCGGTTTTGTTAAGCAACTGAAAATAGATCAGCTGGGTTGTCTAAGATTACGCAACGTGTAACGTTCATTTAAAACGCTAACCACGCCTTTTCTAGCTATTTAGGTCCCATAGTTGGGCAAAGGCCTCCCCTTGTCGCTTCCAGTCACTTCGATCCCCAACCATTTCCCTTCAATCCTTGTAATCGATCTCGCCCGAGGATATTTATTCAGTTAGGTTTGCCCTATAACCTAGTAAAACTCGCGACAAGTATTTCACCCCTACACGAGGCATCCTCATCATACAAACGATCAACATCTGGTTTTGTGCCTGAGGGTGCCTCATCACAGAAGGCAGTAAGAGTATACAGAACGGAATCTCGAAGTTACGCGCAATATGCGTCTACGTTCTCCGTCTCCGGACCTCTCCCCCGTGCTCGCCTTGTCGAGGGGCAAGAGCGGGCGAACACACACTGCACGGTATAAGGAACGGGGACGCATATTGCGCGTACCTTAGGAGATTCCGTTCTGTAGCCTCGTATAGTGAAACACTTGTCGCGAGTGCCTCAGGTAAATAGTGGTGGAAGTACACAAAGTAATCGAAATCAAGTGCAATGGAAAAAGATTGCAATGCAAGACTTGCTGTCCTTGACAAGGTAATGTTTATGAATGAATAAACACTTTGGATGCAGGGCGCTTCGGATCGGTCGTTTTGGAAATCCTTGGGGGAGGCCTATGTCCAGCAGTGGACTTCCTGTGGCTGATATGATGGTGATAATGAAAGACCTATAGTAAATAAATGTCTAATACTCGCCTTTAACTTGAATCCAAAGCGGAAACTCTTGAAGTAAATAAGATTTTCTATACAAAAAGTCCCCGGGGATTCTTTCTCGAATTAATCTCTTAATGCCGCCCCTACCCTTTTCATTAAGGGATGATCTGAGAAGTAATTAATCCAGGATATTTTTCTATAAGGCTGTTTCGACGCCATCCCGTTACGTGTTGAATGAATTGGTTTAGTAAACAGGTTAAAATTATTTCAATGGTGGTATGAAAATTGATTGTATATTTTTTTGATCTATCTACAGTAGTTGGTTTATTATTTATTTCCTCTATGAATGGTAGTCTGCACATTTTAAGGGTATTTTATGAGTTTGTCTATGATTAAAATTAACTTTTAGAATAACAACTTCCTGATCCGAATTTGTACAGAAATTAATTATTTTAAAACTGTTGACTCACATAATTTTTGTGCAATAAAGGGTATTGTATTGTATTGTATAATAAGACGATCATCTTCATGGCCGTTCCTGATACTTGCCCCGAAGATGATCAGTCTGAGTAATGAGTCTAAATCCATTTCAGACCATGGAGATGTAAAATAGTGTACACACCTCGGGAAATGATGAATAAATTAGAGCGGTGTGGGTCACCACACAGCGAATGAGAGGCGAAGTCAAAGTCAAAGTTTTTGGTTAATGTAGGATAAACATATCATTTATTGAAGGTCATTATTTTTAAATTATTTTTAGTGCAAAAGCTACAAACTACTAGTGTTTCAGAACGACCACTGTCGGAAAGATACGCCGAAAGAAACCCAGTCAGAGTAGAATTAGATTTGTCTCCCCTTCCCTCTACCACGATTATCATTAGAGACAGTGAACAGGTTCCCTGCCCATGTATCATATATAAACAAATCAATTTTTTACTATTGTTCTTTATTTCATCATTTCAGCCGCATAACGTCCACTGCTGGACGAAGGCCTCTCCTAAGTATTTCCAAAAAGACCGACCTGGCCGACCTGACCTGTAGTTCCCGGCAGAGTAGAATATGACCACTCCAAGTCTTCGCGTGAATGTCGTAAAAGGCGATTTAAGAAACACAAGCTAAACAAAGCTTAAAACATCGAAACCTCTCCAACCCGTCTGGCCAGCGTGGAGAGTGTACGCCACATCCTTTGACTGCTCCGGCTAATATATGGCTCTGGTAGTACAGAGAGGGTCATGCTCCTGTAGTGGAGACTAAAAAAGACTTGATGTCCAGCATTTTCCAGCGACCTTGGTCAGATCGTCTGACCACCTTGTAGGAGAGTGTCCTACGTTTCGCTTGCCAGTACGTGGTTTTTTATTTGCAGACAGCTAATGGGTTAAATATAAGTAAAAGAGAACAGGCGTCAATGACCGCTGTGCCACGATTTTATACCATCTCAATTACCAACCCGTCTGCCCAGCGTGGTGATTATAGGAAATACTCCCTTTAATGGGAGAGGTCTTTGGTCCAACAGTGACCGATATAAGCTGTTAAGATGGCTTGTACATCAGCAAATATTACATGAATATATAATACAAACGCAATTGTACAAATGGTGAACTTATCCCAGAAGGGATCTTTTCCAGTCGACCTGCGGAATGAGTACAGTTACATATTTAATAGGAAGGCAGAAGTACGTACCTACAGAACAACGAAATTCAGCGAATATAATATAACACATACACACTACAAGTATATCACTTATTATGTAGATAATGCATAAATATTTCTATACAATATAACTTTATAACTCAATTTTTGATTCTGCATAAATTTATTGAGTCTTAATTTAAAGGTGCCTACAGCCTTTTTGTTTTATTACATTTTCTTAGACATTATTTATATAATTTCTTAGTTAAGGATTTTATATCATATCTTAAAAACATAGTACACAATATAAACAAATTATTAAAACTTAACTTAGCTAGATGGCCGCTAGCAACGGTGGAAGACCCCAGCTACTGGCGGTTAAGGCCGCTGAGATGGAACATGATAATACGTGAGATTATATTACTAGTGGTTCTGTAAGAACAGTAAGACCTCGCGAGCTCCTATAACCATGCTCCTATAACTGACAATTTATTCTTTCCCCTGGCTTAGTAAAGCCATTTCAGTCAAACTTAATTTTTTTTGCAATATCTTGTGTAGAATAAAGTTTTTAGTGTACATCTCAAATTCGATTGAAATCCGTCGATAAATAACGCTACTACAGCAGATTCCGCCAATTTCCCTAAAATTTAAATAAATCAAGGAACTTGTTTGCCAATTTTTGTCGAAATCGGTTAAAAATTCGACATGTACTTATTAGGCGAGAACAGATAATCGAACAACAGCATTGGCAAGGCCAATCTCGAAACTGAGGCTTCGCTTAGTCAATCATTCGATTTCTGATCCTCTAATGAAAACACAGCTTTACAAATACCTTCCTTCCTTGAAAAAGTAATACAACCTAGGGTTGTAACAGCAACTAGCGTGCTATAAAACAATTTGTCTAAACCCACATTACAGCGTACGGCTAAAAAAACATTCTCAGAGTGCGGGCAGACAAGGGTAACGAAGCGAAAATTGAAATAGACTTGTGAACACGTAAGAAATTCTTGTTTATTTCTTGTCACTGCACTCAAAAATATCACCTTTATTCCTTTCTGGTAAAGTCTAATTTCCTGTGTTTGTATTAGCCAGGGCTGTGCCAATGGTTTGTTGGTTTAGGATCTGCGGTGTCAGGGGTGTGAAATTTCTTAGGTGGTGTTAAGTTTGCGGTGTGTAACATCCCGTTTGGTCAAGTTGAAACGACTTTTTTAAGGATTTTTTAAATTTAAGCTGTTTGCCAAAAATTATAAGATTTTTCTGAAAGTATAACTACTTTTCTTATTTAAACGTAACTTTTTATATTAATATAACATTGATATTGAATTATAAAGTTTTCATATTATTAATTTACTAAGTGGCAGGTAGTAAATAGGTACATAGTATATTCGAGAAACTGATCAACTTAACACGAGTTCACAATCAAAACGTTCCAAATATACAGGGTCAAAATATACTGATACTATTTTAAAGGTGTATTCAGTCCATGATACTGAACGACTTTCCCCAAAGAACATATGTCGAAATATGATAACTTGAGTTATTCCGGTCTAATATACCAAACGGATCTACTCTTCATTATTATTATTACTTTTGTCCAGTCTGATCCACTCTGAAATTGATTAGTCCGGTCTAATCCTGTTTAGTACAGTCAAGAGAAAAACTGTTGTTGATGAAAAAATAATCAGTTTTTATTAATTATAATCAATCACAGATAATCATAAATTTGCACCTTTGATTTAGATAACATTAAATAAAATTGTAAATAATTAACCAATCAAAAATCAAATACTTAACAAAAAACCTTATTTAGACAATTATTATTAGTAATCACATTTAAAACCTGTCCTGTTTGTTTTTCGTGTATGTACGAGTAAGTAGCCAACACTGGTGTCAGATTTTCAGACTGCCATACAATGACAGCCGGGACCAACGGCTTTTATGTGCCTCCCGAAGCACGGAGGAGCTCGAGAAAGTTTTGTATCACTTGACACCCATCCAAGTACGGACCACGCCCGGGTTTGCTTAACTTGTGAAAACGCTAGCATTGCGTACTCCCACCGGGCAAATAGTACAAATATTTTGTCACTGACTGTACCAAAAATATGCTTGGGGATACAATATTTAATTATTTATTCTAACCCCCACGACGGGGGATATCTTATATATATATATATATATATATATATATATATTTATATCTAGATAGATATCCCCCTATATATCTAGATATATACAGGACAATCTACTAAGACAATGGATTGGCTAAGTGGATTGTCCTGTGTGTAAATAGCCTATTATGCAAACCTCACTTGCCCGTGTTACACTCTGCTAGCTAATTGACGAGGCTCTGGCACCAAGAAAATTATCGCTAACCCGTACTGGATCAGCGTGTTGGATTACGGTCCAAAATTAAACGTCAAATTCACTAGTAAATGAAAAATAACGATAAATTAATAAATAGGGACAAATCAAACTGATTGAGCTAGCCCCAAAGTAAGTTTGAACTTATGTTCTTCTTCTGAGTCGTACACTCTTGACAGAGTGGTCGTGATTATGGATTCGGTTGTTCATCCAAGTCCGCTGCTTTTGCTATTTTTCTCCACGTAACTCTGTCTGCGGCTTTCTTGAAGCATTCAGTTGCTGGGCACTGTGTTACAGCTTTGACGAGATCTAACCACCTCATTGGAGACCGACCACGTGAATGCTTGCCTTCAATTCGACCCTGAATCACCAAACGTTCCATCGAGTTTTCTTTGCAGGTGACATGGCCGAAGAATTTAAGGATTCCTAATTGCACAATCGACGAGAGCCATTCTTTATTCGCAATTCCTTCAGTATGGAGACATATTGGTGCGGTGGGCTGTCCAACTTATTCTGAGAAGTCGTCGCCAACACCACATTTCTAAGGCATCGATTTTCCTCCGCTCACTTAGTCTTAATGTCCACATTTCAGCTCCATATAGGAAAATTGGAAAGACTAAGCAGTACATTAGACGAACCTTAGTGTTTCTGGTAATTCTGCAATCCTTCCAAATTTTTCGTGAGCTTTTCGACAGCTGATCTCGTCACAGCGCAGCGTCTCTTTATTTTATCTTCACAACTTCCCTCATTGGACACAGTGGAACCAAGATATATGTAATTTTGAACCACTTTGCAATCAGCAACGTTGGTGATGTCTGGTTGGTTGTTATTTTTACGATCCACTATCATTACTTAGGTCTTATCACGGTTAATTGCGAGTTCAAAATTTAGACTGGTTGATTCCAAAAGTAGAAGAAAGCCCTTCATATTTTCTTCAGATGTTGCAAGAAGAGTAGTGTCATCAACATATCTTAGGTTTGAAATCACCTGCCCTCCAACAGACATGCCCCCATTCCATCTCTCGAGAACAATCCTTGTTCATCCTTGTCGTCCAAACTTGTGTTATGGAATACTAACTCAACTAATACTATTATTTATAATAAATACACATCAAGAAAAGCACCCAAGACCCAAGGCGATTTAAAAAGGCCATTTTCCAACTTGCCCTGGCTTAGGATCGAACCCAGAACATCCGAGTGACGGACTAGCATGTAAACCATTACGCATTTCATTCATGTTGCATGTAATCCATCTCATTTCTCGTACTGTGCAATACTTATAATATGTTTTGTCGTGACTCAGAGGATTTGGACAGATTTTGTGATAGTCTGAATGTCTTTAAACATAAGGTGCTGAATCTTCTTAAAGATTAAAAATCATGAATTTGTTTTTTTAAACCCTTATTAAGCTTATTCTGAACTCTGTGGTGAATGTCGTGTATACCTGTCATTGGTATTTACTTAAGAATATTAGTGTTATAGGTATCATACTCGAATGTTGTATGTAAATACTGTTGGTGTACCTTATTTAATAAAATAAAAATAAATAAAAAAATTTCTCCATCATCTCATCCTGTCTGCTTTTTGAAACTTCATTTCATTCCAAAGTTAATTTTCAAGTTCATGACATATTCCTTCCCCATCATCTGACTTATACCTACTCCATTCTTCCTCCTGATCACATAAACAGGAAAGCTATTTATACATATAATGAATTTGCCGTGTAGTTCCCGGCAGAGTAGAATTGGATCACTCCAAGTTTTTCCGTGGATATCGTAGAAGGCGACTTAGGAAACACAAGCTAAACAAAGCTTACAAACATCAATGAGACCTCTCCAACCCGTCTGGCCAGCGTGGAGAGTGTAGGCCTAAATCCTCTGACTACTCTGGCTAATAAATGGCTCTGGTAGTACAGAAAGGGTCGTGCTTCTGCAGTGGAGACTAAAAAAGACCTGATGATGACATAATAAAAGTGATATATTTTATATATTTATAACAGTGCTGTGACAGTAAGTGAATTAAAATATTAAAATCAGTGTCTTATCAAGTTTTTTGCTACTACCTACATTTACAAATTATATGTAGGGCTCACTTAAAAAGCTGGGACCAGTGGGACCCTACAAGTTAAATTAAACTTATGACATTAAACAAAAAAAGAATACCTACAGAAACATATAAAATTCTAATTTGCATATTCAAGCATTCAATTACAGAACTCAAAAACTAATTTCAAATTTAATTATTTTATAATTGAATTAGTGAATTAATCTAGCCCTAATAAATATTCTGGCAGTCTTGGAATGTTAGATTAACTTTAACAATATCGGAAAGTTGCTGTGATCAATTACTCCGGGATATGTATATTGAAAATATGTCGGGGTGAAATCTGTACATCACAGAAATTTTAGGACAATTTTTTTCCACAGTAATATTATGTCTTAATTTATTTTTATTGCTTTTTTTCTTTTCGCCCTGACTAGCATGAAAAAACCCCACTTTCATGTTGTTATGTGAGAAAAGAGAATAGTAGAATGTACCAGCTGTAGCTCTTCGCAAGCAGATCGTAGAAGCCGATTGAAGGAATTGGTGAAGATCTAAATAAGGTCAATAGGTAATGCGGCTAGCAACTTTCACGCTAAAATTGCCTTTTGGCAAAGAATATAAAATTATACACTACGCGAAAAGAAACGACGCTTAAGCATGTGTGCACGTAAAATCGCTTGCGGGTATGTGTGGGTGGCTGGATGTGCGCGGGAGCCTTGAGAGGCTCGCGGGGCGTGGAACGCCCCATCGCCGATTGCATTGGCCGAGGGCTGGTACCTAGTTTGCGTCTCTGTAACGCACCGCACGATATTCCATTTCGGTTCGGTATCAACCCTAGCGTTACGTTCTCCGTCTCAAGGTCACTGGCATTCGAACTCTCACGTACAGGGAGTGTCGCCGCTGTGCTTTTGGTCTAGTGGATCCAGGCTCTGTCTAGGGAACCCCATTACTGTGTTTACTGTTCTTGGTTCTGTCTACCATCTGTATCAGAGTGGAATCTTCTCTTAAAATATTATCAGTAGTTATATCTATTAATATTTTTGGATCTCAGATAATAATAATGGAATATTGCAATTTGTAAAATCATTTGCTAATAAATTATATATATATATATTATATTATATTATTATATATTATATTCAATTGATACGATATTCTTTTTCTCAAATATTCTCAAAAATTTCTCTAATACATAAGAAGTAAATTAAAATTGTCCTGGGTCTTGGGTGTTTTTCTATCTACGTATTTATTATAAAATATAGTATCGTTGAGTTAGTATCCCATAATACAAGTTTAAACTTACTTGAGGCTAGCTCAATCTGTGTGATTTATTCTTATCTATTTATTTATTTATTCAAATAAACATTAAGCAACAGCAACTTCATCCAAGCGAACGAAGCCACGGCAAAAACTTACTTAGAAAATAAATAAAGGTCGTAGGATTTAATGAAAAAATAAAACCCGATATTAATAACGAAAGATTCTTTCTATCGAAAAGGTTACGTGTACTGAATGAGAATGGTGCGTCTTTGGGGGACTATTACGGAACGATTGGAGCCCTTATTTATGTTGATTCAAGCTTTTTACTTGACTTTTCTTGTATTTATTATACCGATATCTCTTTTTAGGGTTCCATACCTCAAAAGGCAAAAACAAAACCGTAATAGAATAAAGGTACAAGTTGGCAGCCGACTGCAGCAGACAGCAGCAGCAGACGACATGTCGTTGCTGTCATGAATGCGAACCCGACTGCAGACAGCAGCAGCAGACGACTTGTCGCTGCTGTCATAAATCCAAATCCGAGTGCAGACAGCAGCAGCAGACGACGTGTCGCTGCTGTCATGAATGCGAACTCGACTGCAGACAGCAGCAGCAGACGACGTGTTGCTGCTGTCATGAATGCGAACCCGACTGCAGACAGCAGCAGCAGACGACGTGTCGCTGCAGTCATGAATGCGAACCCGACTGCAGACAGCAGCAGCAGACGACGTGTCGCTGCTGTCATGAATGCGAACTCGACTGCAGACAGCAGCAGCAGACGACGTATTGCTGCTGTCATGAATGCGAACCCGACTGCAGACAGCAGCAGCAGACGACGTGTCGCTGCAGTCATGAATGCGAACCCGACTGCAGACAGCAGCAGCAGACGACGTGTCGCTGCTGTCATGAATGCGAACCCGACTGCAGACAGCAGCAGCAGACGACGTGTCGCTGCAGTGATGAATCTACACCCGAGTGCAGACAGCAGCAGCAGACGACGTATCGCTGCAGTCATAAATTCGAACCCAACTAAAGATGGCAGCAAATACGTCATGTGCGGTTGAGCGACGTGTAGTCGGCCGACGCGACGCTAATTGCGAAAGCTTTTTCATAGAAATACATAGAAACCAGCAGTGTCGCCGCGACAGGTCGTCGGCTGCTGCTGTCTGCAGTCGATGGTACTACTGATCTGCGGCCGGAATGAAAATATGGTCTTAATATAGAAGCCAGGAGGCCGCTCTTGATCGATCATTTTGGGAATCTTTGAAGGAGGCCTCCAGTGGACGTTATGCGGCTGAAATGATGATTAAGTTAATGGTCTAAATCTAAATGGGTCATGAATTTACAGTTCAGGGTTGTAACTTCTGGTATAATTAGGTTTTATTAAATTATCGCGAAAGCAGATTGCAGCTTGCGGCTCTAAGCAGACAGAGCCCAGGGCTGCAACACTCAAACACCACATTTAGCATGATGGTGGGCGAGAATGTGGAAGAAGGAAAATATTAATGAGTTCTCGCCTATTTACATGATTTGCATTTGCGCCTATTCCCTTTCGACCCTTTCGGCGAAGCAGCTGGTACTTTTTTTTCTTTGCTCCCAGACCATTATGGAAAAGACATAAATGACAAAAATCCTACGTAAAATAATTTATTATCAATATTATCCAGAATAACCCTCCGTCAGTTATTGGATAAGTTGGTTTTTCGTGTGATTGGTGTAGACGGTCGCGATATATTGCTATTGTCGTGCGGAATACTAATGGCCGACTAAATACAGACATCAGGAGATTTGTGCAGGGATTGCAAAAGTTTTATACGAAGACATTTTCATTTCTACCTGGGTCAATTGATCTAGGCAGGAAGTTCCAGCGAGGAAGAGGTCTATCGACGAATCCGACGAAGTTATGCAGTATCTTCTTATCAAAATTCTGCAGTAATTTTTATAATAAATAATAATGACTAAGTAGATAATAAACACAAATTACACCGATTTAGCTAATGTTTAACTAAGTTTAAACTTGTATCATGAGGTACTAACTCAATGATTATATAAATAATACTTGTTTTTTGCGAAATATATGCATAATAATTAATTAATTACAAGAAAGTTATATTCTAAAAACGTTTTTTTTAGAAAATAAATACCTGTACCGTATTTTAGATCTGCAATGAGATACAATAAATCCATTTCTTTTTAAACAACTTTATGATATAAACTGCGTTTTAAAACCCCATTTAAGGACTTTAAAGTACCGTCGGCGGAAAAAACAAGATTATGATAAGGTTAATATTTTTACCTGCGTAATAAGGCGTTGTATTACGACCGCCCACGAGAAAGTGTTATTTTATAATAAAACTCGGCTTTATAATTCACTTAGATGCTAATAAAAGTGTTAATGGAGATTGAATTATATTTAACAGGAAAAATGTGTTTGGAATGAATTATTTTGTAGAATTAATTATCTCAATAAGAAAATTGGCACTCAAGTTGTGAGTATGAATTATTATCAAAGCGGAAGTTTCATCCTAATCTTATCTACATTTACAGAGCCAGGCTTTTGTGAGTATCATCGTAAGGAAATAGAGGTACACAATGACGATTCTTAGGCAGAGATAATGGAGTGGTTTGCCATTGCCTTCTCCATTTTACACACACGATGTTTTCTCACAATGTTTTTTCTTCACCGGCAGCATATGGTGTGGTTCATTCCTTATTATCAAGTTATTAAATGATTTTGTTTTAGCTATTAATTCATTGTTAGGCAAAGGCTTCACCGATCACACCACCTTCTCGCCGACCATCACGCTAAAAGTAACCTTTGGTTTTATAGCTGCAATACTCAAAATACTCTATCTGCCCTATTAGGGATACAGACGTGTTAGTATATAGTATTCCAAGATTCGTGATCCAAGGCAGCTGGCTGCTACCTATTCATATAGCTTATTATGTCGTTCCTCCACTTCTTTTTCGGATTTTAGAAACCATAACGTTGTATTTCTAGTCAATAGTCCTCCCCCTCCCCCTCCACCCTGAAAGGTCGGTAACGCTTTTGTCACACCCCTGGTATTGCAGTTGTCCATGGGCAGCGGTGATCACTTACCATCAGGTGACCCGCTTGTTCGTTTGCCTTACTATGACATAAAAAAAAAACTTTCCGGTCTTATAATCCCACTTACTTCATTCTAATTGCTGAACCATCTTCATTTTTGCTTACTGCTTTTATCAACCCGTCAGTATTTGCAGTATTCCATCTAGGGCCCTAGTACGTACCATTTATTATCGAGGTATACGTACAGTTCCCGTCTACTCCGTTCAAGATTAAGATTGTGGATTTTTAAATAATTTAAGGTTTACTGTGAAAATAAAACGAAACACGTTTAAACAGTGTAACAGCGTAATATTCCGGGAATCTCCGCCGCCATTGTTCCTCAGTGCCCACAATTTATCACGACTGAAAAAACGGCAAAAGGAAGATAGCTCGCGTCTTCGTCGGCACACAAACCACTTACAATACAGATATTAAACATTCTTCTTCTTCGTCTAAGCGCGTTCCGGTTGCATTCTCAGCTGTGCTGCTTCGGAGCCCGGGTGCGCTTTCCCGCTTTTTCTTCTCCAAATATAACGTGCATGTCAATGGTCACCCAAGGATGCCAAAGACCTTGCAAATTGGAGAAGAAATAGCCGGAACAATTCAAATGATTTGGCTATATTTTTACGACCGCTCGCCTGCCTGACGTCCACCCTCTTTGGGGATGTATTTGTGCGAAAAGTTTTACAACCAGCCGCCGCTCGACGTTAACCCTCTTTGGGAATGCAATTTTAGTATGTGGACGGACACAGCGGCCCTTAACTTATGAATAAAAAACACATTTTAAGTATTCCTGTTTTAAGTGCCCCCGCTTCTCCCTCCCGGTAATCTTTACTTCTGTACTCTAAACGTTTTGGTGCCTTACGATGCAATTAATGGACTGCCACTGGTTTCTTAGTTTTTCGGATAATTATATCCTCCTTAGACACTTTATATGAATGAGTAGGTTCGTAAAGCTTGATTGTGTAGCTAGGTTACGTTTGATAAAATAAACGTATTTGTTAGTTTCAATATTTTAAGAAGGTTCCGGATTTATGTTAGTACAAAGAAGGAGGGGCAAGACGACATCGAGAACTTCAAAAAGGAATGGAAACAACCTTTAAATAGATATCAGTGGAAGAAGGAAGGGGAGGCCTATGCCCAGCAGTGGGACACATTATCAGGCTAGAAAAAAAAATAATGTCCACGATTCCCAAAAAATCGACTATTTGGAAGCATTATTTGTGACAAATTTACATCTTTTATCATCAGCATTATTTCAGCCTTTGATTTGTTCGTCTTCGGTCGTTGGCCTCCTCCATAGATCTTCATAACTCCCTGACTCCAGCCTTCTCAATTCAGTTGTGTCCGACGTACCTGATATTATCTACCTAGCTCTCCCTCTTGTTGTCTCTCGAGGTCTGCATTCTTTTGCTCTTCTGGTCCATCGCTCAGTGCTCATACGCGTAATTTCCTGACCATCTTAATTTCCAGCATTACATAGGTACAACTTTATTCAGCCGTAATAATCTGACTATTTTAAGACTTTAAAACGAATAAACATTTAATTTATAGATTTCTCTTTTTATTTTGCATTTTCGGCGAATTGATTATTTTTGTACTAAAATACATACATACATATGTATGTATTATGTATGTACATACAATCATGACTTTATTCCTAATGAGACAGACAGAGCATTTTGGGTCTTGCGGCTCTAAGCAGACAGAGCCCTAGGCTGCAAGACTCAAACACCACTTTTAGCGTGATGGTTGGCGAGAAGGTGGAACAAGGAATAAAAATAGTGATGGGTTGCTAGCCGCATCGCCTAATAACATGATTTGAATTTTCGCCCATTTCCTCGATCGGCTTCTATAATCTGCGCGGGAAGAGAAGCAGCTGGTACATTCTAAGTTTTTTTTTCTTCCAAACACAGACTAGTAGTAAGAGATAAAGGTAGGAAAAGAATTAGCCAAAGTTACATTTTCGCAGTGAGCGAGCTTTTCTACATGGTGTCTGATCTAAGGAGGAATAATGTTGACGTAATTAATCTGAAGGTAAAGCTTTTAGCCCATCCTAAAGCTCGCTCTAATTAAAAAGGATGGCCTAGAATATTAACCGATACGAAAGCCTACAGGGACCTTATCACTATGCATTAGGTTATCTCCGGAATTACTTGCTTCGTATTACGTAAGCTGAAGTTGTAGTTTATTAAATATAAACAGTAACTATATGTAAGTACATGACTACGAGGGTTAGGGATGGGCGGCGGCCGATTGTAAAACTTTTTACACAAATGTATTCTCTCAGTCCTCTCCATCCACTGGTTGTCTGGAAGAGATCGCTTTAAGCGATAAGACCGCCCATTGTACTAATGTTATTTTAAGTTATTTGTTTATATTGTTTTTTCTTTTGGTGTACAATAAAGAGGTTTTCTATTCTATTCTATTCTCTCAAAGGGTACACCTTCGTGTACCCTTTGGCTATAGTTTTAAGATCGGTTGCATGGTCTTCAACAGGCAACCGATCTTAAAACTATAGCCGAAATATGTGATTTTGCATAATCTTAGGCATTCTTAGGTGACGATTGACATGCATGATAGGGTTCTGCGGTCTTCTGATAAATTAACTCTTTCGATTCCTTCTCACCGTACTGGGTTTCTCTCTAATTCTTGGCCGTACGACTATGGAATGCCCCCCCTGACAACATTATGAGAGCACAATCGCGGGATCATTTTAAATCACTTGTATTTCGACACTTCCATGAGCAAGCTATGCTGTAGTAGTCTATGTATGTTTATTTATTTTAAATATTTATGTACGTATATATTTGGAGATATTGAGTATATTATACCTATGTTTTATATATAACTTATTATATGTTATTTAATTTAATATGTAGGCGTAGTTTATGTATCTTAGCTAGAAAACAGATATGTTTTTTCTCATTCCTGTTTTGTATACGCTTGCACCCCATTTATCGCCTTCTCTTATACGTCCCAAAGGTATTCTCTGGTAGACAGCGCTTAGCGTTAAGATTATACCTATTGTACATTAATTTTATAGTGCAAATAATACATTATTTGGAGAAGAAAATGCGGGAAACCCCAGGCTCCAAAGCGGCACAGCTAAGGATTCAACCAGAAACGCGCTAAGACGCAGAAGAAAGTGTGCAATATGAATATGTAGGTACATACAACGTGGAAGGGACATACCCACAGACATACCCGTAATAAATCGAACCACGGTCTATACTAAATCATTTTAGTATAATGAAATTAAAATAACAGCCAAAAAACAGAAATAAATTTCGGCATTTCCATACAATAGTGTGCCGCCGCCTAGGCGTTTTGTATGGGAATGTAAATTTTTTTTTTGGTTTTTTAAGTTTTATTTTATTTTCATTATACTTTAGTGATCTAGTATAGCCTCTGGTTCCATTTATAACGGGTATGTCATTTCCACTTTATATACAGGGTTAATTTTTAAACACCGGCAACATTTTTGGAGCAGGTTCAGCCGTCGACATCCTCCCATACAAAATCCATTTGGCTGAGTGCTGATTTGTGTGAGAAGCCAATTTTTTTTCGTTTTAAATAATTGTTTTCATGGAAAGTATCATAAAATATATAATAAATAGGTTCCTTTTTAGGAGAAAACTCCATACGCACCTTTACGAAAATTTTTTGCAGCAGAACTAATCATTATCATAAATTGTTTTGTATTTTATATTATGTATTTATGTATGTATGTATGTGTATATATGTATGTATGTATGTGTATGTATGTATGTATTGTATATGTAGATATGTGTATAGTGTGTGTAGAAATACATACTTATCTTTAAGCGCCTATCGCTAATTAAAATTTTTCTGTTTTTCCTAAAGGCTGACTGGTAGAGAATGCATTGCAATGCAATGAGATTAAGTCCACCTTTTGTACCATTGTGGTCAATAAAGATATAATAAATAAATAAAATGACCTTGTTCTAAAAATGTTGCCCGTATTTTAATAGTAACCTTGTAAATATACTTGTAAAAATATTATTTTACATGAAGTAAATAAGCATCCAAACCTAAACATAAACATTGAGTATCCATCGGTGAGTTTCTATAGGAGAACTTTTTTGAGATATGTTCTTGGGTTGAATGACCCATGAACATATCCCAAAAAGTTCTCCATAGCCAGTGAAGAGGTTGAACGACCGACCGAAGACGAGAAACCATGAAGTCTTTGGAGTTCGGAATGACGTAAAAGATGTCAGCAAACGAAGACGTCATATATACGTAAGCAATGAACTAATTTAAAAGACGCAATGCGAACACAAAATTGATTTAACTACCACACGCCTGACCCTCGTCAGCAACTTTTAATTGGTTGTGATGTGAAAACAACAGTTTGTAATAAGTATGTGATTAAATCTACATTGTACATACCGTGGATTAGGGCTAGTTTGAGTCACGAGGTGAAATTGATAAAAACTTCGTTTTATTTTCAAACTCTAATTGTTCTATTTCTTTTTTTTACAATTAGTAGCTTTAAACATTATAACCACCGTGTCATCTATCGCAGTTACTCATCAACTGCGATTAATTACACAATGATTGTACCATGAGAGACTGAGCCAGTGAATGTTAAAAATATTAAAAATATAAGTGGATACCTACTAGAATAGTATCTTTTCAAGAGCTTGAATAACTACTAAACTGCATTCTCTAGTATTGTGAATACATGAAAAGCATTTATTATCTACATGAGCAGGTAATAATTTGTCTAAAAATTGATAGTTCTTGCGATAGTTGAAGGGCACTGGTTATGGCGTCGTATTTTGTGCGGGGTATCTATGATCGCATATACAAAGGGACATACACGTAAATCAAACCACGGGCTATACTAGATCATTATAGTATAATGAAATTAAAATAACAGCCTAAAAACAAAAATATAGTAGTAAAATGGATAGAACTTTTCTAGCATGTGTTGGTTGCAGTTCTAACATAACCTAACCTATACGTTTGCCCTGAACGGACACAGCCTCCATATTTTAATGACGACTGCATCCAATTCACTTCCTTCGCCACAAGTGTGACAGAATCAAAGAAAGTACAATCTAGAATGACTACGAGTTATAAACTCAAAAAAACAACATTGAAAATTAATCTTAATGCCATGTGTATAATATTTATATTTCCTTATTGCTTATGTTCAAATATCTAACGTTCTCAAAAACATACATAAAGGCATCCCTTTCCTGCAAACTGCCAAAACAATAAAATAGAAAGAGACACCTACAACGGCTATGCCACTTCGTAGGCATTTCATAGGCAAATTGTATGTAATTTATTTAGACAGAATTGTTCAACAACTTCTCTAACCACGTGGATGAATACAAATCGTTCATTCTATTCCGCGTATAAGGGTTTGCTGTTTAACAAAACCAAATTGTTATGCCAAACAGCTAGAGGTTTTATCAATTAGCGGATTATACTATCTAGCTCAAAGAGCCCTCCTCAAGGTCTGCACTTTTAAACCCTTTCTTTTCCCAACTAGTGAATTATACCAATATTGTGAAGTCCATACTGTTCGTCAGCTTTATATATTAAATACCGTCCTCCAACAGCATAAATCTACCCCGTATAACCCAAACTCACTTCGACGTAACCGACTTGTAGCTTCTTCCTCCCCTTCAAAACCGAATTTTCGCATCGCTTTCCTTGTTTCACGGGACCATTCTTGTATAATAAACTTCATGCTACTCTTAATATCCTGTCTCTTCGTAATTACTCATGTAAACGCCTTCTCTCTAAATATCTCCTAACGCTATCCTACGATTAGTTCTTACTTACGATTACTTTCTTATTAATTACAATTACTTTTTTACAGCTTTTACTCAGGTTGCAATGTATGAATCCATGTTTGTCTGGATTGAAGCTTGTGAGTTAAATTAATAATAGTTATTTCTAGTTTTGTTTAGTTAATTTAGATTATATTTTAAACTATGTATCTAATCCAAGGGCGGGGGCACTGGAGAACTGTAACACAGGTTCAGCCTTCATCAGTCTCCAGTCTCTTTCAATCGGTGCTGGTAACTCAAACGGTTTTGATTGCTGGCCTTTTATTGAACTGTTATGTTTGTTTATTGTTTAACCATCATGCCAAAGATTAAAAGAATTACTTCAAAGATACCTACTATGAATAAACATAGTTATAAACGGTAATCTGAGTAAATTTTTAAGAATTATATTAAAGTTTACAATCAAAAAATGTTATATTTTTTAAATAGATTGACTATTAAAGACTGAAACGTATTTAAATAAAGAAAAAGACTCACATTTTATATATATTTTTTTTTATATATTGAAATTAGCATAATATTAGATTTCCAAACGCAGTTGAAATTGATAAACATTTTATTTTTTTTCCTCAATAACTATTATTAGTTTTAATAATAATAAATAGTATATGCAAAACCAATATTTTTTTTTTATAACTATTTCGCTTCAATATTTTAAGAGTAAAATATGTTTAAACATAAAAACTTCCCGGCAAAATTTTACTTGTATCAGCATCAGCAGATGGTCTACGATAGTTTATTAAATTAAAATAAATAAATACTTAGCATTTAATATTGAAAATGGTTATGATTGCTTTGTTTTTAAGGAAAAACGTAATAATAAAATATGGTTTTTTAAAATCCGAACGCTCTTATATATTTAATTAGGTTGAGAAAATTGAAATGAATCCGCAAAAAGGCAATCTACACCAAGAATGTATTTATTTTTATCACATTTCTTTGCTTTGAAATACTTAATTAAAATTGTTTATTTCAACCATTCATGCGAAATTATTAATTCATTTTATGCCCTTTTAAAATATTATTTGTCCTTTATGTATCAGTCTGTATATTAAGCAGCCAAAAGACGTGGTAGACCCAAGAAATGCTGGCTTGACGTCGTCAAGGATGATATGCGTGCCAATTAGGGATTTCAATCCCGCAGCATATCATTTCCGGCAGGATTGATTTGCGGGATTGAAAAATCCCTCGCTGGATCCCGAGGGATCCCTTTTATCAAATTTTATTAAACCTACACGTTATGGTCCAAAATCAACTTTTATTAGAAATGTCATATTTTTAACGATCATAAATCCTGTTTTGTAACAAACCCATGTACTTAAAATCTAATTAGAGTAAGCCGTGTGATTTTTGAGATTACAATAGAACCACTTCCAAGTATTTCCGTGGATGTCGTAGAAGGCGACTTAGGATACACAAGCTAAACAAAGCTTATAAACATCAATGAGACCTCTCCAACCCATCTGCCTGGCCAGCGTGGAGAGTGTAGGCCAAATCCTCTGAGTGCTGGCTATTATATGGATCCTGCGAGACCGCTGGATCCCGTTTTTCGGGATTGCAATCCCTAGTGCCAATGGTCTTACTACCAAGGACGTTAAGACCTTTCGAAGTGGAGACGAAAAAGCCGGAAAGCGGGCCCTAGACTTCACAATAATACAGGTGAGGATGCAACTGGCAATACGCTGAGATGAGAAATTAATCGGTCATTAATGGTGCCTGATTTTTCAAGCTGCCTTACACAAACAATAGAACATCGAAACTTATCAAATCCATAATTATTCTGACCCTATTTTCTTGTCAAAGGCGATCATTTCCATTTCAAGGGAATAATTATCGAAAACGTCGCCCCAAGCGCATTGTTAGAACAAAATGAAAGTTTTAATTAGACTTGTAAAACTTAGATTAGTTATACTTTTCGCAATTCAAGGGTACCCTTTAGCAAAAGTTAAATGGAATCAATTGAGAACGGGCCAATCGCAGTAATCTGATTAAGTATTGTTGTGAACCAGCCAATTATTTGACTTGTTTGAGTTTTTGTTGGGAAGACACAAGTATGTCAGATATGTAACTTGTGAAATCAAAGACGACAAAAATAAAACTAGTGCTTTTGTGAGCACAGTAGGCCTCGCAAGCTCTTCTAACTACAATAACCGACTCTTTCCCCTTTCTCCTGGCTTATTTTTTATTTATTTATTTATTTATTTTCAAGGGGAGCCAACAGCTTTACAATACAAAACAAAATGGATATCGAAAAGCCAATTAAAGGTTCCCACGGATAGCAATAGACTAAATACAATTTTTAAACAGAGCACATATCAAAATCAGCATTGATCTTACGCCAAAGCAAGCATCCGCATTGTATAGGCTACACTAAACGATCGCACGAGTACTCTTATATTAGTCATTAATATTTTAATCAATTTGATAAGAAATTATTAGTTAAGCTACGCCTTATCGACGCAACGCTGGTGTTGAAGAAGTTGGTGTTAACAAAGCCATTTCAGTGAAATCTGTCCATTTACAACGCTACAGCAAACTTCCCCCATTTCCCCCCTCCATTACCTACCTTTGGATTTTTTTGGAATAATGTGTAAGGAATAAAGCTATGTGTGCCTCTCAACTTTGATTAAAATCCGTCAATGAATTACGCTACAGCAAACGCGCCTAAAGACGTTTTTACTCCAAAAAAATATAAGACTGAAAATCTTCAAGTTTCCTAAAGTTTCTTCAAAGGCAACAAAAATATCGCGAATAGATCCTCTCGAGAAACGCTAAGTCCTAAAATACTGAACATAGGACACCTTTGAAGCTCTCAATATTCAAAGAGAATCGAGGAGTATCTAACTTCACGTCTCATAGAAGTTTTATGTGAATGCAACAAGGAATGCGCGATGAGCCGAAGTCTTCTGACATAGTAACATTTAGACCAGAATGTTAAGGCGGTGATCCCTCTGCACCGCGCACCGTCGCGGAGCGCGGGGCGGCAGATTTTAACATTATTTGCAAGTATCTCAGTTTGTATAGAAAGCACGCCTAGTCCAACCCACAAAAAACGTGGCAGATTCCGTAAAAACGCGGCAGAATTTGCGCACCGCGGCGGGTGCGTTGCCAGTGGGTGAATCGCCTAACATATTTTTTGAAGTGAAAACTTCTTTAGGCGCGTTGGGAATTTTTTGAGATGGGAAAAACCATTGAACTCACGACACTGTTACCGTAACCGACACCACCTTGTTCAAGTTTTAATTCTGTCGGCACTCCCGGAGTGCCACTGTTTTTTTTATTTTCTTTTGATATCCTTATATTTTGATTTTATTTTCTCATGATATAGTACCAATGACCTTCCATACACAAGGTCATTGGTACTATATCAATGGAAGGTCTTTGTATAGTACACAAGTTTTATACAGCCACGACATGGAAATGCGCTTTAAACGACGTTTTAATAATTACTAAGACTACTTACCTCTTATGGGAGGGTAACAAAAGTTATGTTTTGTTCTCTAAATCATATTTTGACTGGCAAACAAAATAAAAGATTTTTTTTAAAAGACAGTCAGGTGAGAACTGCCCAACAATGGGATCTAGTGAGCTCTACTGTAACCAATATTATCTCATTTTTTTAATGTGATTTTTTTTTTCATTTTAAGCTAGGTATGTAGTTTTTGAGTTTCTGACTAAAGACTGAAACGGACATACGGTCAAGAGATAATCGCAACGACTGATTGGACGAGGCCTGTATCCAGCATTTTCTTTACGTGGCGAACCATTGGCATTTGAGAACCTTTCAACCCCATCGGACATCAGTTCTTCGTGCTATGTGCCTCGTCTACTGCCACTTCATATAGCTAATCCGAGTTAGGTTAGGTATATTAGGTTATAGGTTTGATAACATTACTTTCTGGTTATGTTTTCTTATGTAGGTATCTTTAAAACCCAACGTCTGTGAATACTATGGTATTCACAGACGAAGCCTGCATTTACGTTACAATAAAATGTTTTGGCGTGTTTAATTTTATTGTCTTCGAGGAGTTAACGTCCTGATTGAATTACATTAACTATGTGTTTGCAATTATTATGAAAATACAATTAGTGTAAAATTTTACGAAACATTTATTGTTTGTGTTTATTCAATGAAATAATCCTACTAAAATAATGAATGCGAAAGTTTGTAAAGACGAATATAATTGGATGTTTGTTTTGAATTTGATTGATGTTGTGTTGTTGTTGAAATGAATTAAATTGAATTTCCCCTATTTCTCCCCCAATCAAAAATCTATATCGACAAAAAAAAGAAAAAAGATCAACAAACTTGTGTGCCAATAAAGAATTGAATTGAATTTTCGTTAATATCGGTTGTATAATACGACCTGTAGGCGAGAACAGACAGACGGATAAAAGCATTTTTGGCCAATCTTGAAACTGAGTCGCTTCGCTCGGTCGGTCAATTGGGTAGATAACTGTACGAGAAGCTAGTCCCAGTTGTCCCACCAATAGGACAACTGGGAATTTTAGTCCCAATAGAGATCTACCGGTTGGCTGTGACGTAAAATAAGTTCTAATGGGAATATTATTAATTCTAACGTCACAAAATAGAGTCACTTGTCATTGATTATATCCATTTTCAACATAACTTTAGATTTCTTTGTTTGTAATAACTTTATTGTACTAAAAACATGCATATAAAATACAAAATTCGAAAGAGCAAATATACAATGGTGGACTTATCCCACATAGGGATCTCTTCCAGTCAACCTGCGATTTATTCATCATCAGGTCTTTTTTAGTCTCCACTACTGGAGCACGATTCTTTCTCTGTACTACCAGAGCCATATATTAGCCAGAACAGTCAGAGGCTTTATGGCCTACACTCTCCACGCTGGCCAGACGGGTTGGAGAGGTCTCACTGATGTTTATCAAGCTTTGTTCAGCCTGTGTTTCCTAAGTCGCCTTCTACGACATCCACGGGAAGACTTGACTTGAGTGATCTATTTACTCTGCCGGGAACCACACGGTTAGATTTATTAATGCAGAAAAACTAAAATTAAGAGCGCTATTTGACTTCAAAAAACTATGACGTCACGGTTGTGATTTTCATACAGATCCCATAGAAAATGTTTGTTTTGAAGTTTAGAAAAAAATGTCTGATTTGATTGTCATCTTGCAGATTATGGACTTTGTCAAGAATTGAAATATTCGAATTTAGAATTTGGGTCGAAGTAAACATACGCAAAAGGCAAGAGACACTTTAAATTCCTTGCACGTGGAAAACGTCGCGACTGCACGGCTCGTAAAAGTTTCATGCGACAAACTGCAGCCGGCGTGCAGAACATATCTGTTACTGACATTCATGCATGCAAGCTTATTATGTCTTTATCCTTTACGGGATAGGCAGAGCCTGATGCTATGACACCTAAAGGGAATCAGAATAGACATTGGTTATTTAGCGTTTGTAGTTTTGCTTGTTTTAAAAAAAATAAAAATGTTTTATTTATGTTACCAGTAATGATTGTAGTTATAATCTTTATTGCACCAAAACATGTGATACAGATTATTAGATTATGGAAAACGGATGACAAAAGGCAGCCTTATCACAGCTTTCAATCTGTTCGAGGCAACCAAGGAACCATCCAACAGATTGAGGTGCCTTCTGGAGCACGGAGGAGCTCAAGATATGTATGTTATGCCACATACGATCTCCCATCCAATGCGGACCACGCACCATCGGGATTGCTAATAATTCATATTCTCGCTGGGCCACTTTAATATTTCTTCTTTAAGCTTATATTTTGTTTAGTTTTAATTTAGATAGGTTAGGTTTTGTATATATATATGTGGTATTGTAAGTTTTGAAAATAAAGCAATATTTTTTTTTCTTCTTCTCATTTAAATGCTCTTGTTGGTGGAGTTAAGAGGCCTCCAATTTACTCCTAAAAATCATTGATTAAATAGAAAGTTATTCCTTGCAGCCATTTGCCATATATATCGCTGTCCAGAATGCCTTTTCAGTCCACAATATTCGCAGCAAGCTGTCCCGCGGCGTCTGCTCTGAATACCGTAAGCGAGCATTCCCGAGCATCTCCGATACATTTTATTCTATTCCTTTTGTAAGGAAACGGAAAATGCCGTGAATAGGGTGTACACATTTTAGATTGTCGGCAGCGACTTTTAGCGTTTAGTTAGGGCTGTTACAGACATGCGACAGTATGCCCGCCACTTGGTCACCCATCCAAGCGCGGATCACGCCCGCTGTAGCTTAACTTACGCAAGTGCTACGAATGTGTACTTCCGCCGAGCCACCGAGCTCCTCAAATAGGTAAACCCATCAATTATTACTTAAATAGACTTGCTGACCCGCTATAACGTTAAAATGGGCCAACATTCTTACCCGACCCGAGTATGACAGCTCGATTAACTCGCAGTTTTACGCTGTGCTCTCTAAATCATTCGGACATGTTATTAATTCCGTATTTATTTATACATACATACATAGACTGCTAAAATAATGTACCTTCCGTAAGCTTTGTTGTAGTCGGGTAATAAAAATAAAATTGTGCCCTGTTATAAGGAATTTCAGAAGTTAAAGATTCATATTGCAACGACATCATATTGATTTTAAGTCCGTCTCAGATCCTTTCAACTGTACAGCTCTAAGCCTTCTGGTTTCCATCTGACCCATTTCTTTGAATATAGCTTAAGGCCGTACCTAAATTTTCTGGGGTCCAGTGCTGCCCCCATTTAAAATAAATCATTTTAAAGAAAACGGAGACATTATTTAAAATTATGCAACTACCAAGTCCTAGATAACCCTTTAAAGTATTTTATGAACTACTGTTTATAGTTTATAATGAGAACGTTAAGCTTTACTACGCACATTAGCCAAAAGTGGCCGTTTTTCTCAATTGTGCGTAGTAAAGCTTAACGTTCTCACTTTAAATTGTAAACAGTAGTTCATAAAATACTTTGAAGGGTTATCTAGGACTTGGTAGTTGCAAAATTTTAAATAATGTCTCCGTTTTCTTTGAAATGATTTATTTTAAATGGGGGCAGCTCTGGACCCCGGAAAATTCAGGTACGGCCTTAAGTGAACGCGAAGAAACACAAAACCGTTCGTCAAAGATTCCGTGTATACTTTTGTGTTTCCAGTGAAAGAAAATTATAAAGGTATATTGGCGTATTTTTTGTCTGTAAATTAATAAACATTTATTCATTGACCGAGCAAGCCAAGCGATGTTTCAAGATAAGCCAAAAACGCTTTTGTCTGTCTGTTCTTGTCGATGGCGATTTTTGATTGGGGGAGAAATAGGAAAAAGGGGTGTAGTACTCCCCGTGTCACTAACACTACCTGTTGGCTCGGTCACACACCAGTATTGGGCGACGTGCGCTCACGCTCACTGCTCGCACGCAACTCCCGTCCCCTCCACACTACCCGTGTGTACGAGACAACGTATTTAGTGAATACAGAACACTATAAGGGGGAACTTTTCTGTAGCGTTATTTATTGACGGATTTGAATAAAATTTGAGACGCACTTAGCGTGCCTTTCAAATTTTATTGAAATCCGTCAATACTACTGTTTTACTCTAATAGGATTTCATTCTATACAAGATGTTGCAAAAAATCCAAAAAGCGAGTAGCTGGGGGGAAAAGGGCAAGATTGGTGTAGTTATTTATACATGGACGCATTTCACTGAAATGGGTTTGCTAGCCAGGGGAAAGGGGAAGTATTAGTTATTGAATTGTTATAAGAGCTCGTGAAGTCTATTGCTCTTACAGAACCACTAGTATACATATTCTAGTGTTACATATTATAGTAGTTATTATACAACGTGGAAGGGACATACCCGTAATAAATGGAACCACGGTCTATACTAGATCATCATAGTATAATGAAATTAAAATAACAGCCAAGAAACAAAAATAAATTTCGACATTTCCATACAAAACTGTGCATGGCGATTTGTATGGGAATGTCAATTATTTTTTGACTTGTATTTTAATTTCATTATACTTGAGTGATCTAGTATAGCCCGTGGTTCGATTTATTACGAGTATGTCCCTTCCACTTTGTATATAGGAATTAATACATACAGTTTATCACATTCATATCAGCCTAACGAAACCAAACGAATCTTCATCACTATTAATGAAAAATACAGTCAACCAACCTTAAACCAGTGGCGGATTAACCAGCGGGCGAAGTAGGCTGGAACCTTGGGCGGAAAATTTTTGGGTGCGGCCAATTCCCCCCCCTCTCCCCGTGCCTCGCCGCAGTCAACTTGCAGATACTTGAGTAAAAGCAGGGGCAGCAAAACAGGCCCGCCAAAGGCCTTAATAAACAGTTGATTCTTGATTTATTCTTTTAATATATCACAAATTTTCCCAATACCTAAATCCCGTTTTAAGACAAACACAGATTGTTATTTCCATTGATTAGGCACAGAGCATCAATTCATTACTGTGAGCTGGCTCTGATCATAAAACTCATACAAACAAAACATTTTAATGAAACTTTATTAGTGCGACTACACTGCGCTTAGCAACCACTACTACTGAATTTTCGATTACAGGGTAGTTTTCTGGAGTAAGGTAGCTAATCGTCCCATTTAATAAGTTTTTCGAAAAAACAACGCGGCGGTGGATTATCTCGTGGAAGAGGCAGTGGGCGGGACACATAGCGCTATGAACTTATGGCCGATGAGGCAAAAAGGTTCTCAAATGGCGTCCACGCATTGGCAGGTGAAGCGTGGGACACCCGCCCACAAGGTAGACAGAAGACCTGACCAAGGTCGTTGGAAAACTCTGGATGCTGGTTACTCTAATCGGTCATTTTGGAAATCCTTGGAAGAGGTATAGACCTCTCCCAAGGATTTCCAAAATATACTGAACATAGGTTCAGTAGTGGAATTTATGTGGATGTAGTGAGCCCAATAATAAATTAATAGTGATTTTCTTAGGGGAGATACAGAAGTAAGGGATAGATTGTAATATCACAGCTATAAGCTATACAATCATAATTGTAACAGCATTAGTTGTGGCTGTCGGCAGATATACAGCGATTCTACCCGGCATTGCTATGTTAATATTTGTTAGTTACATTTACCTCTGTGATTTACACTATTTTGTTTCATCAGATCATGCTTTCAGAAGGCAAGTACCTTCACGAATTCACGAGAAATCATGCGAGAAGGGAAGTGAATTCATCCTTACAATTTTAAAGAAAAATTCAATTCAATTCAAAATATCTTTATTATCATATAGATAATAGTCACTTTGTTTTGTTTTGCACAAATGTTGACGTCAAATCGTTACTTAAAGCTAAGTTTACGCCGCTTCCTCGGCGCAAGTGCAGAAGAAGCGGCAACAAACTGCACTGCACGTTTTCTCCAAAGACGTCAAAAGTGTCAAATACGGTACAGTTTCAAAAATATTTTCGACGCGTACGCTTATGGCAAGCGCAGTGTTCTTGTCGGACGGCTAGGTGGGTCGACAATATCAAGCAAGTCACTAGAGAAGTGTATCTCAGTGGCCAGCGACAGATCTGGATGATGCAGACCAAAGGAGTCTTAGTTAAAATGTAAGAGAATACGTATTTTTAAGTATTTAAAATGTATTATATAAAATATTTACATGGTCTGCCTCCGTGGTCTAGTGGTCAAGGCGTTTGCCTTGTAATCCGGAGGTCATGGGTTCAAATCCCACTGGGAAGCATACTTTGTGAAAAGTTGCGTCCAGTCTGGTTAGGATATTGCAGACTTGAATTACCTGATTATCCGAAAATAAAGATGATTCCGTGCTTCGAAAGGCACGCAAAGCTGTGAAACCCGAACGCCATCTAGCGTTTGTTTAAATCTATCCTAGTATTGGTTCTTGTCTACCCTTTGGGTTGCGGAGGTCAGACGGCAGTCGCTCTGTGTTAAAACCAGTAACCTCCTCAAATCGCCTAGGTTAAATAGCGGACCCCGGGCTCTGAAGCGTTACCGCTGAGGATGCAACCGGGGAATACGCTCGGATGATGATGATGATGATAAAATATTTACATGGGTTACTAAATAGTCTATCTTGGTCTTGGACTAAATGTTCAAATACTGACTTTTTGATTCCTTAGTTAAAAAATATCAAAACTGCCCAAACAAAGCCAAAGTAGATACAAACTTCATATTCTCTTTTGATTGTATTAAAAGGGTTCACAAAGGAAACTAAGATAATGAAATTAAACTAGCAGAAAATTTGGGTCGGCCCGGACGAAGACCATTTGAAAATGTCCAACTGCAAAGGTCTGTGATTAATCAAGTAAATAATAAATCAACTGCGTCAACACACGAAAATAAGCTGTATTTTGAAGATAATTGATTGCGTTTTATATTGGCATCTAATGTTTTATCTTTAGAGTTATTTTTCTCTTTATTGGTGTTGCTTTTGTGCGTTGTTTTTTCAATAATTTGATGCAAGAATTTATTTGATTGTGTTCGATCATGAAACATTGGAAAATAGAATATTGTTTGAAATAAGAAAAGATAAAAGGTAGACCTGTCTTCTTTTTCGGATGTGTAAGTAGCCAACACTGGTGTCAGATTTTTCAAGCTTCCTAAAGGCGTCTGATATAGCTTGACGACCTTCATACAGCCGGGACCAACGGCTTAACGTGTCTTCAAAAGCGCGAAGGAGCTCAAAAAATTTGCCTGCCACTTATGGTCACCCATCCAAGTGAGGTCAATGCCCGGCGTCGCTTAACTTGTGAAAGCGCTAGTAATGCGTACTCCTGCCGGAACCACCGAAAGTTCTATGTAAAAACAACTGAAAGAAAAAGCACGGGTCATGTCACATCAGGCGCTAAAGAAGACCGACCGGCTGAAGACCGAACAGTTTGTTGAGTACTCCAACGGCAAGAGCCAATAATCCTTTGAAGAAGAAGAAGAAGAAAAGAAGAGGAAAAGAAGAAAAAAAAAAGGTTGCTTGCTTCATGCAACATGTTACAACACTGGCAAGCGAAGCGTAGGACACCCATCCACAAGGTGGTCAGACGACTTAAAGTGGTCCTATTCTTCTCTGCCGGGAACCACACGGCTATTTTTATTATTATGTATGTTTGTATGTATTAAGGAGATAAAAAATTCTGATCCATCTTCATGCCAGCAATCGCGCTAAAAGTGGCATTGGAGACTTATGACACTACGCTATGTCTACCCCGTTAGGAATGAAGACGTGATAGTGTTTCGATCCGTTTATGGCTGCAAAATTACGAACGGACCAAAAGCTTAAAACTGTGCCACTTTACGTGCCTTTGCTCTAAATGTTAGTAAAGGATAAACTGGCTGGGGATCGAACCCAGAACCTCCGGATTAGCGGTCTAGCGTGTTAAACATTACGCCACGGATGTCATCTATACTATATATGTTTATAATAGATGTATACATGTATCAGTAACAAGCTATTTTCAGCTTGCAGGAATTTCACGGAATACGTAAAATGTTGATTTATAAAAAACAGTCAAGGGCTAGTCGGACTCGTACACAAAGGGTTCCGTACCTCCGTAGAATTAGTATATTCCGTTAACATTTCAAGTAGGTATGAGAAAATGCTCTTAGTAGCATTAAGTCCGCCATTTGTTAAAAGTATGTTTTTACTTTAGAACAATAAAGAGTATTAAATTAAAAATTATAAAGATCGAGTTAAAAACGATGAAAAAACACGTTTCTCGTATGTTTCCCTTTAATTTCTAACTTTATTTTATTTTTAGTATTTTTTGTTATAGCGGCCACAGTTATACATAATCAGTGAAAATTTCAAGTGCTTAGCCATTACGGTTCAAGAAATAGAGCACTGTGACAGACGGACAGACAGCGCTGTCTTAGTAATAGGGTCCCGTTGTCACCCTTTGGATATGGAACCCTAAAAACCGTTTTTTTTTATTATTTATATGTATTCCGAAGCTTCGATTCGGAACTAAACGGTCACTAAAAGCTAAAAGCATTTTCTTGTATAAAACACACCAGGTAATAATTGATCATGTTTGTCCAGCAAATATCGGGGTTCAATAAACTAAGTAATACTCTGGGAATTCACCGTGGAAAAATACTAAATTGCCTTCAATATGGGATGAAAAATAAGTAGTCAAAAGTAAACATTATCATCTTTAAGACTCCTCTGCAGGAGCATGACCTTCTCTGTACTACCGGAGCTATACCTACCCAGAGGATTGGACTACACTCTTCAGGCTGGCCGGACGGGTTATAAGAGTCTCATTGATGTTTTGTTTACCTTGTGTTTTCTAAGTCGCCTTCTACGACATCCACGGGAAGACTTGGAGTGGTCCTATTCTACTCTGCCGGGAACCACATGGCTCAAAAGTAAACAACTGATACCTAACTAACGTTTATTTTAGAGTTCCGAAGTCGCTAGACGTAACAAAGTTGACGCACCGCGCCAAAGACGCAATGCGCCGAGACGCAACGCACCGTGCGGTGCCGCGAAAATATAATTTCTTGACGCCAAAAATAATGTTACTTTTTAACTGTAGTCTCTGATATCGATATTTGTATAAACTACACATCACTATGTTTTTAAGCTAGAATGTGCGGCGCGTCGCATACCGCAAATGTCTGCGTTGCGGCGTCGCAACGGTGTTATGTGTTTCGGCCCAGGGGTATCGTTACATTGAGGGTTTGTTAAGATATCTTTTCGATTTAATGATCGTTATCAAAATCGAGTATAGCGTCTCCCCGTCTAAAAACTATAGGTACTGTAAACTTGAAAAATCTGAAAAAAATCGTGATAGTATTATATGTACTAAACTTTAAAGGAAGCTATAATGGCTAAATTAGCTTTGTAAATTTAATTGTTGCAGCCAACTAAAACATTACATCATCATATCAGCCACAGGAAGACTGCTGAACATAGACCTCCCCCAAGGATTTCCAAAACGACCGATCGGAAGCGGCCTGCATCCAGCGTTAAAATATTACGAGTACATAATGTTTAGGAATTGTTACACCCCTGGTGTTGAAGTTGTCCATGGGCAGCAGTGATCACTTACCATCAGGTGACCCGCTTGTTTGTTTGCCGCCCATATACAAAACATAAAAAAATTATATGGATGTGGTTTATAATATATTTTAGATTTAAATGAAAAAAATGTCGTATACGTATTTCTTCTTTTCTCTGATTAGCAAATAATAACGAAGATACAGCGCATTTAAATGTCGTGTGACGTATGATCTGTGTGATGAGTACTACGAATATTAAATTCTCTAGAAATGTAACGCTACTACAATCACCGCTTCGATTCTGATTCCATTTACGCAAACAAACTAACAGTAAGGACGCTTGTGCACTGCACCGCATCCGATTCATATTAAAATCAAATCCGATTCAGACTCAAATTGGCCGTCCTAGTGATTGTATGGACGCTTGTGCACTTAGTCGTAAACGGTTCAAATTCGATTCGTATTCAAACCAAGAATTCTCACTTCGGGTCGTTTTTATTTCGGATCAAATTCTCGTTTTGGATTTGATTTGAATATGAATCGGATTCGGAGCAGTGCACAACCGGTCTAATAATAACGAAACACTCAAACACACACATAGACAAATATGCTTGTGATTGGTCGCGACAAGGTCACGCTTCGTCGTTGGGCGGTCACTGCAACGAGCGGAGAGGTACAACGCGTGGCTTAAGACGGGTCCAGACGGGTGTAACGTGTAATGTAATCTAACGAGTAATGTAACGCGAATTCTGTGTGTGGACGGCACTACGAGCGTAACATGTAATGCTCATAGTGCCGTCCACACACAGAATTCGCGTTACATTACTCGTAAAATTACATTACACGTTACATCCGTCTGGACCCGGCTTTAGGTACATTTTGCATAACACTTTCCACAGATGTCAAGTATGGATTATTAAAATGTTTATGAAAGGTGAGTCCTGTGTTTTTTATATCTGTATGGGTTCTACACTATTCACGGCACATGTCAGCATTTTTAATGAATCAACTATCGCAAAAACACAGCAATATTCTCAAAGGAAACTTTTTGCCACGCAACCGCACGACTCGAGTGTCACAGCGAACTGTCGCGCCGCGCGGTTCATATTTTAAGCCCCGCCCGCCGCGGTGCATATCGCGTGGAATGATTTTTCGGGATTAGTTATGCTTCTAGCGATTATTATTCGTAGGATGAGTACTATTTTCACTAAATGTGAGGTTAATTGCCTCCATTCCGAAACTTCAACGCACTGTATTTTTGTGAGTTTTTACTACTTTGATAAACCGCTAAATATGGGTCCATTATTTTTGGATAATCTAACTAATAGACTAAATAAAATAATATTATTAGTTCACAATTCTTAACATTATTTTCATAATTTAGAAAAAAAAGCTTTACATAATGTTTTGCGGACATGTTTAAAACATCTATATCTAATATAAACGTTCCTAAATCCGCTGCAGCCACCACAAATCCCATCAGTGGCGGTCGCGCTTCATTTATATCAATTACGCGAGACAGCTCGTGACGTCACGGGAACGTCATATTGAGACTAAATAGATTATATAACGTCTAACAAAATGTACTGAAACTATTTTAAGGGTGAATTCAGTCCATGATACTGAACAACTTTCCCCAAGGAACATATATCGAAATATGGAAAATATTTTTTGACTTTCCATACAAACTCGGATCAACTGATCGGTCAACTTGTATGGGAGGTCAAAAATATTTTTCATATTTCAATATATGTTCCTTGGGGAAAGTTGTTGAGTATCATGGACTGAATCCACCCTTAAAATAGTTTAAGTATATTTTGTTAGACCCTATATAATATATTCAACAATAATATTATCTTGCAAAACGTACACAATCACGTCTTTTTCCCTTGCGGTGCAGATAGAACTTACAGAAGGCATCTTTCAGCGTGATGATCGGTACAAAATGAAATTTAAATTATGATGGGTTAGTAGCCGCATTGACTCCTCGAGCCCATTTCATCGATCAGCACTTACCATCTTAGATCACTTTAGAAAAAAATAACAGTGGCACTCCGGGAGTGCCGATAGAAGTAGAAACATAAACAATAACGTGAGGTGTCGGTTACAGCGTCGCGAGTTCAATGGTTTTTTTCCCATCTCTAAAAATGCCCAACGCGCCTTATATAAGTTTTCACTTCAAAAAACGTTATACTTACGACTTATAAGTTTATTACCGGCCCGCCCCGGCTTTGGGGCCACGGGTAGGTATTTTTTATTTTTTTACTAGTGGTTTGAGTGCGTTTGACCTCTATCTAGCCTAATGAGAAGCTAAGATGAGGTCTAAGGTGTTACACACAGACTCAAAAATGCCTATTCACTCTTGCCTTGAAAATCCCTAAATCATACGTATGAGGAAACATCGACGCAGCGAGGGAATTCTACACCTTAGCGGTTCGCACAATGAAGAAGGAGGCAAAACGGTAACGGTAAGGTACTTCTCATGAATCACTATATCTATTAGACTAAATCTGTTGCGTAGTTTTAAAGATCTAAGCATACATAGGGACAGGCAGACAGCGGGAAGCGCCTTTGTTTTACAATATGTGATAATATCTAATAACCGTTTCTAAATCCGCTACAGTCTCCACAAATCCCGGTAGTGGCGGTCGCGCTTCATTTATCAATTACACGAGACAGACCGTGATGTCACTGGGATGACATGTGGTCGGTAGAGACTATTATATATATCAACACATTAAACAAACATAGATAATCTTTCAAGGGAATCCGAATAACTTCCTTAGTACATTATCAGACCAGCATCGTCGACTCGCCGTTACTGACACTCGCCCTGAAGACGATGGTCGGCCTTTTCCGACTATATTACGTGATTTATCCGTTTTAAATTAATTTATTATGCACCTAATAAACTATGAACTTCTGCCCTAAGTAATCTGAAATCCTATCGGGTATATTTATAACCCACTTAATAATCTAAAGGAATTCAAGATGGCCGAAGTGGTAATTTAAACGGCCCCAAAACTATTAATTTGCCTGAACTATCATCAGATGGCATAGAGCCGATGATATTCTACAAAATAGAGAGCAGGAGATTTATGTGTGGACTCTATCCTGAGAGTAATCGTAATGCATTAATTAAAAACAAATTCACTATAATATTTTTCTATTGCGATATTCTTGAATAATACCTCTAGATTCAAAGCTCTGCCAATTACAACTAAAAAGGAAATGCTCATATATAGATAAACACCCAAGACCCAGGACAATTTGAAAAAGCCATTTTCCTCCTTGCTCTGGCCGTCTCTGGCGTGGTGGACTGGCGTGTTAACCACTATGCCACGGAGGTCGTCAAAACTCAAACTACTACCTCCAACATTTGTTCCGTGCAAACTATTGCCGGCTAGTAGGCTAGTTTGATAACATAAGTTTATTTTATTTGCTGCAGCGGAATTCATTGTGGCTGCGGCATCATGGGTTATAGAGCTTGCAACACTTGTTGCGCCTCTACACGAATTTCCGCCAGATGAAAATTTATATGTTAATCGTTCATTTGCCAGAAGAATATGGTTGATGAATGACAAATCAAACTAATTGAGCTAGTTCAAAAGTTAAAACTTATACTATGGGAAGAAAAGGCAGAATCTCGACAGAAGGACTAGACCCAAGAAACAGTGGATTTACGTCGTCATGATACCAATGCTACCAAAGATGATGAAGACTGCGTGAAGTGGATAAGAAAAATCCGGAAAGCCTACTTCGGGCTTCGAGTCGAAGTAGCTGAGGATGCAACCAGGAACACGCTAAGATGAGGGAGAGAGAGAGAGATGAATCCTTCTCTTTAGGGTTGCCTGTAATAGATTGCTTCGGCAATAAGGCCACCTCTTGTACTTTATATTATATATTGTCTTGTATACTTTGTATTTGTTAATGTTATTTGTAGCAATAAAGATTTTTCTATTGTATTGTATGAATAGGTTTACCCGTGTGGTTCCGGGTTAGAATAGGACCACTCCATCTCTTTCTAAGGCGACTAAAGGACTATAAGCACAAACATCTCGTGCTACAATTGCATACCCAAGGAGGGTTAATGTCGGGCGGCGGCCAGTTGTAAAACTTTTCACACAAATACATTCCCAAAGAGGGTTGACGTTAGTCAGGCGGCCGGTCGTAAAACTATAGCCAAATCATTTAAACTGTTCCAGCTATTTCTTCTCCATTTAGCAAAGTCTTTGGCATCCTTGGGTGACCATTGACATGCATGTTATATTTAGAGAAAAAAAAAGCGGGAAAACGATCCCTGGGCTCTGAAGCAACACAGCTGAGGATGCAACCGGGAACGCGCTTAGACGAAGAAGATTGTATGAATAGGCCGGGAATATTTGAAGAAAGTTAACTCAAAAGCCACAATGGATTTATAAGAAGTTCCGTGTCTATTTAAATCCACGTCAATGATCGAGTCGCCATTAACTATCCCGAACCGATGGTGGTAGATTACCTACACACCCTCTCTTTCTAACTTGAATAATTTTAAACAAAAAATAGACTTTATTTTCTGATCTTCTCCATCAGTTCCACTTTACCGAAACTCTCTTTCTGAATGCAAATGCTTGATTTCTTGACAAAAACATCAAAATCACTATTGTGTGCATAGCATATTAGAAGAGTTTCCTCGATTTCTCAAAGATCCCATCATCAGGTCTTGACCTGGTGACAATGAGACCAACTTGCATAATGCCCTTTCAATTTTCTAATTCCGTTCAAAAACGGAAAAATAACGGGGGAACATATTATATATAAAAAAAAACCGGCCAAGTGCAAGTTAAACTCGTGTAGAGAGGGTTTGATCAAATTCTTATAGGTTTTCCTGTAATCTACAAGCAATGAACTATACTTTGTATTTTTTTAAAAATTTAGACTCAGTAATTTCGGAGATCAGGGGGGGGGGGAGTGGTAAATTTTTATTTATTTATTTATTTTATTTTATTTTTTGAAGTACACTTGGAAAATTAACAAACATACACAAAACTAAATAAATAAATAGACAAGATACATACCTACATAAACATACATAAATTAATATTTCTAAATATATTAGGATGATAAATACAGATAGTGATCTTTTACTCGTTTCTTGAACGTCGTTATGATTTTAGACTCTCGAACGTTCGGTGGTAGCTGATTTTCGTCTTCCTTCATGAATAAAATCAAAACTATTTATTTTATAATTATAACAAAAATATATTAAAATATTTTATAACAAGCTTTTTCATTTGATATGTGACACAGTAAGGTTTGCAAAACTTTTTTTTTTTAATTTTCTAATTTATCCCACGAACAAGACCCTTTTTTAAAAAAAAAAATATTTACTTTACACATTGTGTTTGGGTTATAGGATTACACCACCCTACCAAATTTCACCTGATTCGGTCCAGTAGATTCGAAAAAAATTGGCTGTGACAGACGGACGGACAGACAGACGCACGAGTGATCCTATAAGGGTTCCGTTTTTTAATTTTTTGTATGGAACCCTAAAAAACATACACATTCGAATTAAGAAGCTCGTCCTTTTTTAAAGTCGTTTAAAAATTTAACATATTCTAGATTTATACCTATTACGATGTAAATTAAAAAAACTAAATTAATGGACTGAAAAGATACAACAGCTATAAATCAAAATCAAAATTAAAAATTTATTCAGTAATTAGGACGTCACTAATTATAGTGTCCATTACATGTAATGTTTATTTATATCTAAATTATTTTTTCTTCGTTCAAAAGCTACCGATACTAGTGTTTCGCAACGACCACTGCTGAGAAGAAACGCCGAAAGAAACTCATTTACACAGTATTGGTCGCCTACGCGCCAGAAGGGCTTTGTCAGTTTACAAAGATATTATGCCTAATACAATGTTATCACAACATAATAATGTAAAGCTTGCGAACAAGTACCAAATCCAATTTCCAGAAATAAGTTACAATGAATATTCTTAAAAAACGGAGCCGAGCTGACCAGTCCCTACTGGCTGCACCCGTTCACGAGTTCACGCGTGGATCAGCCATCGCTGAACTCAACCATATAAGAGGAAATCCAGCGACCCGACTGTTACTATATATGTTAGCTATTTATTAGAAATAAGTGAGAAAAAAAAATACAAAACATAAGCCTTTTTTTACGGTTTTGTGTTCTATTTATGATACTGTTTACAAAATTTCAAACTAGCTACTAGGTACAAAATCAACCTGTATATGTAACTAAAATATTTGCATATATATATACTATTATACATGCATGTATATGCTGATGGCAGTATTACTACGTTTTATAGTTAAGCAGATTATCTCAGTCAACCACCAAACCCAACCTATACCTTTTATTTTACCTATACTACAATTTCGTTTAGTCTCAGTTTAATAATACTTCAATTTAGCTCATATTCATTAACTTGCTGAATCTGCTGACCACGATGGCATTAATTGAATCATCATGTTCACCGATTTCACCCTAATTAAATTGGAATACACGTAATTGGTGATTGGTCAGCAAAAAGAATGTAGGCGTTTTTGTATTTGAAATAACTTGACAGTTTTTATAATTTATATTTTGGTAAATAGGTACTGCAAAGGTGCCCAAAATACTAGCAGCGTCGCCGCGCTGAATAGCAAATACCTTAAGTATTTACTGGGACCAAGACCTGCAGACTTCCTGCGTAACGGACGTGTTGTCACTCCGACTAGACTTTTTTAATTTTTTTTTATGTAATAGGACGGCAAACAAGCAAGCGGGTCACCTGATGGTAAGTGATCATCGCTGCCCATGGACAACTGCAACACCAGGGGTGTACCAAGAGCGTTACCGGCCTTTTAGGGCCCTTCCCCGGAGGGGGGAGAAATAGGAGGACTCCGGCTCTCTCACTCACCGAACGAAGCATAGAAGCGGTGAAGCTACTACTCAGATGTCGATTTTCTGTGAAAGTGGTATTTCCCCGGACGAGCCGGTCCACTCAGGCTACTAGCAAAACAGAGTTTTGCCGGTAGCGTGGTTCTACCACAAAAAAATGACGCCGTCATTGAGCTACATAAAATGCTTTAAAGTAGCTGGAAAAACCAGTCCTGGTAAAGCTTACAAGCTATTAAGAAACTCGATATAAAGAAAGTGTATTATAATTTTTTTTTTAGAAATATTTTTTAATTTTGCATAACGTCACTTAGCCGTGTGTTTCCCGGCAGAGTAGAATAGGACCGCTCCAAGTCTTCACGTGGATGTCGTATAAGGCGACTTAGAAAACACAAGCAAACAAAGCTTATAATAGCAATAAGACCTCTCCAACCCTGGCCAGCGTGGAGAGTGTAGGCTAAATCCTCTGACTGCTCTGGCTAATATATAGCTCTGGTTGTACAGAGAGGGTCGTGCTGCTGCAGTGAAGACTAAAAAAGACCTGGATGACAAATAGACCTGGATATCGCGTAACAAACATACATACAAACAATGTGTTTTCGCCCCAACTTGAATTATAGCCAATCAAAATTAAATTTTTCTGTCAATAAAATTAAATTTTTCTGACCCAGTCCACATCCCTATTAAACTAGTCTACCAATTTTTATTTGCATGATATTGATTGCCCAATCTTAATAAAATAATTTCAACAATTCTGCAAAAATATTAAAACCAATTACCTACTACATGCAGAATAATTTCTAGTCAGCAAATGTGGTTCTATTCGAAATCACTAGACCTTTATATTACACGATTGTAATAATGAATGAAATGAAATGAAAATTGAATTTGGTTTTCATAATATTGCATTTATAGATTAATGTCTTTATTATATTCTACTAAAACGAGAGAAAAATTAATAGCCAATCATATAAGTAGGTGAAATATTCTTCTCAAGGAATGTACACTAAAATACGAAAGAAATAAATGTGCCTCCGGTCATTGACCTATCTACAGATCTGACTGATATCCAATTTAAACCACTTCTGTACTACAGGCCCCTCCCAATAAATGAAGTTTTTGCATATACAACGTGATAATGAATCAACGCAAAACCTCTCAGATGGTACCTCAGCCCATGAAACTAAAAACTTTCACGAAACCCAACAATAAAAAAATTTAATTTTCATACAAACTGATCAGCTGATCAAGTCAATTTGTATGAAAATCCAAATTATATTTTTGGCATTTTGAAAATGTTGTAGACCATGATATCTCCCTTTATCGCCTTTTACGACAAGCATGGTTGGTTGATGGAATGACGTTCGTTTCGCTTCACCCAAAAGAGATGAAAACGCTTAAAAGTCATCGTATTTTGTTTATTTATTTATTTTCTTACAAAAATTCCTTTTGTTTTTTCGAACATCGGATATCGTTATCGATTGCATATATGTATATTGTCTATTGGAACAAGAGAAAAGGATTTTATGTTGTCGCCCTCGTGATTTCCGGACGCAGCCGAGCAACACCGAGCGATGTCGGAAGAGGAGGGGAACACTTCCGAGCTGCGCAACCGCTACTGCCGCCGTCACGCACCGGGATTACATCTTATATACTGAAAGCATACATTTATCTTTTCTTCATTTTGTCTGATTGTGTTTAAAGTAGGTGACGATATAACTTAATTTACTCTCTTCTATTGTTTTATGTTAAATAGTAATTTCATATTGATTAACGTAGTTATTTTCCAAGAATAACGTTTGAACAAAGTACCCTCATTATTTACCAATGTTAAATAAAGTTTCAATAATTGGTAGATCTTGTCAGCTATTCAGGAATGTAGAACCACGGTGTTTATCAAAGTAAATAATAAAATAATTAATCGTTTGTGTTTTATCATTTAGGTATTTATTTTTGCTCTATGAAGTGTCACTTGATACTAAAAATAGATTTGGTTCAAAAAATAAGGCATCTATATACTTAATCATCTCTTCCCACGTCATTTTATCGTTATTAAATTTACAATATCAGGTGCGCAAACACCAAATATTATTTATTAAAATTTTATCCTCAATTTAAACATGTTTCACGTCAGCTCCCGCCACGCGAAAATATTGGTTGTTGCCAATGATATTTTATCTAACCAAGATACCTTATTACAAAAACACTAATAAAAAAAAAGATTTTTATTGTAAGTTAAAAAAAACCAGTATCAACAAAATACCAATTAAACAAACCAATGAACAACACGATAGTATTATCATTTAGTAACGGAGGTTAAATTGGAGGCCACCTTGCAACTTCATCGTAATACCAATCGGATATAAAATTACATGATTCATTAAATTATAGCATAACTAGCTTATGCCCGCGGCTTCGCTCGTGTATCCCACGGGAAGATCACTTTCTTCCGGGATGAAAGGTCAGTACTCCTAACTATGTGTGTATGTCCTTCTCAGTACTCCTAAATATGTGTATGCGAATTTTAAAGAAGATTGGTTCAGTAGATAAAGCGTGAAGAGGTAACAAACAAATATACATACTCACTTTCACATTTATAATATTAGTTGGGATTGGGATTGGGATTACATTATTCGATTTATATGTACTGTAGTAGATTAATCGAATACTGGCAACAACAATAATAGTAATTATTAAAAAATAACCCAACTGCCAACATAATCACAACATAATGGTAGATAATGCATTAGCGTTAAGTTCACCTTTTGTACCATTGTGGC
The DNA here is from genome assembly GCA_963576875.1 of Acrobasis repandana. Taxonomy (NCBI): domain Eukaryota; kingdom Metazoa; phylum Arthropoda; class Insecta; order Lepidoptera; family Pyralidae; genus Acrobasis; species Acrobasis repandana. Next base: position 19,916,456 of record OY756222.1, read on the forward strand.
CAATAAAGATGTTAATAATAAAAAGAAGTTGTATATATATTTTTTAATTCTTGTATAAATCCTTTTATTTGATACCCCAATCGATAGGTTTTGAATAAAAAAAAATTTTTGGAGACACAATTTGGCGTGAATATTCGTTTTATTTATTCTAAGATTATTAAAATTTTTGATATACCCAGTGTCACTCTCAGAGTTAGGACAAATCTAACGACACTTCTCAAGCTAAAATCCATCCAGCCGTTTAGACTGTAGAGCGTGCCAAAGAAATTTACATACATACACCACCTGTCGGTTGACTAGTAGAAAAAGCTCAAGGCTTTAAGTCCGCCGTTTACAATTTTCGTAATAAAGTTGATTAAATAAAGCACGTATTGGTCATTTGAAGGGTAAAAAACCGTACAACCCAATATTTACTCTCTCTCACTGTGATGGTGGACATGTAGGTGGAAACTAGAATCAAAATAGTGATGATATCGGCTGGGCAGCGTTCGGGAAGTTACGCAGTGTCTTCTCATCCACAGCGGATAAGCTCATTGAAGTGGCAGTGGGCGGGGCACATAGCGCGAAGAACCGATGGCCGATGGGGCTGAAAGGTTCTTGAATGGCGATCACGTACCGGCAAGCGCAGCATAGGACACCCACCTGCTAGGTGGTCAGACGACCTGAGCAAGGTTGCAGGAAAACGCTGAATGCAGGCCGCTTCCGATTGGTCGTTTTGGAAATCCTTGGGGGAGGTCTATGTCCAGCAGTGAACTTCCTGTGGCTGATATGATGATGATGAGTGATGATATGAAAGGTTTGTGGTTACGTAATATTATTAATATTATTAATAATAATCGAGATTTTCGGCCATAAATGTAAGTGTAGTGTCTGAGTAGAAATAAATGGAGTCGTTAACTTTTTGGTACCAACGTATTATGAGATATATCTATTATTTTCTTTATCAATGGTCCTTGTGCAAAATTTATTATATTGAAGTATTAAAATTTGAGTAAGTACTAACTTCAAGGAATTGCGGCAAATTAAATATTTTTTATTAAATTTTCCTGATTAATAGCTTCATTCATATTTGCAAAGCTCTTTAAATAGCTTTTTAATGTGCGTAAAAAATAAACTGACCAGAATGGTATGTTATGAATTTTATCATTATCTTCTGATATACCAATCGTCAACAGGTCCTTTTCAGTCACTACTGCAGGGGCACGACGCTCTCTATACTACCAGAGCAGCCAGAGTATTTGGCCTATACTGTCCACGCTCGCCAGACGGTGAGGTGTCTCATTGATATTTAATTTATAAGCTTTGTTTTGCTTGTGTTTCCTAAGTCGCCGTCTATGACATCCACGGGAAGACTTGGAGTGGTCCTATTCTACTCCATAGGAACCACACGGCTTTTGATACAATTCTACTTTATTGCAATAAAGATGTAACTAATTGTAATTAAAAATAGCATTACTTGCATCCAATCCAACTTCCAACTATCCAACTAGTTATATAACGTCTAACAAAATATACTGAAACTATTTTAAGGGTGAATTCAGTCTGTGATATTGAACAACTTTCCCTAAGGAACATATGTCGAAATATAGAAAATAATTTTTGGCTTTTCATACAGACTCGGATCAGCTGATCTGTCAACTTGTATGGGAGGCCAAAAATTATTTTTCATATTTCGATATATGTTCCTTGGGGAAAGTTGTTCAGTATCATGGACTGAATCCACCCTTAAAATAGTTTCAGTATATTTTGTTAGTCCCTGTATATCCCAACTAATATTATAAATGCGAAAGTGAGTTTGTATATTTGTTTATTTTTAGGGATCCGTACAAAAAATGAAAAAACGGAACCCTTATAGGATCACTCGTACGTCTGTCTGTCCGTCCGTCTGTCACAGCCAATTTGCTCCGAATCTACTGGACCGAATCAGGTGAAATTTGGTAGAATAATGTAATCCTATAACCCGAGCACATATGTGCAAAGTAAATACATATTTTTTAAAATAAGGGTCATTTTTGTTGGACAAATCAGGAAATTGAAAAAAAAAATTTGCAAACCTGTGTCATATATCAAATGAAAGGGCTCGTTATTAGGATCTCAAATATTTTTTTTTATAATTCTAAAATAAATAGTTTTGATTTTATTCATGAAAGAAGACGAAAATTGACCATTCCCTGATCTCCGAAACTACTGAGCCTAAAATTTTGAAAAAAATACAAAATATGGTTCATAGTTTGCAGATTAGAGGAAAACCTATAATAATTCAATGTACGGAACCCTCTCCACGCGAGTTTAACTCGCACTTGACCTATTTTATTTGTTACCTCTTCACGCTATATTTACTGAATCAATCTTCTTGAAAATTCGCATACACATAGTTCGGAGTACTGAGAAGGACATAGGGTACCTTTTATCCCAAAAAATATAGTTATAAACAAATTTAACAGTAAGCAGCCAGACCAATTGGACTTGCTTAACAACCTGGCGTTAAAACAGTTGCCAGAGTTATATACAAGTCGATCTTGCACCCCTTAGGTAGCTTATTGTATAGGTACCTAGGCTGTTTGATAAGTACCCGTTTATGGAAAAAAAAAAACATTTTTTTTGTATATATGCATTTATTTTTCTACGTAGTCACCTTTTAACTCTATACATTTGTTCCACCTATATACTCAAGCTTCAATAAACCATCCAAAAAGTATGATTTTGGAAAGGCATTAAAATAGGCCTCTGTGGCGGCAATGACTTCGTCATTTGATCCAAATCGCTTGCCACCGAGCCATTTTTTTAGGTTGGGAAACAAAAAGAAATCGCATGGGACCAAATCTGGAGAATACGGGGGGTGAGACAATAGTTCGTAGCGTAACTGTGCTAATTTAGCCGTCACAACTCTGGACTAATGAGCCGGGGCGTTGTCGTGATGAAACAGTACTTTTTTTTTTAAATGGTGTCGTTTGTCCTTCAACATGGCGTCAAATTCATCCAATAAATTGGCATAGTACTGCCCTGTTATTGTTTTTCCCTTTTCTAAATAGTCAATATGTATAATACCCTGCGAATCCCAAAAAACGGTCGCCATGACCTTTCCAGCCGATGGGACGGTTTTTGCTTTCTTTGGAGCAGATTCACCCGGTAAAATCCACTGCTTCGACTGCTCTTTCATTTCCGGGGTGTAGTGGTGGACCCACGTTTCGTCCACGGTCACGAAACGACGCAGAAACTCCTTCGGGTTACGTTTGAACACGGCCAAACATTGCTCCGAAGTAGTCAGTCGGTTCCGTTTTTGCTCCTCCGTGAGTAAACGCGGCACCCACCTGGCCGATACTTTCTTCATACCCAATTTTTCTTCTAATATGTGTTGTACCCTCTCGATTGAAACATTTACAGCATCAACGATTTCTCGATCTTCAATTCGGCGGTCGGCTAAAACGATATTTTCAATTTTCTTAACCATATCGTCTGTAGTCACCTCAACTGGCCGGCCTGGGCGATCCTCATCAAAGACGGTTGTTCTCCCCCGCTTAAACTCGTTATACCAATATCTGACGGTTGTCATAGAAGGAGCACATTCATGGTAAACCGCTTGCATTCTTACTTTTATTTCATCACATGTTTTTCCTTCCAAAAATAAGAATCTAATTACAGACCGATACTGTTCTTTCTCCATTTTAACAATTTTAAGTTCACGCCTTCACTAAATCGTTGTCAAATGAGAAAAAAAACAAAAGAATGCCATTTTTTTTTAATTTTCCCGCCTGTGAAATATGGCTTAAAAAGGTGGTATACTTATTTGCGGCCAGTGATATTAATATATTTAGAAAACGGGTACTTATCAAACAGCCCTCGTATATTGAATTCTTCAGTCTATCAGAATCATTAATAGAACACAAAACTCTAAGAAAAGGACTAAAGGCCTTAGCACAAACATCTCGTGATACAATTGCATTTACAAGGAGGGTTCACGTCGGGCGGCGGCCGGTTGTAAAAAAAATCGCACAAATACATTCCCAAGAGGGTCCAAATTACGACGTCGGGTCGTAAAACTATAGCCAAATCATTTAAACTGTTCCTGCTATTTCTTCTCCATTTTGCAAGGTCTTTGGCATCCTTGGGTAACCATTGACATGCATGTTATATTTGGAGAAGCAGCACAGCTGAGGATGCGACCGGGTGCGTACCCGGTCGCATCCTCAGCTGTGCTGCTTCGACGAAGCAGCTGTTCTGCTTAGATGAAGAAGAAGAAATCTCTAAGAAAAGTAGACTTATTTATTTGCTTATGTTTCTTTTTGATTTTCTCTTATTTTTTTAATAAATTGTTAACCTACTTATTTTATTATAAGCGCGGTCGCCGCTCACCCAGGGCGCTGGGCTTTTTGGTATACATTTGTTGGCTGATATCTTTGGTTTTTAGGGTTCCGTACCCGAAGGGTGCAAACGGGACCCTATTACTGAGACTCCACTGTCTGTCCGTCTGTCCGTCTGTCCGTCTGTCCGTCAGTCACAAGGCTCTATCTCTTGAACCGTAATAGCTAGACACCTGAAATTTTCACCGAGTGTGTATTACTGTGGCCGCTATAACAAAAAATACTAAAAATAAAAATAATTGAAAGTTAAAGGGGGTCGTCATACAAAACACCTGTTTTTTTCAGCGTTTTTAACTAGATCTTTATAATGGCATTAACTAGATACTTGAAATTTTCACAGATTATGTATTACTATGGCCACTATTACAACAAATACTAAAAATAAAAAAAAAATAAAAATTAAAGGGGATCATCATACAAAAATCGTGTTTTTTTAGCGTTTTAAAACATTGTACGGAGGTACGGAACCCTTCATGTACGAGTCCGACTAGCACTTACCTGTTTATTATTACTCATCGGAATGCGGAATAAAAAATACATATTTTGTCATATGTATCTTATTTATTCCGCTTAAAGAGTACTTTCCTTAAATACCTATATAGAGAGGTTCAAAATCACTTTGTACGATTATATAAAATATCAGCCATGAGACTTTAAGAGAAGTGAGCCTACCATTTCCCTCATAGTGATACTCAATACGTGTCTGGCGGGATGTCTGGCTCGTCTGATCGGTCTGGCTGCTTGCAGAAGGTATTGAAATAGTTGTCTGAGTATCCCATACATGCTTGTTTTTTAATAAGGTACAAATATTTAAAGTGGTGATTCACTCCATAATTTTTAATAACTTTTCCCAATAAATGTTTTTTTTTATGTCATAGGTCGGCAAACGAACAAGCGGGTCACCTGATGGTAAGTGATCACCGCTGCCCATGGACAACTGCAACACCAGGGGTGTAACAGAAGCGTTACCGGCCTTTCAGGAGGGGGGGGGGCGGCTTCGGCTCTCTCACTCACCGAACGAAGCATAGAAGCGGTGAAGCTACTACTCAGACGTCGATTTTCTATGAGAGCATATCAAAATAGGAAAAAAAACGAAATTAAGTACATAGTGCGATGTATAACACATTCCAGTTAGATAGGGGGAGACTGTAGACTGATGTTTTCACCCATTTTTACTCCTAATTAATGAACTAATCTTATAATACCTATTTCGGTTGTGGCGAGCAAGCCCTCTGTTTTGATATAAGGTATATTAATCCTCAGATAATAGCTACTCGTATCATTTGAGGCATTACTTCTAATATTAATACAAACTCAGACAGTAATCTAGCACAATATTACTCTGTAGATTAACAGAGATAGCACTATTGGTAAATAGATCGCAGTAATATACACCTACTGGTATTTTCCAACCAAATGATAATGTTATTATCGTGATATTGTAGCAGATCGTGATAATTCAATACTCAAAAAATCCAGTAGTGGTCATGGCCAGCCGAAAATATGTCCAGTGCGAGTTCTAATTAACGTTCAAGACTAACGTGGGACACAGATATTATTAATATGCGATAAAAGGTTAACTTACGTAAAAAGTTAATGCGACTCGGTACGACTTCGTGTACGCCGGTTACGAGTTATATTCATCCTGAGGAAGGCATCTGGATGAGGTCGAAACTTCCGACATGTTTCGATCTCATCCAGATGCCAGTAGCTGACTTTTTACGTGAATTACCCGTTTATATTAATAATGATTGTGGGCATGTTTATGTAGGTATGAGAAAACTAAATTTTTCTAATATTTGCAGCAGCTATTAGCATCATATTCATATCAGTCAATCATTCGTTCTCACGTAACAAAAACCCAAAGCAAAACAAATGGCATCGCTCATTTCGTTAATGGATAATTTTGTTTTAATATCTGCCTAAACACAAAACACAAAGGTTACAGATAAGAAACTGACCGTACATTTATAATATAAACACTACCAGACTCTCTTAGGTGTCATTGTCTGGAAATAGACTCACGCAATGATGATAATGAATTTGACACACTAGGAAACTTAATTGTTATTAGTGTGTAGGTTTTCTAAAGATGTTTTTCTTTACCAGAAGTAACTGGTGGTACGTAGAAACTCAGAGGTACAAGTCACACCTAGTGCAGATTCAACATAACACAAGTTTAAAACTTACTTTGGGACTAGCTTAATCAGTGTGATTTGTCCCTAAATATTTATTTATTTATTAACTCGTGCCTTACAGACGCACAGCTAGTGCTTAAACCACCATCGCTTCGCCACGTCTACGGTAACCCTTAGAGTACACATCTGTCAGCACGGAACAGCACTTTCCTATGCTGCTATCCTTTTCTGTCGCTCACAACAGTCATTTGCTAAAGCGAGAGAGAGCGACAGAATTCTTCAGCACCAGCCATGCTGCCATGCTGACAGATGTGTTCCAACCGTTAAGATACCACCAGGAATTTTAATAAAAAATAAATTAATTTTAATAAATAGTCTTATTTTGAAGTGCATTGTTATTGCAAAGGTAATAAGGTTTTCGTACTTAGGCCTCACAATAAAAGTACTTTTATTTTATTAATTTTTTAGTACTTAACAAGACAAACGTAATAAGCCCGAACTCTACGAACAATAATTCTCTGGAATCGTAAATAATCCCGAAAAATCATTCTACGCGATATGCACCGCGGCGGGCGGGGCTTAAAATATGAACAGCGAGGCGCGACAGTTCGCCGTGAAACTCGAGTCGTGCGGTTGCGTCTCAAGAAGTTTCCTTTGAGAATATTGCTGCGTGTTTGCGATAATCGATTCATTAAAAATGCCGTCATGTACCGTGAAGTGATGTAAAAGCTGCACAGACATGAAAAACACAGGACTCACCTTTCATATGTAAGTAAATAAACATTTTAATATTGTGCCTCACCGCTCGTGGCGTTGACCGCGGCCATGTCGGTTGAGCAGCCGGCTTCGAGGAGCTAGCTGCTTGACCGACATGACGCGTACGTGACTTTGTCGCGACCAATCGCATGCATCTTTGTCTATGTGTGCGTTCGAGTGTTTCGTTGTAATTACTGTTCGTTTGTTTGCGTAAATGGAATCAGAATCGAAGCGGTGAATTTAGGAACGTCAGGTATCTAGAGAATTATATGTCGATGCCCGACCTCGATAAACTCATCAAATAGCTTGTTAAATATATAGATGATATCAATATACGTAAGGTAATCTACAGTACATATTTTACAAAGTAACACATTTCTACTCTATTTAATTTGCGGTCTGAACGCAGCCGTCCATAAATGAAATTGCAAATAAAAAGATCATCACTTAGTTTTATTTCTTTGGCTGTGTTTTATGGCTTGCAGACTGCGATCGTGTGAACGATGGAATTGGGAAAGTTCGGAGATAAAATGTCTGTTAACAGTTGTTACGTTGGAAATTCGTTAAAACAATTACTAATGTTATTGGTCAGATTAGAGTTTGCGGGACCGCGGTTATGACGAACGCTCTGGATGGTACCTAGTCAAAAGGATATCCTATTCAATGAGGCAACGCAGCTAGCGTAATGGGCATCTTTGAACCAGGGACAATCCGGGGTGGCATTTAGAGTGAGTGTTTTTTAGCGTTCCGTCCCTTAAAAGGTAAAATCGGAATCCTTATAGGATAACTCACTTGTCTGTCTGTCCGTCTGTGACAGCCACCTTGCTACGAAACTACTGGAACGATTAAGTTGAAACTTTAAAACTAATAAAGATTTCTATAAAAATAACTATTCAAACATTTTTAGGATATTATCCTATTTGGCAATCAATCGTTTAAATCAAAATATTTTCATGACACCCAGAAAACGCCGAGTACACAAATGAGAACTATCTGTAAACAAGTACTTTAATCAAAACAGATCTGTGTAGCCATGTTAATGAAGCCGCTGGGCACATGTAAACATTTAGCGCTCGTGTGCTCCGGTCTCAATGATGAAAGGATACCGTGAATACTCGTACATTTGTATTAGATGATTGCAAAATGTAGGATATCCTTCTACTATTTGTTAAGTTATTAAACTGGATATTTTGGTCCTTGTAAATCAATCTTACAAAAACGGCTAAACGAATCGGTATTAAATATTGACACATAGGACTATTTAATAAGTAATTATTAAAAAAACAAAAAACCTGACTGCATGATACAACAGCAGTACATAAGAGCAGTACTTACCTGTGCCTAGGCACTTACTGTCTTCTGTGGCCTAGGTAAGATGCAAATGGAACTGCGCTTGGCGAAGCGATGCTATATGTTGTTTTTTAGCATTTCTCATTTTAAATTCTATTTAATCATATAAGTTGTATATATTTTTGTAATCCTTGAATAAAATCCTTTAACTTGAAACCCCACTCGATAGGTTTGAAAAGATGTTTAATACCGCGCAATTTGGCGCCTGAAATCCGCCATTTTGATTTCCAATAATTTTAAAATATCCTATGTTACTCTAGTGGTTAAGACGAATCTTACCATGTATATTTTATTATAATCGGTTTGGCCGTTTAGTAGTTACTAGGGAACAAATAATTATAGGGACAAACATACAGGTCAAACACATTTACCCTCCTTTTCGGCTTTGCTGCATTCGGGTAAAAAGTGAATTCAGTCCGTGATACTGGACATAATCTTCTTCTTATATATAAAATTCTCGTGTCACAGTGTTAGTTACCATACTCCTCCGAAACAGCTTGACCGATTTTTATCAAATTTTTTATACATATTCAGTAGGTCTGAGAAGCGGCTACTATCTATTTTTCATACCCCTAAGTGATAAGGGTTGTCCACCCCTAACATTTTTTTTTTCTAGAAATTCCCTATAAATAATTTATATGGCAAAACAACGTTTGCCGGGTTAGCTAGTATTATATAGAAATATGAAAAATATTTTTTTGCCTCCCATACAAGCTGACTAATCAGCTGATCCGAGTTTGTATGGAAAACCAATTTCGATATACGTTCTTTGGGAAAAGTTTTTCTGTATCATAGACTGAATCCAACCTTGAAATAGTTTTAGTTGATTTTGTTACACCGTACTGTTATGTACATCTATATATAGTCCAGTTTTCAATTCAATACAAATTCAATTCAAAATATCTTTATTATCATAGGATATTTATAATATCTCTTAATAATAGTCACTTTGTTTTGTTTTGCACAAATGTTGACGTCAAATCGTTATTTACAGCTAAGTTTGTATCAATATAGGATATATAATTCCCAGAACAATTCTTGTGGGTCTCAAATAACGAACTACCTCACTAGGCTGGATGCAGGCCTCATCTTCGTTATGGAAAATTTTGGGAGGCCTATGGCCAGCAGTGGACTTCCTGTAGCTGATGTGATGATGATGATTTTACCAAGCGAACATACTCGTAATAACAATTGTTTGGCAGATATAATGTAGTGGCATTCTACATTTTATACTATGTGTTAGCCTATTATTACACATACATGAAAACAAAACAATCAAACTACAGGCATTACTTCGTTCTCGAGGTAGATCGTTAGCAATAACAAAACAGCACAATGCTAATGCAAGCAGAGCCAGCCTTTATGCAAACGCGTTGTCTGCAATTGTCGCACTTTATTGCACATTTGTTCTGCTGGCCACATTAGCTTAGGGCTTAGTAGCGTCATACTCGGATGTAGCTTGAAATTACTGCATGTGAAGTTACAATTTTAATTGCTATTGCATGTGAAGCGCTTTAGCCCGACGGTTTAGGCACTGGCTGTGTTCGTTCGGCTTGTTTGATGCGTTCACCTTTATATCCCTACCAATCTATCAGTCTCAGTTCGGTCGGTGCATAGTCGAACTATTCAGACAAAATAGGTTCTGGACTACATTCACAGAACTTCTGAGATCAGCGCGCGTCTGTGAGACCTCGTGTCCTACAGACGCGCGTCTAACGACAATAAGCTCGACTTGTACCTGCTAGTTTATACTCATGTATGGTCATTTTGAACTACCACCACTTGCTTTTGGTGATGAAAAACATCGTGAGGACACCTACTCACCAGTGACTATTAAATTTGCTAATGGGTGATAGACAAGAGCATACTAAACCACTTCATTATCCTTGCCAAAAAAAGTTATTGTGGGCGTCTCTTTTTAGAAGAGTATGTTCAAAGCTAGTGCAGTGTGGTTTTTTGCCTTAATTAGGACCACTCCATCTCTGCCCGTGAAACATTGTAAAAGGTGACGAAACTCCCTCTAATCAAGAAACTGTAGGGAGACAGAAGAAATGGCAAAGCACGTGATACGTGAGGAGTCTCTGGGATCTGCAAGTACGCTTTTGGTGGCCGGCAGCTCAACCTCTGCACTGCTCCACTAACTAGACAAGCTGGGCTGGCTCGAATGAAAACAACTTTCCAGTCCACAAAAGGCGAGCTAAGAAAAATCTGCTGTGCAAGGGGCTTTAAAAACACCTAGGCGCGGAAAAAAAGCCCACGGAATCAGGTTACAGGTAAAACGATTGCATTCCCAAGCAAGTCTGTTAAATACTGGGATGTCGGGAAGCAGAAGTACATTAGGTGTATTAAATTAATTATCGCTTTTTATTACCTTTTGTTTATTATTGTGGTACTCAAAAAAAGTATAGTTTCACATTGTTCGTGTAAACAATTTGAAATTGGATGAACGACATCAAGCGTATAGACACACAATGTGAATCACTTCACATGCCTTTTAGGTAATTTATAAGTACTTTGTTAGTTGATATTGACTGGTCTACATTAATTTTCTCAACATTTTATTGAGCAGATTAAATTGTCAAACATGTCTCCTTGTTGATGTGAATCCATTTGTCTGTGAAGAGGAGTAGGATCGATAGCACATCGTCAGGTCACGTGTCCAATTCAGTAATTAACTGCGGTGTCCCCGTGGACACTAGTGATAGTGTGTTAGCTACACGACACACATTTTCGTGATAATAGACCTAAAAGTCACGCTGACGTAGAGTTAATAACTTGTAGTGATGAATAGGTTTAGTTTGACTGCCTTCGTGGTCAAGTGGTCAAGGCTTTTGTCTTGAGATCTGGAGGTCGTGGGTTTTAATCCTACTGGGAAGCATACTTTGTTAAAAGTTGTTTCCAGTCTGGTTAGTTATTTTATTCTCGCAACATACGTTCATAGTTCGTCCGATATTCTTTAAAATTACAAAATACTGTCGAAATCTGACAAGTCATTTCAAAATAAAAGACTACGTTAGACTACTAGACTACGTTTGTATGGGGAAGTCTAAGGTTTTGGTTCAATAAAGTTATTACAAACAAAGGTGACTCAAGCCTGCAATGTCCTAAACAGACTGTAAACAACTTTTCACAAAGTATGCTTCCCAGTGGGATTTGAATCGACGACCTTCACAAGACAAATGCTTTAACCGCTTAACCACGGAGGCAGTCATAAGAAAGAAAGGTGTATTATGTACTATTATATTTAACATGTTTGAATGAATGAATGAATGAAAAACTCTTTATTGCACCTAAAAAAAATAACAAAATACAAATTGTAAATATATAAACATAGAGGTACAGAGGTTACATGTTTACTATGCATAAGGTCTTGTGACACAGATACCATTAATTAATGCTACCAGCAATAAAGCGGTGCTATTGATATTTAAGCTGGCTGCTGTAAGCTAAATATTTGGCCGATCGATGTTTCATTTCTGAACGCAGCGGGTAACAATGAACGACGTAAGGTTGCTTTACCACTAGCTGTAAAGCTTAATACATTTTGTCAAACCATAGACACATGCGTCCGTATGTGAGTTAAACGAAGAGAAGAATCTTGAATCACCATCCGTGGTGTAATGGTCAACACGCTAGTCCGCCAATCTGGAGGTTCTGTGTTCGATCTGGAGCCAGGGCAAGTTGGAAAATGGCCTTTTTTAAATTAGCCTGGGTCTTGGATGTTTATCTATATATGTATTTACTATAAAATATAGTATCTTTGAGTTAGTATCCCAGAATACAAGTTTAATCTAACTAAGCGGCTAACTCAATTTCTGTGATTTGTCCTTATCTATGTATCTATCTTGCCTTTGGTGGTACCTCACGGATGGACCAACTTGATGAACAAGGGTTGGATCTCATCTATCAGCACGGAACAGCACTTTTCTATGCTGCTATCCTTTTCTGTCGCTCAAAAGCGTCATTTGCTAGAGCGAGAGAGAGCGACGGAACGCTTCAGCACCGGCCGTGCTGCAGCGTTCCGTCGCTCAAGGGTCAAGGATAGCAGCATATTAAAGTGCTGTTCTGTGTTTAATAAATGAGATTCAACCCCAAGTCTCCGCTGGAACGGCGATATACTAACTCTGAATTTGATCGCAGACAGGATAGACTTCTTTCAGTCTACACACATAGGGTACAGACCTATAAAAATAGAATTTTAAAATAAAATAAAAAAATAAGGTTGTGAAACACGACCTATAGAGGCCAGTTATACGATAGCATTTTTGCTCAAGGTGAAATAGACCAGCTTGGCTTGCGCTTCGCATTCGCTCGGTAAGGTAAACCCTAAATTCAATTACCACCTCGCATTTAATTTGGTGGAAAACAGCTTTATTACAACGGATTATAACGTTACAGTGGCGCTATTATCATTGTAATGCTAAATTAGAAATGCCGTTTTGGTGCGGCATTTTGGATAATCAGAGTCCTGTATTAAAACAATCCTTTCACATTTGAATTTCAGAAGCTAATGAAAGCCCGTTGGTCCTGCGGGAATACGCGATTCTAATGCTTTCGCATGTTAAGTAACACCGGGCGTGGGTGGTTGCCAATTGGATGGGTGACCACGAGTGGCATATAATTTTCAGGAGTTCCTTCGTGCTTCGCGAAAGATACTCCTGTGACATGCGCAAAATGACTGACCCTATTTTAGCCCGAAAACTATTATAGTATGTTATGGTAAGTATTTATCCAAAGATAAATAAGTGGGTGCACCAACTTTTTAGAAGTTTGTCAGCTTTATAAAAAGCTGAAAGATTTCCGTTCTGTACGCCTTATCGTCTTCTTACCTACTTAGGGGATCCAAAAGCTGGCGCGCATTTCGGCCAGAAGCTAAGCTTAGTCATTCAACGAGAAAATGCCGCCAGCCTCTTAGGTACCCTTTATGGTTGCCTGTAAGAGATTGCTTCGGCGATAAGGCCGCCTCTTGTACCTTATTTATTTATAAGTTCCGTAAACTTTGTAATTTTAATTTTTATAATTATATTCTTATATATTTTTTATTTTTTTCTATTTATTTTTCTTTGTCTAAATTGAGTTTAATGGTTTAATTTTTATAGTTTATTTATTAATATTGTTATATAGTTGTTAATAATAAATTACTTTTTATAAATTTATGTTTTAGCACTAAATATTTTATATCAGTCGAATACCTACCGTGTTTAACTGTGACAGAAGATTTAATACTCAAAGGAGTCATTCGTATTTTCCGTTGTTCGCACTTCAGTACAAGCAGTTCAAAAACTCGAAAGCATCGAATAATCGCATTCAAATCGCATGTCTGCCATTATACAGACTCGATAACGGACTGACTGTTATGTAAATCGATAATCGCCTGCCCTAGTGCAGCGATGATACCACGCGCGACTTGTAATCGAATGCAGGCGATTTCGATTTGAGAGGGTGAGATGAATGTTCGAAATTGCTGCGATGGGTAAGCAGAGTCGAATTTACTGTTAGCAATAACGTGACTAACATACTGAGTAATTGATAGGCTTTATCATATCAATTACTCAGTATGAAACTACCTTCTACTCTACCGATCGGTTGCATTTACCCTATATTTTGTAATACTATTTTCCATCAGTTAAAAGGCGATGCGTCTAGCAGCCCATCAATAATTTAATTCCCTTTTTCTATTTTCACACTATTTATTTATTATTTAACTTCATACACAAATACAAGTGTAATGGCGGACTTAAAGCCAAAGGCCTTATCTACCAGTCAACCAACCGGGTGATGTTGGGAAAGAAAAGGGTAGTGCAAAAACTCAAAAAGAAAAGGTGAAAAATGAACCAATTATACTTAAATATGTTAAATTAAATATTAAATTAAATACTTTCACGCTAAATGTTGCCTTTTGGTCTTACGGACCAGGGCTACGTCTACCCCGCTAGGGATAAAAACGTGATAATGTGTTTCCTTTCCTTTTCTTCCAAAATACTCTTACCTACCTATACTTTTACACTGTGTCCACACCATTATTTCCTTTGTTATTGTATATTTGTTTATTTTTGCACTCTGTTATCTTCATATCCCTCTTCTAACTTTTGTAGTAAAATACTATAAAAGTTAGAAGATTATTCTGATCTATATAGCCGTGTGATTCCTGGCAGAGTAGAATAGGACCACTCCAAGTCTTCGCGTGGATGTCGTAGAAGGCGACTTAGGAAACACAAGCTAAACGAAGCTTATATCAATGAGACCTTAGCAACCCGTCTGGCCAGCGTGGAGAGTGTAGGCCAAATCCTCTGACTGTTCTGGCTAATATATAGCTGGAGGTACAGAGAGGGTCGTGTTCCTGCAGTGGAGACTAAAAAAGATCAGATGATGATGACTTCTTCATCCAAAAAAAAAAAATTCTTAATAGCTCATTTAATTTCAACATAAACACTTCTTCTTCTCGTGTCGAAAGCACTTTTACAGCGTTGTCTGTAGCCTCACATAGGTCACGCTTAGTGCAGCTCGTGGGGCACGATGGGCAGGAGCGGAGGTGTGACATAGTCTGGTCGTTATGACCACATTGACACTGTGTTGCAGTTGGGTCAATATAACCCCATAGGGCCAAATTATGCCTGAATTGGCCTTCCTCTGTTCGGAGAACATAAACACTACACCAACACGACCTTTAACTCTGAAGAAAATGCAAATGAGCAGAGATGCAACGAATTATTCATTCCGAATACATTCTGTTTGCCGGCGGCGCTGATTAACTGGCTCCTAATTGAGTAACGAACTCTCCTCGACTTGCTAAACAGACTCAACTAGCTGGTGGCCAACGGTACAAGTCACAGGCGACAGTAAAGTAAATGATTATGACTCTTATTCGCACATCAGTCTTTCGGATTTCCGATATGAACCTTTTAAAGTATACAGTCATGGTTAGTACTTGAAGTTAGTATACAAAATTGAATTAAATGGTTCCAAATCGAGCAATGAACTCATCTTGATTTTTTCAACAGACTGCACTAGCTAGTGGCCAACAAAACAAGTTACAAGCAAAAATAGCCATCACAAGCCTTAGTAAAATTCATGTGTTTGTATATAGGAACTTTGATATAAATCCGCGAATACTCTTGGCCAATCATAGTGTTATTGTATAGTCCTTATTATATAGTGGGGCTGGATATTTTTTTTAATGGAATATTCTGGCTCCAAATTGAGTAAAGAACTCTCTTCAACTTGCCAAACACCTAGTGAGAAACGGTACAAGTTACAAGCGGAAGGAAAATTCGTATATCTGCCTTACAAAATTCTAATATAAATAAGAGTGAGTTTCTGGCAACGTTCTTAGCTGTGCTGTTTTAGAGTAAAGAATATGTTTACCCGCTTTTCCTTCCCCAAAGTTAAAAGGCAAGGTAATTAACATATCGAAAACCGTGGGTAATGGAAAAAGAGCGAGAGAGAGCGACGGAACGCCGCAGAATCGGCGATGCAGCCACATTCCCGATCAATTTTTTTGTCGCAGTATTTGCTACTGCGAAAAAAAATAGATTGGACTGACGGTTCAGAGCAACAGAAAGAAGAAAAGGAAACCCTTATGGTCCTACAAATATTGGTTTTCCGCAGATCTTTATACCAATGATACCATTAATTAGCGGATCCTTCGGATTTGGATAATTCGGATAATTGTAGTGAACTCGTGCACTACTTCCGCAAAATCTTATGACATGCACCAGCCAACTTACCTACTAGTCGCGACTCTGTTCAAATTCGTTATCACAGCTGTTCTTGCTAAATATATTCGTCAACTAATTGTGATTATATTCTACAAACTTCGACAGTGTAACTTCTAATTACTACTATTTGCCTTTGGTTATTTA
Source organism: Acrobasis repandana (assembly GCA_963576875.1). NCBI lineage: Eukaryota > Metazoa > Arthropoda > Insecta > Lepidoptera > Pyralidae > Acrobasis > Acrobasis repandana. The sequence continues at coordinate 19,932,923 of OY756222.1, forward strand.
TCGTAAGGCTTAATTGGAATGCCTTATCCGAAGACATCAAAAGCATTTCAAATAGTTACCTATTCAAGAAAAAAGTCCACACGCAACTTTTGCACGCCTCATAAGCGAAGCGCATGAGGCGTGCAAAAGTTGCGTGTGGAATTCTAATTGTGATTATATTCTACAAACTTCGACAGTGTAACTTCTAATTACTACTATTTGCCTTTGGTTATTTATCGTAAGGCTTAATTGGAATGCCTTATCCGAAGACATCAAAAGCATCTCAAATAGTTACCTATTCAAGAAAAAAGTCCACACGCAACTTTTGCACGCCTCATAAGCGAAACGCATGAGGCGTGCAAAACTCTTCTTCAAAGCTCTACTCTCGCCTTACAAAAATCAAGTGATTTTTTTAACTAAATGTGTCTCTATTTATTTTCTATCGCACTTGTACAATAATATTTACACATAAATGTCAAGGAAAAACACTAGTTTCAACACTTATGACATTTTTAAAAGACATTTTGCCTTTTAAATAAATAAAAACAAAGTTTAATAAAATCATTTTGTGGACGTCCGTGTGTCTGTACGTATGGAAACTGGCGTGGTCACGATAACTCCCGAAAAACTTATCTGATCAACTCCATTTTTTTTATACGCTCCAGTATTATCCAAAACTAAGTCCTTTCGAAGATCACGGTCTAATTCAATGTAGTTTAGTTATAGCGAACAGCAAAAAAATTTAAATCGTCGCGCGTGAGCTCGCTATTTTGTTACAAACCAAAATCTTACTGTCAAAAACAAATCAGGGTGACAGAACTTGAGCTGCTCTTCGCGCACGCGTAGATCGTCGGGGTGTAGGCAAAGAGGTTTGCAATGGGTCCTCCTTCACAGTGCCCGCTATATCTTTCTCAGCGGGAAGTTAAAAATAAAAGTTAAAAATAATCTCCAGTCGTGCGTTAAAGCCGACACATACTTTTCTTCGTTTTAAGTTAGCAATAAAACAATCAAAATCAATTTAATTGTGAAAAATGAGATTATGAGGCATGCACTTTTGGATTTTTCAAACTATTTCTAATTTGTTGCAGCATTCTTACTTACTGCAGCTTCTCTTGCTGACATCCTCTGCAATCCTATTGCGACTGCTGTTGTTGGTCGTCAGCTTGGTAAAGGCCTCCCCCATCTGTCTCCATAGCACTCTGTTCCTTGTCTTTCTTCTCTATAACCCTCCAGTCACCTTTTTGATTTCTCCTTTGCCCTCCTCTCCTTCTTTTCCGATCACGAGGATACCACTCCGTAATGTCTTTTGACCATTTATTTCTCTTACTTCTCAAAGAATGACCAATCCATTTCCATTTTAGCTTTCTTATTTTTAGCTCTTTTGGTTGCAGCATAATTTATCATTTATATTAAATTATTTTTTATTTTATATTTTGTATTTATATGTGTGTAGTGTATGTATGCTATACAGTTATTAATAGTAGTCTTACAAACAAGGATGCTTACCGTTATAACGACCGTACGAAATGGAGAAGAAAAAGTTGAGAAGCGGACCACACTCATCGCAGTATTACTGCTGAGGATGCGACTGGGAATACGCTTTCTAAACGAGAAATATAGATATATTATATATGTTAGATATATCACAGCAGGGGTTTCATGGATACGTATTCAAGAGTAATACGTAAAGTTCAGAAGTTTATTTACAGAAAATGTCTCATAATATGCGTTTAGTCTAAATTGATCATCTGCTTCATGACGTTTCATAAGTACCTTCGAGCTCGTTTAACGCTTGTTATTAAAGTTCAACTCAGATACGATACACATCAACTTTCTTGACTTATTAACTCCTTACTGAACTTGGCTTATACTTTTATTTTCTAAAGCCTGCTCTACACGTTGAGAAAATGTGTTGCCCAATATATTTGACAAAAGTTTGCACTTGTTGGCTAATTGGCCAATATTGAATACACCAGACTGCCAATCCGGAGGTTCTATGGGTTCGATCCCCAGCCAGAGCAAGTTGGAAAATGGCCTTTTTCAAATAGTCCTGGGTCTCGGTGTTTATCTATTTATGTATTTATTATAAAATATAGTATATTTGAGTTAGTATCCCATAATGCAAATTTTAATTTACCTTGGAGCTACCTCAATTAGTGTGATTTGTCATTATCGCTTTATATAACGTGTAACAAAATATGCTGAACTTATTTTAAGGATGAATTTAGTATGATACTGAACAACTTTCCCCAAGGAACATATATCGAAATATGATTTTTTTTTATGCTTTCCCTATATACTCGGATCAGCTGATCACTCAACTTGAATAAGAGAATCAAAAATTCTTTTTCATATTTCGATGTATGTTCCTGGGGGAAAGTTGTTCAGAATCATGGACTGAATACAGCCTTAAAATAGATTTAGTATATTTTGTTACACCCTGTACATTTTATTTTGTGTAAGTAACTGGCCAACGCTGGTGTCAAATTTTTCAAGCTGCCTAAAGGCATCTGACATAGCTTGACGATTGCCATTCACTAATGACAGCCGGGACTAACGACTTAACGTGCCTTCCGAAGCACGAGCATTTTATGCCACTTGTCACTCTTCCAAATGCGGACCACGCCCGGGGTTGCGGCCAGTATTTTCTCCAACGTATAGAAGAGGCTTTATGTGTGTACATATAGTATATGTTGGCACATACCGACACGCTACAGATTTCCCTCGCGGCTTCCTACGTGTCAAGAAATAAGTCGGCGTTTTCAGGCAACTTCATAAAATTAGGAAATTCTGGACTATGTGTACAGATTACGTACGCACAAGTTACTACGTAATATGTAGAGGTAGTATAGAAATAATTAAATTTTTAACAAAAAAAAAACAACCGACTTCCATTTTTTTTAAGGAGTTTCTTCCATATCTCCAAAGTTCTTCATTATATTTACACCAAATTGAAATGGGACCAATTTGGTAATGAAGGCTTTCAAATAAAAAAAGAATTATCAAAATCGGTTCACAATTGGCGAAAATATCGCGTAACAAACATACATAAAAAAAAATAAAAAAAACATACGGTCGAATTGATAACCTCCTCCTTTTTTGAAATTGGTTAAAAAGGGTTAAAACTTCGATCAACATTTTGTTTTCTAGGTTGGCTTCCATGGCGTTATGGTTGACATGCTATTCAATGATATATTTAGGTTACTACTTTATTTTTTTAACATTATATTTTAACACTTCGTCAGCATACGTAATAATTTACCCAAGCAAAATTATAGCTGTCAAGTACTTACAGTCTGCGAGCTAAGCGGCGGATGTACAGAGGGAAATACCGAAACTGTTCCTCCTAGGAACTTCGGAACTTTAAAACTACTATTATGAAGTATTTTCATTTCATTCAAAATTTCTTATCTTTTTAACAATCGACAGGACGAAGAAGAAGAATCGCACAAAGCGAGTAGGTCTCCTGAGACCTACTATTCTTCTAGATTCTTCTTCTAGATCCTGATCTACATCGACAATTCGGTGTTTGTATGTATGATTGTTCATCAATAATGTTTTTAGGGTTCCGTACCCGAAGGGTGCAAACAGGACCCTATTACTGAGACTCCGCTGTCTGTCTGTCCGTCTGACACAGTGCTCTATCTCTAAAACCGTAATAGCTAGACACTTGAAATTTCCACCGAATGTATTACTGTGGACGCTATAACAACAAATACTAAAATTTTAAAAAAGTTAAAATTAAAGTGGATCGTCGTACAAAAACGTGATTTTTCAGCGTTTTTAACTAGATCTTTATAATGGCATTAACTAGATACTTGAAATTTTCACAGATTATGTATTGTAAAGTAAAAATTTAAGGGGGGTCGTCAAACAAGAAACGTGTTTCTTCAGCGTTTTAAAACATTGTACGGAGGTATATTACCCTTTATATAACGTCTAACAAAATATACTGAAACTATTTCAATGGTAAATTCAGTCCATAATACTGAACAACTTTCCAACAACAAACAAGACCCTGTATACAAGTCCGACTCGCACTTGCCCCTTTATTTGCATTTCTCCCAGACCAACAAGAAAGTAAGTTCAAACATGGGCCAAATTGGTATTTTTAAGATATTATAAAAAGGTAGAAACAGCAAAGGTTGGGTAAAACTACTACGGTAGAAAAAGTAGTAAATCCAGATACATTAGTCTTTTCCTAATCCGGATGGGTAGACAGAGCCCAAGGCCATAAAACCCAAAGGCCACTTTTAGCGTGAATGTGGAAAAAGGGAAACAAAGTAACCACGTTGCCGATTAACAAGATTCGGTGTTACCCCCATTCCTTCGATCGGTTTTACGATCTGCGTGGGAAGAGAAGCAGTTTTACTTTTCTTCACAAATATATTCTATAGATGCACAGTTCCTTGCAAAATCAAACAAAATATTGTCCCCATGTCAATACGTACATAGGTAGATGTATTTTCATCTATTCATTCAAGTATTGCGAATACAGTTTAATCTAATTTAAACCTTAAGTAACTGAGATAAGCGTGGAAATAAATCCGTATTAAGTTCGTTACATATTAGCTTCTGGTTAGATTGGATAGCGAAACAAGGCATAATACTGTTTTATGCCTCGTTTTTCCTTTTATTAATATTTTTTGTCCCTATATATATATATATAACAACTATACGGGACAAATCACACTGGTTGAGCTAGTTTACACTTGTGTTATGGGATACTAACTCAACGATACTACCTATGTTTTACATTAAATATATATATATATATATACGTAAGACCAGGACAATACTAACTCAATGATACTAACTATATTTTATAATAAATTTATATATAGATAAACACCCAAATCCCAGGAAAACTTTTAAAAGAAGATACATCTCGTTTTTCACCTCAAGAAACTCCCTAGTAATTTCGAAGTGCAAGTCAATACCGGATAAGCAACCAGCTGTTCACTTCGGAACTTCCAAAACTCGGATAATGGAACTAAAGTGGAACTAAAACGGAACCAACAGAGCGGTGACCTCCACTAAGTTCATAGAGATTATTGAGATACTTGGATCCAAGTTTAAGACCCTATAGCGATAAAAAACAAATTTAAAAAAACTTTTCCCGTTTCTTGCTGATGTCATCAACCCACCTAGCCGCCGGACGTCCTACACCCAATTGACTTCTCGTCCTAGACCCACTTCCCATTGATTAGTTTGAGCTGAAACTTTATTAATGTAAGTTGGGAGACAAATTATGGTACCAATTAATGACCTGAATTCATGATGAAGCCGGACGGTGGCTATGGCATCTCTGTGAAAAACAACATTACCCCACCGAGTTTGGGCTCGATTGATTCGTCTTTTGAGCATTTTGGATCTTGCGGCTTTAAGAAGAGCCCAGGGCTGCATTACTAGTAATGTGCCGTTCTCGTTCCCCAGATTTCCGGGAACATTCCCGGGAATGTTCCCAAAAAATGGAAATGTCGGGGAAAGTTGTAATTTTATTTATCAGATATATTTTCTATCACTGTAAATATATTTTACTTACGTAAATGCATCACTTGATATGGTTATAATACAAATACATACATCTAATATTCCGTAACATTCCCTAAAAATACGGGAACGTTCCCGGGAACGGCACATCATTATGCATTACCCAAGAACCACTTTAAACGTGATGGTGAAGGAGAAGGCGGAAAAAGAAATTAAAAAAATGATGGGTAACTAGTCCATAATTTGCATTTGCGCCCATTCCCTCGATTGGCTTTTACGATCTGCGTGGAAAGAGAATCAGCTGGTACATTCTAAATTGTTTCTTTTCCCCCACACCAGCATGGAAGATAGTAGTAGCAAAAGAAAAACAAACCACAGCATATGGAAATTTGAATAACGGATCCATTACGTATGGAATTAATTTATGAAATGATTGGATAGTACCTCATTGGTTTATGAAATTAAATTACATAACTTCATTTGCTGATGGCAATCGTCTGATCAATTTAATTGAGATTATCGGTATTGATAGATACTTATTTTAATTTGCGTAATATAGAGTTGATTAAATTGTTTTAAGAGTGGGAATTTAGTATGAAGATCTAGTCAGTTTTATAAATAGTTTATAATTGTTTGCTATATCTTGTCATCAATATTAATTAGTTTCGTTATTATAAGAAGCACATTTGATTATACTTGTAATTGTAAGAACGTGTATTTATAATTTTAATAATTATTGGAACTTGTTTTAATCAAAAGGTAAGAAGTAGTAAACCGACACTGCCAGTTTTAACCGGCAGTGACTAATAAGAATCATTCATTCATACTTCACTTGAGAATGGTTTGACCACACGCTCCGGCAATCGTTATTCGATTCTTAAAGAGAACGGTTGCATATTGTATAATGCCAAAGAGTAAAAATACAGTTATGAGCGATAATAAAACTAGTGTTTCTTTGCAAAAAGTAGACCGCGCGAGCTCTTATAACCATGCAATTACCGACAGTTTCCTTCCACTTTCCCCTGGTTTAGCAAAGCCATTTTAGTTAAATCCGTCCATATAAAACACTAGAGCAAAGTTTCCGCCTTCTCCCGTATTTCTACTCCAAGCAAAAGTCGTTATCAACTAAAAAAATTAAATAAATCGAGGAAGATCGTATGTGCCAATTTTCGTCAAAATCAGTTTAAAGACGCGACCTGTAGGCGAGAACAAACAGACAGATAAAAGCTTTTTGATGTGACAACGTCTAATAACTCCATACTACGGGCTGCATCTCAGGCTGCATGCACGGAAAAGATGACGTCACTGTCCCGTTACGCTCATTGTCGCGTTCCGCTAGCGAGACCGCGGCACGAACGAGAGAGAGAATGTTTGACGTTGGCACGTCAAACTACCGTCCGTAAACCGACTTTACAGACAACCAATTTTTTTTGGTCAATCTCGAAACTAAGACACTTAGCTCGCTCAGTCTTTTAAGAAAACATCGTCTGGTGGATAACAATAAGTAGAACCATGGAGGTTCTATTTATTTAGTCGGTCAGCTACCGCTTAGAGCCGCTTAGCAGATGTTTGTGGACGATAAAATTATTTGCACATTTTCCGTATTTCTTCCGCTTGGCATTTCTTTTATTGCATGTGGCGTAATGGTTAACACGCTAGACCGCTAATCCGGAGGTTCCGAATTCGATTCCCAGCCAGGGCAAGTTGGAAAATGGCCTTTTTCAAATTGTCCTGGGTCTTGGGTGTTTATCTATATGTGTATTTATCATAAAATATAGTATCGTTGAGTTAGTATCCCATAACACAAGTTTAAAACTTACTTTGAGGCTAGCTTAATCAGAGTGATCTGTCCTTATATATTTATTTATATAGAAATTACTAGCTGAGGCCTAAGAACCTCAAATTTTGCCGGGATACAAAGCATCTTATGTGTCAATCCAAATAATAAGCTATGTACATGCCAAATTTCATTCCATATCCGGTCAGCTGTTTTGACGTGAAAAGGAAACAAACATCTATACGTCCATAGAAACTTTCGCATTCATAACTAATTATTAGGAACGAATATAGGATTGCTATCCTATATTCGTTGTACGGCAGGGCGGTGTGCTCACCGCCCTGCCGTACACCAGCAATAACGTCCCTCCAATCAGACTCTGTTTGTTTAGAACATAGTAGTACGGTGGTTTCCCCATTTGCCTTCCATACCGCAGTATTTGGGATCACCAGAAAACCTTCCAGATCCCATAATCTTTGGCTTTCTGTCAATACTGTCACCACTGCCGCCAAGTAACAGAGGAATGCCTATTTACTGGCAGTATTGACTCGCCATGACACAAAGCCCTCATTGAACCTCTGTGGAATTTTTTGGTAAACCCCCATTTTTTTTCCTTTTCCCACCACGTGCTGCTAAGGAGGTCAAGAACTTGGCATAGGATAGGATACAGAAAGCACAAAAAGCGCGGCTCTTAAATACGAGAAGGAAGAAATTTATTAAATCAAACTATAATTGCCGTGTGGTGATGGCAGAGCAGAATATGATTGTCAACAGCCTTCGCCTGTCCCACGGGAGTTGTAAGAGGCAACTAATGTAGGAAAATGTAGGTAACAGAGAACGCAAATCTTCCCTTTACTGGAAAAGGCCTTTAGTATAGCAGTGGACTGTCATAGACTGTCTGTCTAACATTTAAGAGCCTCTTGGTGGTGTCATTGTATGGAAGAGACGCACTGTATAGACTTTAAAGAATTGATATTAAAGAGATGATGAACATTTATTAACCGACTTCAAAAAAGGAGTAGGTTATCAATTCGACTGTATGTTTTTTTATATTTTATGTTAGTATGTTTGTTTGTTTAATTTCTTTATTGCACAAAAATGTACATTATTTAATACAAAGTGAAAAAGAAATAACTTGTACAAAGGCGGACTTATCCCAATTCACCAATTGTGAACCGATTTTGATAATTCTTTTTTATTTGAAAGCCTTTACTACCAAGTTGGTTCCATTTTAATTTGGTGAAGATATATTGAAGAACTTTGGAGATATGGAAGAATAAAGATTAAAAAAAAATTAAATCGGTTGTTTTTTTGTTAAAAATTTAATTTTCTATTTCATATACATTTTTAACAAAAGTGAAACCAACAATTAAGTATAATTTAAAGTGTACTCTAATCAAAAAATAAGCTTTATTTGACACTTTATATAATACATCGAAAGATCGTATAAGAATATACATATGGAGTATCTTTACGATACGAGAAACATGAATACGTTACGAGCACAGCAACAAACATACTCTCCCGTTCAATTATTCAAATGGACAGGTTCTCGCGCACTGTAGCTATTTTACATAATGTAATATTATAAGATATTCCACTTCCTTTCATGCTGATCTGGGTCAAACGAAAAGTTGAATGCGTCAGTTGCTTCTATTCCTGCGTAGATCGTTAAATCCGATCTAGGGAATGAATGAGAATCTGAATAGTCAATAGGCGATACGGCTAGTCCCAATTTTATGATACCCATCACAATTTTAACTTCCTTTTGCCGCCATTACACTAAGAATGGCTTTAAGGCTTTAAGGACTTGCCGCGCTTAGCTTTTTCTACCCTGTTGGGAATAAAGAAGTTATAGTGGTTCTATATCTAGTAATTTAAAGTTTAGTATTACAGTTCGTAAAAACTTGTAGTTTGCAGGTACAATCAAGTAACATTACAAGATGTTAAAAAGGGTGAAATGATTTTCTCATTTTTGATATTTCATGGGTTACATAAACTTTAAGTTTTTTAAACACTTACCCCGGTTTTACAGTTTTTTGCAATATCAAGAGTGTATACGTGCAAAATAACTCATGATGAAACAGTTTACCTTTACAATATATAATAAAAACTTGTTCATAAACACTCAACATCATGAACAGAACTTCCTCCGATCCACTTTTTTTGTTGATGAAAAAGTACAACGAAAACAGTATTTCTTAAAGTTTCCTTTTGTAGTAGGTACAGCTCAATAATTCAATTTTCTCGTAAGTAGGCCTTTTCGCACTTTCGGTCCGTAATAAAAATAGGTCTTGAAGCATTGTGACTGAAAGCTTCTAGTAATACTTCGTACAGAATCCGTCTGTAACGGCCGCCTTTTACGTGACCACAAGCTCGATAGGTACTCAGCTTCTATTATTCCTCTTATTTTTAGTGTCAGAAGTCAGAACTCTCAAAGTGTCAAAGTGCAACTATACAGGCTGACTTTTTAAACACCACCAGTCAAATTTTTGGAGCAAGTTCAGTCCATGACACTAAACTACTTTCTATAAAATAAGTTTTTGTAAGAAAATTTTTCGCCCTTCCATACAAAATTCGTTTTTATTTTAGTTTTTCGTAAATTGTTTTTATGGAAAGTAGTTCAGTATCATGTACTGAACTTGCTCCAAAAATTTGACTGGTGGTTAAAAAGTCAGCCTGTATAAACAATATTGTTTTGTGCCGTGGAGCCAATGGGCAGCTGAGGTTCTGACGGCAAGCACCTAATTAGAAAGATCGGGCACCGCATAGGAATCCGCTGACTCCCGCTCTGGCTCGTTTCTATGGTGCAAAAGATAGCCATAGCAATCCAGCGCGGTAACGCGGCTAGTATGTTGGGCACCTTTGCACCGGAGACGCTAAGGAGTGAGTTGTAATTTTTTTTAAGTACTGTGTAAGTATTGCATTTTGATGATAAATATACCCATGAACTATACTAGCCCAAGCGTGGGCGCAAGGCGTACACGCGATTATTTCGTTGACGACATTGACTTCTGCGTGACTTCTCTATTTACTAGCGTCATACATGTCCTGGCGTACCGCGTTAAAAAAAACACGCCATTACGTTGCAAAACTGGTTACACTTTTGACACTTCGTCCAATATCTCTGGTCTGAACCAGGCCTGTGTCACTCCCCGTTTAGGTATCAAAAATGTACCTACATTATTACTGCACGCAGGCGGCCCCTCCGGGTGGTGAATTCAGTTATACGAATCGTTTGTCCTGAGTAATAAGAATGAAATTGGCTTGCAATGGATGTCTAGGTATCTATACGAAAAGGTGCTGACGTGAGTTCTGACGTGAGCTTAATTAAACCATATCGCTAGCCACATTGAGTAGATATTTCTTTGAATTTCTTTGCTGAGTGAGACTTCTGTACGTTAGTATTTTTATTCTGTGTCTGAAACATAATGATGACAATCGTGACTTGGTCCAACGTGCTCACGGAGGGGCTCGATAGTGTCGAAAACCGGATATTGTGTTCGGAGATTTAAATCAACCCGCCCCAAGTTGTCAGATCGTCTGACAAACGATCGGCTATATCTCCGGAACTAGTGCATGTAATACGAAGACAGAATTGATCGACGTTAGGGCACGGAGGTTCATTTATAGAAGTGACACAAAATAAAAAGGTACCTATTTGCATGAAAATAAAAGTCTTCCTATCGTACTTATAAAATTTTTACAAAAAATATGTGAACATCTAAAAGAAATTAGAATTTTTCAAACAAATGTGTAAACGGGAGTCGCTGAAGTGAAGATGTTAGTCTGTAATTTATACCAATAAAGGTTACAAAAAAATATATATTTACGAAGACAAAGTGTATGGAAAAATATGGAACAACAAAAATGTTTAAATTTATATTCTTCTTATCGAGTCGAAATACTCTCCAGCTAATAAAAGGCATCTGATATTGTTTGAGGAATGCCATACGATAATGACCAGCGGCTTAACGGCCTTCAGAAGCACGAAAGAGCTCGACAAATGCTATATGCCACTTGTAATCCTATCCAAGTGCAGTCCATGCCTAGTTTTACCTAACTTACAAAAGCGTACTAGTAATGCATACTCCCACTGAGTCACCAAGCTCCTTCGCTAAATAACGCTATAAAGTAAGAAAAAACAGAACACAGTTGCCACTTCCTGCGTTTTATTTCAAAGTCTCTCTAAACATATCTCAAGTTACGATATCCATCGTCCCGGGAGTATTGTTTTGGCTGTCAGTTGATAGATAAACGTATGTAAACGTATATAAATACAACAAATTCAAATAGTGATGGGTTGCATCGCCTATTAACATGATTAGCATTTTCGCCCATTCGCTCGATCAATTTTACGATCTGATCGGGAAGATAAGCAGCTGGTACATTCTAAGTTTTTGACGTGACAACGTCTTATAATTCGATAGAGCCGGCTGCACGCACGAAAAAACATGACTCATGCGGCGTTACCTCGCTCTGAGGCGTTCCATGTAAGGCTTCAAGTGCAAGCGAGAGCGCGGAACGAGCGACAAAGAAGCACAATCGGCCTTTGCGTTCGGCAGCGTTCGACATCCGTCTCTCTCCTACTTGAGTGAGCGATGCGTCTGCGTGGACAGCTACGTTGTCACGTTCAACTATCGTCAGTAAACCGACTTTACAGACAACCAATTTTTTTCTTTATCTCCCAGACCAGCATTGGAGAAATGATTTACTAGTCAGCTAGTAAACACTTACTTCAATTACTTCAGAAACTTTTAAATTAAGAACAATTAGGACTAAAGTAAACTCAAAGGCGTAAAGCGCCCCCCAAGAGCATGAAGTCGTATTTCGTGTGTGTAAGTGGCCAACACTGGTGTCAGATTTTTCAAGCTACCTTAAGGCATCTGACGTTTTTTGACGATGGCCACACAACGATGACAACAAACCGCTGAAAGTGTCTTCCGAAGCTCGAGAAAATATGCCACTTGTCATGATCCATCCAAGTGCGGACTACGCCCAGCGCTAGTATACGTACTACCACCGAGTCAAAGGTCCTCCGCTAAATAACACTCTAAAACGAGAATACGAAACGAACACAGTTTTCACTTCCTGTGTTTTATTTCCAAGTCTTTCAAACATATCTCAAGTTACGATATCCAGCGTCCCGGGAGTATTGTTTTGGCTGGAAGTGGATAGATAAACGTATATAAATGGTTATTAATTGTGTTTGAAGCCTTATCGTTATCATTATGTAACATACGGTATCATGTTTTGGGTTGGAACCATTGACGAATGCGGCAGAGGAATGGGTTCGAGAACTTCAAAACATTTTGGAGAACACGTATAGACTACTTATAAATAAAACTATGTTAGTGTTGCTTTTTGGGTAGTGATAGCGATCAAAAAGCATTGTTTTAGTGTAAAAAAATGCTTTTTCATCGTCTCTACCAAACGTCAAACTCAGACAGACAGATAAAATGCGTTTTATGAATAAATGATATTTGGTACACAATTTATTTATGTTTACGCAAAATGCGACAAATTACTAAGATAAAAATTTATCGCCGTAACCATACTAGCCCGGCAGGTGTTAGGTACTTACTTCTTACTTCTCCCGAGGACTACTTTTCCGCAATTTGGTCCATTGCGCTGAACCCGTTTTGCGTGTGGAGCCGGCGCCGTCATCAGTTTTCAAACCAGCCCAGCTCCTGCAGGAATCCGAGAACGCTCCCCGGCGCCCTCACGGCTTCCTCCACGGTTCCTTGATGTTCGAGGAACCCTCTTCTTATGTATGCGACGCCACCGCACTCGATAAGGAGATGGCTCGCAGTTTCATCAGCCTCCATGCATGCTCTGCACAGAGGGCTATCAGTGATACCTAGGGTGTAAAGGTGTTTGTTTAGTGCAATATGACCAGTAATAATGTCAACCATACGGCGTAGATTCCTCCTGGGTAGTGCTAACAGGCGTCGAAATAGGTGACTATCCCATTGGGGTAGTGCCTCCCTAGCCTGCCGACATGTTCGGAGGGATTGCCATGATTGATTTTGTTCTTCGCTAATGCGATTTCTGATCCAGGTGCGAACCTGCGTGAAGGGGATCGGAGCCATTGAAAGAGGTCCCAACGGTGTCATACTCGATCCTCGACGCGCGAGCTCGTCAGCTGCATTGTTACCCAGTGAGTTGTTGTGTCCTTTGATCCACTGGAGAGTGACTGTGTTATACTTACAGAGTTTTTCCAGGGATCTGTGGCATTCTTGTATTAAGGCAGAGTCCACATGTGTCCTTCTGAGGGCAAGTAGGGCCGCTGCGCTGTCAGTTAGGATACGGATGGACATACCTGATACCTTCCTCCTAATAATTTCTGTAGCTGCGTGGGTTATAGCTGCGCATTCGGCTTGGAAGATGGAATTGTCCTTACCCAGGGCAGATGCAGAGTAAATGTTGAGATCATGAGAGAATACGCCAGCACCTACACCATTTTGTGTCTTTGAGCCGTCTGTGTATACCCGCATTTCTTCAGTACCGGAGTTGTCTGAAGATTCCTCATGTAATTTTATTTTGTATTTTTTATCGAAGACAAATTGCTTGTGGATCCTGTCGTTTATTGCGCCTATGAGGTGTGATGCTTTGAGGGCTAGTGGCAGGATTCGCGTATGAGTGGCCTTGTCTTTGTGTTTCCACAGGCCTAGTGTTTTAAGTCTTGCAGCTGCGACTTGTGCTTCTTGTTTGATGTGTAGGTGTAGCGATTTGATATCAAGAATTGCCTCGAGTGCCGCTGTTGGGCAAGTTTTCATGCCTCCACTTACTGCCAGACATGCAGTTCTTTGGAAGCTTGTAGTATTGTAGCTTGTCTTGCACTGTTGTCAGTGTGGTCCTATGCCACCATACTAGTGCTGCGTACGTAAGTCCTGGTCTTATGACTGTTGTATATAGCCATTTCATGATTTTAGGGGAGATGCCCCAGTTTTTGCCTACTAATCTTCGGTAGTTCCAAAGATTTATGGTTGCTTTATTTATCTTTTCCTCTAGATGTGTGCTCCAATTAAGCTTTGAGTCTAGTTTTACACCTAGGTATTTGACTTCATTCGATAGAGTGAGAGTCGTTCCAAAGAGCTTTGGTGGTTTGTACTTTCCTAAGACTATTTTGTTGGTGAACATAACCAGTTCTGTTTTGTTTGCGTTCACTGAGAGATTGTGTGTGGTATACCACGTCTCCACTATGCGTAATGCACTTCTGGTTAAGCTGCACACGATACTTGCTGAATTCCCTTGTATGAGTATTGCCAAGTCATCAGCGTAGCCGACTGTGTGATAGTGTTTGTCGTTTAGCGATGTAATTAGATCGTTTACCACTAAACTCCAGAGAAGGGGAGATAATACCCCTCCTTGTGGGCAACCTCCAGTTGCCATTGCCTTTGTGGTGTCACATATGTCTAGTTGTATATTACGTAGTTTTAGCATGTTGAATATCCAGCCAGTTACGGTGCTTGGTACTTTATGCCTATTTAGTGCTTCTTGTATGCAATTGAAGTTTGTCTTGTCAAAGGCACCTTCGATGTCAATGAAAGTTCCTAAGCATAGGTTTTTGCTGTGTATTGCGTTCTCCAGTATTGTTACCACTTCGTGTAACGATGATTCAGTAGATTTACCCGTGCAGTATGCGTGTTGTTTTGGATGTAATGGGTAATTCATTAATGCCGTATCTCTGATGTGCCTATCACATAGTCTTTCCAAACTTTGAGGAGGAAGGACGATAGACTTATAGGTCTAAATGATTTGGCATTTGTGTAATCCGTTTTACCAGGTTTCGGTATAAATATCACTTTGACTTCTCTCCATTGCAGAGGAATGTAATTATGAGCCAAGCAAGCCGTTAATAGGTTAGTGAGGTGTTCTTGAAGAACTTTTCCTCCCCATTTGAGTAGGCCAGGGAATATTCCATCTGGACCTGGTGATTTGAATAGTTGCAAGCTGTTTATTGCCCATTCTGGTGTTAGGTCAGGTGTTAGGTATTAACACACTCGATAAAAGATAATGATTTTATCATCAGATCTTTTTTAGTCTCCACTGCAGGAGCACGACCCTCTCTGTGCTACCAGAGCCTTATATATGCCACAGCAGCCAGAGCATTTGGCATAAACTGTCCACGTTGCCCAGACGGGTTGGAGATGTCTGACTGATTTTTATAAGCTTGGTTTAGCCAGGCTTGTGACACTCCCCGTTTAGGTATCGAAAATGTACCTACCTGGGTTCGATCCCCAGCCAGGGCAAGTTGGAAAATGGCCTTTTTCAAATGGTCCTGGGTCTTGGGTCTTTATCTATATATGTATTTATCATAAAATATAGTATCGTTGAGTTAGTATCCCATAACACAAGATTAAAAAAACTTACTTTGGGGCTAGCTTAATCAGTGTGATTTGTCCGTATATATTTATTTATTATTTATATATTATTACTTTGCGCACAGGCGGCCCCTCCGGGTGGTAAATTCAGTTATACGAATCGTTTGTCCAGAGTAATAAGAATGAAATTGACTTGCAATGGATGTCTAGGTATCTATACGAAAAGGTGCTGAGTTCTGACGTGAGCTTAATTAAACCATATCGCTAGCAACATTGAGTAGATATTTCTTTGATTTTCTTTGCTGAGTGAGACTTCTGTACGTTAGTATTATTTATTCTGTGGTTAAGCTTATGTTTCCTAAGTTGCCTTCTACGACATTCACGGGAAGACTCGGCATAGTCCTATTCTACTATTTCTACGGCAGTTACAATGCATTAAAATAAAATCACTGTCTGCAGCACGTCATGTTGGTGTGAAGCTGTGAGGCCAGTCATAGGCTTCATCTGTCAGACTGCTAATTCAGCCATCTGTAGCTGTATTGTCTAGTCATCAATCGTAGTCAGAAATCGGTTTTACATTCATCCTCAGTTCACCCGTCTGATCCTGGGAACGTTCCCAAATTCCCGGGAATTTGGGAACGTTCCCGGGGAATTTGGGAATTTCGGAACGTTCCCAGGCAACGTTCCCGTATTTCTAGGGAATGTTACGGAATATTGGATATATGTATTTGTATTATAACCATATCAAGTGATGCATTTACGTTTGTAAAATATATTTGCAGTGATAAAAAATATGTCTGATAAATAAAATTACAACTTTCCCTGACATTTCCATTTTTTGGGAACATTCCCGGGAACGTTTCCGGAAATCTTGGAAACGGGAACGGCACTTCACTATGCAAGACCCAAAGGTTACTTTTAGCATGATGGAATGCACGAACTAAATGGAATGTTAAGTTCAACCCAGTTTGAATTACTAGACTAAACGGGACTTTTGTTGGTCTAACGTTTCGAATAGGAGTAACATCCTCCGTGGTCGCAGGCAGACCTACATAACTGTAGTGACATTAGTAACATTATCAAAAAACTTAGTTCCACCATCAACCAGAAAATGCTGCTGATGTGCACTCTAGTCAGTCTATCTGTGACCAAGAAGGATAACTTTTATACAAAACGTTAGAGCCAACAAAAATGGTTCGTGGTAAGTCCCATTTATTTTCATAAATCAAGTATTCAAACCAATACTTAAAAAACAATACTATAATTATCAGTGCGCCTCGGGACGTCGTCGTGTATGCGTCGCGACTCACATTCGCCCTGAGGAAGGCCTCCGGATGAGGTCGAAACACGTCGGCCAGTAGCTGACTCGTTACGTGTGTCCGGCTATCGCATATTAATAATGTCGCATAAGACCAATATTAGTATGGGACTAAGATGTAGGTAGATATAACAATATTTATCTAAATCTTGCCCACTGGTAATCCAGTGTGTTCTCAGCGCTACTTTAATTATAATAAATCTGCAAACTTGGTCTGCAACTTGCTGCAGTAGCTCTGCAGCTTTACGTGTTACACGCTATTCTGAACATTACACTGTTTTCAACATTGGTAACAATGAATTAAATCATTTCAAAATGTAATCCTTTATTCTTTTTATAATTAGGTATTATCATTAAAATATGATTTGAACAATTGATGGAGCGCGACATTTTAGGTTTGCTGCTTATAGACAAGGTGCGAAATACCTCTCTCCACTCACAAACATTATTTATTATAATCTATAAATGGATTGAGTAGGACATGTCTACATGGATACATTTCGCAAGATAAGCTAAATTGTCTACATTCTAAATAACGAACGGGCGCAGAGATAGGGGTAGACCTAGGACAAGATGGTGGGATGACATGTACACATTTTTAGAAGAGTGGTCGCAGAAGATAAGAACGTATGAATAAATAAGGAGATATTTTCCCAGCAGTAAAATTAAAAAATTATAATACTTGATATAAATTCATTGTAACAAATGTAGAACACGTTATAATTGAAATAGCGTTTTGCTTGTAAAGTTGTAAAGCTGCTACAAGTTGCAGACCAAGTTTGCAGATTTATTATAATTAAATGTTGCACTGTGAACGGAGGGATTACGACGTAATAGATGATGGGTGATATGTAAGCATGCTCGAGGATAGAGTTACGTCTATAACTTTTACATACAAAGGTCTTATGTTATATAAGTATAAATAAATGATAAAAACCTGTTCCAGAAAACACTGTTTCAAGAACACTTAGGAGGTCCAAAATGGACATAGGTCTCCGTCAAGAATTTTTTTAAAATATAGGTTTGGGACAATACAGGGTAATAAAATAAAACCTGCCAAGTGCGAGTTGGACTAGCGCACGAAGGGTTCTGTACCATTGTCTACACAACATTAGACACTTCATTTAAGACTGCGATCTTTGATCGTGGCAATTTTTGAATGAACACCCGAATCTATATTTTCTATCTACACATACGCATTGCACTGTATTGTATTATACATGCACCCTGGAGATGAATTTAGACGAATTTAGAAGCGCAGAAGCGCAGCGGTCTCCCTTATCAGCGTTTTCGTTCCCATATTTATTTGATAATTTCGGAGAACTTTAAATTTTTCTATCATTTTACAGAAGACAAATTATTTTTATTTATTTATTGTACGTGTTTAAGCATGAATCAATCTTCATATATGTGAATTTTTATTTTTTTACTCTGTCGTATGCGTAAGAAATCCGACGACGTATTCGCTTATACCTACTCTACTACTGTATACTTGTCTACTGTTCCCGTTACTAATATTGAGCAAAAAACGGCAAAAAAATCATGTTTCTTGTATGGGAGCCCCGCTTAAATATTTATTTTATTCTGTTTTTGTTATTATAGCGGCAACAGAAATACATCATCTGTACAAATTTCAACTGTCTAGCTATCACGGTTCATAAGTAACAGCCTGGTGACAGAAAGACGGACGGACAGTGCCTTTGGAGTCGTAGTAATAATTTCCCGTTTTTACCCTTTGGGTACAGAACACTAAAAACTAATAGAACAATGTACTTCATATAAAGCGCATTTAAAAAGGTTTTAAATAATGCTATTAGCTAATTCAAACGAGATGGCACGGCTACAAAGTTACTAGTATTAAAATTAGGGGGGAGAGATGTAGTGAATCATGTGTGTGCATGTGCATGTCTTTGTAAGTTGATTTAAGTATGTAAATGTAAGTAAGTAAACGTAAAGTGAATGTTTGTTTAATAAGCAAATAAATTAATGTGTTTCGACCTAGCGGGGCCACGTGAGCTAGACTTAAAAACGTAGTGGTAATGCTTAGTTTGTTCAATGTACCTCACGAATTTATTGACAAGATCCGATGTACCGTTTTGGTAGAAATTAAAAAACAAATATCTCGTCCATCCAGCGCGGCCCTCGGTTGTATTACTCTCGAAATACATAAAAATAATAGTGATCGTTACTTGTCGCAATGTACCTCTCGATTGATTAAGACTGCAGTCTTCGACCGTGGGAATTTTTGATTGAACACCCAAATCTATATTTTCTATCTACACATACGCATTGCGCTGTATTGTACATGCACCCTGGAGACGAATTTAGACGAATTCAGAAGCGTAGCGAGCGGTCTGCCTTATCAGCGTTTTCGTCCCCATATTTATTTGAGAATTTCGGAGAACTTTAATTTTTCTATCTTTTTACAAAAGACAATTTTTATTTATTTATTTCTTGTAAGTACGTGTTTAAGCATGAATCAATCTTTATATATGTGTATTTTTTAAATCAGTCGTATGCGCAAGAAATCCGACGACGTATTCGCTTATATTTTCTTCAAAGTTTATCCTTTTTATCTAAGTTTTAGAATGAATAAAAAAAAATTACTAAAATCTTCTCACTCACTTTTGAGGATTTCCCTGTCTTTATTTCTCTGTAATTTATACACAACTTAATGTTTTCTATTCCGCGAAAACAAAAATGACATGAACGTCGCGCACCGCAAAAAATTTAAACACGTCTCAGGTTATTTGGAATTAAACAAACTATTACAATGAAAACCAATAAATTGTCTCATTCACTTTTTTAATACTTAAATAAACTTCAATTTAACATATCTTAACATATATTGATTCTAAGTTAGTTTGGCCGAAAAAGCAGTCAAAATCACTAAAAATAAGGACCGGGCCCGTAAGGAGACTACTTCAATATCTACAAAAAAATTAAAACATATACCTACATGGAAATGTATTCCTTGAACTAGTGAATGTCTGTGCCTGCCACGACATCCACAGAAAGAGATAGAGTATTGCTATTTCTGACAGGAAACCACACTGCACCACAAGTCCATAATACAAAACGAGTTATCCTTGTATCCAGTCCTACATTTAATTATAATAAATCTGAAGTTGGTCCAAACGCGCCGCAGCTGCAATAGCTCTGTAGCTCTGCATGTAGAGCATACTTGGCAGACGAGATTTGAAACTTCAATGATCTTGTGTTCTACTTTTAGTCTGAGACTAAGCGAGTAAAATTTTTATTGCAATCGAATGGCTTGTTTTCTTTTTTTTCTTCGTCTTCGGCTAAGCGCGTTGCCAGTTGCGACGTCAGCTGTGCTACTTCGGAGCCCAGGTTGCGCTTTCCCGCTTTTTTTTCTCCAAATATAACATGCATGTCAATGGTCACCCAAGGATGACAAAGACCTTGCGAAATGGAGAAGAAATAGCCGGAATAGTTTAAATGATTTGGCTATAGTTTAACGACTCACCGCCTGCCTGACGTCAACCCTCTTTGGGAATGTATTTGTGCAAAAAGTTTTATAACCAGCCGCCGCCCGACGTTAACCCTCCTTGGGAATGCAATTATAGCACGAGATGTTAGGGCTTAGTCCTTTAGTCGCCTCTTACATTATCCATAGTAAGAGATGGGGTGGTCTTATCTAACCCAGAACCACACGGGTCTTGTTTTTATTTTTTTAAAGCCATATTAAAAAAAAAACCTACCCACTTATATTAGTCATGTAATGCAAAATCTACGAATTTAAAGAGTGCAGACTTTTGAATTTGACAGAAAATTTCCGCTTTGAAAATCGGTAGCATTATACGAGTAGTTACTATCTAATTTCTATGCATGAAGCCTTCTCGCCTACCATCACGCTAAAAGTGGCCTTTGAGATTGCGGCTCTAGGCTCTGTCTGCTTAGAACCATAAGACCCAAAAGGCTGTGTCATTTTTTTATGAATATGGCAGTAAAAGAGTAAACATTGGTCTGAAGCCTGACTCGCTCATATCTCGCACTGAGAATTGTAACAGCCATTCAGCGCGTGAAAACAGCCTGTGTTTTTTCTTCTTTAAAACTAAATTAATTAAAATTTATTAAAAAAAAAAAAAAAATCTATTCCGATTTAATATTCTATTACATATTAAATATGTAAAACTAATTATAACTAATAAAGAACCGAACCCAAAATTTAATTCTGATTTCAATAATCCCTCGTAACCCCGGGTTCTAAAACGCGGACAGGCTTTGTATTATTTTGTTGACTACATTAACACCTAGCTTATGAAGGTTTGGCTTTAAAATCTATTCATTCAAAGTAGTTACTTAGACAGAAATTAATTTTGTCCCTTACTTTAAGTGGGAACTAAAAAACTAGACAACTAAAAGAAAATCTATTTTTTATTGCCAAAATTTTCTTTTAAAGACGACCTCTGTGGCGATTATGCCATTAGGTTAACACGCTAGTCTGCCACTCCAGAGGTTCTGGGTTCGATCTCCAGCCAGGGGAAGTTGGAAAATGGCCTTTTAAAGAAAATAATTTATTTTAAACGAAGGCAGCTTTTTCATTAGTGCCCCTTGAATAAACCTGAACAAGATTGCAAGAAAACGCTAGATGCAAGCCACTTCCAATTGGTCATTTTGGAAATTCTTGGAAGAAGCCTATGGCTGATATAATGATCATGATTGATATGGCACATTGTTATTTCAATACAGTAGAAGATAATGAAGAAAAAAATTGAAATAAAGGAATCTCAAGTGATAATCTCCGTTTTAAAGTAAAGTCGCGTCACTGTTACTGACAGCAGCTAAATGAGAGCCGAGAAGTGCATTTGGAGCCGCGCCAGTGGTGTGTACTGCTAATGTTACTACCGATGAAGACGGATCACGTGGACGTTCATTTTCTTTTTTTACGTCTTAATCAAATTTTGTAAATAAAACAAAAAATATATAGAATCTAGAACTCGCTGCTGATAATCCCCTTTATGAAGTAAAGCCGCCTCACTGCCACAGACAGCAGCTAAATGAGAGCCAAAAACTGTATTTGGAGCCGCGCCAGTTGTATGTACCGCTAATGTTACTACCGATGAAGATTAGTCACGTGGACATTCATTTACTTTTTCTAAATCTTACTTAATTTTGTAAATAACAGAAAAATATAGAATCTAGAGCTCGCTGCTGATAAATCTCCTTCATGAAGTAAAACCGCCTCACTGCCGCATACAGCAGCTAAATGAGAGCCGAGAAGTGCATTTAGAGCCGCGCCAGTGGTGTGTACTGCTAATGTTACTACCGATGAAGATTAGTCACGTGGACATTCATTTACTTTTTCTAAATCTTACTTAATTTTGTAAATAACAGAAAAATATAGAATCTAGAGCTCGCTGCTGATAAATCTCCTTCATGAAGTAAAACCGCCTCACTGCCACATACAGCAGCTAAATGAGAGCCGAGAAGTGCATTTAGAGCCGCGCCAGTGGTGTGTACTGCTAATGTTACTACCGATGAAGATTAGTCACGTGGACATTCATTTACTTTTTCTAAATCTTACTTAATTTTGTAAATAACAGAAAAATATAGAATCTAGAGCTCGCTGCTGATAAATCTCCTTCATGAAGTAAAACCGCCTCACTGCCACATACAGCAGCTAAATGAGAGCCGAGAAGTGCATTTAGAGCCGCGCCAGTGGTGTGTACCGCTAATGTTACTACCGATGAAGATTAGTCACGTGGACATTCATTTACTTTTTCTAAATCTTACTTAATTTTGTAAATAACAGAAAAATATAGAATCTAGAGCTCGCTGCTGATAAATCTCCTTCATGAAGTAAAACCGCCTCACTGCCGCATACAGCAGCTAAATGAGAGCCGAGAAGTGCATTTAGAGCCGCGCCAGTGGTGTGTTCTGCTAATGTTACTACCGATGAAGATTAGTCACGTGGACATTCATTTACTTTTTCTAAATCTTACTTAATTTTGTAAATAACAGAAAAATATAGAATCTAGAGCTCGCTGCTGATAAATCTCCTTCATGAAGTAAAACCGCCTCACTGCCACATACAGCAGCTAAATGAGAGCCGAGAAGTGCATTTAGAGCCGCGCCAGTGGTGTGTACTGCTAATGTTACTACCGATGAAGATTAGTCACGTGGACATTCATTTACTTTTTCTAAATCTTACTTAATTTTGTAAATAACAGAAAAATATAGAATCTAGAGCTCGCTGCTGATAAATCTCCTTCATGAAGTAAAACCGCCTCACTGCCACATACAGCAGCTAAATGAGAGCCGAGAAGTGCATTTAGAGCCGCGCCAGTGGTGTGTACTGCTAATGTTACTACCGATGAAGATTAGTCACGTGGACATTCATTTACTTTTTCTAAATCTTACTTAATTTTGTAAATAACAGAAAAATATAGAATCTAGAGCTCGCTGCTGATAAATCTCCTTCATGAAGTAAAACCGCCTCACTGCCACATACAGCAGCTAAATGAGAGCCGAGAAGTGCATTTAGAGCCGCGCCAGTGGTGTGTACTGCTAATGTTACTACCGATGAAGATTAGTCACGTGGACATTCATTTACTTTTTCTAAATCTTACTTAATTTTGTAAATAACAGAAAAATATAGAATCTAGAGCTCGCTGCTGATAAATCTCCTTCATGAAGTAAAACCGCCTCACTGCCACATACAGCAGCTAAATGAGAGCCGAGAAGTGCATTTAGAGCCGCGCCAGTGGTGTGTACTGCTAATTTTACTACCGATGAAGATTAGTCACGTGGACATTCATTTACTTTTTCTAAGTCTTACTTAATTTTGTAAATAACAGAAAAATATAGAATCTAGAGCTCGCTGCTGATAAATCTCCTTCATGAAGTAAAACCGCCTCACTGCCACATACAGCAGCTAAATGAGAGCCGAGAAGTGCATTTAGAGCCGCGCCAGTGGTGTGTACTGCTAATGTTACTACCGATGAAGATAAGTCACGTGGACATTCATTTACTTTTTCTAAATCTTACTTAATTTTGTAAATAACAGAAAAATATAGAATCTAGGGGTCGCTACTGATAATCTCCTTCATGAAATAAAGCCGTACATAGCCAGCACCTAAATGAGAGCCGAGACCTGCATTTGGAGCCGCGCCAGTGCCGTGTATCGCTAATGTTACTATCGATGAAGACGGATCACGTGGCCACTAATTTACTTTTTCTAAGTCTTAGTCAAATATAGAATCAAGGTTTCGCTACTGATAATCTCCTTCATGAAGTAAAGCCGTGTCACAGCCACCTAAATGAGAGTTGAGAACTGCATTTGGAGCCGCGCCAACGCTGTGTATCGCTAATGTTACTACCGATGAAGACGGATCACGTGGACATTAATTTACTTTTTCTAAGTCTTAGTCAAATATAGAATCAAAGGTTCGCTCCTGATAATCTCCTTTATGAAGTAAAGCCATGTCACAGCCAGCACCTAAATGAGAGCCGAGAACTGCATTTGGAGCCGCGCCAGTGGTGTGTACCGCTAATATTACTACCAATGAAGACGGATCACATGAAACTCTTTATTCATTTAGTTCTTAATTTTTTAATGAAATTAAATGGAAGTGAGAAAGATCTTTGCCCCGCAGTGCGACAAAATAGCTTAATAAAAAAAAATAAAGAGTGTAGATGATATTAAGTGATTTAGAAATTTGATAAGTTGAGACTGCTATATTTATTTGAGACTTGTATGACAGTCTATGTTATTTTGTATCGATCGAGTAAGGATCTTAATGTTTTGGACATAAAAAAAAACATGTTTATATATGTATAAAAAGGTTAAGAGCTCCGATTTAAAAAAAAGGTTTTAGTTTACCATTTTGGATAAAAGACAAAAAGACACGATAAAATAAAAACTACAATTTGACAAGCATAATGGAGAAAAAAAAGACAAATATATAGAATATCCCAGTCATTAAATGTGCACGCCCACTGCAACATTAATGACCTAATCTATGTCAGAAAGTGGTGTTAATTTCACACAATTTTAGGTACTATAGATTATAACGTTTTTATCCCTAATGAGAGACAGAGCATTTTGGGTCTTGCAGATCTCAGCAAACAGAGCCCATGGCTGAAAGACCCAAATGCCACTTTCAGCGAAAAACCGGATAAAGGAATCAAAGTAGTGATGGGTTCACTAGCCGCATCGCCCATTAACAAGATTTGCATTTACGCCCATTCCCTCGGAATGACTACGAAGAGAAGCAGTTGGTACATTCTAAGTTTTTTATTTTCTACCTGGAACATATATTTTAGAGCCGCAGTAATACACATCTATTCACACTTCCCTCTTATATAAATTTTACAGCTAGGAAAGTTCGCCAGCCGATGTCTATAAAACCCAGTAACCTAAATGTGCCTAAACGCGACAAGTCACCGCAGTGACAAGAAGAGACGGTACAGAAGTGAAACTTATGCGTAATTATATTTAGTATCTGGGCCAGAGATGTTGGAGGTACATCGTTTCTTGCTCTTTGATCTGGGCGACCGAGCTTCGCTCGATAAAAAGAACGGAGACAAAGAAGTTCTTTAAAAATGGAAGCTAGATCGATTTTGTCACCCCCGAAACCAACAATTTTTATCGAAATTGGGTAGATGACTTGGGCAAAAATAAATTATTTGGTGCTAATAAGAGAATAATACGTCACAAAACAGTGTCACTTGTCATTAATCATATCCATTTTCAACATGATTTAAGACTTATTAATACAGAATAAATAATATTACGCTATTTTGACTCAAAAATTCTATTACGTCACGGTTTTGTATTTCAAACAAATCCCATAGAAAATGTTTGTTTTGACGTTTAGAAAAAAGTGTCTGATTTGACTGGAGTTTTTGGCGGGAAGTCAAGGGGTTCGGTTGGGGTTTGCTTCAAATTATTTTACAAATTGATTTTATTAGACTTTATAATATGAAATTAGTGTTGTTTGGTGTTATAAATGCTCATGACATGAACAATGTGTGAAATAGTTAAAGTGGACCGTCATACCGACCGTCTGCTGTAGTGATATTTATTATGCGGACTGTGTGGGCGTCTTCGGGCGTCGTCCGCCACTCAATCGTCTATGTAAACCAGTGCACTCGTATAGATTTGTCGCCAGAAGCTCCCTTGCAGCAGTCAAAGGCCTACACCACCCTTTGATTGTCTTGTTAGGATTAGGAATAAAGAACAAAATTAAAGATAGGCTCTAAAGGACTTGTATCCAAAGCCGTAAAATTATTTAATAAAAAAAAAAATCTGATTTGACTTGTTGTCATCTAGCGGATTGTTAGAGCCATTTTCGAGATCCTAAATGTATAGAGGATTATAAGAATAATTCGTTTAAAGTAATAAGTGATTGCATTCAAAGTAATGAGGGACTGGACCAAGCGAGCGAAGTGTATGAGTTTCGAGATTGGCCAAAAATGCTTTTACAGGTCGCATGTTTCCTCCGATTTGGACGAAAATTGGCACACAAGTTCAAAAAGACAATCGCGATTTTTTATTGGGGAACAAATAGGGAGAAAAAGGAAAATTTGCTGTAGCGTTTTTTATTGACCGATTTCATTCAAATTTGAGAGGCACATTAATGGCTTAACTCTACACAAGATGCTGCAAAAAAAATATAAAAGGGTGGAATAAGAGGAAGTTTGCTAACCGTAACCCGTGTGGTTCCGGGTTAGAATAGGACCACTCCATCTCTTCCTGTGGATGTCGTAAGAGGCGACTAAATGACTTAGCACAAACATCTCATGCTAAAATTGCATTCCCAAGGAGGGTTAACTTCGGGCGGCGGCCGGTTGTTAAACTTTTCGCACAAATACATTCCCAAAGTGGGTTGACGTCAGGCAGGCGGCCGGTCGTAAAACTGTAGCCAAAACATTTAAACTGTTCCGGCTATTTCTTCTCCATTTTGCAAGGTCTTTGGCATCCTTGGGTGACCATTGACATGCGTGTTATATTTGGAGAAGAAAAGGCAGGAAAGCGCACCTCGGCTCCGAAGCAGCACAGCTGAGGATGCAACCGGGAACGCGTTTAGACGAAGAAGAAGAAGGAGGAAAAAGAGTTTGCTGTAGCGTTGTATATGGTTGGATTTTACTAAAATAGCTATGCTAAGCCAGGGGAAAGTGTTAGTTATTGCATGGTTATAAGAGCTCGTGAGGTTTACGGTTCTCACACTAACGTATAGTAGTTACTTTGCCGGTTTCTATACTCGATATTTTATCCCGCAGTCTGTCCCAAATAAAATTCACTGCAGTGACTGCATTGTTTCCAGGATATGGTTAATTGAGAATGCAATATGTAAGGCATCTCTTTGCAGATAATAAGAGAGCACTTCCTAAGACGAGTTTATGCGCTCGTTAATTATTTTTAAACCGACAAAAAAAAGAGGGTAGTTAAAAGTTTGACGTGTCTGTAGGTCTGACTGACTGTGTGACTGTCTGTGGTATCATAGCTCCTAAATAGATCGATTTCAATGCGGTTGTTGTCTGTCTTCGAGATAGATCTTAAATATGTTTGATGGAAATGGTTTAGCCGTTCAAAAGTTATTGGGGGTGAAAGCTTAAAAGTCCGGCTTTTTTATTTGTATGCAAGATAATCTTGTTTATAATTTTTGGCTCTAGATTTTGATTACAAATGCTTAGTTTACTGATTTAACATGCACTGTGTTTTCTCGCATTGTTATATAATAAAAAGTCTCATAATCGCTTTATATGACAGATTTAGGAGTGCAGTGTTTTTATGAATATGAAAGTGTTCATAATTTTGTTTTTATAAGTAGGTATTCTTTTGTTAAGCATAGTTTATAATTATATTGTTTGTTTGAATTCATGTGTGTAAGTGCGAAAACTGGTGTCAAATTTTTCAAGCTGCCTAAAGGCAACTGACACAGGTTCATTAGCCTCCACTGCAGGAGCACGAACCTCTCTGTACTAGGTACCAGAGCCATATATTAGCCAGAGCAGTCAAAGGATTTGGCCTACACTCTCCACGCTGGCCAGACGGGTTGGAGAGGTCTCATTGATGTTTATCAGCTTTGTTCAGCTTGTGTTTCTTAAGTCGCCTTCTACGACATCCACGGGAAGACTTGGAGTGGTCCTATTCTACTCTGCCGGGAACCACACGGCTGACACAGGTTGATGACAATGATTAAGTGCCTTTCAAAGCACGGAGGAGCTCAAGATATTTATTGTGTCACCCATCCAATTGGTGACCGCGCCCGGAGCTACTTAACTTACTAAAGCGCTAGTAATTAGTACCGAACCACCTAGCAGCAAGCTCCTCATGAATAGTATTGGAATATCCAAGATAAATTCATCTAATTCATCTTAGTTACATCTCAACTTATTATCTATACTAATATTATAAAGCGGAAGAGTTTGTTTGTTTGTTTGTTTAAACGCGCTAATCTCAGGAACTAATGGTACAATTTGAAAAAATATTTTTTTGTTGGGTAGTCCATTTATAGAGGAAGGCTTTAGGCTATATAACATTACGTTCCGACAACCACGCGAACGAAGTCGCGGTCACAGCTAATTAGTTATAAAACTAAGTTATACTTAGTTTAACGACAATTTTATAAGAAAATATGAAAAACATTTTAACTTTGACAACTGAGTTTCAAGTTATCTGTCATTTTGTTTTATCGAATTCTAGTAAACTTATTTACTTAGACCTTAAAATGTTGAGCAATATTTTTGTATAAACATTTTTACTTTTGATTTGTTGAACGTTTGTCGATTGCAAACAAAAATATTGGATCAAAGCCAATTGCTAACAAGCTGATGGTCTGTTTTTATTCTGAAATAACGAAATAAAGTTAACATTCTCATACAAAGTAATGAAAACGTAAAATAAAAATAATACATAAGTCTTAAAAATAAAAAAATATACGCTAATTGAGTAAAAGTCACTGACTTTTAATAAATTTAAATTATTTAGTAAGCTTTTGTCTTTAAGGCCGTACCTGAATTTTCCGGGGTCCAGTGCTGCCCCCATTTAAAATAAATCTTTTCAAAGAAAACGGAGACATTATTTAAAATTTTGCAACCACCAATTCCTAGATAACCCTTCAAAGTATTTTATAAACTACAGTTTACAGTATAAAGTGAAAAACGGCCACTTTTGGAAAATGTGCGAAGTAAAGCTTAACGTTCTCATTATAAACTGTAAACAGTAATTCATAAAATACTTTGAAGGGTTATGTAGGAATTGGTAGTTACAAAATTTTTAATGGTGTCTCCGTTTTCTTCGAAATGATTTATTTTAAATGTTTTTAAAAATTTATCTTAACCTGTGTATAATATTGTGTATTAATATTTTTCAAATAATGTAATTATATATATTTTTTACTTTTATATATCGACTGTTTAAGCTTGGTCAACTGGATCTTCTTCTCCATCTTAACGCTTCCCGGGTGCATCCCCAGCTGTGCTACATCGGAGCCCGGGGTGCGTTTTCCCGCTTTTTCAAGCCTCCTGCAGGTGAGCATGCCAGCGCTTTCGGTCTTTGTTAGGGTTCCGTACCCGAAGGGTGCAAACGGGACCCTGTTACTGATACTCCGCTGTCTATCCGTCTGTCACAGGGCTCTATCTCTTGAACCGTAATAGCTAGACATCTGAAATTTTCACCGATTATGTAATACTGTGGCCGCTATAACAACAAATACTAAAAATAAAAAAAATGGAAAATTAAAGGAGGTCGTCATACAAAAAACGTGTTTTTTTCAGTATTTTTAACTCGATCTGTCACAGGGCTCTATCTCTTGAACCGTAATAGCTAGACAACTGAAATTTTCACCGATTATGTATTACTATGACCACTATAACAACAAATACTAAAAATAAGATAAAGTTTATAATGGGGTTCATCATACAAGAAACGTGTTTCTTCAGCGTTTTAAAACATTGTACGGTGGTACGGAACCCTTCATGTACGAGTCCGACTCGCACTTGCCCGTTTATTTTTGTTACGCGGAGAAAATCCCTTTGGATACCTTACCGGTTACGGGAGACTATGGGCCGGGGCCGTGTTCTTCTCCATGCTTCACAGCCCCGGCGCGCCTTCGGCCTCACGGCTCCCTCTGTTGAATCAGAGGGACCGGAGAGCCATCACCACGTCCCTCCAGCGTTACCTGGGATGGCCCACCACCGATTTTTTTTTTTTATAAGTGCCTATGGCCTTAAATTCTATCTACCTCCAACGTTATCGGAGCCTATAGTCGCTGTTTTTCATTGCTTTCATGCTTCATCTTTCAATCACTTCAGGTACGACTCGCGTCTACCCGCTTTACGATATTTTGTCAATTTTTTACTTCTTTCTTTCTTCAGGATTACCTTATATATATATATATATATATATATATATATATATATATATGTTTCTTAACAAATATTTAACTTACGGTTAATCTACTTATACATATTTTCTACTTATATGTTATTATATGATGTTATCTAATATATTATATATTTGAGCATCATACAGTTAATTACTTATTGCTATTGTTTACGGTTTTAACTAATTTATAACAGTAGTTTAAGAATTCAATTTTTTTCTTGCTTACTATAATTAATTTGAGGTTTTCTGTCTCATTTAAATACTGTAGACTTCTTATAAGTTTTCCTGTAATCTATAAAAAACTAATATCTGTATTTTTTTAAGTTTAGGCTCATTTGTTTGGAGATAAAGAAGGGAAAATAGACAAACTGCGCTTATTGTAAAATATATCATATATCTGTGTGGTTCCGGGTTAGAATAGGACCACTCCATCTCTTCCTGTGGATGTCGTAAAAGGCGACTAAAGAACTAAGCACAAACATCTCATGCTACGATTGCATTCCCAAGGAGGGTTAACGTCGGGCAGCGGCCGATTGTAAAACTTTTCTCACAAATACATTCCCAAAGAGGGTTTACGTCAGGCAGGCGGCCGGTTGTAAAACTAGGTATAGCCAAATCATTAAAATTGTTCCGGCTATTTCTTCTCCATTTTACAATGTCTTTGGCATCCTTGGGTGACCATTGACATGCCTATTATATTTGGAGAAGAAAAAGCTGAAAAGCGCACCCCGGGCTCCGAGGCAGCACGGCTGAGGATGCAACCTGGAATGCGCTTAGACGAAGTAGAAGAACCTCTTCAGACTATTATATTATATGTATGTTTTAAGTATATTTTAAGAGAGGATTTTTTTTTGATTTTCAAGTCAATTATTGTTTCCAACGTTGTTAAGCTAATTAAAGAAAAGAAGCATATTTTTATACTGTAAAAATTCCTGTTCACGTTAAAATTAAAGAAAACCTTTAAAATAAAGTACATTTTCAATTGAAATGCACCGAGACTGAGGACGTCATATTTTTTATTGTTTCTGGTTTTTTTCCAATTCGTTACCCTCAATCTTCGTCATAGCTTGACAAGGGCCGTAGTTAAATGGAATTGCGAATTACTTACCTTTTTATGAATTACTTAGGAAAACGAAAACACTTAAGCTCCAGTAGGTCTCAAACGGAATTTCAGATGGGAGCCAAGTTTTTTGTTATTTCTTTGTGAGTTTGTTTCTTTTATGATTTATTTAGTACTGTATTCTGTATCTGAGTGGACTGGATTAGTAACATTTCCCGTTTCTTTGGTTAATATTTGTCTCCATGGATATTTGTTTGTTTATTTATTTATTGCACACAGTCTTATATTTCATTGATTACAAAGGTCAAACTTAACGCTTATGCATATTATCTACCAGTTTACCTTTGGGACATGTCGAGTAGTTGGTAGGAGGGGTGCAAGTGTAGCATGCTTGTTGTTATGGATAGTCTAACACAGAAATAAATAAAAAATGACTAGGGCTTTACAGGTATTTCTTCACATCAATATTACGTAATCTTTTTTGATAATAAATATTTAGTTAATTTAAAAAACGAGCTGTTTGTAGTTATTTTTATACATGTAAAGATTTCAAAAGAAGCATATTTCAGAATTTATCTTACAAGGATATAGTCGACCTGACTATTAGAGCGAATCTAATTAAATAAGTATTGGCCTTCATGAATGGACTAATATTGAAATAAAATATAAAATAAAAATTAAACCTTTACAACTATTTTTATACTTCAAACTTCCATTATGTATTTTGATAATATAAAAATTATAATTAAAAAAAAAATTGTTTGTAGTTTTTTTTATAGGTATTCTTACTTTACTTGTATTGTATTGTATTTATTACCTTTCATCTAATTAATAAGTGTGTGCAAAATTTAAGATCAATTGCAAGTTGGTGAATTGGTTTGCAATAACGCAAAGAGCCACATGTATGTTTTATATATATATATTATTTAATATATGTATCAAATCACCCAGATTGAGCTAGCCCAAAAGAAAGTTCGAGAGTTGTGTCATGGGAAACTAACGATTACATAGTGTAATATTTTATAACAAATAAATTGATAAACATCCAAGACACCGGTCAATCTGACAAAGATCATTTTCCATCTTGACCTGACCGGGAATCAAACCTGGAACCTCTGGTGTGACAACCTGGCATGATGACCACTAGGCCACAGAGGTCATCATATTTGCATATAGATACATGTAAACATTAAAAGTTAATAAAAACCTGTATTATAAGTGTCATAAGCGAAAGGAGTTTATTTTTCAACGGAAATCTTTATTGCAGAAAGAATTTAATAAATTCGCCAATACCTGATACAACAGTGTCAAGATTGATACAAGTTTAAATGAATCCTTCTTGTAATTTAAGAGCTTGCTCTTGTCGATGGAGTCAAGTGGAGATGCCTCTTATAGTACTTTCTTCTCTCTGCCATCTTTTTAGGGTTCCGTACCTCAAAAGGAAAAAACGGAACCCTTATAGGATCACTTTGTTGTCCGTCTGTCCGTCCGTCCGTCCGTCTGTCAAGACCCTTTTTCTCAGGAACGCGTGGAGGTATGAAGCTGAAATTTATATCAATTACTCAGGTCTACTGTCCCTTGAAGCTGTGAAAAAATCAAACTTCTAAGCCAACGCAATCAAAAGATACAGCCGTTTATGCCGCAAATTTTCGACACTTGCAAGGGAATCAAAACCTACAGGGTGCTTCCCGTGAACTCAGAATCTTGAAATTTGGTACGAAGCAACGTCTTATAGCATAGATAAAGGAAAAATTACGAAAACCATAAATTTTTAGTTACATCACATAATATATTTTTTTTTAATAATTTTAAACTTACTACCCATTTCCTCATAAACGCGTAGAGGTATTAAATTGAAATTCATACCAAATACTAAACCTTGCAGGTTTGTACGGAACCCTCGGTGCACGAGTCCGACTCGCACTTGGCCGGTTTTTTTTAGGGTTCCGTACCCAAACGGGACCCTATTACTGAGACTCCGCTGTCTGTCCGTCTGTATGTCCGTCTGTCTGTCCGTCTGTCTGTCCGTCTGTCTGTCTGTCTGTCCGTCTGTCACAGGGCTCTATCTCTTAAACCGTAATAGCTAGGCACTTGAAATTTTCACCGATTATGTATTACTGTGGCCGCTATAACAACAAATACTAAAAAATAGATAAAGTTAAAAATTAAAGGGGGTCGTCATACAAGAAACGTGTCTCTTCAGTGTTTTAAAACATTGTATGGAGGTACGGAACCCTTCATGTACGAGTCCGACTCGCACTTGCCCATTTATTTAAGGTCCTGGTAGGATCTTACTCCTAACTTTTCTTTAATTCGTTGGAAAATCTTCATCCTCGGTCTTCCTTTTCCTCGTCATCCTTTCTCCTTCTTCCTTTTACTATTCCTTATACTATTATTCTGTAATGAATCCATGTTGACAATAAGAAGCATATTGCCATAACAGTTACCACACAAACCGCTAATAACCATAACAATCTTTCAGCCATATTATGGAATTTCTCATTTTTATAACTGGCTGGGACATCCGCAGAGTCCAGACATAGAGGGAACAGATACAGAGACTAAGGCGTCTACACTATAGAATAATTATCCGAGTCCGCTTGGACAATCAAACGTTTATATTTTATTTATGTTTCATTAATAACTCAAGTATCTTTAATAATTGCTATGAGTTACATGAATTTTGGTAGACAAGTATATAAGTCCAAGAAAATCTTAAAATTATAAAATGAGCGAAATCTGTTAAGATGTTGTCAATTATTTATTAACTAACTTTATTGTTAAAACTTACGTGAGATACATTTATAATGAATACTAGCTGTGCCCGCGACTTCATTCGCGTGGTTGTCGGAACGTAATGTTATATAGCCTAAAGCCTTCCTCTATAAATGGACTACCCAACAAAAAAAGAATTTTTCAAATCGGACCATAAATTCCTGAGATTAGCGCGTTTAAACAAACACACAAACAAACTCTTCCGCTTTATAATATTAGTATAGATTTATCAGATTATTACTTAGTCGGCCTTTTCCGACTACACGTGAGTAAATCTTAATTAATATTCATAATGACTTATTATCTGCTCTATCTTGCAAGTTCACTTCACACAAGTGTTACATATGTTCACAAGTCTCCTAATTTCTTCATAAATATTTTTGTAAAATAATATTCTTAATTCTTGATCTCGAGAATCAAAAAAAACCGGTCAAGTGCATCGAATTCGTACATCAAGGGTTTTGTACGTAAAATG
This sequence comes from Acrobasis repandana, assembly GCA_963576875.1. Classification (NCBI taxonomy): domain Eukaryota; kingdom Metazoa; phylum Arthropoda; class Insecta; order Lepidoptera; family Pyralidae; genus Acrobasis; species Acrobasis repandana. The sequence continues at coordinate 19,967,484 of OY756222.1, forward strand.
TTTTAAAACGTTGAAGAAAACATGTTCTTGACGACCCACTTTAATGTTTAACTTTATCTCAAGTGTCTAGCTATTATGATTCAAGGTATAAAGCCCTGTGACAGATGGGTAGACAGACGGACAGATAGCGGAGGGGGTCCTAGTGACATTAATACTAAAAGTGAGATGTCTGAGTAATTTTTGTTCCATGCTTGTTCTCTGTATTAATATTTCCTGTGGCCCTGGTAGATAGTCCCATAAAAGGGGAAATATGTCTTGGGCCACAAAAGGTTATACCTATACATCATGAGGTATAAAAGCAGGAGGTTTGCCATAATGTCTGCTTTGAGCCAATATTTGCAGCAATGTTTTGCAGATCTTAAGGAATTATGTAGAGTTTCATCCTTAATCTCAATATAGTATGTATTTTACTTTAGAATTTTTATATGCAATAATATGCATTAAGGCCCATTTACACAGTGCAAGTTTCTTGCCTCTGGCATACAATTAAATTGAAGGAATAGAAAACTTGCATGGTCTAAACAGAACGTCAGCCATACAAGTCATTTATTGCTTCAATAAAATTGTATGCAACAGACAAGAAACTTGCACTGTGTAAATGGGCCTTTACAAATATATTTGGCTAATCTTAAAATTTTGTCAGCGGCGGTTTACTCTGTTAGGGATAAAAACGTAATAATGTGTATAAAAACCTATAAAGTTAAAATAGTTTTCGTATTCTCAAATTCTCCCGTTACCAAAGTGAAAGCAATAAATAAAACACATTTTTCTTTGAAAACGATTCTAAAGAGAAAAATAGTGACTTGATAACCTATGTTTATTGAACATTAAAAAGAATTATAGTTTTAGAGAATTGAAAACGGTATCATAAATAACATTGTAAAATGTTGTATAAATTTCTTTTAAATGTTTAGATAAAAATATTGCAAATGCTTTATAAGACTATTTTTTTAATGAAATAATTAAAATTCAGTTTTATTTAATTTTTTTTTTATTTTTTTTTTATTTATTCAAGAAACCAACAGCGTTTATAGTTTATCTTACATACATATTTTTCTTATAGTAAGGCTAATAACAGGTTTCTCTAAAATACCACCATGATAAAAGTGTACAATAGTTACTGTTTAAAAGGAAAAAAAAACTGTGCTTTACAATTTACAGTGTCACAATGGAGTAAATATTATTATACTTATTAAATGTTACATAAATTTAGTATTTAGCCACTCGCAATGTGAAATCTATAGTTATAAAATGAGATCACATTTTATTATAAAAAAATATGGTTTTAAAATGTCTAATTACATTTCAATAAAATGTTAAATGGGGCTTTATTTATGTTTATATATTATAAAATCGGCCAATGGTCTTACCGTGCAAAGTGAAGAAGAAAAGCCGGAAAGCGGACCCCGGGCTTCACAGCTAATGCTGTGCCTACGAATAATAATTATATTTCGAAGATAGTTTGGAAAATCCAAAAGTGCACGTCTCATAATCTAATTTTTTTTATACAGTGGTATATTAGTTTTTTATAAATTATAATCAAACGACAGTACTTAGAACGCTAATATTAACTAGGAATCAGCACAGTGTAATACTTTATATATTAAAAACAAAAGTATTCCGGTAAGATGAATTTTTCGACCAATTTCTCTGCCACATACATGGTCACATAAACACAGACTCACGGACGTCCAAGAATGATTAGTTTTAATGTTATTATTTATTATATTAAACAAATTAATTGTTTATAAAATGTACCATATGTGCTAGACAGATTATTTAACTTCATATTAGTGCACTCATATTATCCTGTAAGTGTTATATTAAAAAAAAAACGTCATTTAAGTTTCGAAAGACTGGGTTTTTTGACATGTCGAGAGTAAAGCACTACCTCAACGCTCCGCTTATGAGGCGTGCAATTATAGCTAATGATGCAACTATGAATACGCTGGTATGGGAGAGATAGACGACCTCCGTGGTGTAATGGTCAACACGCTAGTGCGCCAATCCGGAGGTTCTGGGTTCGATCCCCAGCCAGGACGAGTTGAAAATGGCCTTTTTCAAATGGTCCTGGCTCTTGGGTGTTTATCTATATATGTTTTTATTATAAAATATAGTATCATTGAGTTAGTATCCCATAACACAAGTTTAAAACTTACTTTGGGGCTAGCTCAATCAGTGTGATTTGTCCTTATATATTTATTTATTTATAGAGAAAGATTATGAAATTGACCTAGTAGTTTCATAGTTCATCAAGACAGTACAGACAGACAGATATGCGCCACGGAGGACTTCATTCATGATTAGTATGAATTGATATCTAAATTCAAAATAAAACATTATTATAATCAAAAATTACATATTTCAAAATAAAACTTATCAAAAGTACAATTTTAAAAATATTTAAAAGCAAATACCATTTCACTAGCGAGTTTAAGAACCTTTCTCAGTTAACGCATCATGCATATTTTATCGTAAGAAAATCTACAGCGTTCCGATCTACGCTCGAGGAGCCATCCATTAAAAATGCAAGGCCTCTAAATAGAATCGAAAACGTGCCAAGTTGGCTGTAACGGAACGTGTTGGAACCCGCGAGGTGTCATATTATATTAATGCGGAGGGGGTATTGTGGAATTGGTGGGGATATTGAACGATAGCGTTCATGTCACTTAACATCAAACTACTTCTTTACAAGAAGCTATTGTTGATTTTATAGATAAGTCTTGTCTTTTTTTACGCTGTATCATCAACCAAGGTTTTTTTAGAGTCTACTGCAAGAGCACGACCCTCTTTGTACTACAGAGCCATACATAGCCAGAGTATCAAGAAGATTTGGCCTACACTCTCCACGCTGTCCATCTAGACGGGTTGGAGAGATCTCATTGATGATTAAAAGTTTTATTTACGTTGTATCGAAAGAAATGTATTTTTTTTTGCAAAACTGATATTTGGTGATTACGATCTATGTGACGTAATGGTGAACTGCTGTATTAATTAAAATCTACAATTCTTTAATAATTCCTCAGTCTGCGGTAGCGGGCAGTGACATTCGAATAAGATAAGGTTTTCATTATGAAACAAGTTACTTATGACAGAATATCTATTTTTTATTTCGCTTACTTAGTACTTGCCTTGAATATAGCTGTATGTCTTCATTTAAGAGCCAAGCTCTTATCAGTGTCATTATGTAGGAAGAGACGCACACAATGACTATTTTTTGGCCGAGATAATAGTGTGGTTTGCCATTGCCCTGTTTATTCCACTTTTCATTTTAATTTTTTATTTTGAGGATTTAGCTTACCATTTGCATGTATTATTATCAAGTCACAAGATTATACTGCAATAAAATCAAGTTTTCTCTTCGAGACTAACTACATAAATGAAATATATATTATATTATATTTTCTTAATTTTGTTCTGAAATCGCTTTTCCATCGCTCTAAAACTCCAGAATAAGCCCACGTCTCCTATACGAAGGTAGTGGAGTACCATTAGCAATAAATTTAAAAATATATGCGTTGCCTTTCTATATTTTATTGCAACAGCCCATATCCGGAGCAGCGCAAAGATTTTATTCGTATGCGATCTTTTAAATGAATAAATCCTAGAACTAATGACTTCCTTCGATCGTTTTGTGGCTTGTTTGGCCCAGATTTTGACAGTAGGCCAGCTTATAGCAGCCACACCGATAGAGAAAAAAAACATGTCAGCGTTTATTTCACACTCACGTTGTACTGTATTTGACAGTTTCTTTCTAGCAATATCGTTGCAAGTCTAGTAGTGGTATGTCTGTGGACACAGGTATATTTTATTCTTCGAAAACTATTGTTTCAGGCGATATCTGTTTTTGACCCCTCAAACTTTATCAAATGCTAAGCTAAGACTCATCTATCTTCTATCTAAATATATATAACTCAAAGGTGACTGACTGACTGACATAGTGATCTATCAACGCACAGCCCAAACCACTGGACGGATCGAAGCTAGTGATACTATCAAATAGGGCCGTACGTTTTGAATTTCTTATAATTAAGTTCCCATTAATTAAAAAAAAATTAAAAACGTTTTTGCGAAAAGAAATAGATGTTTAAAATTATAAATAAAATCTCAATAGTCGTCTGAAAGCAATACGTTAACATCTCGCCCGTAGAATAGTGTGATCTTAATAATTTTGCATTGTATGCATATGTAATGCTATGCACACATGTTATCATCCACATCAATACGGTGCCATTGAAAGTAGCATAGTTGTCTGCTCACGACAATTGTCTCCTTCTTCTTCTTATTTAAGAGCTTAGTGGTACGACAGTACGACAATTGTATATAACATAAAACTGAATGTCTGCTTTCCATCTGAAACCAATCGGTGTGAACGAGCTCACAAACATAAACAGATGCAACGAGTAATCTGAGACTACAACTGTACATACACTATCACGTTTTTATCTTTAATGGGGGTAGACAGAGGCTTGGGTCGTAAGACCCAAGGGCCACTATAGGCGTGATGGTATTCGTGAAGGTAGAAATTAGCTTTTATGAGCACTGCGTAGTCTGTACGGTATAAGAAGATATAGATTTTCAGAAAAAAAACTGTTTATATACTCATATAACGCTTCAGCAAAGTTTGCCCTGTTTTTCCCTCTCAATCCCCCTCCACTCCTTTTGGAATATTTTTTATAACATCTTATATAGAATGAAGTCCTTAGTGTACTTCACAAATTTGATTGAAATCCGTCGATAAATAACGCTACAGCAAACTTCCCCCCTGGTGACGCGCGTGTAGTAAGCAAACCTTCGATAGCTAGATAAAGAAAACACAGACAGCAAGGTAACAGCAAGAAGGGGGGATGTAGGAATGACGTGGCCTTCCCTCTTGGATCTTCGGTCAGCAACTTCCGGATGCCTCCAGGACTATCCGCCACGTGGATTCACAGTTTTTTAGTTCACACCCACTTGAGCACACAAACTGCTAATGTTTCTTTATGTTGATTGTCTACACACTAAAGTCACCACTTTGAAACAGCGGGACTGATACGGCTTATGAACAATGGTTGTGCACATCACCAGCGAAAAGCGGGCAAGAAGCTAGGACAGCTCTTGGCGGTACCGCGGTTGTATGAAGACTGTTCTTTGTGATTCGCGGGCGCGGTCGAGCGATAATTTTAAGGCACACGTCAAAAAAGGGTAGTAAGAAAAAAAGGATTGTGCATATACACTGCTTATTTAACAAATAATTTAAATAGCCGATAAGTGGCGGCACCACCCCCCTTTCCTCATTTCAAAAATCGCAATCGATTAACAAAAAAAATCAAAGAACTTATATGTGACAATTTTCCTCAAAATCGGTTGAAAAATTCGACCTGTAGGCGAGAACAGACAGTTGGACAAAAGCATTTCTTGGCCAACCTGGAAACTGAAACGCTTCGCTCGCTTGGCCATATATACAAAAACAAAAATTAGTTGACAATTTTTTTTTTGTATAATACGAAATACCTATAAATTGTTGATGGTACTTGCTTCTAAAATATTTTCACGTAGTAAAATACGAGTGAAACCGTATAAAATAAAGGTCGCATGGTCTTAATCATAAAACATAAAACCCCAACAAATTTATTACGGTCATTATACATAATTAAATAATGTTGTTTCATTCTGTCTACGTGGCGGTGAATGATAAAACTTTTCATTAAATTGCTGTATTTTATTACCAGAAAGACTAGTTCGCACATTCGTATTGTTGGTAAACATCGTTAGCTATCATTCTTCTTCGTCTAAACGCATTCCCGGTTGCATCCCCAGCTGTGCTGCTTCGGAGCCGGGGGTGCGCTTTCCTGCTTTTTCTTCTTCAAATATAGCATGCATGTCAATGGTCACCTAAGGATGCAAAAGACCTTGCAAAATGGAGAAGAAATAGCCGGAACAGTTTAAATTATTTGGCAATAGTTTTACGACCGGCCGCCTGGCTGACGTCAACCCTTTTTGGGAATGTATTTGTGCGAAAAGTTTTACAATCAGCCACCGCCTAACGTTAACCCTTCTTGGGAATGCAATTGTAGCACGAGATGTTTGTGCTTAGTCCTTTAGTTGCCTCTTACGACATCCACAGGAGAGATGGAGTGGTATATTCTAACCAGGAACCACACGGGTGAATCGTTAGCTATCATTCTGGGAGAAAAAAAACTAAGAATGTATCTGCTTCTCTTCCCGCACAGATCGTGAAAGCCGATTGAGAGAATGTTAAGGCCGTACCTAAATTTTCCGGGGCCCAGTGCTGCCCCCATTTAAAATAAATCATTTCAAAGAAAACGGAGATATCATTTAAAATTTTGCAACTATCAAGTCCTAGATAATCCTTCAAAGTATTTTATGAAGTACTGTTTACAGTTTAAAGTGAGAACGTTAAGTTTTACTACGCACATTTGCGAAAAACGGCCACTTTTGGCAAATGTGCGTAGAAAAGCTTAACGTTCTCATTGTAGACTGTAAACAGTAGTTCATAAAATAAATTATTTGAAGGGTTATCTAGGACTTGGTATAGGCGATGCGGCTGGCAAGCCATCACTATTTTGATCTCTTTTTCACCTTCTCGTCCACCATCACGCTAAAAGTGGCCTTTGAGTCTTGCGGCCCTGGGCTCAGTCTGCTTAGAGCCGCCAAAATCAATTTGTCTCTCTGTCCCATTAGGCATAAATACGTGAGTGTATATATCGTGAACTATACAGACAGCGCCACTGCGTCAATGATCCAGTCGCATGTTTCAAGACATGAAATCATGTTGAAATTTGGGATTTAACAAAAATATTAAGAAGTTAGTAACTTGGGTTATTTACATACGCAACATGTTTTCATCTTTTACGTGCTAGACAAAGCTTAGGGCCATCCAAAAAATAAAATCGAGATAGTTCGCTGTTACTAAGATGATTTCTAAGATTTACATCCATTCCCCTGATCACTTTTACCTTTTACGCTCTGCGTGCCTAAGGCTATAAGAATCAAAGGCCAATTTAAGCATGATGCTTGGCCTGGAGTACCTACTGGTATTACATTCTACGATGTCTTTGCTTGCACAATATCTATCTATAATTTAAGAACTACGTTCTTGTCGGTGGAGTAGTTTGCATGTTTCCTTCTCTTGAGCCATCCTTTTGACCTCCCTATACGACACGGCGTCAACTTTCTCCTTTACTTGATCTATAAATGCTCTTCTTGCTCCTATTTTTTTATCTTTTTTTCCTTTTTTTTTATTAAGATATACAATATAAGATTTAAAAAAAAAACCCACAATGTAGAGTCAGCCTTAACCCCAGTGGATATTTCGTCTCGTTTACCTGATAAGTTGACTCTGGGGGCTACAAATAATTGTTATCTAGGTTATTTGTTCGATCTAAATATTTAAGACCTTCCGTCCCCAAGGGCAGGGTCAAGTTACGAGGAATAATTTGTTTATATTAGGTGATATTTGGTACGGTTAATAGGTAATTTTGTTTCTGTATAGAGTTACGCGTGCCTGGTTTTTTTTCTACATTTAAGGGATGCTACACACCTAATCGGACCGGGCCGGCATTTCTGTAGCGCATCTGGGATGTTTGTAGTTGCACATGTAGACAGTTTCGTCAGAAAAAGAACTGCGTTCCTGATGATGCGGATTCGAGGCAGTCTCAACAGTTACATGAAACTGATAGCTAATAAACTATATACTCACATACATAACACACACACATACACACACATGTAAACACCCTCTTATACACCCACACATTTTCACAAACACACAACCTTACATACACCACATGTCAATAGATCTAAAACTCTCTATAAATTTAATTTTTAAAATCTATATGTAAACTAGGACTATGTTAATACTAAGTGTTTAGAAGAGCGGGTCCCCCTGCCAGGCTTTTTCTAAAGCTTACTAGGTATCCCAGAAATTTGTATCATTTAACTACTGGTTTGGAAATAAATTTTTTTATTTCCAATTTGATAGCTGAGAGAATAGATGTAGAGGGTGCACTGATGAGGTTTTGGACAGTTGGACACGGCTTCATCATGATTCCGTGTCCCATGGCTGATTAGAGAAATATAAAAGTGACTGTAGGTGTGTTCTATGGACATTGTGTCTGAAAATAAAAATAAATTATGATTATTATGTTCTCTCTAGGTTTATTTGTCCAAGCGAGCGAAGCGTCTCAGTTTCAAGATAAGCCAAAAATGCTTTTGTCCGCCAGTTTGTCCGTCGGTTTGTTCTCGCTAACAGGTCGCATTTCTCAACCGATTGTCATGAAATTTTATAAGCAGGATCAATAAAATTATACAGAATTTGTTTGTCGATTCAGTTTTTGGAAATTTCTCAAAATTGCGGAGATATTTGGGTTTAAAACTTTAATAAAAACATATTTCAGCCATTTAGAAAAAAAAACAAATATGTCAAAAACTTTTTTGTTATCCTTATTAAAATGCGACTTTTTTGTCTGAACAACTTTTTTATCCGATAAACTTCAACGGGATGGGGGTGAGGTTTATAGCTCACAGAGCCACTAATATTAACAGGCCTGTGTCCCTCCCCGTTTAGGAATCGAAAATGTACCTACATTATTACTATGCGCGCAGGCGGCCCCTCCGGGTGGTAAATTCAGTTATACGAATCGTTTGTCCAGAGTAATAAGAATGAAATGGGCTTGCAATGGATGTCTAGGTATATAAACGAAAAGGTGTTGAGTTCTGACGTGAGCTAAATTAAACCATATCGCTAGCCACATTGAGTAGATATTTCTTTGAATTCCTTTGCTAAGTGAGACTTCTGTACGTTAGTATTATTTATTATGTGGTATTAATCGGCACAGTCGAGCGGTAAAATCGAATATATGTAGATGAATGTTCGGGGTAAAAGCCGATATAATTGCTTCGGGTCGGCTTTGTTTTTCGACAAATACCGCCGAACCGACAATGCCGGCCCGAATACGTGTGTAGCAACCCTCAGAGCCAGGCTCTTGTCGGTATCATTGTGTACACAATGACGATTTTTGGCAGAAATAATGGAGTGGTTTGCTATTGCCTTCTCCATTTTGCATTTGGAGAATATCTGATGTTTATCTGGTTCCTAAGTAGGTATCTATTATAAGGTTATTTAAGTACCGAAGTTATTTCAAAAAATTGTTTTATTTTATAAATGAATAAAATAACCGAATAAATAAAAAATATTTACCATTTATAAAGAATTACTTAAGTTATTATTGTGCAGGTTTTCTCCTACTTGCACTTACTTAAACAGTAACTTCTCCTACTAACACAGACTTAACCCTAGATAACTAAACTATCCTGGGAGTTACTCAATAACTAAACATTCGTCTAGCGGACTACGCATTAAAAAATCTTATATTATCAACATAATTTAACGTGAGGAAGAAATTGTTACATGATTCGTATAAAGTGCTCGTTGTGAATAGAGATAGGTAGAAATAATTTTATACTAATGATGCCACATACCTTTTATACACATCTACATTATGGGTGTCACAAATTGCATTTTTTACATCTAAGGCATCAATTTTTGGTCTTCCTTAGCAATTTCGACGGGCAAACGTATAATTTTTTTGTAATATTTCATACATAAGGAAATGGAGCAGATTCTTCATATGATTTCACCAAGGATATCTCCTATCATGACCTTGATGTCACGTCTTAAAGTTACCGTCCGAGCAAGTTGCCGCAACCAAGGCTCCATGAGGTGGTTTGTCAGTTTCAAAACAAAATCTCGCCGTGTTATTTGTTAATTATTTTTGATGTTATTCGCGACGTATAATAACATAAGTAGGAGTAGTCTTAGTGCAGATGACCATTTATGATGAGTTTTACTGGATAAAAATCGAAGAGTTGCTAAAGCACATGTCGAATGCTACGTTGTAGCATCTGACGTAGTATGTAGTACGTTTCTTTCCATGTTTGACAATATAAAATCATCCGGTTTAATAATTTGGGTTCTGTTGTCTTTTACTTGATACTAAAAAATCATCTTCAGAACCCAAAGATTGGCACGAGACATCAGTATTAATGCTGATATTGTATTGACTTTCAACCTTCCAATGATTTGTCATCACCACAGAAGTTAAATTATCTTGTTTCTTTTATCAAAGTAATCAATCTTAATAAACGTGAATTTCTACTTTCAGCCTAGGACATATGTTTCCATTTATAAATCCATCAATAATATTAGGTATATGAGAAAAAGTTGAAAGCAATTAGTAGTATGAATGACATCTTACTAATAAACCCTAGTCATTAAAAAATAACCGTTTTTATGAAATTCATATTATTTGTATATTATCTAATTATAATACAAACATTTATTAATTTTTTTTATTTGAAAATACTAATATAAAATAAAATGCAATTTAGATACCTTTGAAAATCTGCACCTGTTATAACTAAACTTTCGTCATCTAGGCGACGCGGTGGTTATAAATCACAAGTAAAGACAATTGTTTGCGCAAACGCCGCATTTGTGCAACTTTTTACTCTAATTATGAAGGTATACAAAGGCGTGCAAGCAGGGGGTACGCGAAAGTATGTGAACTAGACTTATGCAAGGGGTCGCGTAGTCTGCCAGACGAATGTTTAGTTATCTAGGGTTAAAATATGTTTGATTTTCCTATGTGGCTAAGGCTATCACTGATTTTTCAAGCTGCTCAAAGCTCTTCTATACAAAGATGACGCCGGGACCAGCGGCACGGACAAGCTCGAGAAAAATATTTATGACTTGTGGTCACCCATTCTTCTTCTTAAGGTGCCTCTCCACTACGCCTTCTACGACATCCACGGGAAGACTCGATACTCAAATACTTATCTGTCATCATCAACAGGTCTTTTCTAGTCTCCACTGCAGGAGCACGACCCTCTCTGTTCTGCCAGAGCCATGTATTAGCCAGAGCTGTCAGAGGATTTGGTCTACACTCTCCTAGCTGGCCAGACGGGTTGGAGAGGTCTCACTGATGTTTATAAGCTTTGTTTAGCTTGTATTTCCTAAGTCGAATTCTACGACATCCACAAGAAGACTTGGAGTGATCCTATTCTACTCTGCCGGGAACCACACGGACACTACTTATCTGTAATTAACCTCTATTACTTAACCTGAGGCTAATAAGAGTTTCATGGTAAATTAGCAGCTAAATGTAATCCCCAGTGTCCTTTATAATCCATCTAAAACATTCATCTGTCCAAAAGGTCCTTTAACATGTACAATAGAAATTAATTAGGTTTCAAAAACCTAATTAATTTCCATTGTACATTCGTAAGCCTTTCATTAATAAGATATAAAAGGGCGAAATTACAAGTTAATGGCTTATGTTTTCTTTTGATGTGATAATGAGGTTGCTTATAATTTCGGCCTGTCACCACGGTTAGAAATAACTTGGGCAAAATTTGAATTCCAAAGTTTTATGTTTAGCCACAAGTCTGTAAAATGGCCTATACATAACATTTCTTGAGATGACGTTAGAACAAGAATGTGTAAGGAATATTATTATTTTTATCAAATATATATACACATATATATTTACTATACTTTTTACGTGAGTTACCCGTGTATCGCTCTAATAATAATGCCAATGTCTTACATTCGTTTCCACAAAAAAAAAAAAAGAAAAAAGTTTGACACTGAATTAAAAAATCTTATGATTGACAAAAGTTATTACATTATAACGGAATATTGGACGGACAAACTTTAGTATTTAAGGACATTTGACGACATTTATATACCTAACTTAAATCACATTAAAATTATCTATATTTAATATTAATTATGATATCCCAGTCAATAATTTTTGGAATTTTATGAATTGTAATGTTTTTTAAAATCAATTCCCAATGTCTAAAAAGGTAATTTTGTAAATATTTTTAGGAACAATAATTGTAAAGTGCATGACAGTGAATGTGTTTGTTTATAAATGGTGAATAAATGATATATGAAATAATAATGCACTAAATTTGATTGTAACATAGTGGCGAGACAATAGCCCCTTTGTGCTGTAGAGCTAAACTGCCGCAGCTGTGTAAAATTGAGCCAGCACAAACGATATCGGCGCTCACTGATGAAATGATACTCAGTTGTATACACGGGGATGTAGGAATGTGTTGATGTGGTATACTCGCTTTGACGACCTCCGTAGTGTTATGATCAACACGCTAGTCCGCCAATCCGGAGGTTTTGGGTTCGATCCCCAGCAAGGGCAAGTTGAAAAATGGCCTTTTTTAAATTGTCCTGGGTCTTGGGTGTTTATCTATATATGTTTTTTCTTTTTTTTCTCGTTCGACAGGCTCACGTGTTACTTGATGGTGATGACTGAAAATCAGCGTTTGCTCCCTGAGCAAGTGTATAGCTGAGTCACTGCCTTTTTGTGTCACTGCGGTACCTACACCGAATGTCGACGTATATTGTCTATATTTAGTGTTAATTTATTTATATTATGTGTGTGCCTCAGTAACACAAATAAAGTATCTATCTATCTATCTATCTATCTTTTTATCATAAAATATAGTATCGTTGAGTTAGTATCCCATAACATAAGTTTAAAACTTACTTTGGGGCTAGCTCAGTCAGTGTTATTTGTCCAATATAAAGCTCTATCATCTAAGCTCGCAGTCAAACGGTTTTGTACTGAACACTCTTTCTTTTTTTACGGCTTGCAACTAACCAAAAATCATGTATTAGAATATGCGGTTAGGAACCTATCACTATTTTTTTTATTAGAGATTTGAGTGCGTTTCACCTGTATCTAGCCTTATGGGAAGCTAAGATGAGGTCTAAGGTGTTACAAGCAGTCAAAAAATGCCTATTCACTCTTGCTTTAAAAATCCCTAAATCATACGTATGGAGAAAAATCGACGCAGGGAGGGAATTCCACACCTTAGCGGTTCGCACAATGAAGGAAAAAGCGAAACGAGAGGTACAATGAGGAAGATTATCAACCACAAATAGGTGGAATCTCTGTCTACGTCATGTTGTTCGATGGTGGAATGGTGCAGGGGTAATTGACTATTTTGATTATCTTCTGGCATCTAAGCCACATCACACTAAACTTTGGACTTTTGGTCTTACGGTCCCAGGCTCTGACACCCCTTTAGGGATAAAGACGTAATAATATCTGGATGTATGGAATATAATATTCGCCGTGTGGTTCCCGGCAGAGTAGAATACGACCACTCCAGGTCTTTCCGTTGATGTCGTAGAAGGCGACTTAGGAAACACAACTAACGCAAAAGCTCTCAGACCTCAGGTACCTCAGCCCATGAAACTGAACAACTTTTGTTCTACAACTTTCACGAAACCCAAAAAAAAATAATTTGAATTTTCATACAAAACTGATCAGCTTGAATGTTGTAGAACAAAAGTTGTTCAGTTTCATGGGCTGAGGTACCATCTGAGAGGTTTTGCGTTAGTTCATTAACACGTTATTTAAATATATATACATCAATAAGACCTCTCCGTCCTGTCCGTCTGGCCAGCGTGGAGGGTGTAGACCAAATCCTGTGGCTACTCTGACTAAGTTTAGTATGGCTCTGGTAGTACAGAGAAGCTCGTGCTCCTGCAGTGGAGACTAAAAATATCTGATGATGATAACGGTATGGAATATCAAATCTTCTGACGTTACAGGCAGTTACAACGCGAATCAAGTTGGGTATGAATTGTTGCAATAGTTATGACATGTGATGCAGCGCATTTGTTTGCTATCGTGCTAGTTTCAAATGGACGACCATTTTTGAATAGTCTGCATCTAAACTAAAATGCTTTTTTTAGTTTTATCTAGTACTACAGCCTGTGAAAATGGGAAATTGTATTTGAAAAATATAACCGTTATGGAAAATATAAGCATTAAAACATTTTTTTAAATATAAGCATTATTGGAAGGAGACTGGTGGGAGTACGCATTGCTAGCGTTTTCGCAGGTTAAGCAACTCCGGGCGTGGTCCACACTTGGATGGGTTACCACAAGTGGCATATAATTTTCTCAAGCACCTCCGTGCTTCGGAAGGCATGTAAGCCGTTGGTCCCGGCTGTCATCATTGTATGGCAATCGTCAAGCTATGTCAGATGCCTTTAGGCAGCTTGAAAAATCTGACACCAGTGTTGGCCACTTACACACAAAAATAAAAAATATATATATATATAATATAGGGGCAAATCACACTGATTAAGCTAGCCCCAAAGTAAGTTGTAAGTTAAAACTTGTGTAATACTATACTAACTCAACGATACCTATTATATTTTATGATAAATACATATATAGATAAACACCCAAGATCCTTGCCCTGCCTGGGGATGGAACCCAGAACCTCCGGATTAGCGGTCTAGCGTGTTAACCATTACGCCACGGAGGTCGTCAAAAAAAAGGAACAAGCATTATGGACTACGAGTACATATGTGTACAATTACTTTAATTTGCTCATTTTTAGGGTTCCGTACAAAAAATTAAAAAACGGAACCCTTACTTAGGATCACTCGTGCGTCTGTCTGTCCGTCCATCTGTCACAGCCGATTTGCTCCGAATCTACAGACGGACAGAATCAGGAGAAATTTGGTAGGATGGTGTAATCCTATGACCCAAACACATATGTGCAAAGCAAATAAATATTTTTTTTTATGAAAGAAGACGAAAATTGACTATTTCCCCCCCCCCCCCCCGTGATCTCCGAAACTACTGAGCCTAAAATTTAAAAAAAAATACGAAATATATTTCATTGCTTTTAGATTACAGGAAAACCTATAAGAATTCAACCAATTGTACGAAACCCTCTCCACGCGAGTTTAACTCGCACTTGGCCGGTTTTATTTTAAAATGAGAATTCGTAACAACAGCTGTATTAGAAGCTAAAAAATCATACAATAAATAAATAGATACAAGTCAGATTTACCTAGCCCCAATATAAAAGTTATAACAAGTAATTATTTAAGATTAAATTCTGTAGCGCGTCTAGTATGTTTGCTGAAGCTTTAAGAGCCTCAAGGGCTAGAGAAATGAAAAATAGGTATTTGTAAATTCTATTGCTGTCGCGCTGTGCCCGAACTACAACTGAGTAAGTGCGATAGAGACATACTGCAGCTTGGACTGAAAATATCTATTAAAAGAACAGAAAATCAACGATTCGTAGTCGCCTGATTTCTTTTCCAAAACTTAACCAAAATAAGTACTTTTTTCATTACGAATTAACAAAGACTTGAGCGGTGTTCCCATGTTTTATTTTTTTTATATAATTTAGCCAAAATTTGTTTTCTGGATGTTTGAACACAGCGGAAAATCTAACCATTTTTTTTAACCTTTATATCTCTTTTAATAAATAATTTTTAAAAAATAAAAAACATAATGACTTGCTAATAGTGGCTATAGATATTCAGGAATAAAAATATAGCCCTACCGGCATTATCCAGGGAGGAAACAGGGGACTACGTTTGTATGGAAAAACGGCCCCTCTGTTTCGTCTTAACAGACCATTTTTACGCCAGTAGACGCAAACGAGTAGCTTCATTGCTGAGCAGATTGCAGGTTAGCAGTAACACCATCCTGCAGATACTGTGCTCCAAATTTTACAGTACACTATTATCATTCTGGAGCAAAATTGTAAGAGGTGCATGGATACATGGTTAAGACGATACATGGAGTCCAGTGCTGCCCCCATTTGAAATAAATTATTTGTAACGAAACGGAGATATCATTTAAAATTTTGAGCTATAAAACCTAGATAACCCTTTAAACTATTTTATGAACCACTGTTTACAGTTTATAGTAAGAACGTTAAGCTTTGTTTGCATTTTTGCCAAAAGTGGCCGTTTTTCGCAAAAATGCAAACTAAAGCTTAACGTTCTCACTTTAAACTGTAAACAGTGGTTAATGTTAATAAAATAATATAATGTTAATAATGAGGAATGGGTCTAATTTAGCTTGCAAGATTTGATTACGGACACATAGACAACGGGACAGGAGAAACTAAATAAAAGCTTTTAAAAAAGTTTTTTACACCTACCGGAGTCGAACTTTGTTCTTTTATTTTCGTACTATCTGGGCTGCTGGGCGAGGCGAAACGAAATTACCTTTCAAGTCAAATTTTTTCAAGTCAAACTTTTTTCAAGTCAAACTTTTTTCTTAACGTCAAAAACAAACATTTTCTATGGGATTTGTATTAAATATCGATTTATGACGTCATAGCTCCTTGGAGTCAAATAGCGCTCTTAATATCCGTTTTTTTGACATTCATTAATCTAAAATCACGTTCAAAGTGGATGTAATCAATGACAAGTGGCATTATTTTGTGACGTTTTATTCTTTTAACAGTACCAAATATTTGCGTGACGTTTAACGTGGATTATGGTCCCTCCACGTAACCGGCGTGTAAGAACTTCGTTCCAAAAACGGACAAATGCAAGTCAAGAGAGTTAAGAAGTTGCCTACGGCTCGGTTTAAAATATATTGCTCATTCTGTGGCAGTAACATAAACTACTATCAAGAAATGATCAATCTACTTCATAATTGACGTAGGGTACATCTGAGCCATTTAACACCCAATCAAGCGACCCTAGTTTCGAATACAGGGATTGGTGTTAGATATTTAGTTCCCACTTGCGGTTGAGGGTCCAATGCAAGAATAAATGCAATACAGAAGGATACCCACGCTCTCCTTTTGAAGTTCCTTTCTTAGCAAAGTCATCATAATTCAGTTCTCAAAATTGAACTTAGTATAATTTGTCTAATGTAAGTATTAGATATTATAATATGTTGGTAGTAATATTTTATTAAGTATGTTTATATTCATAATTAGTTCATATAAAGTATTTTTACGTATAATCGGTAGTCATTGTAGGTATTTAGTTTTTTTGCACCGCACAATTTTTTTTTCTCTGTTTATCTCTATGAATGACTGGGAGATAATGCTCATAGCATTAAGTTCACTAAAAGTATATTTTAACTTCGAAACAATAAATGTTTAAATAAATACAGCCTGACTTTTTTGACGAGTTATACCTCTATACAACGTGGAAGGGACATACCCGTAATAAAACAAACCACGGTCCATACTAGATCATTACCTATAGTATAATTAAATTAAAATAATTGCCAAACTTAGATTAATCCAAAAAACAAAGAAATATTTGGGCATTTCCATACAAAAGTGTGCAGCCGCCTGGGCGATATACTTTTAGTGATCTAGTATACTAGATCACTAAATATTTACTAAGGTTCGATTTATTACGGGTATGTCCCATTCACGTTGTTTACCATTTTTAAAAGTCAGGCTCTTATCGGTATCATGTATGGATAGAGACGCACACAATGACGGAGAGATAACAAGAAGCAGATCTGATGCCGGAAGGTGGATAGGAACCCTGTAATAAAACGACGTAGGCCCATCGAGTTTGGGCTTATTACATTAAAACAGCAAGACAAATTTTGTCTTGCCGTGCCGTGTGGTTCCCGGAAAACTGGAATAGGACCACTCCAAATCTTCCCGTGGATATCGTAGAAGGCGACTTAGGAAACACATGCTGAACAAAGCTTATAAACATCAGAGAGACCTCTCCAACCCGTCTGGCCAGCGTGGAGAGTGTAGGCCAAATCCTTTAACTGATCTGGCTCATATATGGCTCTGGTACAGAGAGAGTCGTGTTCCTGCAGTGAGACTAAAAAGGACCTGACGACAACGAAAACATTTGTCTTGAAAAGTACTTAGGCATCACAATAAAAGCTTGTACGAAAAAATTACTTGCATTGTAAAAACTTACTTCACTGTGAAAGTGCTAAAGTTTTTCGCATGCACGATGTACTTATTTAGTCAGATTTTTATTACAATGATCCGTTGGCTCTTGTTGTATCTACTGAGTTGTGAATAAGGCCTCTTCCGTGTCCTTGTTATTTTGGGGTCCAATCCCCAGTTGACAGTCTATTTGAGGTGATAATTACAAGTTGCCAATCATTTCGCAAGTTTCGGAGTTTAAGTGTTTGGATTTACAAGTTTACTGATATAATTGCAATAAATAGTTACGTAAATAGATTGACATTATTTGATAATTTGTGTTTTTTAGTTTTATCATTGGTATACAATGATAACACTAAAAAAAATATATGATGTCCATCACCATGCAAACTTCCATCGAAAATTGGTTTGAACGAGATCTAGTAAGTCTTTTTTTATACGTCATAAATCGTAAAATGTTACTTGCTGCTACGGAACCCTTCATGGGCGAGTCCGACTCACACTTGGCTACTTTTTTTTTCTATACAGTAGGTTAGAGTGACTTATATGACGGCATATCGGTAACTACAAGGCAATGAGATAAATTTACATACAAACTTATTAGTCACGTCTTTATGCCTTGCCTTGACGGATTAGAAACTTTAAAAAATCATAAATCAGGCATTTAAAAAAAATTAAAGATGTCAAAAGACATTTTGTTACCCTTATGAAGACGCAACTTTGTCCAAACAACTATTTTATCTGAGAAACTTCAAGTGGTCAGAAAAGACTCGCGGAATCTATAGCCCACAGAGCCACTAGTTACTTAGGTACTCGTATTTAATACTTATTCCGCTCATGATCTTGATAAAAAACAACGTTCATCCATCCGAATTCAAAACGACAATACCAAGTAAACATAAAATAATGCGGTTTCACAATAAAGCGGCATTCGGTCAAAACATTCGCATTCAGAGCTCTCGACCCGCGAACGACAGTACACGCGGCTGCGTTCGTCATTGTGTCCACAATAGTAGTTCACAATGTTTGCATTTCTGAGTGGAATAAACGCAGACGTGGATTCCACGGTCTTTAGGAATAAAATGTATGCAAGAATTCCGAAGTGATTTTGTGGCATTGTTATTTTGTTATGCTCTTTCGTACTGTCTGGTCGAAAAAAAGTGGAATGAACCGGCTGCATATCTTCCTTGACAGGTTGTTAAAACTTATCAGGGGATTAATTAAGTTCATACGCAACCTATTTATAGACACTTCATTCTTTTGGTTCTCTTTTACACGTGCGCGCGCCTACGTATATCATCACTCTGAAAGTGACTTCTAGGTCATTTGACTTTGAACTCCGTTTATCCCGTTAGTAATTAAGACGTAATCAGTTTATACTTACTTTTCTTATAATATTAACAAAAATTGCAGTTTTCCCATCCAAATCCTGATCAGCAATACCAGGCGAACATAAAATAATGCGGTTGCACAATAAGCAGCATTCAGTTTCACAAAACATTTCAGAGTTCTCGACTCACGAATACACGCGGCTGCGTTCGTCATTGTGTTTACAATGTTTGTACTTCTGAATAATTAAAATAAAAAAAATTATGCAAGAATTCAGAAGTGATTTTGTAGCATTGTCATTTTGTTATGCTTTTTCGTACTGTGTTGTCGAATAGACGTGGAATATACCGGCTGCATCTCTTCCCGGAAAGGTTTTTAAAACTCATCAGGGGATTAATTAAATTAATTAGGCAACCGATCTACTGACACTTCATTGTTTTGATTTTCTTTTACATCTGCACGTGCCCATCATCACTGTCAAAGTAACATCTGGGTCTTATGGCTCAATTTACCCCGTTAACGATTAAGACGTGATCGGTATAATTATATTTCTACTTAATCTTGACCAAAATTTTGCATGTTTTTTCATCCAAATCCTGCTCAGCAATACCAGGCGAACATAAAATAATGCGGTTTCACATAAAACGGCATTCAGTTTTACAGAACATTTTCATTCAGAGCTCTCCACCCGCGAACGACAGCACACGCGGCTGCGTTCGTCATTGTGTTCTCAATGTTTGTACATCTGAATGGAATAAACGCAGACGTGGATGCTGTAGTCTTTAGGAATAAAATATATGCTGAAATTCTGAATAGTTTCTGTTATAATATATGATTATTATCAAGCCTACGTATATATTACATGTGTACAATTATTTTTTCCGTGCTAGTCTTGGAGAAATAAAACATAGAATGTACCAGCTACTTCTTTTCCCACGCAGATTGTAAAAACCGCTGGAGGGAATGAATGGGAATCTTAATCTTAGCAAAAGGCAATGTGGCTAGCAAACAATCACATTTTTTGTCTCCTTTTTTCCACCTTCACGCCCGCAATCACGATAAAAATGGCTTTTTGGTCTTGCAGCCTTGAGTAAGTACTGTCTACCCTGTTAGGGATAAAGACGTGATAGTGTATCTAAAATTACTTATATGGTCGGTACATATTTGAAGGGACAACTTTAATGTCAAAGTGAACTTTTTTTATGAAGCGAACCAATTTTGGAATCTAAAAAAAATACGTTCGCGAAAAAAGAAAAACTCGGCTAAACACTTCTGTGTGTGGAAAAAAAGAATATTTCGGAATACCATTGGTTCCATAGGAAAACTTGTATATTGACAAGGTTAGAGTCTGTCAATAGTAGATTCAATCATTTATTCAGCTTAAAATTAATATATCAGTGTCAGATAACACTTTAAAAACAAACAAAACATTCGTAAAATTGTTTAACCTTAATTTCGCCAAACTTTCTTGAAATCGAGGACATCGTTCCCTGGAGACACGACATGTATCTTGTTAACCGACTAAATCAAGAGTTTTCGAGCATTTCGAATCTATAGTATATAATTGGGGAAGCCACGTCTCTCCCTCGGGACTTTTTGGTCGAAATCGATACGTTACTTGTGCAGTTCAATTCACTTTTATCACGATTGGCAGCCCTGTGTTTGATTAAAATTTTTTTTTTTCAAAAGTTTAGTATGTCGTTTGTTAAAATATACAAGTTGGTTTAAATTTTATACTATGTACATTATTACTTTCACGTCTTTATCTCTAATGGGGTAGACAGAGTATTTTGGGTCTTGCTGCTCTAAGCCACAGAGCCCAGGGATGCAAGATCCAAGGGTCACTTTTTACGTGATGGTGGGCGATAATCTGGAAAAAGGAATCAAAATAGTGATGAGTTGCTAGCCGCATCGTCTATTAATATGATTCGCCTTTTCATCCATTTCCTCGATTGGCTTTTACGATCTGCGTGGGAAGAGAAGCAGCTAGTACACTATTATTTTTACACAAAAGAAAAACTTAAAAAGCGGCCAAGTGCGAGTCGGACTCGCCCATGAAGGGTTCCGTAGCAGCAAGTAACATAATATAAAAGTTCTAAAGGTAAATTGCGGTTTACGATTTATGACGTATTAAAAAATAATTATCTATGATACCGAGACCGCTATAGTTTTAATTGAAAGTACATACTTTGAGGTATATACCACATTTTTTCAGAATTATTTTAGTAATATTTCAAAAGTTACGGTGGGGGGACACCTCAAATTTTAACTTTGTATTAGATTATCTCAAGAAAACCCCCCAGGTTAACTGGAAACCCCCAGGAAACTATGTAGATCAAACCCCCAGGGGTTTCATAGCAGTTTTTGTTGCATTTTAAAAGACCTTTCGAACGATATCCCACATTTTGGGGTTAGTCCAATTTAATTTTTTAAATTAACTTTTCGTTGTATGGAAGGGGGGCTGAAAAAAAACATTTTTTCATAATTTTAAAAATCAACTTTTGGAACTTCAATATCTATCTCTCCACCAATTTTCGTGACAATCGGTGCAGTAGCGACGGAGTACGAGCACGGACGGACAGACAGACGGACGGACATGACGAAACTATAAGGGTTCCTTGTGGACGGAACCCTAAAAATGGGCAAAAATCCGAATCATACTTATGAAAAGGCGATGCGGTTATCAAACCATCACTATTTTGATTCATTTTCCATCTTACCGCCTACCATCACGCTAAAAGTAGCCTTTGATTCTTGCGGCCCTGGGCTCTGTCTGTTAAAGCTGCAAGACCCAACAAGCTCTCTCTGCCCCATTAAGGATAAAGACGTGATAGTGCATCTGTGTATCTAGACCGAAGAATACGTAACTATGGATTCTCAGCTAGAGTTAAATACAATAACAAGTTTATTTTTATTGTATTTTGTACAAATTAAAAAAACGCCATCTAGATAGATAGATAAGATGTTTATTTGTAGCTATTGTCACACACATACGGAAAATACACAACATAAGAACATAATAAAAAAACACAAGAAAAAACGGAAACATATATCAATATATTTGTATCTGTGTGCTACAGCAATCCAAAAAGGTCATAGCTCAGTGCTTAGTGCTGCCCAGAGAGCAGCTCACTGATTTTCAGCTACGGCCTGTCAGGTGCGAGTGCGCAACCAAAAATCCCTGCCACAAAGGTAAAGGAGCTCGAAATATTGAATGTTAAATTAATAGAATTTTATCAAGAGACCTTATTCACAACATTAACCTAAACATAATACATATAAGGATCAGTGTCATATTATACTACAAACACTATGTATACATATTTCATCTAGCGATGATTAGCGAAACTACCGATACGACTTGATATCCGTAGCGCCATCTATCATTTGCTAGAGAAAGCGCTGACTTTCAAGCGTTAACCCCTTATGAATTTTAAACGGTTGAACCGATTCCATCAAACATAGCTAAGAACCACTGCAAGAGTACTTGCTTTCACGTAAAAAAACAGCATCGAAATTGGTCCATCCGTTCGAGCGCTACGATGCTACAAACAGACCGACAGACATTAGCGTCAAACTTATAACACCCCTCTTTTTGCCGGCGGTTAAAAATACAATGGCATGTTGCTTTGGGTCATGGAGTATTTACCGGTGGAGCGTAATATCAGATGATCAGTGCCAACTGCGCCTGACAATCAGAGCAGTGCTTACTCAACTGAACAAATTATTTGCACTAAAGTTAACAGCGCTGACTGTATTTGGATGATCAATTTGACGGTTGATAGTGAAAGAAGCACTCCAGTTACGATGTCGTCCGAGCATAAACTGATAAGAATTACTATTACTTACGTTTTTATTTTTTAAGTGGTAGACAGAGCCTGGAGCTGTTAGACTCAAAGGCGTCGTTTAACGTAATGGCGTGAGGATGGTAAAGGAAATCAGAATGATGATGGGTGGCTAGCCGCATCGTCTATTGACATGATTCAGATTCTCTCCCATTCCCTCGATCGGCTTCTACGACCTGCATAGTAAGGGAGAAGGTACATACTACGTTTATTATTTTCTCCCAGACCAGCTCAGAACTATGTGTGATGAAGATACTACTTAATATATGAAGTTAATTATTATAATCCTAATCCTAACTAGTTTGTATGTTTGTATGTTTGTATGTTTGTATGTTTGTATGTTTGTATGTTCGTATGTTCGTATGTTCGTATGTTCGTATGTTCGTATGTTCGTATGTTCGTATGTTCGTATGTTCGTATGTTCGTATGTTCGTATGTTCGTATGTTCGTATGTTCGTATGTTCGTATGTTTGTATGTTTGTATGTTTGTATGTTTGTATGTTTGTATGTTTGTATGTTTGTATGTTTGTATGTTTGTATGTTTGTATGTTTGTATGTTTGTATGTTTGTATGTTTGTATGTTTGTATGTTTGTATGTTTGTATGTTTGTATGTTTGTATGTTTGTATGTTTGTATGTTTGTATGTTTGTATGTTTGTATGTTTGTATGTTTGTATGTTTGTATGTTTGTATGTTTGTATGTTTGTATGTTTGTATGTTTGTATGTATGTTTGTATGTTTGTATGTTTGTATGTTTGTATGTTTGTATGTTTGTATGTTTGTATGTTTGTATGTTTGTATGTTTGTATGTTTGTATGTTTGTATGTTTGTATGTTTGTATGTTTGTATGTTTGTATGTTTGTATGTTTGTATGTTTGTATGTTTGTATGTTTGTATGTTTGTATGTTTGTATGTTTGTATGTTTGTTATGTTTGTATATTTGTATGTTTGTTTGTTACCTCTCCACGCTTTATCTACTGAACCAATCTTCTTGAAAATTCGTATACACATAGTTAGGAGTACAGAGAAGGACATAGGGTAGGTACCTTTCATTCCGGAAAAATGTAATGTTCCCATGGGATACGCGAGCGAAGCCGCGGGCGAAAGCTAATATGTCATAATTATGTTCCTTCATGTATTATTTCCTAATTTAGTTTGAGTGATACAAGGAGCTATTATGTAAAACTACCGGAGATATCACATATCACTGTATTAATTGTCCCTTTCAATCTTAGCTATCTTCATAAACTTCACTTAGTCACTTACTAGCTCCTATACGCCTAATACTTTATACAGTTTATAAGCGACTGTTGATTCGTTTTTTAGGGTTCCGTACCCAAAGGGTGCAAACGGGATCCTATTACTGAGACTCCGCTGTCTGTTCGTCTGTCCGCCTGTCCGTCTGTCTGTCCGTCAGTCACAGGGCTCTATCTCTTGAACCGTAATAGCTAGACACTTGAATTTTTCACCGATTATGTATTACTGTGGCGGATATAACAACAAATACTAAAAATAAAAAATAGTTAAAAATAAAAGGGGGTCGTCATACAAAAAAAACGTGTTTTTTAGCGTTTTTAACTTGATCTTCATAATGGCATTAACTAGATACTTGAAATTTTCACCAATTATGTATTTCTATGACCAATATAACAACAAATACTAAAAATAAAATAAAGTTAAAAATTAAAGGGGGTCGTCATACAAGAAACGTGTTTCTTCAGCGTTTTAAAACATTGTATAGTGGTACAGAACCCTTCATGTACGAGTCCGAATCGCACTTGCCCGTTTATTTTTAGTTGAAACTTGATGGTTAAAAGTTCTAGAAGCCTATTGGCAGCTTAAAAATCCTACACCAGTGTTTGAGACTTACTAAAAACGTTCATCTTTTTGCAGTCGGCTAAAAGCGACGACAAGCAACGATAGTTCCCGAGGGTCATGCTAACATGTCCAACTAAATCAAGAGTAAAACCATCGAGGTAAATGGGAATGACTTTACATCCCTTGGGATATGTAGGAATCGGTTTAAAAGAAATTTTACGACCTTTGCTTATTAAATCGTGTTTATTTGTAAGGTTTGTTATAAATATTGATTTAAATAGCATTTAAATGCTCAAATAAATATAGATATTGAAAATATTTTTGTTTTAGCTATCTGTGTCCCACTTTTGCGCAAAAACCCCCACCACCTCAACCTCTATGTTCTAATTATCTCTGTTCTTCGCTTTCTCATCACAATCCTTTGAAAATATCCTTTGAATATAAAAAACTTCTCAACACGAGTGGGATTCGATTCCACGCGTCTCAAGTCTGTCTCTTGTGGTTCCTTTGAGTACACTAAGTTTATTATGCCATCCTGATGAAGAAAGAAACAAAACCATCAATATTTTAAATTTCGATATTTTTCCAATCATTGTGGGAAATTAAATCAATAAAATAAAACCAATCTTACTACACTTTAATTGATTTTCAATTTATCTAATTTAAATTAAGTTAAGTCATAACCACTATAGTTTTATTGTAGATGGAATAAACAGCGATCAAGCAGACCCCAGGCTCCAACGCAGCACATCTAAAAACAAAGGGGTAAAAACGTAGGGGTAAATCAATACATAAATAAAAAGCACACACGTTCATCATTAAATACGTTTATTATCGCCATTAAAAACGAGACATCAATGACCATGTACATACAATTGAATGCAATATAACTAATAAACACATGTATCACAGAACAATCTGATAGTGCTCGAAATTGACCATTTGACAACGTGGACGATCACGGAAATGAAGAAGGAAATATATGTAGTAATTGGGGAGAGAGAGAGAGAGGTTGAATAAATGTTGTTCTGACATTAGAGCAAGGTTACACGCTCAGTTTGGCATCAGTTCAGTCTGGTTAGAATGATCGGAGAATGATCGTCTAACCCACGGATTGACAGACTGATGGTATTTTATATAATTTTGTCTGTTTTGATTTATGAAAGACTAATGGGAGACTGATCGCGTAACCCGCTCGTATCATTCTCGCGTCAGTCATCGTATTTTACTACACACCGTACACCTACTTTTTATCAGTCTGCTGTCAGTCTAGATTGACCGTGTAACCGTAATAATCATCCATCATTCTGGCGTCAGTCAAGTCAATCTAGATTGATAGACTGAACTGATACCAAACTAAGCGTGTAACCTTGCTCTTAAGAACCCCCTTACCCTAGACTTTCTCATACAAACGTAGTCTACGTTTTATTTTAAAACAACATGTCAGATTTCGGTAAAAATTTGTAAGTTTAAAGAAATTGCATATATTTAGGGTTGTAATTGGTTTTCACAGTCAAAATATGAACTTGAAAGAAAATATAAGGGTGTAAAATTTTTCCATACTGATGGTCAAAAATGATATAATGCACTATATTTTCTTTCAAGTTCATATTTTGACTGTGAAAACCAATTATAACCCTAGATATGTGCAATTTCTTTAAAGTTACATATTTTTATCGAAATCTGACATGTCGTTTCAAAATAAAACGTAGGATTTGGTCTAGGGTAAGGAGACTCTTAAATAAAACTGTTGACGATCAAGCTTCTTTCGCTCAGGTATATATTAAACTGAAAAATGAAAAAAATGTCTTGCGAATTTGCTGACAAAAGGGGCTTTACACAGGCTTTTTTAACTTAATAAAGCGCAGGTTGTAAATAAGTTTCTATACTAAACTAAAACAAGCTTGAAAAGCGCTTGTTTTCAACCTTATTTCAATTGCAAATTCTGCTCATTTTATATTTTCATTTACACTGAAAACTATACCCCTTGGGATACAAATTAACTTTTGCCTCTCTTTCTTGCAGCTAGTTGTTTCAAAAGAGAGATAGGGACAAACGAGGTTAATATTGCTTTTTCCTCTTCCTTGCTCTTTGAGCTTTGGCCAACTTTCAATACTTTACTATTATTATAGGCTTTTACGAGATTCGGTATTTCTTTCGCAGTGCAGTAACGATTATGTGTATTGAAGCGAATTTAGGGAGATCATTGCTTACCGGTGATATAACTAGGGATTTCCTGCGAAGTTTATGTAAAACTTTTCGAGGAAAAAACCTATTTCAGCGAAAAAGGATACATTATAGAATTTCACTCGATTGAAGTCAACTTAAATTTATTAGGGTTATTAATGAGGGTACATAACAGTATGATTTTAAAAGTCAATATTATTACATAGATATCAATTCAAGATCTTGTTTATTTCAAAATCAAACAATTTATAATTAAGTATAAATGTGACAGTTTCTATGAATGTCTGAATGTATATGGATGTTTGTTTTGCTTTCACGTCAAAACAGCTGAATGGATTGGAATGAAATTTTAAATTTAGATACCTTATTACCGGCATTAACACATAGGATACATTTTATCCCGTGAACATGTAAGGATCGTGATCTTGAGATCAAAATCAGACCACACAGGTTACGCCGCGGCCACCAGCTGGTTTAAAATAATATCTCCCCATTACTATATTGAGAACAACAAAATACAGTAGTGATAGATTTTAATATATTTTAGACATTTCGACTACCTAATTCACATTATATACAATTTGCACAATAATTGGGTGAATTAATTTATATTTGAAATTGGCACGACAGAAGTGACTTTTAATAAATTTTGACGTTCATGCATATAAATGTCATCATCATTCATCAGGTCTTTTTTAGACTCCACTGCAGGAGCACGAATATATCTGTACTACTAGAGCCAAACTTGGTAAGTACAGCCAGAAAATTTGGCCTACACTCTCCACGCTGGCTAGACGGGGTTGGAGAGGTCTCATTGATGTTTATAAGCTTGTGTTTTCTAAGTCGCCTCCTACGACATCCAGAGGAAGACTTGGAGTAGTCCTAATTTACTCTGCCGGGAACCACACGGCACCGTATATATGTGTATATATATTATTAAACATGTCCAAGTATTTATAATAAATAGTACTCATGTAAGTACGCTATTACGTATTCCAATGACACAAAACAGAAATATATTCACGGAACTTTTCGATTGAACCCTTTAAAACATTTTTTTTCTTTTGTGAGCTAAATCAGATATAAAAAAATGAGCAAATAATTTTTAGAACCTGTAAATGTAAACCTGTATATACTATTTTAAAACTTTATTACCTACGTAATTTTAGGTAAATATGTTATAAAATACTTTTGACATTTTAAACCAAAACAAAAATTTTATTGACAGTGAAATGCGTATTAGTCTAGTAAAGCCCATTCGTTCAATTGTTTTGTGTTCTTCTTAATAACAATACCTAACAAGAAGAAAAAATAATTTTGACGCTGTTGTTAAACGAAATATTTGAAAATCATTTTTTTTTAAATAACATGACATTATTGTTTGAACAATACATTTTAAAGTTAACCTATATAGTAAATTATTGTTTGATTTAAAAATCTAGTTTAAAAAACCAGTTATTTATTTATTTGTATGACATTTGTTTGTTTTAAATTTTTCCATTTCAGTTTGTTTTCATTTAATTCATGCCAATTACGATGAATAACGGTTAACCAAAATCAATTAGGTATGTATTTAAATAAAAATACATTATAATTCAGCATAAATATTATTTTTTTATTCAAACAACCTATTTGGGGTGATCTTGACTGTGCAAATAGCAAATTATTTTCAATTTATTTAACACATGTGATGAAATGTGTTAAATAAATGTGAAACATGTGGTAGAAGGCGGTTTTTTTATTTATTCAACTTTATTACAAATATTGTAAACGGTCAACCGAAAAATGGCTCAGAGACATGTAAGACCAAAATAGGAGCAAAAAAAATTAATACTTACCTAATATCTGTATCTATCAAAAGTTCTGTCAAGATCGTAGCAAGTGGAGGAACATAGTCTCTGCCTACCTCTGTGGGAAACAGGCGTGATAGTATGTATGTTACCTAATATTTGAACCTATATTACCTACTTTCACAGGTTTGTTAGTAATTTGTGTGCTGGCAGCACTTATATGTGAGAAGAAAGAATAATCTATGTGAGAAGTTGGTACTAATATGTATTTAGTACAGACCATGGATCAAGATAGACACAGCCTCTGTATGAATTTGTGTGTCAATCTGACGTCAAATTGACTTTCTTTATCGAGTAGTATATACATACAGATCTGTGGTATTTTGTATACAAGTTTGATATTTACGTGCCTTCCAATAGTTGGTATCTGTGACGTCGGCACCCACCTGCTATCATAGAATACGATTTCATTACTCCCGCGTTCCAGAAATCGGTTCAGCAAATAATTTTGATGGATGACCCGGGGTTGCCATGTTAACTTACTAACTCGTGTTTTTCTTCTATAACTTTGTTGTGTGTCATGGATCAGTTAACCTTTGTTGAATTTATATGGAAATTGATGAGGGAAATTTTTATATAATATTTTATCAAACTAAACGACTTCAAAAATATTTTAATGCACAAAATAATGGGGATATTATTAATTGCACATCTAATAAATAATCACCCATCAATTTAATCTCATCATTTATATACTTTTTTACATCAAATAAATCAACAATCTTATCATAAGTACTGATTGCACAGCAAATAAATACTGACTGCACATCAAATTTATTAGGTTAGGGCAAACCTATAGGTTAGGTTATGTTAGAACTGCGACCAACACACGCACGAGCCGAGCGA
This sequence comes from Acrobasis repandana, assembly GCA_963576875.1. Classification (NCBI taxonomy): domain Eukaryota; kingdom Metazoa; phylum Arthropoda; class Insecta; order Lepidoptera; family Pyralidae; genus Acrobasis; species Acrobasis repandana. The sequence continues at coordinate 19,997,094 of OY756222.1, forward strand.
GCGAAGCGAGCGTGCCGCGGTAGCGGCCGGCGAGTGCTAGGAAAGTTCTATCCATTTTACTGCGCCACAAATATAAATTGCAGTTTGTTTAGTAATATTTTCAGTTGAGTATTTTGCTGTGCAATCAGTAATTTTGATTTGCGTTTAAATACTACCCAAAATAATGTAGTCTCCGACATACTTCAGCTGTACTGACTGTTAGAACAGCTTTATGTTTAATTTTTGCGTACTTAAAGTTTTTGTTACTGCATAATTTTTTCTTTTTACAAAAAAAAACAACCTTCTTCATTTTAGTTAAGGAGTTTCTTCCATATAAAGGGATGGACAATGGGATCAACAAAATAGCAAAGGCAAATAATCATCAAAATCGGTTCACAATTCGCGAAGACATCGCGTAACATATAAAAAAATAACCTCGATAAGATAACCTTCTCCTTTTTTGGAGTCTGTCAATAATATATAAGTAAAGTAGTATCGAACTTATATATTTTTCAGATTTCCATTTATATGCATGAACTGTATAATCTAAAATATTAACTATGAAAGATTTACAGACTAGAGTAATAAAATAGTTAGATTTCTAAAAGTATATGAGTAACGAAACAAACTAAAAGACAGTTATATATCATAATTTCGTTATTTTTACGTTGCACTTTCTAAGTCAGTCAAAATCATTCTTTTTCTCGATACGAGTATAATCATCATTTTTACAATGTATCTTTAAGGGTTGAATCTCATCGATCAGTACGGAACACTTTCCTATGCTGCTATTCTTTTCTGTCGCTCAGAAGCGTCATTTGCTCGAAAGAGAGCGACGGAGCCTTAGGAGATTCCGTTCTGTATTTCATACTCGTACTGTCTTATGTGACGCAGTTTCAAGCCTCAGGGTTCAGATATACGAGCCACATTGTGCCAGTGACATTTCGCGACCCTGGAGTTCTATATTTCAAATTAGGAGTCACACGAATGGTTTGCGCGAGCGTTTCTAAAAAGGCGCATTTTTTAATCTGTCGTACGCGAAGGACTTGCACGAATGGTCTTGATACAGTCCGTTTCGTCATTCCGTCCTAGTTTGCCCGTATCTTAAAATTTTAATTAGTTGAAAAAGAATTAAAAGCAAAATAAAATTATACAAACAAATACAACGCCTTTCGTTGCATGCTTATAATCAAGTTTATTATTATATTATTTATATCTTACACAACACTGTAATTTAACAACGATTTAATATTACACGTTTAGATTTATAATACAATTGTATTTATATTTTTGGTGTCTTACTGATGTATTTTTCACATTTAAATTTAATTTGAAAATAGAAAATTGTACTTTTACAGTAAAATTAGACACTAAAATTTGAGATTGTGGATATCAAAGTGTTCAGGCTATATTTTTTATGTATTTTCATGTGTAAATTATTAAATAAATCCGATATTTTTTGCGTAGAATTCTCTGTAAGACACCAAATATTCATAATTTAGCTCCAGCCCTCAACATATGTAAATATAATTACAAATTTTCGTGACATAAAACATCGAAATTCAGTGCTTGCTATTTATAGAATAATTGATTTAATCATTATAATATATTCTTGACATCCTTATAAGTATAATAATATCACCTGTCGATGCTGTATCTTGTTAAATTAACTAAAATATCATAAAAATAATTATTTAGTCTAACAAACTATACTAAACAAATTTAAATGCAAAACTAGTACTTTCCATCGAGCAAAAAAGAAACTCCTTATGAAAATTATCCAGTCAAATGACTTGAATAAAATTACTTCTGTCAAGTATAATAATTGGTTAGATCTTAAATAAAAATAGAACGCACTATGTCAAAAAATAAAAAAAACCGTTTGAGCAATTTTAGTTTTTGGTATGACATACAAAATTTATTATACATACCTAATTAAGGTGACCATCAGTTTAATTATATGTATATACTTTTTCACAGCCAAATTATTGAATGGAAATTGTGTGTGGAATGATTATTTTTCCGTTAGTATTATAGTAAGTACTATCGATAAGTCTTGTTTTATAATATTATGTAGGTATCTTAAATATAAATAATACTTGTGTTTTTCATTGTTCTGTACGTACTTCTGCCTTCCTATTAAATATGTACTGGAAGAGATCTCTCCTGGGATAAGTCCACCATTTGTATAATTACTTTTGTTATTTTATTATGTGTAACTATTGCTGATGTACAATACAGTTTATAAATAAAATAGATACTTATATAATCTAACTCATAGTTGTTAAAAAAAATATTTTAGTTTTGAAGATTAAATTATAATGCAATGTAAATAGGAGCTTAAAATTTTTTGCCAATTTTTAAAATACGATTAACAGGTAATCCAAGTAAAAAGTCAGTTACTGGCCGACGTGTTTCGACCTTATCCGGAGGTCTTCCTCAGAGTGAATGTGACTCGTGACGCCTACACGAAGACGTCCCGAGCCGCATTTTATCGCTAATTAAAAATGTATGTGTATCAATTATGCAAGTAGTTTCGGTGGCAATGAAGCTTCGTTATAACTGTCCAAAGTTCCATAACATTCTGGTGTATATTGTATATTTATGAGAATCCTAAATTTGTTGAGATTGAATCTCTTTGTTGAATCATTTCAATGCACTATTATTTTTTAAAATAATGTTGTTTACTAAAACAACGAAGAAATTGTAAACATCACATACAAAATCTTTAGAATTCAGGTATTTGTCTAAATATTCGTGTTCCTATCGAATATCGAAGTATTTAAACACTATTCTTGGCGTCTGATGCCACGTCCATATTCCCTGGAGAATTGCTATATAGCAGTTCTCCATTAGACATGTCTAATGGTCACCCTACTATGTGAAAACTTGGGATACAGCAACGACTAGAATACACATTGAGAAAACTGTGGTTGTTTGTTGTAGGTATAGATATACTTAAAAAATATAGTTACTCCTAAATTTTATGCAATTTTAACGTGTCCACCAGCTTTTTTTGCTCTTCAAAGTTTTTCTGAATAAAAAGGTTAAATTATTGAATCAAAATAATCACATATTGTTTGCGTAAAAGTAAAAGATATCAACGGTTTTTGCAGTAAACATTGTTTTTTTTTTATAAAGGACCAAGCACTAAAAATGCTTCTAGATTGCTATTATAAAAGTGCAGTTGTTATTTTATCATTTTAACAAATGTTGTTTGTTTTTTAAATATTCATTCACACGAAATGTGCCGATAAAAAAGTGGAATAATTTTAATTTAAAAATTTTATACGCTTTGAAATATTTCTATTGAAATAAGCACAATTATAAAAATATATTTACTTTTGAAAATATTGCGCACTGCAAACTGGTATTTTAATCGTCCATTCTACTATTTCAGAGTTTTTTTAAGTAATTCTATTTTCACGTATTTTTGATATAAAAATCTAAATGGACATGCAAAAATCTATTTCTCTTATATCCGAGTGCAGAATTTGTTGGTATATCTCTTCATCATCATCATCCGAGCGTATTCCCGGTTGCATCCTCAGCGGTAACGGGGCCCGGGGTCCGCTACCTTACCTAGGTGATTTGACAAGGTTACTGGTTTTTTACACAGAGCGACTGCCGTCTGACCTCCGCAACCCAGAGGGTAGACCAGAACCAATCCTAGGCTAAGTACAAACGCTAGATGGCGTTCGGGACCAACAGCTTTACGTGCCTTCCGAAGCACGGAATCATCTTTCTTTTTTGGATAATCAGGTGATTAAAGCCTGCAATATCCTAACCAGACTGAAAACAACTTTGCACAAAGTATGCTTCCCAGTGGGATTTGAACCCATGACCTCCGGATCACAAGGCAGTCAGTCCCTGTGGTAATTTGTTGGTATATAGATATCGTATCATAATTTAAATTGAATGAAGAAATATGTCATTTTGAAGTTGATGAAATTGAAAATAATGTAAATTTGTAAATTTTGGTATGTAACAAATTACGAGTATGTAATTTGTGAGTGTACAAACCGTCAAAGAGCAAAAAAGGTACCTACTTATAGAGATTATCTGGTTAAAAAGTTAAAAAAAAGGTTTAACTCATCTTAACACATTGCTGGGCACTTAGACACAATAGAAAGGACAAATTGATCTACGTCTATAGACGTAGTGTGTTCAGCAATGTGTTAAGTGTCTTTTTCTCTTACCTGACACATTCTGAAGAAGGGAAGCAAATTAAGCTATATAATAATATATTTTACGAATATATTCTAACAGTGACAGTCAAGACATTACGGAAGGTATAAAAATAAAAGAAACGGGCGTCGTCGTGCGCATTTTATTATTCATACATACCTTACATTTTACGTCTATTTTATGCTTTTGTTTCCTTTACTCCTCGAATTACGTTTTAAAAGTATTTTCATAAAAATACTCTTAGAATTCTTTTTGCATTAGGCTTTTAAAAAATCATATTAAAGTACAAAAATAAATCGAGCTTCAGAAATGGTAAAATAAATATTGTAGGTTACTTTAGTTCCCAAATGTGATAAAATAAAGTAAATCGGCACTCTTGTAACTAAAATGTTGAATTTCATTAAGTATGTTAATATTTGCTCTGTTTCTCTTTAAGAAGACCATCATTTCTAAAGAGATTCTATGTCAAAACAGTAAAGCGGATGGAGATGAGGATAAAACCTACTATATTTACTTAATGTTTGCTTAATTTTTTTGTGATTTTTTCTTGTTGAGTACATATGAATACATTACAATCGTCCATACGTCCTATCACGTCTTTATCTCAAAAGGGGTAGGCCCTAAGGCCGGCCGCATTATTATAAGAAATTTTCTTTCAGAATATTTCTGATGCCCACCGCTAGGCAGTCGGGGCCATATATTTTCAGAATTCAGACCTGACTAAAATATATGTTATATATGTTACAATGCCAGGCTTAAAGACCTACCTATATTTTGACTGTAAATTTATACGCGGATTAGTTCTCGATTTTTACAAGCTTTTATTAAGCTTCACCTAACCTGTAGTCTGTGTGTCCGTAATCAAATCTTGCAAGCTAAATTAGACCCACTTCCCATCAGTCGATCGAGTTAAAACTTCACATACTTTGGGACGAAGCTGGAAGGTGGCCATTTCTGTGATAAAACAACATATCCCCCACAGAGTTTGGGCTCAATTGTTTCGTGTGAATTATTTTAGGTTAAAGCTGGTTGTTCATAATATTTTTTTAATAATTACTTGTTTATACATACTGCCTATGTAAATTATAAAAGCATTTTTCTGAAATCAAACTTTATTTAAAATAGTATGGTATGTACATCTAAATAAAAGTTGGTTATCTCAATGTGTAATCAGGTGATCAATTGATAACTACCTATAACTACTTCATACACCGACTTATATCGACCGAGTCGACTATCATCACCAAGGCACTGTATTTAGAAAATAATATGTACTGACACGCACACTGTTAGGGCCACCGCTGCCATAAACGTGCTGGCTGTACCTGTGAACAGAAATATATGTTAGCCACAAATATATTCAAAATGAATATCTACAAAGAAGATGAAAAAAATGCAGACTTCAAGTGTTTACAAAAAGAAGGCTCCGGACCACGCTGTAAGGGTGGCAACATTCTTAAGGGGGAAAAAATATTGTTTCAGATTCAGCCAAAGCCACAAAAAAAGAAGTATTGTTTTCTCCTTTCGGAGGACTTTAGATCAACCAGCGCAGTAACTTTTTAAACTTACCAGAAGCTGACAAATAAGAAGAGTACAGATGTGGAGACCGGACGACCGTGGTGGTCGCATTAGTGGACCGCACGAATGGCGGCCATATTGGCTGCGTGGCTTCGCATCTGACGCCCAGGAAGCTTTTGGGCGTGTCCACGTGGATCCTGATGGATCTCCAGCTATACCGCCGCCCGAACTCGTCGGGTGCAGAAACTTGAGTGTAGTTTAGCATCCAGGGTTCTATCTGTTTGAGAAAATTCATTAACAAAACAAATAGAACAATTTGGAAGGAGTTCTTTTTGAAGGATCTGATTTTATTTGATAATGAAATGCGTTATCAAGATTATGGCAAATGAATCAAAAAATCAACAATTCAAAAGCTGTGTTACATGGACTGGGAGAGAACTTAACGTTAAGTCTGTCAATTGCAAGACAGTTTGTATTGTAGAAATTTGAAGTTTATAGCAAAAAAAAGTTATTAAGCAATAGTGTAAAGTACGTACTCTTTCTGGTTTCCCATCGATGAACCAAACCAAGTTCGCTGGTGGGTTCGCCGGCGAGGTTGTGCAATTGAGATTCAGGTCTTCTTGCAATTGCACGCTCCCTGGTAGCCCAGAGATGATAGGGTCGTCTCTCAGTGTGACTAGAGAAAGAAAACAAAAAAAAAATGATCTAACCTATCAAAAATACAGTAATTGGAAATGGATGAAAATTTTTAAACGCTTGAATTTTTTTCTGTTGTTAGGAATAACATTCTTCGTTACCATAAAAAATATCAAATTTTTCAGTTCAGTCAGTTCAATGTAATAAATAAATTATTTCAAATCTCGTAAAATTAACTCCCATATAGCTGTCGTCGCCATTTCCCTTGCCGGTCAGGGCATATCTGACATAGAAAATATAATGTCATATGACAATTGACAACTTAACTGCCATATTTTGAAAACTTTGACAAATAAGTTGTCTTGTACACGGTCAAAGCAAAAGAAATGGCGACGACAGCTGTATGGGAGTTAATTTTACTCAAGAATGACTTCTTTTCCAGAAACTACTTGTTGGCGATAAGATATAGTAATATTTTCTGACATTGATCACTTCAACCGCATGACATCTATTGCAGGACATAGGCAGTTCCCAAAAATGACCTATTCAAAACGGCCTTCTTCCAGCGTTTATCAGTGATCTTGGTAGGTGTAGTCACCATGGAAATTTGGTTGTCAATACTCTAAGTACTGATAGTCTTTGGGAAATGATAAAGAAATTATTAAGAATATCCACCTGCTAGAGTCAAGTTCCTAATGTACTTGACGACCACGAAGCGAGGCATTTAGTTCTGCCTACTTCCAGCGTTTTTCAGTGATCTTAGCAGGTCTTATGACTACCTTGTAGCTGTCCTATGCCGTATTTTTCAGTAAGTGGTCGCCATTGAAATTTGGTTGTCAAATACTCTAGATCCTAACAGTCCTTGGGAAATTATATAGAATTTGTTAGAATACCCTATAGACCTACCTGCTACAGTCAAGTTCTTTCGTCTGCTTGATGACAGCGAAGCGAGGTCATTCAGTTGACACCACGCGCATGAAGGACTGTCGCGTGTCTGACTGTCCTCTTCGGTAACGCCACGTTGATCACGCAGCTGTGCTGGTAATAGGATCCACAAATATCTTCTTTTTTCTTCTTCTTTTCAAGAACCCACTTGTTGGCGGTCAGATATAGTAATATTTTCTGGCTTTTTTACTTTAACCGCATGATGTCTATTGCTGGACATAGCGTTTCACAAGGATGACCAAAATGACCTTCCTAAAACTGCCGATTTTAAGCGTTTCCCAGTGATCTTTGCAGGTCTTCTGAACTACCTTTTAGCGGAATACCTTTCGGTGGGCTTGGAATTTGGTTGTCAAATACTCTAGATAGCAATTGTTGGAATACCCACCTGCTACAGTCAAGTTCTTCGTCTGCTTGACGACAGCGAAGCGAGGCCTTTCAGTCGACACCTCGCACGTGAAGGACAGCCGCGTGTTGATCGTCTTCGGTAGCGCCACGTTAATTGCGCAGCTGTGCTGGTTGCAGTCCCCTCGGGTGACTCCCGCAGTAGTAGTGTTAAAGATTCTGGTTTCAGGCTGGAGATAACAGATTTATTTAAATATTTTATAATATACACAGCAACGTGGCGGCTGGTTATAAAACTTTACAAACAAATGCATTCCTAAAGAGAATGGACGTCAAATAATTTAGTTTTAGTTTTATTTTTTTTAATAATAGGGATGATGACTGGGTCAGATATTTTTCAGTTTATCAAAAAAGTAAAAATTCACAAAGATAGAGAGTATTTAAGTTCCAGAGTGGGGGCTTGTGAATTCATCGATTTATAAAAATCGTACGTCATAATAAATGACGTACGATTTTTACCGACGACGGTTTTCAGAGAAAAAATAAATACGTGTACAATATTTTTTTAATAATCTAACTGATAGACCTAAAGTAATTTTTCAGTCATCATGCCTATTCTTCTACATGTTAGTTACATAATTTACACCTCCTTTTAAAGTCTTCTTTTTTCGGCATGACCAGCGGGTTGACTGGTAGATAAATAAATTTAAAAAACAGGTGAAAGCACATTTTCTTAAACAACTGTCAGATAGTTCTTAGTGTATGTAGTATATCTTAGTATAATAATAGTGTGTATTATTTGTATGTAGTTTATGGTTTATTATTACATATTTAAGTATACTTGGTTCATTTTTCACCATTTCTTTTTGAGTTTTTGCACTACCCTTGTCTTTCTCAACATCACCCGGTTGGTTGACTGGTAGATAACGCCTTAGGCTTAAGTCCGCCATTACACTTGTATTTGTGTATAAAGTTAAATAAATAAATACGTCTGCCTACATATTACATTTGTAATAAAGTTAAATAAATAAAAACATGTAGGTACATATCCTTATCAATTATTGTGTACATAATAAGCCTACAGCACATTATATCAAATCATGTTCATGTAGTAATTTTCCAAGAACTCCAAACACACGTATCGTAGGTTTTCTTTTATTAGTAAGATATCCTCAAGAAATATAACAGAATAAGTTCAGCTTTGATAACAATAGTTAGGAAAGAAAATATTCCATTTAAAACTGTAACGAAGTTGCTTGAACATTTACTATTATCCTGTTCTGTGCTTGTTAGTTATTTTTATAAAAACAGTTATAAATATTTTATATGTCTTTTTCTTTTTATATATCGATTTGGGTTCATTTTTTTATATAAATTAATGTTTGTTGTTTTTAATATTAGTTTTAGATATAATTTATTGTTGTTGAATTTAGTTTTAATTGTATTATGAATAAAATTTATTTATTTATTATATTATATATTTATATAACAAATTTTAAATATATTTTCAACTGTTGAAACTGTTTACGAAAATTACAAATTCTATTATATATATATATATATATATATATATATATATATATATATATATATATATATATATATATACATACATTGTATATTTATTTTATCTATAGTAATCGTATAGGTAGGTATATATTTATTTTTAAATTAATATCTTCTTGTATTTCTACTTGGTCTGGTTGACTGGCAGTAGAGAACGCCATAAGGCATTAAGTCTGCCATTTGTACACTTTATCATGTGCAAAAAAAGTTTAAATAAATAAATATATAAAACATTATACGTGTCTTCCTTTGACCTAGATCAGCATGTACAGAATAGGTAGAAAAGAAAATATTATTCGATTTAAAACTGCTCCTAAGTTGCTTGAACTTTTCCTATTATAGGAGTACGCTCTGTACGCTTGTTAGGGATTTTTATGCTAGAGATAATACGCTCTATTTCCCCCCAACTTTACTAGTGAAGGTGCTTTCCATCTATTTATATCCCTATTATGAGAAGGCTTGCCGCACACAGGTGCGTTGTTATTGTCAGGGATTATCGCACGCGTTACGACTGCGAGTAAAGAAAAAACGAAAATAAAAGAATAAAAAAGAAAAAGGAATAAAAAAGAAAAAAAAGCGGCAGGTACAATTGTGATCCCTTTCTGCACAGTATGCCATATCTGCACCCATGCCAAATTACAGCTTTCTAGAACTAAAAGTCATGGCGAAACTATAAGGGTTCCTTGTTCACTACAGAACCCTAAAAAGTGATACAAAAGGGTAAAAATACCTGCTGGCCTGGAGTATATCTGAATATCTCATGGTTCCCTCTGTACCATTTGACGGAGTGAAGATCAGGATCATTTTTCTCCTGAACGTAGTGACAGTTAAGGTTTGCGTCCCGCCGCGGGTCACCATACCGGGGTACTTCTAGGAACGTAATGTTGTGCGCCGTGGCTATTACTGTGGACAAAGGAAAGGGCCCTTTAATAAAAAAAAAATTAATTAGTGGTTATGTGAGAACAGACTCTTTCCCGTCATAAAATGCTAAAGCAAACTTCCCCCTGTTTCCCCCCCTCCACTCACCCTTTTTTGATTTTTCAAGCTATTGCATAGCTTTTATCGCGGGCTTTGAGCGCGGCGACCGAATCAAGAAATTCTGTAACGAAAATAAAACCTAACACTCGGCAACCAGCGACCGGCACAGCGGCGCGGCGTTGAAAGCTGTGCATCGTCTAACGTCGTTTCAGTTCGGCAGAATGCTATGCAATAGCTTTACCGCGGCAGTCCCCGAGTGCCACACGTTTTTTATATAACATCTTATACAGAATAAAGTTCTTAAAATGCCTCTCAAATTTGATTGAAATCCATCGATAAATAACGCCACGGCAAATTTTTCTCCTTATTTTTTTCCCCTTATTTATCCCCTCCAAACAAAAATTGCGATCGACTAAGGAATTTTTGTGTCAATTTTCGTCAAAATCAATTAAAATATGCAACCTGTATACGAGAACAGATAGACGAACAAAAGCATTTTTGGCTAATCTCGAAACTGAGACGCTTCGCTCGCTCGCTTGGATGTTGCCGGCCCAGGCGATGTCTGCCCTATTAGGGATTAATATCAGATAATGAACTTTTCCACAAGCTTTCCTTTTAAGAGCATCATTTATCTTCAAGGAGTTTCAGTCCCTACATCCCGGCTCCATGACCAAATCAGAGATTAAGAAGTGGGTAAAAAATTGTTTGCAATTTTTTTTAAATGGGTAACTTTTTTTAGACATTATCTAGCACAATAAACGGGAAAGTGCGAGTCGGACTCGTACATGAAGGGTTCCGTACCACCGTTTTTTGTATGCCAACCCCCTTTAATTTTTAACTTTTTTTATTTTTAGTATTTGTTGTTATAGCGGCCATAATAATACATAATCTGTGAAAATGTCAAGTATCTAGTTGATGCCATTATAAAGATCTAGTTAAAAACGCTGAAAAAAACACGTTTCTTGTATGACGACCCCCTTTAATTTTTTATCTTTTTTTTAATTTTCAGTCATCATCATCCGAGCGTATTCCCGGTTGCATCGTCAGCGGTTACGCTTCAGAGCCCGGGGTCCGCTACCTTACCTAGGTGATTTGACGAGGTTACTGGTTTTTACACAGAGCGACTGCCGTCTGACCTCCGCAACCCAAAGGGTAGACCAGAACCAATCCTAGGATAGGTACAAACGCTAGATGGCGTTCGAGACCAACAGCTTTACGTGTCTTCCGAAGCACGGAATCATCTTTCTTTACGGATAATCAGGTGATTCAAGCCTGCAATATCCTAACCAGACTGGAAACAATTTTTCACAAAGTATGCTTCCCAGTGGGATTTGAACCCATGACCTCCGGATCACAAGGCAGTTGCCTTGACCACTGGACCACGGAGGCAGTCAGTTTTTTTTTATTTTCAGTATTTGTTGTTATAGCGGCCACAGTAATGCATAATCAGTGAAAATTTCAAGTGTCTAGCTATTACGGTTCAATAGATAGAGCCCTGTGACAGACGGACAGACGAACAGACAGCGGAGTCTCAGTAATAGGGTCCCGTTTGCACCCTTTGGGTACGGAACCCTAAAAATGAACTCCCCACTACTGAATTTACGCCCACAAGCAAAATAGGTGTATATTTTTAATAAATACAAATTCATGTTTGCTTATAAAGGTTGACTGGAAGAGATCGCATTTAGCGATAAGTCCGCCTTTGTATCCATATTTTCTTTCGTCTTTGTTATTTTTGTTTTTTATGTGTTATTATGGTGCAATAAAGTAAATTTGTATTGTACACATACCTACCACTACTAGACTTGCAACGATATTGCTAGAAAGAGACTGTCAAATACAGTAAAACGTGAGTGCGAAAGAAACGCTGATATGTTTTTTTGTCTCTATCGGCGTGGCTGCTATAAGCTGGCCTACTGTCAAAATCTGGGCCAAACAAACCACAAAACGATCGAAGAAAGTTATTAAGTTTAGGGGTTTTATCATTTAAAAGGTGATTTAGGGTTTAATTTGAGCTTATTATATGTTAGTAACCATAGTGTGTTCTGTGACGTGTGCAAAATATGGGTGGAGGCAACAATCAAAGATAGAAAGAGATGCACTAAAGTGGCCAAGCACTATGCAGGTCTAGTAGTGGTAGGTCTGTGGTATTGTATTTTATTATTCAGTACCGGTTTGTTAAAATCTTTAATGTCCAGATCTGTTGACTATTTAGTGCTTAATTGATAAGAAAGGAACGTGTCAAAGTCAAAGTCAAAATCATTTATTTATTATGGGATGTTTGTATTATTTGATAGGCAATTGTCAATTTTTTCTTTTGAATTCGACCATTTACTTACAGCTAAGTTTAATGCCTCTTCCTAAGCGCAAGTGCAATGCAAATGTTGCAAATTAAATAAAAGCTTGTAATAAATAGAATCAAGCAACGATTTAATGAATCGTTATAATAGAAAGACTTTCAAGTATTAACTTTATAATAGATTACAATACCCGGCACATAAGTTGACCCAAAATGGCGGTCACTGCGCACACTTTTCCCTCTAATTATACCTGCGCAGAGCCGCCATTTTGGGTCAACTTACGTGCCGGGTATTGTACTCTGCTTCCTCGACTTATTATCTTGTTTTGAAGCTAACAAAAGGTGTATTTACTTGGATGAGAGTTTGTAAGTGTCATTTCTTTGATACTAATGAAACCCTTTTTCTGACTTAATTTGCTTTTAAATTAAATTTTAAAACATTCATACAGATAATGGAACTGGTGGAACTTAATAAAAGTTTGTAAAAATATACTGTTCTATACTTAGATATAGAGGTATTATGTAGATACAGTGAAATTTTGTGTATATGTTACACTCAAAGACCGAATTCGCTCATTGAGCGAAATAATAGGCCACAAACAACGCGTTGTGGCAATCACAGAACGACCACAACGCGTTCTGAGCGTTTTGCGAACGCGAAATTACCGTCGTAGCCGTTTTACAATAGCCACAACGCGTTGTGGCCTATTAATTCACCCAATGAGCAAATTCGGTCTTTTTTTAATCTTTTTATTAGGTTCACAAAACTGATAATACACAGTAACAAGTATATGTAGGGTATAGAGTATTCAGTAACATGTGAAAGTGTAAAATCTTCTCGATGTGGACACAGCATGCACATATAATAACTGCTATAGAGAAGTACATATAACAACACTGAACAATACTATTAGGTACTACAATATAAAAGTAAATTAACTAAATATTCACGGAAGCATATTTTTTTTTATAGAATTGGCCGATGCACTGAATATATCAAATTTTGACGATACAATACAAAATTTTGAGTCTTTGAGCGTAGTATATACATACAGGTTGTTTCTGTAACCCTAGCTATATTAAATATATGTTGGCAGTATTCTCCCGCTGGACAGCTAAGCTAATCTGTTGGGCAAAAAAAACATTACCTATATAAGTACTTCTTCTTCTCGAGTCGAAAGGCTATTGTTGGAGTAAACATATTGAGTATGTATGCAATAAACTTAGACAATTTTTAGCAAATATAGTTGTCCTAAGAAATTGCATCCCCCCGTAAGGTTAAATCAATGTTATATAATTCGCTTACTTATAAAACATATACCGAACAAATATATAAATTCCAAAAAAAAAATATTAAAAAATTGTAGTACCCGTCTCAATAAAAATCAGTATCATGACAATGATAGCGAATTATTCAAATGCTGTAAAATCTTACCTGTTCATACTCAATTTAAGTACGTACTAATAAAACAATTATTTTTGTAGATAGATTTTGGAAAAAAGTCGACCTTCCAGTGTATACTCGGGCTATGGCACGGAATCTGTTGTAAACAACTCGAGCGAATAACATGTACGGTGAGCAAATATCTACCTATCTGATGCCTCAATTAATTATGAATTACCCATTACCTAAAAAATATTTAAGTAAAATTAAAGAATTTTTTTTTGGTAAATATCTGATGTTTATCTGGTTCCTAAGGAGGTATCTATTATAAGCTACGAATAATAAAATCTCTAGAAATGTAAAGCTCCTATATTCACCGCTTCGATTCTGATTCCATTTACGCAAACAAACTGAAACACTCAAACACACACATAGACAAATATGCATGCGATTGGTCGCGACAAGTTCACGTTCGTCGTCGGGTGGGGGCGGTCACCGCAACGAGCAGTGAGGTACAACGCGTGGCTTAGGTACATTTTGCATAACACTTTCCACAGATGTCAAGTATGAATATTAAAATGTTTATGAAAGGTGAGTCCTGTGTTTTTAACGTCTGTATGGCTTCTACACTACTTAACGGCACATGACGGCATTTTTAATGAATCAATTATCACAAAAACACAGCAATATTCTCAAAGGAAACTTTTTGCGACAAAACCGCACGACTCGAGTGCAACAGCGAACTGTCGCGCCGTGCGGTTCATATTTTAAGCCCCGCCCGCCGCGGTACATATCGCGTGAATGATTTTTCGGGATTAGTTACGCTTCTAGAGATTATTATTCGTAGATTATAAGGTAATTAAGTACCGTTGTAAATGATTAATAACATAAGGACAAATCTGCGTGGTTTATGTATGTTTTTCCTTTTCGTCTAAGCGCATTCCCGGTTGCATCCTCAGCTGTGCTGCGTCGGAGCTCGGGGTGCGCTTTCCCGCTTTTTCTTCTCCAAATATAACATGCAGGTCAATGGTCACCCAAGAATGTCAAAGACCTTAAAAATGAAGAAGAAACAGCCGAAACTGTTTAAAAGATTTGGCTATAGTTTTACGATCGGCCGCCTGCCTGACGTCAACCCTCTTTGGGAATGTATTTGGGCGAAAAGGTTTACTTCCGGCTGCCGCCCGACGTTAACCCGCTTTGGGAATGCAATTGTAGCACAAGATGTTTTTGCTGAGTCCTTTAGTCGCCTCTTACGACATCAACAGGAAGATGGAGTGGTCCTATTCTAACCCGGAACTACACGGGTTTGGCCATATAAGTACTAACAAGTATGAATATTTTCAATAGAATTGCACTTAAAGCTGCAATCGCACAACACTGAATGAAATGTCTATTCAAAATAAGATTTACGTATGCAACGAAATTTAAAATTAGTTCTGGCAACTTTTAATCAGTGTTGCACGCACAAAAACTAGTTTCATTAATATGCAACAGAATTTGCAGTTTGTTCCTAAAACGAGGACGGAGTTCGATGGAAATATCTTTTTTGAACGTAGCGTTGGCTATTGCATGTTAAACCCTCGATAACTAAAGATGGGGTGTCATAAGTTTGACGTGTGTATGACGTCATATAGTATCTTAAATAAATGAATCGATTTGATCTTTGCTTATTTAAGAATAAAATATATAATTGAAGTTAAAATAAAATAAAAACTAAACCCTAAAACAAAACCAAGTCTAAATTATTCATTAAAAAATCTAAAAGATTTCAGAAAAAGAACAGTGGCTGCGTTTCCTCTCCGATTAGCTATTCATTGAAAAAAGAAGCAGCCAGCCATCTTGACACCAGCGGCAGTCATCAGGAGTGCTATTTTTCATTTAGGGACTCAGCGAAACACAAAACGTATAGTTTTCAAACTCACCACTCGCGTTCCGACACATTGCATCGTATTTTTGAAACCTTCGTGTGAGCGATAAGTAATATTGAGTTACGCAGAAAATATCATACATTTGTCAATTGTTTTCTAAACATTTCAACAAAAATAAAAAATTAGCGTGAAACGAAACTGATACTCCATGGAACGTTTTTTTGACATTTGTACGCTACAAATGTCAAAATTACGAGTGGTTCAGACCACTCGTTGCAATCCTTAGATCCCTACATAGTTTGTGATTCCTTCGCATACGATCAATTCAAAAATGCGCCCGTTTGGAAACACTCGCGCAAATCATTCGTAATGTGAGTCCCTGAATAAAAACTAGCACTCCTGATGCGGAGTCATCGATTTTGATTTAGTTTCCTTTTTCTTTTTTTCTTTTTAACAAAGAGATTTCATACTTCAGTCTTTTTCTTCTTCACTTAGTATGATCATTGGCATCTTTAGATGACCATTGACATGCAACGCATCTAAAGATGAGGAGGTCTATGGTATGAGGAGCTGGCCTATTCTAGACCGGAAGCCACACGAACATCAGAATGGATAATAACTTTAAATATTTTTTTTACTAGCCTATTTCATTGTCCTACTGCTGGGCAAAGAAATAAAATAGAAAAAGAAAATGCCTTTAGAGGCAGCTTGAAGAATCTGACACCAGAGATAGCTACTTAATACATTGAAGGACAGTAGGACGCCTATAGACGTAATCAATTGTTATTTCTATTGTGTTTGGCTTAGTATCCATCAATGAGTTAAACTAAAAAAATAAACAATCAAGTAAATATGTAACAGAGAATCTGCTAAAATTGGGAGGATAAAATTGTTGATGAAGTTCAATGACCCAGTATTATAACAAAATGCCCGTGCACCACAAAATACATAGTTTGTTATGAGCACTAAAACAACAGGTCGGCAGCGGCGTTTTGATTAAAATTTTACGAAATGCATCGAGCATGCCGCCGACATGTTTATCGTGTTATGCTTTTGAAATTGTACCAAAAGTATCAGTATGTTACGGCTTTCAATATATCGATGGCGCAGAGGTATGTTGCAAGTGTAAGTCAATAAATAATATCATCGTTCTTGTGTGGTGTTACCTTGAAAGACCGAATAAGAAATGATGTTATAAGGGATCGGTGTGGAGTGAAAGAGGACGTAGTGACAAAAGTAGAACAAGGGATTTTACGATGGTTTGGGCATTTAGAAAGGATGGATGAAAATAGATTAACAAAAATATTTATAAGGCAAGTGCGAAAGGAAGAGCGGGACAGGGTCGACCTTGGCGAACGTTCTGCGATCAGATTGCAGACGTTCTGAAAAAGGGAGAGGTAAGAAGTACCCGTAACCGAAGGGCATGTATGAAGAGGTTGATGAGTGTAGATGAAGCGAGAGAGGTCTGTCAAGATCGTAGCAAGTGGAGGTCCATAGTCTCTGCCTACCCCTGTGGGAAACAGGCGTGATAGTGTGTATGTTCTTCAAACAGGAGTCCACTTTTTGTAATTTGAGAGCTTGCTCTTGTCGGTGAAGTTAACTGGAGATGCCTCGATTCCTTTCTTCTCTCTGCCATCTTTTTATTATCCTATTAGAACCTAAGTCCTAACTTTTCTTTGATTTCATCCTCGGTCTTCCTTTTCCTCGTCTAGCTCTTATTTTTCCTCTTTAATTATTCTGAATAGATTGTCATGCCTTATTAGATGTCCAGTCATCTTCTTTCTTCTATTTTCTATAGTTTTTTAACCAGCTGAGGTTCCTACACTACACCACGAAGCTGAGCTGACCACCTTTTCGGCATTCATTAGGTATAGTCTAGTTATGGAAGTTATATTCTGTAAATTGATTGCTGAATAATTTTTTTCTTTCTTTCTTATTATCTCCTACTTATTGCTTACTCTATCCATCCAGCTTATTTTCTCAATTTTCCTCCCGCACCCCATCTCGAATGTTTCTATTCTTTCTCTGTTCTCCTTCCTTATTTGCCACGTAAAGCTACACTGGAGTACACAAACTAATATAAATAAGTGATAGGCAAGTTATTCTGATTATCTTTTTTCTCAACCATAACTCATCAATTACTAAACTTGACATTTGGTCATAATATGAGCCTCTGGTTCTGGCTTGTCTGTCCCGTGAGGGATACAGATGTAAAGTGTTTCTCTTCTCCCAAGTATAAAACCTTCCCCTTAGTATAGGTAAGTATATTCAACGTGTGGTATGTTCCTCTATCTATAATGGGTACAGCTTAAGCTCAATCTGCCAAGAACAACACCGGCTTAGAACTTCCGGAACTAAGTATTAAGTACAGTTACATATGCGGCGCTGTAGAAGATATACCAACGCTGCTTTATAGCCACAAACTTAGTATATCGATTGTAAGCCGAGTGTGTGTAACACAGAATACCAGCACATCCCCGTAAGTTTACTAATAAAAATCACTCAACAACAAATGCACGCTACCATGAAGCACTTAAAGCCGAAGCCATGTAGTGCAGGACATCCGGCGGCTAAGTGGGTTGAAGATGTCAGGCAAGTGGCAGGGAAGAACTGGATAGGGATGGCCAAGATAGCGCAGGTCACGCTCATGAAAGCCAACGATGATGATGATATAAACTTGTGTAACTTCCAATACAAAATGCATGAAATATTACATCATTTTTGTGTGGTAGGCAAAACTAGTCTGCTAAATATCACGCGATCTGTATGAAGTTATCTCATTTACATACATATGCGGCCGTATATTATTACTGGCTCGCAATTAGTAGCGTATGCACTATGCAAGTCTAAGTAAAACACCGGTTTTATGATAACCAATGTGGGAAAACCAGCCATGCAAGTGCCGTGACAGAACCGTATAAGGGTTCATCATCATCATCATCATCAGGTCTTTTTTAGTTTAGGTAGATTAGGGTCCTTCCATGTAACCGGCGTGAAACAATGCGACACGAAAATAAGTGCGCCATCGTTTGTGGAGAGACGCCACACTGAAAGATATTCTGCGAGTGGTAGATTTATTTCCATCTGGTCAAATTGTCTTTACAGCAGCCCACCTGGGTTCTTAGTCTATTAGGAGACTGACAGCATTGTATACCATAATTTTTTAATTGTCTGTCGGAGACTAGGTGACCACCATGGCGTTTAAAAAATTAAGACTTCCAGGTGGACCAGGAAAGATTATGGTCATGTGGTAAGACTAAAAAGCCTCAAAAGCTTTCTCATCATTAGGTCTTTTTAGTCTCCACTGCAGGAACATGACCCTCTTTGTACTATCAGAGCCATATATTAGCCAGAGCAGTTAGAGGATTTAGCCCACGCTCACGCTGGCCAGACGGGTTGGAGTTTCATTGATGTTTATAGGCTTTGTTTAGCTTGTGGTTCCTAAGGTCCGTGTAAGGGTTATTTGGGCCAGCATTGTCGGTTAGGTAGTATTTTTCGAACAACAAAGCCGACCCGAACCAATTATATCGCCTTTTTCACCGAACACCTATCTGATTTTATCATGGAAATCAAAATCAAATATTTATTCAGTAATTAGACCTTTGCAGGCACTTTTACACGTCAATAGTAGTGTACATTACGTGTAATGTTTATTTATATTTAAATTTCTTTGTTCAAAAGCTACCGATACTAGCGTTTCGCAACGACCACTGCTGAGAAGAAACGCCGAAAGAAACTCATTTACACAGTATTGGTCGCCTACGCTCCAGAAGGGCTTTGTCACTTTACAAAGATATTATGCCTAATACAATGTTATCACAACATAATATGTAAAGCTTGGGTAATTTTCAAAAACACAGTATTGCGAGCTGTGAACTCACATCGCCTTAAGTAAACATTACTCTGAATTACTGGCCGGTTGAAGAGATCTCTGGGATAAGTGCGCCGTTGTATGTTTACTTTTCTGTTTATGTATTTTCTCTCTTGTGTACAATAAAGCTTTATAAATAAACAAATGAGTTCGCAAGGTGTCAACTTTGCGAAGGCATAATCCCCCGAAAGAGGGGCCGTAAATACTCGATACTAACGAGTATAATTAATATTACGTTACACAAAATCGCATAATAGGTCTTATATATTGAATGTATATTGACGTTTCAAAGGACCATGAAAACAAAATGAAATAAATACTGGCATGATCCCGTTTCAGAATCGGT
This sequence comes from Acrobasis repandana, assembly GCA_963576875.1. NCBI lineage: Eukaryota > Metazoa > Arthropoda > Insecta > Lepidoptera > Pyralidae > Acrobasis > Acrobasis repandana. The sequence goes on from OY756222.1 coordinate 20,017,014, forward strand.
ATTATGTTACTCGTACTTGCCGATGTAATAAGAATAGGCATGATGTTTGAAAAATCATTATTGGCCCATCGGTTAGATTAATAAAATATATTGTACACATATTGTTTCTTTTCTCTGAGAAACAATAAATGACGAAGATACAGCGCCTTTAAATTTCGCATGACGTCACGCTTTCGTACGATTTTGTACAAAGCGGTGACGTCACAAGCCCCCACTCTTTTTTTTGTTTTTTCGTGTGTGTAAGTGGCCAAAACTGGTCACTGATTTTTCAAGCTGCCTAAATACATCTGTCATCGCTAGACGACTGCCATACAATGATGACAGCCGGGACCAACGGCTTTACGTGCCTTCCAAAGCACGGAGGAGCTCGAGAATTTTTTTTACCACTTGTGGTCAGCCATCCAAGTATACAAACCACGCCCGAGATTGCTTTACTTCTGGAACTTAGATACTCTGTATCTTTGTGAATTTTCACTTTTTTGATGGGTACATTATTTTTTGAAAATCTTACTACCGGACTAATTAGAATAATACTTTTCTGACCCAGTCATCATCCCTATTATGAAAATTTAAGTATATATTTTACAAGCTTTTATTTCGCTTGCCCTGTTTGTTGTTTTGAACAGACTTCAAAAAAGAAGGAGGTTATCAATTCGACTGTATTTTTTTTTAAATGTATGTTTGTTACGTAATATCTTCCTTTTCTTAGATTTTGATGATTCCTTTTTCTTTTTGAAAGCCTTTACTTCCAAGTTGGTCCCATTTTAATTTGGTGAAGATATGATAAAGAACTTTGGAGATATGGAAGAAACTCCTAAAAAAAATTTAAGTCGGTTATTTTTTTTGTAAAAAATTTAATAATTTTTTTTTATTACCATCACCATCACGCTAAGAGGTCGGTGGGCGAGATGGTGTAAAAAGGAACCGAAATAGTGATGAGTTGCAAGTCGCATATAAAGGCAGTACTTATCAAGCCAAATGTAATAGGCCCAATCTCGATAGAGTTGCGCCGTTTTATTACAGGGTTCCTATAGCCACCTTCCGGCTCCATCATCAGATCAGCTTCTTGTTATAATAATATGGCATGTCACCTAATTTACTTTAGCATACAAATTTGGTCCCAATCGGGAACAGGGAAGTGGCTCAAATTTAACTTGCAAGATTTGACCCAAACAAATAACCAGGGCAGGCTAAATTAAAAGCTTGTAAAACCCCAAGGTCCTGCGCTTTTAGGCTGTTATTGTTGAATAACAGCCTTAGAGAGAGAGGTAGATGTCAAGTTATGTTAAATGTCTTTAAGCAGCTTAAAATTTGACAATACTTACAGTCAAACCAAAAAAGTAATGTGTTAGTTTCCCATTGAACAAAAAGCTTTTCAGTCTTTATTTATTTAGCACAATAAACTTCCACGTTTCCAAGCCATCGATTTCGTCTTTTACACACCATTGAGCGTTTTTGGGCGGATCGGAGCTAATCTAACGTAACTAAGCCGATTCATTAGGCTTGCCAGTATAAATTAAAGATGCACAGAGTCGCTCTTTGCGCCAATTCAAATTTGAATGAAACTATCATCATCATCATGCTATTTGATCTAGATTGCTTTTTGTGCTTGACTTGACGAAGGACACAAAGTAATCTAGATCAAATAGCATGTTACTAGACTTCCGCAAAGTTACGCCTGAATCTATTAACTATTATCAATCACCATCATTGTGATTTGTCCCTATATATTTATTTATATATTTATTTATTTATTTATTTATTTATCTATTTATTTATTTATTTATCATTATCATTATCATCAGCCACAGGAAGTCCACTGCTGGACATAAGTCTCTAAGGATTTCCAAACCGATCGGAAGCGGCCTGCATCCACCTTGCTCAGCGCGTCCGACCACGCAAAAAGTTCTCAAATGGCGGCCAAGTACAGGCAAGCGCCTGTACTTGGCCGCCATTTGAGAACTTTTCAACCCCATTTGATTGGCCATCGGTTCTTCTGCCTAATCATATTCATTTTATTTTTTTTCTACGAAAGGTATACCTTCCGAAGCACGGAGAAGCTCGATTTTGTTGTGAAATTTGTTATGTTATGCCACTTGTAACCGCCTATCCAAAAGCGAACCAGTGAGCAAGTTGCTTAACTTGCGAAAGTGCTAATGCGTACTCCCGCCGCATTAATCTTATTTAATCTAATTTATAAACATTTCTCTGTATAAGAAAAAAATGGTTGCCTGTAAAGTCGGTTTTACGGGCGAAGATTTTACGTGACAACGGCGGCAGACCGATCATAGTTGAGTGGGAGAGAGACGCAAGGCATTCGGCGGGCCTCTCTCTCGTTCGGTGACTCATCGTAACGTTACCGAGCGTTACACTTTTTCATAAGTGACTCCCAGCCGCAACCTAATTTAAGACGTTGTCACGTCAAAAAGTTAGCAAAGTGTACATGACATACTCTTCTGTAAGTCTTATTCATTTGTGCTGCTAATGTCTCGTTCGAATAATGATTGGACGCAAATAACGTATTTTATTACAATTTTCTGAATCGCTCTGGGACGTAACATGTGCGTTTTTAATGGGTTTTATCCCTTTGAAATGTAAAAGCTTTTTGTTATTTATTAAATATTTGTTTTCAATGAAACAACTCCATACCTATTTATTCTGTAATTAAATATGCTAATGCAGGCAACAAAACGTACGAGTACGTAGTTACGTACGAGTGGGATTCGAACCCACGACCCTCACGTTAACGCCGTGAGTGCACTACCAATTGTGCTATCGTGACCTCGAATCACCACAACGAATTTTCTCATCACATAGTACACGCATTTCAAGCATGCGTAAATCTGCATTACTACTTACTATTCAGAAGTGTGGTATTCAACTTAAATCATATTCGATGAATTGAAAGCTGATTAAAGTGAAGAAAGCTTTGTTTCAATTATTATTTTTAATAGTAGTAATGAAGATTTACGCATACTTGAAATGCGTGTACTATTTGATGAGAAAATTCGTCGGGGTGATTCGAGGTCACGATAGCACAATTGGTAGTGCACTCACGGAAAACTATCAGAGCTTAACAGGATTTATAAATTAAAGAGTTAAAGTCGAGAAAGAAAATTAGACAGTTGTTACTTACGTAAAACTAGTTTTGACTACCGAATCCTACACTGCACGTTGCCCGACACGCACTTAGTTTTTACTACTTATTAAATTGTTCATATCTATTTATGCAAACGCAACAAATGCGTGATTTTCTAAACACATCATTATAAAAATACGCGTTACTGAACTCGACTTAAAAGAGCCATTAGAAGTTCTTCATACTTAGTTTAATTGAGTCTCGGGCTTTCAAAGAGAACTTCCTAACTGCAGTCGTTTGTGTAAATGGCTGTGATTCACGATCTTTTATTTTTTTCATTATCTAAAACTTCGCAAAATGGGCGGAGGCGTTACGCTATGACTCATTAGCAGTGTCAAAGTCATTAGGATTTTTAGTAATAAATATTCTAAGAATCAAAAGTCAAGTGAAGGACAAAAATATTTGTTCAATGTAGTACAAGGGATATTGCACAACAGGCTAGGTCATGAACAGTGAACACTTCCTTAAAAATCAGAAAAATTATCAAAATCCGATTAAGACGATCATATATTTGTTTTTTCGTGATCTTGATAGTGTACAAAAATACATTTAAAATCGCTTATTATCGTATAACGGCGATACTGACATGGCGTACGCAACCTGATTTAAAGGTTACTCGCAGTTACTGTCAATGTCAGGTCAGTTGAGTTATTGAATGTCGGTCATTTTGGCGAAACTCACCTAACCCTAATTACGATATTTTGATCCAAATGTACCATAGAAAGGCTACGAATTTATCGGATTTACTTATTAGGCATTGATACCGACCAAAAAATGCGAATTGCAGGTAGGTGTTCAGTGACCTAGTTGGCTCCCCATACATTTGTGCAACAATGCCTTTACCCATTGAAGGTCAGATTAAAAAATATTTTAGTGCAAAAGGAAACAACTGCTAGGAAGATACGTCGAAAGAAACCCAGTTCGGTACAGAATCTTTCTTTCAGTAATTAGCTCTTCACAGGCTTTTTTACACGTCAATCGGAAATTTACCGAAATTGAAAATATGAGATGAAAAAAATTCCGCAACGAGTGGGATTCGAACCCACGACCCTCACGTGAGTGCACTACCAATTGTGCTATCGTGACTTCGAATCACCCCGTCGAATTTTCTCATCACATAGTACACGCATTTCAAGCATTTCATTTGTTATGTGTAATGTTAATTTAAATTATTTTAAAGGAAAGCTACCGAATCTTAGCGTTTCGCAGCTACCAATGCTGAGAAAAAATGGTAAAGGAACTCATTATCATCATCAGGTCTTTTTCAGTGTCCACTGCAGGAGTACGAATCCTCTGACTGCTCTGGCAACAGAACTTATTAAGACAATATTACTCGCCTACTTGCCAGAAAAGTTTTGTCAGTTTACAAAGACAATATGTTATCATACAATACATTATATATAAAAGATAATACAACTTTATCACAAATAAAACATGGAAAGCTTGCTTGAAATAATTTATTTCTAGTAGTTAAAACATAAATGTGAAAAAGAAAACTTTGTTGAAGTAAAATATATTAAACTGAAGATTTGTTAAGCATCGTAATCGGCAAATGGATAAAAATATACTAGGTATATTCATACATACTCGTACACTACATACACATACATACAATATCACGGGTTTATCCTAAATGGCGTTGAAGGTATTTTTTTCTTCTTTCAGACCACAATGGAAGAGATATATTATATAATAAATAAAATTCATATAGTCACCACAAGCGTCATAAAAATATCTCTGGCTCATTCGCATTTCGTAGAGCCAGTTGAGCCGTTGTTCACGCCTGTCATCATTAGATGACAGTCGTCAAGAGCTAAGGCTGGTTTCACAGCTGTACGGGATATCTTTAAGGTCAGTTCACGCCGAGGCGCGACGCGACGTAGCGCGCACGTGAAAGAAATAAAGAACTTGTTTACTAGACAACAAGAGTCAGAGCCCGCTGCCCTTCGCTATGCATCGCTCGTACGCAGCGCGGCAAAGCGAGCTGTCGCTGAAATCAGTATCTTTTTGCCTAGTAAACAAGTTCTATATTTCTTCCAAAGTGCGCGCTACGTCGCGTCGCGTCGCCTTACGGTTCAGTCGTGAAACGCGCGACCCGTACGGAAAGCGCTCGCGGTGCTGTGAAACGAGTGTTTAATACGATTGAGCAGGTGGTGGGCGAAAGTCAAAGTCAAAATCATTTATCTTTGGATGTTTGTATCACTTGAAAAGTGTCGATTTTTTCTTTAGATTTTATAGAAGTCGTTTAGGTTAGATCATTTACTTACAGCTAAGTTTAGTGCCGCTTCTTAAGCGCAAATGTAGAAGAAGATAACAAACTGCACTGCATCATTTTCTCCAAGTACGTCAACTTACAATTTAACTGATTAAGAAAATTGAAAATATTGTCATATACATTACATGTCAATATGGGCTCTACTCGGATTCGGATCGCCATGATACGATTTTCTAGCGCCTCACGTGTGTCTCCGCTCAGGGAACCCGTACAGGGGATCCATACGGATTTCACACACAGCTGTGAAACGAGCCTTAGTTTTAATCATTTTTCAAGCTGCCCAAAGGTTAATGCATTTAGTTAAAAATGATACTAATTCAATCTCAGAATTGAAGTCTTCCCATATAATATTCAAATACCTACATTAGCTGAACTCACTCCCAAAAACCTACGAGTATGGAACACTGTTATTTGGGAGCCAGTATGTTTATTAACCGAATTTCCTTTGAGTACATTCTTGGCTGTATCTTATTTATTTCTATTGCCCCCAAATATCTGGAGCTAGAAAAATAAAACGAGACGTGACCAATTTTCGCAGACTGTTCACGAGAGCAATGAACGAGAACTATGCGTATACTACGAGTATACATATACAAGTTTATGCATGGAGTAGCAGATTGATCTAGTTCTGCTCAGAATAAATATAACTTATGCCAGAACTTTATCTATACTAATATACTAATATTATAAGGCGGAAGAGTTTGTTTGTTTGTTTGTTTAAACGCGCTAATCTCAGGAACTAATGGTCCGATTTGAAAAATTATTTTTTTGTTGGGTAGTCCATTTATAGAGGAAGGCTTAGTGCTATATAACATTACGTTCCAACAACCACGCGAACGAAGTCGCGGGCACAGCTAGTTATCTTATATTTCAGAAGTCTCTTGACAGATTTGGCTCTTGTTCGAACCTAAAAATTATATTAGATTTATCTGCCTGGAAGCTGAACAAATATACTGTAGATATTGTCGAATGAACATGTATACCGGTCACTGCATTGTCAATGAAGAATTGGAGAACTTTATTAATTTTTATTTAAAATTTAGGTACAAGAATTATTCGCAATAGGCTTCGTTACAAGTTCACAAATATTCATCATAATTAAGTTTCGTTAAAAACTATCCACAACATGCTTCGTCAAAAGTTGTATTTACCTAGTTACAAATTGTCACTTATACACACGAAAAACTAACAATATGTTCCAAGTTACATAGTTTCGAGTACCTAGTTCAATCCACTAGTTTCCAATAAGTCAAATCAGATACTTTTTTCTAAACGTCAAAACATATATTTCGAAATACCAGGTCGTGATGTCATAGTTTCTTGAATTTCAAATAGCGCTCTAAATAAATACATAAGGACAAATTACACTGATTAAGCTAGCCCCAAAATAAGTGTTAAACTTGTGTTATGGAATGCTTAGCATTAAGTTTTACCTTTTGTATTATAATCGTTAGATTATTGTGCAATAAATATTAAATAAATAAATACTAACTCAACGATACTATATTTTATGATAAATACATACTCTTATATAGATAAACACCCAACACCCAGGACAGTTTTAAAAAGGCCATTTTCCAACTTGCCCTGGCTAGGGATCAAACCCAGAACCTCCGGATTAGCGGTCAAGCGTGTTACCCATTACGCTACGGAGGTCGTCAAAATGTCAGTTTTTTTGCATTACTAAATCTAAAACGTTGAAAATGGATGTGGTCAATGACAAATGATATTATTTTGTGACTTTTTATTCTCTTATCAGTACAAAATAATTTATATTTGACCAAGGCTTTAGGTATTGTGTAGGATTTATAGCATTTCTTTGCCTCTGAAGTTTTCGCCAGACCAAAAACAGTGGGATATTTATGGATGGAATTCTGTGAGTAATTACAGACATTTAAGCAGTCATCAACAGGAAGCAAAACTTTCAGGATGCTATAAATAATGGACGAAAATTGACTTGACCCATATTTCTGAGGGTTCACTATCCATTTGCATAAAAATAATAACCATAAAATATATTGGCATATGGTAAATTAGACTAATGATAAGTACGCATAATTTTTTTATCCATAACAAATGTAGCATAATTGTCTTAATCATAAATAAAATTAGCATAATCATATTTCAACATAACATTTATAAGCATAAATTTATAAAGGCATAATAGTATCAAAGAATAATGAACATAGTCGTAATCATCTTACGCAGAATAAGTAACTCCTAAATTAATAGACACACATCAATACCTTTTAACTGCGACACATGCATGATAAGATTTTTTCGACATCTAATTTTATTTCCCAGAAAACTATTCAGATTTTTATTGCTATAGGTTTGCACTAACCTAGTAAAATGGATAGAATTTTTCTAGCACTCGCCGGCCGCTACTGCGGCACGCTCACTTCGCTCGCTCGGCTCGTGCGTGTGTTGGTCGCGGTTCTAACCTAACCTAACCTATAGGTTTGCCCTAATCTAGTAAAATTAATAGAACATTCCTAGCAATTTTACTTTAGTAAAATATACTATTATGTGACTGTACACTATGCCTAAAAACATTGTGCAAATTATAAGTATGCATGCCCAAATATAGGGCTATTCCCAGTAGTCCTACTAAGTTTGTCCTACCAGTACAGTAGGACTACTGAGAATTTTTGTCCCAATAGACCTACCAGTAGGACTACTGGGAATTTTCGTCCCAACAGTTCTACTGGTAGGTCTATTGGGACAAAAATTCCCAGTAGTCCTACCAACTTCTTTTATCCCAGAGATCTTATTTAAAGTTTTGTTTGTTTGTATTTTTTAACTAGCAAAAGTGCGAGTTAAACTCGCGCGGAGAAGTTCCTGTACATAAGTACATATCTAAGTTCCATAAGTTGTTTTAAATCTACCCCAAATTAGCTTGTTTTTTATTTATTTAATGATGTTTTGTAAAAAAATAATTTAAAAATTAATATCCATTAGACCTAAATAAAATTATTCCAAAGTACATATGCTGCTAAAAATCAATTATGCCCAAGTATAATTATGCCAAGAAAAGTATGCCAAATTCATTGTGCCAAACCATTTTAGTAATAAATACATTATGCTAACGAAAGGGATCCCATTTCTGAGATGTAATCGTAGAAGATTAAAATCACTTATGTTCAAAATGATGACTTAATGCTGGTCTGGTAGGAATAAATAAACGGGCAAGTGCGAGTCGGACTCGTACATGAAGGGTTCCGTACCACCGTACAATGTTTTAAAACGCAAAAAAATCACGTTTTTTGTATGACGACCCCCTTTAATTTTTAACTTTTTTTATTTTTAGTATTTGTTGTTATAGCGGCCATAGTAATACATTATCTCTGAAAATTACAAATATCTAGTTAATGCTATTATAAAGTTCTAGTTAAAAACGCTGAAAAAAACAAGTTTCTTGTATGACGACCCCCTTTAATTTTTAACTTTTTTTATTTTTAGTATTTTTTGTTATAGCCGCCACGATAATACATAATCGGTAATTTCAAGTGTCTAGCTATTACGATTCAAGAGATAGAGCCCTGTGACAGACAGACAGACGGACAGACAGCGGAGTCTCAGTAATAGGGTCCCGTTTGCACTCTTTGGGTACGGAACCCTAAAAAGATCGACCGGTTTAGAAATGATAGTTTGGTTCTATTAACTAGATGGCGTTGTACATATTTTAAACTAGGTGTGGAAATTTCTGTAAATTAGCATAGCATCTAACTGTTATTATTGAAAGTAGTGTCAAAAAGGTGACAGATAGTTTGTTTTTCTTCTCATTTTTCCTCCCTTTTTAATTGAAACCTACATACAAAGAGCTAGTAACCCCCAAATATCTCTGCTTACATCACATCCCTCATCTCAGTACATCACCAATTATGATTTCTTATTACTGTAATTCAATAAATTTACTCTAAAAATTATTTTGTTTAGTTAGACCACAGATCTGTATACAACGTGGTAGGGATTTACCCGTAATAAATCGAACCACGGTCTATACTAGATCTTAATAGTATAATGAAATTAAAATAACAGCCAAAAACAAAAACAAAATTCGACGTCTCCATACTAAAGTGTGCAGCCGCCCGGGCGATTTGTATGGGAATGTCGAATTTTGTTTTGTTCTTTTTACTGTTATTTTAATTTCAATATACTTTAGTGATCTAGTATAGCCCGGGGTTTGATTTATTACGGATATGTCCCTTCCACGTTGTGTATTAATAGATACAGAAAGTCCTTCAATTCGTATAAAAAACCTGGCGTGCCAATTTTCAATATAATATTTAATAAGAAATTCACTTACAAACGGAAGGAATCTTTTTTATTACTTCCTCCAACGTTTTTTTGACGAGTTTCTGCAGTAAAGTACAGTAGAGAGATCAATGTCCGATTTAATGAATTGACATACCTACACGGACTAAAAGTGACGATATCGTCAATTTGACGTCAGATCGCCACGCAAATTCATACAGAGGCTGTGTCTATCTTGATCCATGGTCTGTGAGTTAGATACAGATACAGATACACTATCACGTCTTTATCCCTAACGGGGTAGACAGAGCCAAGGGCGTTAAATCCCAGGCCACTTTTAGCGTAATGGTGGGCATGAAGGTGGAAAAGGGAAATCATAATAGTCATGGGTTGCTAACCGCATCGCCTATTAATATGATTCAGATTCTCGCCCATTCCCTCGATCGGCTTTTACGATCTGTGAGTTAGACCTTTTACACAATAACAATGTCCCTAAAAGGTTTCAAGAACAAGTCTTTCATTTTAAACTTTTCAACGTTTGAACAAAATTCCAAAAGAAACTGAATGAAATCATTACAATGTATTTGTATTAAGTAATGGTTTCTTTCAAAGATCAAAGTTGGAAGAGCTATTCTTAAATGGCTTTTAAGTTCATTCGGAGGTTTCCGGGCGTATTGGAAAATGTTTCTAAACTTTTTATGATCGTGAATGGCAAAAGTTGGCGAACTAATTAGGTAATGAACTTGAAATTGCCTTCGACGAATGATTCTTGATATCTTTTGAATATTTTTGAATTTTTGTATACGAGGTCTTAAAATAATAATAGTCATAATAGCTACACTAAGTCCACTGCTGGTCATTCGCGCCCCCAAGGATTTTTAAAACAACCGAATGAAAGCCGCCTGTATTGAGTAAATTCCTACAATCTTGCTAAGACTGTCTGACCAATCGATTTTGGTATACATCTGTCGGCTGATATCTTTGGATTTTATTACGGAATAAGGTACTTAATAGTAACAGAATATTTTTTTTATTTCACATGTATATACCTATAAGTATATTTCACATGTATATACTATAAGTATATACATGAAATCTACCCACCCCGTATAGTCCACTAATTCCCTACAAATAAAGTTATTGTTTACGTTATTTTATAAATTGCCTCATGCTTCACAAAATATTCGGTAGGCCTGTCCTATGAATTGTTTTTAATAGTTTTCGACGAGTTTGATGAGTTTTCAATATTCATGGATTATCCAAATAAGTTTGAAGGAGAGTTTTGTTAGTTTTGCGAACTAAATAGGTATTTTGTTAGGCCGTGGTTCATCTGATTGGTAAGTAGTATCTATTAGCTCTCATTTATTGTTTCCTACATATTTACAGTTCAAGTCCTTGATTGTAAAATGAGGGCTGTGATGAGGGTTAACTTTTTTTATTTATATTAAATACAAACAAGTCTCGTTATACACCGTGTAAGGTACCTACATAATATGCGTAATAAATCGAACCACGGGCTTATACTATATCAATTTTTTATAACAAATCACACTGATTAAGCTAGCCCCAAAGAAAGTTTTAAACTTGTGTTATGGTATGTTTTATCATAAATATATATATATAGAACCTCTGGATTAGCGGACTAGCGTGTACACCTCAGAGGTCGTCAAATATCACTATCTATCACTATGGTATAACTTAATAAAAATACAATCATGTATACATACATAAATAAATAAAGATATAAATATATAGGGACAAATCACACTGATTAAGCTAGCCCCAAAGCACAAAGTAAGCTTTTTTAAACTTGTGTTATGGGATATTAACTCAACGATACTATATTTTATGATAAATACATATATCGATAAACACCCAAGACCCAGGATACGAATACTTCCGTGGTCCAGTGGTCAAAGCGTCTGCCTTGTTATCCGGAGGACATGGGTTCAAATCCCACAGGGAAGCATACTTTGCGAAAAGTTGTTTTCAGTCTGGTTAGGATATTGCAGGTTCGAATCACTTGATTATCCGAAAAAGAAAGATGATTCCGTGCTTCGGAAGGCACGTAAAGCTGTTGGTCCCGAACGCCATCTAGCGTTTGTACCTATCCAAGGATTGGTTCTGGTCTACCCTTTGAGTTGCGGAGGTCAGACGGCAGTCGCTCTGTGTAAAAACCAGAAACCTCGTCAAATCACCTAGGTAAGGTAGCGGACCCCGGGCTCTAAAGCGTTACCGCTGAGGATACAACCGGGAATACGCTCGGATGATGATGACCCAAGACAATTTTAAAAAGGCCATTTTCCAACTTGCCCTGGCTGGGGATCGAACCCAGAACCTCCGGATTAGCGGTCTAGAATGTTAACGACGACCTTGTCATACATACATACATCCATACCTTAAATACATTACACTCCTTTTGTTGACAGCAAGCGAAGCGCGAAGTTTCAAGATTGGCCAAAAATGCGTCCGCCTCTCTGTTCTCGTTTTATGTTTTAACTTTTTTTTTAATCGATCTCAATTTTTAATTGACGGAGAAATAGGCGGAACTTTGCTGTAGCGTTATGACGTTAAAATCCGTCAATAATGACGGATTTCAATCAAATATGAGGCACACTAAGGACGGATTTCACTGAAATGGCTTTAACAAGCCAGGGGAAAGGGAAAATTGACAGTATTGCATGTTTATAAGAGCTCGCAAGGTTTACTGTTCTCGCAGCACCACTAGTAAATAAGACAGTAATGTATCGTCATGACCTACTTTAGTGGCTGTTTAACTTAAAAGCTCGCCTGCGCCTGTGTACCTCCATATTTTATAAAGGCCTAAAGAAAAGTTGTAAACGTATACTTTGCGCTTAAGAAACAGTATAAAATATTCATAACGTACCCTTGAGTGACTGTGGAAATTACCTGTCATTTAACACACGACCCAGGGCTGCCGAACGTCAAATATTTATTTTTATTTCATTTATTTATGTGACTAATACCAGAGGGAACTCAAGAGTATTTATTTTATTTCTATTAGTGGTCGAACTTCGTAAAAAAAACCGCAAATCGATGTACAGGATAGCCATTTGGTACACGGGTACTTTAGGTTTAAACAATCATTTTGAGCGGTAGTTCTTAAAAATATTCCCAAATGGGCGGTAATGACGGCTTTGTAAATTTTTGTTAAAATTTCGTCTTCTGCATAATATTTGCTGCAAATTGAAGAGCAGTACTAATTAATAAACAAAATCTAAAACATATCTAATCAAAGGCTGTTGTGAGTTTCCTCGGTTTTGTCTCCACCATATTTATTTTTGAGAGTTACAAAAATAAAAAGGACAAATCACACTGTAAATCACACGAAGTAATTTTAAATTTGTATTATCGGAAACTAACTCAACGATACTATATTTCATAATAAATATACTATATACAATTTGAAAAGAATGATTTTCCAACTTGTCCTGTCTGGGTAACCAACCCTGAATCTCCGGATTGGCATACTAGCGTGTTGACCATTACACCACCGAGGTCATAATCGTCAGAAGTAAGTAAGTAAGTAATACTTTATTGTACACCAAGAATAAAAAATACATTAAAATGTACAATGGGCGGTCTTATCGCTAAAAGCGATTTTTTCCAGACAACCGATGGATGGAGAGAATATAAAGATACGTTAGCAGACGGGGTGTACATGACTAAAGTCAGAACACTTGTACATATTATTACGTCTCTATCCGGATACGGGACACAGATCCAAAGGTCACTAAAGAGTCACGTTGCTAGCGTGTGGGCTTTTATACGAAAATCATTAACTATTCCTGTAGAATAGATTCCCTTATATACGTTCAGTGTCTTAATTGACTTGTACGACCCGTACGGATAGGAAAAGCAGTTGTTCCAGTCTACTGGTATATTTAAAAAAAAATTGTTTCATATTTTTTTAATATTTATCTTTCGCCTGCAAATGTATTTTTGCCAACCCTACGTTGTCCTGAGGTAATCCCGAGTTATAATGGCGTGGCTTTGTTAAAGAAATTTTGAGTACCCAGCAAAAACATAAAGCGATTTAGGTTTTAAGGTGAAGTTAGAAGCAAATGACCTTGAATGTGGTAAAAATTTTCATATTTCTCAATTGATTGAGAAATATGGAAATTTTCACTTTATTTATGAGTTAACATTTTATTTCAAATGAGGGCGCCACTTCTGCTTGGTATTCACCTTAAGCGTAAAAAATATTAACTGTCATCCATAATCATGAAAAATCGTCGGTCATATTATACAGAGAATATTTATATAAATTCAGGCATGTGGATTTTTGATAAAAAATCAGCAGTTTTTTCGCAGTAGCATATTTTTAATTCAGTTATGGTCAATTTATCATCCATACACTCATGAACGGTCTGTGACTGCCTCCGTGGTTCAGTAGTCAAAGCGTTTGCCTTGTGATCTGGAGGTCGTAGGTTCAAATCCAATTGAAATACTTTGTGAAAAGTTGTTTCCAGTCTGGTTAGGATATTGAGGGCTTGAATCACCTGCTTATCCGAAAAGAAAGATGATTCCATGCTTCGGAAGGCACGTGTAAAGCTGTGGGTCCCGAACGCCATCTAGCGTTTATTTAAAACCTATTCTAGGATTGGTTCTGGTCTACCATTTGGATTAAGTAGAAATATCTTTTTTAACCTTTAAAAATTATTATTTTTGTAATTTTTTTCTATCGAGCCAAAAATGCTCAATCGTGTTTTGGATATTGTGGGTATCTGAAAAATAGCTTTAATATTCCTATATAATTTTGTTTAGAAATAAACTGTAGAAGTTTATTTACAGTGATTTTTCAAAAACACACAGTATCCTTGGCTCTGAACTGACGGGGCCTTAAAATGACTGTAATTATTAAGAGATATTAAAAAATATCCAACAATAAACAAACATATTTCAAAATTTGATATTTAAGACAAATCAATCAAAAGAGTCTCAAGTTTAATGAGTTTTATAGCAGGTTTCTTGAAAACAATATCGTCATTGTTTTCAATCAATTAAGCCAACAAAACATGATACCAATACAAACCGTCACACACAATAAACTCGAAACAGAAACCAATTTATCTCGCATCCACCATCAACTTGAAATAAATACCGTTTTAATTATTGGAAAAGTAATGAGCCTCCCCAATTTGTAGGCGCATGGGTCATTAAGTTATTGATACTTTGCAAATTATATGGCATTGTGTGTGGAATAATTAATAATATTATATCTTTATTTAATTTTATCTCCACACATTTTTTTACAATAAAAAAATAATTAAGTAGGCTTATTTTATTTATTGACACTTTATATACAAACAAAATGGTACAAAAGGTGGACTTAATGCTAATAGCATTCGCTACCAGTCAACCTTCGGTATACCTAAATAGAAAAAATCTCTCGTTAGTTATGTTATTATGTTCCTTTCTAATGTAACATTAAATTATTTTTTTTGGTGGGAGCAGAATATTTTTTATAATATGTAATAACCATCCTTCTGAGTGGATCAATACTGCTCCTCAAATTACATGCAGAATTATACAGTTTTGTATGATCCCACACTCACTTAAGGACCCTGTTGGGCGCTGCAAAACAGTAAAGAAGAATCTCATTACAGTTATAATCTAATCATAATTTAAATTTTATTCATTGGATTTTTACGCATGTTATAATTTGTTTTTTAATTTCAATAGTCATTGCTTATTAAATGTATATATTTTTAGTAATTCTATTTACCTATATTTTTTCAATTGTTTGTCGATCAGAATAACGGGTGCATTGTTGTTGAAATGAAATATCACGAATATGCTAAAAATGTAAGGAATGCACCAGCAACGCACCCGCATGCACCTCCAATGAAATTCATTGCCATGAAACAAGAACGACTGGGAATATGGCCTTTGGCCTAACTTGACGACAGAGTGACCACCCCATTCCTGTTCCACGGGTGTCGTAAGAGACGACTTCGATAACCTTTAGGTTACCGAATGAGCCGTGTGGTGATAGTGGAGTAGAATAAGACTTGTCATCACCCATTTCAATAGGTAACAGATAACGGGCAGCCAGCATCGTAACCACTATATGCAATCTCATGTTATGGACTAGCATGTTGTAACAATTACGCCAACATCTGTCTTCGAATTAACGATAAAAAGAATAATAAATGTGGCAAAATATGTCCATTTAAATGTAAAATAGTTTTAATTTAATTTCAAATACACGATACTAAAGGGCATAAAAATTTTGTCTATTCTCAAGAGATAAAAATAATTGTACTCGTATGCAAATGAAGCTGTCAAATTCCATCCACTGTTTTTTGATTAAGTATTACGTTATTTTCGAAAACTACTTGCTTACGCAACTGTTCCTCATTCTGCGCATTTTTTAAGAGTGCTTTGACGTCTTCGCAGGCTTCATCTTTCCAGCAGTACTAGGTATCTAGGATTTTCGAACAGCTTACCGCAATTTATAGTGAAAGTGGTTCTGCGAGTATCATAAATTATAAATCAGAGATCACAGCAGCTTATTATGAAAAGATTTTAAAATTAAAGTTAAAAATTAAAAGATCAAATAATCAAAAAAGAAGCTGTATTAACTATTGCAATTATTTATAAATTTTTTCTCATTTCCCTGAATCAACTTCTGCTATTTTTTGAGGAAGAAAAGCATAATGTTCATTTTATACGTTTCTTTTTCACCGAGATTATTAACGAACTGTAAATTCTGTAGAACCGCTCTGCTATTCCCTTTAGCAGAGGACTATATGACGGTGTACGTAATTACATTATCCATATGCGTAAACACGCTTCATTCCGATGAAAGAGCACCTATCGCTCATTACAATCATTTGAATATGCTACAAATAAATGATGAATTGAAAATTAAATGCTCATCATTTCTGATAGCTTTTTATTCAAAGGGAATAATAAAATGTTCAGCGTAGTTCATTTTGCATATATGACTTCGAGAAATTAATGGAATATTTCACAGTAAGGCAGTATTCAACAACCATTTTTAAATGGAGTGGAACTGGTTAATGTCATTATAACGTGAAATAAATTAATTTTATTTATTTATTATTTTATGTGCTATTTTAAGTTCCAATTCAGCCAAAATTAAAAAACAACATTTTTTAATCAATCAGCATCAAAGTAATAAAAACATCTCAGCCACCTAACCTGCCACGGATTCTGTAAAAATTACAGCATGAAATTTTCCAAAAATGGTGTAAAAGGAGTTTCATTGAATCTGTAATTAAAACTTTTTTTCTTTGATCCCGAATTTAAGGGATTATATTTTGGTTTTTCAAATAGAGATCAAATTATAAATTATGTAGACAGCGAAATAAGTGAAATAATGAATGCTTTAGACTATAGAAATTTAATTTAATTTATATTATAATTAAAGTTAAAACATACAAAAAATATATTTATGAGTTACTTTTAACGAGCATCACATAATTTGAATACAATTTATTATAATTATCACATAAAATTCCCTATTTTATTATCAAAGTCAGTAATATGTTAAAATAATGTTAAATTAACGCAATCTTTTGGAGTTGGATACCTAACAATATATAATTTTAAACAAAAAGTGACTTTGATTTCTCTTGTATTTTAATTTCTTTACCTCGATGAAATTGTCTTTTTTAGGGTTCCGTACCCAAAGGGTGCAAACGGGACCCTATTACTGAGACTCCGCTGTCTGTCCGTCTGTCCGTCTGTCTGTCCGTCTGTCACAGGGCTCTATCTCTTGAACCGTAATAGCTACACACTTGAAATTTTCCCCGATTATGTATTGCTGTGGCCGCTATAACAACAAATACTAAAAATAAAAATAAATTAAAAATTAAAGGGGGTCGCCATACAACAAACGTATTTTTTCACAGTTTTTAACTGGGTCTTTATAATGACATTAACTAGATACTTGAAATTTTCACCAATTATGTATTACTATGACCATTTTAACAACAAATGCTAAAAATAAGATAAAGTTAAAAATTAAAGGGGGTCGTCATACAAGAAACATTTTAAAACATTGTACGGTGGTACGGAGCCCTTCATGTACGAGTCCGACTCGCACTTGCCCGTTTATTTACAATTCCACTTCACCAAATCACACATTTGAATCTGAATTTGAATCAAATTTTTTATTTACTGATAAAAATATCAAAATCACTACGTATGCCAAGAATATTTGAGGCGTTCCCTTAATTTCTCAAGGATTGCCTTCTGATCTGGTGACAATGAAACCAACCTACATGTATACCCTTTCAAATAAAAAACAGTTTTTCTTTTCAATCAGTTAAAACCCAGAGAAGTCATTAACAAAAATACATAAAAAAAATATGAATTCAAATTGAGAATCTCAACCATTTTTGAAGTTGCTTAACGTTCCTAAAGATAATTCAAGCAAACCAACAACGTCAGTCAACCGTTCAGCCAGAGACAAGAAAAACTTTTGCTTATTTCAGCGAAAATCTCGGAAATGCTAAAACAAGGAAAAGTTGCGAGATAAGCCCAGCCGTCTGTCAGTGCGTCACAAACTTTGACACACGTTTTTGATCCTTTGAATCTGTTATGTTTTCGTTGTCTTCGTATAATGTTGGATCGGACTGAAATAATACTGTAGTGCTTTATCAATTTCGATGAAAAACGGCAATATTCCGCAAGACCCGAAATGCTCTGTCTGCCCCATTGGGGATAAAGACGAGAGATCGACTAGTGACAAGTGAAACGCTAGGAGCATAAAAAAGGCTTACATTGCAATATGTTTCCCTAAAATTGTAGGTACATATCTCTGATGCTGATAAAAGTCGATGAAATATAAATATGAAAGACATATGAAGCAATTTAAAAAAAAAAAAATTTTTGTTGAAATTTCTATCCTAAGGCGTAAGTAGGTCAAGTCTTATCAAGTCAAATGTGCGTAATAAGTCCAAACTCGATGGGGTTGTGTCGCTTTATTACAGGGTTCCTAAAACTACCTACCAGCTCCATCATCAGATCAGCTTCTTGTTATTATAATACATTGACATCTGATTAACATTATCATGCGAAAATTCATCTTAAGGTGAAGAGATAAGCAAATGGCCTTGAAGTGTGAAATAAATGGTTAACTCGTAAATATGGTAATAATTTCCATATTGCTCTTCGCCATGCACTAGATATCCTTTTAAATTATTTTATGAACTTCCATTGAAACTATTATTGGTGATCCGTCTAGCTTTAAAACTTGCCGTGGCCGCTTTTGGCGGAGGCAAGTTTTAAAGCTAGACGGACTAATGTAAATACTTTCAACGGTGGTTCATAAAATAATATAAAGGGCTATCTAGTGCATGCCGAAGAGCAATATGGAAATATGTATATATATATCACCATATTTACGAGTTAACAATTTATTTCACACTTCAAGGCCATTTGCTTAACCCTTCACCTTAATTAGAAATCGGGAAGTGGCTCAAATTTAATTGGCAGGGTTTTTGACTCCAACAAATAAACAACAACAAAAAGAGAAAGCTTAATAAAAGCTTGTATACTGCGTACCTACCTAATTATCTAACATAATGTGGTTCAAGACAGCCTCTTCGTTTATGAGCAAGGTAACACGCTAATTCTGGCATCATTCCAGTCCATTAGTCTGGTCAGAATGATAGGAGAATGATCGTGTAACCCGCGGAATGACAGACTGATGGTTCGGACTGATGAAAATTAAAATTGTTTTGAATGATGAAATACTGATGGGAGACTGATCGCGTAACCCGCTCGTATCATTCTCGCGTCAGTTACCGTACTTTACTACACACCGTACACCAATGTACATAAGGTTCATTATAGCTCTTTGCCGTACACGTACTTTTTATCAGCCTGCTGTCATTCTGGATTGACCGTGTAACCGTGAAATTCATCCATCATTCTGGCGTCAGTCACGTCAATCAAGATTGATGGACTTGACTGATGCCAGAATGAGCGTGTAACCTACATCTAAGCGCATTCCCGGTTGCATCCTAAGCTGTGATCTTAGATTAATCTAGATTGAACGTTTCAAACAAAATTTAACGTTCAAAGTGAAGCCATTTTGTGATATGCGCGGGAGCACCGCCCACTACGCGTGTATTACTGTTATTACTGTTCTTGTGTGTGTGAAGTAAATTGTTCCCAGCGCAGGAAAATTACCCCAGAATGTGGGAGATTTTTTTACGTGTTGTTCTTATTCATATTGACAAATTATAAATAAGTGTGTAAAATTAAACCTCGTCAGGGCCATTCACATATTACGTTACAGTGATAGGGAGAGGTGGAGTCATGCCAAACGTGTCGGTACGTGTCATAGGGATCGGAAAAAGCGTGACATGTCCAGAAATTTTGCGTGACGTAGTATGTGGACGACCCCTAAGCTTTATTGTGTATGTGAACAAAAATTATATTAAAATAGGTGAAAGAAAAAGACACGTATCAAATCAACATTATTTATTTGAGTCCTTAAAAATCAATAAAATACCTTTATAGGCACAGCCCCTTAGCGATTGTTCGACGACCACTCTTTGTTGTGTATGTGTCCTGGACACGAAAGTTAGCTGAAAACATCCTTCCTTTAGGCTGCCACTTCCACCAGAATTCATTTTTCGTCTTATTATTTCAGTCCAATGACTGGATCAGTAGGAAATTTACGGAAACAAGTAATTATTTAAAAAAAAAAACCCGATTGCTTGATACAGCATTAGCGTATCAAAACGTTTTATATATCTTATACGTTTTAATGTAATTTGTAATGAAAAATACTAAAAACAACATACAGGCTGACTTTTAAACCACCACAAAATGAAATAAATGAAAAAAATTTTTGGAGCAAGTCCATGATACTGAACTTATATAACTATACTTTCTATAAAAAATATTAAAAATCGATGAAAATTTTTCGTCCTCCTTCTGGCGCAGTCGGGTAAAAATAAATGTTATTTGTAACATTATAACGACTAACTTTTTATCCTCAATAACTAACTCATACTTAATACGGCCACTTCAAAATTTCATCAATACATACCTACTTACCAATATATTATAATTTTTTCTTAGCGCAATATGAAAATGTTAACTTTAATATCTCACACAAACATACATAGCAAAATGTACAAGTAAACATACATACAAAAAACTGTTCTCCAAATCATATGATTTGTCGACTCAATAATAAGAGATGGTAAAAATATTCCATGCTCTGGCAACACTAAATGTCATGGCGTTGGTTTGTTGACAACATTTTTACGTAATAATTTTACGAATAATACGTAGGAATTAGTCGAAAATTTGCTTATTTACTTATGAAAAGTGGTATCCGTCTCCTAGTCTTTTATTTTAGTGTAATTTTTGCACGATTTCACTGCACAAACAGTCAGTTTTACAATAAATTATCACCGTGTCGTTACGTAGTGACGCCGTGAACTTCCATAGCGTAATGACAAGCTGTGGGCGGGGCTAAGAACGAAGACACCAATTTTGGTGTCTTTTAACTGGCGTCACTTTTGGGTGGCGTATATGGTATCTGGACCTATATTTAATCTGAGGCTGTGATGCTTCGGAGCCCGAGGTGCTCTTTCCCGCTTTTTCTTCTCCAAACATAACATGCATGTCAATGGTCACCCAAAGATGCCAAAGACCTTGCAAAATAAAGAAGAAATAGCCGGAACAGTTTAAATGATTTGGCTATAGTTTTACCACAGAATACATAAGAGTCAAACAGAATGGTATCTCACAGCGTCTCCCGCAAATTGGCACCGCACTTTGTGAGCTTTGACGGCTCCAAACCAGGGTTTAATTACTAGCCGCCCGCAATAGGCGACGTGTGTTGTCTTGAGAACTGTCAACCAATAGTAACCATCATGGTGAGAAGGTGCGCGTATAATAATTGTTTATCCACCCAATACTCTAAAGAACGTATATTTCATACATTTCCAAATGATGAAAATAGGTAAGCAAAGCAACAATATAATTTCACGTTATTACCCAGCAACCATCTTGATATATATACCCTTCTCGCTCTCTCGCATTGGCGGGAGATACACAAGAGCGAGATTGTAACATTACCGGATTGCTAATAAGCAATCCGGTAATGTTAAAGTGAAATTAGTGCATTACATTATAAATGACTCAATAATAATCAGTAAAGTGAACTATAGGTGAAATGGACAATGGACATAATGAAAAATATTTGTGAAGTGATATTACGTAGCTGTTTCCGACTTTTCTGTAACATTTAATGCATATAAAACAGAATATTTTTTACGTCATAGTGTTCGCAAATCTTCCGGTATGGAAAAATATAATCGTAAATATGTCGAACTCGTTAGTAGGTAGGTATTAAAATAATTCTGCGGTGCGACCCTAAGTATAAAACTCACACATCGACGTGTGTACAGATAAATTGTTTCGTTTGTAGTAGTAGTAGGTATATATGTTACGCTGAATCAATGGAGAGTCATACCAGTGGTTTTACGACCAGCCGCCTGCCTGTCGTCAACCTTCTTTGTGAATGTATTGAATGAATGAATGAATAACTCTTTATTGCACCTAAAAAATAAATAAAAAAAAATTTACAAAACACAAATTGTAAATATATATACATAGGTACAATGGGCGGTCTTATCGCTGACAGCGATCTCTTCCAGACAACCAGTGGATGGAGAGAAATGTAGGCACGTGAAAAAGAAACGGTGGCGCAAAGAAAACGATAAAATGAGATAAATAAGGCTACTTTTAAATTAGCATATATCAATACACTACACGTATAGGTATTCTATAATATACTTACACATAAAAACTACATATTTATAATACAATATATCTACATATATAGGTATAATTAATATAGTATACATATATATATATATATATATATATATATATATATATATATATATATATATATATATATATATATATATATATACAATATACAATTGCTTTAATAATGTACGATTACTCAGCTAGATAGACTTCTTTAAGTCTGTTTTTGAAGACAGAGACAGATTGTGCGCGTCTGATAGACTCGGGCAGTTCGTTCCACAAACGCACAGCTTGAACTGTGAACGAGAGGTCGTAGAAGGATGACCGATGCATCGGCATACTGAGCATGAGAGTATCTGAGGACCTCAAGGTACGTGATGGTATGATGATGAGGATGGTTACAGCGAAGGAACACGAAACGTTCTTGAAGATAGCGTGGGGATGTGGGATGTGGGTGTATTTGTCCGAAAAGTTTTACAACCGGCCGCCGCCTGACGTTAACCTTCCTTGGGAATGCAATTTTAGCACGAGATGTTAGTGCTTAGTCCTTTAGTAGCCTCTTACGACATCCACAGGAAGAGATGGAGTGGTCCTATTCTAACCCGGAACCACACGGGTTTGGTTCAAGACAGCATAACTAGCAAATCAAACCTTTCTAGAATACATTTTTAATTTTTTTTAATTTATTGCTTGACGCTAATGCGTATTTAGCCAGGAACAAGTTTATAAAACGTGGAAAATTCTTTTTTCCTAACAAGTTACAATCAAAGGTTGGTGTAGGCCTTTGATTGCTTCGGGGCGACAAATCTATACGAGTCCACTGGTTTTCATAGCCGATTGAGTGGCGAACGACGCCCGAAGACGCCCACACAGTCCGCGAAACAAATATCATTACAGCCGTACTATGACTGTCCACTTTAACTATTTCATATATTGTTCATGAGCATGAGCATTTATAACACCAAACAACACCAATTTCATATTTTAAGGTCCACTGAAATCAATTTGCAAAATAATTTAAAGAAAACCCCAACCTTGACTTCCCGCCAAAAACCCTAGAATACATTACGTATTGTTACGCCTATAAGGAATGTCTAACAGGAGTCGAGTTTAGTAACAATTTAGTCAATGACTTACTAATTAGTACACAAGGCTTTGTCGTGTGTCGACTGTATAATTTCGCGGTCTGAGGTCTGAAGCCATATTGTAATGCTAACCGCATATACGATACAACCCGACTATAGTATTTTGTTTTAATATAACGTTATAAAATTATACAAAGTGTAATTGAAATATGCGTGATAAATCGTATCACGGACTAAACTAGATCACTATAGCAAGTTTAGTCCATGATACTAATATTCTATAAAAAAGTTATGTATAAAAAAATGTTGTCCTCCCATACAAAATCCGTTTGGCTGAGCGCTGATTTGTATGGGAAGGCGAATTCTTATTTTAGTTTTTAACCCCCGACAAAAAAGAGGGTGTTATAAGTTTGACGCTAGTGTCGGTCTGTCTGTCAGTGGCATCGTAGCGCTCGAACGGATGGATCAATTTCGATACAGTTTTTTTACGTAAAAGCAATTTCCCTTGCGGTGGTTCTTAGCTATGTTTGCGTTTTATGTTTAATGAAAATCGGTTCAGCCGTTTAAAAAATATTAGGGGTTAACGCTTGAAAGTCAGGGCCATCTCTAGCAAATAGATGGCGCTACGGATATCACTAGATGGCGTTCTTCACAGTAGGGGTTTTTTAAATTAAAACGGGACATCCCACAGGCCGCTTCAACTCCTCTCGCTAATTAAGAGGGTACCGCTAGCGGGCCAAGCAAGCCGAAGCCGCTGACATGCGGCCACCGTGCCGGGTCTGTGGAGCGAGAGAAGCACACGGTCCTGGCAATAGCGACACCGCGGAGTTTTTAGTGGCTACAACACATAACCTTACCGGTCTCTCGTAACCGGTGAAAAAACAAACGGGCAAGTGCGAGTCGGACTCGTACATGAAGGGTACCGTACAATGTTTTAAAACGCTGAAGAAACACGTTTCTTGTATGACGACCCCTTTTTATTTTTAACTTTATTTTATTTTTAGTATTTGTTGTTATTGTGATCATAGTAATACATAATTGGAGAAAATTTCAAGTATCTAGTTAATGCCATTATAAAGATCAAGTTAA
Source organism: Acrobasis repandana (assembly GCA_963576875.1). NCBI lineage: Eukaryota > Metazoa > Arthropoda > Insecta > Lepidoptera > Pyralidae > Acrobasis > Acrobasis repandana. Next base: position 20,041,657 of record OY756222.1, read on the forward strand.
AAACGCTAAAAAAACACGTTTCTTGTATGACGACCCCCTTTAATTTTTAATTATTTTTTATTTTTAGTATTTGTAGTTATGGCGGCCACAGTAATACATAATCGGTGAAAATTTTAAGTGTCTAGCTATTACGGTTCAGGAGATAGAGCGCTGTGACAGACGGACAGACGGACAGACGAACAGACAGCGGAGTCTCAGTAATAGGGTCCCGTTTGCACCCTTTGGGTGCAAACGGGACGGAACCCTAAAAAGGAAGCGGATCCCGGGTTTCGAAGCTTTACCGCTGACGATGCAACCGGGAATACGCTTGGATGATGATGATGAATGGAGTGGTTTGCAATTGCCTTCTCCATACCACACACTAGAAAACTAACCAGGCACTAGTATGCAGAATCAGTGGCAATGAGGACAGTTGAAGAAAAACAGATCCCTTCTAACCAAGAACGTTTTAGTGACAGTTAGAGCTGTGGAGGAAAATTTCAGCAGAATATGGTCTAGTGAGTTTTAATTTTCGCTTTCCAAATTAACCCCGTTTACGGTCCCTATCCTCTGTTCCAGTCATAAATTATTTAATTCGGATAGTTTTATGACCTCCCATTCCTGCACATTATCCTGGGCTGCTTTTTATAACAAAGAACTTTGAGTTTTATTAGAGATATAAAAATGTACGTAGAAATTAATGTTGCGTTAGATTAAATATGAAATGCCGTGTGGTTTCCGGCAGAACAGAATAAGACCACCCCAAGTCTTCCCGTGGATGTCGTAGAACGACTTGGGAAACACAAGCTAAACAAAGCAAACATCGATCAGACCTCTCCAACCCGTCTGACCAGCGTGGAGAGTGTAAGCAAAATCCAAATGTACTATTTATTTATGAATTTATCAAACTTTATTTTTCAAAGTACAAATATACTTTTAACAAATGGCGGGCTTAATGGTAAGAGCATTTTCTCCCAGTCAACCATAGGGATAAACAGAAAAATTATGCGGCGCAAAAAAGTAATACAATATACATAATAAAATATTACTATATAATATACCTTCAATTCATATCTACAACATAATATCAAAAATAATATCTTCTTAAACACTACATACTCGTACATACCATTATAAATATAAATATACAAGCATATTATATAACTAGCTTATGAAGAGTAAAACTGAACGATGATGACTTTATGAAGGAAGGGAGTTAAAAAGGTGGGCATGGGCTTTCCTTTTAAAAGAGAATTTGGTCGAAATTTCTCTGATGTCAACGGGCAAAGCATTCCAGAGCCGTGACGCTTGAAGGAAAAATAAATTAGACATAAAATTTGTCCGGAAATGTGGGATAAATAGCTGGCGTGTCTCATTAGAACGAAGTTGTCGATCATGGATGTCTGAAAGGTAATTGAATTTAGCCAGAGCAGTCAGAACTGCTCTGGCTAATATATGGCTCTGATAGTACAGATAGTATAAGGAGGTTAAGAACTTGGCGGAGAAAGCACTCCGCCAAAAAGGTTCCAGCCCTTAAATATAAGAAGAAGTACAGAGAGGGTCGTTCTTCTGGAGTAAAGACTAAAAAGAACCTGTTGATGATGATGATGATAAAAAAATAAAAAATCTTAGAATGTATCGTCCCTCCTTTGTATATTTTTGAATACTATATTATATTTGTTATATTATATTTCAAATCAAATCATTCAAATCAAATATTTATTCAGTAGTTAGGCCTTTGCAGGCATTTTTACACGTCAATAATCATAGTGTACATTACGTGTAATGTTTATTTATATCAAAATTATTTTTTTCTTTGTTCAAAAGCTACCGATACTTGACTTGCGTTTCGCAATGACTACTGCTGAGAAGAAACGCCGAATGAAACTCATATACACAGTATTGGTCGCCTACGCGCCAGAAGGGCTTTGTCAGTTACAAAGATATTATGCCTAATACAATGTTATCACAACATAATATGTAAAGCTTGCGAACGAGTGCCAAATCCAATTTACAGAAATAAATTACACTGTGTAGTCTTAAAAATTGGAGCCGATCTGACCAGTCCCTACTGGCGGCACCCGTTCACGAGTTGACGCGAGGATCAGCCATCGCTTAACTCAACCATATTAGAGGGCATCCAGCGACCCGACCCACGACGCCACCACCAGTCTGGACATTTATTATATAATTTATATATATATATATATATATATAAGTCGTGCTAAGTCCCGTTATATATATATATATATATATATATATATATATATATATATATATATATATAACGGGACTTAGCACGACCTTTGTTAACAAACAGACAGATACCGTTAGTGTAGTGTGTACCGGGGTTAATGCGTAAATATAAAGACAATGTGGGTGGTGACACTAATGACATTATAAAATGTGGGTAGTGTTATTATCAAAAAATCTGCGTTCACCATCAACAAGACGACACCGCTGCTCTCCAGTCAAGCCAAGGTTCGTGCTAAGTCCTGTTATATATATATAAATCATGTGTTCAAAGCGCGATAGTTTAAAAACCAATATTTATTATACATTTGAGTATTATAGGTTGATAGGTGATGAAAAGATGAAGTCCTAAGAACGGTTCGAATGGCAAATGATCAACATAGGTATATGTAAAAGACTCACATGCTATGACGACTTCACGTATCCACTCTACGTGGGGTCGACATAGCATCATGGTATGGCGAGAAAGAGAAAGTAGCAGTTGCTATTTAATTTTTATTTATTGAAGTTAATTTAAAACGTGTTTTAACTCAATGTCAAGTGTAATCATTCCAAATTACATTTAAACATATATGTTGCGTGTATTTTTGCAACCATTTTATAAAATCCTTTATTTTAAATATGCCACTCGACAAATACACAACAAAAAAAATTGAAGACATAATTTAGATTCAACAATTTGTCATTTTATATTTTTTTTATATTCGAGTACTCAGTATCAATTTAACGACACTTATCCAGCTTAGGTCATAAGGATGGCTCAAGAGAGGGAGACATGGAAACTACTTCTCCGACAATAACGTAGTTCTTAAATTATAGATAGATCAAACTTAAAGCTAGAAAGTCGATTAGGCTGCAGCTCGTACCAAAGAAATATACATACATAAATACATACATACACTCGTAAAACATAACCCTCCTTTTAACGCAATTGGGTAACTATAAAAATTCGATTGTATAATTTGCATTATGATATTCATAATAGACACGTACATATGTAGCCGAGCGATATAGTCGTAGGAGATTTCATATATTCCAGAGCTATACAGGATTATGTTATGTTACAAAAGCCCGATCCACCAATATTGATTTACTTACTCGTATTATGTATGATAAAAAGCTACGATACAACTCATCGTAGCACTACTACTACAGGCTACGAGTTACTCGTAGCTCTTAGCACGCTACGATCCGCTACGCGATATCATATCATAATAATCAAAAATAATTTCCTCTTTAATTACAAGAAGAAAATTAATCTCAATACAATACAAATACTCTTATTGCACCATAAATAGATGGAATTAAAAAAAAACTGGTCAAGTGCGAGTCGGACTCGTACATTAAGGGTTCCTTATACTTCCGTACAGGTGACGTTGTTTTAGAATGCTGAAAAAAACACTTTGCTTGTACGACAACCCCGTTTAATTTTCATTTTTATCAGTGTTAGTATTGTTTGTTATAGCGGCCACAGTAATACATAATCGTTGAAAATTTCATGTGTCCTATTAAAAAATAAAGCCCTGTGACAGACGGACGGCTAGACAGCGGAGTCTCAGTAATAGGGTCCCATTGGCACCCTTTGGGTACGGAACCCTAAACACAGAGAAAAAAACAGAAAAATTATACAAAGGTGGACTTATCGCGTAGCAATCTCTTCCAGTCAAGCTTTGGGTAGAGAGAGAGAAATGACTATTTAATAGATAGGTGATGCAGTACGTCAGATGTACTGTTAATAATGAATACAATATAAGACCTGCTTAAAATATATATAAATACATAAAAATTGCATCACATACACATGAATTGACAAAAATACATAGTATTACACATCATATATAGAAGTACATATATATAATAAACTTCACTTTTACTTTTAAGATTCAAGGATTCTATACAGTCTCTTTAAATTAAAAATAAGCAATGCCGAAATTAATGCAAGCTATAAAATAAAATCCTAGAATCTGCATGTGGAATGGATTTGTATTCACTAAATATTACGGGATACCGAATCACAAATATAAGGGATCATCATCATGGTCACCTGCAGCCTTCAACTTCCCAGGATAGGCCTCTGACGATGAATGCCATATACCCCGATCCTGAGATACTCGACTCATCCATGTTGGACCCCGATCTTTCTAATATTAAAATTTATTTATTTGTGAAATAATCAGAAATATACCTTCTTATAATCGAAGGATATAATAGAAAAAAGTGTTTCTAGCGAGCTCCAATAGTTAAATGGGTTTATGTCTAGATATGTGGTTCATCAATTCAACTCAATTAAGCCACATAAAGTCCAGGGCAGGACTTAGGCCTCCCCCAATATATGGACTTTATGATCATAAAATTTACATCTATTTCAATTATTCTTAATTAATTAAAAGTCTAAAACTCACCAACAAAAAGTCCCAAAACCAGAAGTACAGTCATGTTGATCAACTTATACTCATAGCACAGATGCACAGATCACATATTTTCCTCTCCGAGTTCACAAAAACACATTCCACGAAAAATCGTGCACAAAAGTTTCCGTACGTAATTCGGCCGACGTTTTCCGCGCGTAGGAAAACAGGACCGTCCTGGATCACAGTTTCGGAGTGACTGCGGCGCAGCATCCAGCAGATTCGACCCCCTCCACCCCAAATACCTCTCACCCTCTCGCACCATATCGCGATCCCCGTAATTAGATAAATGTCATTGCTGTTGTCTGACTTTTTTGCTTTTTCCTCGCGAATTTTGCCAGCAATAGACTCCGGCCGTTTGAGACAGTCATTTACGTACGCGTATATTACGTTTGTGTTTGTTTTTTCGCTTGTGTGTCGTGTCGTAAGGGGAAATATGGCGCAGGCTATTGTTCGTGGTTTATGACCCTCCGTCGCAAGTTTCCACCTACTTTGGATTGTTTTATGCCATGTTTTATATAACGTCTGTCTAATTTGTTTATATCATCGGAGATAGCGTTTGAAATACGGTGCATAGTTTTTACGACTTCTGCTAGGTTCATTGCACTCTTTATTTATTGTTGCGCTGTTTCATTCTTGTGTATTTTATTTTTTGCTTTTAGAAAATGTAGGTATTAATCGAGGGAACTAGGATGTGAGGTAACTGTTTGAGGGCAAGTGAACAAATAAACTTACATAATTATATTTTAAGAGTTGTTTAATTACATCAGACAAAACAGACAGACAGACAGCAAACCGCAAACCGTTGTCACTAATAATATAACTAACATTGTTTTGATCAGAGATATGGGATATATATTTCTCATTGGTTTGATCTGCAAACTTTTGACAGGTGATTTTCATTGTCATTTCTATGCAAGACGAGAACGTTTCACGTTTATTCAGGCTAAACGTGGCCTTTAATACTGTATAAAGGCCACGTTTAGCGTGCTAGTGGGCGTGATATAGATTTGATAATAATACCTATAATTTTTTTATCTGTGTAACAAGCGTCATATGTAAGTGAATTAATACACAGAAATATTCTTCTGAAATAAATAAGGTCAGGATAGTTTAAGGCGAAATGCCAACCAAAACAGATTTTAACGCGCTTTACCTGCAAGCAAAACCATTTATTTGCTATCAAAAACTACGAATTCACCATAATTTTTGCATGATACTGAACGATAAAAATATTTATCAGTCGCTTTTGGAAGCCAAAACGCGATTTATAAAAATTGCCTCAATAGAAAAAAATCTGAAAGGTATCTCTGATTCTGTGAATTGAGATTAAATTTTGCAAAGTGGCTTCGGAGAATCAGTTTTTTATTAAATTAAAAATTTCAATTTTAATTAAGAATCATTTTTTTTCGACGCTTTTACATGTGTTTACTATTTTGATACTTTGTTTATGAACTAGCAGAAGTACTTTAAAAAAATACAATAGGTTTATCTGATAAAATATAAATTTAATTAAACATCGCGTTTAATTTCACGGCGAAACAGCCTGCGCTCCTTGGTCTGCCATTGCGCCCATTTCGCCTTCATCATCTTCTTCTTCGGTCTTTTTTAGTCTCCACTGCAGGAGCACGACCCTTTTTGTACTACCAGAGCCATATATTAGCCAGAGCAGGCAGAGGATTTGGTCTATACTCTCCACGCTGGCCAGACGGGTTGTAGAAATCTCATTGATGTTTATAATGTTTGTTTAGCTTGTGTTTCCTTAGTCGCCTTCTACGACATCCACGGAAAGACTTGGAGTAGTCTTATTCTACTCTGACGGGAACCACACGACATTATTCACCTTCAGAAATGCAATTTTTCTACTTTCTTAGGCTGGGAATCAAACCACCTCTTGATTGGTAGAGTGTATTCAAAGTAAATTTTACACCCAACCATAGAAACAACGACCGTTTACACGTATTCGTGTGTGCGTAAAACGTAGAACTAGCGTAGATCAACACATTTTACCCACCTGTTTTATGTTGTCTATCATAATTGTATAGCAGTTGTCAAGCTGTGTCAGATTTATAGCGATAAACTTAATTAACAATTAATATCGCTACATATTATGACGATTCGCAGGGGATGCTGTTTAACGTAATTTCCCGAAAGGGGGTGAGATTCTGTTCTGTACGACGATGGTATTTCAGGTAACAACCTACTTAGAAACAACCCTTATTTGACAGTAACAAGGTTCTGAGTGTCATATTTCAAAAAAGCGGCAAAACACATGTTTTTTTCATTGTAGGTTTTGCAAAAAAAACATATAATGACATTAAAAATGCGCTGAGTGATTCATATTTCCAAGACGCCGCAACAAACATGTTTTGTCTATTTATTGTGGTTATGTTCCATATTTCAAACTCGCGGTATTTCGGCCCATTCATTATACATTCTCGATACCCCACGTTTATTAACGACAGCACAGGAAGCATTATTAGTTTTTCGTTGAGTGAATAGCTATGTATGTTTGTTATGTTGTTAGTTTGTTAATAGAAATATATTACACTACTTGGATACTAGTAGCTTGAAAACTGATAGCGGTGTTGGTCACAAATACACAAAAAATAAGATAATAAATCCATTTTTTAAAAGAGAAGTAACATACGATTGTTCAACTAATTAAGCGTTTCATATTTCAAATATCTCAGCTACAAAGTAACAAACACGTTTGGGCCATTGCAGCTGTTCCATATTTCAAACGCGCGATATCTCACCCCATTCATCGTACATTCTCGATACAATCAAAGCGGACATTTACTACGACAACATTACAACGAGAATTTGCGTTATATTGTTATACTTTAAATAGCTGCTAATATTGCTGTCTACAAAAACCATACTATGACAGTAATAACAAATCGCTGAGTGATTCATATTTCAAACACGCCGCAACAAACATGTTTTGTCTATTGTGGCTGTATGCCATATTTCAAACGCGCGGTATCTCGGCCCATTCATTATACATTCTCGATACCCGTAATTAAAGCGGACGTTTACTACAGACAACATCGTAGCGAGAATTGCTGCTATTTTGTAAAGAGAATTGCTAAAATGGACATTAAAATTTGTAATTTGCAATTTGATCATTTTTTTTTTATGCTAACCTATAGTTGTGGTGCCCCACTGCTGGGCAATACGTCCTTGCCTTAACCAATCTTCTACCATTCGCACATAACATCAAGATCATCTCGCCATCTGGTCTTCACCTACCCCTATCCCTGTGTCCTTCTGGAAGCCACAATGAATACAAAATATAAATGTATAAATTTTGTACTTTAAAAATATTGTTATACAGATACATATCCACCTACTTTGTGGTCAGACGACCTGAGCAAGGTTTATTCAGTTATATTCAGTTTGAGTACCTTAGTACTGCTTTTTTTATGCCTAAAGATCTAAAATATTATCGTGGTTTTGACAAAATAGCCTAGAAGATTAGCCTCGCTACGTACTCAGACTGGCCTATAAATTCTTCGGACCCAAAGCGTCCCGAGGGTCTAATCCGTTTAGTAGGGGTCATCTAACCTCGCTTTTTACATATGACTCTTAGATATGACCATAGGTATTATTATTGGGTATATATTTTGTTTACTATTTGATCACCATATTTGTCACTGCTTATTTGAGTAAGCTAGAAAGAAAAAAGGAGTAGGTTAATGGCAAACAATTAAAGAGTTTATTTTGCTCTAGACATTACGGAACGTTGTCTTAATTTGAAAAAGAACTAAAAGGAAAAATAAAATAAAAAGAAAAGTTAATTATGTAAATTAATGTTGATTTTTACTAAAAATTGCTATTTTTTAACACATTTTGCCAGAAAAAATTACTCGATTCTAATTTTCTAAGTCTCGAAGTCCCGGGACGTCTGGGACTTTGATTGTTGGCTGTCCCGTATCCCGGGACTTAGAAACTGACGAGAGTTCCCAAACCCTAGATTTGTACTAATTTACAAGGAATAAGTAAGTATGCTGTAACTTTTCTGCTCGTATCTGGGTTTTCTCATAAGTACAAAAAAGCTTTTACATACGGGACAATCGTAAAAAGAAGTAACTTACCAAATACAAAGGCAATCCAATAAAAATAACAAACCAAATTAGTGACCTTGAAGGCTTTATTGGTTGTATCAAAAACATTGTTCGTATAAATAAATCTCTTTAATACAGCCTTAAGTACATTTTTTATGGAAATCCGGTGAGCATTTGGCATAATTTCTCATTCATAGCGCCAAATTGGGATCTCATTATTTTTCCTATTTTTTTATTTATAATAATTTGATTTCTCATAATGACAGTCATATTTTTTAATATTAAAATAATACTTTGACTGTATGATTTTCTCATAATGTTTCTTTAGTCATAATCTTCATCAACCTATTTTTTTAACATAATTTGAGTCTCATAATATTATAAGAAACTTTAAAGTATTTTAGTAATATTTCAAAAGTTACGGTGCGGGGACACCTCAAATTTTAACTTTGTATTAGATTATCTCAAGACTGGGGGGGTTGATAGTTTAAAAGAAGTTTTTGTTGATTTTAAAAGACCTTTTCAACAATACCCCAAACGTTGGGGTTAGTCCAATTTAATTTTTTAAATTAACTTTTCGTTGTATGGGAGAGGGGCTGAAAAAAACATTTTTTTATAATTTTAAAAACCAACTTTTGGAACTTCAATATCTATCTCTCCACAATTTTCGTGACAATCGGTGCAGTAGTGGCGGAGTACGAGCCCGGACGGACAGACAGACGGACGGACGGACATGACGAAACTATAAGGGTTCCTTGTGGACTACGGAACCCTAAAAATGGAAAAGGAAATGTAGAATGTATGTACCAGCCGTTTCCCTTCTCGTGCAGATTCTAAAAATTTATGAAAGGAATCTGAGATATAATGTAAATAGGTGATCTACCATCCTCCATCTCGTCACTAAGTATTTTTATGCCCTTTGTCCACCAACATACACTCCATCATACTGAAAGTAACCTTTGCGTCCTCTGGGTTTTGTCTACCCTGTAGAGACGTGACGTACAAACGTGATTAGTATGTATGTATTACTAAAGAAAACAGATTCAAACCTTTATCCCCAACTTCGTTAACAAACTCATTATTTGGAGTCCTCCATAGTAATTAATAGTAATTAACGTCCATCCTCTCCAAATAACAACCTAAATCTGCCTACTTCCCGCTCATCGAACTAAAACTGACTAAAACTAAGTAAAACTCCCATCGAAAGCGATCGCTACTAATCAATGAGTAGGGGCCGATCAACTTACAAGTTGGGAAAGGGGTATTTGAGACTCAATTATTAAAGGAAGATACAGTTTCTTTCAGTTATATTGCTTTTTAGGGTTTGTACCCAAAGGATGCCTGACAGCTGAAACTTCACATACTTATGTGAATTGGGTGAGGTGAGAATGCATAATATGATACCTACCTCATAGTGAAGCCACGGCATTTCTGCGATAAAAAAACATAACCCCACCGAGTTTGGGGTCAACTGATTCATCTTGAGGAAACACTTTGAACTTTTTTGTTAATTGTTTAGATAAAAACTTGTTATTAAATATTTTTTTTAATAATTACTAGTTAATATACTAATTTTAGATAAAAATTGACACCATTAATGGAATATGGCTAGCGCCATTGTTTATCTTCACGCGCTTTTTGTTTAAGTCGATCGAGATATTTAGCGGGAATTTGAATCATGATAGTAGGCAATGCAGCTTGCAACCCATCTCTGTGTCATCAGGATCATCATCATCAGGTCTTTTTTAGTCTCCACTGCAGGAGCACGACCCTCTGTGTACTACCAGAGCCATATATTAGCTAGAGCAGTCAGAAGATTTGGCCTACACTATCCACGCTCGCCAGACGGGTTGGAGAGGTCTCATTGATGTTTATAATGTTTGTTTAGCTTGTGTTTCTTAAGTCGCCTTCTACGACATCTACAGGAAGACTTGGAGTGGTCCTATTTTACTCTGCCGGGAACCACACGGCTTTGTGTAAAAACCAGTAACCTCGTCAAATCACCCACATTAGGTAGCGGACCCCGGGCTCTGAAGCGTTATCGCTGAGGATGCAACCGGGAATACGCTCGGATGATAATGATGATGAAGCTAGCAACCTATCACTATTTTGATTCCATTTTTTCATCTTCACGCCCATTCTTCTGTCTACCTCGTATACACTGAAACTCGCCGCAAAATGAGTAAAATCTCGCCTAGCTGACTTTTTCCCCCAAAACTTAGCCTACACTATCCTATTAACGGAACAGCACAAACGCGAACAATAAAGCGACACAACTGCCATAATAAAAGATATCACGTATAATGCCATGATTTACAAGCTTTCCGAGAGAAATCTCGATTTGGCGCTATGAATGAGAAATTATGCCGACTTCCCGGCGGATTTCCATAAAAATATATTTAGGGCCGTATTAAAGAGATTTATTTATTCAAACAATGTTTTTGATACAACCAATGAAGTCTACAAGGTCACTAATTTGGTTTGTTATCTTTATTGGATTGCCTTTGTATTTTCTTTTTATACCGTATGTTATTGTAACGCTTTATTGTTAGAGAAAACATAAACAGAAAAGACTTATTATATACTTTTTAAGAAATATACGGTATAATTATATATAACGTCTAACAATATATAGGTCTGAATAACTTTCCCCAAGGAACATATGCCGAAACATGAAAAAAAATATTTCTATAGAAAGTCGGATCTGCTGATCGGTCATAGTATGGGAGGTCAAAATTATCTATCATATTTCGATATATGTTTCTTGGGGAAAGTTGTTCAGTATCATGGACTGAATTCAGTTTTAAAATAGTTTCAGTATATTTTGTTAGATCCTGTATAATGAGAACCTCAGAAACGGCTTAGTAGTTAGAACTGATGTACATTATGAAATGCAATAAATGAATTGAATTGAATTAAATTGGCTTTAACGATTTCGATAAAAATTTAGTATAGAATGTTATGTAGTATACAGGGTCTAACCAAATATACTGAAAATATTTTAAAGGTGGATTCAGTCCATAATACTGAACAACTTTTCCCAAGAAACGTATAGCGAAATATGAAAAATATTTTTTGGCCTCCCATATAAGTTGACCGATCAGCTGATCCGAGTTTGTATGGAAAGCCAAAAATTATTTTTCATATTTCGATATATGTTCGTTGGGGAAAGTTGTTCAGAATCACGGACTGAATCCACCCTTAAAATAGTTTCAGTATATTTTGTTAGATGTTATATATATAAAATTTAGTATGTAGGGGTTCCGGAAATGAAAAATCGATTTAGCTATCTAGGTTTCATTTTTCGAGAACCTCTTTTTCTTGGTGTAGATGTATAACATAAATACTTATAAATATATCAGGATGACCTAGTCCTAGGACTGTTGGAGAAAAAAAATATCTACCGCGCGTTTGAAAGCAAAACGATTGTGTAGACTGAATGAAAGGTATATCTTCCAGTGAATAAATCAATAATAATATGAGTAGGTATATGAATATGTATGTTGAATTAATTTTAATACTGAATTTATTCCATAATTAGTGATGTGCCGTTCCCGGGAACTTTTCCAAATTCCCGAGAATTTGGGGCCGTTCCCGGGAACGTTCCCAAATTCTCGGGAATTTGGGCATTTGGAAACGTTCCCGGGGAACGTTTCCGTATTTCTAGGGAATGTTACGGAATATTGGATATATGTATTTGTATTATAACCATATCAAGTGATGCATTTACGTTAGTAAAATATATTTACAGTGATAAAAAATATGTCTGATAAATAAAATTACAACTTTCCCTGACATTTCCATTTTTTGGGAACATTCCCGGGAACGTTCCCGGATATCTGGGGAACGGGGACGGCACAACACTATCCATAATACTGAAAAACCTATATAAGGAACATACGAGTAAATCAAAATATGAAAAATATTGAAATCCCATACAAGTTGACCGATTACCAAAACAAAGTTTCTATGGAAAGTATAAATAAAATCAAAAGAAAGTCGGACAAGCACTCTAGTTCAGTAGCATGGACTAAATCTTCCCCTACAATGGTTTCAGTATATTTTGCTAAAAGCTAGACAAAAAGAATGTTAAACCTCGTGTTTTGGAACTAAACGAACATAGATACCTAGGTTATCATAAAAACATATACATACATAAAATCATATGATTTAGATCAATGATAAAATTAGGCAACAACATCTGTTTTTATTATTTTTAGGGTTCCGTACAAAAAATTAAAAAACGGTACCCTTATAGGATCACTCGTGCGTCTGTCTGTCCGTCCGTTTGTCACATCCAATTTGCTCCGAATCTACTGGACCGAATCAGGTAAAATTTGGTAGGATGGTGTAATCCTATGTCCCAAACACATATGTGCAAAGTAAATAAATATTTTTTTAAAATAAGGGTCATTTTCGGGAGGTAAATAAGGAAATTGAAAAAAAAAGTTTTGCAAACCTTACTGTGTCATATATCAAATGAAATGGCTTGTTATGAGGATCTCAAATATATTTTTGTTATAATTATAAAATAAATAGTTTTGATTTTATTCATGAAAGAAGACAAAAATTTACCCCTCCTGATTTCCGAAACTACTGAGCCTAAAATTTTGAAAAAAAAAATATAAAAACCTATAAGAATTCAATTAATTGTACGGAACCCTCTCCACGCGAGTTTAACTCACTTGGCCGATCACTCACAAAAGATTTGGTAGCTTTTTCCATAATTAAAATACAAAAACAAAAATGTAACCGATTTTGGAGTGTATAAAATTGTATTTGCAAATAACGGAAAATTTGTGAACAATTTTTGTTTTCATTGTTGAACAATTTTTTCCAATTATTATATAACTAGTGGCTTTGGGATCTGTAGGCTGTAGACCTCGAGAGTTTATCTTTTCATAGCTTAAAACTGAATAAATGTTCACCATGCACCTATGCGCGCAAGCGGCCTCTCCGGGTGCTAAATTCAGTTAAACGAATCGTTTGTCCAGAGTAATAAGAACTCAGCACCTTTTCGTCTAGGTAACTATACGAAAAGGTGCTGAGTTCTGACGTGAGCAAAATTGAATCATATCGCTAGCAACATTGAGTAGATATTTCTTTGAATTTCTTTGCTGAGTGAGACTTCTGTACGTTAGTATTTATTCTGTGGTGCAACTCTTATTCGGTAGGTACACAGCCTTATCAGTAAGCAGCCATGTTTCGGCACTATATGTCATCGTTAGAAGGATACATTGATCAAAAAGGCGGGTTTTTACATTGTGGGATTCATTGTGACTTGAGTTCGACGTGATAAAGTCAACTACGATCAATTTTAAAAATAAATTTAAACTGCAACTGATCCCCTTGGCTAAATCCGTCAAAAACTCCGGCCCTTAGCTTGTCAACAAACTTGTATCAAGTGATCGAGGCATAGCACCAATCCAATGAGTGTAGAACGGTAACTCAAGTTAGTAAGTTCTACCAAGCCAGACAGGCTCGCCGCAGACACGGCAAGTTGGAATATCGAACAACATTCACAATGTGTTTCAGACAAACTTTATAACCCTACAACGCCAGATGGAAGGTTATATTTTTAGAGTGTATGTATGAGAGGTGTATGTATATTTCTTTGGCACTCTCTGCAGCCTATACGGCTTCATAGATTTAAGCTTGAGAGATGTCGTTAGATTCGTCTAATTGTGAGAGTGACACTGGGTATATCAAAAATTAGAAATATTTTTTTGGCGAGCCGTTTATGGTGCCAAATTACACGGTTTTTTTAATGGTTACTTGTTGTAGTGTATGTGAGTGAAAGAGAAGGAAGCATTATGTCATCTCTAGCGCACGTGCGGTCGTAAACAGCTCAGTAAGCTGTGAGCGGCGGAAGTGAGAGGGCGCGCGCGTCTAAGAGCCGACAATATTAAAGGATATACCACATTTTGGCGACGAGGATAAACTGCAAATAGTATTAATATATTATTAATAAAAATAAAAACAAAAAAAAAGTGTGTGTAAATGGGTGCTTTGAAAAAAAAAATAACTAATAAAATTTGTAGTACAAGTTTTAATAAATAATGTTATTCAGAAAGTTTTTACGAAACATGAACACAGTGTTAATGTTTTTAACAAAAATATACTGTTGATTTTTAAATTTAAAAAACAAAATCGTACGTTTATTATCTGTATGTCAAGTAAACAAAAACGTTGACTGCCATTTTATTTTTATAAGTGACGAACTATCAGAATCGGACCTGATGGGTAAGCAGTGATTAAGTGATATTTCTTTATATTGTGACTTCAGATATATTTAATTATTTGGACTTTAGGATGGCATTGCACATAATTTATAACACTAGTCGTCCGTTTACTATAAGTGGAAAGAAAAAATCGGCACGGTGATGGTAGCAAAGTTCTATGCTTTTATTACTGACTTATTTTCTGCTGAATGCAGAAATAATTCACAAAACATTTGTTACTACTGGTATGAAGTCACCATGATGGCTGTACCGTAAAGCCTAGATTTAGGATCTAGGAAGATAGATGAGATAAAAGAAAGACCAGATATCGGCAAATGAGATAAGTATAATAAACAACTATTACATTAGTTACAAGGATTCACAAGAACACTAGGTACAGACTAGGTAGTCAGGGTCGTGAGTTATAGGCACAAGAACTACTTAGCTTGAGATGCTGCCGAAGACGAAAGAGGACGAGCGCCGGCCGCCGCGCCTTATATATATGAATGGGCTCCCCCGCTGCGCCTGAGAGGGGCGGAGGGGTGCTGGAGCCGATGTCACATGGCTGCTGTTGTTTCTGTGCAAGTATGTTTTGTGTAATTTTTAAATTAATTTTTAGCATTTAGCGGAATAACGCTAAAACAATGATTTTAAGGAAATTTAAATACCAGTTGACTTAAAGATACACTAGGACCACAATAAAATAGATTTTGAAAAATCATAAAATTGCCTATTGACCGCACCGTATCTGTTTGTTTATGCTGTAGGTTATTATTTACTGCCTAAGCGATTCAAGGTTAAGGCAGGCCTGTGTCACTTCCCGTTTGGGTGTCGAGGGCGTACCTACATTGTTACTGTGCGTGTGGCCACCACTCCAAGTGGTAAATTCGGTTATACGAGTCGTTTGTCCAGAGTAGTGGAAATGAGATTGGCCTGCAATGGATTTCTGGGTGTCTGAGCGAGGGGGTGCTGGGTTCTGATGTGAGCTAAACCTCGTGAGCTTGAATAATATCGCTGGCAACATTGAGTGGATGATTCATTGAGACTTCTGTGCCTGTAAGTCAAATTCAAATTCAAAAATATCTTTATTACCATAGGATATTTATAATATCTCTTAATAATAGTCACTTTGTTTTGTTTTGCACAAATGTTGACGTCAAATCGTTACTTAAAGCTAAGTTTACGCCGCTTCCTAGGCGCAAGTGCAGAAGAAGCGGCAACAAACTGCACTGCACGTTTTCTCCAAAGACGTCAACTAACAAACTAAAAACTTAAAATTAGTTATATAGATGGACAGAGATTACATTATTTATTATGTCATAATTAAATTGAATTATAAGAATTACGAAATTTAAAATAATGTCAATTTGTAAATTTAGTATGTACCAATGTACCTAAATTATGACATTTCTAAGTATGCAAACCTTTAAGAGGGACCCGCGCCAAGCTCAAGCCAGACCTTTTTAGAGTACTAGTACTTATTCTGTGGTTAAGGTTAGACATTGCAGAAACGGTCGGCGTTTGTTTTTGTTATTGTTATAAGTACTTACTTATGAAGTCGTCTAAGCACTATTGAAAAATATGTCCAAGACTTAACTAATACATTTATATTTTAACGTATAATAAAAAAATAATTGCATTGGATCTACGGGCCAGGTTCAATTCCGGGTCGGTTCATGATGAAGTATCTATCTCAGATTAATTAATTAAGATAAATAAAGAAAAAATCAAGTCCGCCACTTGTACATTTGTTTCGTTGTGCAATAGAGAATAATTAAATAAATAAAAAATGGGTTGGTACATTATGTGAGTTACATGATGGTTTAATACATACTACTAGACCAATGTAGATTGTTTAATATTGTATCAAGAAATTACGCTCATGCAAAGGAGAACATGGTCTGTTTAATAGACTAAATTACAGGTGATGCCTGTATGAGACGAGTACATGTTGTGATGCAATGTAAATATGTCAGAGTGTGATATAATATGGAAGTCATACGGTGACGCCCGTAATCAGAAGTTGTATGGGTAACGCCCGTAATATGAAGTTTTATTCGGGTAGCGCCCGTTTACTGAAGTGTGTGATATATGTAAGTCATACGGGTGACGCCCGTAATTGGAAGTTTGTACGGGTAACGCCCGTAATAGGGTATTTGACTGTGTTTATTTTTGGACAATATTTAATTCGAAACAAGAAATATCACTAAAAAGAAATCTTATCTCGAAAACAGCACGAAAATTGGTTGATAAATGAAGTAGTAGTTAGCATTTTAAATATTGGTATGAAGAAAGGTGGGAGCGTGGTGAGGACATCTCGCTATCACTTTCGTACCCGTGAAACCTAATTGCAGTGACGTCACACAGCAGTACGTGCATCCTTTTTCTGTTACTTGACAGTTTCCCTTTCCAAACTGAAACTTACTTATTTTTGTGCAGAAAAAAAAATATTGTTTTCGGTTTCAGATTATGTAACTTTTAAAATGCAAAGAAATAAATAAATTGAGTCAAATGCCGTATTGAAAGTTTGTACGGGTAACACCCGTAATCTGAAGTTTTATACGGGTGACTCCCGTAATTGGAAGTTTGTACGGCTAACGGCCGTAATCTGAAGTTTTACGCGGGTGACGCCCGTAATTGGAAGTTTATACGGGTAACGTCCGTATTCTGAAGTTTTATACGGGTGACGCCCGTTTACTGAAGTTTTATACGGGTGACGCCCGTTTACTGAAGTTTTATACGGGTGACGCCCAATTACTGAAGTTTTATGCGGGTGACGCCCGTTTACTGAAGTTTTATGCGGGTGACGCCCGTGATTGGAGGTTTATGCGGGTGGCACCCGCAGTCTGAAGTTTTAAACGGGTAACGCCCGTGATTGGAGGTTTGTACCGGTAGCGCCCGTAATCTGAAGTTTTGTATGTGTAGCGCCCGTTTGCTGAAGTTTGATAACAATTACTAGAAGTCTTGTAACGGCTGTCACTGGGGCGACATTGAGTTGGCATTCATTGAGTGTTTTGATGGGTTGTATTGGCGCCTCGGGGTGCCCAGTGAGGCAGCTGCCGGTTCGCTTTTAAATGTTTGTGTTTAGTAATTGTACCATGTACCGTGCAGGGAAAAGTAAGGAAAATGTTCATTGTTATTATTAAGTTCATTTACAAGTAATAAGATTTTAATTTCATTTAATATTACACATTGTTAATAATATTATAAAGATGGCAATGAATGATTTTGATAAATAATATAAGCTATATGTTATAATCGTATTCTGCAGACTGTAAAATGCTCTAGAAGGCGTATCGAAACTGTATGGTTAATTACAGTGTTATTAATAACATTATAATAATTAATAATTAACTCTGGGATTATTAAACGCCTTAGTGTAGCCAGTTTCTAGGTCAGTCTTGCAATACAAACTTTCCGACATTAAGCTGACAGTTATACTTATGTAGTTTATTCTTGCATTTCGTACAAGTGATTACGGTAATCAAGTTTATAAGCTTATTCCATGTTTAGTTTTGAGCATTTTGGTTAACAATTGAGACTTATATAATAAGTTAAGTTATTTAAGAATAATAACGAAGTAGTTGCAAATTATTTTATATGTTATTGCTAGGGTTTGTCAATGGTCCAAGTGAGTTGACGGTCAAATCAATGGAAATATTTCCGTCTTTTATTTTAAAGTATAATTACATACATATATAGGTAGGTGTTTTATGCTAGTAATAATAATAATAGCTGTATTGCAGACACAAAAGATCCATAGATAAAATATAATGAAAGTGTTTACGATGAAAGTAATAAGGATAATATTGTTATAAAAACTTGGCGGCAATAGCCAACCATGTCGGTAGGTGTTGGTGGTTATAACTCTCTGCCAGACATTGCACAATGCTGTTTTTACGCATGGTTACCCTGGGCATAAGGTTAGCTACACGATGACGGCGTATGGCATTTGAAGTGTTGACACTTCCCAGACACACTACACAGGGCCCCATAAGCCCCATAATTTGGCCCCATGGGGTGTCTAAAGATGTTGTTACATGCTACCCTTCAACCCTAATTTGACGTATTTAAGCGTAGCCTGACGCGGCTTGGACGTGTTCAGTTGGCGGTTGGCATCTCTTTGATGTTTACGTGCGAGCTATACTGCTGAGTTTGATGTTGTGTGGCTGACCTCTGCCTGACTTCACTGCGCGTTCAGAGAATGGGCTGTTTTTGTCAAGAGATATCGGAGACATCGTTTGTTAATGTTGGATGCAAGTAGTCGAGAAGAGTGGGGCAGACCTTCGGCTGGGTTTCTAAGTTATTAGTTCGACGCCCACCTTTCGGCAAGTTGAGGAATGCGGGTAGAACAAGTGAAGTGAGAATCCGCTTCGCTATTGAGGTATTAATGCATCTACTACATATTGATATCCAACATGGAGTATGGGTCACTTCGTTCTAACCCAATTTAATCGAGCTGAGTATCATTCCTTGTTGGTTTCTGTGATTTCGGAGGCGGGATTACATGGTGACAAGTTGAATTGAGGTTTTATCTCCATGCCACGCGTGATAAAAGGAAAGAAATAGGGATTGCCGTCGTATGGTTCGTGATAACCGCTGCGTAAAACAATAGCCTCGCTCTATATCACTTACATATGATACATTTTTGATAAAATTTTATGCTTAACAGGATTAAATATATTATTTGATGGGTCTGGCTGGCTGGACGAACCAGGGCTTAACATTTTGAACGTTCAATATTGTAACCACTCGATTATTTATCCGCGATCATTTGGGAATCGAAGTGCATCCGAGAATTGAGAGGTTTTCTAATAGGCATAGAGTCCCCTTAGGTACAATCTTATTAATAAGATTGTGTGATGTTTAATCTTGATTTCATTGGTAGGCTTGGGTAATTATTTCTTCCCTTATTTGTCAGCCTGTGTCGGCCCACTGCTGGACTGAAGGTCTCTCCCAGGGCTTTGTAATTATGTTTATTCACTAAAGTTTGCTGTTGATGCTTAAAAAAAAAAAATATATATATAAATAATGAAATCTGTCAGTCAGTAAAAGAGGAAGCAATAAAGGTGAATGTCTTTTTAGTTGGAAAAGGCGATGTGTTATGAAATAGATTGGACTATATAAAAGGAAACGCACAATGGGTACGCAACACATAAAAAAAAAGTGGAGGGAGAATGGAAATCTGTGAGCAAAGGGATTGATAGACGGAATTTAGAAATTGCAGTAGAAGCGAGTTCAGAATAAGATATTTAAGAATATCACTCAGAAGACTAGAATAAAAATAAAATGAGAAAATTAAGTTGATTGTTAATTTTGTTATTAGAAGTCGTGGTAATAATAAATTTACGAAGTAAAAGAAAAAGCTGGAAAAAAAAACTAATAAAATAAGGAAGGGATGTAGTGTATGTGAGTGAAAGAGAAGGAAGCATTATGTCATCTCTAGCGCACGTGCGGTCGTAAACAGCTCAGTAAGCTGTGAGCGGCGGAAGTGAGAGGGCGCGCGCGTCTAAGAGCCGACAATATTAAAGGATATACCACACTTGTTTTCAAAGCTCTTTAGGTATACAGATACAGGTCCTACAGATCTATACAGATGTGTTGGACGACTGCTTGGCTCCTTTTAAAAAGTCAGCAGTGATCAATCTGAAGTTTATTACAATCTACTAATTAATAATTTTAAGCTATTGCACATCTTTTATCGCGGACTTTGAGCGCGGCGACTGAATCAAGAAATTCCGTTACGAAAACAAAACCTAAAACCCCCCCACACCGCCTACCGACCGGCACAGCGGCGCGGCGTTGAAAGCCGTGCATCATCTAACGTCGTATGTAATAGCTTTACCGCGGCAGTCCCCGAGTGCCACACGTTATTTTTTATTAAGTATTAATTTACGAGTATGTATTACTATTTATTTATGATACTCACTCAACGATACTATATTTTACATGTAAAGATAAACACAAAAGACCCAGGACAATATGAAAAAGGCCATTTTCCAACTTTGAATTGGCGGACTAGCGTGTTGACCATTACGTCACGAAGGTCGTTATTGCCACTACAATCTGTTTTATTTCAAAGTATCAGTCTACGTTCAGTTCTCTCACTTGTTGGTGATGACTCAAAATCAGCGTTTGAACAAGTTTACAGCTAGCTGAGCTGAGTTATTGCCTTTTTGTCACTGCGGTACCGCAGTGACAAAACGACCGACGACGAAACGACCTACACCGAATGTCTACGAATATTGTTAGTATTCTTGTGTTAATTTATGTATTTTATAAAATTTATGTGTGCCTCAGTTACACAAATAAACTGATTATCCATCTATATATGTCCACCAGTAAAGTAGACAATATTTTCTATTACAAGTTTACTTTTTTCAAGAAGTACTCTGTGCTTCAAGTTCAATTTATTCAAAGCTGAATTCCGACAGGAATAGTATTATTTACCATTGTATTGTCGCCGACAGTACACAGGAAATTAATCCCGGAGTAACGACAATGTATGTAGATGGAGTTGTCAGATAAACGAGTTACCGTTTACTTACCAATAAGTAGATGTTGATAACTAGCTTTCGCCTCCGGCTTCGCTCGCGTATCCCACGGGGACATTACATGTTTCCAGGATGAAAGGTACCGTATGTCCTTCTCTGTACTCCTAACTATGTGTATGCGAATTTTCAAGAAGATTGGTTCCGTAGATAAAGCGTGAAGAGGTAACAAACAAACAAATATACTAACTCACTTTCGCATTTATAATATTAGTTAGGAGTTAGGATTAGGATAAGATGTAGTAAGTAAGTACCTACTTTACGGTAGGGTGTCTTTAAAGAAAATAACATAGTGTGAAGAACCGATGGCCGATGGGGAAGAAAGGTTATCTAATGGCGGCCACGTACCGGCAAGCGCAACGTAGGACACCCACCTGCTAGGTGGTTGGACGACCTGAGCAAGGTCGACGCTGCTGGAAAACGCTTGATGCAGACCGCTTCCGATCGGTCGTTTTGGAAATCCCAAGGGGAGGCATATGTCCAGCAGTGGACTTCCTGTGGCTGATATGATGATGATGATGAAAGAAAATAAAAAATACAGTTTTGTGCTGCGGTTTCGTACAATAAATACGGATTTAAATCTAATACTGATACATTCTTCATCTTAGCGCGTTTCTGGTTGCATCCTCAGCTGTGCTGCTTTGGAACCCGGGGTTTGTTAGTAGTATAAAGTATATTTTATTTTATTTATTTATTTAACTTTATTACAAAAATTGTAAACGGCGGACTTAAAGCCTTAGGCTTTATCTACCAGTCAATCGACAGGTGGTGCAGAGACAAGTGAGGCTAAAGTAGGAGCAAAATTTGTCATTACTTTCTAAATAGTTAGTATTTGAACTTTAAAATTACATATATATTGCATGCCTATGAATAAATTACATAAACTACAAAATATAATACTTAAATATAGTTTATTAATTTAAATTACCTACTACCTAATAAATATATAAGTATACATATACATATATACATATTAATACATTCGGGAAGGGCGTTCCAGAACTTCACGGCCTGTACGGTAAAGGAATGCTCGAAGAACCCACTCCGATGATGCGGCATAGCAAGTAGAAGATTGTTAGAAGAGCGAAGTATTCTGACGTGAGAATCCTTAAAGAAAGAAAATTGAGATTTTAAGTACCGCGGAGTCATAGGGTCGAAGAGTATAGAAAAGAGAGTGGTAAGTATATGTAAGTTACGACGTTGCCGGATGGGCAACCATTTTAACTGCGAACGATAATTCGACACATGGTCATACTTACGAAGGCCAAAGATGAAACGAAGACAGTTGTTTTGGATCCTGTCAAGTTTATTGAGAAAATTACAATTCAGATCCGGGTAACAAACATCAGCATAATCGATTATTGGAAATATAAGTGTGTGCACTAGCATGATTTTTAGGTTCATGGGTAGAAAGTTTTTTAACTTATATAGGGACCGAAGGGCCCCCACAACTTTTCCAGCCAACTGTGAAATTTGTACGCCCCAGGAAAGGTTGGAATCAATGTACAGACCAAGATTTTATACATCGGTCAATAAAAATATAATATGTAGTTAGCTCGAGTAGACGGGTAAAAATGAGTGTAGAGGTATTATATAGTTTATATCGTAATATTGTAACGTTATAGGGCAATGTCAAGTCGGCCATGTCTGTCGTTAGCGGCGATGACACGACCCGATGCTATAATCCGCTCACTTGGCTGATCCAATCCAAGATACCATAATTTTGGATGTGGCAGTTTTATTTTTTTCGTTTCGATGCTATCCCAACGCGCTCTGAAGAGAGCTATGTAAGTGTTTCTATACGCAAACGAATCAGAAATTAAAACATTTGTAGGAGAACAAAAGTCACTGACATAGCCCAGCGTATTAGCTCGGTGAAGTGGCAATGGGACATATAGCGCAATGAACCGATGGAAAAAAGGTTTTTGGAATGTCGACCGGTATTGGAACTCGAAGCGTGGGTGGTCCCGCAAGGTGGTCAGACGACCTGACCAAGGTCATGAAAAGCGCTGGATGCAGACCGCTCTGGATGAAATCCTTGGGGGAAGCCTATGCCCAGCAGTGGACGCTATGCAGCTGAAATGATGAATGATGATGCATTTTCGCGCACTCTCTCAATCAGTTTTTACGATCTGCGCGGGAAGAGAAGCAGCAGTAAATTCTAAGTTCTTTCTTTTCCCCACATCAGCGTGGAAGGATAGATAAAATATATCTTAACCAAAATGAGTACATCCGAAACCACATCTATCGAAGATAGATTTTCCCAAACATGACTGTGAGATTTTTGATCGATGTCACGCCAGTCTACGCCGGGACATATTTATCTGCTCCAGAAAACAATTTCTGCCAATATATATATTTTCCTGGATCATCTTTTCGTAAGGCTTGTGACACACGCCAGGCTTTCCTTAGCGTTGCGACAGGACGCGTATATCATACATAAATTAGTTCATCTTTATTACTCTTCTTACTATTCAATACTTGTCTGGAAGAAAGGAAAAAGCTTAGAATGTACCAGCTGCTTCTCATCCCACGCAGATCGTAAAAACTGATTTAGGGAATGGGCGAAACTCGAGAACTGGTCCCGCCAGTAGTGACTGTCAAAGTCAGTCAACATTTTTTATTCAATGTAGGATAAATACTCCCTTATCTCAGATAAATACCTATATCACTTATTGAATGTCATTATTTTTTTATTTTTCAGAATGAGTTTTCGGAACGACTACTGTCAGGAAGATTACGCCTAAAGTATTATACAATACAATATTATACAATACAATACTCTTTATTGCACAAAAGTAAAAAAACAGGACATAATTATCTTAAAAACTAGGAAATGCGCAAAAGGCGGCCTTATCGCTAAGCAATTTCTTCCAGGCAACCTCGATGCAATGAAATTTTGCGATGAAATTTTTGGAAATTAGTTAGTGCGGGTTGGTCAATATAATAAACATACTTATATACAATAATTATAATAAACATAAATACATCTAATACTTGAATACATACAGCTTACACAAAGAAAACATAACAGGACAAAATTAAGAAACTAAGTGGAAACAAGGGAAGGAGATTACCTTTCATAAGGATAGAAAATCCGATTTTACTTGGGATTTAAAGCTGGCTAGCGTTTGGGCGCGTCGGATAGTAAGTGGTAGTGAGTTCCACAGACGTACGGCTCGAACAGAGAAAGACCGCGAGTTAAAGTCGGTGGAGTGAGCAGGAATTTGTTTTCAGCGCTGCGTAGTGAACGCCCTTGAGACTCACTAAATAGAATAAATAATTCTCGTAAATAGTTAGAAGAGTTAGGATAGGAAAGGATTGTGTATAACATTGACAGGGTATGCCAGTCACGGCGACGTCGGATCGGAAGCCACTTGAGTTCATTGCGAAAATGAGAAACAAGGTCATATTTACGATGGCCATATAATTATGTATTGAATAAACATGTTTTGGAGACGCTCAAGCTTATCGTTGCTCCTCAGTAGGCCCGGGATAAGAAGTATCAGCGTAATCTAGGATAGGAAAAGTAGGGTGTGCGCATGCGTAACTTTGCAAAAGTAACCCAGTTCAGTATCACTGGTCAGCTTGACTCCGTTTTTTTTAAACTATCTCAGTATTACATAATTCTGTAAAGTGTTTAGCACTCATTCGCAAGCTTTACATGTTATACTCGTAATACTGTATTAGGTATAATATCTTTGTAAACTGACAAAGCCCTTCTAGCGCGTAGGCGCCTAATAATGCGTAAATAAGTTTATTTCCGCGTCTTAGCACTGGTCGTTGTGAAACGCTAGTATCGGTAGGTTTAATTTTTTTTTATAATTTAAATATATACTAACATTACACGTAATGTATACTAAATTAATGACGTGTAAAGGCGCCTGCGAAGGCCTTATTACTGAATAAATATTTGATTCTTTGATTCTTCGAAACTGCGAATAATTTTACTAGGTGATGCGGCTAGCAACCCATAATTTTTCCATATTCTCGCTTACCATCATACTAAAAGTGGCCTTTGTGTCTTGCGGCCCTGTGCTCGGTCTGCTTAGAGCAGCAAGAACCAAAATACTTTATGTGCCCCATTAGGAATAAAGATGTGATAATATATATAATAATTAGATCTCAACACTAAATATTTAGTCTCCTGCCGTCAAACCTTCTAGGCATTTGTGCGAAAAGTTTTACATATGGCCGCCGCACCACGTTAATCCTCATTGGTAGCACAGTTGTTGCATTAGATGCTTACTCCTTTAATAACGTCTTACAACATCCACAAGAAGAGGTAGAGATAGAGAGAGTCTAGTTGGTAACCACATCACGCCTTCAATAAATACACTGCTACTTCTTTAGTTAGTTAGTTAGTAAGTTAAAATCTCAATTGCACCAAAACATAGTAATACAGATTATTAGATTATAGTAAACAGATGACAAAAGGCGGCCTTATCGCAACTGCAATCTCTTCCAGGCAACCAAGGTACTTGGAGATGTTTAACGAAAACAGGTGAGGCGCGAAGTTATAAGTAAGAGAGAAAAAAAATTAATTAATAAAGATACATAAATACATAGATATATTAATATGTGCACAAAAAAGATAATCCGAACAAGATAAGTGAGGAAATAAAGACAGTCTAATTATAATAGGGATAGATAGTGTGACTTCACTTGAGATTTAAAGCGATTCTTTATCCCTTTTTGGGGCATTTTGAGTCTTGCGGTCCAAGCAAACAGATCTAAAAGTCAATTTTAGCGTGATGGGCGAGAAGGTAGAAATGTAATCTAAATAGCAACCCATGATGGGTTCGTTAATGGGGCAGGCAGAACATTTTGCGTCTTGTAGTGATAAGCAGTGACAAGCAGGGCCACAAGACGCAAAGGCCACTTTTCCCGTTTATTTGACTCAACCCTAAGTCTGATTTTCCTTATATTTCAAAAGGCGTGCTATACTGAATAAATAAGATGGCCAGAGCAAATATCTCGATGGCGGTCCATTCCGTATTGGTTTTCTTTCCATGTTGCTTATTTATTGGTAAAATAATGATGTCTTTGCTAACATTTTCCCTAATGAAATACCAAAAATATAAAGCCGCCTTTTATTGGCTTCTCCAGCACAATAGAACAAATAGTTTGTCTTTTTGTTCGATATACTTTATATACTTATTTCATGAAACTAATACATTTACCTATAATGTGGTCTTATGTATCATTCATTCATTCATTTCTTTGTAAAGTTTGTGAAATAAAAGCTTGTATTGCTCTGTAACTAAAGATTATTTAGTATTTAATTTACAACAAATATATAACTAATACAAATATATATATTAAACTAAAAATTGAATTTTTACTTAATTAGTTTATAACGTCCTACTGGAACATCGAAGGAGTCTGGAATTTTGGATGCTGGGGTTTGACCCCGTGGAACTTAAAACTGCAAATAAGTTTTGATTCCAAGATGGCGGCCCATACATATTTTGATGTTTCCTTTACTGACTGCAGTGTTTTACCCATTTTCTCAACTGGACATGTACTATATCTACTTCTTCGTAGTGAGTACGTGAGTTAAAATCTATGAATATATAAGTATTAATTTCTTTATGCATAATACACTTATACTTTATATTGCAACCCATATTTTAACTCTGTATAACCAACCTAAAAACTGACTGGTCGACAACGCTTTTAGCGATAAGTTCGCCAATTGTTTTGTACAATATATATTTGATGGACAATAAAGGTTAAATAAATACCATATGTCCATGTCATAGACTGAACTTGCTTTGAAAATTGTGGGCTGGTGGTTAAAAAGTCACTATACTATGTGTATTGTTTAAATTTATTCCAAATATTTTTATCCAGTGGATATTTTTATATATGCTTTTATGTTTTTGCTTGCTCTATTGGTTGTTTGTTTAGGACTAATCTTGCAAGTTAAATTTGAGCCACTACGCGGTTTCCGATTGAGATGAGACTTTTTATGCTATTAGTAAAGATAACAATGTAATATTTATTATAACAAGAAGCTGATCTGATGGAGCCAGGATGTGGCTATAGGAACCCTGTAATAAAACAAAGTAACTCCATTGAGTTTAGGCTTATTATATATATATTAGTAATTATAATTAGTAATATATATTAGTACTTAGGCCTCACAGAAAAAGGTCCAAGTTTAAAAAAATTGTTTGGAAAATCCAAAAGTGCACGCCTCATAATCTCATTTTTATTTATACTGGCAGTCCCAAAATGTGTTTTAATGTAAGACAATTTGCAAGTGCAACACCGGCCAAGCTGTGAAATGTCAACTGTCAATTTTGACATTGTGGAGAATGCCGCTTGCCGCGCTTTGATTGAGGCAAAAAACTAAAAATTCACAATTAAATTGAAATTACGATTAAACTACATTGAATTAGACCGTGATCTTCGAAAGGACTTAGTTTTGGATAATACTGAAGCGTATAAAAAAAATGTACTTGATCAGATAAGTTTTTCGGGAGTTATCGTGACCACGCCAGTTTCCATACATACCGACACACGGACGTCCACAAAATGATTTTATTAAACATTGTTTTTATTTATTTAAAAGGCAAAATGTCTTTTAAAAATGTCATAAGTGTTGAAACTAGTGTTTTTCCTTGACATTTATGTGTAAATATTATTGTACAAGTGCGATAGAAAATAAATAGAGACACATTTAGTTAAAAAAATCACTTGATTTTAGTAAGGCGAGAGTAGAGCACTACCTCATGCGCTTCGCTTATGAGGCGTGCAATAATCCAAATGCCATAATTCTACGGTAAATCCAAGGTTTAAACGCAGTTAGCTGTACGAGTAGTTATGAATACAATTCACTCGAATGTCTTCAATCAATAAAACTGACGCACATACAGACACTACACCTCCCGGGACAATTTCCATTTATCCAACTGTCAAAAGCAAAACTGTATCTTTTATTTTGGCTTTTTCCCACATTTTTTACTTGGTTTCAGTTTGTGTTTATATTTTCTTTATTTCTACTTATTTTGTAGTAAGATTTTTCCGTAATTGCGTTAGATATTACAGTACTCATTACTTATGTATCTTGTCTATTTATTTATTTAGTGTTGTATTGTAGGTACACGCCAATTACCTCTTTCTTTCCATTTCCTCTCGCGGGTCTACTGGAAGAAATTTCTTTAGAAGTAAGTAGCACCTAAGTACTATGTTTTGCTTATTTTTTTTTACATAGTTTGTAAATTTTCAAGTGTACTTGAATTAATAAAATAAATAAATACTAGTGACAGAACTGACCTACTTATCAGTATGAACATTCACACACACAACTATGTTTTTTGGATTTTATTCAAAAGATTTTTTTTGCGATGGCGCGTCGTTTGATGTGTGTATTAGGTATTATATATGCACTTATAAGTACTCTTGCATATTTATTTTATATAGTAATCTAGAACTGTCGCCACTAACAGAGATATATGGAAGGCTGGAGGGGAGGCCTTTGCCAACAAAGTGCGATAAAGTTAAAATAAATAAATATATACAATACAATACAAATACAATACAAATTATCTTTATTGCACCATAATAATTCATAAAATAAAAATAACAAACACAAAGAAAATATTGGTACAAAGGCGGACTTATCGCTAGATGCGATCTCTTACAGTCAACCTTTGGCTAGAGGAAAAATTAAAAGTACGGAATAAGGTGGGCGCAGTATCTTTACCTAATATACATAAATATAGTCTCAGGAATTTCCTATTTGATATCCATTTGTTTCCGATTAATGTTGATTTTATAAATAATGCCTTGACTTGATGTAAGTGTGATTACCTTACTTGTAGAAGACGACTACATTAGATTATTACGAATATATTTAAGTTAAAATATGACTTTATCGAAAGCATATAAATCATAAATCCTTTATTATACAAGACACATTAAGTATAGAAATGACGCCCTATAATATATATCGATAAGTTAACATCTAAAGTACCAGTGTGAGTGTGAATTTTGTTAACAACTCAGCCATTTAAAAACTGATTTAAAAAACTCTTTTTTTTGTTTGAAAGTAGGTATATAGGTACTTTCAAATTAGTCTCGAAAACAATTAAGTTAAAGCGAAATCAGTTTAGAGTTTGGTTTTTAAACCAAAATAACTGGAAAAAATATGTAAACGATTATTGCGTATTTAGATTTTTGTGACTGTCGAATTGGTTTTTAGAGTTCCGAAGTACTTGGACGGAACTCTTAGTTTCGGTATGTCCGTCTGTCCATCCGCGGCTTCTTAGAGACTGTGAGTAAAAGACAGCTGTAATTTTGCATGGGTATATACAATATAATATATTACGTATGCTGACAAAGGCGTAAAGTAAAAGGTAGAATTTTTTTTTTGTAAATGTAATGATGTGATGGTATTTTATTTCACGTAAGTATACCCCATAGTAAGGGGTATCGTTAGATATTTTTTCTTTTGAAACCATGGAGGATTTGCAAAGATAATTTTTTGATTTAGTGATCGAAAGTAAAATACGCTATTTTGCAACAAGTCAAATCAGATACTATTTTCTTAACGTCAAAAATAAACATTTTCTATGGGATTTGTATGAAATATCGATTTATGACGTCATAATTCATTGGAGTCAAATAGCGCTCTTAATATCCGTTTTTTGCATTAATAAATCTAAAATCACGTTCAAAGTGGATGTGGTCAATGACAAGTGGCATTATTTTGTTACGTTTTATTCTATTAACAGTACCAAATAATTTGTTTTTGACCCAGTAAAATACCCAATTATGGAATATAATGTCCCCATGTTCTAACGTGTAACTTCGGAACTCTACTGTGAGCGTGGCCAGGACACGCACTTGACCACTCACTGGATTTATTAACTAAAATTGATGATAGCATTGAACTCTATTTTATCTAAATAATACCACTTCATAAATTTTAGTAAAAAGAGTAGTTATATTGTTGAGTAAATGTTGATATACAAATTAATTTTACCAAATACCAGTTTAAAAATAAAACTCAAGATTAGTGTAATATTAAAACAATTTACGTTGTATTAAAATGCATTCAATTTATTCTCACATTAAATTGATAACAGTGACATTATTTTTGTGTGGAGTTAACAAATACTGCACCCGTTTTTCTTTTTCGAAGATTTTACACAAAATAATTTCATTAACTTTTGCTGTCTCGTTGACATGTGTTATCATTTGCAATAATTATGATAAAGATACTAATATTTTTATGTGGAACCTCACATTTGCAATGGAATATTTCTTATCTGTAATATACAATATAATATTTGAAGAAGAAGGTTTAAGAAATCTATTAAATAATTTGAATAAACTCGAAGAAATTTACTCTGCAGATGAAGATTATTACTTTGTTGGTGTTCAAATAGCTGCATTGACGACGTTTAGTATGGCAAAAGTATCAATTATGACTTTTATATTTATTTTTAATCAAAGCTCTCAATCAACAAGTAACTACATTACAATAGTATCACAAGTTTGTTCAATAGTCACATCACTAGAAATCGTTTGGAACATAATGCTGTTACTAGTTATGATATACAAAATTAAGAGGTTGTACAAAGAGGTAAAGATTATTTATTCTTTGGAATGGTATGAAAAGACAGAATTATCAGAAGAAAACTACGAGAAGATATCCAAATTGTTTAAAGCATATGAGATATTAAGTTGTGCAGCAGATAATGTGTCTAACAATATCCAATTTAAGTTTTTTCTTGGTGTAATATCGAACTTTATATATTTCACGTGCCTGATATTTAGAACATATCAACTAATTAGTCAAGTAAGTGTCTATTTTTCTTCTTCTTTATATCAAGTCTGTGATTTATTAACAATAATAAAGTTATATTTACTACAAATGACATAAAAAAACCTAAAAGTTTACCCTTTAACCCCAAAATTGCTAGTAGAAGGATACAAAATGCAGCTTATGTTCCCTTTGCTAAGACTGACTTTGCGAGAATTCAATATAAAATTCGCTCTGCCAATATACATATAACGTCTAACAATATATATACTGAAACTATTTTAAGGGTGGATTCAGTCCTTGATACTGAACAACTTTCCCCAAGGAACATATGTCGAAATATGAAAAATAAATTTTGGCTTTCCCTTCAAATTCGGATCAGCGATCGGTCAACTTGTATGGGAGGTCAAAAAATATTTTTCATATTTCGATATATGTTTATTGGAGAAAGTTGTTCACGATCACGGACTGAATTCACCCTTGAAATAGTTTTAGTATATTTTTTTAGACGTTATATATAATAAAATAAATGAAGAACTAAATATGTAATAAACCATCCCATGAATGTAAACCGCAAATAGCATCTTGGCTCAAAGAACTCACCTATGATGATTTGGAGAGTCTTATTGCGATTACTCCTCCATAGTGCCAAAATGATATTTTGTACTTATACACACAAACATTCAAAAACACCCACAGTACACACACGCATAACTCGCTCTCACAACACACACACTCACGCACACACACACACACACTTTAAGTTTGTAATTAAGTTATATCCATAATTTTCTTTTTTAGAATATGTTTGTGTCACTGTGGGCTACAGTATTGACGGCTACTTTAATAACAATGATAATGACGGTGTTACCTTGTGTTTTGGCGGAAATCTGCGACAGTCTTACAAACTCTATGAAAGTGATATTAGTACAACAAATGTTGAGCGAAAGTAAGTATTTTGAACCCCCGACTAAAAAGAGAGCTCGAATGGATGGACTAATTTGGATGCGGTTTTTTTTACGTGATAGCAAGTTCCCTTGTGGTGGTTCTTAGCTATGTTTGATGAAAATCGGTCCATTCGAAGTTTTTTTTATTATATATTTTTTTATTTATGATATTTTTATATTTGCTAGAGAAATCAGGGTTTTCTCTAGCAAATATATAAGATGGATGTAGCGCGACTTGACCGGAACTATTCATAAGACTTGATACGTCCGTATCAAGTCTTATCAATAGTTCCGGTTCACATGACTGGATAGCGTTCTTGATGGTCGGGTTTTTTTTTTTTAATTTGCCTAGCAAATAAACTTATTAAGTGCTTATATTTAACTGGCTATGCTTGAACAGTCTGGCAAATGAGTCCAGAAAAAACAAAGTTGCCAAATGTCTATGACAATAATAGATACACTTTACGCACTACTTAATTATTAATTTACTATAATAAGTAATTAAGTCTTGAGGGACAGTTTTTTTTTATTAATTACATTGTAAATGCTGTAGAACAAAAAATAGAATGGATTGTTACAGTTTATATTATAACTAGTGATATGCCGTTCCCGTTCCCAAAATTTAGTTTAGGGAACTGTTTGTTCCCGGGAATGTTCACAAAAAATGGAAATATCAGGGAAAGTTGTAATTTTATTTATCAGACATATTTTTTATCACTGTAAATATATTTTACTAACGTAAATGCATTACTTGATATGGTTATAATACAAATACATATATCTGATATTCTGTAACATTCCCTAGAAATACGGGAACGTTCCCGCGAACAACACATCACTACTTATACCTAAATTAATTCTGTTATATAAAAAAATGTTCGAGCAAAAGTTTATTGTACAGGGCGTGTCGCCATAATATCTATATCATTAAAGTTATCATTATAAGATTAAGCTAAAAAGTGGAAGGGTGACCTGTTACCTGCATTTGTTCGATATTATTTATGTTTGTTACGGATATGTGATCGAAAAGGAACTTCTTTTCTAATCTTATTAATATGACAGATATCACATATCAAATAGCTCCCGGATATAAACGTCTCTGCATAAGGTTAGCATATTTGTACTTAGCAAGGAGTTAATCATAATTATGAAGATTGAGCAGGATAACACCTATTGTAAATTGTTTAGTCTCCTTGCAAAGTAATTATTTCCACATTAGTACGAGTATAACTACTAAAAAAAAAAATGACAACTGTGAAACGTACAGGTTGTACGGCGCAGAATTCGGTTGTTGGCCCACGCCATACATGAAGAGATGATGTTGTTGAGGTTGGTCGATGATGATGGTATGGAGACCCGAGAAAAAAAAATTCGAATTTCCATACAAATCGGCGCTCAACCAAATGGATTTTGTATGGGAGGACAAAATTTGGTTTTCGTTTTTCGATTATTCTTTTTATGGAAAGGGTTATTTTTAATTAACCGGCAACCTTTTTGGAACAAGTTCAGTCCGTGATACTGAACCATCAGTATCACGAACTGAACTTAATCCAAAAAGGTTGCCGGTTAATTAAAAATAACCCTGTATACTCGTAGGTCGTCAGCTAAAGCTTTTTTTTTGTCAGCCTATTTCAGTATCCCAATGCTGGGCAAAGGCCTCCCCTTTCAGTTCTTTCCAATCAGTCCTATCGAGGGCGATAGTTTGCTGCTCGCTTATGTACTTTTCCAAGTCATCACGTCACCTCACATCACATCATCTCACCTCGAAAGAGATGGTCTTTCGAGGTTTACCTGGCTTCATTAAAGATTAATATTTTTTTTGTTTGTTACAGAAACAACTGCCAAGGAAAAGATCATACTACGGTGTTTTGTAAATTTGTTGGGAAGAAACCCAATACGTTTCCATTTGTACGGCGTGGTCAACATTGATGCATCCCTTTTGATTGGCTCATTTAGTGTCTATGTAACCATTGCTATAATTGTACTGCAATCTAAGAAAGTTTATTTAAACTTATAGATGTTAATAGCTACGAGTATTTTGAAGTAAATTAAACAAAATCAAACAGAAAGAAAAACAGAAAGCTTATTTTCTACTATATCTAGTTTATCTTGGATCCTTCCTTATCCGTTACCTAATTTATACACATACAACGTGTTAATAACCTAACGCAAAACCGCTCAGATGGTACCTCAGCCCATGAAACTGAACAACTTTTGTTCTAAAAGTTTCACGAACCCAAAAAAAAAAAAATTCGATCGAGTCAATTTGTATGAAAATCCGAATTTTTTGTTTTGGTATTTTGGGAATGTTGTAGAACAAAAGTTGTTCAGTTTCATGTGCTGTGGTTTCTGAGACGTTTTGCGTTTGTTCATTAACAGGTTGTATATAACGCGTAACAAAATATGCTGTCACTATTTTAAGGGTGAATTCAGTCCATGATACTGAACAAGAAAGGAATATATATCAAAGTATGAATAAATATTTTTTTTACTTTTCATACAAACTTGGCTAGACCAATCAGATTGACACTGGCAGGATGCTTGGCAAGTCAACTTGGATCTCAATTATTTTTCCGGTGAAGTCAACAACCACACCACATCATAATATTGAACTCGGCTCCCATTTTCACATTTATGTTTTTAGTAGGATTTATATTTTTATGAGAACCAATTTTATTTTATTTGAAAGGTGCATGCAAGTTGGTTTCATTGTGGTCAGGTCAAGATCTGATGATGGAATCCTTGAGAAATCTCTCCTTACAGTGAATTTCTCCAATATTAGTGATTCAGAAATTGTAATTTGGTGAATTGAACTGATGGAGAAGACAACAAAGAGCAGTCGTTTATTTTGATTTAAAATGATTAAGTATATACAGATATTTGAGACATTGGAGCTACTTCCCGAAATAATACTGGTGTAATGAGACATGGGGAAAATCTAATAAACATACCAAAAAGATATAACTTTGTAAATTTTTTTCATAAAAGCTTTTGTTGTGAGGCCTAACAAATTATCAAGACAAAAGTAATAAGGCCGTACCTAAATTTTCCGGGGTCCAGTGCTGCCCCTATTTAAAATAAATCATTTCAAAGAAAACGGAGACATCATTTAAAATTTTGCTACTACCAAGTCCTAGATAACCCTTCAATGTATTTTATGAACTACTGTTTATAGTTTAAAGTGAGAACGTTAAGCTTTACTACGCACATTTGCGAAAAACGGCCACTTTTGGCAAATGTACGTAGTAAGGCTTAACGTTCTCATTATAAACTGTAAACTGTAGTTCATAAAATACTCTGAAGGGTTATCTTGGACTTTGTATTAGCAAAATTATAAATAATGTCTCCGTTTTCTTTGAAATGATTTATTTTAAATGGAGGCAGCACTGGACCCCGGAAAATTCAGGTACGGCCATATGCCCAAACTCGATGGGGGGGCGTCGTTTTATAACAAAGTTCCTATAGCCACCTTCAGGCTCCATCATCAGATCAGCTTCTAGTCTTAATAATATTGCATTGTCATTTGATTTACATTAATATACAAATTACATTAAAAAAATAAAAAATAAAAAAAAATTCTAATTTTTCATGCTATAAAGTCGCATGTCCTAAGGGCCCATTTACACAGTGCAAGTTTCTTGCCTGTTGCATACAATTTTATTGAAGCAATAAATGATTTGTATGGCTGACGTTCTGTTTAGACCATGCAAGTTTTCTATTGCTTCAATTTAATTGTATGCAACAGGCAAGAAACTTGCACCGTGTAAATGGGCCTTAAGTGTTGTATTATTTAATAAGTGTTAGTCCTAAACACAGGTCGAAATTTGGTCATAGTGAACGAATTGCTGTAAAACTAACTCCACGTAGCCTTGTCTGCCCTACCCCTAGAACCCAGCATGCATAAGAGTACACACCTAGAGTGTAATTCTGGCCCGCGTAGGTGCGGAGGGGTGAGGCAGCCCGCGAGCTGAGGAGCAGGTGGCTTGGAGCGAATCGCCAGCCACCTGCGTAGATTGGCACGCGTGGGACCGCTGGTGCCCCGCAGCTCTGGAGCCATGACAGAAGCAGATGCTTGCTTGTGCTTGCTTGCAAGTGACGGAAGGGCTAATTTGGCTACCCCACGTCAGTCATGGAAGGATAAGGTTAGGTTATAGTTGTGCAGTGACCATCACAGAAGCGAGTGAGCAAAGCAAGCGAGCGTCGGCCTAGGGACGAAAGCGACCAATTTGTAATAAAAATCCACGTCGTACGTAACGCTTCAGAAATTGTTTGTGATACAAATTTGTTTATCAAAAGGATAAGGAAGACTCGTTTCAATTTAGTATTTATTATAGTTAAAGAAAAGCGATTTATGTATTTTTGTTAACCCCCGACAAAACGAGGGGTGTTATAAGCTTGACGCTAATGTCTGTCGGTCTGTCTGTCTATCTGTGGCATTGTAGCACTCAAATGGATGGACTGATTTCAATGCGGTTTGTTTCACGTGAAAGCAAGTTCCCTTGCGGTGGTTCATTGCTATGTTTGACGAAATTCAGTTCAGCCGTTTAAAAGTTATTGGGAGTTAACGCTTGAAAGTCAGGGCTTTCTCTAGAAAATATATAGATGGTGCTACGGATATCAAGTATCGGTAGTTATGATACTCATCAATAGATGGCGTTCTTGACAGTCGGGGGATTTTTTAATTTGCCTAGTAAATAAACTTGTAGCAAAACAAAATAGAGCATTTGGTATTTAGGGATTTTAACTTTAGGGCACGTGATATTATGGAACATTAAGTTAGGGCTGGTCACCATTCAAACACATGATGATTATAGAAAAAAAGTAGCAATGAGACCTTAGATTATGGATTAAACTTTTAAGAGACAAAAAAAGAACTGGTTTATAAGAATTATGTACTTGTAAATTTTCATATACCTAGCCGATAGCCTACTAGATTGTCTCGAAAGAAGAAGAAGGCGTTGAGTCCGTTATTTGTACACTATACATAAATGCAATATAAAGATATTTTATTATTCAATGTTATTTAAGTATTTATATTGTTACGAAACTGGGGTTAGGTATTTGGAGAAAAACGTCAAACTTCCTATGACATTTATTTACCACAGAACTTTATTTTGACACCTGAAGATGGTCTTCCTGATATCCAAGGTCAAGTCACGTAGCAGCTGAGGTCCATGTACCTGTCTCGCCGAAATTTTCGCACTACTTCCACTTGTCGCACTTAGGTAGGTTTAAACCTTCGCTTCGAAGTGATCGCTTTGATAGCTGGTATGGAACCGACTTAAGGCCGTACCTAAATTTTCCGGTATTTAAAGTATTTTATGAACTGTAAACAGAAGTTCATAAAATACTCTAAAGGGTTATCTATAACTTGGTAGCAGCAAAATTTCAAATGAT
This sequence comes from Acrobasis repandana, assembly GCA_963576875.1. NCBI lineage: Eukaryota > Metazoa > Arthropoda > Insecta > Lepidoptera > Pyralidae > Acrobasis > Acrobasis repandana. Next base: position 20,079,261 of record OY756222.1, read on the forward strand.
GTCTCTGTTTTGTTTTAAATGATTTATTTTAAATGGGGGCAGCACTGGACCCCGGAAAATTCAGGTAAGGCCTTAACGCACTCTCAATTCCTCTTATATATGCATCTGGAAGGATAACTGGAAAATTCTCAATAGTTGACGAATGTGTTTCGATCGGAAAAGATCTAGGCGCCGAGTACGTAAATAAATAATTTGACTTTGACTTTGAATTTTAGTGTAACGGAGTCAAACTACTCTTTTTTTTTTCTTTAAACTACGGATTTTATGACATAAGACATGGCCGTATTCGCTTGCACTATTCTATTGAATTTCTCTTGGGTCGCGAACATTGTTGTTCGAGGAGATTCTATCTCGTTCGCGACAATATTTAGTTTAGTTTTATATGCATAGTTATAGTCAGTTTAATTTAAGTTTAATACTGTTATTTTTACTGAAGTGATCTAAGGAAATTCCTATTTAATATCCAATAGGTGCGCGGGCCGCATGACACGTCATGCCAGCCTTAACAATATTATCCACCGGTCTCTTGTCACCATTCAGATACCAGCGGTCTTAGAACCAATCCGACTGACCCGGGATGATGGCAAGAGACCGGACGGAATGACCCTTGTGCCCTGGAGGTTGGGAGGACCGCTAGTGTGGGACGCCTCATATGTCGACACTCTGGCGTCTTCCCATCTTCATACCGCTGAATCCCTCAAACGGCGCAAATATGCATGCCTAGGAGAGGCATACATATTTGAGCTGTTTGGGGTAGAAACGTTGAGACCGTGGGGGCCTTTTGCACATAGTCTGTTCAATTTTAAAGGTAAAAGGCTGGTCAAGGTATCAGGTCACCAGAGGGCTGGCAATTTCTTCACACAAAGAATAAGTATTGCCATCCAACGTGGCAATGCTGCCAGCCTTCTGGGCACTCTTCTGCAGGGGCAGAATTTGCGGGATATTTTTATTTATAATAGTTTATATTTATAAGTAATTCATTTTTAGTATTTAAGTTGTGTTAGGTTTTTTTTGTCATTTATTTAGTTTAGTTATTATTTTTGATTAGTTGTTACTTATGTTCTGTGCATTGGCAAGATTAAAAAATTATAGTACTCACGAAAAAAAGAATATCCATTTGTTTCAGATTAATGTTGATACCATAAATAATGCCTTGAGTTGATGTATGTAAGTGCAATTTACATGATTTGATCTAGATTACTTTGTTTACTTCCGCCACCAGCAAGCGGCTGTCGTACTCGCGACTCGTGTTTCACCTCTACACGAGGCATCCTCAGGCATATAACCAGATACCTACAATACAATACAATATCCTTAATTGCACACAATAAAAATACAGGACATAATTACATTTAATATGCTGTATTAATATTATAGAGGCATATGTTGATCGAATGATAAAAATACACTGTATTTGCCATCCTTTTATACTGTGTTGTACATAAGTGTTAATTTTTAGTAAATATTGATTCACCAATTAATTTTACCAAATAACTGAAACAGTTTTAAAATAAAAATCGAGACTAGACTAATATTAAAACAATTTCCGTAGTATTAAAATGCATTCAATTTATTCTTACATTAAATTAATAACAGTGACGTTCTTTTTGTGTGGAGTAAACAAATACTGCACCCGTTTTTCTATTTCGAAGATTTTACACAAAATAATTTCATTAACTTTTGCTGTCTGGTTGACATGTGTTATCATTTCCGAACATTATGATAAAGATACATATATTTTTATTTGGAACCTCACATATACAATGGAATATTTCTTATCAGTAATATACAATATAATATTTGAAGAAGAAGGTTTGAGAAATCTGTTCCATAAATTAAAAAAACTCGAAGACATTTACTCTGCAGATGAAGATTATTACTTTGTTGGTGTTCAAATAGCTGCATTGACGACGTTTAGTATGGCAAAAGTATCAATCAGTGCTTTCCTATTTTTTATTAACCAAGACCAATCAACAAGTAGCTACATTACATTAGTATCACAAATCGGTTCAGTAGTTACATCACTAGAAAATGTTTGGAACATAATGCTGTTACTACTCATGGTATGCAAAATTAAGATGTTGTACAAAGAATTAAAGATTATTTATCCCTTGGAATGGTATAAAAAGACAGAATTATTAGAAGAGAACTACGAGAAGATATCTAAATTGTTTATAGCATACGAGATATTAAGTAGTGCAGCAGATAATGTGTCTAAAACTATCCAATTTAAGTTTTGTCTTAAGATAATAATGAACTTTATAATGTTTACTTGCCTGGTACACAGAGCATATCAACTAATTATTCAAGTAAGTGCCCATTTTCGGATTGAGTTAAAATTTTAAACAAAAGAAACTCAAAAAATTCAAAAAATCATCGGAGACAATTCAAACATCAACCAACAGTAATTTTTTCTGTTTTAGAATATGTTTGTGTCACTGTTGGCTTCGGTATTGACGGTTACTTTAATAACAATGATTATGACGGTATTACCTTGTGCTTTGGCGGAAATCTGCGACAGTCATACAAACGCTATGAAAAAGATATTAGTACAAAACATGTTGAGCGAAAGTGAGTATTTTTTAATGCTTATATTTAACTCGCAACGTTCGAACGATCTAGCAAATGAGTCCAGAAAAAAATTGTGATGTTAAATGTGTATGCCAATAATAGGCAAGTAGACTAAAAAATACTTTTGACCATCTGGTAGATAATTAAAAAATATTTTACACGTATTTTCTATTTTCTCTCACTATAAAATAATGAAAAAGATAAAGCGCATTTGAATTTTTGAAAGACGAGCAGAACTTCGATGCTCTCTGTGTCTTTGGGAATTTTAATGATTTGATACGAAAATACGAGTCCATAGAGTAGTTTTGGATAAGCTTATTGACAATAATACTATTATAACCCTGACTATATCCATATTGTTCCGTGTGATTTAAGTCCCAGAAAATAATGCTTTTTGTGTGTATCATACGGGTGTGGATGGAAGAAACAGATCGGGTCAATCTCGTCAAATATTCTGTGACCAAATTGCAGATGTTTTTATGACAGGTGAAGTAAGGCATCTCCACTTAACTCTATCGACAAGAGCAAGCTCTTAAGTTAAAGAAGGAGATAAGTAAGGAGTACCCAAAACTGGGGACTATGCGTGAAAACAATAATGAGTGTAAATGAAGCGCTTGCAGTTAGCAAGGATCGAAGCAAGTGGTTCTCTGCTTAGCTTACTCCTATGGGAAATAGGTGTGATAATGTATTTGTCTGTACATATTTTTTCGTGTGTGTAAGTTCTGGTGTCAGATTTTTTTAAGCTGCCTAAAGGACTCAGATATAGCTGGACGACTGGAAATACAATAATGACAGCTGCGACCAACGGCTTGAGGCACCGTCGACGGTGGAGCTCAAGATAATTTTTGTTCCACTGATAGTCACCCATCCAATGGGTGACCACGCCCAAATCTACTTGCAAAAGCGCTAGTAATGCGTACCCCCAGCGAACTCTTAGAATGAGATAGAGCCCGAAAACGCATCCCGAACTCTCCGAAGCAAAACAGTTAAGGGGAACATGATAAGTAAGAGATGTGTGTAAGTATTAGGCTCTATGGTATGTACTCTTTTTTACACTATTAAGTATTGGATCCGCACCACGAGTTTCTTCAGGTCACAGCTGAAAATCAGTGTATTGCTCCCGGGTTGTAAGTATTACTACTGAGCTGTGTCCTTTTTGTATTGCTGGCCACAGCAACTCACACTTAAAATTGTTCAGGTAGGTTTGTTTTTTTTATAATTTCTGCTTTTCCAATTTTTGGATATTTTCTGTATGTGTGTTATAGCACACATATGGTAGCGATCTCCCCTGGGTAGATTGGAAGTCCTTAAACAGGCTCAGGGCTGGTGTTGGTAGATGTCACGAAAACCGTGTCAAGTGAGGTTTTCTGCCGTGTCGTGTCGGCTTCTGTCATGCCCCAACTACCCACCCTCCTGTACATGGACGACTTAAACTCCGCTAATGACAAGGGAGTCTATGTCAAAGGACAACCTGACCAACAACTGGATGCTGATGTAGTAATATAAGTTATAATTGTAAAACATAGTCAGCGAATGAAGGCTTTTATTATTATTATTAATGACATAGGAGTAAGTGTGGCCACACCCTTGGGCCACACACTGTGGACCAGTGTGTTGTCCCAACCCTATAAAAAGCCATTCCGTTTTTCTAACAGAATAAAGCAGCAAATCATCATCATCATATCAGCCACAGGAAGTCCACTGCTGGACATAGGTTACCCCCAAGGATTTCTAAAACGACCGATCGGAAGCGGCCTGCATCCAGTGTTTTCCTGCAACCTTGCTCAGGTCGTCCGAACGCCTACGCTGCGCTTGCCGGTACGTGGCCGCTATTCGAGAACCTATCTGCCCCATCGGCCATCGCAGCAAGCAGCAAACGAATGAGTTTATTTAAAGAGTTTCGTATAAGAGTAGACAGATATCTATTCTAATCTCATGTATCGTTAGAGTTAGTTAAAGGAGGTGTGGGTAATAAAAAACGGGCAATAGCATCCTCTGTGCAAAAATGATTACCAATCCGTCTGCCCAGCGTGGTGAATCCGTGATTATAAATACCCCTATATTGGGAAAAGCCTTTGGTCCACTGCTGCACTTAAAGCAAGCCTGTAAAGAAGAAGAAGATTTTAACAATTCTTTTTGTTTGTTGCAGAAACAACTGCGAAGGAAAAGATCATACTACGGCGTTTTGTAAATTTGTTGGGAAGAAACCCAATACGTTTCCATTTGTACGGCGTGGTCAACATTGATGCATCTCTTTTGATTGGCTCATTCAATGTGTATGTCACCATTGCTATAATTATACTGCAATCTAAGAAAGTTTATTTGAATATATAGATGTTAATAGCTATTTTTGAAGTAAATTAAAGTATTTTTGCATAAATTACATACATTACATACATCCTTTCTTAACAGTTGTCTACCCCGTTAGGAACAAAGACGTTATGTTTATTGAGTCCATGATATCTACAATTTGAGAAAAATACCTCTGGACAATTTAGTCAGTTACAATTTGAGCCTTAAACAAAGAAGATTGGATTAAGGGTATACCCTGTAGCCTAACCTTTTAAAAAAAAAACAAGAAGTCAGAACGACATTTTTCGAATTTCGTAGATTCATTTCTAATGTGCTCGATAGTCGTGTGAGGCAAGAAATCTGTGAATTTGAAGATGATGAATTTCTTTTCTCATAATCCATAAATAATTTTTACGGAAAGTATTTCAATAGTTCATGAGCTCCACAAATTTTGCTGGCGGTTAAAATCCGGTGGGCACGCATAAAAATAACATAAATACAAAAATATCGAGAAGAAAATCGGGTAAGCATATCACAACGCCCAGAGTGAGCAGACAACTGATGAAGGAGAACTCAACTAATACAAACAACAATAAACAAACATTAACTCGCCCGAATAGCATACGCAATTCTCACTTGACAGATAAAACACATTTAGCGGACGCAAGTAGCCTCTATCTAATTTCGTTCAGATAGCCGCCACGACAAATAGCTTTCCCGGGATCCGGTTATCGCACATCCCTGATCATAGACGACAGAACAGGGAGACATGTTTCAAGAAAATGTACTATTTATACCCTTTGCTTTGAACTTCGCCGTGTGGTTGAGTAGAACACAATTTGTATCCGTCCTCTGTCCACTAAAATGGGGAAACGTAAAAACTACAAAGAGAGGTATATATGACAGAGAGCAGGGAGGAGCGTCTTCTTTGCAATAATTTTATACCATACTAGCAGTCCACCCCGGCTTCGCCTGTGGTACACACATAGCCTATGTCACTCGGGAATAGTGTAGCTTTCCAACGGTGAAATAATTTTTTAAATCGGCCCAGTACTTATTGAGCCTATTCATTACAAACATACAAAAATAGGTACAAATCTTTCCTCTTTATAATATTATAGTGTAGATACTGCGATCAAAAACCCACCTATAGAGCAAATCCTCCCTTTATCAGTGGCCTTTGGTCCAGCAGTGGACTAGTACATACAAGTACATACTATCACGCCTGTTTCCCACAGGGATAGGCAGGGATATAGACTTTTCTACTCCGCTGAATTCCACACTGCATTAAATAAATAAATAAAAAAAAGCTATTGATGGATTCATGTCTTCTTTTGTTCAATTCTATAACTTGTACACACCATATCTCCGTCATTCCTAAATCTGAACCCCGTACCCTCGTCCGTTCCTAAGGGACTAACAACACTTATTCCTGGTTATCAAGTGTCCAGTTAACTATTCTGGGATTTTAATCCCGGATCGCAGTGGTAGATTTCGTTGTAAAAATACCGACAATTAAATACTTTTACTTTTTTTTGCTGAATAAAAACAGTATAAGTTTTACACTAGTACAATAATGTAGTTTTTATAGCAGTGTACTACACTGCTATAAAAACTATATTATTAGTTTATAGTAACGAACTATAAAATGTTATAGAAGAGTTATTCATATCGCAGATATTACCACCGCAGACAGATATAAACATCGCAGAGAGCGACTCCACAATGATTACAGATTGCAGATTTTAGATGTTTCCCTTCACCCGAAGCAAGTGGTGGTAATTGAAGACACAGTACATGAGCACATATTCAGAGGTACAAGTCACGCCTAGTGAGGATCGAACTCTGGCCTCACAGACGCAAAGCAAGTGCCTAAATCACTTGGCCACCACCACCTCTCATACACTATCACGTTTTTATCCCTAACGGGACATGCATTTTGGGTTTTGCGAATCTAAGCCGAAAGATCCCTTGGCCGCAAGATATAAAGGCCATTTTTGTGATCATCATCAGGTCTTTTTTAGTCTCCACTGTAGGAGCACGACCCTCTCTGTACTTGGTAGTAGCCATATATTAGCCAGAGCATTCAAAAGATTTGGCTACACGACAGAATACAGTAAGATTAAACAGAACGGAATCTCCTAAGGTACGCGCAATATGCGTCCCCGTTCCCCGCACCCGCACCTCTCCCCCGGTTTTTGACGGCCAACGTGAGTCATCGAGGTGAAAACGGGGAAAAGGAGATACTTTAGGAGATTCCGGCCTGTGCCTACACTCTTTGCGCTGGCCAGACGGGTTGGAGAGGTCTCATTGATGTTGATGTGCTTTGTTTAGCTTGTGTTTCCCGCCTTTTACGATATCCACGGGAAGACTTGGAGTGGTTGAATTCTACTCTGCCAGGAACCACACGGCACGGCATTTTTGTGATGATTGGCGAAAATATGGAAAAAGGAATCAAAATAGTGATGTCTCATCGCCTATATATATTTAATTTGCTGAATTGGTGTGCATGCCGTCGGTGCGCCATAAATGCCTCGTCTTTGTAAAAGCCGATGCCGCTTTTGAAGCGCGCCGACAGCATACCAAACAATTGAACGAATAGACTATAACATATGGCTTTTACAATCTGCGCGGGCAGTGAACCAGCCGGTATACATCGCATATTAAAACCGTCATTATTTTGATACCTTTTTACCTTCTCGCCCACCATCTCGCTAAAAGTTGCCTTTGAGTCTTGCAGCCTAGGGCTCTGTCTGCTTAGAGCCGCTAGACCCAAAATGCTCTGTCTGTCCCATAGGAAAAAAGAAGTGATAGTATATCAAATATGTATTTAGTTATAATTTAGTGAGAGTGGCTACTCGTGTTGCCAACGTACTTAGCAGCTCTGGCTTCCATTTAAACAGTGACACTGATTGTTGAGTTACGCAGATATAGACAATACATAGATCTGACCGATTTATTTTAAAATACTATGGTAGATGGATAAATCGTTTATTTGTTAAAACTACACACCCACACTCATACACAAGATAATACATTTTAAGGGATGCGATGTGTGTATGTATTCTAAAGCAGCAAAACAATTAAGGTGCTGTTTAGAATTGTAGCCCTTCTGGGCGAGAATTAAATCAAACAATAGGTAGCAAAAAAAACTTTAAAAAAATAATATTTTAGGCCTAAGTACAATAATTAATGGGCAAGTGCGAGTCGGACTCGTACATGAAGGGCGTACCTCCGTACAATGTTTTAAACCGCTGAAGAAACACGTTTCTTGTATGACGACCCCATTTAATTTTTAACTTTATCTTATTTTTAGTATTTGTTGTTATAGTGGTCATAGTAATACATAATCTGTGAAAATTTCAAGTATCTAGTTAATGCCATTATAAAGATCTAGTTAAAAACGCTGAAAAACACATTTTTTATTTTTTTATTTAATCTTTATTGTCCACCAAATACAAATTGTACAAAACAATAGGCGAACTTAACGCTAAAAGCGTTGTCTACCAGTAAACCTTTGGGTTATACAGAAAGTCTAAATGTAGGTAAATTTTTTGTATGACGACCACCTTTAATTTTAAACTTTTTTTATTTTTAGTATTTGTTGTTATAGCGGCCACAGTAATACATAATCGGTGAAAATTTCAAGTGTCTAGCTATTACGGTTCAAGAGATAGAGCCCTGTGACAGACGGACAGACGGGCAGACAGTGGAGTCTCAGTAATAGGGTCCCGTTTGCACCCTTCGGGTACGGAACCCTAAAAACGTAATAATATGCCCAAACTCATTGGAGTTGCGTCGTTTTCTTACATTACAGTCCTATAGCCTCCTTCCGGCTCCATCATCAGATTACCTTCTTGCTATAATAAAATTGCATTGTCATCTGATTTGCATATATTAAGCATAGAAAATTACATCAATCAAAAACCGCGAAGTGGCTCCAATTTAACTTGCAAGATTTGAACTAAACAAATAAATAAACAACAAACAGGGCATATAAAATAATTTACCTAATTTTAAGATAGAAAGTAGACAATATGCTCATGGACAAACCTTCGTGGTTTATGGGTGCATAGAATTGTAATTAATGTTATTTTTGGGTATAAATAAATGAAAAAAAAACCTTGCAAAAATAGGGATATTACGCCTTCTATGATTTCTATGTCTATGTTCGTCTCGTGGTAGTGAGGTAGTGACTGATGTCCGACGTACGTGATATCATTGTCCGACCTTGCTTTATGAAAATGTTTTTGTTAGTTTGTTTTTCTTCTGTGTATTCACTACTCAAATAACTTGGCTTATGTTTTAAACACTGCGAAATATCGTCGAGCCCGGCTCCGGGCCTTTCTTCTCTTTCGACGAACATTTCACTGTGTTTTATTTATTATTATTTTTTATATTATATTTATAACTTTTTTTGTAGCCAAAACGGATAGATATTTAGATAACACATTTTTTGAAATAATTTTCATATAAAAAGGTGATTATATAAAATAGTAATATGTATTATAAAGACAAATTAGGGCAAATTTAGGGGTATGTTTGTGATTTTTTTCTATCGAGCCAAAAATGCTCAATCATATTTAGGCTATTGTGGGAACCTGTAAAAAATCCTTAGATTTTTATGTAAATTTTTTGAGGAATAAACTGTAGTAGTTTAATAACAGTGATATTTAAAAACACTCACGGTATTGCAAATTGTGAACCCACGTCACCTTAAAGTGTTTCGGCTATTTTTTCTCCATTTTGGAATCTTTGGCATCCTTAAGTGACCATTGACATGCATGTTATATTTGGAGAAGAAAAAGCGGGAAAGCGCACCACGGGGTCCGAAGCAGCACAGCTGAGGATGTAACCGAGAATGCGTTTAGACGAAGAAGATCCATGATACCTTGACAAATAGTTATTTAATTATTATTTTTAATAGCATTACAATGCTCGGAAAATTATCCAAATTGAAAATATGTGATGAAAAAATATCGTGAGGGTCGTGGATTCGAATCCCACTCGTGGCGGATTTTTTTATCACATATTTTCAATTTGGGAAATAGTTATTTAGTGGAAACTTAAATAAAGTTTACAAAATGCACTTAAGACTCTGGTAGAGCTCTACATTAACTCGCATGTCAGTGTCAGCCGCTCGTAACAGACGCGAGGCTCCACCAGAGATATGGGAATCAAAAAATCAAAATCAAATATTTATTCAGTAATTAGGCTTTTACAGGCACTTTTACACGTCAATAATTATAGTGTACATTACGTGTAATGGTTATTTATATTTAAATTTTTTTTTTCGTTCAAAAGCTACCGATACTAGCGTTTCGCAACGACCACTGCTGAGAAGAAACGCCGAAAGAAACTCATTTACACAGTATTGGTCGCCTACGCGCCAGAAGGGCTTTGTCAGTTTACAAATATATTATGCCTAATACAATGTTATCACAACATAATATGTAAAATTGCGAACGAGTGCCAAATCCAATTTACAGAAATAAGTTACACTGAGTAGTCTTATAAAACGGAGCCGAGCTGACCAGTCCCTACTGGCGGCACCCGTTCACGAGTTGACGCGTGGGAGGTTTATACATTCTGCGATAAAGTTTCAAAAGTGTCCTCTGTTTTAAAACGTAGTGGCGTCATTTTTTAAACGCGATACATCAGAGGTGTATGATGCTACTTATGCTAGTATATAGAAAATTCACGTATCCAGAAGTCAATGTTCGACAATGTCATTTAAATTTTGTCGTATTAAGCAGCAAACATGGATATCGATTCTGGGGCTCGGGACGTCTTCATGTAGGCGTCGCGAGTCACATTCGCCCTGAAGAAAACCCCCGGTTGAGGTCGAAGCAAGTCAGCCAGTAGCTGATTTTTTACGTGTGTTACCCGTTTATCACATATTAAAAACATTACGTTCATAAAATATTAAAAATATTTTAAGATAAGTAAAGGAATTTGAAATTTGCAAAGTTGTCAATATCGCGGTTTGATAATATAACATTTAATACTAAAAAATGAGTGAGCAAAGACAATAATCTTTAAAAATCTAACACGTAGTAACCTTAGCGTTTTAATCAAGTGATATATCGCCACAGTGTGTAAGAGATTTTAATACTTTCGGGGTTCATTAATATTTCGTTGACGCTGCCTATTAGAGAGCCCGCAAGCATGTGTTTTTAATGATGATGGTGAATTTCCATTCAAAGTTCTGAAAAGAAGTAACAATAGTCTACGAACTTGCGAGTACCTACTTTATTTTAGTTTTTGTGCAGAGTATCAAGAAGCCCATATTGTAAACTTGCGAAAAATAATGACTCAATTTATTTAAGTACTGGAGGCTTTTTGTTTAGGAACATAGTCTATAATAAGTGGACTGTTACTCCATAAATTGACTTTCTTCACTTTATTTTTTTTATATAACCCGTGTGGTTTTTAGCAGAGTAGAATAAGATCACTTCAAGTCTTCCCTTGGATGTTGTAGTGACTTAGGAAATACAAGTAATTTAGAGCTTTGTGACCTCTTCAACCCGTCCGGGCAGCGTGGACAGTGTAGGCCAAATCCTCGGGCTGCTTTAACCAAGTATGGCCCTGGTAGTACAGAGAGGGTCGTGATCCTGCAGTCGAGACAAAAAAAGTGGTGTTGATGGTGATAATTATACTATACACACATATATGTATGTAGTTGTCGCAGTTGATTGGTATAATCCGCTCATTCACTAAACCTCTAGCTGTTTGGCATTACAGCTCGATTTCGTAAAACAGCGGTAAAAGCGGTAAGCTCATGAATGGCATACGATTTGCATTCATCAATGCCGCGGCGCAAGACGTAAGATTGTAGATTTAGTTCAGAATTCTTCACAGCGTTCCGAGAGTAAGCTGTTTTCATCGAGAGATATCGGAGACATCGTCTATGATTTTGGACTGCAATGGTTAGGTAAAATAAAGCAGATCTTCAGCTTGGTTCCCATATACTTATTTTAATGCCTGCCTTCCGGCAAGATGGAGAATTTACGTGAATCAAATGAAAGCCGAGAGAAACCGCTACGCCGCCATTGAGATAATGTCGCATTAACAAACTTTTCTGTATCCACTTGCATCGAACTTTGTATCATTCTTTATTGGTATTCTATGATGTTGAAGACTAGATTACATAGTAAGAAGTTGAATTAAGGTTTTATTTTAATGCTCCGTCATAAATTTGCTTGTTTATAATAATCGTGACACATTGACAATCCAGCTAAAAGATATTCAGCTGTTTAACAAAACCGAGCTGTAATGCCAAACAGCTAGAGGTTTTATCAATTAGCGGATTATGCTATCCAACTTCGACATATGTATACAAACACTATTACCTACCTCTAATGCAGACAGAGTATTTTCGGTCTTACGGCTCTAAGCAAACAGAGCCCAGGGTCGCAAGCCTTGGCCACTTTTAGCGTGATGGTGGATGAGAAGGCGGAAAGCAATCAAAAAAGTGATGGAAAGCGGCTGGTACATTCTAAGTTTTTTATGAATTTAATATACAACATCGAAATCGTAGGCAAAATCTACTTAATATCCAAATATAAAACTCGTAGACATTTTTGTTGCTAAGGAATCTTTCCTTTTTACACTGTTAATGAAAGTAATATTACAGACCTTTTGGTAATTTCAAATTGAAATAAATCAGTCAAGTGCGAGTTAAACTAAACTAAACGTGAAGAGGGTTTTGTACTTCTCAAAGGTTTTCCTGAAGTCTTAAAAAACTATTTTTATGCATTTTTTCAAAATTTTTCGTTTCGGAGTTAAGGGTAAAATTTCGCCTATTATTTTTAATAAGATAAACGGAGCATCTTGTGTCTTGTGACTCTTAGCAGATAGAGTCCAGAGCCCCAAGATGCTAAGGCCATGGTGGGTGATTAAAAATAAGAGGCAAATTAAGTCCGTTAGATTTTACACGTATTTTTTTTTATATTTACCACTTCATTTTTGTCCAACCAATATGGACAAAGATACAGCGTTATTAGATTTGGCGTGACGTCACGGCTTCCTGAGATTTCTTACAGGACGGTGACGTCACAAGCCCCCACTCCAGAGCTTAGATGCACTGAATCTTGTACAGATTTGTCCGGTGTATAATATGCTTTTGGGGCAACCAATATTTATCAAATAAAAAGAAAAGATATACAGATGCATTATCACGTTTTAATCCTTAACGAGGCAGATATAGCCCAGGGCCGCAAGATCTAAAGGCCACGTTTAGTGTGATGGTGGGCATTAAGATGGAAAAAGGGAATCAAAATAGTGATGGGTTGGTAACCGCATCGCCTATTACCATGCGCGGCTAGAAAAGAAGCTGGTACATTCTTCCTTCACACTCGAACTAGTATGGAATAAATTTTTTATCACATATTTTCCATTAAGGGCATACTTGAATTTTCCGAGATCCAGTGCTGCCCCCATTTAAAATAAATCATTTCAAAGAAAACGGAGACTACACCATTAAAATGTTTGCTACTACCTAGTCCTAGGTTACCCTTCAAAGTATTTTAAGAACAACTTTTTACAGTTTAAAGTGCGAACTTTAAGCTTTACTACGCACATTTGCCACAAGTAGCCGTTTTTCGCAAATGTGCGTAGTAAAGCTTAACGTTTGTACCTACCTTTGTCTTATTCCGAATGTACCTAAAGATTTTACATTACGTAAGTTACTTAGGCTTATTCGAAAAGCAATTTTATAAGTTGCGTGATTCGTTGCCAAAAAATTGATGAGCTCCCTAGGGAGTAAAGGTAATTTTGTCAGAGATGGATGCACAGGTCTTGTAATAATATATAATAATATTACATTATAAGATGGCGAGACTGTTTGTTTGTTGAAGTTAAGAGTCTTACGTTAGATATAATCAGACTTTCCTATACAAAGGTCAAGGTTTTATTTTCAAACAACATGTCAGATTTCGACTTTTTTATGGCAATCACCCAAGGATGCCGAAGACAATGCCAAATCAAGTAGAAATAGCTGTTTATTACCTGCCTGAAGTCAATGGGTCTTTTTTTGGGAATGTGTTTGTGCGAATTATTTTACAACTGGCCGCCGCCTGATGTTAATGCTTGGGAATGCAGTTGTATAGCACGAGATGTTTGTGCTTAGTCCTTTAGTCGCCTCTTACGTCACAGGTAGAAATAAAGTGGCCCTATTCCCAGCATTGCACTGATACTTACAGATACAGATACATTATCACGTCTCTATCCCAACGGGGCAGACAGAGCCTTAAGACCATAAGGCCAGTAAAGATACAAAAACGGGAATCAAAATAATGATAGGTTGCTAGCCGTATGCAGATTCTCGCCTATTCTCTTGATCGGCTTTTACGATCTGCGCGGAAGAGGTATAGGCAGACCAGCGTGAAAGGACTGATGCACTGAAACTTATACTCGAAGGCTAATAAAGAAGAAACAACATAATATTATAGTTCCGTACCTACCGGGTATACCGAATATATAAAAATGCTCGCCAACACACTGACATTTTATTGAATTGCACATTAAAAAGTTCGGGTGCCGCTATAAAATAAACACATGCGTTTATCAAGTGAGCGGCGGGACGTACGGGCGACAATTGTGTACTTAACCGCAAAGAAATCGAACACTTTGAGCAATATGTTATTCGACTTTTTTTGTATTTATATCAAAAAAGTAAAGTAATATGAAACCAAGGATATTTTTTTTATTGGCTTTAAAAAATAAGCCTTTTAAATCTGGTGGAAAGTGTTTTTTTATTTCATAAATTTTTTTGTTCGAAACTTATAAGAGCGGAGGGGAAAAGGGTGAAAAAATAGACGATACGATTCAAAAGTTTGACCTTATTCTACTATTAATAGTAAATCGACCATGATGTCCTCTATTATGTAAGTAACTCTGATATCACTTTATACCCTAATTAGTTCTAATTTCAGCTTAAACTACTTATTTATCGTTTTATAAATCTGCAGTCCCTACCCGCTGGTTATCTTGTCTACCCAAAGAGAACACGTCCTACATTCTTATACAAGGGAACAGATACCTGTTCCCTAATTGTGGAGATACAAGGAAAGTTGTGTACAGAAACATGTATCTAAGTACTACTTCCTGCTTATTATGAAATAGGGAAGTGGTTTCTTTATGTGAGGTGGTTAAAATAAGAGGAAAACAATGCTGTGTGGTGGTAGGTCTACACATATATACTGTCACGTCTTTATTCTTAATACGGCAGACAGAGCATTTTGGGTCTTACGGCTCTAAGCAGACAGAGCCCTAGGCTGCAAGACTCAAACACCACTTTTAGCGTGATGGTAGGCGAGAAGGTGGAAGAAGGAATCAAAATAGTAATTGGCTGCTAACCGCATTGCCATTTAAATGATTTGCATTTTCGCCTATTGAATCGATCGGCTTTTACGATCTGCGCGAGAAGATAAGCAGCTACATTCTACGTTTTTTCTCTTCTCCCAGACCAGCATGTAAGAAGAGAGGGAACAAGAAAATGTATTGCTATTGTATAAAATATAAGATATGGGTGTACGAGCGTCCTTTGAAACCGACGAAATGGAATTTAAATAGAATTCGTCCGGCTCTTGACCTAGTTCAGTGCTTTGTTCAGATTTTTCTGACCATTCAATATTTTAGCCTGGATGGGTTCGGTTGTGAACCATTTGTTCCATTATACTCGAGTCTACTGGCTTGTAGAACTTAAAGTGTCTACGTTAATAAAATACCTTTTAGGATTCCGAAGTTCTGACTGGGAACTTAATTCTTTTGTAATTTAGTAGCTCTAGCTACTCTGGTCGGTGGAGTTAAATGGAGATGAGTCCATTCCTTTCTTCGTTTTTCTTTTCCCTTCTCCTAGACAAATGACCTGAAAATGTTTAATTAGCCTTGGAAGGAGAGGTTAAACATTGAACTCAACAGCTAAACTTTTATATTAGTCAAAGTGATTTGAACTATATATTAGGTATATGTGTATTTTTGTTGTTCCATTAATTGAAATAACCGAATGTAAAAAAATATATTTATAATTTAAATTAAATTTTATTAACAAACAATGTAATGTCAGTCCATCCATATAACTAATTTAAGTTTTAAGTTTGTTAGTTAGTTTGACTTTGGAGAAAATGCTCCAGTGCAGTTTGTTGCCGCTTCTTCTGCACTTGCGCCTATGATGCGGCATAAACTTAGCTGTATTTGACGGCAACATTTGTGCAAAACAAAACAAAGTGACTATTATTAAGAGATATTATAAATATATGATAATAAAGATATTATGAATTTTTGTTTTATTTTTTTCCTTTAGTTTCAAAAATAGTTTGTAGCTTTACTACAAACCATTTGAATGAAGGGACAATCTACGCTTAAACCGTGTCGTTTAAGTTCATTAACTTATTTCCGTGTGTGATTCACAAATTGCGTACATTTGGCAGGCTTTCATCGTGTTTTTAGAACAAGCACATTTTAACTCGCCATCCGCGCAGTTTGGGGTTTGCGAATTTCAGCATTAAAGTCGACATTCCACTAAATCAGTAAGATATAGATGAGCTATGCGAGGATATATAACCACATGGTTCTTCCTGCTTTCTACATAAATGGAAAAATATTATAAACATTACGGTATTTGACGGTATAAAAATAATTGAAACCCACTCAGTAGTTTTCAAGAAAATAAAGTTTACATTTTCAGCTGCTTCAAGTATTTTATAAACCACTGTTTACAGTTTAAAGTGAGAACGTTAAGCTTTACTACGCACATTTGCCAAAAGTGGCCGTTTTTCGCTAATGTGCCTATGCACATTAGCGAAAAACTTTACTATTAAAGCTTAACGTTCTCACTTTAAACTGTAAACAGTGGTTCATAAAATACTTTGAAGGGTTATCTAGGTTTTAGTAGCTTAAAATTTTAAATGATATCTCCGTTTTCTTACAAATGATTTATTTTAAATGGGGGCAGCACTGGGCCCCGGAAAATTCAGGTACGGCCTTAATAAAAAGCGATGAATTTTTTGTTTTCTTATTTTTATTTTATATTAAGTAATGTAGTTCTCTAGTATATAGGTTCTGCTATTATTACTTACGAAAATGTCTTTTCCACTTTATATAATTAGTGTGAATAATTTAATGATATACCTATTAAATTATTACCTATTTATTTAATTTTATGTATTTTTTTTATTTGGCTATGTTATGCTAGGGAACATAATCCCTGTTTATTAAAATGAAGTGTAGGTACCAAAACATATGAGTATAAGAACCTTTCTTCTGGTATAGCCAAAAATATAAACAAGTTTTAAAAAAAAAAAAAAAAAATCGTACAAGCTTTTATTTTTAAACCTAAGTACTTATCAAGCCAAATGTAATAAGCCCAAACTCGATGAAGTTGCGTCGTTTTATTGAAGGATCAAATCAGTCGTAATAAATAAATATATAGGGACAAATCACACTGATTGAGCTAGTCCCAAAAGTAAGTTTTAAACTTGTGTTACAGGATACTAACTCAACGATACTATATGCATTGTCATTTGATTTACATTATCAAACAAAAATTGTGACGTTTCACAGGTAAAGGTACCTTATGGACGCTGGCACTTACGACATTGTGTTTATTTAAGCTAAGTTAATTGTTAGAATTGTTTTTCTAAACGTCCTAAGCGTCAGCGTCCACAAGGTACCTTTACCCGTGGAACGTCACAAATTTCATCTCAATCCGAAACCGGAAACTGGCTCAAATTCAGATTGCAAGATTTGACCCAAAAAACAAATAAATAATAACAAACATAGGCAAGCTAAATAAAAGGTTGTATTAAGAAAAGCTCATTAGCAAGCAAAACATTTTTTTTTTTATAGGGTTTTTTTAGGCATTCAAGATTCTTATTTCATTATTTAATTTGAAAACATTTTACTCTCATTCGCTATATATTCTTTTTTGGTCATAGTGGAAAACAGGTCTTATGCATATTTCCCGTATGTTCGAGTGACGGCTGTATTTTATAGCAAATACGATTTATATTGAAATAATTTGAAGAGAATACTTACGCCTCTTGCACCGACTTGCGTGCCAAATATGGAGTCATTTTTAAATTTTTGAGAAACAAAACAAGATAGCTCATTTAGGCGACTGTTTGTTCCTGAAATCTTGTTTGTTTATAATAACTTTATTGTACTTTGAAAACGCATAATTAAATATAAAAACAACATGTAGAGTAAATTGACAACGGCGGACTTATCCCATCATCTTACTAAACTCAGTTGAAAAAAAAAACTAAATAGTGATGGGTTGCTAGCCGTATCGCCTATTAAGACGATACACGGAGTCCAGTGCTACCCCCATTTGACATAAATTATTTGTAAGAAAACGGAGATATCATTTAAAATTTTAAGCTACTAAAACCTAGATAACCCTTCAAACTATTTTATGAACCATTGTTTACAGTTTAAAGTGAGAACATTAAGCTTTAGTTTGCGTTTTTGCCAAAAGTGGCCATTTTTCGCAAAAATGCAAACTTAAGCTTAATATTCTCACTTTACGAGTAAACTGTAAAAAATGGTTAATAAAATAGTTTGAAGGGTTTACTAACTTAAAATTTTAAATGATATCTCCGTTTCCTTTCAAATAATTTATTTAAAATGGGGGCAGCACTGGACTCCGTTAATCGTCTTAACATGATTCGCATTTTTCGCCCATTCCCTCGATTAAAGATCTGCGCGGGAAGAGATGCAGCTGGTACATTGTTCGTTTTCTTTTCTCCCAGACCAGTCAGATCTAAATTCTTTCATGAGCTTAGGATTATAACACGACAATTCTGTAATATAGTATGCAGTTGTCACATATCCAACTTCCGCTTTATACCGACAAAGTCCTCAAGTTTCAACTAACGGCTGCAGAGGTTCGTTCCTTCTGTTACTAATTTAAGACATATTTACAAAATAAATAAATAATAGTATTTCAAATACCTTTTTTTTTTCACTAGCCTATGGTGTCCCATTGGTAGGCAAAGGCCTCCCCTCCTCTTGAATGAAGTACCTATCGAAAAAAATTGGTTGTCTGTAAAGTCGGTTTACGGACGGTAGTTTGAAGTGACAACGTCATACATTCCGAACTGAGCCGATCGCTCGAGCCGATCATGCCTCTCTCTCGTTCGTGCCGCGCTCTCGCTTGCGGAACGCGACAATGAGCGTAACGGGACAATGACGTCATCTTTTTAGACGAAAGTTACAACCGATATGATAAATGTTAACTCATTTAATTGTCTTCTATTTGCTTATTTGTTTTTGTCAGTTAAACCCCAAAGTAAATTACAAGCTTTTATTTAGTTTCCGTTATCAAAGCTTGCAAGCTAAATTAGACCCACTTCCCATTATGGTATCGATGCAACTAAAACTTCACTCATACACATTAGTGTATGTAGTGTGTGTGTATTAAATAAGAAGAAGAAGAATATTGTATTGTCACCCTATAAAATAATATGTCACCCTATAAATATTCTTCTTCTTCTTATTTAAGAGCTTACTAGTTCTTGTCGGTGGAGTATGCGCCAAACTTCTCGGTTCTCAGCCTTACTCTTTAGTGCTTGATACGACATGATCCCTGCTTTTTCTTTCAGTTGATCTACATAGCTCTTTATATATTATGGTACCAATAAATAACATGATCTCATAATGAAGCTGACAGGTGGCTATAGCATCTCTGTAATAAAAGAATCACAACTCCACCGAGTTTGGACTCAATTAATTGATGTTAAAGAGCACTTTTAACTTTTTAGTTCACTGTTTAGATAAAAGCTTGTTTTTTAAATATTTTTAGGGTTCCGTACAAAAAAATTAAAAAACTCTTCACGCGAGTTTAACTCGCACTTGGCCGGTTTTTTTTAAATTCGAAACCATTCTTGAAAATGACTTTTATCTAGTACTCTTCATAGGATAGCTGGAGCGAAGCTCACGGTTGTGAGTGTGTCACTTCGACTACTAGAAACAAGAGGAGTAAATCAATGCGGCGTTAGTTACAGTGCCATTTCCTCACTTTATCGTTAATTTAGAAGACCCACATGCATTTACGCAAACGTTTCTATGAACAGTATAATGTTGTATTAAAATACCAGCTGTAAAGTATCGGATTGTAAGTAATAATATTAGGTCCTTACATATGAAATTGCCGTTCAGTATCAAAAAAGTAAAACAAGTTTTTTTTAATGAAATTATTATTTAATCAATCGAAGTATGCGCCGTTGTTATCGATACACTTCCGCCATTTTATAGGCAGATACCTTTGGAAAAAAAATCCTGGGAGCGAGAGTCTATGAACTGTTTGAAGGCGGTTTTGACTGCCTCATCAGATTTGAATTTTTTTCCTTGTAAAAAGTTATCCGAATTTTGAAAAAAGTGGGAATCGGTTGGGGCAAGATCTAGAGAGTATGGTGGGTGACGCAGAGGTTCCAGTCGCAGCTCCTCTAACTTGGCGATCGTTTGATGTGCAGTGTGTGGTCTAGCGTTATCCTGAAGGAGCAGTGGGCAGAGCAATTTATCAGTCTCGGTTGTTTAATGGCGAGCTTTTCCATCATTGTTTGCAATTGTTTGCAATACAAGTCTGCAGTAATCGTCTGGCCTGATCTCAAGAAGCTGTAGTGGATAACACCAGCACTGGTCCACCAAACACTAACCAGAATCTTCTTTTTGGTTAGTTTTCGCTTAGGGCAAGGTTTTGCCGGTTCTCCAGGGTCAAGCCATTGTGATGATCGCTTCCGATTGTCGTACAGGATCCATTTCTCATCACAAGTCACGATATGGTTCAAAATCCCCTCATTATTGTGGCGAATAAGCAAAGAAACGCAGCAAGCAACGCGGGTTTGTTGGTTTGCTTCAGTCAATTCATGCGGTACCATCTTTTCGAGTTTTTTAATTTTTCCGATTTGGCGCAAGTGGATAAGTATCGTTTTGTCACTTACGCCGAAGGCTGCTGCTAATTCAGAAGTGGTTTGAGATGGATCCGCTTCCACTATCGCCTTCAATTCTTCGTTATTCACTTGAGTATCAGGTCGTCCACGAGGCTCATTGTGTAAATCGAAATTTCCAGAACAGAAACGTTGAAATCAAAAACGCACCGTTCGTTCGTTAGCGGTGCCTGGTCCATACACGTCGTTAATTCTTCGAGTCGTTTCTGCAGCACTGGTGCCACGGTGGAACTCGTATTCGTAAATACCGCGAATTTTCAATTTGTCCATAGTTGTTGTTATAGCAATGTTGAAACTCAAACAAATGATGTTAAAACAAATGAAATACGAATTTTAAAACAATATTTTTCTGGATTTATTTCGAAATAAATTTGAATTTGGAATTCCTAATAAAACGCAAGATATTTGATTTTAAAGTTGCCAGTATTGAAAATCGGCAATTTCATATGTAAGGACCTAATAATGCTTACTCATTTAAAAATGTAAAATAAAGAAACAAGCTGACGGGTCAAAGTGTGATTAGAATAGTTTCACTTTTTTAACCGACTTCAAAAAAGGAGAAGGTTATCAATTCGACTGTATTTTTTTTTTGTTTTTTATTTTTTTGTATGTTTGTTACGCGAAATCTTCGCCAATTGTGAACCGATTTTGATGATTCTTTTTTTATTTGAAAGCCTTTACTACTAAGTAGGTCCCATTTCAATTTGAAGCAGATATGATAAAGAACTTTGGAGTAATGGAAGAAACTCCTTAAAAAAATTGAAGTCGGTTGTTTTTTTTGTTAAAAATTTAATTATTCTAATACAAGCTTTTATTTAGGGCGTGTTCACACCAAACGTATAGTCCGCCGCCGATTGTGAGCATGCTCACTGTGTATTGTCGGTTCGGTTCGGTCGGTGTAAAAGAGAAGTTAAAATTATAAAGCGATAACGTAACGTGCGCTCACTCTCGGCGGCGAACACGAACTGTTTGTTGTTATTTGTTTATTGGGTCAAATCTTGCTTCCGTTTCCGTTTCCAATTGAGATTAAATTGTATATGCTAATGTAAATTACATGACATTGACGACGATAATATCCACTTTACCTGTGATTGACAAAATAAATACGATTTATGATCAGTCATTTATTTAGATGACTGAAGTCGAGTAACTGGAGAGAGAGATTAGGTAATTGCTAAATTCTATTATCTATTAAAAACATATTTCAGAAATTTCATTATTCAATCTGTAATTGACATTTGCGTAATAAATCAAACCACGGGCTATACTTGATCGCAATAGTATAAAGTCAAAGGTTTGAAAGTTTAAACATGGCACTGAAACTTGAAAAAGATAGTTGCACTATACCACAAAATAAATTTATGTGCTTACAATGTAGAACGGAAGCTCACCCCCTCCTACGAGATTACGTTCCTGAGTACTCCCCGCATATTGATATATGGATATGAAATAACATATGAAATAAGGTTTATCGCTATTGACTCCGACATAATTTGACAACTGCTATACAACAATGACACACCGGATATGACAGGCAAAATGTGTCGAGATCGACATATTTTGCGCGTGTCGATCTTCTAGTTTCGTGGTATGCTCACGTCTTTATCCGTAATGGAGCAGACAGACCCATTTGGCTCTTGCAGCCTTGGGTAGATAGTGCCAAGGCCGCTTTTAGCGTGATGATAAAAAAGATAAAGGTGGAAAAAAGAAAGGACGTTGGGTTTGATCCCCAGTCATGGCAAGTTGAAAAAAAGCCTTTGTCAAATTGTCCAGGGTCTTGTTTGATTTTATCTGTATTTTTTTTATTCATCATGATCATCCGAGCGTATTCCCGGGTGCATCGTCAGCGGTTACGCTTCAGAACCCGGAGTCCGCTACCTAACCTTGGTGATTTGACGAGGTTACTGGTTTTTTATACAGAGCGACTGCCGTCTGACCTCCGCAACTCAAAGGGTAGACCAGAACCTATCCTAGGATAGGTACGAACGCTAGATGGCGTTCGGGACCAACGGCTTTACGTGCCTCCCGAAGCACGGAATCATTCTTTTTCGGATAATCAGGTGATTTAAGCCTGCAATATCCTGAACAGACTGGAAACAACTTTTCACAAAGTATGCTTCCCAGTGCGATTCGAACCCATGACCTCCGGATCACAAGGCAAATGCCTGGACCACTGGACCGCGGAGGCAGTCTGTATTTTTTTTATTATATGTATGTATTTATTATAAAATATAATATCGTTGAGTTAGTGTCCAATATCACAACAAAAACAAGGAGTAGGAAAATCAATAGGAAGAATTTTCGGGCAAATAAAGGAAAAATTAAATGTGAAAACATATAAGGAGGTTAAGAACTTGGCGGAAGAAAGAGGGACATGGAAAGCACTCCACTGAGAAGAGCCCAGCTCTTTAATATAAGAAGAAGATCACAAGCACAGAAGACAGTAAGAGTATACAGAACGGAATCTCTATCTCGCCTTGTCGAGGAGCGAGAGAACATACACTGCACGGCGCACGCGGCCGCACCAGAACGGGGGATAGGTGCGGGGACGGGGAACGGGGCCGCATATTGCGCGGGACCTTAGGAGATTCCGTACTGTATACTCTTCTGTGTCACAAGATTACCTTGGGGATAGCACAATCAGTGTGATTTGTCCCTATCTAGTTTTTAATCAAAGACCAATATTCAAGTTAAATAAAAGCTTAAAATTTCATCTCAAGAGCTAATCAATTTTTCAGTACCCTGATTGCACGTAGCTTCGCAATCACTGACACAAAAAGCCACTCACACGAAAATCAATTCTCCAAATAATATTATATAAAAAAGAAAAATCCTTGCATCTTTCCACAAAATGATTTACACTGAAATTTTAAACATTGCATTATTCTGATTTACTGTAACCTACGAAGAGAAACTATGAGAGCGTATTTTTGGAGTTCGTTGCGTAAATGACAAGCTAAACCCTTATTAGACCACTCATATACAGTTTTGGAAATAAAGATAGAAAGAAAATGAGGAGTAAAAAGACAAGAATATTTTTTTGATTAAATAAAGAAAAAATCAAATGTTTAAACATAAAAGGAGGTTTAAAACTTAGCTAAGGAAAGAGAAACATAGAAAGCACTCCACCTACAAGAGCGCGGCTCTTAAATACAAGAAGAAGAAGCAGTCTTATAATTTTAAAATTTTGGTCAAAATTTAAAATCATTTATTTATCTTGGGATGTTTGTATCACTTGATAATAGACAATCTATTCGATTTCATAAAATTTGTTGACGTCAGATCATTTACTTACAGATAAGTTTAGTGCCGCTTCCTAAGCACAGAAGAAGCAACAACAAAATAAGAGGTAACAAAAATTAACATTCCATGGTTCCGTACTTCCCATACGAAGAGGCGTAGAGAATGGCAGCGTTGTCTGAAAAGAAGAGGGACAAAATGGAAAAGAATTTAGACATAGATTAAGGTTAGAAAGAAACAAATACAATGACATTAAATTTTTTTATTATTTACTTAATAAAAGTATTTCAGAACCCTCCTCCTTATTTTAAACTCATACTTACCTTTTATTTTATAAAAAAAACTCCCATTCTGCGTACATTTTTTATTTTACACGAAAGCTGAGAGATGTCTGCTCTTACTGTATAAATTGCGTTATCTTGTAGAGCGAGGGGAGCAGGCAAACAATCATAATGTAATGTTATATTAATAGCATATAAAATAGGATAAGCCACGAGAAACGCTAGACAAAGTGTTTGGCCACGAAACTTGCGTTGAGGTATCTAGGTTATCGGATAGACTATGTATGCGATATGAAGAGACCCTACGACTTTTCGACATAAACGTAGTCGAGCTTTTATTTTGAAATGGCATGTCAGATTTTAGCATTGTTTTGTAATTTCAAATAAATTGCATATATTGCACATTTTCGACCTTTAATTTTGAACTTCATCTCATTTAGTATTTGTTGTTATAGCGTTCATAGTAATACATAATCGGTGAAAATTTCAAGTATCTTGTTAATGCCATTATAAAGATCTAGTTAAAAACGCTGAAAAAACACGTTTTTTGTATGACGACCCCCTTTGATTATAATTTTAATTTAATTTTTAGTATTTGTTGTTATAGCGGCCACAGTAATACATAATCGGTGAAAATTTCAAGTGTCTAGCTATTATGGTTTAAGAGATAGAGCCCTGTGACAGACGGACAGACAGACGGACAGACAGACGGACAGACAGACAGACGGACAGACAGACGGACAGACAAACGGACAGACAGCGGAGTCTCAGTAATAGGGTCCCGTTTGCACTCTTTGGGTATGGAACCCTAAAAACGGCCACTTTTGGCAAATGTACGAAGAAAAGCTTGTCGTTCTCACTTTAAACTGTAAACACTAGTTTATAAAATAGTTTGAAGGGTTATCTAGGGATTACTAGAACAAAGTTTTAAATTATATCTTCCTTTCAAATATTTTTTTCAAATGGGGGCAGCACTGGACCCCGAGAAATGTAAGATCCCCCTTAAGGTATGACATAACGACTGCCATACATGGCATGTTGGCAGTTTGTACCCGGAGTGCATACAAGATGTCAGCCAAAACCAACTGCTGCAGCACAAAGGAGCTTGAGGAAATTTTATGACACTTGTGGTATCCAAGTATGGACCACGCTCAGTGTCACTCAATTTGTGAAATCACATGCGTTCCCATCGGGCCACCGAGGTCCCATCTATCTTAATAATAACATAGTAAAACAAAATCAAAATATATTCGCTAAAAATGGTGTATTCGTGGCCCGACAGGATATGTCGTCTAAATAAACCACGGTGGGGTCAAAGGACACCCGACCTTTCGGGCGTCAACAGTATGGCGATAGTTTTTATTGACCCCGCTACATTTTTAATGCGGTCCAACGACACGCTTTTTGCCGGGAATATATTAATAGTCTGTGTTATTTTCTATATTTATTAGTATTTAGATTTATGCTATAAATATATATATATATATTTATAGCATAAATATATATATATGTGAGTGTATATATATTGTATTTTATGCATTTTAGTATATATGTTAAAAAGTATATTTGTGTATAAGTATATGTGTTTTTGATTATATATATTTTATTTATATTAAGTTTGCATTTGAGAGAATGTCATATGGCATTAGGACCGCCACTTGTACGTTTATTTTATCGTGCAATAAAGATTAAATAAATAAATAAAAAAATAGTTCAAATCTTCTTCTTCTTTATAGCCTATTTCAGTCCACTGCTGCTGGACTAAAAGCCTCTGCCAATGAAAGGAAGATTTCCTCATAATCACCACGTTGGGCACGCGGGTTTGTGATAGCAGGAGATGGTACAAAATCTATTCAACCATAGGGATAAACATATAAGTATCTAGTTGCGGCGCTAAATATATATGTAGGATGTGAGGTTTGTTGAAGATGAGTACGAATGTGTACTGTAGCTGGCACATAAGAAAATAAGTAAGACGTAATTTGAATGTAGAATGTGTGGTTTTGTTTGAGGAGAAAGGATGAAGATAATTTATAGAAGATTCATTTTAATAATATAAGAAGTACAGATCCTTCCGTGGTTAGTGCCCATACTCATCGCGAGTAGGTATTTGCAAAAATTCTATCTGTTTCACGCCGCTCTGCTTCCGACCCGTGTCATGGGATAGAGAGAGTTGCAATTCTTAGAGGCGATTGCCTACTTTTTACTTCTGAAATATTGTTTCGGGCGATAACGTTTCCAAACCTTTACAAAATGAGGCAATTTGGTGTCATTCAATTCAATACACTTTAATCTAGGGCTATTACTAAAATAGAAAACCGTACGTTTCCCATTTTAGTAATTCGGTTTAGTTTGACTTAAATAAATTAAGTGCTAGTTACGAATTAAACACATGAATTATTCCGCTGCATATAGATTGTCCCAAAATTTTCTAAGATTTCAGAATGAGTGACTTTAAGTTTTAACGACAAAATTTAGGTTACAAAATAGTTTAACATTTTAGAGCTTTTAAATCTAACGAGCTAGTTTACAAATTTCGAATCCCTCGAAGCCTTATTGCCGAATTATTTATAACACAAAAACTTCTTAGTTTTTAAGCTCTTCATGTTAAATTGCTTGAAAAGATCGTCGATTTATAACTCTGAGATAAATGGGACCTGTGTTTCTTACAAAAATTTATAGATGTAAGAAATCAAGTTTGCGACAAAACAAATGTGTTATTTTTTCATTCTCCCATTCATTTTTAGGGTTCCGTACCCGAAGGGTGCAAACGGGACCGTATTACTGAGACTCCGCTGTCTGTCCGTCTGTCCGTCTGTCCGTCTGTCTGTCCGTCTGTCCGTCTGTCACAGGGCTCTATCTCTTGAACCGTAATAGCTAGACACTTGAAATTTTCACCGATTATGTATTACTGTAGCCACTATAACAACAAATACTAAATAAGATAAAGTTAAAAATTAAAGGGGGTCGTCATACAACAAACTTGTTTCTTTAACGTTTTAAAACATTGTACGGAGGTACAGAACCCTTCATGTACGAGTCTGACTCGCACTTGCCTGTTTATTTATTTCATTTTATATTTTTGCATTAATTTATATTGAATGCATTTGCAGAATGGTAACCGACAAAAGGAGGCTTATGCCCAGCATTTGGGTATGAGAGTTGATGATGAATAACACAAGATAAACAAAGCTTTTCAACATCACTGAGACCTCTCCAACCCGTCTGGCCAGCATGGAGAGTGTAGGCCAAATCCTTTGACTGATTTGGCTAATATATAGCTCTAGTAGTACAGAGAGGGTCGTGCTCCTACAGTAGAGACTAAAAAAGACCTGATAATGAAACAAAGCTTATAAACATCACTGAGACCTCTCCAACCTGGCTGGTCAGCGTGGAGAGTGTAGGCCAATGGCTCTGGAAAAACAGAGAGGGTCGTGCTGCTGCAATTGAGACTAAAAAAGACCTGATGATAATAATGAAGAATTAAATTATTCCGTTTTCAAATGATAATATATTTTAATAGTCTAATTTATTTTAATATCGAACTAATTACATCTTTTCACCTTGAACTTTGAACTCTTGTACCATCTATCACTCTGTTAAAGGTGCTAATATATACATTTAGAATTTGGCTAATTTCTAAATTGTGAGCATCAAACAGTTTGTAAACAGAAACCTGACTTTATAATGTCAGTACTTATTCAAATAACTTACACAAACCTTTATATTTAAATTCTGAAGTAAAATAAAATACAATTTTGAAACAAGGTCCTAATGAGTAATCTCATTAGATAAATAGGTACAATACACTATCACGTTTTGCATTATGCACTATGTGCATTATAATATTCCTGTAAAGCAACATTTCAACTACATATCTGTGTAATGTACTTATATCACTGTCAGTGAGCTGTCAATGTCAATCTCACCAACCTATTGTTTTTTTACACGGACCAATAACCATGAAGTTATAGAATAACCCCGAAAAGCTGGCCTAGTTACGCCTATACGAAATCAAGAATCAAGAATCGAAAATCGAGAATCGAGAATCGAGAATCGACAATCGACAATCGACAATCGACAATCGACAATCGACAATCGACAATCGACAATCGAGAATCGAGAATTGAGAATAAAGAATCAAAATCAAGAATCAAATATTAGGACTTCGCAGGCACTTTTACTCATCAATAATTTACTTGTACGTTACGTGTAATGTTTATTTATACGTAAATTATGTTTTTTTTTTAAAGCCAACTATACTCGTATTATATTTTTGCAACGACCACTGCTGAAAAGAAACAGCTCGTAAATGTAGTTTGCCAACTAGATAGAAGTCCTTTTGTCCTTACCTGTGTTGTGATACCCGAACTCAACCTAATACATTAAAGTCACTGCTGGGACTATATTTTCTGGATTACAATGTTTAAGTGCCTTTGTTATCAGCTTTGAGGCGCCTTGGGGAATTGGCTTATGATGCTAATCTAATCTGAAATATTAGTATTAATAGTTATTTATGCAACTATGATATAATAAGGGGTATTAAAACACGAATGTGGGTTTACCTAATTATGAACAGTTGCATACAATACTTTATCTACACCCATTATATGAATGCTCTATAACAGGTATAACCTTCTGCTTTACGTTTTAGCAAGGCAATTAATTTTGAATATTTTGAGATATCCACGTTGTGATTAATACTCAGCGTACTTTTGAGCATTGAATAGAAGGTCCACAGGGATGAAGATTTGAATTTTTCGGATAATTCTTGAAAATATACTATTATCACATCTTCAGAAAATGATGTAAGTACTACTCCTTTGATATTGTCCAATTAATTAAATCTTGCGACGCCTTTTTATGTTGTTTTCTCGACTTTTCTGGTAATAATCGGTTAGAAATGTCCTTTGCTGCATTAGAAATATCTGGTGTTGTAGGTATTATCAAAGCTTGTATCACTCATTTTTGTAAACAACGAAGTAATAATTTTTTGAAATGCTATTTACGAACAAAAATGGCAGGATGCGACGTAAATTCAAATAACATGTTTTTCTTTTTAATTTCGAATCTGTGGTAGTGAAATGTGCGTGCAAGACAATTGTGCTATTTTTCAAACGCGGAGTCACTAATCGAACGTTTTTTGTAAGGAAAAAATCATTCGTTTACGTGAATCCGCGTTTCAAAAATGGCGCTTATGGTTCTTTATTAGGGTTCCGTACCCGAACGGTGCAAACGGGACCCTATTACTGAGACTCCGCTGTCTGTCCGTCTGTCCGTCTGTCCGTCTGTCCGTCTGTCCGTCTGTCCGTCTGTCCGTCTGTCCGTCTGTCCGTCTGTCCGTCTGTCCGTCTGTCCGTCTGTCCGTCTGTCCGTCTGTCCGTCTGTCCGTCTGTCCGTCTGTCCGTCTGTCCGTCTGTCCGTCTGTCCGTCTGTCCGTCTGTCCGTCTGTCCGTCTGTCCGTCTGTCCGTCTGTCCGTCTGTCCGTCTGTCCGTCTGTCCGTCTGTCCGTCTGTCCGTCTGTCCGTCTGTCCGTCTGTCCGTCTGTCCGTCTGTCCGTCTGTCCGTCTGTCCGTCTGTCCGTCTGTCCGTCTGTCCGTCTGTCCGTCTGTCCGTCTGTCCGTCTGTCCGTCTGTCCGTCTGTCCGTCTGTCCGTCTGTCCGTCTGTCCGTCTGTCCGTCTGTCCGTCTGTCCGTCTGTCCGTCTGTCCGTCTGTCCGTCTGTCCGTCTGTCCGTCTGTCCGTCTGTCTGTCTGTCAGTCGCAGAGCTCTATCTCTTGAACCGTAATAGCTAGAAACTTGAAATTTTCACCGATTATGTATTACTGTGGCGGATATAAAAACAAATACTAAAAATAAAAAATAGTTAAATATTAAAGGGCGTCGTCATACAAGAAACGTGTTTCTTCAGCGTTTTAAAACATTGTACGGTGGTACGGAACCCTTCATGTACGAGTCCGACTCGCATTTGCCCGTTTATTTTTAAATTAATAAAGATAGAGGCTCGGTCTCTCTATCTTTATGAATTAAAAAAAAAAGATTTGCGTTGCATAATGTAATTTAGTACAACACTATATCACGCGTTTGGATGATATTATGGTTACTATGACACTGGTTGTTATAATGTTGGCAATGATCTAACTGTTTCAGAAATTTTTATAGAGGATTTATAGCATGGCTGTAGATAAAAGTTTTAATCCCACTTAGATAAATAGATGGATAAATCCATTTATTTGCTGCTATAACACACATAGGTACAAAAATAAACACAGAAATTAATAAAAATCAGACACAAAGCATATTCTTATAAACCTACCTGCACAATTTTCAATGTGTGATAGTAATATTTTTTTTTTATAGAATTAGTTTTTGACGTGACAACGTCTTAAATTAGGTTGCGGCTGGGAGTCACTTATGAAAAAGTGTAACGCTCGGTAACGTTACGATGAGTCACCGAACGAGAGAGAGGCCCGCCGAATGCCTTGCGTCTCTCTCCCACTCAACTATGATCGGTCTGCCGCCGTTGTCACGTAAAATCTTCGCCCGTAAAACCGACTTTACAGGCAACCATTTTTTTTGAAAGTTATTCAGTTTTAAGCTATGCAAAGACACTCGGAGTTCTACCTCTATAGCTCAGAGAGTTTTAGTTGATATAATATAATCACCATCTCAAGACTCTGGCTAGAGATGGCTGGGTCAAAGGACAGATTTAGAAGGCTTACTCCAGGACAAGGTGCGCATCGTCAGGAGGTCTCCGTTGCCAGAAGTAAACGTAAGTTTTTATTTAGTTTCACCTGTCCCATTGTCTGTGTGTCAAATAATAAATCAGACCCACTTCAAATTTATATTCGATTGAGCTGAAACTTGAGATACTTATGTAAGTTGGGTGACACTGCAATATTATAGTACCAATAACTTGATGTCATGATGAAGCCGGAATCTGGCCACGGCATCTCTGTGATAAAATATCATAAACCTACTAAGTTTGGGCTCGGTTGATTTGTCTTGAGGAGCATTTAAAATTTTTTAGTTCTTTGTTTTAGATAAAAGTGCTTGTTAGGGTTCTGTACCCAAAGGGTGCAAATGGGCCCTATTACTGAGACTCCGCTGTCTGTATGTCCGTCTGTCTGTCCGTCTGTCACAAGGCTCTATCTCTTGAACTGTAATAGCTAGACACTTGAAATTTTCACAGATTATGTATTTCTATGGCCGCTATAACAACAAATACTAAAAATAAGATAAAATTAAAAATTAAAGGGGGTCGTTATACAAGAAACATGTTTTTTTCAGCGTTTTAACTCGATCTTTATAATGGCATTAACTAGATACTTGAAATTTTCACCAATTATGTATTACTATGACCACAATAACAACAAATACTAAAAATAAAAAAATAAAAAAAATGAAAGGGGGTCGTCATACAAGAAACATGTTTCTTCAGCGTTTTAAAACATTGTACGGTGTAACGGAACCCTTCATGTACGAGTCCGACTCGCACTTGCCCGTTTATTAGTTCTTTGTTGTAGATAAAAGTGCTCGTTTTTAATTTCTTTTTTTATTTATATTTCTTGTTTTTTATTTTATAATAAAAACATAGAATAGACTGTACACTCTAAATTTTTCGTGCTCCTGCCGTGGAGACAAAAACGATGTTGATTTCGATGATGATGATTGTAATATCGGTTTGTTTCCATTGTAGAGAAAGTCACGTGTTAATTATACGGTTAGCAAGTACAATGTATAAAACTAATCACGTTTTCATCTGTTACGGAGTAATTAGGGCCTAAGACCATAACACCCAAAGATCATGTTCAGGATTATAAGGGGAAATAGGAATCAAAATACCCTTATCGAAAATTGGAGTCCTTAAATTCTTGTTCATAATAAATAAAAACATAGTTTAAAATATTTTTTTTACCACAACAATACAATGTGGAAGGGACATACCCGTAATAAATCGAACCACGGTCTATACTAGATCATTATAGTATGATGAAATTAAAATAACAGCCAAAAAACAATACAGAATTCGGCATTTTCATACAAAAGTGTGCAGCCGCCCGGGCGATTTGTATGGGAATGTCGAATTTTTTTCTTGTTTTTGACTGTTATTTTAATTTCATAATGCTATAGTGATCTAGTATAGCCCGTGGTTTAATTTATTACGGGTGTGTCCCTTCCACGTTGTATATTTGTTTATCTACCAAACCACTTTTATTGTAAAATCAGCCAGCCAATACATCAGTGACGTCACACACCGCACTAAAAACCAATGCGCGACAGAGCCATTCGAATCTATGGTTTGTGGTTATTGGTGGTGGTTTTCGTAAATACGCTGAATACCTAAAATTTATTGTTGGTTACAAAATATATGACCTTTTTATGATTGGTTTGGGAAAATCAGAACCCATACAGGTTGATTGCATCTATACTTATATAAATATAGCTATATTAAAATCATGTAATCAAAATAATTACACCCGTTTTGTGTATGCGTGTTATAGCAGCAAAATAAACGGGCAAGTGCGAGTCGGACTCGTACATGGAGGGTTCCGTACCTCCGTACAATGTTTTAAAACGCTAAAAAAACACGTTTTTTGTATGACGACCCCCTTTAAATTTTAACTTTTTTATCTTTAGTATTTGTTGTTATAGCGGCCATAGTAATACATAATCCGTGAAAATTTCAAGTATCTAGTTAATGCCATTATAAAGATCTAGTTAAAAACGCTAAAAAAACACGTTTTTTGTATGGCGACCCCCTTTGATTTTTATATTTCTTTTATTTTCAGTATTTTTTGTTATAGCGGCTACAGTAATACATAATCGGTGAAAATTTCAAGTGTCTAGCTATTACGGTTCAAGAGATAGAACCCTGTGAAAGACGGACAGATGGACAAACAGACAGACAGACGGACAGATAGTGGAGTCTCAGTAATAGGGTCCCGTTTTTACCCTTTGGATACGAAGCCCTAAAAATGATTCTATATATCTATCATTAATAGAAAACAAAACCTTAAGAAAAAAAAGTTAATATTTTGTAATTTTTTTTCTCCAAAATTTGTAATAAATGGCTAACCTACTGATTTTAATATACACGCAGCCGTTGCCCTCCCCGCTCACCGCCCGCCGCCCGCCACGAACCCAGTAGCGGGTGGTGACATTCAAATGGGAGATTTTTGGTATGCATTTGTCGGCTGATTTATCTTTGGTTTTTAATATGAAACAAGTTACATATATGACATAATATGTATTTTTATTTCGCTCAAAGAGAGTCCTTGGATATAGTTTCGAGGTTGAAAATCACCCTGTATGCCAAATATTATTTTTGGTTCATTCATTAAAGTTATACGCTGCTTAATCCTTGGACTCTCTTTAATTATTAAATATAGCTACGAGTTTCAAAATCACCCTGTATGCCAAATATTATTGTAAGTTCATTCATTCAAAGATCTAAACAGCATTTAACGAATAATAGTTCGCAACAGCGCTGAACAAAAACTAGCGTCACCCCCAAGGTGAGGCGTTTCTCAAACAAAGCGAAAATTAATAATTAATAAATTATTGATTTATATACTTAAATGGTACACTATATTCTCTTTTAAGTTGATAATGTGTGGTAATGTAATATAATACTTTATATGACAAATTTTAAAAAACTGATTTAAATTATTCTTTATTACATAATAATCACAATATATTATTAATATTTCCGGGATATCTACCTATTGTTTTTATCAATTAAAATCGATGTTGAAGTTTAAATTTCCACAACTGCGCCAAAAACGCAAATTTATGTCATGGCGGCGGTTATTTTTCAGATGACGTCACACATAGGTGACACAGGTAATACCATTACAGGTCGCGCCAAACTTCTAGATCGCTCTGAAGTTGCCTCACTCAGGTTACAAACAGGGACAGAATATTTAGCACTATAATATTTTTATCAGAATAATTGTAAGAATGTAGATACATATGATATAAATACACAATAAACAAAAATAAAGCAAATTCTATGTGCTATGGGTATCTGTATTTTACTACTGCAACGCGAACCGCCTCAACTTCAGAGCGATCTAGAAGTTTGGCGCGACCTGTAATACGCACATACAGGAATTTCTTAAAAACCAGTTTTACTATTGTGTGACGCCATCGGAGAAGATGTCATTCACAGGGCGTTTCCGTCATAGATTTTTTTTTGTTAACTGTAATTTTATTCGTATATTTCGCAAAAACCAAGTATTATTTATATAATTATTAAGCTGAAATATGTTTCTATACCCTTGTCGAATAGGATGATATAAATGTTGCCTATTATTAAAATAAGACGTGGCGTGATAAAATAAGCAGTACCTACGTACCCTTTATTTTCTTACTTTGTTTGTTAATTTGTTTGTCTTTTGTAAACATGAATTTTATAAATAAAAAGCAGATTATTTAAAATGAGTTAAAGCGGCCAACACCCATATCGGACTACAACAGGCTCTGTTTGAGAGAAGCTTTAGGGTCGAGAGCCAGTAAATTTGCGGTAAGGACAGAGACAGGGACAGATGTCGCTTTGATTATTTATGGCCGGATGTTTAAGACAATTCTTATTTATAAAAGACAGTGAATTATCATCTCTAGCATTGTTATTTATAAAGAAGCTAAGCTTAAGGGTGGTTTAATGAAAACGCAAAACGGCTGACACGACTGTCCCTATAAAGGAGTATATTATGTTTTCAGGATCCACCACCACCACTGCCTACATACATGAAGTATTTATGTATGTAGGCAGTGGTGGATCCAGAATTTTGGTCTAGGAAGCTTGAACCCAATGAAGGTAGGCCAAGATAAAGCACTAATAAAAATATTAGATTTAAAACTCCAGCCTGACTTAGGATAGCAAACTCAAAAGTATAAAACTAGATTTATCTAGCGTTTCATCTTCTAACATTTTAGATTAACAGCACTACAATCAATATAAAATGCCGTAGTCGTGCTTTACCTGAATCCTCGAATGTATTGCTTCAAAAAGCACTACCACGGTATTTCATATAGAAACACTGCGCACATATTTTAATTTTGACGTGACAACGTCTTATAAATTGGTTAGCCGGGTGACACTTCAAGAAACTGCGTTACGCTCCGCTCACGTTATGCGCTCACAATGAGAGCGAGTGAGAGGCACGCGTCCCTTCCACTCGGGCATGGTTAGCCCGCCTAAGAGCGAGAGAGACAGACATAAAAAGACTTGTCACGTAAAACTTTCGCCCGTATACCGACTTTACAGGCAACCAATTTTTTTTTCAACACCCTTGCTCATATAATCGATCTAATTTCACTGGTTTTAGATATATAAAGCAGCCTATAAAACACGCGTGTGTTAGAAACGCAAATAGTGAAGTTATATATCTATAACTCGCGATTTGCAATTGCGAAAGAAAGGGACAGAATTAATGGTAAATCCAGTATGAATGAGAGAGTAAGAAAGTTTGACAGTTGTGTGTGAGCGAGATAGTTAGATAACATAAGGTGAAGGTTAGACAAAGAAAAAGAATAAATCAGACATCGAACGTCATCGTTGTTTCAATATTTATCTTTGTATCTTACATACGCGACAAATTGTT
This sequence comes from Acrobasis repandana, assembly GCA_963576875.1. Taxonomy (NCBI): domain Eukaryota; kingdom Metazoa; phylum Arthropoda; class Insecta; order Lepidoptera; family Pyralidae; genus Acrobasis; species Acrobasis repandana. The sequence goes on from OY756222.1 coordinate 20,115,203, forward strand.
TTTTTTTTTTTTTAAATTTCGAATTCGCATGCTGCGCTGCGCTCCGTCCAGTAGGCCGCGCGCCCTGCTGATTTTATAAAGTAAAACGGCGGGAAAGCAACAGTGTGCATCAAAGTTTTATGGTTGTGTTTATTTAAAATTAAAAATATTAGTTTATTAGGTATTTTCCTTCGCAAGTATGTTGAAAAACATCGTACGATATACGTGCGTATATTGGTTAAACACACTCGGCTCCTTACGCCCTCGCGTTCGCTCGGGCTGCAATTCCACTTCGTGTGTTATAACCACCATAACGCACTTATATCGTAATGTATACAATTCCCAACTCGTGTATAACAACACACTGTTATGACAATGTAAAAGTTTGTTGTAATAAATAAATGAAATGAGTTGGGAATCCTAGGAACTTCTTCATGGAGCAGACGGCCATTTAGGGCCTTTCGGATGCAAGCAGACAGAGAGCCCAAGGCCTTAATACAAAGAGGCCACTTTTAGAGTTATGGTGGGTGAGAAGATGAAAAAAGAATAAAAAAACGTGGTTAGTTGCTAGCCTCATCGCCTTATAACATGATTCCCATTGTCTTTAAATAAAAATGACTTTTTTTTTCTTTTTATTATATTTTATTGCACTTAGTTGGGGATAGGCACGTTAATTATACAGTCTTAAGAGCCCGTACTACGCTAAAGTTCTTAGTTCTTATTATCAATATTAACAAAATACTCACTTTGAAATAAAAACACAGCAAAGTTCAGGACTAACTGTAAACATAATAAGTTTCGAAAACACGATTGCTTAAAATTTTCTCAGTAGAAAAAGTTGCGAAGTTGCCTCCAAATCACCTCAGAATTATACTAAAACAGAAAGTAATTAAAAAATACAATAAATTTGCACTTGTAACTTTGGATTATAATTGTATTAAACATAAGGCAGTCATCATATCATATCATACTTATTAAATAACTCTTAAATATTCTTTGTAAAACGAAAAAACCTTAAAACCAGAACAAGCCTCATTGACCCACCGCGATTCCCGACGCCCCGTATGGCTCGGTGTCTTGCTTCGGCTAGAGTAAATTTATGTGCGTGGAAGCGGGAGCAAAATTTAGGTTATTGACATCAGGCGCCCTCTTAACCCAAATTCACATCGCCTAATAACATGATTCACATTTTCTTTACGCCTTTATATGTCATTAGGTATATTAAAAAATCATTGTTTTGGACCTTATCACCAAGGCATAGTGTTAAATTTTGGTGGTAATATATGGTCAGTAACCACTACCTTAAAAAGCTTAAACATAAATAACTTGTTTTCTTTTATTATATTTTATATAGGCACGTAAATTATATATTATAACCCTAATTCCTAGCTTCTAACTTGACAAAGGTACCGCCTTTGACCTTGATGTTGAAATCTGCTGGATTCAGCACGATGGGGTTAACGGTTTTCTTCCCCTTTATGATCTTGTAGTTCAGAATCAGGTTATAAAGCAGCACTTTGAGTTCCAGGAGGGCGAATCTGGATGCTGTAAATAAAATATAATTTCAAATTAATTATGAAATACGTAATGGTGAATAAATACCACGTAAGCGGGACTTGAACTCGCGACCTTGGTCTAAATACGACCATGCTCTAACCAACTGAGCTATCACGTGTTCAGTTCAACCACACACGCTACATTTCTCCACCATTTCCTATAACACGCATTAGCATCTTGAATGCCTAAAATCCTATAAAAATAAATATAATTCATCAAAATTGTAATTTTTATACACACTTGGCGTGAATGTGGGATTGGGGCTGAGAAAAAAACCACGAATGACCGTAAACTAACTGAATTTTACACGATACATTCTTTTCTTCTTCTTTTCGTGTCGATGGTACTACACGATACATTGTTGATGTCTTACTCGTATTGATTCTTTCATTCTTTCTTATAAAACAAAACCACACATTCTACTTTCAAATTATTTCTTACTTCTCTTCTTATGTGCCAGCTACACATTGATATCTGGCCGTCCGGCTTTTTTCCTTTTCATTTTGGATTTCTCCATACTCAAAAATCCTTTATGGACACCAACATGCAGTTTTCTAACATTGGGCAGTCGGGACACGAGGACATCAACCAGTCTACCTCGTTAAACGTCCTGCGACCAAATTGCAGATGTTCTTAAGAAAGATAAAGTAAGGAGTATCTTAAACCAGAGAGCATGCATGAAAAGAATAATGAGTGTTGACGAAACAAAAGAGGTTTACAAAGGTCGTAGTAAGTGGAGATCCATAGTCTCTGCCCACCCCATGGGAAACAGGCGTGATAATATGTATTATATGAGTTTCAAAACCTACCAATACAGTTCCTTGGGCCCATCCCGAATGGCATAAAAGTAAATGGCTTTATTTTATGCTTGTTTTCGTCAGAAAAACGGTCAGGGTCGAAAACTTCAGGCTTTGGATAGTACTTCTCGTCCATGTGGATGCAATTGACCATATTGTAGACTACGTCTCCGGGCTTCAACTAAAAATAAATAGGAATAAGTCTTCAAATGTAGTAAGCTCAAACTCGATGGGGTTGCGTCGTTTTATTACAGAGTTCCTATAGCCACCGTCCAGTTCCATCATCAGATCAGCTTCTTGACATAATAATATGCACTATCATGACATGCATTCTGACTGCCTCCGTGGTCTAGTGGTCAAGGCAACTGCCTTGTGATCCGGAGGTCGTGGGTTCAAATCCCACTGGGAAGCACACTTTGTGAAAAGTTGTTTCCAGTCTGGTTAGGATATTGCAGGCTTGAATCACCTGATTATCCGAAAAGAAAGATGATACCGTGCTACGGAGGCACGTAAAGCCGTTGGTCCCGAACGCCATCTAGCGTTTGTACCTATCCCAGGATTGGTTCTGGTCTACCCTTTGGGTTGCGGAGGTCAGACGGCAGTCGCGCTGTGTAAAAACCAGTAACCTCGTCAAATCACCTAGGTTAGGTAGCGGACCCCGGGCTTTGAAGCGTAACCGCTGACGACGCAACCGGGAATACGCTCGGATGATGATGATGATCATGGCAATATCATCTGATTTACATTAGCATACAAAATTTCATCACAATTAGAAACCGGGAAGTGGTTCAAATTTAACTTGCAAGACCCAATAAACAACAAACAGGGTAAGCTACATAAAAGTACAGAGTAATAATAAATTATCTTTCATGCAAATTTGGAGAAAAAAGTTGAATGTTTTGAACGACTTCATTCATTACCGATACTAAAAAGAAACTTACGACAACTGGTTTGGCGCCTTCTCTAGGAGATGGTAGCTCATAAGGTTTAGTACAAGTTCTGTCCATGATAATAGCTACAGCCCATTTTCTCATTGACTCTGAAAAAGATGTTGATGTCATATTATTTTTTATTTTTTTTATTTATTCAAGAAACCACCGGCTTTTACAGTTTATCTTACATACATATTTTTCTTATAGTAAGGCTAATAACAGGTTTCTCTAATATACCAGCATGATAGAAGTGTACAATAGTAATTTTATTTTTATCCTAAAACTAGCTGTGCCCGCGACTTCGTTCGCGTGGTTGTCGGAACGTAATGTTATATAGCCTAAAGCCTTCCTCTATAAATGGACTACCCAACAAAAAAAGAATTTTTCAAATCGGACCATTAGTTTCTGAGATTAGCGCGTTTAAACAAACAAATAAACAAACTCTTCCGCTTTATAATATTAGTATAGATGAAGTACTCTTAACCAACAACATATTTATTTGAATAAAGATTAATATTATTATGTTGATACAACTTAAACAAATTATTTCGACCAAATTAGGTACCATAAAAACGGTTTTTGTGAGTTAATCTTAAAAGATAGACATATACTATCGCGGACTGTTTTTTAGATCATTAAAAGAGCTATTATTCTTTAATATATATTTTTTGTGTATCTTGAACCGTTTTCACGGCGCACGCAACGGAAGGCTTCAAAGATGAAATAATTTCTCCCGTTTTTTACACATTTACCACTATATCTTTGCTCCTATTAGTCGTAGCGTGATGTTATATAGCCTATAGCCTTCCTCGATAACTGGACTATCCAACACAAAAAGAATTATTCAATTCGAACCAGTAATTTCGGAGATTAGCGCGTTCAAACAAACAAACAAACAAACTCTTCAGCTTTATAATATTAGTATAGATAAAGGTTTTGGATTTGTGTTTTGGAACCAGAGCAGAGGAAGTGCCAGTATGCCACACGTATTTATTATATCTGGGTTTTATGAGGGTAAAGGTTTGTTTGTTTTTCGTGTGTATAAGTGGCTAACACTGGTGGCAGATTTTTCAAGCTCCCTAAAGGCATTTGTCAATGATCTTCTCCTAAAGGTTGACAGGGAGATAATGCTTTAGCATTATGTCTACCTATTGTAGCTTTTGGCTCAATAAAGTTTAAATAGTTTGGAAAATCCAAAAGTGCACGCCTCATAATCTCATTTTTCACAATTAAATTGATTTTGATTGTTTTATTGCTAACTTAAAACGAAGAAAAGTATGTGTCGGCTTTAACGCACGACTGGAGATTATTTTTAACTTTTCAAAATTCGGGACGTTATTAGTTTCACCCCGTTTTTGAAAAGTCGAGTTTTCATCAGATCTCGACGTTTAAAGGTCTCAGGAATCTTCCCTGACCACTCTCGAGCAAGTGTCATGCACCCTATCCGTATGTGTGTGTGGGTGTGTATGTGACCCGCTTATAACTCTTGAACAACTAAACCGATCGGAACCAAACAAGTAGCTTTCCAAAGAGTTCTATACAACTCAGATTTCCTGTGAATTTAAACCGATTCGGACCGGTAGATTTTGAGAAATCTCAAAAAAACTAAGCAAAAACAAGAAAAAGACACAAGACTACGTCACGAATGTCAAGAAAAGTGTTACCACTGATTTTTCTTTTCATTCTCAATTAGTTAATGCAAATTAAATAAAATATTAATTAACTTATCGCTTCTTTTACATTTATTCGTCTTTCATATTTAATAAAACAAACAAAATCACAACATTCTTTATTCAAATTTCTTTTTACTTCTTTTCTTACTTGCCAGTTACACATTCGTACTCATCATACATAGGTATTAACTCTTTCAACAAACCTCACATCCAAAATTATTTTTAATATGTCACCTGTATTTTTATAATAATAATTACGATTAAACTACATTGAATTAGACCGTGATCTTCGAAAGGACTTAGTTTTGGATAATTCTGAAGCGTATAAAAAAAAATGGACTTGATCAGATAAGTTTTTAGGGAGTTATCGTGACCACGCCAGTTTCCATACATACAGACACACGGACGTCCACAAAATGATTTTATTAAACATTGTTTTTATTTATTTAAAAGGCAAAATGTCTTTTAAAAATGTCATAAGTGTTGAAACTAGTGTTTTTCCTTGACATTTATGTGTAAATATTATTGTACAAGTGCGATAGAAAATAAATAGAGACACATTTAGTTAAAAAAATCACTTGATTTTTGAAAGGCGAGAGTAGAGCACTACTTCATGCGCTTCGCTTATGAGGCGTGCAATAAATAAAATTAATAAATGATGACAGCCGGGACCAACGGCTTTACCTGGCTTTGCTTATACTCAGACTAAGTTTAGATAAATAATTAAGGTGTCGTACCACTACGGCTCTTGGTCCGGACGAAATGGAAAAAATATATAAGAAATAGGCATTTTTTGAGTCTGCGTTTTACATCTTAGACCTCATCTTAGCTTCAGGCTAGATAGAGGTCAAACGCACTCAAATGTCTAATAAAAAATAATAAAAAATGGAGGAAGGCCCTAATGCCCAGCAGACACGTAATGGCTGGAAATGTCTCAGTCTGCAACTGTGTCCACCTCGTAGGTAGGGGTCAACTACTTTTAAACCATCGCGTAGCATCATAACTAAATTAATGCATACGTGAATTGGGTAGATGACTGGGTCAAAAATAAATTATTTGGTACTGATAAGAGAATAAAACGTCACAAAATAGTGTCACTTGTCATTGATCATATCTAATTTTAACATTATTTTAGATTTATTAATGCAGAAAAACTGATATTAAGAGCGCTATTTGACTCGAAAAATCTATGACGTCACGGTTTTGTATTTCATACAAATCCCATAGAAAATGTTTGTTTTGACGTTTAGAAAAAAGTGTCTCATTTCACATTTTTGTCATCTAGCGAATTAACGCAAAACATACCTTTTTTTATTTATTTTCGCTGATGTTTTGTCCGGGTTGCACCTCTACCAGAATACGGTTGCGTTACAGAATAGGGACACTCTGAGTGTAGTGTGTGACGGTAGTTGGAGAAAAAATAACCTGACTGTGGTCGAATATCACACCGGGCAGGGGGAACCCTAACATTGCTGCTTCAGTCAGGCTGAGACCATGTTCGGTGCAACCGGACGAAACGTCAAGTTTCACGTAAGTTTCACGTTAATTCCCGTATGAATTCTCGTGGGGTTGTTTTTAAGCTTACCGGTAATGACACAGTCCAAGTACTTTAGCTGCGGTACAGTCTCAAACGTCAGCGTTTTTCCACTGTCACTAAATGCCTTGCATTCCTGGTACAGCCTCTCCTCTATTTCAGGGTTCAGAGCCAACTCATGAATGGTCACAGTCAATGCTCCGGCAGAGCTCTCGAAGCCAGCGACGAAGAAGATGAAGACTTGTCCAATCAACTCGTCTTCTGTCCATTCTGAAATAAAATTATGACTAAAATTCTGTGAGAACAGTAGACCTCGCGAGCTTTTATAACCATGCAATAAACGACACTTTCACGTTTATTCGCTTACCCCTAGTAACACTTCTCGGCTTCAAAGCCTCCTGCGTTGTCGCAAACCCTACGCTGCCTGCGTCTTCTGGATCGTTGCTCGACAGTTTTCCTAAAAATTATTAAGTAAGTAAGTTCCCTAATCCATATTGTAATAGTTCTACTTCTAGCCTACAGATGCGGCAGATATGGCCTGCCTAGTTCCACTTAAGGGTTGCAGTTTTCTGTTTAATGTCCACGATTTCTGTTTTGGAGCGCAGTATTATGCTTTTGGTGCGGTCTGAAAGTCTAGTACCCTATTTAGATTCATCATCATCATCGTTAATTTAGGCGTTGCCTCCACAAACAAGCACACTCTGCGCTATTGCTGGATAAATTCGTGTACATCGTGTATATATGTTGACGGAAATGTATGTAATCCGTCATTGTATACAATTCCTAGCAAATGTATGTAATTCCTAAAATCGCACGGAAATGTGTGAAATAAATTATATTATACACATTACCTAGGAAATCCATGTATTTCCTAAATAGCAATCGGAAATGTAAGACTGCCGCGTTAACTGTCAGTGCGCGTACGTGGGGACAGCGGTAGCGGCCGGCGAGTGCTAGGAATGTTCTATTCATTTTACTAGGTTAGCACAAACCTATAGGTTAGGTTAGGTTAGAACTGCGACCAACACTCGCACGAGCCGAGCGAGAAAAGCGAGCGTGCCGCGGCAGCGGCCGGCGAGTGCTAGAAAAGTTCTATCCATTTTACTAGTTTAGGGCAAACCTATATAGCAATAATAAAAATTATTATTCTCATTTTAACAACGTGTTTTATTACAGAAAGCATTTATTTTATAAATTTCCTAATACGATATTGGAATTATATACAATTCCGAGGAAATGTGCACATTTCCTAGGATATCTATGCATTAAAAAGCTTTTTAAACAATATTTTATACATTTCCTAAATAGCATCGGAATTGTAAACATTTCCTAGGATTTTTATACAATTCCTTGATTTCATACATTTCCGGTAACATATATATTCTTTGACGAGACGCCGATATATCCACAAGTGGCTCGCATCGGATCGCCGCGATAGGCCGATGTGACGTCGCGAGACGTCGCGAGACGCCGCACGCTTTACTCTTTCTTTATTTTTAGTTTATGTTGCGATTGTGGTCACTAAGACCAGACTCATACCCTTTGTACCCCACCAGCTCTTTCATGCATGACCTATACTCTGCTTCGGCGGGAGGCGTAAAAGGAGCAACGTTCTGGAATAACAAAATTTAAATTTTGAGCCAGCGACACGATAAGAAGAAGTTTATGTTATACTTACCCCCAAAAAGACTACTTTTTCAGCATTACCTGTTGGTTGGCTGGTAGAAACTGGTGGCTTAATTATGTACATAATTATATTTTAATGAAGTTAATTAAATAAAATAAATAATAGTGGTTAAGAACTGAGGCAATAAACCTTTAGAAGCCTCCATAAGCAGCTGAATCATGTCAGGTCTGGTCACGTGGTTTTTAATCCGGAACTCGATCGTGCTTCTCACTAAATTCTTGAAAAAGTTCATTGTCTTTTGCGGGAAGATTTTGATATTGAAAACCTGTTAAAAGGCAATTCATTTTAGAGAGAAATAAACAATTCGGCGCGACTAGGCTGCTGGTAGCCGAATGGCAACCGAATGGCAAAAAATGACAAATAACTATAAAACAACGTTCGTACACTTGCGTCCGTGTGTGAGTAGAACATCATCTTCATCTTCCTCGCTTACTCTCTATTTGGGTTAACTCTGTATATCAACTCCTTCCATCTTTTTTTATGATTTACCATATCAGTACTAACCCCTCTCTCCTTCATGTCCCGTTTCACACATTCCCCCCACGTGTGTGAATGGAACGTAGTGCTATTATATAGATCGGCTCATTTTACCCAGCTGTCTTATTCTCTCATCTCAGCGTACACCTAGTAGTATCCTCAGCTGTATCACTACTGTCTTATTCTGTCTGTCATTATTCTCTGCCATCACCACACGGTCAACAAAGATAGTAATCAGCAACTCATCTTAAATATTAAAATTTGAATATGAACAAAATCTCTTCAAGGATTGCTAGAATATGGGCTTGTGGCGAAAATTTGTTAGAAACGAGTCTTTAATGCGTTATGCGACTTATCTACTAGGGCCTTTTTCCTGTCATATCCGCATGACAGGAAAAAGGCCCTAGCACAGAATAGGATACTAGTACTGCGTACAGAAGTCTCACTCAGCAAAGAATTCAAAAATAAATATCTACTTAATGTGGTTAGCGATATGGTTTAATACAGCTCACGTCAGAACTCAGCACCTTTTCGTTTGGATACCTAGACATCCATTTCAGGCCAATTTCGTTCTTATTACTCTGGGCAAACAATCCGTATAACTGAATTTACCACTTGGAGGGGCCGCTGCGCTCTTAGTAATAATGTAGGTATATTTTAGATACCTAAATGGGCTAAAACGGGGAGTGACACATTATAAACATCAATGAGACACACGGCCTGGCCCTAGTAGGTAAGTCTCGAAGCCGCCCGCGTACGGATCTAGTCCGCGTGCGGACTGCCGGTATCCTACCATTTCATACACGTTTTTCATTGACTTATATATTACTAGCGTAAGGACTAGGCCAACCGCGCGAAGAAATAGCACCAACTCGTTGACCCGATAAAGTCGGTTTGCGGACCAACGCGACTTAGTCGTTTTTGGTCCGTGGAAGAGTTCATTCTTTCATCCGATGGGCTCATCCTTCATTGAAATCATTGACGTTTTTCCTATCATGCGAGTAGAACGCCTGGAGAACGCGGATTGGCTGCGGGCGCAAACCCGCGCGCTTACCCCCCGCATGCGGGCACGCTTTGAGTGCGTTCTTCTTTCGCCAGTGTAGTTTTTACTGTCGTGCAGGTCACACACATGGTCATATACAACATCATTTCTCTTGAGAGAAGCTTGACCCGGTAGGAGTACGCATTGCTAGCACTTTTACAAGTTAAGCAACCCCGGCGTGGTCTGTACTTGGATTGGTGACCACAAGTGCCACAAAAATTTCTCGAGCTCCGTGCTTCGTAAGGCACGTTAAGCCGTTGGTTCCGGCTGTCATCATTGTACTATCGTCGTCAAGCTATGTCAGGTGCCTTTAGGCAACTTGAAAAATCTGACACCAGTGTTGGCCGCTTACACAGAAACGATACTTCAGCGGCAAACAAAATCTTTTTACTACGTATGCCTAGAGCGTGTTATCACCCGAATGCGGACCGAATCCGCGCGCGCGGTGGATGAATTTCGCATGACAGGAAAAGGCCCCTAACTATTTACATCATCATCATCACCAGGTCTTATTTAGTCTCCAGTGTTCCTACACTGGAGACTCTTCTGTACAGTGTACTACCAGAGCAGTTAGAGGATTTGGCTTACACTCTCCACGCTGGCCAGATGGGTTGGAGAGGTCTCATTGACGTTTATAAGTTTTGTCTAGCTCGTGTTTCCTAAGTCGCCTTCTACGACATCCACGGGAAGACTTGGAGTGGTCCTATTTTACTCTGCCGGAAACCACACGGCTGACTATTACAAACTTAGATACAAAACTTTACTAACCTTAAATAAAAATCGGAATTGCAAGCCGAAGAAAAGGACTATCCTCTGCCACACACCAAATTCAAAGATATTGCGGCCCATGACGAAGAATTCGTTATCTTTTTCCTTCACCGAGTTTACTTGGAGCCCGAAGCCAGCTGACGCTATGACGTCATTAGTATACCGGCGTATCAAGTCTTCTATGTCGATGTCTTCTTCCTTGTCGACTCTTTCTGTGAAAATTGTTTCTTAGTAAGGTATACGACAATCGTTTTATACGACAATCGTCGTATAAAATGCACACTAACTTAAGAACTTGGTTAAAACCAAGGTCACCGTACTTTCACTACGAGCGCAGCGGGCAAACGCCCGCACCACCCATGCTGAACATCGCCAACATAAGTGCGGTTCGGGACGTCTTTGTGTAAGCGTCGCGAGTCACAATTGCCCTGAGGAAGGCCGAATTTGAAGTCGAAACATGTCAGCCAGTAGCTTTCCTTTTAAGTGAGTTACCCATTTATCGCATATTAATAATTGGTTTTAAACATTATACACCCAAATGAAGTAGACAGTAACATAAGCGAAGGTGACCTATTGCGAGAGATTTTCATGTTTTGTTCGGATAATGGTTTGAAGAAAGTTCTGAAGTTAGTCCGCGTTTTAGACAGCTTGGAAGCTTTACCCTGCAAGGAATAAAAACGTGAAAGTGTTTATATATGAAATCAGCTTTGACGACCTCCGTGGCGTAATGGTCAACACGCTAGTCCGCCAATCCGGAGGTTCTGGGTGCAATCCCCAGCCAGAGCAAGTTGGGAAATAGCCTTTTTCAAATTTATCTGGATCTTGGGTGTTTAGCAACATAACCGCTTTTACACCAAAAAAGGCACAACAGATTAGAATGAAATATAGGTTTATTTATATTGGCAAATATAGGTTTTTACTTGGACTAACACTTATGTTACTTTTAATCTAAAAAAAATTGAGGGTCCTGAGGCATTGTCAAATACCCTATAACCTGCAAACAACACTGCGGGCATCATATAGTATTATCTAAAAGCAAGGCCCACGGTACTTGACGGCAGTTATCTAGTTGTTCAAGTAGCGCTGTTGTCCCGGTTTCAATAGAATTATATATGAACAAGGTGAGCTATCATTTGACCCCTCCAATCCAGCGAGTTAAATATTTATTGAACCGTCGCGCGTCGCGCTGACTTTGGACTTTTGTTTTTGGCGACTTCATCAAAAATGTTTTTGTTTGTATTTTTCTCAATTCAAAAGTATTTTTTATGTATGTTTGCCATTATCGAGTGTATTATAGCTAACACTGGTATCATATTTTTTGTGCTGCCCAAATGCATCTGAGGTAGCTCAATGACTCATCTAGTGACTCCTAACCCATTTATACTGGCATCACAAAAAGCGACGAGACGCAGCTCACACCCGATTTCCACTGCTACGTGTCGCGGAATCTTCAGAGTGTTAAGCGTCATCTAGTGACAACAATCATTATTACACACAAGTGAACTAGTATGCAGGTTTCCTCACGATGCTTTCCTTCTCCGGAAGCAACTGTTGGTAGTTAAAAATGACCGTACATGAATACATACTCGAAGGTACAAATCGCGCCTAGTATAGGGATCGAACTTGTACTCTAAAACAAGAGAGAGATGATGAATATAATTTATAGAATATCCTGACTGCCTCCGAGGCCCAGTAGTCAAGGCGTTTGCCTTGTGATCCGGAGGTCAGGGATTCAAATCCCACTGGGAAGCATACTTTGTGAAAAGTTGTTTCCAGCCTGATTAGGATATTTCAGGCTTGAATCACCTGATTATCCGAAAAGAAAAGATGATAATTGGTTCTGGTCTATCCTATGGATTGCGGATTTCAGACGGCAGTTGCTCTGTGTAAAAACCAGTAACCTTGTCAAATCACCTAGGTTAGGTAGCGGACCCTGGGCTCTGAAGCGTTACCTCTGAGGATGCAACCGGGAATACGCTCGGATGATTATGATAATAGAAGTGATGCAAAATGGTTCCTCATTGCCTTAGTTGTCTGAAGATTCCAGTTACAATAAGGCTGTCATTTGATTCCTGTTTTCTGTGATCTGATTCACAATTTGTATCTCACTTACCCTTAAGATCATCCATAATATTCTTGCAAGCTTCAAATATGAAAGGAATCATTAGTCTCATTTTAGATGCTGTGAAAGCTGGGCTCAGTGTAGTACGCATGTCCTTCCATTTGTCACCTAGAGATATAAAGAAAACGAAATGCCATTTGATTGTAATTGTTCACAAACTAAACGGCATCTTATTAGATTATTCCAGGTGTTTCAGAAAGGCAAAATATCATCAATTTACTTACATACCTTGCGGAAACCGGTAGGTTACGTACGCCCCGGTAGACGTGGTTGACCAAAGAATTGCTGGTTTCGTCGTCAAGTATACATGCTAATAGTCTAACAACCAAGGATGCTCAAGACAGTGCGAATTACCGAAGAAAAAGCTGTAAAAATGTATTCAGCTGACTAGGCAACTCTTATGGGAATGCCATATTTTTCTTTAAGAACCCTGGATTTTTTCCATTAAAAAATATTACTTAACTAAGAAAGAAGAAGGTACCTTTCATCTGGATAAGACTGCCTCCAAGCAAAGGCTCTGTGTCCTCATGGAAGAATTGCTTGTGGTCCACGAAATGATCGAAGTCTTTTACGGTTATATTCTTGATGATTTCTGGGTCCCGGATCAGGAGGATTGGTTCCATCGCTTCCATGAAGCCAACATATCTAAAAATACATTTTAAGTAAGGACGTTGGCTATGTTTCTCCCTCGTCATCATCATAATATCAGTCACAGGAAGTCCACTGCTGAACATAGGATTTCTAAATTCTGCCATTCGAGAATCTTTCTGCCCCATTGGCCATCAGATCTCCGTTCTATGTGCCACGTTAGTCTACCTCATTGTTTGCTCTCTGGTCGTCGTGTTGCCTTTCTTTGACTGTTTTCGTGTACTTTTATTATCAGATATATTATTACGTCTTAACACATTTACAGACCGTGTACCGCATCTGGCACACAAATAATTGTTTTTCTATTGTGTCTGTAAATGATAAATAAATGGACTGTGAATGTGTTACCTAAACCCTAACAGCATAGACAGAGCCATAACACCTAAAGGCCACGTTAAATGTAACGTGGTGGCTGTAAAGAAGAAAACATGTTTTAAAAATAGCGCCATCGCCTAATATTCAAGATTCGGTTTCTCACCAATCGAGGCTTTGACGATCTGCGCGGGGAGGAATAGCTACAATCTAAGTTTTTTCTTAATTCTCAGACCATAAGGTTTTATATCGCCATAAGAATTTTTTTATCCTTCCTACGCTTTGTCCTTTTGATAAACACGGCCGGCGTATAACAGGCTGGGAGAATTTGAAAAGAGAATGTGCAGTCACCTGCCCCTCTTCCTACCGCAAAAAAACGCATCATTTTCATATACGATATCATCATCATCAGGTCTTTTCTAGTTTCCACTGCAAGAGCACGACCCTCTCTGTACTACCAGAGCCATATATGCCACACCAGTCAGAGGATTTGGCCTACACTCTCCACGCTGGCCAGACGGGTTGGAGAGGTCTCACTGATGTTTATAAGCGTTAGCTTGTGTTTCCTAAGTTGCCTTCTACGACATCCATGGGAAGACTTAGAGTGGTCCTATGCCGGGAACCACACGTTCGATTGTCCTTTGCTTTCTCCTTTTGACAAAATAATATACTTAAAAACTCTCAGACTATTAAAAATAGAGAAAGGAAGCAGACTTTTCAATCAAGTTTCCTTACCAACCTCAACAAAGAAAATGTCACTAGATTTCATAAGCGCACCTCCATATTAAATTATAATATCTTGCGGGTGCTATAAATCAATACCAAGATCAAAGCAGCGTGCAGATTGCTTTCATAATACTGAGAGTAGAGAAATGTAGCTACTGTGGCGTGTGTTATCTGGGTTTAATAAGGACCACTCTATGTATTCCTGTGGATGTTGGAAGAGGCGCAGTGGTGGATTTATCAGCAGGCTGAGGCTAGAGCCTAGGGCGGTAGATTTTAGGGAGCGAAAAATTTGATGATTGCCCAAGGAACATTAAACAAGTAATTAAAAAAAAAACAAAAAACCCGCCTGTTACATGTCAGTTGTTTATATTTTTGTATAAAATCCTTTAATTTTATACTCCACTTATTAGGATATTATGAATAAAAAAAATTTAAGACACACAATTTGGAGCGGAAATCGGCCATTTTGGATTATTTTTATTTTTTATATATACAGTGTGAATCTCAGAGTCAGGGCAAATCTAACGACACCTTTCAAGCTAAAATCCTTCAAGCCGTTTAGGCTGTAGAGCATGCCAAAGAAATTTACATACATACACTCAAAAAACATAACCCTCTCTCTGGCGCTGTCGGATAAAAAATAGACGCACTGCATTCGTATTCAATCACTATTTGTATTCTCTTTGATTCAATCTCTCTCCTCGTGTAGTTCCGGGTTAGAATAGGACCACTCCATCTCCTCCTGTGGATAATATGTCGTAAGAGGCGACTAAAGGACTAAGCACAAACATTTCGTGCTACAATTGCATTCCCAAGGAGGGTTAAGATCGGGCGGCGGCCGATTGTAAAACATTTTGCACAAATACATTCCCGAAGAGGGCTGACGTCAAACACACACACGGTGCATTTTTCAGCAGGTGAAGTGTTAACTTGCTAGCTACACGTTCGAACTAATCTTACATGTATATGTAAAAACATATACATGTATACTCACCATATTTTTGCCGCTTTCACATGCACAAACTAGGTATACTAGGTTTTTGTCGAACGAGAAATCAAGTACGTTATTTGGTAGCATTTTGTGACATAATAATTATATTGTAATTTGCCTAGTCAGGTACGCGACCTTGGAGTTTTTGGTTCATTGAAGTTAGTGATATGCCGTCCCTGGAAACTTTGGGAATATTCCCGTAAACATTCCCGGCATCATTCCTAAAACGGAAATTTAGGGAAATATTTACGGAAATATTTGGAAAATTTATATTGGAATATAAATTTGAAATATTTCCAGCAGCACATCACTAATTGAAGTGTCATAATATATTTCTTAATCAAAACAACCGGCTTCGACGCCAGTGATAGTCAAAAAAAAAGCTAACGGTTGGGACTCATCTGTCAGCTCGGAACAGCACTTTCCTATGTCAAGTTCAGTCCGTGATATTGAACTTTTTTCCATAAAAATAAATACCGAAAATCGAGAAAATAATTTCGTCCTCCCATAAAAAATCCATTTGGCTGAACTCTGATTTGTACGGGAAGCTGATTTTTTTTGTTTTTGATAATTGTTTCTATGGAAAGTAGTTCAGTCACAGAGTTCAGTACATGAACTGAACTTGCTCCAAAAATGTTGCCAGTATTTTAAAAGTAACCCTGTATAGTACCTACTTACTAAAGAATACTTACTTTTCATCCGGAAAAGCCCTGTACACCTCATCAATGCAGTAAAGAAAGTGTTTCTTCATAAACACATTGTCGTAAAAGTTTCCAAATATTGGTACTCCCGGCAGATATTTGACGCCCTTCTGCTCGAACATCCAATGCAGTTTCTTATACGCATACAAGTAATACGCGAGGGCAAATGTCGCTATGAATATTAGTATTTCTACGATCATTTTGATTTAAATCACTATATAATTTACTGAAACGTTAACTTTTTAATTTTTTTTTTACCGCCACAACGTGAACTTTTTTTTTTACCGCAACAATTGATTGAGCCAATGTGTTTGCTCTGAGTATAAAATGATTTCAGATTGAAGTACGCGTGTTGTTTGCGAGGGGCATGATATGCAGAGCAGAGATATAAGGTCGTATCCATTACTGGCGTCGGATCGTTGCCCTTGTTACATTGAGACGCAATAAGAGCACTATGTTGACGTTTTTCAAACTTCAACTTCAAACTACTTTATTTGTGGATACAAGTTACAAAAGATGACAATTTGAATATAATGATAGAGCACCCTGTTTCCTGCCCATAGGCGTACAAAATTACATAACTTACAAACTGCATTATCATAAAATAAAAATAAAAACATTATTTTAATTGCTTGTCATTCAAAAAATCATTCAATTTGTAGTAACTTTTCTGAGCTAGTAGATCATGGAGGAGGAGGATTTTTCCTGTGTGTAAGTGACCGACACTGGTGTCAATTTTTTCAAACTGCCTAGTGGCATTTGAAATAGCTGACTGACAATGATGACTGCCATATTAAACAACTAAAAACTGACCCCAGAAAGTTTATCTGTCTGCCGGTCTCTACTCGATAAACTCTAAAGTGAGTTTGAGTCCATTTTGACGCAATTTTTTCTATCATGTAGAGCATTTATCTGAGAAGGTTAACATATACATAACATGCATAAGAAGCCGGGGTGGGGCGGCTAGTAAACGCTAAATGTCGAGATATTTAATTTGGGCATTTAATCCGAGCTTATTTTTACTATGGGTGATTATGCGAATCGTTTTAATAGGCAAAGAGAATTGCAACCCATCATTATTTGGATTCCTTTTTCCACCTTCTCACCCATCATCATACTAAAAGTGGCCTTTGAGTCTTGCGGCCCTGGGCTCTGTCTGCACTATTAGGGATTACGATGTGATCGTGTATGTGTGTACCATTGTAGTCGCAAGGTCAATATCAACTTCTAGATCACTGAGTTCATGTAACATACAGGGTGATTTTAAACCTCGCTCGTAGCTATTTAAGGAAATTACACTAAAGTACATATTATTCTGTTATATATCTTGTTTCATAATAAAAACCAAAGATATCAGTCGACAAATATATACAGTCGGCAAAATGACCGCTTGTATAGTAAAGTAGGTTGACCATTTATTAGAAATTTGGGAGAATTTTTTTACTCCTTTTTTTCTTACGATTTTGTGAATTGAAAGATTTCAATTAAGATAGGAGGTGCATAAACTAGACCTGTACCTATAACTTTTTTTTTTCTAATATTATCTGAAGTAAACAGTACTTAAATAGTAGGGTCATATCATGTTTATTATAGCTCGTTATCTCACTTCAAACTTAAGTTGTATTTGATATAGTGTTTTGTTATGATAGGCGGTGTTATCGAATTAACAAATTTCGACGTGGAGTACCACTAAATGAGTACGTGACGTGATTCCACAGAATAAGTACTAATTCTGTGGAACCACGTCGAAATTTGTTTATAAGATAGATAAATTATTTATTTGTTTTCTGTAACACACAAAATACATAATTTAAAAGTCCCCTTAGCTTTAACAGAATCAGACATTTTTTATACAAACGTAGTCTAGCTTTTATTTTGAAACGACATGTCAGATTTTGGCAAAATTCAAAGAAATTGCATAAGTATATCTGGTTTTTACAGTCAAAATACGAACTTGAGTACAAAATACGATCTGCGCGGATCACAGAGCTACCACTACTAGACTTGCAACGATATTGCTAGAAAGAGACTGTCAAATACAGTACAACGTGAGTGTGAAAGAAACGCTGATATGTTTTTTTTGTCTCTATCGACGTGGCTGCTATAATCTGGCCTACTGTCAAAATCTGGGCCAAAACAAACCACAAAACGATCAAAGGAAGTTATTAATTTTAGGGATTTTATCATTGAAAGGTGATTTAGGGTTTTATTTAAGCTTTAGTAACCATAGTGTGTTCTGTGGCGTGTGCAAAATATGGGTGGAGACAACAATCAAAGATAGAAAGAGATGCACTAAGGTGTCCACGCACTATGCAGGTCTAGTAGTGGTAGGTCTGTGGCGCGGATAGATGCGATAAATAAATGGGAAGAGAAGCAGCCGGTGCACTCTTAGCTTTTTCCAACCAGCTTGAAAGAGTCCCACGATATTTTTTTAATATAGCACACACACTAGCTCTCCTTCAAGAGAGTAACCTTAGCTCTAGTTTTACAACTGGCTGTCTGCTTACCGTCAAATCTCCTTAAGAAGGCAGTTGTAGCACGAGACAAAAATAGCCAAGTCAAATGTTGAGATTCTTATATATAAATCTTAGGTTAAATAGGTTTCGAGTTGTAAAGCGCTCAAAATTAACTCGAAATTATTTGTTAAATACACACGGCTGCTGCGTTGCCAGTTCCTTTTTTCAAACTTGGCTGGACACGCTACCGCGTGTCTAGATAAAGATATGGAGTGATCCTATTCTAGCGCGGAATCCACATGGCAGCTTTTCCCTCTATACACTTTATGTAGTTTATTTTACTACGTAAATAGTAAAGACCAAGCCAAGTAAGAAGCCGTTTTACGCCATTTTGTAAAGATTTGGCGATCCCACTTTACTTCTACCGCGAAATGGCCGTCGTAAAACGTACGTAAAACGTCGCTCATTTTGCTTCGCGATAGCGTAATGTCGCACTATTGATAGCGCGGGAAATGTTTATTTTGTAATTTCACACTATTCCTTAAAACTAGATAAGAATAGTGGTAAAAATAGAAGGTGGTCTAGACATAGAATAAAAAAATAAAACTTACAACAAATTTTTACAATATTTTCGCTGATAGTTAGAATTTTTATATTTTTCGGCTGGTGTATCGCACTAAAAAAATTTGTTTACAAAACGATAGCTAAAAAGTGTTTATTTATTTATGTGTTAATGAAGAAACATAGTATCGTTTAGTTAGTATCCGATAAAACAAGTTTAAACTTAGTTTGGGGCTATCCCAATCAGTGTGATTTGTCTTAATCTATTTATTTATTTATTATCTGGGTTTTGAATTTTGTTATGGAAAACGTAATTTTTTTTTTTTTTATCAATTTTGAATAGTTGCGTTATTATTATAAACAGAGTTTACTAGAATAATTAGAATGTGTATTCATTTTTTCTTAAGTATTCCAAGTTGTTTTGAAAAAACCAGGTAGTGTCGGTTACGTAACAGTGTCGCGAGTTCAATGGTTTTTTCCATCTCAAAAAATGCCCAACGTACCTAAAGAGTTTTCACTTCAATAAAAAAAATATCGCAAACATTTAGGCACGACAGACATTCAGAAAGTAATTATAAGATAGTTAAAACTCATATGCTAACTTTGTAGACGATGTGCCAAACTTTTCTTGTTACGTCTTTCAACTCTCTTAGTATGTTACATACAATTTAATAAGTTTAAAGTATATATTTTAACTAGAGCTAGGCTTTACGGCCTTTACTATTTTACCCAATGATCATGGAAGGTCATTGAATTTACCAAATGTTTTTATATCTTTAATATGCTTTATGTATATATACTTATGCTATTAATAGGTACAATGAGACCTCCTCTGTTTGTGGCAGAAAAAGATCTAGCCATCCACGTAGTGTTCGTACGAAAAAGGTGGTCAAAGCAGTAAGGGAAAGAATTCGAAGAAATCTGTCCGAAAGCAAAAGATTTTATCACGGGAGATAAAGATAGCACCTAGAACCATGTCGCGTATTTTAAAAGATAACTTAGGACTTACAGCCTATAAGAGACGTAGGTACTGGTCATTTCTTAACTGATTATTTAAAAAAGAATAGCGTGGTAAAATCAAAACAACTACTGAAGCGGTACGCAAAGGGAGGTCACAGAAAAGAAAATTTTTGTTTATGATGAGAATTTTTTTACAATTGAGCAACATTTTAACAAACAAAATGACCGTATTTATGCTCAAAGCTCTAAGAAAGCTTCCCAATTAGTCAACAGAGTGCAACGTGGGCATTATCAGACTTCAGTGATGGTTTGGTGGGGTGTTAGCTATGAAGGAGAGACTGAGCCATTCTTTTGTGAAAAAGGTATCAAAACGTCGGCACAAGTGTATCAAGATAGCATTCTTGAGAAGGTAGTTAAGCCCCTTAACAACACCATGTTCAATAACCAAGAATGGTCCTTCCAGCAAGACTCGGCACCGGATCATTAAGCTCGGTCCACGCAGTCTTGGTTGGAATCGAACGTTTCCGACTTCATCAGAGCTGAAGACTGGCCGTCGTCTAGTCCCGATCTTAATCCGCTGGATTATGATTTATGGTCAGTTTTAGAGAGTACGGCTTGCTCTAAGCGTCATGATAATTTGAAGTCCCTAAAACAATTCATACGATTGGCAGAGAAGAATTTTTCCATGGAAAGAGTGCGTGCTTCTATTGATAACTGGCCTCAACGTTTAAGGCGAAGATATAGGCAAATGGCCTTGAAGTGTGAAATAAATTGTTAACTCGTAAATATGGTGATAATTTCCATTTTTCTCTACGTCATGCACTAGATAGCCCTTTAAATTATTTTATGAACTGCCGTTAAAACTATTATTGGTGATCCGTCTAGCTTTAAAACTTGCCGTGGCCACTTTTGGCGGAGGCAAGTTTTAAAGCTAGACTGACTAATGTAAATACTTTCAACGGTGGTTTATAAAATAATTTAAAGGGCTATCTAGTGCATGACGAAGAGTAATATGGAAATTATCTCCATATTTACGAGTTAACAATTTATTTCAAATGAGGGCGCCACTTCAAGGTCATTTGCCTGTATCTTCACCTTAAAGGACTGTATTGCAGCCAATGGAGACCACTTCGAATAAGCTTTTTTAATTGTAATTGTTTTGAAAAAGTTGATCAGCATCATGAACTGAACTTGCTCGAAAAATTTGGCTGGTGGGTCACCCTGTATAGCTACGAGGTTTAAAATTACCTTTTATTTTCCATTTATACAATAAAGCGGCACTTTTCCTGAGTATTACAGTCAAAAGTTAGAGATAGGGTCACAAAAAAGTTTTACCGCCCGTAACTCGCTTGAACTAATAAGCTACCTACTGCTACTCGTAAAGCTCAAAGTTCAGAAATGTCTGGACTTTTCTCTGTTATTCTGGACCAGGTGTCTGGACTGTCTGGCAATGTGACTTCTATTAACGAGTTACCAAGTTAATTATAGGGTTACTATGTATGAAAAAACCAGTCAAGTGCGAATCGGACTCTCTCGGACTATCTATATAAAGGATTCCGTAACTTTGTACAATGTTTTAAAACGCTGAAAAAAACACGTTTCTTGTATCAATTTTATTTTATTTTATCTTATTTTTTTTATTTGTTGTTATAGCTGCCACAGTAATACACAATCGGTGAAAATTTCAACAATGGAGAGACAGCGGAGTCTCAGTAATAGGGTCCCGTTCGCACCCTGGTTACGGAACCCTAAAAATGATACAATATACGTCGTATCCAATATCTACGCAACCTTGCAGTTTGAGTCTAGTTCATATATCCCCCCAGAAACATTTGTAGAATTAGAAAAAAAAACGCATTCCCCAACTATATTAGACCAAATTACGCATTGAAGTATTTTTTTTATTTACAAGCTTCTATATAGCTTGCCTGGTTAGTTGTTTATTTGTTTGGGTCAAATCTTGCAAGTTAAATTTGAGCCACCTCCCGGCTTCCGATTTAGACGAAATTTTGTATGCTAATGTAAATCAGATGAGAATGCAATATTATTATAACAAGAAGCTGATCTGATAATGGAGCCGAAAGGTAGCTATGGGAACCCTGCAGTACAACGACGCAACCCCATGGAGCTTGGGCTTATTAAATTTGTTTTGATAGGCCTAAGTTTGGCCTAATAATAAAAGCTTGTACGAAAAAATAAAAACTTATAAGTTTTGTATTTCGTAATATATCTTTTGAGAACGTAAAATAAAGAAAAAAATTAATAAATGTATGGTTATAGAATGGATTGTTATTTTTTATCCCGTTTCAAATGGTCTTTCCCTCAGGAACTTGCAATTAAATACCTAAATCGTGCTCATCCTGACCCTTCTATTATTTGTTCTCAAACTCAATATACTCTAATATAAATATATTCCCACACGTCAAGAAATAACAAACTTAATGATTTTAATTCTTTTGCGTTTTTTAATTTTTTTTTAATTGAACGTTTGAACTAGGTATGGGAACATTAGTTGAAGCTACAAGGCTGATCTCAAAAAATAACACAAAACTAATGTTATTGCTCAAAAAAGTACGACCTTTAAGAAGTACTTCAATTTCAATTTATTTATTGCTTTTCATATTGTACTTTTTAGGTTGGGGAAAAAGTCTTTTCGCATTATTTATGAACTTTTTTTGAAAAAGTGGAGCAAGATCGGCATATCAGTAGTTACGACGTAGCTGAAGAACTGGGAATTGACCACAAAACAGTTTTGGCGCATTTGAAAAAAAATTGGTACACAAAAAGCTCGATATTTGGGTACCTCACGAGCTCTCTGAAAGAAACCTAATGAATCGTTTACTCATTTGTGATTCTTTATTACGACGTAATGAGACCGAACCATTTTTGAAGAAATTGATAACTGGTGATGAAAAGTGGATCACATACGACAAGAACGTGTGAAAAAGGTCATGGTCAAAGGCCGGTCAGGCTTCACAGACTGTGGCGAAACCCGGGTTAACTCGCAACAAGGTGATGCTGTGTGTGTGGTGGGATTGGAAGGGCATTATGAGCTGTTACCACCAGGCAGGACCATCGATTCAGAACTCTACTGCGAACAACTGATAAGATTAAAGCAAGAAGTTGAGAGAAAGCGGCCGGAATTAATCAACAGAAGGGGTGTGGTTTTTCATCATGATAACGTTAAATAGACCTCACACATCTTTAACCACTCAGCAAAAATTAAGAGATTTGGCTGGGAGGTGTTAATGCATCCGCCGTATAGTCCTGACCTGGCACCTTCAGATTTCCACCTGTTTCGGTCTCTTCAGAATTCTTTATGCAGTGTCAGGTTAACATCACGAGAGGACTGCCAAAACTACTTGACGCAGTATTTTGAAAGAAGCCCCAAAATTTCCATAGCAATGGGATCATGTCCCTACCTATAAGATGGCAAAAAGTTATCGAACAAAATGGTACCTACATACTTTAGTTAAATGTAAATAAACTATATTAAAAAATGTTTTGAATTTTCATATAAAATGCGAAAAGACTTTTCCCCAACCTATTAAATTACACTACACTACATAGTCAATTAATTAGTTAGTAGATTCAACTTTAATTTTTAAATTAGTACTTCTAAGAACTAAAACTAAAAAAATTACAAATTATGTAATCCCACTAAAATATTACCCCTCGGCAGCGTGGCCAAATGGCTGGCAGCATTGCCACGTTGTATGGCAATGCTGATTCTTTGTGCCAGATAATTTCCAGCCCTTTGGTCACGGGATACTTCGGATAATCTTGTGGACTTAATTTAGTATTAAGTAAAAGAAGAAAAAAATCAGTATTGTTATTACAACAAATGCAGAACCGAATCCCAAAACCCTTGACCGAGTCCTGTGTGGACCTAACCAAGATGACATTATTCTGACCTAGTACTTTTCTCGGGTCACAGACTTGTATATCTCAAAGACCCCTCAGAATAGTTATAAAATGTAATACCTCAATAAATACATCTTTAGTGAATAGATTTCGGCTCATTGGCTCGGCAGTAATACAACAAAGTTGATGTGATTAAACGCGTGCCATGATTTCTACATGAATTTATCGACATATGATTCGATAATCAACTATACGATATTATAAAAAGCGGTCAAGTGCAAGTCGGACTCACCCATGAAGGGTTTCGTAGCAGCAAGTAGTAGTTACTAGATCCCGTTCAAACTAATTTTCGGTGGAAGTTTGCATGGTAATGTGCATCATATCGTTTTTTTAGTTTTATCATGCTCTTATTTTAGAAGTTACAGGGGGGGGGGGACACATTTTACCACTTTGGAAGTGTCTCTCGCGCAAACTATTCAGTTTAGTAAAAAATTATATCATTTTTGAAGACCTATCTATTAATATCCCACACGTATGGGTTTGATTAAAAACATTTTTGAGTTTCAGTTCTAAGTATGGGGAAACCCCAAAATTTTTTTTTATATGAAAATCTTTATGCGGTTCATAGAATACATCTACTTACCAAGTTTCAACAGTACCACAGAATACATAAGAGTCAAACAGAATGGAATCTCACAGCATCTCCCGCAAATTGGCGTCCCCGCACTTCTTCCCCGCACTTTCTGTACCTTCCTGTGCTCTAAACTAGGGTTTAGTTACTAGCCGCACGCAATACACGACGTATCTTGTCTTGAGAACTGTCAATCAATAGTAACCATCATTGTGAGAAGATGTGCATATAACAAATGTTTATCCACCGATTACAACAAAGAACACATATTTTACACAGCTAATCACATACACGCAGATGCCAAGTAGATTTCCACGGATTATAGTGTAGTGCTATAATGCCATTGTTGACAATGACAACTTGACAAGCCGTGCGTAGAAGCGTGATAAGATAAACATTTGTTTATTTTTATTGAATTTATTCAAATAATTACCGTATAGTTTTGCGCCGAACATGCAAATTACTATATTACAATAGTGAAATAGTGAATTTAGTGCGTTACATTATAAATGACTCAATAATAATCAGTAAAGTGTGTATTATGTAGCTGTTTCCGACTTTTCTGTAACATTTAATACATATAAAACAGAATATTTTTTACGTCATAGTGTTCGCAAATCTCCCGGTATAGAAAGATATAATCGTAAATATGTCGAACATATTAGTAGGTAAGTATTAAATTAATTCTGCGGTGCGACCCATAGTATAAAACTCACACATCGACGTGTGTACAGATAAATTGTTTCGTTTGTAGTAGTAGTAGGTATATATGTTACTCTGAATCTATGGAGAGTCATACCAGTGACAGTACAGTTCTTATAGTTTCGGAAAAAAGTGGCTGTGATATACGGACGGACAGACAGACAGACATGAGGAATCCATAAGGGTTCCGTTTTTTGCCATTTGGCTACGGAATCCTAAAAATAAAGAAAGATTGGTGGAGATGTTGGATGTTATAAACCGCTAATTCACTAAACCTCTAGCTGTTTGGCATAACAGCTCGGTTTTGTTAAACAGCTGAATACATATTTTTTCCATATAGATAATTAGTTAATTATCTATATGGAAAAAAGATGTATTCGGTTAGTCGTTTCTATAGACAAAAATATTGTCAATTACAAAAGTTATCAACTTTATAAACATATTTAGTATAAGCACTACTAACTTTGAGACGTCAAAGTTAATAATATATTTATCTAGGGAATATATTATGTATTGCGAAAGACTTTTTTGAATGTTTGATATACGAGTAGGTACTTATGTTGAGTAGACATTTATAAAATGGACTATTTCTACATATACAGACATATATATAAAAGTAAGATATAATTGAATTAAATATGTTGTTGGTGTTGGCAACAACGATGAAAATAATAATAATTAATAAATAAATATAAATATAAAAACTCACGTCTTGGTAAACTATAATATTAGTACTTAGCAAAAAGAAGACATGTATCAAAAGAAAAATTTTAGATGTCTATGCAGTATGACCGTCAAAACAATTTAAAATAGGTAACTTCTTTATAAGAATAATGATGAAAAATAGGTAGAAAAGTTTGTGCGTCGCCAACATAGGTACTCGTACTTACTAATACTACTTGTACTTTATAATGAATTTATTAGGATGTCAATTTCCGATGCAAGGTAAATCTGATTTGATCATATCCGGCCTCTTTTTTTCAAATATTGAATCATTATAAAAATCTTGTAATTACGTTTGTATGATCCTACAAAAACGTAAAAACCTAATCGATACCGTTATTATTTTGATAACTCTAAAAAGAATACAGTACTTATAAAAAACCTACAAAAAACAAAAAATAAAAACGATGGCTAAACCTAAAAACGAAAAATATGCAACAATCGTTAATTTTTCGGAACAAAAATGGTTTTTTCTTTCTGTATAAACGCTACGCAGTGCAGATAACTTTGATAGCTTTTAAACGCCATTTACAGCTTTTGTTGCGAATATTTAGTCACCATTTTTTTCACTACGCGCACTACAAATCAAAATGAAAGCGGGTAACTCAAGTTAAAAGACAGCTACTGGGTGACATGTGTCGACCTCATCCGGAGGCCTCCCTCAGGGCGAATGTGTCGACATGTGTGACACTCAGTCACTGTGGCTCGGGACACGTATTAGCGTCGCCAATCACATTCGCCCTGGGAAAGGCCTCCGGATGAGGTCGAAACATGTCGATCAGCTGAATTTTTATGTCAGTAACCCGTTTACAGCATAATAACAAGATAACAACTAACGTCTGGGTCTCACTTTAGTTTTAACCAAAAAAGTAATCAAAATTATTTTCCAATTTAAAAAAATCTAACTAAAGCTCCACCAAACTTTCTAACTGGAATCTGCTAAATTTATCTCTCGAATGTTTAAAATTCAGTGCGCGAGCCTTAAAAAAATATTCCGAATGCTGTTTCCGCGGCTGCCAGCCCACCACGAAGTACCAGGGCAACATGAAATGAAAAGAGGAACGTTTTCCAACACCGGAAAGCACGGCCACTATTCGAAACGCGCGGTCCATTCCAAACCAACCGTTTACTCTACTCAGACCTCCCTCGTTCCCCGCACCTCTTTTAAATTCACTCCCTAGAACGGTTTATAGCCAAGGTTCGACGTATCAAGTTAAACTGGACGTGTTACGAACGATTTTCCAATGGGACACGGAAAAAACTATTATGCAGTTTTGCGTCCCTGGTATTTTCCCCAGGTTTGTCTCGTTATTGGCTTTGCTTTCGAGTTTCCGAAAATTAACATTTTGTTCGTTTTTCTCAAACATTCACAGCTTGTTTTGTGAGATTGTGACAGTCAGAGATATATTCACAGCTTGTTTTGTGAGATTGTGACAGTCAGAGATATGACAGTGTATAGAAATTGAAAGAAGATTGGAAGAATGTTTGTTTATATGTGGCACTGCAGTGCAACTTTGGTTATGCCGTTATCCGTTTTACTAATGTATTTGTTGTTTGACCATAGGCACAAGTGTAACCACATCCGGCATAGATCTTTCCATCTATGGTAGCTTTCCTTTATCATTGTCTGTGCTTCGTATTCCGCTTTGTATAATTGACAGTACGGTAAAAAAAAAAACTAAGTAATCTGACACTATATAGTTATTATTTCGATAGTATTATTTAAAAATATGAAAAGATTAATTTCTAGAATTAAAGGACTTCCAGACTGCCCAGGGGAGATAATTATAGGTACTATTAATAACCCGTAATACACTAATTTTTAAAAGTATCTCTAGATTCCATTGTGCAAATAAACAATTTAAAATACAAAATTTTATTCAATCGACAAGTGCCATAAATATCCATTTAAATTGTGGCTATATTTTATATGTGGCTATAACGTCAATTATACATAGCTATCTCAAGAATTTTTTAATATGACTAAAATATCGTATTCTAATTGTAATGCAGATAGTATTAGGTCCTTACATATGAAATTGCCGTTCAGTATAAAAAAAGTGAAACAAGTTTTTTTTAATGAAATTATTATTTAATCAATCGAAGTATGCGCTGTTGTTATCGATACACTTCCGCCATTTTATAGGCAGATCATTGATACCTTTGGAAAAAAAATCCTGGGAGCGAGAGTCTATGAACTGTTTGAAGGCGGTTTTGACTGCCTCATCAGAATTGAAATTTTTTCCTTGTAAAAAGTTATCCAAATTTTGAAAAAAGTGGTAATCGGTTGGGGCACGATCTGGAGAGTATGGTGGGTGACGCAGAGGTTCCAGTCGCAGCTCCTCTAACTTGGCGATCGTTTGATGTGCAGTGTGTGGTCTAGCGTTATCCTGAAGGAGCAGTGGGCTACAGCAATTCATCAGTCTCGGTTGTTTAATGGCGAACTTTTCCATCATTGTTTGCAATTGTTGGCAATACAAGTCTGCAGTAATCGTCTGGCCTGATCTCAAGAAGCTGTAGTGGATAACACCAGCACTGGTCCACCAAACACTAACCAGAATCTTCTTTTTGGTCAGTTTCCGCTTAGGGCAAGGTTTTGCCGGTTCTCCAGGGTCAAGCCATTGTGATGATCGCTTCCGATTGTCGTACAGGATCCATTTCTCATCACAAGTTACGATACGGTTCAAAATCCCCTCATTATTGTGGTGATTAAGCAAAGAAACGCAGCAAGCAACGCGTGTTTGTTGGTTTGCTTCAGTTAATTCGTGTGGTACCCACTTTTCGAGTTTTTTAATTTTTCCGATTTGGCGCAAGTGGATAAGTATCGTTTTGTCACTTACGCCGAAGGCTGCTGCTAATTCAGAAGTGGTTTGAGATGGATCCGCTTCCACTATCGCCTTCAATTCTTCGTTATTCACTTGAGTATCAGGTCGTCCACGAGGCTCATTGTGTAAATCGAAATTTTCAGAACGGAAACGTTGAAACCAAAAACGCACCGTTCGTTCGTTAGCGGTGCCTGGTCCATACACGTCGTTAATTCTTCGAGTCGTTTCTGCAGCACTGGTGCCACGGTGGAACTCGTATTCGTAAATACCGCGAATTTTCAATTTGTCCATAGTTGTTGTTAAAGCAATGTTGAAACTCAAACAAATGATGTTAAAACAAATGAAATACGAATTTTAAAACAATATTTTTCTGGCTTAATTTCGAAATAAATTTGAATTTGGAATTCCTAATGAAACGCAAGATATTTGATTTTAAAGTTGCCAGTATTGAATCTGCAATCTGAAAATCGGCAATTTCATATGTAAGGACCTAATATATAATTCAAAACTTTGTGATAAAATGTTAATGCAACAAAACTTTAAATGCGAAAACAAAACTTTAGTAATTTACACATACAAAATAACTTGAGTATTTGCTTTTGAAATATAAGATATCTCAATGACATCTAAGTTTATTCAAACAACGCAAAACTCCACTGTAGGGTAGGAATGTGAGTTTATAAAAAATAAAAAGTAAGACTGAGTGCATCGCCGATGAAATATTTACATAAAAATATTATGTATTATTGTTCTTGTTGAGATGCATGGAAGGCTAGAGGGGAGGCCCTTGCCCAACAATGCGACACCATAGGCTTTATCGTTAAAAAAAGTTTTATCGTTAAAGATAAAAATAATCGCAATAATCAATCGCGTTTCGACAAAAGACCACAATTATTAGTTTATTCACTAGACCGGCATTAACTTTGACCAATTGTAATTAATTAAACATAAAATTGTGTGCAGGGGCTGTATGGTTCCCGACAGAGTAGAATAGGACCACTCCAAGTCTTCCTGTGGATGTCGTAGAAGGCGACTTAGGAAACATAAGCTAAACAAAGCTTATAAACATCAATGAGACCTCTTCAACCCGTCTGGCTAGCGTGGAGAGTGTAGGCCAAATCCTCTGACTGCTCTGGCTAATATATGGCTCTAGCAGTACAGAAAGGCGCGTGCTTCTGCAGTGGAGACTAAAAAAGACCTGATCATGAAGATTGTGTGCAATAAACTTAACTAACAATAACAATATACAATAAACTAACTAAATAAAAAAGCAGCTTTAGTATGATAACTAATAATATATGACTAAGTGTTTACTATAACTTACAATTGGATATATCTTGTAGTGATATATTTTTCCGTTTTTCCTAATTTAGATGCATCTTCGTCAATCAATGTTCTCATAGCCAATAACTTATTTATTTTTTCTGCAAGGGTATCGTACTTTATTTTAATAATAAATAAACCTTCAAAAGAAGAGTCTAGTCTCAGGAGCACACGCAGCCGGAAACGCGCTTTGATATTATAATATTTGAGTAACATCCCTATTTTACATTTACGAATAGGCGTCTTAACTTTTGCTCCTCGCGTCGCACTGTCTTTATTTCGTCGGTCGGTGAGAGTAAGTAAGAAAGCCATTTTGTAATTGTGCCCCTGCGACTGTAAAACTCCGGGAACATAAAAGTACTGGGATCGAGAGAATCACTGTTGGGCTTCACTTGGCACTTTCAGAAATGCTCCTAAATAAGATTTGGAAGCAACCTTTTTCATCACCATCATCATCATCAGGCCTTTCTAATCTTCACTGCAGGGGCACGACCCCCTCTGTACTACCAGAGCTATACTTGACCAGAGCAGCCAGAGGATTTGGCCTACACTCTCCACGATGGGTTGGAGAGATCTCACTGATATATCTTTGTTTAGCTTGTATTTCCTAAGTCGCCTTCTACGACATCCACGGGATGACTTAGAGTGATTATATTCTACTTTGCCGGAAACCACACGGCAAATCAAAGCCACCTTTTGTTACGTAATTTTTTTTTCTATTATTTTTCCTTAATATGTGAGCGCTAGTGTGGGATGCCTTGCGTTGATACGTTGGCGCCTTGTCACCTCAGGTGATCGGTTTCGAGAGCCGGATAGTTTTGATTAGAAACAATTTTAATTCTTAAAACTAAATGTTAGTAGGTACTTAATATATTTTAAAATTTATAAAAAACAATATTTTCTTGCCTCACGGCTTACCGGGACATGCAAGGCGACCCAACTAGACATAAAATGTCCGTCCATGCGATCCCCAACAACTGCCAGGAGGCTGTTGCCGCTGTCCCGAGTCCGCCGCATCATATAGGCTGCGCGCTTCCGCATGGTAGCGTGAAAGCCATCCACGTGTGCTTCGGCAAACATGCTTGATGCACTGCAGAAACGAGGCAGCCGCAGCAACGTCCTAAACGCGTTGTTGTATTGAACGCGAAGGGAGTTCAGTGAATGTTAGGAGTACCTAACCCACAGGCTGCAGGTATAAAATGAGGTACAATATGCTCTAACAAGAGCTATTTTACCTACCTCGAGCAACGAGCAAACCTGCGGGCTATCATATTGGCCCTCACCGACAGCGCGCTCCGTTCGCGTTCAATATCCGGATTATCATTCAATTCATCGTCACTATGTGGCCGAGATATTTAAAGCTGTGTACACTGTGTGATGTGTGTGAAATGTTTGGACCATGGGGCTCTAGCCCCAGGATCTCCCATCCCATCAAAGAGATAACTCCGCGCCTGATCGCCGCCGCTGGTTACAAAGGCTGCATAGCTATTAAGAGATAGAACTCAGCCAGCGCTTTTGGCACCATGCACGGTCAAAATCTTTTAGAATGTTAATTTAAAGTTTTATTTTTAGGTTTCATCAGCTTAATTAGATTTTTTTCCCCTTAATAAAGTATTCCATGTGTATTCAGGAAAATAAACAAATCCAAGTACAAAGAGGAACACATCAACTCGATTGCACTTTCGGGCACTTAGAGAAGTCAAAACGTAGAGAGAAACTTAAAAGCTACGTGAATTGTTCCCAAGGGACTGACGACCGGCGAGCACACGACTGTCTTCGTTCTGAAATAAACATTATGTACCTGCCATGCAGACTTGTGTAAAGGATTTTTTTAAAGTTACCCAGTATTCTTTTTACAAGGCTATCCATGAATGAACGAGCGTTGAGCGAGCGTAGTTATCAGAGCGTTTACTCAATACGTCGTGGCAGTCGTTTTCATGTTTTAAGTACTGCGGCGCCGCGCGCTTGGATGTTGTTAGGCTCAATTTACATAGCATATTCAATATACTTAGTAAAGTTTTAAGAATTCGCTATGCCTATGTCAATTAGTATATTCCCTATGTCAATGTGGTAATGTATAAAATTGTGTGCACAAAAAGAACTTAAGCGGGAATTCGCGTGAAGTTTCTTGCTTCATGCTAATTTGTACCATATTCTTCTGTATTATAGAAGTCATTATTCTCTGCAAATTTCCTAAAATTTTCCTGGATTCTGCGGCAATGTAAATTGAGCCTTAGTATTTGTTATGCCGTCGCGGCGGCATTGTCTGTAAGGGTAAAAAAAATACATATAAAATACATTCGCGCGACGCCGCAGCGGATTGGACGATTCAATTTTTTTTTTACATATGTGTGTACATTCATTTTGGTATAAGCCTTATGATTTGCGTAACGATTGCGAAAGAGATATTTTCGTTTTCATCTCAAACATAAGCCAAATCGGTCATAGGGTTGCCGATATACTCGTATAGCCTCCCAAATTCATAATTTGGTGCAAACTACATACATAGTTTGAACAATTTTGTAAGCATTATAAAAAAAAACGAGCAATAGCCCGCGATTGCCAAAGGTTGACAATCCTACAGGAATCCCAAGGGACAAAATTATCCTGTATAAAAAGTATCTTTATAATATATAAATAATATATATAATATAATGTATAAGTTAATCCAAGTAATAAGCAGTCTACATGCAAACAATCATCAATCCTCACTACTTGTGATTCCGCTGCACTACATGTAGTGCACTAGGCAATTACCACGGTCGGGCTCTCCCTATTGCCCTAAGTTAGGGTCAGGAATCGCTACATGCATTTACACTTCACTACATCTAGTGCCCTACATGCTGTAGTGCACTAGATGTAGTAGAGTGTAATCGACGCTTAATCCGTCCTAGGGGTTATCGTGATAAACGTTTGTAAATAATCAATAATTAATTTATCAAAAATAAATTTATTCAGTAATTAGACCTTCGCAGGCACTTTAACACGTCAATAATTTTAATGTACATTACGTGTAATGTATATTTTTTTTCAAGCTACCGATACTAGCGTTTTGCAACGACCACTGCTGAGACCACAGAATAAATAATACTAACATACAGAAGTCTCACTCAGCAAAGAAATTCAAAGAAATATCTACTCAATGTGGCTAGCGATATGGTTTAATTTAGCTCACGTCAGAATTCAGCAACTTTTCGTATAGATACCTTGACATCCATTTCAAGCCAATTTCATTCTTATTACTCTGGACAAACGATTCGTATAACTGAATTTACCACCCGGAGGAGCCGCCTGCGCGCATAACAATAATGTAGGTAGGTACATTTTCGATACCTAAATGGGGAGTGACACCAGCCCTGCGCGGAAATAAACTTATTTTCACAGTGTTGGTCGCCTACGCGCCAGAAGGGATTTGTCAGTTTAAAAAGATATTATGCCTAATACAATTTTATCACAATATAACATGTAAAGTTTGCGAATAAGAGCCAAATCCGATTTACAGAAACAAGTAACATGGTTTAATATACTATACATTACCTTTTCAAATAACGTTAACTTTACATTAAATTTCAATAAGTAGTTAATACGAGTATAAATTAAAAATCTATCAGAGAAATAATTACTCGTTGTCAAGTACACTCGCAGTAGCGATAATTCAAGAAAATTGTATTATATTTTCTACATTTACTTACCGTAGATAAAAATGAGGAAAAGGGACAGAGTAAGAATAGAAACATTCGAGATGTGGTGCTGGAGGAGAATGGAGAAAATAAGCTGGATGGATAGAATAAGCAATGAGAAGGTGCCAGAAAGGGTGGGAGAGAGAAGAAATATTTTAAAAACTATTGAAAATAGAAGAGGGAAGATGAGTGGACATCTAATAAGACATGACAATCTATTCAGAATAATAGTAGAAGGAAAAATCAAAGGGAGACGAGGAAGGGGAAGGCCAAAGATGCAGTTTTTCCAACAAATTAAGGAAGGGTTAGGAGTAAGGTCCTACCAAGACATTAAAAAGATGGCAGAGAGAATAGAGGAATGGAGGCATCTCCACTTAACTTCACCGACAAGAGCAAGCTCTTAAATTGAAGAAGAAGAGATAAAATGATCAAACTACGGTGTACTTAAATAAATAATAAATATATTTTTACGGACAAATCACACAGATTGAGCTAGCCCCAAAGTAAGTTCGAGACTTGTGTTATGGGATACTAACTCAACGATTCTATATTTTATAACAAATACATATATAGATAAACATCCAAGACCCAGATCAATCTGTAAAAGATCATTTTCCATCTTGACCTGACCGGGGATTGAACCCGGGACCTCCAATGTGACAGCTTGGCATGATGACCACTAGGGCACAGAGATCGTCAATAATAAATGTACCCGATAAAGGGAGGATTTTTCCTAAGCTGTGCCGATTCGGAGCCCAGAGTGCGCTTTCCCGCTTTTTTTTCTCCAAATATACTTGATATTCTCCAAATATACTTGATATTCCCCAAATATACTTCATGCCCGTGACATAGAAGACTAACTGCAAGAGAGTTGCCTATGCTGGTAAGGTCATGTCTTGCGGAAACGTAGGTTACGTAGGAAACAAATGTATAGCTATGCTGCCTCCGCCTAGCCTTGGCAGACGTGGTAGACCCTGGAAATGCTGGCTTGACGTCGTCGAAGTGCAAAGGAGAAAGCCGGAAAGTGGACCCCAGGCTACACAGCATTACAGTTGAGGATGCATCTGAGAATGCGCTGAGATGACACGTTTTACAACCAGTTTACAGAATTGCAATTGATACATAGAGTTCCTATTCTATATTGAAATAAGAATATATTTAAAGTTATAAAATATTTAAATATAAAATTTGTAAACTAGGCCTATGTTAATACTAAGTGTTTGGAAGAGCGGGTCCCCCTGCCACAGGCTTTTTCAAAGCTTACTAGGTGGGTCCCAGAAATTTGTATTGTAAAACTACTGGCTTGAAATAAAGATTTTTATTTTTTTTTTTTTTTTTATTTTTTTATCTATAGGGTGACAAAATGTGTATCAACATCCAGTGTAACTCTAGATAGTCAAAATATCTATGTCAAATATTGAGAGAAGATATTCAGTGCACGCGTCCGGAATAGATTGCCGCAAACATAAATCTCGAACGTTCTGGAATCTATGTCACTATGAAGCGGATGTTCTTAGAGCAGATCAATATTTGTAATGTAAAAAAACCACGTGATTTATATGTCGCGTGATAAATATATTTTATCGGCTAATATTTCGTATAATCCTATCTAACTTGTGGTAGAGCCCCACTACCGGCAAAACTTAGTTTTGCCGGTAGCGGGGCCATTACCATGAATAGGCCGGCTCGTCCGGGGAAGTACCACACTCTCACAGAAAATCGACGTCAGAGTAGTAGCTTCACCGCTTCTATGCTTCGTTCGGTAAGTGAGAGAGCCGAAATTGTACATGTATTACATTTCACTACATAGCCACTGCTTAAGATAGTAAGTACAACATGAACCCTGATAGGGCATTGTAACGAAAAAGTGGTCAACACTCGTGTGAGATTTTTTATCTAGCGAGGGAGAAGCACAAGCGAATCGTCTTCATGCTTTCTTGCTTTCTTATATCCGGCTGTCTGCCTGCCTGTCTGGCTGTCTGGCTGCCTAACTGTCCGGCTGTCTGGTTATTCTCAACCGATTCTCGTAAAATTTGGTGAGCAATTAATTTAAATTTTTTGGTGTATTCAGTTTTTGTTTTTTTTTTCAAAATGATCGAGCATGGTGGTTTTAAGGTGCGCTGTGAACATTTATTCAGTTTTTAAGCTATGATAGACTCGCGAGGTTTACAGCCCACAAAGTATGTTTAATTTGTGTAAAGGCTTCTGGCGTTCCCGACTAACTTTGTATCATAATGTGAGTACCTCGTGGATTCAAAATTGAATTATTGTATATTGGTTCGCATATAAAGGCACAAAGGACGAATTTCGCAAATATCAGTCTCAGTTAGTAGCTTATCAATTTATTTTGAAATATCGCTGTGACAAAGGATATACGGTACAAGCACAAAGTAGCTATTTATTAGGTCCTTACATATGAAATTGCCGATTTTCAATACTGGCAACTTTAAAATCAAATATCTTGCGTTTCATTAGAAATTCCAAATTCAAATTTATTTCGAAATAAAGCCAGAAAAATATTGTTTTAAAATTCGTATTTCATTTGTTTTAACATCATTTGTTTGAGTTTCAACATTGCTATAACAACAACTATGGACAAATTGAAAATTCGCGGTATTTACGAATACGAGTTCCACCGTGGCACCAGTGCTGCAGAAACGACTCGAAGAATTAACGTGTATGGACCAGGCACCGCTAACGAACGAACGGTGCGTTTTTGGTTTCAACGTTTCCGTTCTGCAAATTTCGATTTACACAATGAGCCTCGTGGACGACCTGATACTCAAGTGAATAACGAAGAATTGAAGGCGATAGTGGAAGCGGATCCATCTCAAACCACTTCTGAATTAGCAGCAGCCTTCGGCATAAGTGACAAAACGATACTTATCCACTTGCGCCAAATCGGAAAAATTAAAAAACTCGAAAAGTGGGTACCGCACGAATTGACTGAAGCAAACCAACAAACACGCGTTGCTTGCTGCATTTCGCAGTCGCCACAATAATGAGGGGATTTTGAACCGTATCGTGACTTGTGATGAGAAATGGATCCTGTACGACAATTGGAAGCGATCATGACAATGGCTTGACCCTGGAGAACCGGCAAAACCTTGCCCTAAGCGAAAACTGACCAAAAAGAAGATTCTGGTTAGTGTTTGGTGGACCAGTGCTGGTGTTATCCACTACAGCTTCTTGAGATCAGGCCAGACGATTACTGAAGACTTGTATTGCCAACAATTGCAAAAATGATGGAAAAGCTCGCCATTAATCAACCGAGACTAATGAATTGCTCTAGCCCACTGCTCCTTCAGGATAACGCTAGACCACACACTGCACATCAAACGATCGTCAAGTTAGAGGAGCTGTGACTGGAACCTCTGTGTCACCCACCATACTCTCCAGATCTTGCCCAAACCGATAACCACTTTTTTCAAAATTTGGATAACTTTTTACAAGGAAAAAATTTCAAATCTGATGAGGCAGTCAAAACCGCCTTCAAACAGTTCATAGACTCTCGCTCCCAGGATTTTTTTTCCAAACGTATCAATGATCTGCCTATAAAATGGCGGAAGTGTATCAATAACAACGGCGCATACTTCGATTGATTAAATAATAAATTCATTAAAAAAAAACTTGTTTCACTTTTTTGATACTGAACGGCAATTTCATATGTAAGGACCTAATATTATATTATAATAGATTGAAAAATAAAACGTGTGTGATTCCATGAAAGTTTCAGACAAAGTCAAAAAGATTAATTTTTAGGGTTCCGTACAAAAAATGAAAAAACGGAACCCCCTATAGGATCACTCGTGCGTCTGTCTGTCCGTCCGTCTGTCACAGCCAATTTGCTCCGAGTCTACTGGACCGAATCGGGTGAAATTTGGTAGAATGTTGTAATCCTATGACCCAAACACATATTTGCAAAGTAAATAAATAGTCTTTTAAAATAAGGTGTCATTTTCGAGGGACAAATCAGGAAAAAAAATATATTGCAAACCTTACTGTGTCATGTATCAAATCAAAGGGCTCGTTATGAGGATCTCAAATATATTTTTGTTATTATTGTAAAATGAATAGTTTTGATTTTATTCATGAAAGGAGACGAAAATCGACGGTCCCCCCCCCCCCTGATCTCCGAAACTACTGAGCCTAAAATTTTGAAAAAAAATACAAAATATAGTTAATTGCTTGCAGATTACAGGAAAACCTATAAGAATTCAATCAATTGTACGGAACCCTCTCCACGCGAGTTTAACTTGCACTTGGCCGGTTTATTTCATACAAGCTTTTATTATGATGCCCAAGTACTAATCAAGACAAATATAAAAAGACCAAACTCGATGGGGTTGTGTCGTTTTATTGAGGGTTCCTATAGCCACCTTCGAGATCGATCATCAGATCAGCTTTTTGTTAAAATAATTCAATTCAATTCAATTCAATTCAATTCAATTCAATTCAATTCAATTCAAAATATCTTTATTATCATAGGATATTTATAATATCTCTTAATAATAGTCACTTTGTTTTGTTTTGCACAAATGTTGACGTCAAATCGTTACTTAAAGCTAAGTTTACGCCGCTTCCTAGGCGCAAGTGCATAAGAAGCGGCAACAAACTGCACTGCACGTTTTCTCCAAAGACGTCAACTAACAAACTAAAAACTTAAAATTAGTTATATAGATGGACAGAGATTACATTGTTTATTATGTCATAATTAAATTGAATTATAAGAATTACGAAATTTAAAATAATGTCAATTTGTAAATTTAGTATGTACCAATGTACCTAAATTATGACATGTCTAAGTATACAAATCTTTAAGAGGGACCCGCGCCAAGCTCGGCATTTTATCTTTTTTTTAATATTGCATTGTCATCTGATTTACATTAGCTTACAAAATCTTATTTCAATCGGGAACCGGGAAGTGGCTCAAATTTAACTTGCAAACCGAGAATGAAGTTTTTTCAACAAATTAAAGAAAAGTTAGCACTAAAGTCCAACCAAGATGTTAAAAAAATAGCAGAGAGAAGAGAGGAATCTCCACTTTTCTCTTCTTATCATCTCCACTTAACTCCACCGACAAGAGCAAGCTCTTAAATTACAAGAGAAGTAAGAGTTCCTAGCCTGAACGGAACCCTAAACATGTATTTTATTAACCCAAACTCTTTGAGTGCTACAAACCATTAGACTAGAGAGTATAATGGAACAAATGGTGCACATACGTACCCATCCAGGCTGAAATATTAAATGGTCAGAAAAATCTGAACAAAGCACTAAAATAGGTCAAGAGCCGGACGAATTCTATTTAAATTCTATTTCGTCGGTTTCAAAGGACGCCCATATTTTATACAATAAAAATATATTTTCAAATACATAGGGTATAACTTCTTTCATGCTGGTCTCAGAGGACAGAAAAATCTTAGAATGTACAGCTGCTTATCTTCCCACGCAGCTTGTAAAAGCCGATCGAGGGAATGGGTGAGAACCTGAATTATGTTAAAAGGCGAGGTGGCTAGTAACTTACCTCTGTTTTTATTCCGTTTTTAGGGTTCCGTACCCGAAGGGTGCAAACGGGACCCTATTACTGAGACTCCGCTGTCTGTCCGTCTGTCACAGGGTTCTACCTCTTGAACCGTAATAGTAGTCAATTATGTATTATTGTGGCCGCCATAACAACAGATACTAAAAATAAAAAAAGTTAAAAATTAAAGGGCGTTTTTAACTCGCTCTGTCACAGGGCTCTATCTCTTGAACCGTAATAGCTAGACACCTGAAATTTTCACCGATTATGTATTACTTATGAAGCGAAAGAGATCTGTCAGGATCGTAGCAAGTGGAGGTCCATAGTCTCTGCCTACCCCTGTGGGAAACAGGCGTGATAGTATGTATGTATTACTATGATAACTATAACAGCAAATACTAAAAATAAGATAAAATTAATAATTTAAGGGGGTCGTCATAAAAGAAACGTGTTTCTTCGGCGTTTTAAAACATTGTACGGTGGTACGGAACCCATTATGTACAAGTCCGACTCGCACTTGCCCCGTTATTCCATGTTAACTTCACTTTCCTGGGTGATACCCATCTCAAAGTTCTTCGTTCTTCCAACAATCTCTTTCTTAATATGCCTCGCTGCAGGAGTGGGTTTTTCGAACATTCATTCACCAGACAAGCCGTGAAGCTATGGAACGCCCTTCCCGTTGATATCCGCAAAGCCCCTAGTCGCCACGCATTTAAGAGTGCTGTGCGCGCTCATTATCTTCACAAATTGTCATAGAGTATTATAAATATTTATGTAGTTTATGTAGGGTTTATGAATTTATAAAGTATTTATGTATTTTATATGTAGGTCTATGAATGTATAAGAAAGTATATATATGATTATGTGTCTTAGGTAAATGTTTAATAATGGTCAAATAGCTAATTTGAATGTACTAATCGTCCAAAATTTGCTTTTATCCGCACCACCTGTAGGTTGACTGGTAGAAAAGGCCTTAAGTCCGCCTGTTACATTTTTTGTAATAAAGTTAAATAAATAAATAAATAAAATTAACGCCCACCCACGCTAAAGGGCTAACAAAATATACTGAAACTATTTAAGGGTAAATTTAGTCCATGATACTGAACAACGTTCCCCACGGAACACATAATATAGAAATCTCAGATAGAAATATGAAAAATATTTTTTGACTTTCCATACAAACTCGGGTCAGCTGATCGGTCAACTTGTATTGGAGGCCAAAAATTATTTTTCATATTTTGATATATTGGTTGGGGAAAAAGTCTTTTCGCATATAGTATGTATGAACTTGTAATAAAACCACTTTGGCTATACTATTTGTACCTGGCTGGTTTTGGTATCATTTATAAGTTTAAATTTTAAAGAAGATCCAAATTCAAATTAGGAAAATGCGTGATTTTCATTTGTTTTTCTTACCGTCAAGATGAGTAAATCTAATGAAGAAATTAGATACATTTTAAAATTTTACTACTAAAAAGGTAAAAATGCAACGCAAGCCGCGAAAAAAATTTGCGATGTTTATGAACATAGTGCAGTGTCTGTAAGACTAGCACAAATTTAGTTTAAGCGTTTTCAATCCGGAAATTTTGATGTCAAAGATGCACGTCGCTCTGGTCGCCATGTTACGGATAAAATGGATGCTATTTTTGAAAAAGTGGAGCAAGATCGGCATATCAGTAGTTACGACGTAGCTGAAGAACTGGGAATTGACCACAAAACAGTTTTGGCACATTTGAAAAAAAATGGGTACACAATTAGCTCGATATTTGGGTACCTCACGAGCTCTCTGAAAGAAACCTAATGAATCGTGTACTCATTTGTGATTCTTTATTACGACGTAATGAGACCGAACCATTTTTGAAGAAATTGATAACTGGTGATGAAAAGTGGATCACGTACGACAAGAACGTGCGAAAAAGGTCATGGTCAAAGGCCGGTCAGGCTTCACAGACTGTGGCGAAACCCGGCTTAACTCGCAACAATGTGATGCTGTGTGTGTGGTGGGATTGGAAGAGCATTATTCATTATGAGCTGTTACCACCAGGCAGGACCATCGATTCAGAACTCTACTGCGAACAATTGATAAGATTAAAGCAAAAAGTTGAGAGAAAGCGGCCGGAATTAATCAACAGAAGGGGTGTGGTTTTTTATCATGATAACGCTAGACCTCACACATCTTTAACCACTCAGCAAAAATTAAGAGAGTTTGGCTGGGAGGTGTTAATGCATCCGCCGTATAGTCCTGACCTGGCACCTTCAGATTTCCACCTGTTTCGGTCTCTTCAGAATTCTTTAGGCAGTGTCAGGTTAACATCACGAGAGGACTGCCAAAACTACTTGACGCAGTTTTTTGATCAGAAGCCCCAAAATTTCTATAGCAATGGAATCATGTCCATACCTATAAGATGGCAAAAAGTTATCGAACAAAATGGTACCTACATACTTTAGTTAAATGTAAATAAACTATATTAAAAAATGTTTTGAATTTTCATATAAAATGCGAAAAGACTTATTCCCCAACCTATTATGTTCCTTGAGGAAAGTTGTTCAGTATCATGGACTGAATACACTGTTAGTTTCAGTATATTTTGTGTGACCCTGTATTTGTCTTGACTATTAGATCCAAGGGCCACCTTTAAAAATGATAGTGG
The DNA here is from genome assembly GCA_963576875.1 of Acrobasis repandana. Lineage (NCBI taxonomy): Eukaryota > Metazoa > Arthropoda > Insecta > Lepidoptera > Pyralidae > Acrobasis > Acrobasis repandana. The sequence continues at coordinate 20,157,046 of OY756222.1, forward strand.
GTGTATATAAGTATGCCGTGTTGTTCCCGGCAGAGTAGAATAAAACCACTCCAAGTCTTCCCGTGGATGTCGTAAAAGGCGACTTAGGAAACACAAGCTTAACAAAGCTTATAAACATCAATGAGACCTCTTGAACCCGTCTGGCCAGCGTGGAGAGTGAAGGCACAGAAGGCAGTAAGAGTATACAGAACGCACCTCTCTCCCGTTCTTGAGCGCCCGCGTGCGCCATGCAGTGTGTGTTCGTCCGCTCTCCCCCCTCGACAAGGTGAAAACGATATTCCGTTCTGTATACTCTTCTTCCTCTATGGTGTAGGCTAAATCCTCCGACTCTTGGCTAATATATGGCTCTGGTAGTACAGAGAGGGTCGTGTTCCTGCAGTGGACACAAACAATATGTATAAAGGACGTAACTCCCCGCTGTCTTGCATTAACTGAATAAAAATACTTTTTAGTAAGAATTTTCCCGGAGTCTGGTATAAGTGTTTTTAAAGTTATATCTTGTATTGAACTAACTTTGGATCGAAAATTCGCCATTCGTATGATTCATATTATTATCCCGAAGCTACAAAATCCTAAAATATGATTATCCGAACAAAGGTAGTACTTCTTTATACGTAATTTCTATATAAAATTCACGAGGTAAATCCTCCAAATATAAAATTAGAGGTTTCTTTGTTCCCGCATAAATGTTGAAATACATTATTAATTTCGGTAACAAAGCTCCCTTCGAGGAATTGAAATTGTTGCGTAAGCTTCTGATATACTTTTTTTATTGACGTGGGATGTAATTATTCTAGTCTCAAAACTCCTGCAAAGCCACAAGTAGACCTTTAAACCACTAGCCAAATTTTTAAAGCAAGTTCAGTCCAACAAATTAGCTTTCACATCGGAACGGATTTTGTATGAGAGGACGAAACATTGACACATTTGAAAGCTAATTTGTTTTTTGTTTTTCGATAATTGTTTTTATGGAAAGTAGTTCAGTATCTTGGACTGAATTGCTCCAAAAATTTTATCGTCGGTTAAAATGTCACCCTGTATGCAGGAGATTTTCTGTAAGTGGGACTAGAATATTATATCCCACTTTAACACGTAGTATACAACATATGATCATTAAAAAGAGAATATTTTTTTTATAAAACAAGCTTTATAAAACAATGAACTAAAAAGGTTAAAGTGCAATACAAATCAAAAGAGCCCAAACTCGGCGAGGTTGTATTGTTTTATCAAAGAGATGCCATGACCGCTCTAGCTTCATCATGAAATCAGGGATAAATATAATGTATGTAAGGAAAAATATTTCCATGTTCAATAAAGTAAGTGATTTTACAGATAGAAATTTACGTAATAAGAATGACTTGGTTAGCCCGTATTATACTTAGGCTGAATACAGTCAGTAAGTCTTTTATGGGGAAGTGTATACCTTTTTATAATAAATTGCCAGAATCGGTCCTTGATATGCCAGACAGAAAATTCAAAGCTTATGTAAAGAAAGTACTTTGTGAGAAGGCTTATTATAGGACCGATGACTATCTTAAAGACAAAAAGGTCTGGCTTGAGCTTGGCTTTAGTTTCTTAGTTGACGTCTTTGGAGAAAACGTGCAGTGCAGTTTGTTGCCGCTTCTTCTGCACTTGCGCCTAGGAAGCGGCGTAAACTTAGCTGTAAGTAACGATTTGACGTCAACATTTGTGCAAAACAAAACAAAGTGACTATTATTAAGAGATATTATAAATATCCTATGATAATAAAGACATTTTTGAATTGAATTGAATTGCATTATCACCTAACTTACCTAAATATGTGAAATTTCAACTCGATCGAATAATGGGAAGTGGGTTTAATTAGCTTGCAAGATTTGATTACAAACAACGGGACAAGTAAAACTAAATAAAACCTTGTAAAAATAATATGACATGTTTTTACCAGGCTTTGAAAGCTATCCCAACTAATATTATAAATGCGAAAGTGAGTTTGTATATTTGTTTGTTTGTTACTTCTTCACGCTTTATCTACTGAACCAATCTTCTTGAAAATTCGCATACACATAGTTAGGAGTACTGAGAAGGACATAGGGTACTTTTCATCCCGGAAAAAAGTAATGCTCCCGTGGGATACGCAAACGAAGCCGCGGGCAAAAGCTTCGGTTTACGGACGGTAGTTTGACGTGACAACGTCAAACATTACAGTAGTATCATGTGATATTATGCCTCTCTCTTGTTCGTGCCGCGCTCTTTCTTGCGGAACGCGACAATAAGCGTAACGGGACAATGACGTCATCTTTTTCGTGCATGCAGCCCTTAGTATCGAGTTATTAGACGTTGTCACGTCAATAAAATCACATGTTTTTACCAGGCTTTGAAAGCTATAAAAGAATAAACACAAAAAATGAAAGCGATTATTCAGCCAACCGCTACGCAAGATCAGAATTTCTATCAACCACACCGCAAGATATATATCCCATTATTCCATAAAAAAGTGTTTCGCACGCAACAAAATAAATAACCGGCAAGTTTGCAAAGAAAACTTTACGTTCCCATATATCTTTCGTACCATCATACATTCCTTCAGGGGTTTTGAGGACCAGCGTAAAATGAACTATCAAGAGAATTCGAGTTTTGGTTATTCGAGATCGCATGACTTTGACGTTAGTGTTTCGTGGTAGCATGCATTCGTTGTTATGTGATTCGTATTAGTAAACTTATGTGGACACTTTTCTATGTTACACTTTTCGAAGTTAGGTTACACTTTTAGAACGTACTTTTCCGCAAAAACGATATGATGGAATGTGATGTAAACCGTTTCAAGTGCGAGACGGACTCGTATATGAAGAGCTCCTTACCCCCGTACAATGTTAAAAATCGCTGAAAAAAAAACACGCTTCTTTTATGATGACCCCCTTTAATTTTAACTTTATTTTTAGTATATATAGTTCTAGCGCAAGTTTTACAGTAATACATATAAATAAATAATAAATAAATAAATATATACGGACAAATCACACTGATTAAGCCCATTAAGGCGAAGATATAGGCAAATGGCCTTGAAGTGTGAAATAAATTGTTAACTCGTAAATATGGTGATAATTTCCATATTGCTCTACGTCAAGCACTAGATAGCCCTTTAAATTATTTTATGAACTGCCGTTAAAACTATTATTGGTGATCCGTCTAGCTTTAAAACTTGCCGTGGCCACTTTTGGCGGAGGCAAGTTTTAAAGCTAGACGGACTAATGTAAATACTTTCAACGGTGGTTTATAAAATAATTTAAAGGGCTATCTAGTGCATGACGAAGAGTAATATGGAAATTATCTCCACATTTACGAGTTAACGATTTATTTCAAATGAGGGCGCCACTTCAAGGTCATTTGCCTATATCTTCACCTTAAGCAAATGCCCCAAAGTAAGTTTTAAACTTGTGTTATGAGATACTAACTTAACGATATTTTATGATAAATACATATATAGATAAACACCCAAGACACAGGACAATTTGAAAAAGGCCATTTTCCAACTTGCCCTGGCTGGGGATCGAACCCAGAACCTCCGGATTAGCGGTCTAGCGTGTTAACCATTACGCCACGGAGGTCGTCAATTCATAATCGATGAAAATTTAAAGTGTCTAAGCTATTCAGTTCAAGAGATAGAACTCTGGGTCGGACGGACAGACAGACAGCGGAGCCTCAGTAATAGGGTCCCGTTGGCACCCTTTGGGTACGGAACCCTAAAAACATAGCCTTTCCATATAGAGCGTGGTGTGCTGCGCCGATCATAATATACATTTCGATCAAATTTGCACAAATAAATTCCCAAAGAGGGTTGACGTCAGGCAGGTGGCCGGTTGTAAAACTAAAGCCAAATCATTTAAAGTGTTCCAGCTATTTCTTCTCCATTTTGCAAAGTCTTTGGCATCCTTGGGTGACTATTGACATGCATATTATATTTGGAGAAGTAAAAGCGGGAAAGCGCACCCCGAGCTCCGAAGCAGCACAGCTGAGGATGCAACCGGGAATGCGCTAAGACGCGAAGAAGAAGTGGTGCGCCGATCATCATCATCATCATCATATCAGCCACAGGAAGTCCACTGCTGGACATAGGCCTCCCCCAAGGATTTCCAAAACGACCGATCGTAAGCGGCCTGCATCCAGCGTTTTCCTGCAACCTTGCTCAGGTCATCTGACCACCTAGCAGGTGGGTGTCCTACGCTGCGCTTGCCGGTACGCGGTCGCCATTCGAGAACCTTTCTGCCCCATCGGCCATCGGTTCTTCGCGCTATGTGCCCCGCCCACTGCCACTTCAATGAGCTAATCCGCTGGGCTATGTCTGTGACCTTAGTTCTTCTACGAATCTCCTCATTTCTGATTCGATCACGTAAAGAAACACCTAGCATAGCCCTCTCCATAGCCCGCTGAGCGACCTTGAGCCTTCTTATGAGACCCATAGTAAGGGACCACGTTTCAGAGCCATAAGTCATCACTGGTAACACACATTGATTAAGCACTTTTGTCTTGAGGCACTGGGGTATTTTGGACGAGAAGACACTGCGTAACTTCCCGAACGCTGCCCAGCCGAGTCGGATTCGTCGAAAGACCTCTTCCTCGAAGCTGGAACTTCCTGCCTGGATCAATTGACCCAGGTAGATATACTGGTCTACAACTTCGAGGGTGGAGCTCCCAACAGAAACAGGTAAAGGCGTTACGTGCATATTCGACATGACCTTCGTCTTGTCAATGTTCATTTTCAGGCCAACCTGTTGGGAAACTCGATTTAGGTCTTCAAGCATCGTACTTAAGTCCTCCATCGATTCTGCCATGACAACGATATCGTCGGCAAATCGAAGGTGAGTGATATACTCGCCATTGATGTTAATGCCCAGTCCTTTCCATTCTAGAAGCTTGAAGGCATCTTCCAGAGCAGCGGTGAACAGTTTTGGAGATATGACATCTCCCTGTCTCACGCCTCTTTGCAATGGAATAGCCTTCGTACTGAGCTCCTGTACTCGGACCGACATAGTGGCTTTGTTGTATAAACACTTCAACACCTCGATATACCGATAGTCAATACGGCACCGCTGGAGAGACTGAAGCACGGCCCATGTTTCGATCGAATCGAAGGCTTTCTCATAGTCCACGAACCCCAAGCATAACGGCTGGTTATACTCCCTCGTCTTCTCTATAACCTGCCGCAGCGTATGGATGTGGTCCATGGTACTATAGCCTTTTCGGAACCCGGCTTGTTCGGGAGGTTGGAAGGCATCAAATCTGTTAGCGAGACGGTTCGTGATGACTCTCGAAAACAACTTATAGACATGTCTCAGAAGTGTGATGTGTTATCACCCTTTTTGAAGAACAGAACCACCACACCCCCGTTCCACGCCTCTGGCGTCACTCCCTCGAGTAGAACGGAATTAAAGAGCCTTTGAAGGACTTTCAGTACCGGCGTTCCGCCCGCTTTCAAAAGCTCTGCTGTGATTCCGTCCTCGCCCGGCGCCTTGTTGTTTTTAAGCTGTTTGAGAGCCATCCTAATCTCGTACAGACTGATGTCCGGGATATCTTCGGTATGGTGTCGGGTTAACTTGGCTCTTGGATCTTTTGCCGTATTTATGTTAGGTTTTGCAACGGATGTATATAACTGCCCATAGAACCTCTCGATCTCTTCCAGAACCCCCTCCCCCGTCGACACAACGTTTCCGCCCTCCGTCTTCAGCTTAGTCAATCGGCTCTGCCCAGTAGACATAGCCCTTGCAAACACTTTGGAACCTTTGTTTTGTTCTATCGTCTCCTTAATACATTTAGTATTAAAGGAGCGAATGTCGTGTCGCAAGGACTTTTGAATTTGTCGGTTAAGCTTTCGATATGACTTAGCGTCTTCGGAGGTTTGCAGCGGCATGGATCGTCGCTGTGTCATAAGGTCTAGGGTCTGAGCAGAGATTTTTTGAGGTTTACTTTTAGGGCGGGACTTAAAGAACTTAGATCCCACTGCTTGAACAGTTTCTATAAACCCGTTGCTTATCTCGTCCACTGAAATGCAATCCTGGAGAAGTTCAAAGCGATTGGAGAGTTCAACTTGAAAGCTTTCGGGGTTTTGGATCTGGCTCAGTGATGGTCGGAGCGTAGACTTCATAAGCCTTGACCTTTCAAGTCGGAGGTCGATATTCAAGATGCCTCTTACAATTCGGTGATCGCTGCCGGTTTTAATCATATTGATCACGGAGACATCATTGAATATCTGCCTCTTCGCTGTCAGGAAGAAGTCTATCTCGTTCTTGACTGGGGGCTGGTTATTCTTACTAGGACCCATCCAGGTCCACTTCCTCTGTGGCGGCTTCTTGAAGAAAGAGTTCATCGCAAAGAGTCCCTCTTCCTCCAGAAAATCAGCCAGCCTGTGCCCCCTGTCATTGCGCTTACCATATCCAAATTGCCCCACCCTGATCTCTCCATCGCGTCCCTTCCCCAGTTTTGCGTTAAAGTCCCCCATAATAACCGTGAAATGGGTTTTGGAGGCGTGTATGGCTCTACTAATGTCCTCATACACTACCTCAACCTCCGCATCTGAGTGTGTTCCGGTCGGCATGTATACCTGTATGACCTTCAACGAGTATCTTTTGGATACTCTGAGTATCAGGTATATTACCCTGCTGGAAACACTGTCGATGGTCACTACGTTATTTATGAGGGACCTGTGAACGAGAAACCCGACACCATGCTGGGACTTCTTTTCGTCTCCCTCCCGGTGATAGAGTAGGTTACCGGACTCTAAGGTTGTCGTGCCCTCGCCCTCTCTTCGGACTTCAGACAACCCCACTATGTCCCACCGTAACCTACTCATCTCCTCTTCCACCTCAGTCAGTTTCTCGTCTGTCCTCAAAGTGCAGACGTTGTGTGTTACCAGGGCCAGTTTTCGCCGGTGGTGGTAGCCGGATCCCATCCGGGGATTCTTAGCACCCCCTGCCCTGCCGTTACCATGACCGCTACCGGAGTCAGGAATAGCAGGGCTGCCGGGTACTGGGGGCCTGGTCGCATTTTGTACCTTCATAGAGGGGTTTTGCCATACTCGCCACGCTTGGCAGGCGGGTTGGCGAGCGCAGTGGGGGGTCACTATCGCACTTCCGACGCTGCTGCCCATCGGAAGTCTGTTCATGTGCAGTGACGGAACTCTCCTTTAGTCGCCTCTTACGACATCCACAGGAAGACTTGGAGTGGTCCTATTCTAGTCTGCCGGGAACCACGCGGCCCTGGTGCGCCGATCAAATTGAGTTTTTGGTCTAATTTTATTTTTAGTATCACATACCAATAAGTATGCGAAAAATTAGCGCTTTCGGAAAAAAACTATGTATTCTCTTCTGCAACTTTTCTATAAAAATAGACAGGTAAATTTTTAAACTCGAACGAATTAAAATCGTGTACGAAAAATCCGCTGTCAAATTCTTGTTTTTGTTTTTTTTTTTTATTCAATATAATCGTTCTTCTCATTTGAGAGCGTACGGTCTTGTTGGAGGAACATGCATCAGGCTTTTCGATCTTCTGCTTTGTGCCGCTTGATAGGCACGTCATGACCACTGCCTTTTCTTTTAGTTGGTGTACATAACTATTTCTTGGTCTCTCTGAACCTCATATTCCCTTTATCCTCCCAACTAGGATGTTTTAAATAATGTGTCATGTCTTATCAAGGGCCTAGTATCGTTACTACTTTTATAATTCTGTGCTACGACAAGACATATTCTCTTTTGTAATAAATAATCGACGACCTTCGTGACGTATTGGTTAACACACTAGTGCGTCACCCGGAAGTTCTGGGTTCGATTCTCAGCCGGGGCAAGTTAGAAAATGGCCTTTTTCAAATTATCCTGGGTCTTGGGTATTGACTGTTATGTGTGTATTAATTATGAAATAAAGTATCGTTGCGTTTGTTTACCATAACACAAGTTTAAACTAATTTTGGTGCTAGCTCAATCAGTGCGATTAAAAAATTACAATCTAGGTTATATTTGTTCAGAATATTAAAAAATAAAAATAAAAAAATTCTTGAGTTGATGGTTTGTAATTATCGTGCGCAATTTCAGTTCGAATGAGTTCAAAAATCAACCCCCAGTTCTTTTTAGACTGGCAGCTAATCATTTATTATTCAACTGTACGCCGCACAGTTTTCCCCATACTGCGGTGTTAGGTGGAGGTGTTTTCATGTGAATACTGGATGTATTTTCAAGTTTTAATTAGGAACAGTTGGATTTTACAATTATACCGTTTGGGAAAGTTGCGATTTGCAACTTTAAAAATATCTGAATTTTTCGTTGAAAACTCTGTGTTTTTACTTTTTTCTAGCAAACATTGTAATTTATTGTAAGTGTTTAAAATAGAACAGGAAATGGTTTAACGAAAATTGTTTAAATTTGAGTCTTGGATTTGTGTACTTAATAAAATTTGTTATAAAGAAAAATGTTTTGATGAGCGTATTACTATATATAAAGGGAAGAATAGATCAAGGAAGACCAAGAAAGAGTTATGTACACCAACTATACCATGCCTATTTTTATAGGAAAGTTGCAGAAGGGAATTTAGTATTTTTGTCATAGAAAGCGCAAGTAAAGTAGTTCCTGAAAGGCCGCCACGCTCTTGTTACACCCCTGGTGTTGCAGTTGTTCATGGACAGTGGTGATCACTTACCATCAGGTGACCCGCTTGTTCGTTTGCCACACTATAACATAAAAAAAAACAAAAAAAACATCACGGTTTATATGCAAAGGCAACTTTTTTGGGATCGGGTCTAACGGGAGTGTATTAATAAGACTCCGCTGTCAGTAATAATAAATATTTTAAAAAATGTGAATGGTTGACTTTATTTTTAGACCATGCAATTCATCTTTTTGTTTCAATTTAATTGTATGCGATAAGCTAGAAACTTGCACTGTGTAAATAGGCCTTAAAAGGCAGGCACGAAAAATATTTCACATTATATTTTCATAAAATATCTCTTTTATTATTCTTGGCATCAATCATCATCAAGCTACCAGACTGGTTTTATTAAATTCGATACGAGATCAAGATGTATCAGGGGACCTTTTTATTTTACGAAACAAATTTAAAATTAATTTATGTTTGCCTTTAATTTATCCTTGACGATGTTCGTGGCGTAATGATTAACACCAAAGAGCAAAAAAAACGTGTGGCACTCGGGGACTGCCGCGGTAAAGCTATTGCATAGCATTTTTTATCAACTTTAGCAATTATAATTAGTGTTTCGGTTATAACTGTTTCGGGTGCGGAAAAAAAATAAAAATGTATACGGGCGGCCATCTTGGATTCAAAATCAGATTTCAGTTTCAAGTTCCGCGGGGTGATTTACCCCAGTATACAAAATTTCAGACCCCTACGAAGTCTCGATGAGACGTTATAAACGGAATATATCTTTTTTCTAAAATCCAGACGCCATCTTGGATTAAGGCCGTACCTAAATTTTCCGGGGTCCAGTGCTGCCCCCATTTTAAATAAATCATTGCAATTAAAACGGAGACATCATTTAAAATTTTGCTACAACCAAGTCCTAGATAACCCTTTAAAGTATTTTATGAACTACTGTTTACAGTTTAAAGTGAGAACGTTAAGCTTTACTACGCACATTTGCGAAAAACGGCCACGTTTGGCAAATGTGCGTAGAAAAGCTAAACGTTCTCATTATAAACTGTAAACAGTAGTTCATAAAATACTTTGAAGGGTTACCTAGGACTTGGTAGTTGCAAAATTTTAAATGATGTTTCCGTTTTCTTTGAAATGATTTATATAAAATGGGGGCAGCACTGGACCCCGGAAAATTCAAGTATGCCCTTAAGAAAACATTCAAATTTAGATTTTTCACCCCAAAACACGCCTAGATATCGATTTTCATCCAAATCGGAAGTACTCGACTTTTGCATTGGGGGTGTGGGGGTCACTGGAGGGTGGGGGGAGGTGCTCGGCCTTCGGTCTCGCGGGGGATGTTCTGCGCACGGCCTTTGGCCTCAGGCTGCGCCAAGTTACTTAGGGGAGCTGTTTGTATGAAATTTGTAAGGGGGGGAGAATTTTTTTTCCGAAAATTAAAAAAAATACCGGCCCTGGTAATTGCTTAGGTACCCCTTCCGTTTTGTATATGGGGCCAAATCTCCAAGTCTTACCGTTTTGCCAGGCCGTACCCCTTCCATATCAGGTTTCTGCAAATCCTCAAATATCAGATTTTTCTGGTACTTGAACCCGAGCCCTTTATACATTCCACTAAATGCTATATACGAGTAGCTTGTAAGCCTACATGGTAGGCGGAGTGGGGGGTGTTAGGTTTTATTTTCGTTACGGAATTTCTTGATTCGGTCGCCGCGCTCAAAGCCCGCGATAAAAGCTATGCAATAGCTTAAAAGGTACCTTTAAAAAGAGATAATCGGTTAAAACCCATCTTTTGTCTCTTTCCCTCTTATCGGCATTTATTTTTGCTATAATTAGACTTCGCTAAAAGTCAAAAGTAAAAATGTAGCCTGTTTTCTACTGACGTACATTTACTTCTGTTTAGGTGACTTTTATATTTAGTGGCATTAAGAGTCTCCTTACCCTAGACCAAATCCGAGTTTCCCATACAAACGTAGTCTACGTTTTATTTTGAAACGACATGTCAGATTTCGGTAATTTGTGACTTTAAAGAAATTGCATATATCTAGGATTATAATTGGTTTTCAAAGTCAAAATATGAACTTGAAAGAAAATATAGTGCATTATATCATTTTTGACCATCAGTATGGAAAAGTTTTACACCCTTATATTTTCTTTCAATTTCATATTTTGACTGTGAAAACCAATTACAACCCTAGATATATGCAATTTATTTAAACCTAAATTTTTTTACCGAAATGTGACCTTTTGTTTCAAAATAAAACGTAGACTAACTACGTTTGCATGGGAAAGTCTAGGGTAAGGGGGTTTTTAAGGTCTTGGCGTACCGCGTTAAAAAAACTCGCCCCACGAGATTTCAAAACAGGTTACACTTTTGATACTTCATCGCGGTCCCCTATGGTATCCAGTTAGTAGGCAAGTAGTAAAGTACGTAAGCAAAAGAAAAAAAAGCAGGTAGGTAGTTAAAAACAAAATTTGGAGAGGAAGGAACATCCCGGATTTGTATTTTACTTACATATCCTTCCAGATGAATAGCTGGACACCGGGAACGCTTCCAGATAAAGAGCACTCTCTTTATACGGATATGGATATTTCTGATCTCTCCTTTTCAAACTTCGCATCTTTTCAAATGTCATTGGTATCAAAACTTGGAAAATTCTTGAAAACAAAATGAATTGTCATACATTTCAGAGGAAAAACGTGAGCATTACGGTATTTTATTGTGAAAAGTTTTATGGTTCCTAAGCCGTGTCAGGTGGAGTTTTTAGAGTACCGAGCCTCTGGTTGGAATGTTACTGTCTTAGAGCAGAGTAGAAAGGAGACTAGTTGATGAAGCTAATGTTTATTAGCTTTTTTTTATTTTCTGAGTCCCCTTTCGGTACTTAAAAAAGTCTGAGCCTCTGAGATTCGAATGTGAATCTAAACTCCCTTAGAGCATAGAAAAAAGGAGAATAGTTGATGTAACTAATTTTAGTTCATAAATATTTTTATCTTTCCTTTTGCTTTTATTTTATTCGATTGCTAAGACGTGTTAGAGGGAGTTTTTAGTTGGAATATTACAGACTTAGTAGAATAAAGGACTAGTTGACAAAGCTAATGTTTATTAGATTTCTTAATTGCCTTAGAAGACTAAGTGCAATGTGGAGTTTTTAGAGTACCAACCTTTGAAGAAAGAATGTTACTGTCTTAGATATAAATGAGACTAGTTTATGAAGCTGATGCTTATTAGCTTTTGTTTTTGATTTAATTTACTTAGCGCTATAATGAGGATTTTTAAAGTAAGCCTCTAAGCTTACTTATACTCCCTTAGAGCATAGAATAAAGCAGACTAGCCGTGTCAGGGTGAATTTAAGGTGGTTTAAGAATAAAGAGCCTCAAGGGTTGTATTGTTTTAGAGCAGAGAATAAAATTGAGTATAGTAAATGAAGCTGAAATTTTCATTTTATTATTTCTTTTCAAATTCAATTTACCTATTTTTGCTTTAAATTACGTGTTTCGTTTAAAGTTTATTATATTACCGTAGCACCACTGGGTAAAAACAGAAAAGATTATATTGAAAGAAAAATAACACTTTTTATGTTGGTAGAAAGTAATACTAAATGAAATAAGAAAGGTTACCTTCCAAAGCCTGTTAAAAATAAATCTTTAAAATTTAAAAAAGTATAAGTTATACTTTTTGAGCTTGAGATAAGAATCATAAACCAAGTTGCTAGCCTATTGAATTATTACAACAATACCCGTAATGTATTTTAACATATTTCCTGATTTCTGTTATCTTTAATAACGTTCCCTTCATAATAGGTTTACGACTGTGGTTTTTTATTTCGTTTAGTTTATTGTTCCTGAATGTTTCCCAAAAGACTCGAGGATTTGTGGCTGGAAAACTTTCTGCAAAATGGTATTTGAATTCATTTCGTCGAAAGGTCGTGGCATTGTAAGTACATATTTCTCTTTATTTAGTCGGGTAACAACTGTTTTAGAAAGCGTATGGCCGAAAATAGAAGAAATTACAAACAACTTTTACTGTTTATATTGTTTGTTTATTTATTTATTCATTTAATCTTTATTGCACAATAAAATAAACGTACAAGTGGCGGACCTAATGCCATATGGAATTCTCTCCCATATTTCAGTTTGTGGTATATCTATTCACGCTGTACAAGAAATTTAGATAGACTGGTTTCGGAAGCAATGTGTTTTAGAGTGTATAATAAAATGAAACGAAATAACAAATAAACAATTTGCCTAGCAAATAGCTAGGCAAATTGAAAAAACCCCCGACTGTTAAGAACGCCATCTAGTGATAAGTAGCGGAACTACCAATACGACTTGATGTATATCAAGTCGTATCGCGCTACCGATATAGCGCCATCTAATAATTGCTAGAAACAGCTCTAACTTTCAAGCGTTAACCCCCAATAACTTTTAAACGGCTGAACCGATTTTCATCAAACCTAACTAAGAATCACCGCAAGAAAACTCGCTTTCACATAAAAAAACCGCATCGAAATCGGTTCAACCGTTCGAGCGCGACATACAGAGATTAGCGTAAAACTTATAACACCCATCTTTTTGTCACGGTTAAAAAAATGTTGAATTGACCACACTTTTAGAAAAAAAAATCCAATTGACAAAAATGTCTGATTCTCGTGAAATTTTATGAGCCGGTTCAATAATTATGATTTTGTTTTGGTCGATCCAGTTTCTTTTTGCTGAAATTAGTGTATAAAACATAAATAATATTAGACACCACGAGGTCTAGAGCTCATAGGGCCACTAGTGATAAATTGTAAAACACAATCCTAATCCCTTCTTCTTGTATTACGAGCCGCTCTTCTCGGTGGAGTGCTTTTCATGTCTCTCTTTTCTCCGCTAAGTTCTTAACTTCTTTACATGTATTAGGTCCTTACATATGAAATTGCAGATTTTCAATACTGGCAACTTTAAAATCAAATATCTTGCGTTTCATTAGGAATTCCAAATTCAAATTTATTTCGAAATAAAGCCAGAAAAATATTGTTTTAAAATTCGTTTCTTTTGTTTTAACATCATTTGTTTGAGTTTCAACATTGCTATAACAACAACTATGGACAAATTGAAATATCGCGGTATTTACGAATACGAGTTCCACCGTGGCACCAGTGCTGCAGAAACGACTCGAAGAATTAACGACATGTATGGGCCAGGCACTGCTAACGAACGAACGGTGCGTTTTTGGTTTCAACGTTTCCGTTCTGGAAATTTCGATTTACACAATGAGCCTCGTGGACGACCTGCTACTCAAGTGAATAACGAAGAATTGAAGGCGATAGTGGAAGCGGATCCATCTCAAACCACTTCTGAATTAGCAGCAGCCTTCGGCGTAAGTGACAAAACGATACTTATCCACTTGCGCCAAATCGGAAAAATTAAAAAACTCGAAAAGTGGGTACCGCACGAATTGACTGAAGTAAACCAACAAACACGCGTTGCTTGCTGCGTTTCTTTGCTTAATCGCCACAATAATGAGGGGATTTAGAACCGTATCGTGACTTGTGATGAGAAATGGATCCTGTACGACAATCGGAAGCGATTATCACAATGGCTTGACCCTGGAGAACCGGCAAAACCTTGCCCTAAGCGAAAACTGACCAAAAAGAAGATTCTGGTTAGTGTTTGGTGGACCAGTGCTGGTGTTATCCACTACAGCTTCTTGAGATCAGGCCAGACGATTACTGCAGACTTGTATTGCCAACAATTGCAAACAATGATGGAAAAGCTCGCCATTAAACAACCGAGACTGATGAATTGCTCTAGCCCACTGCTCCTTCAGGATAACGCTAGACCACACACTGCACATCAAACGATCGCCAAGTAAGAGGAGCTGCGACTGGAACCTCTGCGTTACCCACCATACTCTCCAGATCTTGCCCCAACCGATTACCACTTTTTTCAAAATTTGGATAACTTTTTACAAGGAAAAAATTTCAAATCTGATGAGGCAGTCAAAACCGCCTTCAAACAGTTCATAGACTCTCGCTCCCAGGATTTTTTTTCCAAAGGTATCAATGATCTGCCTATAAAATGGCGGAAGTGTATCAATAACAACGGCGCATACTTCGATTGATTAAATAATAATTTCATTAAAAAAAACTTGTTTCACTTTTTTGATACTGAACGGCAATTTCATATGTAAGGACCTAATATTCACATTTAATTATTCTTTTATTTGATTAAAAAATCTTCTTCTGGGTTTTCCTACTCCTCTTTTTTCTTATATTTCCTATTAAATTATTGTTTTAAGAACGCATCGTGTCGTAGTAGATGACCGAATATTTTCCCTCTTCTATTTTCTATGATTTGTAAAATTTGTCTTTAAGAGTACACTCGCATGTTCTCTAATACCATTTCATTTGTTACTTTTCCTGTCCCACTTATTTTTTTTATCCTCCTCTAACACCACATTTCAATCCCAGATTAATATACTATAATATCGTAGGGAAAGCAGAATCCATTGATTTCTTTTCTTTTTAACCGATTTCAAAAAAGAAGGAGGCTATCAATTTGACTGTATTTTTTTTACGTATGTTTGTTGGCGAAGTTATCGCGTTCTTCGTCAATTGTGAACCGATTTTCATCATTCTTTTTTCATTTGAAAGCCTTTACTTCCAAGTTGGTCCCATTTTAATTTGGTAAAGATGACGAATATGATGAAGAACTTTGAAGATATGAAAGAAACTCCTAAAAAAAATTGAAGTCAGTTGGTTTTTTTGTTAATAATTTAATAATTACAAGCTTTTTTTAATCAAAAGAGAACATATTTCTTAGTGGAATTATTTCTAAGAAATTTGTTAATGAGCGTAAAGAGTCTGAAAGATTTAGGTATAATTAATTTCTTAGCTTAGCATCACAATGTCAAGACTGGTAAAACATTAAAATACACATAATTTTCTTTCAAAATCCTAACGATTTACTGATAAAGTTACTTAACAACCATAATTCTATTTGAGCATTATTTGCCAAACAAAATACCTATTTTATCTCAAAGTTTAAATACAGACAAAGGAAAAACAGAGACATCTTGAGAGATCTCCAGCCTTGATAAAATTGAGTCTGCTGTTTGCCAGTTTGAAATTAAAAATGGAATATCTGAAGGATTTTTAAGTGACTTTAGAAAAAGAGAAGGTTCTCAATTCAAATGTTTTTTTTTTATGCATGTCTCTCGATAACTTGACCTCCGTTTTATTTAATGTTATAGTGCGGCAAAGGAACAAGTGGGTCACCTGATGGTAAGTGATCACCACTGTCCATGGACAACTGCAACACCAGGGATGTAACAAGAGCGTTACCGGCCTTTCAGGAAGATTTAGAAAATTCTTTTTTTGATTGAAAGCGTGTACATGCAAGTTGGTGAAGATCTGATGATGGGATCCTCGAGAAATCGAGGGAACTCCTCAAATATTCTATGCACAGATATAGTAAATATAAATAAATAAATATATACAGACAAATCACACAGATTGAGCTAGCCCCAAAGCACAGCCCAAAGTAAGTTCGAGACTTGTGTTACGGGATACTAACTCAACGATTTTTTATTATATAACAAATACATATATAGATAAACACCCAAAACCCAGGAACATTTGAAAAAGGCCATTTTCCAACTTGCCCTGGTTGGGGATGGGTATGGGGATATTTTCATACAAATTGACTCGATCAGCTGATCAGTTGGTATGAAAATTCAAATATTTTTTTTAGGATTTCGTGAAATTTGTTGAACAAAAGTTGTTCAGTTTCATAAGTTGAGGTACCATCTGAGAGGTTTTGCGTTCTTTCATTAACACGATGTATATAATATATGAGTGGTTTTTTTTTAACAAGTCACACTTCCCAAAGTAAGTTTAAAGTTGTGTTATGAGTTACTAAGTCAACGATGCTATATTTTATAATAAATACATAGATAAACACCCAAGACCCAGGAACATTTAAAAAAGGCCATTTTCCAACTTGCCCTGGCTGGGGATCGAACCCAGAACCTCCGGATTGGCGGACTAGCGTGTTGACCATTACACCACGGAAGTCGTCATAACGGAGTGTGGAACGTGGGCCAATGTGTGGCCACACTTAATCCTCTATCATTAGCCGAGTTTAGGTCGTCTATTGTTCAAGGGGTTGGGCAGTTGGGACATGACAGGTAGGTGGGCCATGGTTTGAACAGCTCCACAGTCACAACGATTGTTGTTTGAGAAACCTTTGCTCGGTTTTCATGGCATCTCCCAACACCTGGCCGGAGCCTGTTTATGGACTTCCAGACTTCATCAGGGGAAGTCGCCACCCAGTGGAAGTTTTCAGCGGGTGGAATATGAGATTGTGGCGGAGAGTATTTATTTTCCCACCATGCTATCTTAGTGTATGAGGCTTTGCCTGGAATACTTGGCTGTCTGAAGAAACTTTTCCGGCTCTTTAAGCGCGGGGGTGGTGGAAACAGGCCTCGACACACTGACTACAAAGTAATACCACTTGTAATGCTAACGGAGCTAAAAACATGATAGGAACTAAGTATCTTACAAGCGCAGCGCGCACCGTCAAGTACCTTGCTATTGTATAAAATAAATAAATTACAGAATGTGCTCCTTTACTGCTATAGCGAGGTGATATGCTCGACCGCCAAGGAGAATCATCCTTTCATTGCTAATTTCTTGCCTCGTACCTACTCGCAATTAGTAGAGGATTCTTCATAATTGACATAGGTACTCGCATTCCGTCATCTCAGATATCAGTTTTGTTAAAGTTTTTTGTTTGTGAAAATAACCAACATAGTTATCAAAGACGGCATCTGACATAGCATGACATCATATAATGATGATATCGTCATCATCTTCATACTTCATCGTCATACCTCTATCTACTCCAACTGTTCCCATATCATTCCTTACGCATTCTATCTTTCATTTCTTAGGCCTTCCCTTACTTCTGCACTTATTCAATTTCATTCTGTCATCTAATGTGTCATCATCAGATGACAGTAAAATGAAAGTGAATAAGTTAGAATGTTATAAGCTAGTAAGTGGATTGGTGATCTTAAGTGGCATAAAAATATCTCGAGCTCCTCTGTGCTCGGGAAGGCACCTATAAGCCGGAAACCACACGGCACTAGAGGATCTCCTTCTAGTAATTCCTTAATGTACAATGCTCGCCTGAAATAATACCTACTTGTAATAACGAGCGTGTAGCAAGCAGCGGCACCTGTGGCCGCTTGAGAGGGTTTTAATTTTGTAATGGGTAAGTGACGCCTTAAAGTTTGCAGGAATTTTGTCTACCAGCTACCTTCTTAGTAGATTAGTTTCAATAGTTGATTAAGAGGGAACACTTAGGTCGAGAGAATTGGAAAATAGGTATTTGTAAAACCTATTGCTGTCGCGCTGTGCCCGAACTACAACTGCAGCTCGGACCGAAAATACCTATGAAAAGTACACAAAATCAACGTTTCGTAGATTTCTCCTTCAAACTGATTTAATTCCTTTTTAGGGTTCCGTACCCGAAGGGTGCAAACGGGACCGTATTACTGAGACTCCGCTGTCTGTCCGTCTGTCCGTCTGTCACAGGGCTCTATCTCTTGAACCGTAATAGCTAGACACCTGAAATTTTCACCGATTATGTATTACTGTGGCCGCTATAACAACAAATACTAAAAATAAAAAAAGTTGAAAGTTAAAGGGGGTTGTCATACAAAAATCGTATCTTTTTCAGCGTTTTTAACTCGATCTGTCACAGGGCTCTATCTCTTGAACCGTAATAGCTAGACACCTGAAATTTTCACCGATTATGTATTATTATGACCACTTTAACAACAAATACTAAAATAATATAAAGTTAATAATTATTAAAGGGGGTCGTTATACAAGAAACGTGTTTCTTCAGCGTTTTAAAATATTGTACGGTGGTACGGAACTCTTCATGTACGAGTCCGACTCGCACTTGCCCGTTTATTTGAAAAGATATAGCTGTGTTTGTATGTTGTCATTTTTGTCATTTTATATAATCTCGTCAAATTTGATTGCTAGATGATTTGAGCAGAGTGGAAAATCTTACCAATTTTTCAGGTTTATGAAGGTTCGTATCTCTTCAATTAAATTATGGAAAAAAAGAAAACATATATGCCAATATATCACCGGTGAGACCTGCTTGTAGAAGGTCGGTGAAAATGTGCCGATTCAATTCTTCAGGCTTGCGTCGTCGGGATCTCCAATGTTGAGGCGCGTGTCCATCACGTCGAGGTATATAGCGACCACTAAGAGTGCACCACTGAATAGGTAGTGAGCTAATGAAACCCAATGGATCTGGTTGATCCATCACCGTCTATAGGCTAAGAGTGGATATGGATGATTTATTACCATAACAACGGGTTTTTATATAAAAATATTTACAATGTTAACCTTAGATCTACACGTCCGTTTAGTACGTGATGTGTTAAATTAACGAAATATAAAATGTTAACAATTTTTTTGTTTCTAAATGCCAATATTTCATTTATTTAAAAACAAACTAAAATCACTAATTGTTATTTATTTTATATCCTAGTTCACATCACGTACGATTATAAGGATACAGCCGTATAAACTGTCTGTAACGTCACAGTATCGGGGGCGGTTGCACGCTATCTGGAACTGTGTCATATTATCTGGATATTGTTGATGACGTTTGAAACTAACTCGGTTGGAGGGAACTTCTTTTCAAAAGGTTTTTTGAGTTTAAAGTTGCTTTGATGTAACTCTTATTTTGCTTCTTTTGAAATGTTGATTTTCGTGTGAGTGGCGAGTAAGTGGCCACTAGTGTTAGATTTTTCAAATTGCCTTAATACATCTGACTTAGCATTGACGTCTGCT
The DNA here is from genome assembly GCA_963576875.1 of Acrobasis repandana. Taxonomy (NCBI): domain Eukaryota; kingdom Metazoa; phylum Arthropoda; class Insecta; order Lepidoptera; family Pyralidae; genus Acrobasis; species Acrobasis repandana. The sequence continues at coordinate 20,176,539 of OY756222.1, forward strand.
ATATAAAAGTAACAGGCGAGACCAAAACCTTGACGAATAGTAACAAAAATAGAAGCGCACGGCGCCGTAACGGCAAAGAGAAAACCGCTGCCGCATCGGCTGTATATGTATAGGAATGCAGAGTCTTACCAAATATAAGTACTGAAACCATTTTAATGGTGAATTAAGTCCATGATCCTGAACGAATTTCCCCAAGGAACATATATATCGAAATATGGGATATTTATTTGCTTTCCATACAAACTTGGTTCAGCTAATCGATTAACGTGTATAGGAGGCCAAAAAATATATTTCATATTTCGATATAAAATGTTAGGGAAAGTTGTTCAGTATCATGGACTGAATTCACCCTTAAAATAGTTTCAGTAAAATTTTGTTAGAAGTTATTATCCTAAATAGGAACTTATTTATCATTATCATCATCATTTCCAGCCCGTATCAACCTACTTAAGAGCCCGTATGACCCTGATAGTACTAAGAGTGATCTTAAATATTATCAATATCAACGAAATACTCACTTTGAAATAAAAACACAGCTAAGTTCAGGACTAACTCTATACATAATATGAACGGAAAGTATTCAAGAAATACAAGAAATTAGCCGTTGTAACTTTGGATTATAATTGTATTTAACATAAGGCAGAGATCATATGTCTTATTTTTTTGATAACTCTTAAATATTCTTTGTAAAACGAAAAAATCCTCATAAACCAGAAACGCGTAAATCAGCCTCATTGACCTCCCGTTGTCTTTTCATTTCGCATGGCTCGCTTCGGCTAGGGTAAATTTGTGTGCGTGGAAGCGAAAGCAAAATTTAGATTATCCACATCAGGCGCCGTCTTAACTGTTGGGCATAGGCCTATCTTTTTGCGCCATTCTCTATGGTCCTGTGCTAGTCTATATCTAGGTAAACCAGTGTCAGTATAATACAAAGAATTATTATTATAATAACCAAGTTGGCACCGCGGCCGCGGCGGCACTGTGTATAACAAATAGATCTATACTTGGAATTCACATGATTTTAGCATTGAAAAATACTATACAGGGCTAGTTTTAATTAACTGGCAACATTTTTGGAGCAAGTTCAGTCCATGATACTGAACTACTTTCTATAAAAAAGTTATTAAAAATCGATAAAAATTTTTCGTCCTCCGTCCAGCAGCGTTTGAACCCAAGTACAAGTAGACTTCTACTCATTGAAGTACCGGCGCGGCGTAGTGTCATATATGTACAATATGAAAAGCAATAAATAAATTGAAATTAAAAACTGAAATTGAACAAATCCAAGCGCAAACGCTCGAAAATAGTACAAGTTCCAGACAGAATTGCACCGACCAATATCTGTGACGTCACAACAACCCACTTTTTTCAACTCACACATTTTGTTCTGAAATCGGTGCAAAGTTCGCTACGAGTTAAATTGGCCTCTAAAGGACGGACGCGCTTTTTGTGTTATTCTGCGAGTCCACAGTTGGTTGCCAGTTCCAAACTTTGTAATTTTAAAGAATTTTTAGAATTGAATTTTCAACTGTCTGTCGGATTTTTCAGTTCCATTTGGTTGTGTTCGTAGGTGTTTATGTTATTTATTTATTTATTTTTCGTGTGTACAAGTAACCAACACTGGTGTAAGATTTTTTTAGCTGCTTGTTGGCAATCATTTTAGACGACTCCAGCAGCGTATTGGTTAACGTAACACGCTAGTTTGTGACTCAGAGGTTCTGGGTTTGATTGAAGCCAGGGCAAGTTGGAAAATGACCTTTTCGAAACGCTCTAAAATAGTAAAGTTCCAGACAAAATCGCACCGACCAATATCTGTGACGTCACAACAACTCAATTTTTTTAACTTACACATTTTGTTCTGAAATCGGCGCAAAGTTCGCTACGAGTTAAATTGGCCCCTTCTTATCGAGTCGAAATGGTTACACAATAATTAATTAAAATTATAATTGGCCTCTTAATAATAATAATAATAATGTTGGATCTGTATCCCCACGCAAGCCTCCCAATGGACCGGGGTGAAAAGACCCGTGAATCCAAAGGAGATACAAATAATAATAATAATAATAAGTCATTTATTTCAGGCACAAAACCCAACCTAAAGGATGAGACGCGCTTTGTGTGTTATTCTGCGAGTCCCCAGTATGTACGTCGTTCGTCGTCGTTTGTAATTTTAAAGAATTTTTAGAATTGAATTTTCAACCGACTGTCGGATTTTTCAGAGTTCCATTTGGTTTTGTTCGAAGGTGTGTATGTTAGTTATTTATTAATTTTTCATGTGTGCAAGTGACCAACAATGGTGTTAATACCACTGTTGGTCACTTGTACTTGCATTTTTAAAGCTACCTTAAGGCGTCTGACGTAGCTTGGCGACTGCCACACACATTCAAAAAATACAGGTTGACTTTTTAAACACCAGCCAAATTTTTGGAGCAAGTTCAGTCCATGATACTGAACTACTTTCCATAAAAAAAGTTATTAAAAATTTTTCATCCTCCCATAACTAATTGTTTTTATGGAAAGTAGTTCAGTATCATGAAATGAACCTGCTCCAAAAATTTGGCTGGTGATTAAAAAGTCAGCCTGTATACATTATCAGCTTTAACACCCTGCTATGCTTGCATTAAATGGATAAACATACTTTTAAGCAAGATTTTTTCCGAAGTCGGGTTTTAGCTATATCTTGTTACATAATTATTTCATAGATACATATAACAGAGATGGGGTAGACAGAGCATTTTGGATCTGACGGCTCTAAGCAGACAGCCCAGGGCCTTACGACCCAAAGGCCACACTTTAGTCTGATGTGCCGGAAGGTGGAAAGAGGAATTAAAAAAAAATATGTTGCTAGCCGCATCGCCTATTAACATGATTTGCATTCTCGCCTATTCACTCATAATAATAATAAACACATAATCTATAACCATTGGCATATACTAGTAGTTCGCCGCGAACTTAGACCTCGCGATTTTTTATTCATATTTCAAAAACTTCTGAACCGATTTTGATGCCCAACGAACTTGAAAATTCTATTGATATTTCCTACATGCCTACCAAATTTCATCAAAATCAGACCATTGGTTCGGCAGAACACATAATCTATAACCATTGACATATAATATACTATAGACTAGCTATCTCAAACTTTTGAACCTGTCCTATTGTTAATTACATGGCGGCGTGAATGTTATCATACGTATTTAATATTAAATCAATTAAATCTGGTTACTTACCGATGGAAAGTTATTTATTGACACTTTGCCGTGTTCCTTAAATTGTATTTACATTTCTTAATACACACCGAGGCATTTTTAATTATTTTACCATGTTTTCGTATGGTTGTTTATAAACTGTCAAAAGTACTAGGCGTATAAGAACTAGCAAGCAATTAAGTAAAGTTTATTGAACGGTACTAAACAATGATATGTGGTGTCTTCTCTAGTTTTACATACCTAATAGCTCTATGTCTATAACTGACGTGAAAAAACGCAGGGGCTTCTGCAGGCGAAAGGCTAGTCATTTATAAACTTTTTCAAACAAATACTTAACGTAGGCCGTGTGGTTCCCGTCAGAGTAGAAAAGGGCCACTCCAAGTCTTCCCGTGGATGTCGTAGAAGGTCGACCTAGGAAACACAAGCTAAACAAAGCGTATAAACATCAATGAGACCTCTCCAACCTTTCTGGCCAGCGTGGAGTGTGTATGCCAAATCCTCTGACTGCTCTTGCTATTAGATGGTACTCCTAGTACAGAGACTAAAAAAGATATAGTAACAAAAGTAAGATTTCATGCTACCTTCTATCATATGATAAAAGTTAGCATGAAATCTTTTTCCACCTGTGAATAAACTAGACGTAACGTTGTAAATATGCTGATAGGGTTTGTTCGCTTTGATATGGAGATGATGCGCGTGTCGCCTGCCTTTGAAATGTCACCGTCCCGAGACTCTATTTACGGTGGTTTATCCCGTTAGTTTTTAGATTTTGACCTAAAGCTCTGTCTATCCTGTTCTGGATAAAATTGTGATTAATATTATATACTAATTACATCTTTATCTTCAACGAAGTAGGCATGACTTAGAGCCGTAAGACCTTATAAAGGCATTGTACTGTGTTACGAAAATTTGTGACCACGAGTGGCACACAATTTCTTGAGCTCTTCCGTGCTTCAGAAAGCACATTTAGCCATTGATCCATCATCATAAGAAGGCAGTCAGTAAACTAAGTTTACTGCCCACTAACACACAAGAAAAAAAAACAATGAAGGTAGCATGAAATCTTTTTCCATCGCTGAATAAACTAAAAATAACGTTGTAAATATGATGATAGGGTGTTTATTCGCTTTGATATGCAGATGTTTTTGCCTTTGAAATGCCAACGTCCTGATACTCTGTTTACGGAGGTTTAACTTGTAACTCTTTGCATTTTGATCTAAAGCTCTGTCTATCCTGTTGTGGTTAAATATACGATTATTATATTGACACTTACCTTGGCGCTTCCCCTAAAATACTCATTCCTTATCTTGTCCTTTCTAGTTACTCCACTCATTTAACTAAGTATCTTCATTCATCAGCATGCAGCTTTCTTTCTCCCGTTACGTAATCATGTAAATAGGCAATGCTAGCAGTCCAACACTATTTTCTTTTTCCACCTTCTCGCCCACCATCACGCTAAAAGTGGCCTTTGGATATTGCGGCCTACGACCCAAAATGCAGTAATCGCATATACCATTAGGGATAAAGACATAATAATATGTATACTATAATCATCATCATCACCCAAGCGTATTTTCCTGGTTGCATTGTCAGCGGTTACGCTTCAGAGCCCGGGGTCCACTACCTTACCTAGGTGATTTGACGAGGTTACTGGTTTTTTTACACAGAGCGACTGCCGTCTGACCTTCGCAACCCAAAGGGTAGACCAGAACCAATCCTAGGATAGGTCCAAACGCTAGATGGCGTTCGGGACCAACGGCTTTACGTATATGTATACGTTTATGTATACTATAATGTCTAGAAGTAATTAAGGAGACTACAGAACTAAATCGCTTTACATGAGTACCTAGAGATGAGAATAGGCGCGCTCACAAAATTAAATGTTTGTAAGTCAACATAGCACTGTTGCTATTGTTTACCCTCTAAATAAGTTTAAAACAAAGACCTATATGAGTATGATTGCGAGATACATGTTTTTTTTATGTCATAGGACGACAAACGAACAAGCGGGTCACCTGATGGTAAGTGATCACCGCTGCCCATGGACAATTGCAACACCAGGGGTGTAACAAAAGCATTACCGGCCTTTCAGGGGGAGGGGGATGGGGCTCCGGCTCTCTCGTTCACCGAACGAAGCATAGAAGCGGTGAAGCTACTACTCAGACGTCGATTTTCTGTGAAAGTGTGGTACTTCCCAGGACGAGCCGGCCCATTCATGCTACTAGCAAAACTGAGTTTTGCCGGTAGCGTGGCTCTACCACAACAAAATATAATAACATGGACGATGTACATAAGCTCATACATCGTTTTTTTTCTCCCAACATATTCATTTCATATAACCTGCATATTAGTTTCACGTAGCATTACACCTTCCTTATCACCCCAAACCACTCGGCGTGTCTCCCCACTAACATATCAACCTCATTATTATGTAAATAGTCTACAACTGACTGAAGCCTTATCAGCAATAACATTTGCATTGATCCCGCGTAAGTATGGATTTAGGGATTTTTAAGTTCCACCTCATTTTAGGTACTTAGCATTCAGGAGATACGGCGCTGGGGGAAATTATTTGTGAAAGTTGGAGATTCCAGAAGAAAGCGGGAGAAATATGTTTATTACCTGAGCGCGACTTTATTTCTGACTAGATGAAAAGTTTTTTATACAAACTACTAAATACTTACATGCAGAATATTCTTAAATAACTAATAAACAGGCCAAGTGCGAGTTAAACTCGCGTGGAGAGGGTTCCGTACAATTAATTGAATTCTTATAGGTTTTCCTGTAAGCAATGAACTATATTTTGTATATTTTTCAAAATTTTATGGTCAGTAATATCGGAGATCAGGGGGGGGGGGGGGGGGAAATTGTCAATTTTCGTCTTCTTTCATGAATAAAATCAAAATTATTCATGTTACAATAAAATAAAAAATATATATTTGAGATCCTCATAACGAGCCCTTTCATTTGATATATGACACAGTAAGGTTTGCAAAACTTTTATTTTTAATTTCCTAATTTGTCCCCCGAAAATTACCATTATTTTAAACAAAATATTTTTTACTTTGCACATTATGTGTTTGGGTCATAGGATAACAACAATTCTACCAAATTTCACCTGATTCGGTCAAGTAGATTCGGAGCAAATTGGCTGTGACAGACGGACGGACAGACAGACAGACGCACGAGTGATCCTATAAGGGTTCTGTGTTTTCATTTTTTGTACGGAACCCTAAAAACAAATTAAACTACAACCTAAAACTTGTTTATATAAATAAGTTGGGAGTGTTGTCACTGTGTATGATTAAATCACCCAAGCAAAGTGCATTTTTAACTTTTCTTCGCACTTTTGCCAAAAGTGGCCGTTTTTCGCAAATGTGCGAAGAAAAGCTTTACGTTATCACTTTAAAACGGTAAACAGTAGTACATATAATTAAATTTTTAACAAAAAAAACAACCGACTTCATTTTTTTTAGGTGTTTCTTCTATATCTCCAAAGTTCTTCATCATATCTTCACCAAATTAAAATGAGACCAATTTGGTAGTGAAGGCTTTCAAATAAAGAAATAATCATCAAAATCGGTTCACAATTGACAATGATATCGCGTAACAAACATACATAAAAAAAACATACAGTTGAATTGATAACCTCCTCCTTTTTTGAATTCGTTTAACAATAGTTTAAAGGGTTATCTAGGGCTTACTAGAACAAAATTTTAAATGATATGTCCGTTTCCTTTCAAATAATTTATTTTAAATGGGGGCAGCACTGGACTTAGAAAAATTCACGTAATTAAGGTATTTTGTATTTTTATTTTAAAATAATTAAGAAACTGACAAAGTCCCTAAATTTACTGAGAATAACAATCAGTGGTTACACTTATCGTGCCTTGCCGTGTGATTCCCGGCAGAGTAGAATAGGACCACTCCAAGTCTTCCCGTGGATGTAGAAGGGGTAGGAAACAATCTAAACATCAATGAGACATTTCCAATCCTTCTGGCCAGCATGGAGAGTGTAGGCCAAATCCTCTGGCTGCTCTTGCTAAGCGTGGCTCTGGTAGAGGGTCGTGCTCCTGCAGAGGAGACCAAAAAAACCTGTTGATGATGACTTATCGTGACATTCGTGACGTAGTCTTGGGCCATTGTGGGAAGAAAATACCTTGTTTTATTTGACCATGAGTAAAGCTACCTCGAAATAGCACTGATATATATAAAATTATACAGACAACGTTTAAGATTCTCACCTCACCGATGCAAACCATTTCAGCACAGTCGAGTTCATTTCCGGAGAGTTGGCTTGATCTCCGGCTCCATTAAGACTGAGACAGATGATTCTTGCTCTGCCACTTATAGTATATTGAGGTTTCATCCAGATATACCTACTTTAATAGTGTATTCAGTCTACAGACCGTATGGCTTCCAGATTAGAATAGAACCACTCCATTTCTTCCTGTGGGTGTCGTAAGAGGCGACTATAAGACTAAGCACAAACATCTCGTGCTACAATTGCATTCTCAAGGAGGGTTGACGTCAGGCAGGCGGCCATTCGTAAAACTATAACCTAATCGTTTAAACTCTACTAACTATTTCTTGTGGCATGGTCATCGGCACCCTTGGGTGACCATTGACATATATATTATATTTTATTTATTATAATATGGGATCGGTGTGGAGTGAAAGAGGACGTAGTAACAAAATTCAAAAAAAAATCAAATATCTTTATTATCATAGGATATTTATAATATCTCTTAATAATAGTCACTTTGTTTTGTTTTGCACAAATGTTGACGTCAAATCGTTACTTACAGCTAAGTTTATGCCGCTTCCTAGGCGCAAGTGCAGAAGAAGCGGCAACAAACTGCACTGCACGTTTTCTCCAAAGACGTCAACTAACAAACTAAAAACTTAAAATTAGTTATATGGATGAACTGAGATTACATTGTTTGTTATGTCATATTGAAATTGAATTATAAGAATTACGAAATATAAATTAATGTCAATTTGTAAATTTTGTATGTACCAATGTACCTAAATTATGACATGTCTAAGTATACAAACCTTTAAGAGGGACCCGCGCCAAGCTCAAGCCAGACCTTTTTGTCTTTAAGATAGTCATCGGTCCTATAATAAGCCTTCTCACAAAGTACTTTCTTTACATAAGCTTTGAATTTTCTGTCTGGCAACAAGAGTAGAACAAGTTATGTTAAGATGGTTTGGGCATCTACGAGTAGAAAGGATGGATGAAAGTAGATTAACAAAAAATATTTATGAGGCAAGTGTGAAAGGAAGAGCGGGACAGTCGTCCTTGGCGAACGATCTGCGATCAGATTGCAGACGTTCTGAAAAAGGGAGAGGTAAGAAGTACCCGTAACCGAAGGGCATGTATGAAGAGGTTGATGAGTGTAAATGAAGCGAGAGAGGTCTGTCAAAATCGTAGCAAGTGGAGGTCCATAGTCTCTGCCTACCCCTGTGGGAAACAGGCGTGATAGTATGTATGTATATATGTATTATATTTAAAAAAGAAAAAGCGGGAAAGCGCTCCCTAGGCCCCGAAGCAGCACAGCTGAGGATGCAACCGGAAACACGCTTAGTAGAACAAGTATATTCAGTTAAACATTATAAAGAAAGTGAACTAAGTTTGATTATTTCAAAAAAATGATACTTTGCGCTAGTTTCTGTCTACCAAGTAAGGGATTAAGACGTGTTTAGTTTGTATGTATATACTTACTGCGCTGACTCAACCAGAAGACGTCACAATTCTCTATTCTGCAGATCTTCCCTCCAGGCTTTGACGTCTTTGCAGGCTTCGTCTCTCCAGCGGTATCTTGGACAACCCATCGACCTTTTCCCGGTTGGTCTCCCCGTGTACGCTCTTTTTACGGCACGATCTTCTTCTATTCTCTCCTTGTGACCCAGTCATCGAAGTCCTTTGGAGTTCCTTTACTATAGACAGAATCAGACTTTCCCATACAAAAGTCTACGAGTACCTAGCTTTTATTTTGAAACGATATGTCAGATTTCACCAAAATTTTGTAATTTGAAAAGAAATTGCATATATCTAGGCATATACTCGTACTCGTAATTGGTTTTCACAGTCATAATATGTACTTGAAAGATAATATACAACGTGGAAGAGACATACCCGTAATAAATCGAACCACGGTCTACAACAGATCATTATAGTATAATGAAATTAAAATAACAGCCGAAGAACAAAAAAAATTTAGCATTTCCATAGAAAAGTGTGCAGCCGCTCGGGCAATTTTAATAATTAATTTTCATTTGATTATACTTTAGTGGTCTATTATATATAGCCCGTGGTTCGGTTTATTACGGGTATGTCCCTTCCACTTTGTATATAGTTGATAATAAGATATTTGACCATCAGTATGGAAAACTTTTACACCCTTATATTTTCTTTCAAGTTCGTATTTTGTCTGTCTGTGCCTAGATATATGCACTTGCAAAATACTACCGCAAACTGACATGTCATTTCAAAATAAAAGCTACGTTTGTATGAAAAAATCTAGGATAAGGGAACTATTAAGTTTGTATGTATGTTCAATTGTAATGCTTTTGTTTAGTCCCAAAAGCATCAAATGGCAAATACAAGTGAATACCACTTGCGCATCCCGATAATGCCGGACTAACACTAATCACTATAACAATGAAAACGATTCTGGCGCGCGATAATCGCGGGTTTCACGAGCGAGCGTGGAATTACTCTAGGGTTGGCAGTTTTTATATTCGAAAAGAAAACTGAAAGTAATCACTTTCAAATTAGTACACAATACACTTACCGATTAATTCCTAAAAATCGTCCCAAGAGTGTTACCTTAGTATATCGGAATGTATATCGAATTACGAAAAATATTCTCACACACATATAGTAACTAGATCACGTAACTACTTAGATGTATGAGAATCACTTTTTTTCGTATTTCGATGTACATTTATTTCGAAGAGTTGTTCAAAATAATGGACTGATATACCCCTCAGTATATTTATACTGTACAACAGTAACTACAGAGTGCAACAATATAACATAGTCTGCTAATTTATGGCTGATATAGTTGACTAGGAGAGAACGCTTTTAGCGTTAAGGTGAAAATATAAGCAAATGGCCTTGAAGACCAATATGGAAATATAATATACATATATATGTATATATATATATATATGTGTTACTCGTATATATATATATATATATATATATATATACGAGTTAACAATTTATTTCACACTTTAAGGCCATTTGCTTATATATTCACCTTAAGTCCGCCAATTGTAAAACAATTTGTATTGTGCAACAATAAAATTTGAATAAATAAATAATATGTTCGAGCAAATTTTCCTAATGTATTTAAAAATACAAAATCTCGGCAGCGACAACCCTATCCGCGTTGTATTTACTCCGACGGCGGGCGGTTACGTTTGATGATTGTCCTCGTAACGGCAGATGGGACGCCGCGGACATCGCATATATATATATATATATATATATATATATATATATATATACGAGTAACATATATATATATACGAGTTAACAATTTATTTCACACTTTAAGGCCATTTGCTTATATATTCACCTTAAGTCCGCCAATTGTAAAACAATTTGTATTGTGCAACAATAAAATTTGAATAAATAAATAATATGTTCGAGCAAATTTTCCTAATGTATTTAAAAATACAAAATCTCGGCAGCGACAACCCTATCCGCGTTGTATTTACTCCGACGGCGGGCGGTTACGTTTGATGATTGTCCTCGTAACGGCAGATGGGACGCCGCGGACATCGCATATATATATATATATATATATATATACGAGTAACATATATATATATATATATATATATACGAGTTAACAATTTATTTCACACTTTAAGGCCATTTGCTTATATATTCACCTTAAGTCCGCCAATTGTAAAACAATTTGTATTGTGCAACAATAAAATTTGAATAAATAAATAATATGTTCGAGCAAATTTTCCTAATGTATTTAAAAATACAAAATCTCGGCAGCGACAACCCTATCCGCGTTGTATTTACTCCGACGGCGGGCGGTTACGTTTGATGATTGTCCTCGTAACGGCAGATGGGACGCCGCGGACATCGCTTTTCGCGTTTTACTCCAATCCCGTCACAATTTATGGCACAAATCATATTTTTGGCGCTCAGATTGTTTTGTCCGTGATAAATAAAAAAATTGTCTTCTGTTTTTATTTGCGATCAGCGCTGTTTCGCTTTAAGTAAATTAGTTGAGCCTCTACTTGCTACTTTATCCACTTGCTTTATCGCGTTGTTGTTTCTATGTTCAGGCAGTTGCGTAACAGGCCACTGCTCGCGCCCCGGCCGTGGTAAGTTCTGACACCGCCAAGTTAACTCAACGCCTTAATTGCTCGGATGCCAATGGACATTTATTACGAAAATTTTCAGTTTTTTTTTTTTTTATATGTATTTGTTATTTGTCCATTTAGATTTAAGTTAATACTAGCTTTTGCCCGCGGCTTCACTCGCGTATCCCAAATCCCACGGAAACATTACTTTTTTCCAGGATGAAAGGTACCTACCCTATGTCCTTCTCAGTCCTCCTTACTATGTGTATGCGAATTTTCAAGAAGTTTGGTTCAGTAGATAAAGCGTGAAGAGGTAACAAACAAAACAAACAAATATACGAACTCACTTTCGCATTTATAATATTAAGTTAGGATAGTTAGGATTAGGATAGGATTAAGCTTGTACCTGACTCACGTACACGCGTTGGGAAACTGTTAGTGCACGGAGTATTTTTAAAGATTAAAGATACTCGTACATAATTTAGGAACAATATGTCTTTCCTTTTGAGTCGCTTCCGATAAGAGCGTGTTGTCAGCCCGGCAGCCAGTTCATTAGGGTGGACCTCCACTTTCTCCTTATACATTTCAGAGACCTTTAGTACTCGTATTAGCTACATATAAATATTATAGACGAGAATTATGTTGGACTTTTTTAAGGTTCCGTACCTCAAAAGGAAAAAACCCTTATAGGATCACTTTATTGTCGGTCTGTCTGTCTGTGAAGAACCTTTTTCTCAGGAACGCGTGGAGGTATCAAGCTGAAATTCATATCAAATAGGTACCTATTTGATATGAATTTCAGCTTGAGTCTACTGTCCCTTGGATCTGTGAAATCAAAAAAATAATATAAGAAAAATGTAAGTAGAAACATCACCAAAATGATATATGATTCAGAAAATTGCATGCGGTATCCCAAGATGAGATCCCTTAGGGTTCCATCACTAAATTGCATAAATAATTCGTATATCTGTCGTTTGTATGTCTATTTGTCAAGTACGATAGAACCCATTAGTAATAAATCACTGTTACTTCCAAATAACGAAACTACAGAAATAACACTCCGATATAAACTAATCAAATGCCACAGAAGACATTAAGAGTATTACATACAGAACGGAATTTCCTAAGGTCCCGCGCAATATGCGTCCCCGTTCCCCGTCCCCGCACCTCTTCCCCGTTCTGGCCTTGTGGTGGGGCGAGAGTAGGCAAACACACACCCATTGACGTGTGCACGGCGGGACACGGTGGCACAAGAACGGGGGAGAGGTGCGGGGACGGGGAACGGGAACGCATATTGCGCGTACCTTAGGGATTCCGTTCTGTATGTAGTACTTTTACTGTCTTCTGTGCTAATGCAAAAACGTTGGTGGGTTTGTTTTGTGTCTTTCTTTGATCTATGTACGAGTATAGAGCCAAGGAGATTTCAGTAGGGTTAGTAAAACTAAAAGTTATTAGTTGCGTAGTAATAACTTAAGTTGAAGTTTCTTCCATATCTCCAAAATTCTTCATTATGTCTTCACCAAATTAACATGGGACCAATTTGGTAGTAAAGGCTTTTAAATAAAAGAAAACAATCATCAAAATCAATTCACAATTAGGTGTTGAAAGGAAGGAAAACACACATGTTTTGGATTGCAACCAGTTTTAATGTTTTTGTATGTTTCTTTTTGTGTAGTTTTGTAATATTTGTAATCTGTTTTATGATAATAAAAAAAAAAAAAAGAATGAAGGTCATTATTTTTATATTATTTTAATTGCAAAAGCTACAACATAGCTACTAACTACTTCTAAAATACTAGCGTTTCGGAACGACCACTGCTGGGAAGATTACGCCGAAAGAAAGCCAGTTCAGCTTCATTTGCATGTCTAGTTAATTTGTGTTGTAACTGCTACCATCTTACGGAGTTTGTCATTTGACAATCTGTATTTATGGCTTTAGTATTGTGCCGTCTAATGTATTAGGTTTTGGAATTGCTAGTATTGTGCAAGTAGTAAGGTTAAAAGGTCTCATTTAGTAAAACGACAATAATACGGTATTTGTCAATTTTTTTAATTAAATTTAATTTTCCTGTGGGAAACAGGCGTGATGATATGTACTTATTTATTTAATTAAATGTCAGTAAATGTTGACTACTCTAATGTTATTTCATAAACTGTAGGTATAAAAACGTATAATTTTGAAATATAGCTAGGTATATTATTATATATTAGTAATTCCTGTTTATGTGTAAAGTGAATGTATTTATATTATAAAAACTATATATATATTAAAAAATAATGAATATACTTAATATAATTACGGAACGCGTTCCAAATCCAAAAAGACTTCGTAACTGACGTTAGGGTTGTCACGGCGACGTAGACAGATGGCGTGGCGAAGTGGACAGCGTGTTATCAATCACGCCCCGAATTAAGGGAAGATACGGTAGCCCTAGATTGCCATGTTGATTGGTTTACGCTTGTTAAACCAAGATTTTACCACATATTTAGATTGAATGGCATGCTCAGTGTGATCTGGAAAAGAATTTCTAGGAAATAAAAATGTTTCAATTAAAGAATGTTTTTAAATAGTCTTTGGTAAAATGTTATATAATATCATGAACAGAGCCCTTCAAATTATTTTGCCTTTATTTATTTATTTAATTAACTTTGTTACAATACATGTAAATGGCGGACTTAAGGCCAGAGGCCTTTTCTACCAGTCAACCAACAGATGATGCTGAGAAAGCAATCTTTTGAGGTAAGTACAAACAAAAAATATATATACCTATATATATTTTACAATGTAAGTACAGACATACATATATATCGCATATATAAACCTACACAAAAATATATAATTGTATAAACTATTCCATAATACACCACATACATAAACTACATAAACACTATTTACTCTGTAACACCATACATACATTTAGATCGTCCACTATGATGTCTTTTTACCTAATGGGTAGACTGAAAATTTCGGGTCTTACAGCACTAAGCAGACTGAACCCAATGCCGCAAAACTCAAAACCCACTTTTAGCATGATAGTAGGCCAGATGGTGGAAAAAGAAATCATAATAGTGACGGGTTGCTAGCTGCATCACCTATTATCATTAAGATGATTTGTATTCCCTCAATCGGCTTTTAAGATCTGCGAGACAAGCATTAATGAAACACCAAACAATGTTGTCCATTATTTAGGGTTCCGTACCCGAAGGGTGCAAACGGGACCCTATTACTGAGACTCCGCTGTCTGTCCGTCTGTCCGTCTGTCCGTCTGTCCGTCTGTCCGTCTGTCCGTCTGTCCGTCTGTCCGTCTGTCCGTCTGTCCGTCTGTCCGTCTGTCCGTCTGTCCGTATGTCCGTCTGTCCGTCTGTCCGTCTGTCCGTCTGTCCGTCTGTCCGTCTGTCCGTCTGTCCGTCTGTCCGTCTGTCCGTCTGTCCGTCTGTCCGTCTGTCCGTCTGTCCGTCTGTCCGTCTGTCCGTCTGTCCGTCTGTCCGTCTGTCCGTCTGTCCGTCTGTCCGTCTGTCCGTCTGTCCGTCTGTCCGTCTGTCCGTCTGTCCGTCTGTCCGTCTGTCCGCCTGTCCGCCTGTCCGCCTGTCCGTCTGTCCGTCTGTCCGTCTGTCCGTCTGTCCGTCTGTCCGTCTGTCCGTCTGTCCGTCTGTCCGTCTGTCCGTCTGTCCGTCTGTCCGTCTGTCCGTCTGTCCGTCTGTCCGTCTGTCCGTCTGTCCGTCTGTCCGTCTGTCCGTCTGTCCGTCTGTTCGTCTGTCCGTCTGTCCGTCTGTCCGTCTGTCCGTCTGTCCGTCTGTCCGTCTGTCCGTCTGTCCGTCTGTCCGTCTGTCCGTCTGTCCGTCTGTCCGTCTGTCCGTCTGTCCGTCTGTCCGTCTGTCCGTCCGTCCGTCCGTCCGTCCGTCCGTCCGTCCGTCCGTCCGTCCGTCCGTCCGTCCGTCCGTCCGTCCGTCCGTCCGTCCGTCCGTCCGTCCGTCCGTCCGTCCGTCCGTCCGTCCGTCCGTCCGTCCGTCCGTCCGTCCGTCCGTCCGTCCGTCCGTCCGTCCGTCCGTCCTAGCTAGACACTTGAAAGTTTCACCGATTATGTATTACTGTGGCGAATATAACAACAAATACTAAAAATAAAAAAAATATTTTAAAATTAAAGGGGGTCGTCATACAAGAATCGTGTTTTTTCAGTGTTTTTAACTTGATCTTTATAATGGCAATAAATAGGTACTTTAAATTTTCACCAATTATGTATTACTATGACCACAATAAAATAAAATTAAAAATTAAAGAGGGGCGTCATACAAGAAACGTGTTTCTTCAGCGTTTTAAAACATTGTACGGTGGTACGTAACCCTTCATGTACGAGTTCGACTCGCACTTGCCTGTTTATAATACGATTGAATCGTTAATACCTACTTTAATTTTGAATTAAATACATTTTGTGTCTTGAATCACAAAAAGACGTTCTCACACCAAACACTACAAATATAACACAAATTGAATCTGAGAATTACATACAGGGTGATGTCAGAATGGTGCGAAATGAAATTGTTCAAACGCCGCGACATTTCGCACCTGCCGACGGAAACCGATTAAAATGATAAAGCGATGCGCCGCGGATTTGTACGAAGATCACATTGTTAACTGGAAGCGATTATTGAAATGGACCAGAATGTATTCATACCATCATCATTTCAGCCGCATAACGTCACTGCTAAACATAGGCCTCTCCCAAGGATTTCAAAAATGGCTGATCTAGAGCGGCCTGCATCCAGACCTTTTCAGCGACCTTGGCAGATCGTATCAAATTTTTCATTGTTCATATTTTGACGTGACAACATCTAATAACTCGATACTACGGGCTACATGCACGAAAAAGATGACGTCATTGTCCCGTTGCGCTCATTGTCGCGTTCCGCAAGCGAGAGTGCGGCACGAACGAGAGAGACGCATGATCGGCTCGAGCGATTGGCTCAGTTCGGTTCGTGCTGCATCTATCTCCCTTCCACTCGATCAGCCTAGCACACGATACACGTGAACGTGACGTTGTCACGGCAAACTACCGTCCGTAAACCGACTTTACAGACAACCAATTTTTTTTTAATTATCAAAACATTTTGTTTTTTAAGTATTGCAACGGGTTTGAGTTATATACGTCCTATTCATTCTATCTCACTCATATCTATCTTCTTCAGCACTTTCTCAATATGAGAACTATGTGATGGTATAAATATGAAAAAAAGTTAATTTGCCCGTTGTGTTTACCTATTTATTTATATATTATAAAATATTGAATCGTTGAGCTAGTATCCCATAATACAAGTTTAAACTTAGTTTAAGGCTAGCACAATCAGTGTGATTTGTCCTTACTATTTATTTATTATTTATTTATATATTTATTTACCAATTTATGTACACGGACAATATATACAGAGAATACATAAACAAAAAGTTGTACAACGGCACTACTTATCTCAAAAGAGATCTCTTTCAGTAGGCCCGTGAGAGGAGATGTTCATATATGAAAGGCATACAGGCGTGTTCGTTAAATAAAGGAAGAAGAAATTAACATACTATGAAACTACAGATAAACATATATATACATATGTTACATACATACTTAAATAATTATATATGTCTGTTTAGAAATAAATATACTTAATATATAATATATAAACTACAACTATGATGATTCCTGATGATGATTATTATTATTTATTAATTATTATATATATTCGAGTAATAAATGACGCAGAGAGCAAAAACCTCCTAAATTTGTACAAGCCATATCTAGTAATTGGTCAGATCTATGGTCAGTTCCGATTTAATCTTTCGTTCCGGCGTATTGCCGCGGCACGAATTTTTCAGACGTCACGCGCGTGACAAATGTTTTCAGAGCATCCTGTATGTGCGAATTACGGTCTGTCACGTTCCCCTTTTTAATTGGTCAAGAAAAAAGGGGTTTCCGAGCGGTAATAATTCGTATCGAATTGTTGGTCTTTGATTTCATTTAATGTTCTAAAACACATGAAACCTTATCTGTGATTGATAATAATAATAATAATAATAATAATAATAAAACGGCGTCGGGACGTGACGACCCCATCGCCCACTGGATTTCCAGTGTAGTCAGTCAACGCAGGGCAGCTTGTGGCAAGCTGATGGTGAGTGGCGACACCACGGACCCTACCTCCAGGGGGTCTATACACACATGCGCTTACACACACACATACACACAGTTACACACCCCCCGCCTCTGCCTTGCCTTAACCAGCCGGCCAGAGTGGAGTCGCAAGAGCAGAACATACGCTCCAGGGTGGAAGTGTATTGCACGTAATGGCGTAATAACGGGGAAACCCGCTCTCGGGGGTAAGCCCCGTGATGGTGAAACCGGAGCCGCACCTCTCGACACCCTCAGCTGCTCACATTGTGTTGCGCCCTGGCCGCATCTTCGTGGCTAGTTAGGGTGCCCACAGGCAGTGTAGCCAACGAGCAGCAAGTCACCATCTACCAGGCTTAAATTGTTGTGAGTGATTTTTAGGTAGATGTCCGTATCTCACTCCATAACCCAGTTATCCGGTCCACTAACATCCTATCCACATAGCCCAAACCAAGTAAATCCCTCCCTGGCAATAGTTCAGCAGCTATGGTGGACTGTCCGTTAGTGCATCTCAATGGTATAAGGGATAGACCTCCATAGATGCAGCCATCTCACTTTTTAGATAAAAAGGTACCAAAAGGCCTCTTCATGTTGGCTTTGGCCCCATGAACGCCTCAAAGAACCGGGTCCCCATGGACCCGTGGCTGAAAAGCGTACCGACATAATAATAATAAAATGCTTTATTCGAGAAACACACAAAAAACAAAAATATATATAACAGATATTATTATCGGAACCTATTAGAGGTGCTCTCAAAAAGGATCCAACTCAGCATATGCTGGCTGTGTAAGGACTGCCAGCGCTGGTCTTCCGTTGGAGCCTAGTTGACGTCACGGAAATATGCACTAACGCAATGCAAAAAAAAAAACACAAAGTAAATCGCAAAACACCTATCTATATGCCACGACAATACAATATCGTAATATACAATTTTACCGACACAATAGTACATACCTATTATAAATTACCTATAACAAAAAGAAAAAGAAAAAAAAATGCCACTAACTGTCATTAAGAAAAACAACATTGACAGCTGACAGTAACATTAAACATTAAACATTGAAGGGCAACAAAAATATCTTACAATCTTTATAGAATAAGAGAGAAAAAAATATATATATATTGACACAAATTTATACAATAATAATAGATTTCAAAAAAGCATCCAATGAAATGGAGCTAGCTTTTAACATGATAAGAAGCGACATCTACTGATCAGGTCAACAAAGTCGTACAACAATAATTTTGAGTACCAACCAACTAAAAAAGTAAAACTTGAAAACGTAAAACTTAAAGATTGACAAAATAAATGAAGATTATGAAATATATAGTTCCTTTCTGCTAAGATTGGGTACGTCAAATTAATTAATATTAGGTTTAGTGGGAGATGCCTTTAGTCAAGAATCAAGAATCAAATATTAATTCAGTAGTTAGACCTTCGCAGACACTTTTACACTTCAATAATTTTAGTGTACATTACGTGTAATGTTTATTTATATTTAAATATATTTTTTAAAGCTTTCCATACTAGCGTTTCGCATTGACCACTGCTGAGAAGAAATGCCAAAAGAAACTCATTTACACAGTATTGGCCGCGCCAGAAGGGCTTGTAAGTTTACAAAGATATTATGCCAATATAACATGTAAAGTTTGCTTACGAGTGCCAAATTCAATTTACAGAAATAATTAATACTAAGTAGTCTTAAAAACGGAGCCAAGCTGACCAGTCCCTACTGGCGGCACCCATATATTTATTTATTTATTTATATTTATTTATTTATATAATCACGAGTTGATGCGTGGATCAGCCATCGCTGAACTCAACCATATTAGAGGGAATCCAGCGACCTGGCAGTGAATCATATAGGCGAGTTTATTGGGTTTGCAAGTGTGATAGTGGTTCACAATTCAATTCCCAAGTTACCAAACTTTATTTCATCAAGTCAGATACGAGTCATGTTCGCTCATAAAATCAGATCGAAACTGAAATATTTTACTTAATTCGTAAAAATTTTTTGTGCCAATTTACTTTTTTCTATCGTCTATTATCAGGAACATATACTTAGTTCATTTATACGTTTTAATGCTTTACAAACGATTTTCGGCCACTCCCTCGGCTCTCTTGACTTCGGCACTTACTACCCTTGTTTGAAAATCATTATAAGAAGTGTTCAACACGATCCAATGGCTGGATATGTGTCTTTTAACTTTTGGACACACGCTACAGATAATTTGGCTCATTTTGCTTTTAATTCAAAATGTTTTTAAAAATGACATCATTAGATAAAGTAAATATATTTTGAATAATGCTGATATATTGTACCTGGTAAATTGCACCAGCAGAGGACTTTTAGCGACTACAAATAAAATACTTTAAGGTTTGTTTCTGAATCATCAGCATCATGATTGATGGGTCGTTTTTTTGCTCCGTTGCAGGAAAATTATTGTCTCTCGGGGTCTCCATTCTTACGCTTTTCTGGTCCATCGCTCAGTATTCATACGCGCAATATGCTGCCCATCTCCATTTCGGCGTTCTACAGTGGTCAACACATCCACAACTTGTGTCTTCTGCCTGATCTACTCGTTACGCTCCTCACAGACCTACGCGAAGTTCTTCGCTGTACTCGCTACGCGTTTATGGAACGTTTTACCAGTGGAGATAAGAATGTCTTAATCACTAGGCTCCTTTAAATCCAGAGTTAAGAAAGTCTACGAGTATGCAGAGTCATAAATTGAGTTACATAAAATATTTATTAATATATTATATGTTGTATATTCATCAGGTATGTAGTATATTCGTAGTGTTTAAGCAGTGCAGGTGTTGGCTGCTCTGTTGATGGCTGTTTTATTAACAACATTAGCTACGCAGACGACATCGTACTGCTGGGGCCTTCAATCAGTTCTGTGAGAAAGCTCTTGTCAATTTGTGAGAAGTATGCAGTGAAACATGTGCTCAGGTACAATGGGGGTGAGAGCGACCTGTTGGTGTTTAAGGCAGGTAATAAAACCTACCCAGTTCCTCCCATCACACTTAATGAAACGGTTCTACAGCAAGTTTTCAAATTCAAGTACTTGGGCCACTGGGTCCCTGAGAACTTATCCGATGATATGGACATTGATAGGGAACGCAGGGCATTGTCGGTAAGGGGGAATATGCTTTCCCGCAGGTTTGTGCGTTGCTCACGCGACGTTAAGGTCACACTTTTTAAAAGCTACTGCCAAACATTATACATGTGCAACCTGTGGAGCAATTATACCAAAAAAGCCTACAATGCTCTGCGTGTACAGTACAACAACAGCTTCAGGAGTCTGTTGCGACTGCACTGGCGCTGCAGTGCCTCAGGGATGTTTGCGGATCACAGCACAGACAGCTTCCAGGCCGTGCTTCGCAAACGAGTTGCATCCTTGTGGTCACGGGTAAGGAGCAGTGCCAACACACTCTTGAAGGTGGTGTCGGAAAGAGTGGACAGTCCAATATTGGAACATTGGACGTCCTTACATGTGTCAAATAACCCACATTTTAAGTTTTACTAACATAGTTATATAAGTTTTCTGCTAACACAATATGGACCTGTATCTATGTGCAGTCTGAAATAAACTATTTTATTCATTCATTCATAAGCTTTAATATTATACTTGTTCTTTTTCATTTCTCTGTACGTACTTCTGCCTTCCTACTAAATATGTAACTGTCCTCTGCCCTACTGGTCGACTGGAAGAGATTTCTTCTGGGATAAGTCCACCATTTGTAAAATTACTTTTGTAACTATCGCTGATGATCCACCCATTTGTGGTTGTTATTCCTCCTCATCGTACCTCTAGATTCGCCTCCTCCTTCATTGTGCGAACCGCTAAGGTGTGGAATTCCCTCCCTGCGTCGATGTTTCCCCATAAATATGATTTAGGGATTTTCAAGGCAAGAGTGAATAGGCATTTTTTGAGTCTGCGTGTTACACCTTAGACCTTATCTTAGCTTCCCATCAGGCTAGATAGAGGTCAAACGCACTCAAATCTCTAATAAAAAAAATAATAAAAAAAATGTAAGAACAAAAAGTTTTTTAAATAAATAGATAAACACGCTTTCGGTCTTGTAAAGTTAAGCAAAGCATTGCCCTTTCTATTGCTCTTTGCGTAACTCGTAGACTCGTAGTTTTCGGCTGACTACTCGGTCAGGTGGTGGTTTCCATACTGTACGTGAGAACTGGTAGGATACATTGGTTAAGTACTAGTATTTTTAGGTGTAGTGGTTTATTTTCGGTGCACATTATTACGATACCTGTAATTTTGTACAAAAAAGAAAATGTCATGAACTAAGGTTGCTACACACTTATTCAGGCCGGTATTATCGGTTCGGCAGTATTTGTCGAACAACAAAGCTGACCCGAAACAATTGAGTATTTTTCTGGGTTAAAAATAAATTATTTGGTAGTTTTAATAGAATAAAACGTCACAAAATAATGCCACTTGTCATTGATCACATCCACTTTGAACGTGATTTTAGATTTATTAATGCAGAAAAACGGATATTAAGAGCGCTATTTGACTCCAAGGAACTATGATGTCAGAAATCGATATTTCATACAAATCGAAAATGTTTGTTTTTTAACGCTAAGAAAAAAGTATCTGATTTGACTCGTTGAAAAATAGCGTATTAAATCGGCTTTTTCACCGAACACTCATCTACATATATTCGATTTAACCGCCCGGCTGTGCCGATTATTGCCATCTCAAATAAGTGTGTAAGAACCCTAAGTCAGTACGCAATTATTTTACTTGCCTTTGGCTATAGCTTTGACTCTTATGTATTCTGTGCTATAGCATAAACTGAATCTTTTCTTTTTAAATACCGAATCTATTTTCACGAAAAGACCTACTCTTTTGCCTTCGTTTTTATTAGGAACGTTAAGTTAACAAAACGCGAAAAGAAAAAACACGTGAAATTAACTTCTACTGCCTTACTTTTCTGCTCCATAGCCCTTTACAGCTCAGACGAATGCTGCCAAAGAAAAAAGCCCGTCACAGACGTAACTATAATATATTATGTTAATATACTGTACTACTCGTATAGTAAGGTACCCCACACCGTAGCTATACGGAAGTCTGAAATA
The DNA here is from genome assembly GCA_963576875.1 of Acrobasis repandana. Classification (NCBI taxonomy): domain Eukaryota; kingdom Metazoa; phylum Arthropoda; class Insecta; order Lepidoptera; family Pyralidae; genus Acrobasis; species Acrobasis repandana. Next base: position 20,199,345 of record OY756222.1, read on the forward strand.
TATATTTTTGATTTAATGAAAATATATATTAATATTTCTTCCTATACCTAATACCAGGTGACAGTTTAGCCAGTAGCCAAATGTTTGGAGCAAGTTCAACTAAAAAAAAACTAAATAAAATCGCTCCCAGCCCCCGGTACAAATCAGTGCCCAGCTGAACAGATTTTCTATGACAGGACGACTTTTTTTCGTTTTCTACCACAATTATTTTTATGGAAAGTACTTCAGGATCTTGGACTAACTCATTTCCAAATAAAATTTAAGTTAAAATTTAAATTATAGTTACTTCTGTGATAGGCTTTACTATAAACTTTTTCCAATTCACTTTTTGCCTATTCTTTACTTGCAAATAAAATGTCCGCAGTAAAAATTCTTTTTTTTTTTGACGCAAACGAATCAATTTTGCGAATGTCCAAGTGTTTTGTTGTAACATTTGATATCGTAAAAACAACGCCTTGTTCCAGCCTTTCGGCATTAAATCCTTAGAGAATTAAGATTTGGTCCAAGTCATGAATTACGAGTATTTTCCTAAGAAAATTTTATTTATCCATCCATCTACCTATACTTATTGTGAACCGAAGTCCACCGGCATATCTATCGTCTGTAAACCCCTTAACTACTATTATGATACGGTTTCCACTAACATGTAGAACATTTCTTAGGACAGGTATAATGTCATACCCGTACAAAGCCGCGGCAAAAATCTGTTTTTTATACGTACTTATCTTTACCCCTTTCGAGTAGTCTAGTCTAGTCATAACAAAGTCCGCAAAAATTTAGTAAGGCTTATGACAGATAGATATCACTAATACTTAGTAACAAGATTTTTCTCATTTCAACAATAAATAATCGCTACGGTCGGTGATTTGAGCCTTCTTTATAAAACAAATCCTACCGCCACTTCAACGAGCTAATCCGCTAGGCTATGTCAGTGACTTTTGTTCCCCTACGAATTTCCTCATTTCTGATTTAATCACGTAGAGGCCACATAGCGCATTTAGTGAACTTGAACCTTCTCAAGAGACCCGTAAGGGACTTCGTTTCAGGACCATAATTCATCACTCGTAACAAACATCGCTTATACACTTTCGTCTTAAGGCTCTGAGGTATTTTGGACGAGAAGACACTGTGTTACTTCCCAGACGCTGCCCATCTGAGCCGCATTCGTCAAAAGAACTCTTCCTCGAAGCTGGAAGGTTATGGAAGGTAATTCTGGATATATTGTAGGATTTTCCCAATTCCACCAGAAGAAAGTACGTACTTTTCGTTAAAAAACGCGGTAAAATAATATTGTCGTTATCGCTCATGACATGAGCCGCCTCCGTAAAATGAATCCCATGGACTTAAACTATGGAAGCGATGCTGACGTTGCGGACGCCTACGCGTCACGTAGGGTAGCCGTCGCAGACGTCTGGGTAAAGCCGGATATAATCAAGGATTTATCCGACTCCACCAGAAGAAAGACGTATATTGCGGGTATATTGTAGAGATTTTTTGAAGTAAAAATTTCTTTAGCGGCGTTGTGCACTTTTTTTGTAATGGGTAAAAAATGTTAAACTCGCGTCAGGACACGCGTCCTGATCGAAAATTCGTAAGACGGATGGAGGGTAGATAGCCGGCGCGGCGTAGGAGAGGAAGTATCCCTCTCTCTTTCTACGACGCGGCGAAAATGTATGCATGCGCCTTTTAATGTAATATAAATTGTCATGTTTGTGTACGATAGCGCAATAAATAAATATTGTATTCTACCACATAAATGATAGTTTTCATACTGATAATTAAAGCAATTCGTGCAAACTTATTCCCTAACCATTCCAAAATATCAAAAATGCACAACGTTAATATTCAAGTTTTCACTTCTGCCGGCACTTTTTTTTCTTTGCATAATTTGAGATTATTTTGTCGAATTCTTTTACAATTCTAAAAGTCATCTAAACTATCCACTTCAAGTTTCGACAAAATAATCACAAAAATATATTCGCACCATGCTTCGTCACTACAAGCTTTAATTTAGTTTCACCTGTCCCGTTGTCTGTGTGTCCGTAATCAAATCTTGCAAGCTAAATCAGACCAAGTTAAAATAAAAAAGCATTACATACTTATGAAGTTGGGTGACGATACAATATTATGGTACCAAAAACTTAATGTCACGATGAAGTCGGAAGGTGGGCAAGGCATCTTTTATTGATAAAACATTATCGCCAAGTTTGGACTCGGCTGATTCGTCTTGAGGAGCATTTTAGTCTTTTTAGTTCATTGCTTTGATGAAATATTGTTTTTAAAAATAATTTTTAAAAGAATTACTTATATAGTTTGTAAAGCCGTGTGGTTCCCGGCAGAGTAGAAAGGACCACTCCAAGTCTTCTTGTGGATGTCGTAGAAGGCGACTTAGGAAACACAAGCTAAACAAAGCTTATGACATCAATGAGACCTCTCCAACCCGTCTGGCCAGCGTGGAGAGTGTAGGCCAAATCCTCTGCCTGCTCTGGCTAATATATGACTCTCGCAGTACAGAGAGGGTCATGCTCCTGCAGTGGAGACTAAAAAAGATCTGACCATGATACATAGTTTGTAATCCGCAAAATGCTTCGTTAAAGTTAACACCGTTTTTTGCTATATTTCTAGATTTTCTCTGCTTTATCTAAGTGTGAACCTAAGTACTAGGGTTCTAACCTCTATAATAGGTACTTCAGCACAAATAATGCAATAAATATATTTTCGTGCGGAGTTTAATAAACGGGCAAGTGCGAGTCGGACTCGTACGTGAAGGGTTCCGTACCACCGTACAATGTTTTAAAACGCTGAAGAAACACGTTTCTTGTATGACGACCCCCTTTAATTTTTAACTTTATTTTATTTTTAGTATTTGTTGTTATATCCGCTACAGTAATACATAATCGGTGAAAATTTCAAGTGTCTAGCTATTACGGTTTAAGAGATAGAGCCCTGTGACTGACGGAAAGACAGACAGACAGACGGACAGACGGACAGACAGCGGAGTCTCAGTAATAGGGTCCCGTTTGCACCCTTTGGGTACGGAACCCTAAAAATGGCGTGTCTGCCAACTTGAAGACTGATGGAGTGTGTGATTTATTTCGGCTATAAAACTCGAAAACACAATCAATCCGGACAAATTGCTCTAAATGATAGTCTCACGTAGTTTTTTCAGCGAATTCCCAGACAAAGAGGTCTAGCGTACTCTTTTATTGAATTAGAGAGAGCGTTACTCGTAAAACCTAACTCACTTACAAAGGAGGAGCTTCTTAATTCGAATTTATATAGGATGTTAGTGTAAACAGTCTTGTCCTTGAAACCAGTAGTTCAGTATCATGAGTAGAGTCGAAAACCAGTGAAAAAATTTTTTTTTTTTTAAAAAAAACCTACAAAATTATTAGCGCAATACACCCTACACGGTCATTCGTACGATCGGTGGGGTCAAAGTGCAAGGGGTGCGGGGTGGGGCGCCAGCGCACAGCCGGTCGTTGGCCGGCCGGCTGACGCCAGGCCGTCTCAGTGCGCATCTATCTCGGAATATACGTGCTGCAGTGCACGACACAGTTACAGCGCGGTTCGTGCGAATCCCGATTATCGTGCCTAGATTGTGTAATTAGATACCTACTTAGCTTAGATCTCCGTACTTGAGTCAAGTCGATAACCCTTTTGTGCTTTCGCGAGTGAGTAATAACCTCAGAAAACGCGCAGGAGCTTGCGTGGCTCTTTAAAAGTATAATAACCTCTCCAGCCTAGGTCAATGACCTTGATAAGGATCCAAAAATTTTGTGTCAATGTAATAAAGTTGAGATTCGTCGTGTTTTCGAGCGGCTCTATCGGGCTCCGCTCGGATCTGAGAGGTAGGTACCTACCTAAATGATTTGTAAACAATTTTTTATCGAACTGTACATAAGCTTGACTGATGATGAACTTTTCAAAAATACGCCAAAAATACCTACTCGACATCGATACTTACTTTTTTAATGTGTTAAGTTAGTTTCAACAATTATACTTGTCTCACAAAATGGATAGTACTAGACAGGTAGAGTAAGTAGCTATTTTTGCCTGTCCTAAGTAAGCCAGGAAAAGTTTAAAGTATAATTTCATCACATGTTATGTTTATGTGTTTTGTTTGATAATTTGTGGGGCCGCCGCGGGCCCAAAAGGGCCCAAGCGCACCTACCGCGGGCACCGCGGTCGGCGACGTATGTATTTAGGTGCCTACTTGACTAGGGTGGCTATGAAATCACGTACGAAATCGGAAAATTTTATCTTGAAATACATTAAAACTATACAATACAATACAATACAAAAATCTTTTTTTGCACCAAATAAAAAACAATAAAAATTACAAAGTTTACGGAACTTATAAATAAATAAGGTACAAGAGGCGGCCTTATCGCCGAAGCAATCTCTTACAGGCAACCATAAAGAGAAGGAACTATAAGCTTATTATTTTAAATACTTGCTGGAGTCATTTTATTTTAGCATTCAGCATCCGTGGTTTGAATGACAATGGTGTTTATACTAACACCGCGTATACGTTTTTTTTTATGTATGTTCCCCGATACCTACCTCTTTTTTGAACCGATTTAGAAAATTCTTTTTTTTTTTGTTTGAAAGCGTATACATGTAAGTTGGTCCCATTTTGTCACTAGGTGAAAATCTGATGATGGGATCCGCGAGAAATCGAGTGAACTCTTCGAATGGACCCGTGGCTATAAAGCGTTCCGACAAATAATGATGTCCGTATCTAAATCCATAATCCACTAACATCCCATCCACATAGCCCAAACCAAGTAAATCCCTCCCTGGCAATAGTTCGGCAGCTATGGAGGACTGTCCGTTAGTGCATCTCAATGGTACATTAAGGGATAGACCGCCATAGATGCAGCCATCTCACTTTTTAGATAAAAAGGTACTAAAAGGCATCTTCATGTTGGCTTTGGCCCCATAAACGCATCAAAGGACCGGGTCTCCATGGACCCATGGCTGAAAAGCGTACCGACAAAAAAAAATGCACTTTGATGCACTAAAACACTTGAAAGAGATAAAACAAAACAATACAAATAAGATGTACGAGTACAAAAGGCGGCCTTATCTTTAAGGCAATCTCTTACAGGCAGGCTACCTTTGGGTGATAGGTAGTATTGGCTGAAAAATAATAAACAGGTGGTGCGATTGTGAGACTATTTTATAAATTTAATTATGTATCAAACAGTAAAAATTAAGAAAAGATGTAATTAATATGTTTAAACAAATTGAAACTTATCAAAAGTCAGTAAGGCAGCTTTTAATTAGCCAATACCTGGAAGAAACTGCGTCTCAGTCTCAAACTTGCAGAATTTGCTTAATAAGACAACAAACAAGTAAACTTCCAGTAATTGATTCCAGAGAATACCAGTACAATAAAATCGATGTTCCAGGACTGACGTCATTGATCACCTATTTTTGTAGACAACGTATTTTTATTAGTTTGGTATCCGTTGATTTTGTTTTTCGTGTGTCTAAGTGGCTAAAACTAGCAAATGAAAAGGTTATTGAGAATGTGGTAAAGAGAAGGCAAATAGTACACATCATCATAAAATATAGAAGAAGAATTTTTTTTGGTAAAAAACTAAATAAATAAATGACCACAGGGACCAATGAACTTAACATGCCTTCTGAAGTATGGAGAAGTTCGAAATATCATGCCACTTGTGGTCACCTATTCAAATGCGGACCACGCTCGGGTTTGCTTAACTTGCGAAAGCGTATATTGCGTACACCGAGCCATCGAGCCCTGAGTTTCCGTTTTCGACCTAGAATGAATACTCCTGTGGATATTGTTAAATAAGACTAAAGGAGGACCACACATTTCATGCAAGCTTCACAAGAAAAGAAGCCGGAAAGCTTACCTAGGGCTACGTCCAGAACAGCTCAAATGCAAGGATGCAAAGATTTTTTGACAATACCCAGTAATGTAAAAATGTAAGTTATGTATAATTTAGTATAAATCATAATTAATATTAAATAGGACAGTAAAATTAAAAGTAGCATTTTCCGTTATCTATTTTTATTCGTTTGTCAATGCCCACCACAATCCAAGCTCCAAGACTTTGGAATGTAACTGGATCTGGGCTAATTAAAACTTTGCCAGATCGCCATTTCGTTTCTATATTTTATCAACTAGATTTAAGGGATCCTAAGTTAGTCATCTTGTCAGAAGCGTTTTAACTTCGTAACAAGTTGGTTTTATAATTGTAGTTCTATTACAACGTTTGTTGTACTCGTATGGAGAGTTATTTAATTAACTACTAGTTCGCCGCGAACTAAGACCTCGCGATTTTTTATTAATGATTCAAAAGCTACTGAACCGATTTTGATGCCCAACGAACTTGATAATTCTATTGATATTTCCTACATGCTTACGAAATTTCATCAAAATCGGACCATCGGTGCGGCAGTTATCGCGGAACAAACATACAAACAAACAATTTGTTTTCGCCCCAACTTGAATTATAGCTCTCGCTCGCTTCGCTCGCTCGATCAATTATTAATGTAATAGGCTTTCTATAGCCATTCAAAGGGGAAACGCCGAGAGCATTACGGAAGTATTTACGCCAAGTACGAACTGTGGCGGCCTTTTCATATAGGTATACTTATTTGTCGAAGCATGACGCGGATACTAATACGTTTGTGCTCAGTCCTTTAGTTGCTAAAATAAAATTATTTTTTTTTTTCTTGTGCATCGGTATCAGTTTCATATACTAATAAAATAACACCGGACAAAAACTTAAAAACCAATAACTATTTTATAAACTCCGATCAAGTACGAGTCGGACTAGTACATGAAGAGTTATAACACGCTGAAAAAAGCACGTTTCTTGTGTGACGACCACTTTAAATTTTTAACTTTATCTTATTTTAAGTATTTGTTATTATAGCGGCTACAGTAATTCATAATCGCAATCATAATGAAAACCAGCGTCGTCTTCTCGGCAACGAGTTTGATGACATATGCTGAGAGGAACTTTGTTTCCTTTCTCACAACGCTTACCATCTTTGACACACTGAGATGGGTACCAGGTCTATGCCATAGTAAATATACCTAGTCATTTTAAATTTATTTTATATCTACTTTTCAGATAAAATTGGCTAGGTTTTTTCTCTATTCTCTATTTTTTTCTAAATTCTATTCGAAATCCTATGTTGTCTTCTTCTATGTGTTACCTTTAGTGTATTGTATGTGTTGTGTTTTTCTGGAAATAAAAATCTGTCTATGTCTATGTCTAATCGGTGAAAATTTTAAGTGTCTCGCTATTACGGTTCAAGAAATAGAGCCCTGTGACTGACGGACGGACAGACAGCGGAGTCTCAGTAATAGGGTCCTGTTGGCAACCTTTGGGTATGGAATATTCATGGTTGAACGAACTCACAAAACTCACAAAGACCGTCTGCGATGCTACATCGCAGACGGTCTTCAATAATAATCTCTTTGCTGCTTCACTCTATCGGTGACTGGGACTTTGGAACTACTGGATTCTCATTGTACTCGTAGACAGGGTTGTCAACAAGTGATAGAACGAAATAGGTCCTTCAATATTTAGCATTCGTTCCAGTTCGTTCGTTTCTTCCATGCTGGTTTGCATCGAAATATAATCTCTAGAAATCTAACGCTCCTACATTCACCGCTTCGATTCTGATTCCATTTACGCAAACAAACTAACAGTAATTACAACGAAACACTCAAACACGTTATTGTTATTGGTAGCTGGTTTGGTAGAAAATAAAAAACTTAAAATGTACCAGCTGCTTCTCTTCCTGCGCAGATCGTAAAAGCCGATCGGGAATGGGCGAGAATCCGAATCATTTTTAGACGATGTGGCTAGCAAGCCATCACTATTTTGATTCCCAATTTTTTTTTTTTTTTTTAATAGATATTAACAAATAACACTGATCGAGCTAGCCCCAAAGTAAATTGAAACTTATATCTGATCGGCCATCGTCACGCTTAATGTGGCCTTTGAGTCTTACAGCCCTGGGCTACCCTTCTACGCCACGACGGACTATTGGAGAACTGCGCTTCCAGTCCAACATCTTTAGGATGCTGTTTGGGTTGCCACCTAGATGCAGTGCCTCAGGCATGTTTGCAGAGGCCCGTACAAACGGGTTTCACGCGATAGTGCGAAAAAAGGCCGCCTCTTTATTGCAGCGTGTGCGGAACAGCTAAAACAGCATCCTAAGGATGTGATATCCTTGCGTCCCGACTGCCCCATGCTGAAAAATTGCATGAGGGTTGCCATAGGGGGCTGCATTTAGTTATTTATTAATAACTAGCTGTGCCCGCGACTTCGTTCGCGTGGTTGTCGGAACGTAATGTTATATAGCCTAAAGCCTTCCTCTATAAATGGACTACCCAACAAAAAAAGAATTTTTAAAATCGGACCATTAGTTCCTGAGATTAGCGCGTTTAAACAAACAAACAAACAAACTCTTCCGCTTTATAATATATTAAGTTATGTCAAAGACAATTTTATTTACAATGAAGTACTCTTAACCAACAACATATTTATTTGAATAAAGATTAATATTATTATGTTGATACAACTTAAACAAATTATTTCGACCAAATTAGGTACCATAAAAACGGTTTTTGTGAGTTAATCTTAAAAGATAGACATATACTATCGCGGACTGTTTTTTAGATCATTAAAAGAGCTATTATTCTTTCATACATATTTTTTGTGTATCTTGAACCGTTTTCACGGCGCACGCAACGGAAGGCTTCAAAGATGAAATAATTTCTCCCGTTTTTTACACATTTACCACTATATCTTTGCTCCTATTGGTCGTAGCGTGATGTTATATAGCCTATAGCCTTCCTCGATAACTGGACTATCCAACACAAAAAGAATTATTCAATTCGAACCAGTAGTTTCGGAGATTAGCGCGTTCAAACAAACAAACAAACAAACAAACAAACTCTTCAGCTTTATAATATTAGTATAAAAGTATATATATAAAGTATTTTATTCTTTTAATTTTATTCTTTGTAATGTACTCGTATCTGTGGAGAAATCCGAAATAAAGATTTTATATATTTTTTCTTTTCTCAGCTTTTTGCTGGTTCTTTTTTAATATTAACGGGCCAAAGCCAAGTAAATATTAAATTGACTTATATTTGTACAAGTGATTGGTTGCTGGTTGTGGCTTTTTGGGGTGGAAAGTCAGTTTCATCTATTTGCATGAGCTTTCTTACTGTACGGCATGTGTTGAGGTTAGCGGCTTTTTCCGGATATTGCAGTAAGAATTTTTTATGCAGACAATGTAGAAAATGACACAACATTAAATCCTCCTATTAGTCATCCACAGAGTTCATCTGAGCAACTCCAACAAACTTCAGTTAGAAGATGTTCTAGAAGAACATGTAATAGATATAGAAGTACATCACCAACTCAGTCCACGCCTGATGTGACTGAACATTAGCCTCCGTGGATGAAGATCCTTGTGATCTGATATGATGATATGTTGCGCGGGGGGTTAATCCCTTGTTACCCGCGTCCACTAAGGCTGGGAAAGCTAGAGTACGCATGAGTTGGACTTCTGATATTAATAAATTCATCATGCGTAACTACTATATTTTAACTAAATTAGAGACAGATAGGACCTGTTGGAGAAAATGTCTGCATAAAAATTTTATTATTATTATTATATTATTATTATCTACCCCGTTAGGGATAAAAACATGATAATTTATCTGTATCTTCACCAAGTATATATATGTAGGGAGTATGTACTAATGTCACAGAATACAGTAAGAGTATACAGAACGGAATCTCCTAAGGTACGCGCAATATACGTCCCCGTTCCCCGTCCCCGCACCTCTCCCCCGTTCTTGTGCGCCGTGCAGTGTGTGTTCGCCTGCTCTCGCCCGTCGACTAGGCGAAAACGGAAGAGAGGTGCGGGGGCGGGGAACGGGGACGCATATTGCGTGGGACCTTAGGAGATTCCGTTCTGTACGTGGGTTCACAATTAGCAATATTGTGCGTGTTTTTTTAAAAATCACTGTTATTAAACTACTACAGTTTATTCCACAAAAAAGAGCAGAGAGCACGGCTCCGGGCCTTTCTTCTCTTTCGACGAATATTTCACTGTGTTTTATTTATTGTTTTTTTGTATTATATTTATAATTTTTTTTAGCCAAAACGGATATTTAGATAATACATTCTTTGGTATAATTTTCATATCAAAAGTTTATTGTATAAAATAGTAATTTGTATTATAAAGGCAAATTTAGAGGTATGTTTGTGCTTTTTTTCTATCAAGCCAAAAATGCTTAATCGTATTTTGGCTATTGTGAGTGTCTGTAGAAAATCCTTAAGATTTTTATGTAAATTTTTTGAGGAATAAACTGTAGTAGTTTAATAACAGTGATTTTTCAAAAACACGCACGGTATTGCAAATTGTGAACCCACGTTCCAACCCATTTTCAACCACCACTTGCTTCCGGTGAAGGGAAACATTGTGAGGAAACCTGAACACTAGTTCACTAGTGTGTAATAATGACTGTTGTCACTAGATGACAGATGCGTATCATTGAGATGCGTAAGATGCCTTTAGGCAGCTCGAAAAATATGACACCAGCGTAAGCCAACTACCCCTCCCTCCTCTGGGGAGGGCCCTTAAAGGCCGGAAACGCTTTTGTTACACCTTTGGTGTTGTAGTTGTCTATGGGCAGCGGTGATCACTTACCATCAGATGACCCGCTTGTTCGTTTGCCGTCCTATGACATAAAAATAAGCTATTAACAAACTCGATAAAAATACTCCTTCCAGGAAATTCCTAATTGCATCAATAAAATATAGTAGTACCGTCCAGTTAATATCCAATAATACAAATTTAAACTACTTTGGGGCTTAATTAGTGTCATTTGTCCTATTTATTTATATTAGTAGGATCAGGTATTTCACCAGATCATCAGTCCATCTTGTAAATGGTCTATCAACGCTTCTGCGGCCAGTTCTGGGTCTCCACTCAAGCACTTCCTTTCCCCAGCGTTCGTCTATGGTTCGGCATATACGAGCCATCGCCAATTCCTTTGCGCTACCACCTTGGCTTTGTCGGTAAATCTCGTCCGTCTACGAATCTCCGTATTTTTTTATTCTATCCCGGAGAGATACACCTAGCATCGCTCGTTTCATAGCTCTCAGTGTGACTTGCAGCCTTTGGATGAACTGCTGCGTAAGCGTCCAGGTTTCTGCACCGTATATCATCACGGGGACGACACATTGCTCGCAGACTCTGCGCTTCAGGTTCATCGGTATGCTCCTTTATATAAATACTAGCTGTGCCCGCGACGTTCGCGTGGTTGTCGGAATGTTATAGGGCCTTCCTATATAAATGGACTACCCAACAAAAAAATAATTTTTCAAATCGGACCATTAGTTCCTGAGATTAGCGCGTTTAAACAAACAAACAAACAAACAAACTCTTCCGCTTTATAATATTACGGCTATTGAATCCCTTCTGGAGTCTATAAGAAGAGCTCCCAGTCGTTTGGCTTTTAAGCGAGCGGTACATAAATTTTTCCTCCAGCAGTCCTAGTCCCAGTCATCCTGATTATATTTATTAGTATTTATATTTATGTATTTATCTATTGTATTTTATGCATGTTAGTATATATGTATAGTTATTATATGTTTAAAAGTATATTTGTGTATAACTATACCTATGTGTCTTTGATTATATATAGTTTATTTATATTAAGTTTGCTTATTTTTGTGAATTTTATTACGCCAGCCACACATATTTTCTGCTTGGTCTAATGGTTGTCCGGGAGAGAATGCCATATGGCATTAAGTCCGCCACTTGTACTTTTATTTTATTGTGCAATGAAGATTAAATAAATAAATAAATAAATATTAGTATAGATTTAAAAAAATATATATTATTTTTTTGGAGTCGATAAAAGACTGCATTTGCATTTGGCAACCCTAATCAAAGAGATCTGAAAGTGCCCCTTTGATGTCTTTGCTTATAAAGCTTCTTGTGACTTGATTGGCTTTCGTTTTGAGTATTTGCAAGTTTTTTAAAGATGACATTTTCCCCTAATAACAATATTTTATATCATTTGTTCGGTACATAACTATGTTTTTAGTCACAAATTCATACGAGCATAAGAATATAAAGTGGAATATAATAATATGTTTAATCTTATATTTATTTATAGGTGACATCAATCAAATAAGCAAATATTTTTTCAGTAATTTGGCCTTTGCAGGCACTTTCAGACGTCATTAAGTTTACGTGTAATGGTTATTTATATTTAAATTATTATTTATTTTTAACAAAAGCTACACCGATACTTCGCCGCTTTGAAGCGACCTCTGCTGAGAAGAAACGCTAAAACAAACTCGACAGTTGTACAAGTAATAGTCATAAAATGCATTTTTAAATAATATTACGACTTTTTTATTTGACGACTCTGTGGCCTAGTGATCATCATGCCAGGCTGTCACACTGGAGGTTCCAGGTTCGATCCCCGGTCAGGTCAAGATGGAAAATGATCTTTTTCAGATTGACCTGGGTCTTGGATGTTTATCTATACAGGGTAACTTTTTAAACTCTAGCCAAATTTTTGGAGCAAGTTCAGTCCATGATGATACTGAACTACTTTCTTTAAAAAAATATATTAAAAATCGATAAAAAATTTTCATCATCCCATACAAAATCCGTTTGGCTGAGCGCTGGTTTGTATGGGAATGCGAATTTTTATTTTAGTTTTTCGGTAATTGTTTTTATGGAAAGTAGTTCAGTATCATGGACTGAACCTGCTCCAAAAATTTGGCTGGTGGTTATAAAGTCAGCCTGTAGGTATATGTATTTGTAATAAAATATAGTATCGTTGAGTTAGTATCCCATAACACAAGTCTCGAACTTACTTTGGGGCTAGCTCAATCTGTGTGATTTGTCCGTAAAAAAATACCCATTACGATGTTTCTTCCTTGGGAAAAGTTGTTCATGGACTGGATATAAAAATAATACATAAACACGTGTAACCTATATCGGTTACTAACCTCAAGGAGGTTAGTAACCTATATAGGTTACAAGTACTTCCAAAGAGGGTTGATTTCAGTCAGGCGGCCGGTTGTAAAACTATAACCAAATCGTTTAAACTGTTCCGACTATTTCTTCTCGATTTCTCATGGACTTTGACTTCTTTGCGTGACTATTTGGAAAAAAATAAAGCGGCAAATGTTTCCAGGCTCTGAAGCAGCACAGCTGAGGATAAGGAGAGAATATAGGTTACAAGTAAAATAAAACTCGTATAATTTACATGTATAGATACATGAATATCGAAATCCCTGCAATCCCGTTCAGGAAGTGGGATCGGAAGTTTACGACCGACTCGAAATCGATACTCATAACCAATGATGCTTACGCCACCAAACAATGAAAGTCGGGAAATGACTATAGGTGCCTGAGCAATGCACATTATTTACTTTTCATAAAGTGACATTTAGAGAATTAAACATACAAGAGTTAACATAAATCCTTGTGAGGAGTCTGGTGTCTGTAATCATTAAATTTCTGTAATAGCCTGTATGACAGATCACCAGGCCCAAACAGACCAAACATTTGATCTATCTTCAAAAAATAAAAAATCTAATGTTTATTACGTAATTAAGCCTTTGCACTCACTTTTACACATTAATAATTTTATTGTACATACATTTATAATACATAATTTTATCACTAACAAATTTTCAAAAAAATATTTACAATTTCTTATCCGAAACTACCGGGCCTAAAATTTTGGAAAAATATAAGAAATACCAACACTCACTTGTCGCGAGATTGTTCATCACATACCTATGTTTAAAGTAAATACAAGAAATGGTTTTTTTACCTATAGATTTTAGAAAAACCTATAACAAATGTGGAACCCTCTATATGCAAGTGTAACTGTTCTCGCACTTGACCAGTCTATTATTGTTGGATCTAACTAGTCTTTCAAAACGTTGACGACTGGTCTGGTTGGCGTGTTTTAAGTTTCATGTCTTCTGTTTTTATCTTAATTTTACGCATTCCGGTCATTAAGGACGTTCCGACTGTAAACTTTTCTGACGTTTGGAGAGCATATAAACACCAGATATGCTGAGAAAGCTGAGTGTTACTATAAGCACAAAATCTAGCTGTTTTAAAATGTAGTAAAATCTAAGATTCCTTGGCGATACGAGCGGGTGAGAAGAGCGTCTATTCCATTCGTCCTTGATGTCACTAATAAAATGAAAAGCTTGACTGAGAGGTGAAAACAAGAAGTAACAAAATGTATTAAAATTATTTACATATTTTAAAGAGCTTTCCCGATACCACAATTATATCGACATGAAAAAAAATGTTTTAATTATTATTCTTAATAGCATTACAATGCTCAGAAATTTATCCAAATTGAAAATATGTGATGAAAAAATTCGCCACAAGTGGGTCTCGAACCCACGACCCTCAAGTTAACGCCGTGCGTGAACTACCCAACCAAACCATGGAACCAATTGTGCTATCGTGACTTCGAATCACCCCGATGAACTTTCTCATCACATAGTGATGGCGACATCCGTGGCGTAATGGTTAACACGCTAATCCGGAGGTTCTGGGTTCAATCCCCAGCCAGGGCAAGTTGGAAAATGGCCTTTTTTAAATTGTCCTGGGTCTTGGGTGTTTATCTATATATGTATTTGTCATAACATATAGTATCGTTGAGTTAGTATCCCATAACACAAGTTTAAAACTTACTTTGGGGCTAGCTTAATCAGTGTAATTTGTCCGTATATATTTATTTATTTATAGTACACACATTTCAAGCCAATTCAAGCATGCGGAAATCTTCATTACTACCCACAATTTTTTACAAAAATACCTAAACTTGCATGATGCCCAGTTTGGTTTTCAGCCTGGGCTTTCTACTGAAAGTGCGATACTAAGTCTTAAGCATACCGTTCAGTACTATACAGACCGTAAGACACCGGTGTACGTCTGTTTCCTTGATTTGTCTAGGGCGTTTGATCTTGTGTCCTATGACGAGCTGTGGACCAAACTGAGGGACAGAGGTGTGCCGGTGGAAGTTCGAAAAATTTTTAAATATTGGTACAATGGTCAAACCAACTTCGTGAGGTGGGGCAACTGTTTGTCTGACCCATATGTGTTGGAATGTGGGGTGAGACAGGGTGGGTTGACCTCACCTAAGTTTTTCAACATATATGTAAATGACCTTATTGCTGAGCTGAGCAGCACCCGTGTGGGCTGTAGTATAGGGGGCGTAAGTATAAACAACCTAAGCTACGCAGATGATATGGTGTTGCTGAGCCCAACGGTAGGGGGTCTTAGACAATTATTGGCTATATGTGAGAGATATGCTGCCAAACATGGATTGACATATAATGTGAATAAATGTGAGTACATGGTCTGTAAGGCCGCCGGTAAGTGCCCAGAAGCTATACCTGATATAAAGTTAAACGGGGTGTGCATTAAGCGTGTACATAAGTTTAAATATCTGGGTCATTTGCTTACCGACGACCTTAGAGATGATGTAGACATTGAAAGAGAGCGCAGAGCCCTTTCAGTGAGAGGTAACATGCTAACCCGTAGATTTTCCATGTGTACTGATCAAGTCAAAGTGACACTATTTAAAGCATACTGTCAGACATTTTACACGGGAAATCTGTGGGTTGCAGTACCAAAAGAACGCTGGATGTTCTGCGTGCTCAGTACAACAATGTTTTCAGAATGCTGTTGGGGCTGCCTCGATTCTGTAGCGCATTAGGGATGTTGGCGCACTACTATACTGACAGCTTTCACGCCATTATCCGCAAAAAAACAGCATCCCTGATCAACAGAGTTAGGGGTAGTCAAAACAGCATCCTGAAAACAGTGGCTATTAGCCACTGTTTTCTACTATTAGCCACTATTTGACCTCTCCACTATGGAAATGCCTGGTGAGAAGAGTTACATAATAATAAGTTGATATATTTTAAATTTTTATAGTTGTTTATGTTGTTGATTCAAATATTATAATTGTGTACTTATATGGATTTAAATTATCTGAAATGAAAATTATTAAAATATATTATTCGATGAATTGAAAGCTTATTAAAGTGAAGAAGGCTTTGTTACAATTATGATTTTTAATAGCATCACAATGCTCGGAAATTTATCCAAACTAAAAATGCGTTGAAAAATTAAAATTGAAAAAATTACGCATGCTTTAAATGCGTGTACTATGTGATGAGAAAATTTGTCGGGGTGATTCGAAGTCACGATAGCACTATTGGTAGTGCACTAGCGGCGTTAACGTGAGGGTCGTGGGTTCGAGTCCCACTCGTGGCGGAATTATCAATAGATATTTTCAATTTGGAAAAAAATTTATATTAACTCTGATCAATCGAATACCCGAAATCTTAAAGAAGTCAGAATACATTTTTGGCGCAGTGACTTGACTTATTTTCCTATGTCCCCTGGGTGGGGCAAAGGGCCGCTACAGTGCTTCTCCATCTTGTTCTGTCATAAGCAACGCGCTTCAGTTCGGGCCAAAACAGCCCGATTATCTATAACTCCACTGCTACCGACCGTCGCCAGGTTTGCTTTGGTCGCCCACGCTTCTTCTTTCCTCAAGAAGTCAATTCCAATGCCTGCCTCGGAATGCGAGTGGAAGCCTACTCGATATATTTGGCGCAGTAGTAGATTGTAATTTAATCTTCAGGTCTTTTTCAGTCTCCACTGCAGGAGCACGACCCTCTCTGTACTATCAGAGCCATATATAAGCCCGAGCAGTCAGAGGATTTGGCCTTCACTCTCCACGCTGTCAAAACGGGTTGGAGAGGTCTCATTGATGTTTATAATCTTTGTTTAGCTTAGGTTTCCTAAGTCGCCTTCTACGTCATCTACGGGAAGACTTGGAATGGTCCTATTCTACTCTGTCGGGAACTACATGGCGAGGTTATAATTTAGTACCTACGACACAGGCGATTTATACATCTCAAGAATAATACTAACTTCATATAAGACTAGAGTCAAAAAGCACAACTTTCTTTCGTGATTCAAGTAAAAAGAGCATTCTAAATTAGCTACAATTCGAAGTTTCATTCCCTAGTGAAGGAATACAATTTTAAAATCCTCGAATCCCGTCTCGGAAGCAGGATTGCAAGTTTACGAGCGACTTGAAATCGACATTTTATAACTGGGGTTATGATTTAAATCTGTAGATGTAGCAATAGGAATAAAAAAAGGATCTCAAATTGAATGAATTCTACAGGCTATGAAGGAAATCTCCCTGACGATTTCCTTCACTAATGAAAATAGGCAATTGAATTATTTTGTACTAAGTATTTATTTATTTATTGTTTTGTTTTTTCGTGGGTGTAAGTGGCCACAATATTTATTTATAACTCTTTATTGTACCAAAGTAAAAACATACTTTTAACAAATGGCGGACTTAATGCTTGTAATTTACTTGTAACTTGGATCATATATTCTATAGATGCACACAGTTGCTGCCTAAAAAATGGCAACGGACAAAAACAAGGCATAAAACAGTACTATGCCTTGTTTCGCTGTCATTCGCTCGGTTGCCACGCGCGTGACGTTGCCAATCTAACCAGAAGGTAATTAATATGCAATATGTAACGAACTTAATACAGATTTATTTCCACGCTTATCTCAGTTACTTAACGCCGTACCTGAATTTGCCGTTGTCAAAAGTGGCCGTTTTTCGCAAATGTGCGTGATAAAGCATAACGTTCTCACTTTAAACTGTAAACAGTAGTTCATAAAATACTTTGAAGGGTTATCTAAGGCTTGAGAGTAACAAAATTTTAAATGACTTCTCCGTTTTTTTTTAATGATTTATTTTAAATGGGGGCAGCACTGGACCCCGGAAAATTCAGGTACGGCCTTAAGGTTTAAATTAGATTAAACTGTTTTCGCAATACTTGAAATGGTATACATCTACCTTAGGTACATATTGACACAGGGACAATATTTTGTTTGATTTTGCAAGGAACTGTGCATTATATGATCGAAGACTTGTAAGCTTAAAATTTGGTCCTCTTTAATTTGACATCCCACTGACATTAAAAAAATCTATACTCATTTTTTTGTATGTAGATACCATTCGATATATGAATTTTTTGCATACAAAACGTAGCCTATGTCACCCACAAACACACGATAATGACAAATCGATTGACATCTCTTTTGTGATAATTGGATAAGTAGTTTGGATGTAACGGTGGAACACACAAAGATATCCACATACATAAATACATAGACAACTAAAATCATTACCCTTCCTTTTGAATTTTCCGTAGTCAGTTTAAAAAAGACATTTATCTCGGTCTACTGCATACTGGACTGCATTTATGACTGTATGGTCAAGTAACCTTGTCTGCTCAGATTGATTATAGATCCTTTTGGCTTATTATTTGCCTCCTTGTACGTGACGACCATTATACCCAGATTGTTATAGATAAGTGTTTGTCAGGTAATGTGGCCAAAATACCTAAAGATGCGACTGAGAACTGAAACAGATTTTGAAAATCCTTGGTTTTCTAGCACTCATAATACTAATACTAGCACCAAAAGCGAAAACATTACTCTCCTTAACAATTAGCTTAACACATTGCTGGACACTAAGCCACACATAATAGAAATAACAGTTGATTTACGTTTATGGATGTAGTGTGTCCTACAATGTGAAGTGATGTGAGAATTTAAGATAATATATAAAATAATAAAGATGGTTTTAAATTTTTCCTGACAACTATTTTCGAAATCGAAACAGTATGGTAACTAATATAAATAATAACATTTATACTAGAGCAACAAACTTGGTCTCAAATGCCTTTTATAAACGAGAAAAAGTAAAACATGTCATCATCGTCAAAAGTGATATCAAGTTTCCTTTTATTTAGATTTATATGCAATGCGACATCTTGAAAAAATGAAACATCATTAAACTGGGGATTTGGTATAATGTCGAGATCTTCGATTTGAAGGCTTTTGATTATACTGAGCTTCCAGAATCCGGCACACAAACATCCAATGTTGAATTTAAAGAATGCGTAATGTTTATGAATATTGATGAGAAAACGTTTTTATTCTTTTTCTTCGTCTTAGCGCGTTCCCGGTTGCATCCTCAACTGTGCTGCTTCGGAGCCCGGGGTGCGCTTTCCCGCTTTTTCTTCCCCAAATATAGCATGCATGTCAATGGTCACCCAAACCTTGCAAAATGGAGAAGAAACAGCTGGAACAGTATAAATGATTTGTCTTTAGTTTTACGACAGGCCGCCTGCCTGACGTCAACCCTCTTTGGGAATGTATTTGTGCGAATAGTTTTACAACCGGCCGCCGCCCAACGTTAACCCTCCTTGGGAATGCAATTGTAGCACGAGATGTTTGTGCTTAGTCCTTTAGTCGCCTCTTACGACATCCACAGGAAGAGATGGATTGGTCCTATTCTAACCCGGAACCACACGGGTTTTTATTATTTTTATCGTTTACAAATACACTATCACGTCTTTATCCCTAACGGAGCAGACAGAGCATTTTGGATCTTACGGTTCTAAGCAAACCCAAGGCCGTAAGACCTTAAAATTAGAGAAATCAAGAATTTGAATATGGTACGAAAATCACAATTTCAGTTGGACTATTTTCGCCACTGCGGTGTCGCGCGATTTCATTTTGTTTGTATTTGTCATCATATCTTTTTGAGTGTCCACTGCAGCAGCGCGACCCTCCCTGTACTGCCAGAGGCATATATTAGCCAGAACAGTCAGAGGATTTGGCCTACATTCTCCACGCTGGCCAGACGGGTTGGAGAGGTCTCATTGATGTTTATAAGCTTTGTTTAGCTTGTATTTCCTAAGTCGCCTTCTACGACTTGACCACGGGAAGACTTGGAGTGTTCCTATTCTACTCTGCCGGGAACCTCAAGGCTTATTAGTATTTCTACTGACCCTTAAACATGGTGCCATCGTGACCTCAGTTGCTCGTGCCGGCGGCGTTACAAATATTAAAATAAATCGACCAAGTGCGTGTCGGGTCACGCTCAGAGTAGAGTTCAGAAGACATAGAAAAATTATTTTCCTTAATTATACATGTCAACTACCCATTTAAAACAATGTACTCCTAAATTAACAAAGCTACTTACTCGGCAGAGTTTTTCTGTCAATTATCCTTATTCCTTTAAATTGAATTAAGGTCATTAGACCTGTCCTTTTTTATGGCAGTCTAGCGTGGCCTTTGCTTAAGCGGCACAAACAACAGTTTAGGGACTTTGGAACTTTAAAAATACGAGCGGGCGCGGCGCTGCAGGGGCAGATTCCGCTGTCGCGGCTGCGTATTGTGTAAACCCTCTAAGTTCCACATACCTGTAATTTCATTTCATATGACGACCTCCGTGGCGTAATGATTAACACGCTAATCCGGAGGTTCTGGGTTCGATACCCAGCCAGGGCAAGTTGGAAAATGGCCTTTTTCAAATTGTCCTGGGTCTTGGGTGTTTATCTATATATGTATTTATTATAAAATATAGTAACATAACACAAGTTTAAAACTTACTTTGGGGCTAGCTTAATCAGTGTGATTTGTTCCTATATATATTTATTTATTTCATAATAATTAAATCGTTAAAACAATAGTGTTTTAATTTATAGTAAAGAAGGCTGCGAACAAAAAAAACGACGGGTTGCACTCCAGGAGTGCCGGCAGAAGTGAAAACTTGAATATTAACGTTGTCATTTTTGATATTTTGGAATGGTTAGGGAATAATTTTGCACGAATTGCTTTAATTATCAGTATGAAAGTACTATCATGTATGTGGTAGAATACAATATTTATTTATTGCGCTATCGTACACGAACATGACAAAAAGTGCACAACGCCGCTAAAGAAGTTTTCACTTCAAAAAGGTTAGGGCTCGACCGGGATTTGAAACCGGAACCCCTCGCACTCTAAGCGAAAATCATACCCCTAGACCAACGAGCCGGCTGACAGCTGCGTCGAAATTATAGTATAAATACTTCCTCTCCTATGCCGCGCCGGCTGTCTACTCTCCATTCGCCTTACGAATTTTCGATCAGGACACGTCCTGACGCGAGTTTAACATTTTTTACTCATTACAAAAAAAGTGCACAACGCCGCTAAAGAAGTTTTCACTTCAAAAACTCTTGTCGCAACTGGTTGTGAAATCCTCTTACCATCACGTGTAGTTGCGAACAAATATACAAAAGTATTTCATCACAACCAGTAGCGCATAAAGAATATAAATTCTTCCATCGCCACTAGTTTTAAAACTTGGTTAGGTTGACGACCGGAGGGAAATAAAACATTTCAACAAAAAATCATCCGAAAAATTATGATGATGAATGGCGATGATAGTGAATAAGTGACATTAAGCACGGCCGGATAAACATGTATCATCATCATCATCATTTCAGCCGCATAACGTCCACTGCTGGACATAGGCCTCTCCCAAGGTTTTCCAAAATGACCGATCTAGAGCGGCCTGCATCCAGCGCTTTCCAGCGACCTTGGTCAGGTCGTCTGACCACCTTGTGAGTGGGTGTCCTACGCTTCGCTTGCCAGTACGTGGTCGCCATTCGAAAACCTTTTTGCCCTATCGGCCATCGGTTCGTCGCGCTATGTGTTCCGCCCACTGCCACTTCAACGAGCTAATCCGCTGGGCTATGTCCGTGACTTTTGTTCTCCTACGAATTTCCTCATTTCCGATTCGATCACGTAGAGAAACATCAAGCATAGCCCTCTCCATAGCGCGTTGAGCTACCTTGAGCCTTCTTATGAGACCCATAGTAAGGGACCACGTTTCGGAGCCATAAGTCATCACTGGTAACACACATTGATTATAAACTTTCGTCTTAAGGCAAACATGTATAACCTATTTTAATTATTGTTTTTTATGTAGATAAATTTTTGATAATAATAATGGATTGCAATGCATGTACGTATATAGGTATTTAATTGTAATGTGTGATGAGAAACTATTATTTATTAGTAGTGTATTTTATAGATGAATATAAGTATATAGATACATACTATACAATGTATGTATATTTATGTAGATATTTATATTGTTGAAGTATAGTAAGTATTAATAAAGTAGTTTATGTAGAAATTAAATATATATCTGAATGCTCTGAAATTAAATGAATATTTTTTGTACCCATTTTGAGTTTTCTAACAACCCAAAGGTTGGCTGTCAGATAATGTTTTTAGCATTAAGTCCGCCTATTGTGCTATACAAATTGTATTTTGTACATACAGATACAGATACACTATCACGTCTTTATCCCTAACGGGGTAGACAGAGCCAAGGGCGGTAAAGCCCAGGCCACTTTTAGCGTAATGGTGGGCATGAAGGTGGAAAAGGGAAATCATAATAGTGATGGGTTGCTAACCGCATCGCCTATTCATATGATTCAGATTCTCGCCCATTCCCTCAATCGGTTTTTACGATCTGCACGGGAAGAGAAGCAGCTGGTACATTCTAGGTTTTTTCTTTTCTCCCAGACCAGCAAAGAAGAAATACATATTTTTACAATAAAGTATTTTAAGTAAGTTAAAGTATTTTGTACAATAAAGTTTAAATAAAATAAAAATAAATGTAATTGGTCGTTTTCATCACAGTAAATAAATAAACAAATGATTCTCAAACTCTCCGAAGCATTGCAATTCATTCCAGCGATTATTTTTTTTTGATCCATAATTATCGTGATTTTTGCATGAAACGCGGTTTCACGTTTCAGTTCCGACGGCTGTTAATTTTCTGGTCGGATGAAAACGTCATTATTCGTATTTAAATTTAAAAGTACTCGTATGACGAAACTTTTATGATTATTTTAAATTTCTTTTGGTATTATTTATTGAGCCCTTTTGACTCAGTTTCAAAATTGTCGATTGGGGAGACATAGAGGAGAAAATAGGGGGAACTTTGCTGTAAGATAAGATAAGACAAGATAACATTTTATTTGAAAAATCTACAACACACAGCTACAAACCACATAAAATACATACAACTTATAAACTAAAGTATAACATAGCTATGTGCCATCGACCCTCCAAATTATAGCTGTAGCGTTATTTGTTGACGTATTTCAATCAAATTTCAGAGGCACACTAAAGACTTCATTCTACACAAGACATTGCAAAAAAAAAACAAAAGGGGAGAGTGGACGGGGGGAAAGGGGAGAAGTTCGCTGTAGCGTTATATATGAACGGATTTAACTGAAACGGCTTCGTTAGTCAGGGGAGGGGAAAGTGTCGCTTATTGCATGGTTATAAGAGCTCGCGAGGTCCCCCAATGGTGTGCCACTCAAAGTTGATTGAAATCCGTCAATGAATAACGCTACAGCAAAGTTCCCCCTTTTCTCCCCTATTTCTCCCCCAATAAAAAATCGTGATCGACTAAAAAATTAAAATAAATCAAGGAACTTGTGTGCCAATTTTCATCAAAATCGGTTGAAAAATGCGACTTGTAAGCGAGAACCGACAGAAGGACTAAAGTATTTCGAAACTGAGACGCTACTCCCTCGGTCACTAAATCGTGTGTACGAGTATGTATGTGTCTTTCGAGCTGCCTCTATTTTTCTTATGTTCCCGTGGCATTTCCAAGTAATTTTAAATTTTAACACTTCGCCTGCTGAAAACGCACCGTATGTGTTTTCTTCTTTGGCAAAACACACACGGTGCATTTTTCAGCAGTGGAAGTGTATGACTTGATTTTTCATGTGGATTGGATAGTGATCTCAAAACATTTCACGGTGGATAAAACTAGTTTGCGAGGCTGGCATTCCTTAACTAGTATTGCTTTTGTAGTGACTCGTTTTATCATTATCATCATCACCAGATCTTTTTAGGGTTCCGTACCCAAAGGGTGCAAACGTGACTCTATTACTGAGACTCCGCTGTCTGTCCGTCTGTCACAGGGCTCTATCTCTTGAACCGCAATAGCTAGACACTTGAAATTTTCAACAAATATGTATTACTGTGGCCGCTATAACAACAAATACTAAAAGTAAGATAAAGTTAAAATTTCCGTACCCAAAGGGTGCAAACGGGACCCTATTACTGAGACTCCGCTGTCTGTCCGTCTGTCCGTCTGTCACAGGGCTCTATCTCTTGAACCGCAATAGCTAGACACTTGAAATTTTCAACAAATATGTATTACTGTGGCCGCTATAACAACAAATACTAAAAGTAAGATAAAGTTAAAATTTCCGTACCCAAAGGGTGCAAACGGGACCCTATTACTGAGACTCCGCTGTCTGTCCGTCTATCCGTCTGTCACAGGGCTGTATCTCTTGAATCGTAATAGCTAGACTCTTGAAATTTTTAACAATTATGTATTACTGTGGCCGCTATAACAAGAAATACTAAAAGTAAGATAAAGTTAAAAATTAAAGGGGGTCGTCATACAAGAAACGTGTTTTTTTACAGCGTTTTTAACTCGATCTTTATAAATTAACTAGATACTTGAAATTTTCACCAAATATGTATTACCATGACCACCATAACAACAAATACTAAAAATAAGATGAAGTTAAAAACTAAAGGGGGTCGTCATACAAGAAACGTATTTTTCAGCGTTTTGAAATATTGTACGGAGGTACGGAACCTTTCATGTACGAGTCTGACTCGCACTTGCCCGTTTATTTAGTCTCCACTGCAGGATCACGACCCTCTCTGTACTACCAGAACCATAATTGACTAGAGTAGCCAAAGGATTTGGCCTACTTATAAGCTTTGTTTAGCTTGTGTTTCCTATGTCGCTTTCTACGACATCCACGGGAAGACTTGGAGTAATCCTATTCTACTCAGCCGGGAACCACACGGATTCGTTTTATAATAAGTCGGATTAGGACTAAGTAAAATAAAAATGGCAGAAACAGACTTTATTATTAGGACTCAAAATGACTTTAGATAATTCTCAATTTTCTTCCAAAGCAATAAATTCTAAATTTTCACCCCTGTTGCCTTGACGAGCTCATGTCACATAAAGGGATGGTTCCTCGCTCCAGGGCGTTCCTCGCACTCATAAAACTTTGTATTCATTCAGGGAGGTCGTAAATTTATATTAAGTGAGGAGGTACTTAGCGTAATGTCGGTGCATATGACTCTTAATGAGTTTTGTTAATGCGCCGTGATGTTCTTATGTGGAATGTTCATTATAATTTACGATGTAAAATACGGGGGTTAATGCTGTTTGTGTTTTGTTTCTTTTACTTTAGACATTGTTTAAATTAAAATTGAACTGCTATTGAGGTTGTGTATGATTAAAAATGCAGTATTTTTAAAAACCTTTATCTATACTAATATTTTAAAGAGGAAAGATTTGATTGTTTGTTTGTTTGCATTGAATAAGCTCCGAAGCTACTGGACCGATTAAAAAATTCTTTCAACATTGGAAAGCTACACTATCCCTGAGTGACATAGGCTATGTGTATACCACGGGAAGTGGTTTTATCTCGTGGCGGCACCCGTTTACGAGTTGACGCACGGATCAGCCATCGTTAAACTCAACCATATTAGAGGTATTCCAGCGGCAAAAACTAAATTAAACTAAATTTTCAGTTAACACATAGCGTCACAACTCTACACAACGGCCCACGAACAACGGTGTGAGCACAAAGCGTTACCTGCTGGCATAACTTTATTGCAGTTAATTGGTAAAAACTTTTAATTGGCTGCAACTTCTGTTTTGAGTTTTAGTTTGGGGCCCCGAAAGTGACGGCGGATTTTTTAAATTACATTATGTATGTACTATGTGACTTTTTAACCACCATCCAAAATGTTGGGTCAAGTTCTGAACTACTTTCTATACTTGTTTTTTTTTTAATTAAAATTGATCATCATCACGCATATGGCATACTGCACGAATCCTAAATTTTTGCTTTTTCGAATTTTGTATTTTATATGCATGTTTTGGTACAATAAAGTTATTACAAACAAACAAACTTAATGGCAGGTTTTTTACCCAGTCTACGGCTGCCGGGGTTAAACTATCGAGTTCGCGAAGTCCTCCAGGGATATAGCGGACATTGCAGTTGCATTCTGGAGATATTTTGGAATCCCAGATTATATTTCGAATATTTCGCTATATGTTCCTTGGGGAAAGTTGTTCAGTATCATGAACTGAATCTACCCCTAAAATAGTTTCAGTATATTTTGTTAGACCCTGTATATAAATAAAGATAAAAAATTTTCGTCCCCCCAATACAAAATGCGTCAGGCTGAGCACTCATTTGTATGAGAAGGTAAACCTTTTTTTCGTTGTTCTTTGATTGTTTTTATGGAACGTCGTTCAGGATCATAGACGAAGTCATCCTGTATTAAGGGCACCTTGGATAAACGTTCACACTGTCTTGAGTATTGGGTTTTTATCTATACATGGTGTTTTAAATTAGGTACAAATATTTCATTCGTTCCCTCAGGGTGATTCAGTCCCTCATTTTGAACAACTTTTATAATAAACGTATGTCTTAAAAAAATTACATTCTCATACAAATTGAAGTATAGTCACGTGATATAATTTCTACCAGAGTGGAAAGAATTTTTTTGTATTTCGATTTACCTACATTTATTAGGAAAAGTTGTTCTATGTGATGGGCTGAATCACTTCTTAAAATTTGTATCGTGATCGTGAATTTGTCATCATCATCATCATATCAGCCACAGGAAGTCCACTGCTGGACATAGGCCTCCCCCAAGGATTTCCAAAATTTGTATGAGTAATTAATTATATTATTACCTAAATATAGTTATTCAAATCAATATTAATTGTAACAAATAGTGAGAAAAATATTTTGCTCATATTGTCGAACTCAATTAATGTTGTATACCATTTACAACAACGCACATTTCAATTTTAACAACACACAATTTGGACAAGCGGGAGCACTTACGCGTAACACAGGTATCTAAAACTTACAAGGTCCTCCCAACTATCCATGTACGTTTATTTTGATTTTTTGGATAAAGAAAAGAGACAAAACTACGTATTTACACGGGCCGGAATCTCCTAAGGTACGCGCAATATGCGTCACCCAGGCGTCACCGTTCCCCGTCCCCGCACCTCTCCCCCGTTTTCGCCTCGATGACTCACGTTGGCCGTCAAGAACCGGGGGAGAGGTGCGGGTGCGGGGAACGGGGACGCATATTGCGCGTACCTTAGGAGATTCCTTTCTGTTTACTCTTACTGTATTCTGTGGTATTGATTAACTTTAATAACCGCCAATTTCATGGCCCAGAAACTAGAATTCTCGCCTTAAACTACTGCACTTCACATTACACTCTATCATTAAGTTATAAGGTCAAATTTTCCACAGCAAGTCTCCTTAATAAAGTTCCTGATAACTTTATCTAGGTCGCCGGCTCTAACTGGCCTTTGGGTTGCAAGTGGTCAGTTTAATGTAACTATTTAAATGGTCAATTTGATTAGTCATCTTGCGCCGTTCTTGTTGAGAGTAGTAGTTGAGACTTAGTTTGCATGCTAATTTAGTTTTGTTCAGAATTAGTTTAATTCGTCCAACTACTTTTGTTTTAAGGCCCCGCGAATTCAGAGCCAAGAAAACTGTGAGTGTTTTTAAAAAGTCACTGTAATTAAACTGCTACAGAGTATTCCTAAAAAATTTTACATAAGAATTTTAAGGCTTTTCTACAGACACCCACAATATCCAAAACACGATTGAGCATTTTTGGCCATACATACCTCTAAATTTGCCTAAATTTACCTTTATAATACATATTACTATTTTATACAATCACCTTTTTTTATGAAAATTATACCAATAAATGTATTATTTAAATATCTATCCGTTTTGGCTATAAAAATATTTATAAATATAATACAAAAACAATAACAATTATCGTCGAGCACGGATTTGGGATTCATTTTGGATATAAGATTTTGACTTACAAATTGGAGATCTCTCAAACATTTACTTTATTTATAGTCGCCATAGCAAATGTAAAAATATTACCAAAGAGGTTTTTTTCATACAATTGTACAATACAATGTTTTGTTGTTCGTAAAATCAATAACAATAGACGATTCTTTGTATTAAAGTACTAGGTAGACATGAAAGCCAGAAGGAATTTGGAATAAAATAAACAATAGAAACACTACGCTAGGCTAGACGCTAGTGTTGTTATCAAAATGTATGGAAATCGATTGTTTCTTTCTAGCAAAGTACCAGGTAAACATAAAAGCCAAGAGGTTGAAATAAAGTAAAAAAATAATAATAAAACCCGTGCGAAGCCATGAAATATAGCTATAAAATAAATGAAAGTAGATTTTTTCTTTATATTATGGTTAGTATGGTGACATGAAAGAGGTTAGATGGAACAAAATAAAAACATAATAACGAACATCACAAGTCGGTTTTTGGCGGGAATTCAAGGGGTTCGGTTGGGGTTTCCTTTAAATTATTTTGCAAATTGATTTTAGTGGACTTTATAATATGAAATTGGTGTTGTTTGGTGTTATAAATGCTCATGCTCATAAACAATATGTGAAATAGTTATAGTGGACAGTCATAGTACAGCTGTAGTGATATTTGTTTCGCGGACTGTGTGGGCGTCTTCGGGCGTCGTCCGCCACTCAATCTGCTATAAAAACCAGTGGACTCATATAGATTTGTCACCAGAAGCTCCCTTGAAGCAATCAAAGGCCTACACCAACCATTGATTGTAACTTGTTAGGAAAAAAGAATTTACATTTTTTTATTAACTTGTTCCTGGCTAAATACGCAGCAGCGTCATTATTAAAAAAAAAACCACAAGTCACGGTTTTGTTGTTCGTAAAATCAATAACAATAGACGATTCTTTGTATTAAAGTACTAGGTAGACATGAAAGCCAGAAGGAATTTGGAATAAAATAAACAATAGAAACACTACGCTAGGCTAGACGCTAGTGTTGTTATCAAAATGTATGGAAATCGATTGTTTCTTTCTAGCAAAGTACCAGGTAAACATAAAAGCCAAGAGGTTGAAATAAAATAAAAAAAATTATAATAACAAATAACATATTTTCACAACTCATGTTCTAAACCTATGTTAATCAAATCAACATAAATATAGATTGTTCTTTGAGTCAAAGTACCAGGTAAACATGAAAACCGAGGAGGTTAAAATAAAATAAATAATAAAAAAAACATTACAAGACAGTGTGTGGTATTGTAATCAAAACAAATGACACGCGTGTTGCCAGGATAACGTAGCCGGATTACTACGGGAAGTGTGACTTGAGGCAGAGAAAATGATAGTGACCAGTATAATGTACCTATGTATTACTGTTAAAAGTCAGCCCTAATTAAATGACGTATACGAGAGCATACTAACTATATCACAGATATAAAAAAGGGGTTTTGTTTAAAATGATATATAGAGTGGACTCTATGTGTCATCTTAAACAAAACCCCTTTTTGCACTGGAGCCAAAAGTGGCCGTTTTCCGCAAAAATACAAACTAAAGCTTAACGTTCTCACTTTAAACTGTAAAATTAGTTCATAAAATAGTTTGAAGGGTTATCTAGGTTTTACTAGAACAAAATTTTAAATGATATCTCCGTTTTCTTTCAAATACTTTATTTTGAATGGGGGCAGAACTGCACACGATGTATCATCTTAAAATGATAGTAAAAAAATACATTTTTTTTAAGATATTTTCGTTTAATAAAGGAGATAAATATATATTTTTTTAATTGAGTCGGCTTGATTTACAGAACAAAGCTAGACATCATTATAGGTAAGACACCTAAGGCTAAGGCTCGATTTACATTGCCACTGAATCGATTTTTTTTTAATTCGCAGAGGATAATGGCTTCTATAATCTAGGACAGTAAAGTAGAAATTAGAATGTATGACGCAAAAAAACTTCGCGGGAATTCCCACGTATTCCGCGGAAGATCTTTTTGTTGATACTATTTGTTACATTACTAATAAGGAATATGCATGTAATACCAATCCGGCTCATATTTTTATTTTAAAATTTCTATTAATAAGTTACCACGCCTAGTCAATTATTTTTCTTATTGACTCTTATTTGGATTAGAAATAAATTAATGAAAATATGCAAATATTGCGCGGGAACTTTTGACAAACAAAAGGGAAATGACGACAAAGTTCACAAAAGGGAAATGACAAGTTCGGGTGCGTTCGGTAGGACTGTCCGTCCATGTAGTTTGACTATCGATGACATTCGAAATGTATGTACTTTTATATAGAGGTTTAACAAACATCACTGGCTGATAATATCGAAAGTACCCAAAAAAGAAAAACATGCGTTGACAGCTTCTGTCTCTAGCGGTTATTGCAGACGTTGACGTCATATTTTAAAATGGCGTGTTTTAGTTGTTATAATCTACTTGCTATTTTTAATATTTATTTTCTACAACATATACATGTTTTTCGGCACTGATTTATTTTTTGCGGCTATTTCTCGACGAGGACTATCGATTAAAAATATTAAAAAAATGCATGCATACTCTCTATTGGACATAGAGTTGAAACGCTTTGTAATTCTTTAAAAATTGGCTTTCGCCTTCATCATATCAGCCACAGGAAATCCACTGCTGGACATAGGGCTCCCCCAAGGATTTCCAAAACAACTTTGCTCAGGCGTCCCACCACCTAGCAGGTGGGTGTCCTACGCTGCGCTTGCGGGTACGTGGCCGCCATTCGAGAACCTTTCTGTCCCATCGGCCATCTACTCCCTTACCTAGTCGCATTACCTATGTGAGAGACTTAAAAAAAAGTTGCGCCTGTTGCGAGCCTGGCATTAATATTGTTTTGAATAGATTTCATTTTGGAAATAGTGAAAAAACACCAATTTACCAATCCTGCCTCGCGCGGCTAATGTTGATTGCAGCCGCGTGAGACAGTGGTAATGCACGGAATTGGTTCATATATTTTCATACTATGATTATGGCCATAATGGCCGCATTAACCGCAATAGACGCATCGGCTGCAAGGCATGAAAGTCAACCTTTAACATGATTCAGACTCCCGCAAATTAAAGCATGTAACAAAAGTATTTGTGCCTTTTACCTTGCCGGTCAGTGTACTGCCGCCTTCCGCTTTATTCGCCACCGCTATAACGAGTTGATTATGAGCGATGGTGGCGTTTTTTATTTTTATACACATCCCTACCACAAAATATAGAAAATACTGATGGATAATGACTGTTGTCACTAGATGACAGTCATTGAGATACGTAGGATGCCTTTAGGCAGCTCAAAAATCTGACACCAGTCACACTCGATAAGAGAGTTATTTTTAAAATCTTTTATTTAGATTCACCTGTCCCGTTGTCTTTGTGTCCGTCTTGCAAATCTTGCAAGCTAAATTAGAGGCACTTCCCATTATTCATCATCATCATCATCATATTAGCTACAGGAAGTCCACCGCTGGACATAGGCCTCCCCCAAGGATTTCCAAAACGACCGATCGGAAGCGGCCTGCATCCCATTATTCGATTGAGCTGAAACTTCAAATCCTTATGTAAGTTGGGTGACTGTGCAATATTATGGTACCAATGACCTTATGTAAGGATAAAGCCGGAAGGTGGTTGTTGGCGACAGATCTGGCAACCCAGGTTGATTAGCAACGGTGTTAATGTAAAATTTTCTATTATATTGTTTCATTCAGAAAAATATCATGCCTTTTTCATCGGCAAAAGTGGTCACCGCATCTCTGTGATAAAACCACATAACCCCACCGAGTTTGTTTGTCTCACCGGCTCAGTTGTTTTGTCTTGAGGAGCAACTTAAGTAAACTGAAGTAACTTTAAACTTTTTAGTTCATTGTTTTGGATAAAAGCTTGTTTGTCTGACCAGCGTGGAGAGTGTAGGCCAAATCCTCTGGCTACTCTGGCTAAGTATGGCTCTAATACAAAAAGGGGCGTGCTCTTGAAGTGGGAGACTAAGAAAGACTGATACTGATGATTGTTTTTAAAATATTTTTTAAATAATTACTTGTGCTGGTTTCGTAACAATTTGAAATTTGAATTGAAATGCTGAGGGACCACACCCCTCGTTGCTCAGCGAGTCCATCTGACTCTTGCTGGCGTGCTCTTGTGCTAGAGAAGCGAAGACTCACTTTGGGTCCCTGAGCCAGGATAGTAAGTAAGTATATATTAATTGTCATTAATTTTTCTGTATTTTCTTCATTTTGTTGTCCGCCTTATTACGTTACCTCATAAGATAAATGCGGGTAGGGATAAGCCTTCTGTGGCCTAGCAATGTGGTTATTTTTACCTGAAGCAAGCGCTGTTTTATGTGCCTCTCTAGGGACAAATGTGGAATAAACCTTGTTATAACTCATACGCAAATGCAACGCGCAGTGATGGCCGACTAGTCTCAGTTGGCCGTGTCACATCAGGCCTAGAATAGGACCACTCCATCTCTTCTTGCGTATGTCGTAAGAGGCGACTGAAGAACTAAGCACTGCAATCTCAAGGAGGATTCCTTGGGACTGCAGTTGTGCTTTCCTAACGTCACTCCAGGCATTCCCAAGGAGGGTATCGTAAAACTATAGTCAAATCTTTTGAACTAATCCGGCTATTTGTTCTGTTCGCATGGTCTTCGGCATTTTTAAGTCCATTGACATGCATATTATATTTGGAGAAAATAAATCGCACGGACAATTGCGAGTCGGACTCGTACATGAAGGGTTCCGTACCTCCGTACAATGTTTTCAAACGCTAAAAAAACACGTTTTTTGTATGACGACCCCCTTTAAAATTTAACTTTTTTTATTTTTAGTATTTGTTGTTATAGCGGCCATAGTAATACATAATCTGTAAAAATTTCAAGTATCTAGTTAATGCTATTATAAAGATCTAGTTAAAAACGCTGAAAAAACACGTTTTTTGTATAGCGACCCCCTTTAATTTTTAACTTTTTTTATTTTCAGTATTTGCTGTTACAGCGGCCACAGTAATACGTAATCGGTGAAATTTTCAAGTGTCTAGCTATTACGGTTCAAGAGATAGAGCCCTGACAGACAGACTGACGGACAGACGGACAGAAAGACGGACAGACAGTGGAGTTTCAGTAATAGGGTCCCGTTTGCACCCTTTGGGTACGGAACCCTAAAAAGCGGGAAAGTACACCCGGGGCTCTATGGTCAGAGAGCTGGTAGACATTTTTGGGTAGGTATTCAAGGCAAGCTAAAAACTTCTTTTTTCGTTTAACTCAAAACTGCGGAACTAGCTGAAAAGTAGCGGGGCTATTTTCAAAGAAGACAAATATTCAAAGATAATTTTTTTTTTTACAAAAACATCTCCTTGGACTGTAATTTTAACACGTTAAGGGTCAGTTCGCGTGACGTGGCGCGCACTTTTGAAGTAATAAATAAATAAATAAAAGCGGCCAAGTGCGAGTCGGACCCGCCCATGAAGGGTTCCGTAGCAGCAAGTCACATTTTACGATTTAAGACGTATTAAAAAAAAACTACTTACTAGATCTCGTTCAAACTAATTTTCGGTGTAAGTTTGCATGGTAATGTACATCTTATATTTTTTTAGTTTTATTATTCTCTATACAAAAGGTGAACTTAACGCTAATGCATTCTCTACCAGTCAACCTTTAGGCACAAACTTTAGGAAAAACAGAAATTATTTAATTGCGATAGGCGCTTTAAAGATGTACTTAATAATTTACTATTTACAAGTATACTTAAATACATTCATATAATACACATAATACATATAAATACTTATTTTAAAAAAAGGTGCGTGTGAACTTTCTTATTAAATAAGTATCTGTTTGAGATACTTTTGATGTCTTCAGATAAGGCATTCCAGAGGCATTTTACCAATTTGAAAGTGTCTCTCGCGCAAACTATTCAATTTAGAGTTTAGAACCAGTTTACACTCTAAAGAATATTGAAAGAGAAAAAGATTTTTTTTCCCTTTATTTACGTACATACTTAAAATCATTGGATTGAATAATACGATAATATTATTACAATCTAGTCTAAACTTAGACTAATTAGTAATTTAACATTGACCTAGTTCTATAAGTTATACCTCGTACTTATAAGAACGTGTCCATCGGTACTTTTCTTATAAAAATAAATAAATAATACCTAAGCCAGATCATAAGTCTTTGACTTTTCCAGATGATCGTAATTTTTACGCTTAGTTATGCTTCCATAGTAGGTATTATAGTTCGCTGTAAAATACAAAAAATAACACAGATTTCCACCGACAAACCACCTCATTCCGACCAAATCTCACAATCATTTAAAATTATAATTAAACGACACTTTGTCACCGTCTAAGGATAAAATGGGAGTCAAAAGAGCAATATTTTCGACGCGAAAAAATCATCCGGGATAAGTCGACGGCGGGATAAGCCACCAGCGATGACGTCACGGAATCCCGCCTAATCCCGGAGAAATCCCGGCCGACGGCAAGTAGTGCTGAATTTGAACAAGATTGGGGACCACCTTTGTTCGAGACCTTGACAAGACGTGACTTAAAAGATACGACTGGAATTTTAGGAGGAAAACTTTGGTCACTTTTTAATATAATGTAATGATAATGTGTGTTCGCGCTACTATATGGTATCTTAAACTACCCGCACATCCTTTAATATTTTATTTTGTCATTGCTAATGCAAACTACCGCTTTTTTATCTCAGTACTATCATCCCTACATAGTTTGTGGTACTGTCCGATACGTGACTGGACTCACCCGCATCTCACCTAAATCGTATAAATTAAAATAGATCACCTAAAAGTACACCGCGTACCGCGTCGCGATTACGGTCATCTCGACCGTAGGATAAAACCCCCAAAACCAAGTGAAAAGTGTGTGGAAATGTCAGACCTGAGCCCAGGAGAAGAACTGGATTGCGAGAAGAAGAAACACAGGAGCTCCAGGTTGGTGAACCAGCATTACATCCGCGCCCACAATGTGTTTCGCTGATATCTATGTGTATGTATTCAAATTCAAAATATCTTTATTATCATACTTCGATTATGATCGAAGTTATCATAGGATATTTATAATATCTCTTAATAATAGTCACTTTGTTTTGTTTTGCACAAATGTTGACGTCAAATCGTTACTTACAGCTAAGTTTAGTGCCGCTTTCTAGGCGCAATAGGGTTGATTGTAGGTTATAGACTCTCTCTTTCCATACTTCATGTACAGGTAGCTATTACAGCACAAAACAGGACTACACACTTACACTTTAAATACACCCGACACAAACTATACAGAAACAATTTTTATAGCTAGTTATCTGTACATATGGGTACATTATTTTTAGATAATCTAACTAACGGACTTATTAGAATAATACTTTTCTGACCCAGTCATCATCCCTATTTCTAGGTCTTTAAAATATTTTGTATTTAAGGTTTTGATTGTTTGTTGTTGACCCCAGACCAGTGTTGGCCAAAAAAAATAACCAATTGTTCATTGCGTATTTTGCAGTTAACGATTAATTAGTTGTAATTGTGAAAACTCGCAAATAACAATTAATAAGTTTTAACTGCGAAAACTCGCAATTGTAAAAAGTCGTTTATCGTGTTTCACAATAAAAAACTAACAATTAAAACTTATTTTTATCATAATTATATATTTGGATATAGGTATCTATGTTCGTCTAGGAAGGTTGTGAGTTATATGTCAATTTTTTTTTTTTTTTTTAAACAGTTAAAAATTTAATCGCTATCAATTGCATTGCAGTTAATTTAGTTGCAAGGTACAACTAATACAGATTAATCCAAACACCTGAGCACACTTGTAGGTACTCAAAATACCGACGTCAATACTTATCGCCAAATTCGCCAATATTAGTTAATTTAATTTATATTTATGTATATATATATATGCTAGTCTATAAGGTATTTATTCTATGGGCCTTTAATATTGCAGTTAATATTGCGTAGCCTGAAATAAATGATTTGATTGATTAGGCACATTTTTGTGTGATTTGTCCATATCTATTTATTTTCCTGCTTGTACAGTGAATAGGTATTGTGGTGCGATTCGACGAAACCGTACTTGTCATAGGTTTTCCTGAAATCTGTAGGTAAAGAACTATTTTCTTTATTTTTTTGACAATTTTAGGCCCATTATTTATTATTTACTTAAATAACTTCAAAAATATTTATCTTAAAATTATACAAAATATACGTACCTATATTTAAGACTTTTACAACAAGCCCTTTCATTTCATATGTGCCTGTATCGTAGAATTCTCTTAGCTGATTAACGCCCGGCCGGCGTAACAAAAGTCTATAATATCGGCCGGGTTAGTATGGCTACGGCGACAAATTTTTATCCTTGTAATTTGTCGCATTTCGCGTAATTTACTATACTAAACGTAGATTAAATTTAGCGACGAAATATGTTTCATTCGTAAAACGTATATCTCATGCCTAACTCCCGTGCAAGCATGCACATAAGCATATAAGGCGCAGTTATACAATTAATTTTCAATCGTATTTTAAACAATTGTTCCATTGAATTAAAATTAATAATAAATTATAAGTATTCAATTAATTAATTAATCCAACAAAATTTTATATTCCGGTGAAGCGTCGTCGGCAGTGAGTGTCTAACGTGTTTTTTTTACAAAAACCGTGTTCAAATTTTTTTATATTATCTTAGTAGATAGAAACACCTGCGTGTTACGATTCATTTTACTACGTTTCCATTCATTAATTTTATCTTGTCATGACAATATCGTATACATTTTTACAGAGAAAACATATGAATAGATCTTTGTTTTAAATTCACGTGCTAAGGCCACAGGCGTTGTAATATAATATCTTTATGTACATTGTACATTTATAATTTACACATTGTGAATTGGGTAGGTACTTAATTTACTTTACGTCCGCATTTGTGTAATGTGTATGTATGTATGTTTATATGTATGATACACACATATGTATATGGAGATACAGAGGTTCTCTAAAAATAAAACCATAAATCAAAATACGAAAAAAATATTTTAATTCCTGATACACATCAAGGTAGTCACATACTTAATTTATTTACAAAATGATAGACAGAAACCACCCCTAAAAATATTTGTACTTAATATATTATACGAGGGGCATGCCGAAAGTATATAATTAGATACTCTTTACTCAATAATTTGATACTGGCAAGTTATACACCATCGTAAACATAAACCGTCTTACTACAAAAAAAAACGTCTGTTGTATAAAAATTATACTTTAACATACTCATTTTAGCAACAAAAGTGTTATTATCGAGTGTGTATTATCAGGCCTTTGTCACTCCCCGTTTATGTATCGAAAATGTACCTACATTATTACTATGCGCGCAGCCGGACCCTCGGGGTGGTAAATCCAGTTATACGAATCGTTTGTCATAAGGATGTCATAAGGATGAGTCATAAGGATGAAATCGGCTTGCAATGGATGTCTAGGTATCTATGCGAAAAGGTGCTGAGTTCTGACGTGAGCTATATTAAACCGTATCACTAACAACATTGAGTAAATATTTCTTTGCTGAGTGAGACTTCTGTACAGAGTATTAGTATCTATACTGTGGTATTATTTTTGGTATCATTGTTGCTTGCAGATGTTTATCTTTTTAACCGACTTCAAAAAAGGGGGAGGTTATCAATTCAACTGTGTATTTCTTTGTTAAAAATTTAATTTTTTATAGTAAGACGGCAGGTATATAGATAAACATGGAACATATTTGAATTCATTTTTTTTTATTAAAAGAATAACTCATTAAGATTTAACTTGTAGTCCGCCGCGACCTTTTTATAACCTCAGAACTCGGTAACCTCTCTTAAGTTTTTAAGTACTCGTACTTACTTACAGTGTAACAGGTTCCATGACTTATGTGTCGTATACAGATGATTTTGCACCCCCGAGCTATATTTTTCTTCTCTTAAATCTTAGAATCAAACCTTTTATGTTTTTATTACAAAATCTTCAAAATGCAATATATCCCCACGACGCTTGAGTAAATCCCCACTTAGAATCATGAGCTCCATACTATAAAACTCCGAATTCAGGTTTTTTTTTACCGAAAAGTATGATTACAGTTCTCTATCCTTTCTGCTTTTCTTCTCCTAAATGTTGACAGGGAGAGAATGCTTTAGCATTAAGTCTACCTAATGTAGCTTTTGGCTCAATATTTTTTTTAAATAAATAAATAAAAATACAGTTACTGCAAGCTTAATAGCTAGTAACAGCTAATATTAAATGTACTAATCTTTCAAATGTGCTTATTTTCCTCCAGACTCCAAATAAATAATGAGTATTATAGAGATTTTTTACCCATGCAGAACTTGAGGGACATCTGATATAAAAAGAATTTTATTTGTTGCTTTATAGTGCATTTCGATTTAAAGTCGGTTATTTTTTGTTTTTTAGTTTTTATTTCACAGCTTGTAGCAGGTAAAGAATTAAGCTTATTGCAGTTATTAAACATTATTACTATGAAGTGGAGCGCAGAATGCTGCCCTTGATTTTAAGCTGGACTGTCACAGTTCACAGACTTCAGGGAGCTCGGTAAGAAACGTTTTGCTAAAGGGCAGGTTTAAGTACGTAGCCTTTGGTAGAGTAAAGACTATAGATGGTATTGTTTTATCGGTTTTTTTTATTTTTATTATTTATAGCTTGACGCTACTGCGTATTTAGCCAGGAACAAGTTAATAAAACGTAAAAAATTATTTTTCCTAACAAATTACAATCAAAGTTTGGTGTAGGCCTTTATGTAGGCCGTATGCATTAATTTAATATCAATGATACTATATTTTATAACAAATACATGTATCTATAAACAATCAAGACTCAGGACAGTTTGAAAAGGCAATTTTCCAACTTGCCCTGACCGGGGATCGAACCCGGAACCTCTGCGTGGCGGACTAGCATGGTTACCACTACGCCACGGAGGTCTTCATAATAACAGTATAGTTCAATTAATTGGTGGATACATTTCGCAACCTCAACATTTCTCGCAGTGATTTGTCATCATGCGGCCTATTTAGAAGCTTATTGCTATCTGAATCCGATAAAGGGAGTTTTTGGCGGGAAGTTAAGGGGTTCGGTTGGGGTTTTCTTTAAATTATTTCGCAAATTGGTTTTAGTGGACTTTATAATATGAAATTGGTGTTGTTTGGTGTTATAAATGCTCATGCTCATGAACAATATGTGAAATAGTTAAAAAGGACAGTCATAGTACGGCTGTAGTGATATTTGTTTCGCGGACTGTGTCTTCGGGCGTCGTCCGCCACTCAATCGGCTATGAAAACCAGTGGACTCGTATAGACTTGTCGCCAGAAGCTCCCTTGAAGCAATCAAAGGCCTACACCAACCTTTGATTGTAATTTGTTAGGAAAAATATTTTTTTACGTTTTATTAACTTGTTCCTGGCTAAATACGCAGTAGCGTCAAGCTATAAATAATAAAAATAAAAAAAACCGATAAAACAATACCATCTATAGTCTTTACTCTACCAAAGGCTACGTACTTAAACCTGCCCTTTAGCAAAACGTTTCTTACCGAGCTCCCTGAAGTCTGTGAACTGTGACAGTCCAGCTTAAAATCAAGGGCAGCATTCTGCGCTCCACTTCATAGTAATAATGTTTAATAACTGCAATAAGCTTAATTCTTTACCTGCTACAAGCTGTGAAATAAAAACTAAAAAACAAAAAATAACCGACTTTAAATCGAAATGCACTATAAAGCAACAAATAAAATTCTTTTTATATCAGATGTCCCTCAAGTTCTGCATGGGTAAAAAATCTCTATAATACTCATTATTTATTTGGAGTCTGGAGGAAAATAAGCACATTTGAAAGATTAGTACATTTAATATTAGCTGTTACTAGCTATTAAGCTTGCAGTAACTGTATTTTTATTTATTTATTTAAAAAAAATATTGAGCCAAAAGCTACATTAGGTAGACTTAATGCTAAAGCATTCTCTCCCTGTCAACATTTAGGAGAAGAAAAGCAGAAAGGATAGAGAACTGTAATCATACTTTTCGGTAAAAAAAAACCTGAATTCGGAGTTTTATAGTATGGAGCTCATGATTCTAAGTGGGGATTTACTCAAGCGTCGTGGGGATATATTGCATTTTGAAGATTTTGTAATAAAAACATAAAAGGTTTGATTCTAAGATTTAAGAGAAGAAAAATATAGCTCGGGGGTGCAAAATCATCTGTATACGACACATAAGTCATGGAACCTGTTACACTGTAAGTAAGTACGAGTACTTAAAAACTTAAGAGAGGTTACCGAGTTCTGAGGTTATAAAAAGGTCGCGGCGGACTACAAGTTAAATCTTAATGAGTTATTCTTTTAATAAAAAAAAATGAATTCAAATATGTTCCATGTTTATCTATATACCTGCCGTCTTACTATAAAAATTTAAATTTTTAACAAAGAAATACACAGTTGAATTGATAACCTCCCCCTTTTTTGAAGTCGGTTAAAAAGATAAACATCTGCAAGCAACAATGATACCAAAAATAATACCACAGTATAGATACTAATACTCTGTACAGAAGTCTCACTCAGCAAAGAAATATTTACTCAATGTTGTTAGTGATACGGTTTAATATAGCTCACGTCAGAACTCAGCACCTTTTCGCATAGATACCTAGACATCCATTGCAAGCCGATTTCATCCTTATGACTCATCCTTATGACATCCTTATGACAAACGATTCGTATAACTGGATTTACCACCCCGAGGGTCCGGCTGCGCGCATAGTAATAATGTAGGTACATTTTCGATACATAAACGGGGAGTGACAAAGGCCTGATAATACACACTCGATAATAACACTTTTGTTGCTAAAATGAGTATGTTAAACCAATTTGCGAAATAATTTAAAGAAAACCCCAACCGAACCCCTTAACTTCCCGCCAAAAACTCCCTTTATCGGATTCAGATAGCAATAAGCTTCTAAATAGGCCGCATGATGACAAATCACTGCGAGAAATGTTGAGGTTGCGAAATGTATCCACCAATTAATTGAACTATACTGTTATTATGAAGACCTCCGTGGCGTAGTGGTAACCATGCTAGTCCGCCACGCAGAGGTTCCGGGTTCGATCCCCGGTCAGGGCAAGTTGGAAAATTGCCTTTTCAAACTGTCCTGAGTCTTGATTGTTTATAGATACATGTATTTGTTATAAAATATAGTATCATTGATATTAAATTAATGCATACGGGAATTAACGCGAAACGTACCTTTTTATATAATCTAATTTAATAATACTGCAACGCGATAGTTTAAAAGTATTTAGTATCATTGAGTTAGTATCCTATAACACAAGTTTCAAACTTACTTTGGTTTGGAGCTAGCTCCATCAGTGTAATTTGTCCCTATATATTTTTTATGTATTTGTTCATACTGCGATAATAATTTATTTTTTATTTATTTCTTACAATAAAAGTTATAATATATATATATATATATATATATATATATATATATATATATATATATATATATATATATATATATATATATATATATATATATATGCACTATACAATGTTTCATAAACCAGATTTGGTTTTTTCGAACATCGGATACCGTTATCGGTCGCTTAAATTGATATATTTAATTATTAAAACGAAGTTAAATTATGCTAAATAAGCAATCACTAAATGAGCTATATGATAATAAATAAAAATATAAAGCCACGGAGGGAGAAATTAACATGACTGCGTAACGTGTTCTGATGCTTACTCAGTTTCAGGCTCTTGAACCAACGGATTTATGACATATTATACATATTGCTCCTAGTGGGCCGTATAGTTGTTGCCCTCCTGGCATCGTGGATGGCTGTGTTAACTTGTCACAAAAAGCTACAAATATATCTGCAGTTGGTATATAAAAAAACATAAATCAAAAACTTTGCACACTTTAAAAAAAATTACATGGGACCAGCCTTGTAATGCATTCTTTAAAACAAAATATATATTTTTTAAATCGGTTCATATTTGACGGAGTTATAAGGTAACATACACAAAAAAAAATATGCTGCAGTTGTTTGTTGAGGAATTTCTCCAGCTCCAAGATCTTTTCTCCGATCTTAAAAAAAGTTACATGGGACCAACCTTGCAATGCATTCTTTAAAACGAAATATATTTTTTTTCAATCGGTTCATATTTGACGGAGTTATGAGGTAACATACACAAAGAAATAATAATTAATATTTGAGCTGCAGTTGTCTGTTAAGGAATTTCGGTCTCCAGCTCCAAGATCTTTTCTCCGATTAAAAAAAAAATACATGGGAGCAACCTTGCAATGCATTCTTTATAAAACGAAACATATATATTTTAAATCGGTTCATATTTGACGGAGTTATGAGGTAACATACACAAAAAAGTAATAATTAATATTTCAGCTTCAGTTGTCTGTTGAGGAATTCGGTCTCCAGCTCCAAGATCTTTTCTCCGATCTTAAAAAAAATTACATGGGACCAACCTTGCAATGCATTCTTTAAAATGAAATATATATTTTTTAAATCGGTTCTTATTTGACGGAGTTATGAGGTAACACACACAAAAAATAATAATTAATATTTCAGCTGCAGTTGTCTGTTGAGGAATTTCGGTCTCCAGCTCCAAGATGTTTTCTCCGATCTTAAAAAAAAATTACATGGAACCAACCTTGCAAAGCATGCTTTAAAACGAAAAATATATTTTTTAAATCGGTTCATATTTGACGGAGTTATGAGGTAACATACACAAAAAAAAATAGATATCCGTCGAATTGATAACCTCCTCCTTTTTTTTTGAAGTCGGTTGAAAATGCTTTTGTCCGTCAGTTTGTCTGTCGGTTTGTTCTCGCCTACAGGAAGCATTTCTCAACCGATTAGTGGGTACAACTCAATTTTGTTTACACGTAACGTTATATCTGTTGTAACGACCTATGTTTGTTAAGCGTGATAATAGCCCATACTGGTATTGGTAATTGGACGCTATTGTCTCATTTTAGGCTGTTGTTGATTTTGCTATATGCATTCAGCATTGACAATGCCGACTTCTGCTCTCTTCTTTTTGGAGCGTCAAATCAGATTGGTGCAATGGTGTCATGGAGCACCTGGTTTTGTACCCTTCAACGGCCAAGTCACACAACATAAACTATAATAATAAAGAAATCGCAGTAAGGAACCATAGACTTGGCACGACTTTGTCTAGATTTCATTACTTTTTATAGATAAACAAGCAGCTCCATCGAGACTTGGCTAGTTTTTTACAGAATGTTTTTGGTGGGATTTCACTTCTTTTTGTAGAAACGTGGGTATATTGATTTATTTTATTAGATATTCTTATTTGACACAGTTTTTTCCGCCACTCTTAGTCCAATGCATTACATTTTGACCAATTTTGAGCAAAGTTTTCCTTTAATTTTATTTATATCCGTATTAAAAGCAGAAGGGGAGGCATTCGCCCAGCAGTGGGACGCTATAGGCTAGATTAAATTAGAAGATGTGTCCCACTTCGCTGGATTTTTGCAATGACAGTCGATTTTTTTATGTACCAATAGTAGAAGGGGGCATTACCATATCTCTAATACAGCTGATACCAGCTGAGGGTTCTTCATCAGATACTTCAGGCCTTCGATTTTTGACATCAAATGAAGCGGCCCACCAAGTTAAATATTTTTTGTAAAGGCGGTATGTCGATCTCTAATAGTTTGGTTGGGCTCTTGTGTTTTCTAATCAGGGTCACCAGATCAATACTCCAGATCTTCGATTATCCTAGTTTTTATAGTTTTCCCTTTATATGGCCATTAAACCCTAACTCTGTACCAAGTTTCAGCTCTCTAAGTTTATGGGAAGTACTAGTTCTATTCTGATGATCATGAGT
Organism: Acrobasis repandana; assembly: GCA_963576875.1. Taxonomy (NCBI): domain Eukaryota; kingdom Metazoa; phylum Arthropoda; class Insecta; order Lepidoptera; family Pyralidae; genus Acrobasis; species Acrobasis repandana. The sequence continues at coordinate 20,243,233 of OY756222.1, forward strand.
GAGTGAGTGAGTGTCATAAATGCGAAACTTTACTTTCGCTTAACTTCAAAACTAAATTACCTACAGACGTGAAATTTTGGATTTTAAGTATGTGATTATAGCTTACTGGATGACGAAAATTTCTGCGTTCTGGTCTTATCCAGAGGTTCTCAAATAGGGGCCTGAAAATGCGGCGAAATGGTTCCAGTAAAGGATGGTACGGCAGTGTTTGCTTCGCGCTCGACTTGGCGGGGGCACTGTTGTGCCCTCAGATTACTCGTACTTACCTACCTACGAGCTGTGTATATAATATAACACCACCAAACATAAAACCAAACTATTTCAGTGTTAGCTAAATTGTAAAGTCATTATGTTGAGCAAGAGGGTGCGTGTACTAGTGGGGGTAACAGTGGCGCTGGCCGTCATAGTGGTTGTGACTGTTACTATCACTTTAAGTAAGTAAAGCCTATTTTTAACCGACTTCAAAAAGGAGAAGTTTTACAAGACGAGTGTTTTTAAAAATTTTAAAACGGAACCCTTATAGGATCACTCGTGCGTCTGACTGTCAGTCTGTCACAGCCAATTTTCTCCGAATCTACTGGACCGAATCAGGTGAAATTTGGTAGGATGGTGTAATCCTGTGACCCAAACACATATGTGCAAAGTAAATAAATATTTTGTTGAATTAAGGGTCATTTTCGGGGGATAAATTAGGAAATTGAATAATAGAGTTTTGCAAACCATACTGTGTCATATATCAAATGAAAGGGCTCATTATGAGGATCTTAAATATATTTTTATTATAATTATAAAATAAATAGTTTTGATTTTATTCATGAAAGAAGACGAAAATTGACCATTCCCCCCACTGATCTCCGAAACTACTGAGCCTAAAATTTTTTAAAAAATGCGAAATATAGTTTATTGCTTGTAGATTGCAGGGAAACCTATAAATTAATAGTGCTTTTAAGGTGACGTGGGTTCACAATTTTCAATACTGGGCGGTATTTTTGAAAAATCACTGTTATTAAACTACTGCACTTTATTCCTTAAAAAAATTTACATAAAAATCTTAAGGATTTTTTACAGAAATCCACAATAGCCAAAACACGGTTGAGCGTTTTTGGCTCGATAGAAAAAAATCACAAACATACCTCTAAATTTGCCTTTATAAATACGTATTACTATTTTATACAATCACCTTTTTATATGAAAATTATACCAAAAAATGTATTATCTAAATACCTATCTATCCGTTTTGGCTACAATAAAATTATAAAGAAAATACAAAAAATAATAATAAATAAAACACTGCGAAATATCGTCGCACGGCTCCGGGCCTTTCTTCGCTCTCGACGACTTGTATTCCTTGCCATATGGGGTACTAACTCAACGATTGTATGTTTTATAATAACTATATATATACAGGGTGACATTTTAAACCGTCTGTCTGAGCGCTGATTTGTATCGGAGGACGAAAATTTTTTATCGATTTTTAATACCTTTTTTTATAGAAAATAGTTCAGTATTATGGATTTACCCGTGTGGTTCCGGGTTAGAATAGGACCACACCATCTCTTCCTGTGGATGTCGTAAGAGGCGACTTAAGGACTAAGCACAAACATCTCGTGCTACAATTGCATTGCCAAGAAGAGTTAACGTTAGGTGGCGGCCGGTTGTAAAACTTTTCGCAGAAATACATTCCCAAAGAGGGTTGACGTCAGGCAGGCGGCCGGTCGTAAAACTATAGCCAAATCATTAAAACTTTTCCGGCTATTTCTTTTCCATTTGCAAGGTTTTTGGCATCCTTGGATGACCACTGTCATGCATGTTATATTTGGTGAATAAAAATCGGGAAAGCGCACCCCGGGCTCCGAAGCAACACATCTGAGGTTGCAACCGGGAACGCGCTTAGACGAAGAAGAAGTTCAGTATATTGGACTGAACTTGCTCCAAAAATTTTAATTGTGTTTAAAAAGTCAGCCTGTATATATATTTATATAGGTATATATATAAACACGTAATCAAATTTTATGTATGACATTATTCTAAATTCTAATACATATAAATAGAAGAGTCACTAAAAACATAAATAAACATACCCGTTTACCGTGCACTCTATAAGACACAACCAGTTTCGTTCCAGATATAATAAAAATCTCAAATTTAGTTTAACAGTGTTCCTTGTTTGTTCTAGGTGCTCAGCGCAATATTAAGCCTAAAATATTACCGAATAACAGTACCACTAATAATAACAACGGTACTAATAATGCAGAGATCGAAAATGGATCCCAAAATAACCAGAATGACAACAGTCACTACAACGCATCAGGCAAAGGAGACATGAACTACAGCAAAAAGAACCTAAATGTCAATACTAATACCGTGAAGCCTGACACATCTATCATGAATGGCATCCCGCCTTCATCAGAACTACCCCAGACTGGCTTTACTAACGACGACAAATCAGGCGACGGAGACATAAATAGAAGCGAAAAAACAGCTATCTCAAATGAAATTCAGCGCAATAATAAGTCTAAAATATTACTGAATGACAGTAACGCAGAGATCAAAACTAAACCTAGTGATTCCCAAAATAACCAGAATGACCACAGTCACTACAATGCATCAGGCAAAGGAGACGTGAACGACAGCAAAAAGAACCTAAATGTCAATACTGATGCCGTGAAGCCTGACACATCCATCATCGATGGCATCCCGCCTTCATCAGAACTACCGCAGACTGGCTTTACTAACGACGACAAATCAGGCGACGGAGACATAAATAGAAGCGAAAAAACAGCTATCTCAAATGAAATTCAGCGCAATAATAAGTTCATAATATTACTGAATGACAGTAATGCAGAGATCGAAACTAAACCTAGTGGATCCCAAAATAACCAGAATGACAACAGTCACTACAACGTTTCAAGCAAAGGAGACGTGAACGACAGCAAAAAGAACCTAAATATCAATACTGATGCCGTGAAGCCTGACACATCCATCATCGATGGCATCCCGCCTTCATCAGAACTACCGCAGACTGGCTTTACTAACGACGACAAATCAGGCGACAGAGACAAAAATAGAAGCGAAAAAACATCTTCCTCAAATGATTATACTGGGGAGTCGGGCACAGTATCCTAAGATAATGTTAAAATTTAACAGAACGGATAACCAAGAACAACTGAAAACCGACCGAATCTAGACTACTAAACTGAAATAAATTGTTAACTCGTAAATATGGTGATAATTTCCATATTGCTCTTCGTCATGCACTAGATAGCCCTAAACTATTATTGGTGATCCTTCTAGCTTTAAAACATGCCGTGGCCACTTTTGGCGGAGGCAAGTTTTAAAGCTAGACGGACTTATGTAAATACTTTCAACGGTGGTTCATAAAATAATTTAAAGGGCTATCTAGTGCATGACGAAGAGCAATATGGAAATTATCTCCATATTTACGAGTTAACAATTTATTTCAAATGAGGGCGCCACTTTAAGGCCATTTACCTATACCTTCACCCTAATAGAAATGCTTTATTTATTTATTTTATTTATTACAAACGAGCAGCTAGGAGCTGCAATGTCTATTTCACACAGTGCTGAGAGTCCATAAAGTCTTTACAGTTCATTAATTTACTAACGACCTTTTATTGTCGACTCAATTAAATTCAATTCAATTCAAAGTATCTTTATTATTATATGATTTTTACGAATTGTTATTTTCCTTCTGAGTCACTGGACAGCCAAAAAATGTTGCCATTAGTCATATTTTGAGGATAAAGGATATAATTAAATTGATTAGGCAGTACAGGATAAATTTGATAAAAGCAATATGACCACAAAATTGTATTTTCCATTATTATTTTATTAATGTTTTAATATTTTTACATAGAGAATATACCTTATACATATGAAGTCATTTTAGCAATTACATGGCGATACTATTCTATTTCTATTTCTAGCCTATGCTGTCACATTGCAGGGCTTTTATCAACGCAGTTAAACCGAAAACCATTCTTGTTATTATTCTTTTCTGTTTTTCTGTGCTAATTTCAGAAACGACTCAACCTATTTTTGTGCTTTTTTCTACGCTTTTTTTCACTACCTTTCATTGTGGTAAACTTTACTTAAAATTAAATGATTGATTTATTTTAATCCGTTCATAAATAAAAAGCGAATATCTGAATCATGGTAATAGGCGATGCGGCTGGCAACCCACTATATTTTGATACCCTTTCCATCTGTGCTTACCCTTTCCATCATTACGCTAAACGTGGCCTTCGGGTCTTGAAGCCTTGCAGCTCTGTCTACCCCGTTAGGGTATTAAAACGTGATGATGCAGGTGATAATGTTGAACATTTTTTCGTTAAAAATGCTATGAACACCTGTGGGCGAAGTGGCAGGCAACGGCTAGTCATAGTATATGAACTAGCGCTCTGATTTGGTGGGTTTAAGTCCCGATATAAAATTACAGTCATTTATACTCACGGCCGTGTGAAATTGGATTGCTTTTGAAATTGAAATCACTGTTAAGGGGGAGAGAGGGCTTTGGATCATAATATTATGTAAATTTTTGCAGAGTAGAGAGAAATGATAGGTGAAATGATAAGTGTCAATTGTATTAAAATAAATATATAGGTACAAATCTTACTGATTGAGCTAGCCCCAAAGTAAATGGTATGTACGCTTAATACTTTTTTATTTTACTTTACAAATATGGCTTAAAGCTAAACCTCATTATTAAGATAGATTTTTTGAATTGAATTTGAATTTTAACGTACTGCCAATGTGGTGGCACTGGAGGTTAAGGCCTCGTCATTTCAGAGCCAAGAATCAGTGAGTATATATAATCAAGCGGCCTGCCGCGCCGTGGATAACTCGTGGTGTGCGAATGGCCATGAGACGGAGAGACAGGCCATTTAGTTTCTTTAGGAGGGATCGGTCTGATGATAACTGGTCTGTGTTTAAGGCTGCAAGGAACCGGTGTAACCGAATGATTCGGAATGCAAAACGCCGCTTAATCTTAGACACAATCTCTTCCTCATCTTCTGCAGATATCTGGAAATTTTTGGGTTCTTAAGGTATCGGCAAATCAAGTCATTCTGAAATCCCGTCCACTATTTCTTAAGACGATATTAATAAACATTTTTCCACTACTTAACCGTTGGATCGTATAACGAAATCAGATACTATCAATTATATCGCATCTCTTCCTACCCGCAATATTTATGAATTCACATTTTCTCCGGATAGTCAGGACGAAGTGAAGAAAATTCTCTTGTCAATACAAACCAGGGCGGTGGGGGTAGACCAGATAAATAGATATCCCAGTAATCACTCATATAGTCAATTATTCTCTAACTACGTCTCAATTTTCCTCGGTCTGGAGAAAAGCCTTTATTCGTCCACTGCCTAAGGTCCCTAATCCTTCCTGTCCCAAAGATTTTTGTCCCATCTCCATTCTCCCGCTACTGTCCAAGGAATTAGAGGCTTGCGCTCATGAGCAACTAACCTCTTACTTTAATATTAATGGTTTACTTAATCCATTACAGTCTGTTTTTCGACCTGGACATAGCACAGTTTCCGCCCTCCTCAAAGTGACCGACGACATTAGAGATGGTATGGAGAACACTAAAATCACTGTAATGGCATTAGTGGACTTTTCAAACGCTTTAAATACCGTCACGATATCCTTTTAGCAATTCTCTCTCATCATTTAGTTTCCCCTTCGGCACTGGACTGGTTCTCAAGTTATCTTCGGGGACGTCAGCAATCGGTGAAACTTGACGATTGTTCATCGGAGTGGAGTGACAACACTGGCGTTCCCCAAGGCGGTATTCTTTCTCCCTTTTTATTTTCCATCTTTATAGGTTTTATCACTATAGACCTTCAGTGTTCGTATCATCTGTACGCTGATGACTTGCAGCTTTACACACAGACCGAAGTGGAAGATCTGAACGATGCAGTTGCTAAAATCAATGCAGACTTGCTGGCTATATGCGATTGGTCGCGACGCTTTGAAGTCACAGTAAACCCTGCTAAATGCCAGGCCATCATAGTTGGTAGCTCTCTACTGTTAAGCCGCATCGATGACATTTCCCTTTCGCGTGTTTGCTACGACAACACGGAAATACCTTTTACGTCCAGCATTAAAGATCTGGGGCTGAGTATTGACTCCACACCTTCTTGGAATGTGCAGATTTCTGAGGTTGCAGGTAAAGTCACGGGTGCACTCCGTGCACTGTATAAATTAATATATTTCTTACCTATAATTGCCTATAAAGATTAAAGAAATGCTCATGAATACTCTGATTCTTCCAATTCTGGATTACGCGGATGTGTGTTACTCGGGACTGAATTGTGATCTCCTCAACAAACTTGATAGGATCAAAAATAACTGTATTCGTTATATATTTGGCTTGCGAAAGTACGACCATGTGTCGGCTTTTCGATCTCAAATAAAATGGTTACCTATCCGAGAGCGACGTAGTCTGCATATCCTTAGTATTCTGTATTCTATACTTTTCGATCCTAAAACTCCGGCTTACCTCAAAACTAAATTTCCCTTCCTTGGTGATTCCCACGTTAGAACTCTTCGCTCTTCAAACAATCTCCATCTTGTTATGCCACGTTTCCGGACTGAGTTTTATAATAATTCATTTGTCGTTCAAGCAGTACGGCTTTGGAACGCCTTACCAGTCAGTATCCGGAAAGCTCAATCTCGTATTGCGTTTAAGAGAACAGTGCGTGCACATTATATACGAAAACTGTCAGAGGCTATATAAGTAGTATATATGTAGTTTATGTATGTGTATACTTTTTTATTTTTATTTTTTATAATTATTTGTGTATATTTTTGTGTAGATTTATCCGAGATTATATATATATATATAAATATATATATATATATATATATATATATATATATATACTTGATATATTGAATAATAAGTTTACCTGTTCTGTTTTTTCAGTTTATGTTGTACTAACCCCAAAAGATTACTCTCTCAGCATCACCTGTTGGTTGACTGGTAGAAAAGGCCCCTGGCCTTAAGTCCGCCATTTACATTTATTGTAATGAAGTTAAATAAATAAAAAAACAAATATATGAAAAATCTTGAAAAATCACTTTAATGAAACTACTACAGTTTATATCTCAAAAATTTTAGAAATAAATTTTAAGGCTTTTCTACCGATTCAAAACACGATTGAGCATTTTAAGCAGTGAAAGCGAGAGTTCGTCGAGAGCGAACAAAGGCCCGGACCCGTGCTCGACGATATTTCAACTAGTAATTTAGATTATACATTTTTTGGTAAAATTTTCAGTTAAATAGGTTATAAACTTAGGCAAATTTAGAGGTATGTTTGTGATTTTTTTCCTATCAAGCAAAAAATGCTCAATCCTGTTTTTGATATTGTGGGTTTCTGAAGAGAAGCCTTAAAATTTTTATGTAAAATTATTGAGAAATAAACTGTAGCAGTTTAATTACAGTGATTTTTTAAAAACACGCACAATATTGCGAGCTGTGAACCCACCTCGCCTTTTAAACAGTTTATTGAAACATCGTCAAATTTCCTGTGACCATCAAGCTACCATCTAAAGTGGCAATGAACGCAGGGTAAAGAACAACCTGGCTTTATTTTGTAAATATCTAGTATTATTACACTACATATTTACTAAAAAAAAGACAGCTTGTTGTTTACTCGCACTCTATTGAGAGTAGTGTTTTTCTTTTTTTTATTTAGTTTTAAATTTAGATTTTAGTTTAGTTTGTTAGATTAAAAAAAAAACTTTTTTTTTTTCCTAAGAATAAAGAATGAATATTTAATTTAGTATTAATATTTTGTAATTTTTCATACTAATTATAAAATTTTATTTATCAGCCGATATTAACCAATTTCACCATGGGACGAATTCGAAATCTCATCTTCAGGTTTCAAGGGCCCACTGCAGCCTCCTTTCACCTGCGCCATACTATCCTATGCATTTCAGACTTACACTACCCTTGGCCATACCCGGTGGTACGGTGGGTATTTGAAAGTTAAACGGTACCACCAAGTGTAGTAACCCTAGTGATGTGATGATCTACCTCAAGTTCAATTTCAATTATTTAATGTACCTACTTAATGTATAATAAAAAAGTGTATTTTCCTACAAGTGTACAGTGTTTTTAGGGTTCCGTACCTCAAAAGGAAAAAACGGAACCCTTATAGGATCACTTTGTTGTCCGTCTGTCCGTCCGTCCGTCCGTCTGTCAAGACCCTTTTTCTCAGGAACGCGTGAAGGTATGAAGCTGAAATTTATATCAATTACTCAAGTCTACTGTCCCTTGAAGCTGTGAAAAAATCAAACTTCTAAGCCAACGCAATCAAAAGATACAGCCGTTTATGCCGCAAATTTTCGACACTTGCAAGGGAATCAAAACCTACAGGGTGCTTCCCGTGAACTCAGAATCTTGAAATTTGGTACGAAGCAACGTCTTATAGCAAAGATAAAGGATAAATTACGAAAACCATAAATTTTTAGTTACATCACATAATATATTTTTTTTTAATAATTTTAAACTTACTACCCATTTCCTCATAAACGCGTAGAGGTATTAAATTGAAATTCATACCAAATACTAAACCTTGCAGGTTTGTACGGAACCCTCGGTGCGCGAATCCGACTCGCACTTGGCCGGTTTTTTTATTACGTTATCATTTACAGGGAAATATTTTTTGATGTAACACACCTTTACATGAGCCATATCCAAGGGCTGGAGCACTGAAGGATTGTGAGAAAGGCTCTGCCTCCAACAGTCTCCTTCACGCGGTGTTGGAAATTGTTGACTATAATTCCGTTTATAATCCTTGTAAGATTTTTGTAGAAATAAATGACTATTTATCTTTATTTTTACCTATCTCTCGCATTATAACTCTATGACTAGATATGTAAGTAATAGAAACATATCTTTGAGATTGAATTGTGTAACCTTTTTGTTTAAAACATTTAAAGTTCCGAAGTCCCTCACCCCTGCAAGAGATCCGTCTAGATACTTCGGAACTAAAAAGTAAGGACTTTTTAGGGTTCCGATATCTAGTCATATCGTAAAAATTAAAAAACTCGAAAAGTGGGTACCGCACGAATTGACTGAAGCAAACCAACAAACACGCGTTGCTTGCTGCGTTTCTTTGCTTAATCGCCACAATAATGAGGGGATTTTTAACCGTATCGTGACTTGTGATGAGAAATGGATCCTGTACGACAATCGGAAGCGATCATCACAATGGCTTGACCCTGGGGAACTGGCAAAACCTTGCCCTAAGCAAAAACTGACCAAAAAGAAGATTCTGGTTAGTGTTTGGTGGACCAGTGCTGGTGTTATCCACTACAGCTGTGTCCTAACGCAGTCTTAACGATTCAGTTCTTTTCAGCAATACGTTTAATGTCATCGACCCACCTAGCTACCGGACGCCCAACACTCCGTTTACCATTCCTGGGGAACCACTCGGTGATAGCCTTACTTCACCTTCAACAACTATTATTACTACAACGCGTAGCGCGTATTTTGCTAAGCTTTAATTTAGCTTGCCCTGCTTGGTTGTTTATTTATTTTTTGGGTCAAATTTTGCAAGTTGCAAATTAAAAAGTAAATAACTGCGGCACTTCCCAGTTTTTGATTAAAATGAAATTCTGTATGGAAATGTAAACCAGATGGCAATGCAATATTGTTATAACAAGAAGCTGATCTGATGATGGAGCCAAAATGTGGCTATTAGGTAACCCGTGATAAAACGACGAAACCCCATGTGGTTTTTTTTTCAATTTAATTCGTTTATTGTTTTGTGTGTTGAAGGTTTACAAATCTATACTAATATTATAAAGCGGAAGAGTTTGTTTGGTTGTTTGTTTGTTTAAACGCGCTAATCTCAGGAACTAATGGTCCGATTTGAAAAATTCTTTTTTTGTTGGGTAGTCCATTTATAGAGGAAGGCTTTAGGCTATATAACATTCCGACAACCACGCGAACGAAGTCGCGGGCACAGCTAGTTCACTATAAATAGTTATAAACAGCATGGAACCCTGCAAGGGCACTGCAATATATCTACTAACATTAAATAAACACAAGTAGTATTGAAAGTAATATTGAAACCAATCTAAATAATATTAAACACCTATAGTAACAATTTATAAAAGCAATGTCAGTAAAAATAGATTTCATCTCAATGTCTTAAATATTGATGCTAATTGGTAATTACACAGTATTTATATTCTACGTACAAGTAATAGGTAAGTAGTTATTTGACACAAAACTCTTCCGGAGTATAAAAACATTTATCTATCAAAAAATCCTTGCGAGATGTTATGATTTTTTTTTATCTTTTTCAACTACAATATGCTGTGGTATTTGATTGTATATTTTTACACACATCACCAATGTACTTGAGCTAACTAATTCTAGTCTGCTAGATGGAAGGCTTAGCTTTCTTTGCTTTCTTAGCTTTGGGCTTAGTACATTTTTCTAAATAAGTACTTAGGCCCTACCAAAAAATATTTTTATTTATACATTTAATTCAATTCTGCAAATAAACTTGGCCTTAACAACAGAAAAACTTTAATTTAGTAACATCCGCTAGCTTCAAATTCCCACAAATCTCCCTCGCTATTGCCCAGAACACGGAAGTATCCAACTTTAATAGACATTAAATTCACTATTTTGTCACACTTTTCATGTCTTTCACGGCCTTAAGGCCGTACCTGAATTTTCCGGGGTCCAGTGCTGCCCCCATTTAAAATAAATTATTTCAAAGAAAACGGCGACATTATTTAAAATTTTGCTACTATCAAAGCCTAGATAACCCTTCAAAGTATTTTATGAACTACTGTTTACAGTTTAAAGTGAGAACGTTAAGCTTTACTACGCACATTTGCGAAAAACGGCCACTTTTGGCTAATGTGCGTAGTAAAGCTTAACGTTCTTATTATAAACTGTAAACAGTAGTTCATAAAATACTTTGAAGGGTTATCTAGACTTTGGTAGTAGCAAAATTTTAATTAATGTCTCCGTTTTCTTTGAAATGATTTATTTTAAATGGGGGCAGCACTGGACCCCGGAAAATTCAGGTACGGCCTTAATTAAAATTCCTGAATATTCTAATTTTATGACTTAAAACAGAAACGTGGTTGTTAAAATTGTAAAAAGTGACATTTGTTCGTCACCACATGACACTGTTATTGACCCTCTATAAGCACAGCACTACAAAGCATCTAAAACACTGCTATTACAAGTCATTGACAGTTCACCCGGTCACCAACAGATGGCGCTTTCCCGCTTACTATAAAGGAACGAATTTTATTATCTCTTTCGCATTATTGCCTCTCTCCTGTACAAACCGCAACAAGCCTGCCACCACACCACTGGACTACTCATTTCTTGACAGTGGTTTTATTTACGTAGTGTAGTCAGAAGAGAAGCGGTGGTGGCCAAGCGGTTTAGGCCTCGGCTGTGCGTCTGTGAGGCAAGAGTTCGATCCTCACAAGGCGCGACTTGTACCTTTGAGTTTGTACTCATGTACAGTCATCATGTACCATCACCTGCTTCCAGTGAAGAAAACCATGGCGAGAAATCTACTCTCTAATAATAATGAATGTTATCACTAGATGCCCTATTAATGGTAAGTGCAGCGCAGGTCATCCGTTAGCAAGATGGGTTGACAACATCTGTAAGTTCACAGGTCGAACGTGGATGAGAGTAGCTCAGGACCGTGGTAAATGACATTTATTAACCCTCTCGCTCGGGGATGATGCTTTTTCATACAATAACGCGCGCATAAATGCGTGACCCCCGAGCGAAAAGGTTAAGAGAGGCCTATTCCAACAGTGGGGGGGCTAAGGCTGCGAATAATGATGATGGTGATGATGTCACTAGCTGACAATCATTAAGCTACGTCAGATGCCGACGGCTCGAAAAATCTGTCACTAGAGTTAAATATTAACACTCGCAGTCAACTCTTTAAAATGAGACTTGTTGATGGCCCAAAATATCAGAGGAATCAGAGGAGACAATGAGACACATATGTGTAGCTGCGACTCGATGGCTGGTAAACGAGCTAGAGGACTAGGAACAGGCACTACGCACCAGGTGATATTCTGAAGCTTATGCAGTCCTTGTGGGTGAGTAAGGCAAGGGGGTAAGTACAATATAACCAAAAGGTTCGACGTGCTTCCCATTGTGGACCCCAATGCAAGATACATAGGGCGCACTGTAAGTTTCCGGAACTGGCCACTTACATAAACTATATTTAAAAATTTATTGCAACATTTGAAAATAGAACTCTTTGGCTGTAGAATGCAGTTTGTTTCATCTGACTGTCTTTGGTTTTTACCTTGTGGCGCCATTTAAAAAATTGTGTGTCTGCATCAACATGGATTTAACTCGGGAAAATTTTCGTAGTATGATTTTCTACGATTTTAAGTGTAATTTGACAGCTCAACAGAGCATCGCTCGGCTTGAAACAGCTTTTGGCAATGAAGCACCATGCAAGACAACTGTTTATAGCTGGTTTGCAGAATTCAAGCGTGGTCGTATCAATCTCAGTGACGAATCTCACGATGGTCGGCCGTCCACCGCTGTGACCAACAAAAACATCAATGCTGTGCGCCGTATGATTGAAACAGACAGGCATGTGACCTACCATGAAATTCGCGCATCCTTAGAAATAGGCATGAGTCAAATACAATTAATCCTACACAAACATTTGGGTGCGAGAAAGCTGTGCTCGCGGTGGATCCCACACAACTTGACCGAGGCTCAAAAAACGGACCGCGTCACTTGGTGCAGTGCCATGCTTACCAGATTCAACGAAGGTGCGTCAAATTTGGTGTGGGACATAGTAACAGGTGACGAAACATGGATTTATTGCAACGATCCCAAAACAAAGCAGCAATCGAGCGTATGGGTCTTTCAAGATGAGCCGAAACAAACCAAAGTGGCGCGCGTGAAAAGTGCATCTAAGCGGATGATTGCTTCTTTTTTTAATAAAACTGGACACGTGGCTACTGTTGCTTTAGAGAATCGTCGTACAGTGAATAGTGACTGGTACACGACCATTTGTTTGCCGGAAGTTATTGACGAACTCCGTAAAAATAACCGTAAACGCCGTATCATCCTGCATCACGACAATGCTAGTTCTCACACGGCCAGACAGACAAACGACTTTTTGAAGGCGAAAAATGTAGAACTCATGAGTCATCCTGCATACAGTCCCGACCTGGCACCATGTGACTTTTTTCTGTTCCCAAAAATTAAGAACCAATTACGCGGTCAACGATTTTCATCACCAGAAGAGGCTGTCGAGGAGTATGAAAAACACGTTTCAGAGGTCACCACAGAGGAGTGCATAGACGCCAAGGGAGATTATTTTGAAAAACAATAAATTAATTTTGTACCTTTAATAGTATTTTTTCATATTCATTCCGGAAACTTATAGTGCGCCCCACGTAAGATAGCTATTAACACACTCAATAAGAAGATGATGAAAATGCTGCCTCCGTGGTCCAGTATTCAAGGCGTTTGCCTTGTGATCTGGTGGTCGTGGGTTTAAATCCCACTGGGAAGCATACTTTGTGAAAAGTTGTTTCTAGTCTGGGATACTGCAGGCTTGAATCACGTGATTATTTGACGACCTCTGTGGCGTAATGGTTAACACACTAGACCGCTAATCCTGAGGTTCTGGGTTCGATCCCCAGCCAGGGCAAGTTGGAAAACGGCCTTTTTCAAATTGTCCTGGGTCTTGGGTGTTTATCTATATATGTATTTATCATAAAATATAGTATCGTTAGGCTAGTATCCCATAACACAAGTTTAAAACTTACTTTGGGGCTAGCTTAATCGGTGTGATTTGTCCCTATATATTTATTTTATTTATCCGATAAGAAAGAAGATTCCGAGCTTCGGAAGACACGCAAAGCTGTGGGTCCCGAATTCCATCTAGCGTTTGTTGAAACTTATCCTGGGATTGGTTCTGGTCACCCATTGGGTTGCGGAGATCAGATGGCAGTCAGTTTGTGTAAAACCAGTAACCTCGTCAAATCACCTAGATTAGGTAGCGGACCCCGGGCTCTGAAGCGTTACTGCTGAGGATGCAACCGGGTATATGCTCGGACAATGATGATGACAGACGGACAAAAACTTATGTTCATTACTCTTCTCAAATGTTTAATTGTTTTTTTTTTGTTCCAATCTTTGCAGTAACTGTGGCTTAAAAGCAGGACAAACCATACATTTATTTAACTACGAGTATCTAACTATTTAATTAAAATTATTAATCATAATTAGCATATCGTTTTTGGGGAATATAGTTACCTACTTTGGGGAAAATCATGAGCACACTTGTACATACTCAAAATACATAGAGACTAATACTCGCTAATTGATAGATTTTTTATTTTCCTGCTTTTATTAGAGTGAATAGGTATTGAATAGAATAGAATAGAATAGAAAAACTCTTTATTGTACACCAAAAGAAAAAACAATATAAACAAATAACTTAAAATAACATTAGTACAATGGGCGGTCTTATCGCTTAAAGCGATCTCTTCCAGACAACCAGTGGATGGAGAGGACTATGAGAAAGACAATGACGGTGGTGTAACTAACCAAGAAGGGAAAAGAGAAAAAAAAAACTGTAGTAAAGTTAGACTTAAAAATTTAGCATAAACTTACACATTTCTACACATAACTACACACATTTTACAAACTTTTATAAAATACATAAAACATAAACTATACTTACATACAAATAATACACTTACTTATATATATATATATATATATAAATATATATAGTTTTTATATATACATACTATTATATATATTGTAGTGTGATTTGACAAAACCGTACTTTTTTTTCTGAAATCTATAGGTAAAGAACTATTTCCTATATATTTTTTTTAGGTCTTGTAATTTTGGAGATAAGGGTATTCAAATTTCACGTATTTACTTGAATAAATTTAAAAAATAAGTATTTGAATCAAAGTATTTTTATAATAGAATCACTCATTTAAAGTAATAAGAGTCCTCTCGCGGGTCTACTGGAAGAAATTTCTTTAGAAATAAGTAGCACCTAAGTACTATGTTCTCCTTATTTTTTTAAGTGTATGTTTGTAAATTTCCAAGTGTACTTGAATAAATAAAATAAATAAATAAATAAGATTTAACTTGTAGTCCGCCGCGACCTTTTTTATAACCTCTCAACTGCTTTGGCTCATGTTCAAAATTATAAATTATATTGGTCTCATCTACTTGCCCACAAAATTTCATGAAATATATTTAAATTATTTTTATTTTTTTTTTATTTTAACACTCTTTATTGTTTTAAAGTAAAACATACTTTTAACAAATGGCGGACTTAATGCTAAGAGCATTTTCTCCCAGTCAACCATAAGGATAAACAGAGAAATAATTTGTTCGGCGCAAAAAGCAAAATTAATCAATTATGACTACCAATGTAATAAATACTTCATATAAAATATTAAGAACATATACATGAAACATTACATTACTACAAACTTTATAATATATATCAGAATAAATATCTACTTATACAATACGTACCATTATATTATACCTACATATATAATTACAAATATAATAAATTTTGAGAACTTAATGATGATGACTTTACGGAGAAAGGGAGTTCAAAAGATGTGCGTGAACTTTCCTTTTAAAAGAGAATTTGGTAGAAATTTCTCTGATGTCAACGGGTAAAGCATTCCAGAGCCGTGAAGCTTGGAGAGAAAAGGAGTTAGACATAAAATTTGTCCGGAAAAGAGGGATAAAGAGTTGACGTGTCTCATTGGAACGTAGTTGTCGATCATGAGTGTCTGAAAGATAATTGAATTTACATTTTAAATATTCAGGGAAGACAGAATTAGTAAGAATAGAGAAAAGGGTACACAGTAACCGAAGTTCCCTGCGTTGACGGATAGGAAGCCAATTAAGCTCTGAACGATAAGAGGACACATGATCATATTTACGAAGACAGAAGATAAAACGAATACAATTATTAAGAATTCGATCAAGTTTATTAACAAGATCAACATTTAGGTCAGGATAACACACATCAGCATAGTCAAAGAGAGGAAAAATTAAGGACTGAACAAGTAAGATCTTTGTTTTGACAGGAAGAAAATTTCTAAGACGGTTTAATTGTTGGAGGCTTACGGTGATGGATCGACTAATTGCAGCTATGTGAGTGGTCCAGCTAATTATCGTGGGACATTCATATACATACTAACACTGGATGGCCCCAAGCTACATTAAAATTTTAAAATCAGTCAGAATCATTAATAGAACACAAAAGCGTAGTAAAAAAAGACTTATTTATTGTCATTTCTTTTTTCTCCCAATTCCTTACTATCCTAATCCTAACTAATATTATAAATATGAAAGTGAGTTTTTAAATTTGTTTGTTTGTTACGCTTTACCTTATGAACCAATCGTTTTGAAAATTCGCATACACATACTTAGGAGTACTGAAAAGGATATATAGTACCTTTCATCGGGTGAGATAGAGCGGTGACATTAAAATGGGAGATTTTTGGTCTGCATTTCTTTTTGTTATTTATTTATTTGGTCCGCTAACTAGCTGAACAACATACAAATCTAAGCATATACAAGTTAGAGCATTTTTTATTTATTTATTAAATCTTTATTGCACAATAAAATAAAAGTACAAGTGGCGGACCTAATGCCATATGGCATTCACTCCCGGTCAACCATTAGACCAAGCAGAAAATATGTGTGGCTGGCGTAATAAAATTCACAAAAATAAGCAAACTTAATATAAATAAAATATATATAATCAAAAACACATAGGTATACTTATACACAAATATACTTTTAAACATATAATAACTATACATATATACTAACATGCATAAAATACAATAGATAAATACAAAAATATAAATACTAATAAATATAATCAGGATGACTGGGACTAAGCATATAAGTTGCCAACCTATTTGGAGCGAACATAGCATGCACATTTCATAAACTGCTATCAGTCGT
Organism: Acrobasis repandana; assembly: GCA_963576875.1. Taxonomy (NCBI): domain Eukaryota; kingdom Metazoa; phylum Arthropoda; class Insecta; order Lepidoptera; family Pyralidae; genus Acrobasis; species Acrobasis repandana. The sequence continues at coordinate 20,260,275 of OY756222.1, forward strand.
TTTAAATTTATCATTTGTCGGCTGATATCTTTGATTTTTATTATGAAACAAGATACATATGCAAGAATATGTATTTGTATTTCGCTTAAAGAGTACTTCCTGGAATATAGCTACGAGCTTCAAACTCACCATGAACAAATCAGTTGTGTTACTATTGTTCTTTATTTACAGACAGTGAATGGTTAATGTACCAATATTATTTAATGTCATTCATCAAGTTTTACCAAATCGTGTTTACAGGCCATACAGGAGCCCTATATGGGCAACATTGGGGGTCCCAATGTGCCTCATACCGGTCCTAAGCACACAGATGTACCAATATTCGGCTGATATGTATTTTATTTCGGTTGTGGTGTGAGCCGTGCTTTTTCAGGGTTCCGTACCCGAAGGATGCAAACGGGACCCTATTACTGAGACTCCGCTGTCTGTCCGTCTGTTCGTCTGTTCGTCTGTCCGTCTGTCTGTCTGTCCTTCCGTCTATCTGTCCGTCAGTCACAGGGCTCTATCTCTTGAACCGTAATAGCTTGACACTTGAATTTTCACCGATTATGTATTACTGTGGCGGATATAACAACAAATACTAAAAATAAAAATAAAAATCAAAGGGGCTCGTCATACAAGAAACGTGTTTCTTTCAGCGTTTTTAACTTGATCTTCATAATGGCATTAACTAGATAATTGAAATTTTCACCAATTATGTATTACTATGTCAACAATAACAACAAATACTAAAAATAAAATAAAGTTAAAAATAAAAGGGGGTCGTCATACAAGAAACGTGTTTCTTCAGCGTTTTAAAACATTGTATGGTGGTACGGAACCCTTCATGTACGAGTCCGACTCGCACTTGCCCGTTTATTATCTTTCTTACATGTACACATACAAACACTATGTCGTCTTTATTAGGGTTCCGTACCCCAAGGGTGCAAACGGGACCCTATTACTGAGACTCCGCTGTCTGTCCGTCTGTCTGTCCATCTGGCTGTCCGTCTGTCACAGGGCTCTATCTCTTGAACCGTAATAGCTAGACACTTGAAATTTTCACCGATTATGTATTACTGTGGCGGATATAACAACAAATACTAAAAATAAAAAAATTGTTAAAAATTATAGGAGGTCGTCATACAAGAAACGTGTTTTTTTCAGCGTTTTTAACTTGATCTTCATAATGGCATTAACTGGATACTTGAAATTTTCACCAATTATGTATTACTATGACCGCAATAACAACAAATACTAAAAATAAAATAAAGTTAAAAATTAAAGGGGGTCGTCATACAAGAAACGTGTTTCTTCAGCGTTTTAAAACATTGTACGGTGGTACGGAACCCTTCATGTACGAGTCCGACTCGCACTTGCCCGTTTATTATCTTTCTTACATGTACACATACAAACACTATCTCGTCTTTATTAGGGTTCCGTACCCAAAGGGTGCAAACGGGACCCTATTACTGAGACTCCACTGTCTGTCCGTCTTTCCGTCTGTCTGTCCATCTGTCTGTCCGTCTGTCACAGGGCTCTATCTCTTGAATCGTAATAGTTAGACACTTGAAATTTTCACCGATTATGTATTACTGTAGCCGCTATAACAACAAATACTAAAAATAAGATAAAGTTAAAAATTAAAGGGGGTCGTCATACAAGAAACGTGTTTCTTCAGCGTTTTAAAACATTGTACGGAGGTACGGAACTCTTCATGTACGAGTCCGACTCGCACTTGCCCGTTTATCTCTAATGGGGCAGACAGAGCATTTTGAGTCTTGCGGCTCTAAGCAGACAGAGCCCAGGGTCGCAAGACTCAAACGCCACTTTTATCGTGATGATGAGCGAGGGGTAAAAAGGAATCAAAATAGTGACGGGTTGCCAGCCGCGTCGCCTATTAACATGATTTAGTGTTTCGCCCATTCTTTCAATCGGCTTTTACGATCTGCGCGGGAGAAAATGCTTTTATTTAGCTTGCCCCGTTTCTTGTTTATATTTTGTTTGGGTCAAATATTTCTAGTTATACATAATTTCTGCTTGGTCTATGGTTGACCGGTAGAGAATGCCATATGGCATTAGGTCCACCACTTGTACAATTGTGCAATAAAGTTTTT